>OZ018331.1:44983217-46469250 GCA_963969495.1 Ceratothoa steindachneri
TACCAAACAAAATCCAGATAAAAACGTATTTAAGGTAAGCTACATTTTTGCCTGTTTGGGATGGGTAATATAGGCTAGTCTGTTGTTGTGACCCGTTTAATATTAGGATTAATATTTCGAAAACAATTGTATCATTATTATTATCTCAAGCCCATTATTACGAATCCATATATAATATATATATATATATATATATATATATATATATATATATATATATATATATATATATAACATATTGATCTGTCGATGTTATTAATATTATAAATACAGTTTGAATATTAATATTTTCTCTGCCTTAATTATGATGAGGTCAGATTGGAGAAGTATTTTAGGTGAAAATTATTATTGTGACGTCACATTAGAGGCATATTTACAATCGAGAATTTTTTCGTAACCTTTTCTTCCATTTCTCTGTTATGGATTTGAACTCCAACAATTGGAGGATTTTGTGGCAGATGTACAGGGGACGTGCTTAGGGGCTCCGGCCCCCTAAATATGGCCTAGGATCGTCAATATAACAAAAATAAGGGATCGACTCTAGGGATTGGAGTGATGATTTTTCTGGCAATCGATTTAAAAAGCAAATTTAAATCATCTAATAATTTTGCTTTGCCAACGTTCACAATCTTAAGTAGGCCACTGCAAAAAATTAGACTGAACCTGGATATAAATCTCGCGGGTTAGCCCCGTGTATCCCAGGGCTCTTTAACCAAATGACTTTAGAGTAATGTAAAATTCTAGGGCAGTTATTTTGCTGCCATAGTAATCCATTAATGTTTTCTGCTACACATAATAATGAGGAGAGGTTTGCGAAATTGTGTATTTAACCGTTGTATTAAGTCTGCTTCAAATTTGAGGTAGTAATTTTCATATTCTTCTGGGGCAGTTTTAAAGATTGAAAACCAGAAAATTCTAAAGTTTTCTTCAATCTCGTCTGTCTCCGTAATTGTTGCGTTGTTTTGTTTGCTAGTCAGAGAGTCCTTTTCTATGTCAAGCCTGTCTATTAGTTTGTCCTATAGAAGTGTCTGTTTGTCCGTGATTATCGTACGCAGTTCGTCTCTTATTTCTCTTACTCTTCTGTATGCATTGTGGTTGTGGCCTGTCAACGCAATTACATTAAATAAGTCCCTATATTTTTGGACCAGGGTTCTCATGAGAGGAGTCCAGGGGGGAGTTGGAAGAGTTATATATTTAATACAGGGAATGCTATTTAAATCGGCTTCAATTATGTAATCGGTAATTTATCCAGCTCCTCATCTATTCCTTCTAAATTTGCATCATACAACGAGACTGGGATGTAATATGAGAGGTAATTTCTATAATTTTCCCAGTTTGCTTACTTCTAGTTTTTGCGTTCTGGGATTGGATTTTGAATGGGGCTCCCTGCTAATGTAAATTTAATGGGGACCGATTCAATGTTGTAGTTGAAAGGAAACCTTATTCTAGTGAAAACTATGTCAGGTTTTGTAACTGTTGTCGCAGTTAGGAATGTCGGGAAATTGGGTCCGATTATTGTCATATATTGTCAGTCTAGCAGTATCTCGATGTTTCTACCTGCGCTATTGTGGGACGTATATTCTGCCGCTACACCACTTGCATTTAGATCACCGACGACGAGGACGTTTCTCCGGTGGCCAAACATCTGCAAGCTATTTTGCATTGGCACATAGATGCATCTTGGGTGTTGGTACCCTGTGGATACAAGTAGTCCCCCGAGGGCAGTACGCACTTCAGTGGCGAGGTACGATCCTCCTAAGGGTTTGTATCTAAATCCTTTTTCGACAGCCATTGCACATCCGTCATACCGTTCATGACTGTGTTTTTTGCTAATGACGTCGTATCAAAAAGATTTAAGTGTTTTTGAGTAGTTTGTCCGTATTATGTTATGATTATTAGTTTAGGAGCTCTCTGTCGTATTATAGTGTCATAGGTGGAAACTTTCCCGTTCCACCCATTGACGTTCATGTGTAGTATCATAAGTCTGTCTGTCATTTTGCGTAGTGTTGTTTATTTAGTGTTTTGGGATTAAAGTAGATACTTATTCGCGTTCTATTTTAGCTCAGTGTGGTGTACTGGGCGGAGTGTGCTCCTTGCCGTTTCTCTTTTTTTCTGTATTCAGTGTCGGTGATCGTGAGGAAGCAGTATGGGGGCAATTTTTCCATGTTATTTAGGAGGACCTCTTCGAATTGCCGCTCGGAACCCTCGGAAGGAAATTTCGACTTGTAGCTTTCGCTCCTAACATCTTCAGCTACTTCGCGGGACTCCAGCTCCTCTGGGAAGGGAGCTGACCCGGGAGTAAAGATTTTGAGGTTGAATCCTGTCGCGTGGTATTTGAGCTTGTGCTATCTAACTTACGAAGTGGAGGAGGTTGACCTTGAGAGGCGGGTTTATCTTGATCGTAGAGACCTGGACTCCTTGGGCCGCACTGCTTCCGTGTTGGATGTGTGCGTTTGGGGTTCATTTGTTGCGCCGGTATTTTTCCTGCATGTTGCGGGCGCTTATTTTGGTGTTGATGTGTTTGACTGTTTATTTAGACGTGGGTCGCGTGCATTGCCTGTGGCATGGGGAGAAGGAACTTTCTGAGACGAATCTTCCCATTGAGGCGATACGCTAATTCGTATAACTTCCTTCGAAGGCGGGTTCTCCGGGAACCACATCTCCCGTAGCCTGTTTTTGACGAGCATGCGGTTGACTTCCGTGGCAAAGGTACCTGGACGTGTAATGTTAGCAATGTGTGCATAATAAATGAAACACATTATTTTTGTAGACAGTTCATCTTCGATGTGAGGATATGTCCGTTGGTTATTGGTTTCGGCGATAGCGGCTTTAGCTACTTTAGCATAAGGGGTATTGGCCTTTTTTTTCTTCCTTCTCGCGTTTTTTCTGTGTTTGCTTTTGTATTTCCTGTTTTTTTACCGGGCAGCCATAGACATAGTCCGATGGTTCCCTCATAATTAGGGCATTTTTGAGTTCTGCTTTTGTAATCGCGCCAAAAATGAATGCGGCTAGCGCAGATAGAACAGTGAGTAAGGTTCTTGCAGTCAGACGTGGTGTGCTTGTCATATTTGTAGCACCGAAAGCACATTTGCAATTCGACAAACTTTTAGCGTTCCATCTGATCAAAGCAGACGCTTACATTGAAGAGAAGCAGGTCGTGTTCCTTAGTTTTTTGAGCCATTGCCGTATCTTCGAAAACCGCGCTCAAAGACGTGTGTGTAATTTTTTAATTTTATAATTTCCGATACCTTTGCCAGGAATGGTTCTGTTCAATTTCTGCGTGAATTTCGTCTACCGAATGGTTTCCGACCCAGGAGTCGTGGCACTCACACATGATACTTCAATGTGAACGAATTTGAGGTGGTGGAGTTGGTTTAAGATTAATTGTTTAGAGTCATTCAACAGACTTGCTTGAGTTCAAGGCTTCACAGTCGGCCTTCCTCGCACAAATGGCTTGATAACCATTATTAATGTCAATTAGTCTGACTAGCGCAATATTCAGAGATCCATATATTTTTTCAAAACCTTACCTCGGTCCGGTTTTGGGCCCTCCGAGAGGGTCTGGAGAGTAATATGGAAGGTTTCTCTCATTTCCTCTGCATATTATCGTAAGATAGCTGCGAGAGAGAGGAGAGGGAAATCCTGGGGGGAGGGAGTAAAATTAAATGAATGCACCAGGAAAATAGTTTAAAAAAGTAAGGAATAGTAATGAGATGGGAGAGAATGAGAGGGGAAGGGACCAAAGTCAAATAATTTGTCTCTCGCTATACCTGTAGACCTTCCTTGGATTCCTTGGAGCTTGCGAAAAGACCTGGTGGGGTTCGAGTCCCTTTAATCCCGCAACGGTTTGAAGATTCTTCCTCCACTTTCCTCTAATCGAGAAGCGAAGGTCCATTGTGGAATATAAATTGCGCTTTATCGCCGTCACGAGTCACAAAACAATTCACTATCACTCGAAATCACTTTTGACAAAATCCGAAAACTGATCACTTTGTTAACGGTACCGGGATGGGGTTGACTTAGTGACTGTACACCGAGCAGTCAGCAATACGACGGTAAAATCCTTCTTATCAGAGTTCTCGCTAACACACGCCATTCAACCTTTCCCTTGACAAAAGGCCAAAGCCTAAATAGCAACGAGGAATCAAAATTGATACCTTCAGAGACACGCACGACTCTGAGCACGAAGGAGTGGTAATCGAGAACGAGATTACTGGGGCAAAATTAACTTCCCGCAAGAAAACTTTGATGTCGTCAAAATCGAAGCTTTTAACCTAATAGCTGATGGCAATAAGCTCCCCATTCCCGACCAAGAATTACTAACACCAGAATAAAAATAAAAGAAATTAATATTAAAGGTTGGAACAGAAAATGCGCTAACTTTTTAATACTATAAGACAAGATTTGGACATTATAATCATCTGTGAGCAAAGGACAATCACTGCCTACACAAGTTAAATGCCTTCACGTTACATCAGGCGCGCCTGGCAGCCGCTCTTTAACGATGCCAAGGAAGTGACTTTACTAATTAGGCAACTTTAATCTTGATAAAAAGAAGAAGTTTATGGGTGCGTTCACTCACTCTCATGATCTTGAGTGTCTATACATAGGGTTATTACCATTAGAGCTTGTATAAGGATATCGGATTTATGCCAATTTTTCACAGTTGCGTTTACCATATCTACGATGCCATAACGCACAAATCTAATCAATTCTAATCAATATATTAGTTTAATAATCTTCAACCATATCTCCATCCATACATAACCTTTCCTTGTCCTTTCAAAGGAAATGGCTTCCCTTAACCCATCAATCCTGTCAAATGCTTTCCTTATCAGATCCTGGCATTGCCTCAACTCTTCTCGTTCCAGGCACTTCTGCTCTTCCTCTTTTGACATATTAAGCCAACAATGGGTTCAAAACTTTGACCACTCCAACCAGCTTATTTTGTATTTCACCCTTTCCCGCGTGACCCTTGACTTGATGACCTATTTTGCGTTACCTCTCCCATTTTCACTTCTTTCAAAGGCTGGTGACCTAACTATTTCCTTAATCTTACTTTCTCTCCGACGCAATTTTTGTTTGTTGTAACAATTATAGAAAAGAAACACATCAGCTTCGCATTGAAGCCAGCGAGAAAGGCTAGAAATGTAAAAAAGAACCAGAGGCTCAAAATAAATGAAGGCAAGATATGGGGTGTGAATGCCAAAAAATATCCTTCTTGAGGAATAAGACGACCGAAGGATAAAGGTTGGATTGGGGAAAGATAGGAAGGTCAGATTCAAATTCATGTCAAGCAGAAATCAGAAGATTTGTACCTTGATCATTTTGCGGCGTATTTTATATCTTTAAAATTAGAAACCTTTGATGGAATGAACCAAAGGTGTGTAGTGTGTGAAAGCTTCTCGGTTTTTAATTTGACATAATCCTCGCAATCAACTTCCACCAACGGAAAGAAATACGTCCTCTTGTGGCACCCGCCAGCAATGGCGCAGCCACCCACTCATGAAATGAACAGAGGTTTACTGAACAAGAAATATAAATCTCAGGAACTCTGAAGAATGAGGATATCGTTTCCATCAGTTCAGTACCAGGATGGATTATCTATACCAGGTATTTCTGGGAGAAGAAAATGCTTATGGATTACTAATGGGTTTTGTACATGGACGGAGCTTAACAAAACACTGTAGAAGTTCCAAAACTAAAAGCTCTTCGCTTGTAAAGAGCACCAAAAATGGTCCAACCTTTTCTCCTTTCGCCTTTAGCGATAGTATTTTGTGTCTCTTTATAGCTTTGAGTTAGGAAGGAAATGAGCGGAAATATTTATATTCTCTCTTGATGGATTTCGCTGCTATAATTTAAGTTTCCAGTAATTTTGATAAGTTATGGATGATTCTATTCATTTGTGGTGCTGAGCTAACCTTATTTGACCTAACCTAACGTAGCCAAACCTAAACTGACTTAATAAAGCCTAGAAAAACTCACCCTAACTTATTCCAACTTAGCTAACCTAATCAAACCTTACATTTTTTGCTCGATCGAAATATTTAATGTCCGAAAAGACCTTTGTAAATTTATATTTTTTCTTTTAAATCTATTTTCTGACATTACCTCCATATAATGCCATATTTGAAGGGAAAAAAGTTAACATAAACATAAAAGAATATAAATTAGAAGATAAACAAGGATTAACCCTTTATAATATCTCTCGAGTTGCATATTAATTAAATATATTCTCTAGATGCTGTTGAGATCCGGTGAATTTTGACATAGGATTCAGTTAATCTTCGAAAGTTATCTTAATGAATAAATTTGTTTTTATGTTTTGGCATAACTCTTAGTCGATGTTGTTACTAAATTAAGAGAACAATACAACTAATTAAACTCTTTAATTGACATGATTAAAATTGAACAAAACGTTGAATTTCATAATAATAAAAGAAGGCCAATTTTGCTTTTAATCTTATCATATCTCGATTAAATTCGACGAATCGAACGAACTAAGTCTAGGATCATATTTCTCCGTATTTTTAATCTATATCAAATTAATTCCGCGATGCATCTTTAATTAATTTGCAGATGTGAGCTGATTCATGAGAGGATTTCAACATCTTTCTCCGCTCGTGACTAATTAGCAATAGAAGAATCCGAGACGAACCCGAGCCCAGGGCACCGAATTAAAGCAGGTTCTAAAGGAACACAACAGGTGTGATTTCCTTAATTAATAGGTGATGAAACGTATTTTCCGGAAGAAGGAGACTTTTACACGAGAAAGTCAGTTGTTTGTTCGTTGGACACAAGTACAGGGTGCGGCAATACGATCTCCCCAATTTGGAACGGCAATAAAAAGGAAAGAAAGAAAGATACCTAAAAGATTTTTAGCCGAGGAAGGTACATTTTATGACATTACAATTCATTATGTTTTAAAAATATACCCCTGAGAACTGCACCATATAACATTACAATAAATTATTTTTAAAAGAACATCAGTTAAATGGCAACCGTGAATATCGATGCAGTTTTGAAATCTGTCTCAGAAGTTTTCCATTGACCTGCGGATCATGTCACGTGGAATCGCAGCGATTTCGTGCGTTATTTCTGTTTTGAGGTCTTGCAACTTTCGTGGCTAGTGTTGGTACACTCGTACCCATTTGTGCCCCCACAGAAAAATAATGAAAAGGGGACAAATCCGGCCAACGTGGGGACCACCCGATATCACTCCGGAAACAATTCTCTGAGAATTCCGAGTGAACGTCAAGGCCTATTCGATCAGGCACCATCTTGCTGGAACCAGACATCTTCTCGTTCATGATCGTTGAGTAACTCGTTGACTTTTGGACGAAGAAAATTCTCAAACAATTCACAATAACGAGCTGACGTGACCGTCACCGTAAGACCGTCCTCTTCCCCAAAATATGGACCGCACACACCGAAATCACCAACGGCACACCAGGCATTAAGTTTCGGACTGTGGTCGCCGGTAGAGTTCCAGAGGATTAGTGTTAGACCAGTACTTAAAGTTCTGTTTGTTGACCAACGCCGATAAATGGAAATGACATTCATCACCGCAGATCAGAGTACCAACTGTTGGGTGATCGCTTGGGAAAATGTCCCGACACATCATTGTGTATGAATGTATGTGCTCTGCCCTGTGTGAAATTCTGGGGACACTTCGATCAGAAAAGTGTCATGGTATTAATAATAATCAATCAACGGATTCGGAATTTCAAAAAATCTGCACCATCAATCAGCCCATCGAAGAAACTGCCCCTAGAATAATTCTAAAGTATTCTTGGCTGAATTTCGCAATGGTCAAGTTAACCAGTTTACTTAACAACTGGTCATTGGTTAAGAAGAATGTAAAGGAAGAAAGGCACCCCCACCCCTCTTAGGAAGGGATTTTAATGAGCTTGGAATACCTTTTCCCTTATGCAAACAATATGAGAGCGTTGAGAACATTTGATTAAAAAACACGCTTGGAAATAAGTAAATAAAGATAACGTTATTTTTAGCTGTTTATTTAAAGCAGAGAAGAATTTCTACGAGTAAATATTGAATCTCTTCATCCGTTGAGACGGTGAAGGAAATCCAAACAGCATTGAACGCATCTCGTAAGTAGCCCTTAGTTGTGTCCGTAATTTAAATAATTTGGTCTGAAAAAGAAATTAAAATCATTATCAAGTCAAGTCAGAGTTTTTCTTTGAACTTTAAAATCGAAATTCAATCATAAAACTGTAATTTGTTCATTTTGACAGTTCGATATTGGGGGGAGGGGGGGGGGCTTTCTGGATAAATGTGATTGCAAAAATATTCAATTTGATTTTGTTGACTTATGAACGATTGACGTCATCCACATCGCAAAAATATTTTATTTATATTTTTAAAACTACAAATCCAAATGTCTCCCTCTTCAAATATTTCTCCTGTAAGCAGATCACACGTCTCTTATCCTCAAAAAGTTAACTCCTGCCATTACACCAAACTCCGGGGCATCATCTTTTCACTACGGTTAAATTACACCACTCCAAAATCAAATTATGATCCTTCTGGTTTTGATAATGTGGCTACAAGTTGATGCACCGTTATTAGCATATAGATTACAGGTCCACACTACTTGATATATCATAAACATCGCTCTCGAGTGGCTACCAGTGTATTATGTAGTCTACCATCTACTACATGATGGTTGACGGAATCAATCATCTTCTGAATTCACAATCTGAAAGCCTTTCATAACCTACCATTAGAAAATATTCGTACTGTGCCCCAAGAAGCTTCAGTTGGAGAGCTTTGACTGCAGTTCCCTCAACGTTGACTGAGGTTGCCTTCATCTTGTTGCGAAAGAAGTAAAAAAGAGTGGATTTTTTGAAAGAAGTAATATTTCAATCCAGCAGATGGATTACAGCTCAGGAATGAGTGACGTTTGGTAATTAGTAAGTACTTAATACGTCCGCGATGCAAGAGATTGATGGCTCAACTTACTACAGACGGTGAAGGAGATTAAAGGCTTTGAAATATTTTGAGTGAAAGACTAAAGGAGTGAAATGTGTCGCCTTATGAAGATGCTTCGGCGATATTTTAAACATCAAATAAAAGTCACATAAAGATGAATTGATGAGGATTTTAACTTTATATTGACTTGACAAATGGTACTTAATTTAATTTGTATAAAGGTAACTTAAAGTGCATTTCTATATATCAGATTATTTCTGGTATAATTCATATGATGTTATATTAGATAATATTACAATTTAATTGTTTCTAAATGGGGTCAATTGGTTGTTGTCTACAAGGTTACACAGAAACCTAACAAATTGGACATAATTGCATGTATAAACATATTGAAATTTAGAATGCCGCCAAGTGTTTTGCAGCATAGAACAAACACTTACTCCGTTCATGCGAAGACGTTTTTCAGAAGTTCCAGGGTGATCAGGTCCACTTTTTGTGCTTCTTTTATCATTTTTTTGGTTTTTATAAGAGCTTATCGGATTACACCATTAATAGTTGGTGGGATTCAGTCCTCATGTCCAGGTTATTCCTGATTCTTTTGTCAGTGTTTTCTTTGCAGATGAAATAGTAATTGAATTATTGATTGAATTGTTTATTTCATTATAATTCAACGACTCTTGCTCCAAATGACATCAAATTATTTGCCAGTGGAGCGAAATTTACCGAATTAACCAAGTTCTAAGGGTGATGACTGAAGGAAACGTGATTTTCAGGCAGTTCTGGGTGTCATTGATCCTTAGTCCCCTTCATTGACTAAATGCGTTTAATAGAAAATAATTGGGGAGGGAAGGGCGGGTAGTTTAATCGAGCCGAATAGCCTTCACCCCTCTTTGTGGGGCTGAGTGACGTTGAATTTTTCAAATTTTGAAGTTTGTTTGTTTTTATTCCTTTCCCCAAAGTGACCTTCTTCCCCTCTTCTTTTGCAGGTTGGTGACGAACGTCTTTTGTAATTTGGAAGGAAAAGAAAGGTAGGTTTTCACACAATTTTCCTTTTCCCACTTACTCTCAAGGAAGAGGAGTTCATGATGGTGTGGAAATTTAAAACATTTCTCTGCCTCTCTTCTAACAATGGAAATCGACAGACTTTCACCTTTTCAATTTTATTAAATAAAAATGAACCGTTATAGAAATCTGAATTTGAAACAAAATTTGGCCAAAATTGGATGTTTTTTGAGTGAATTTGATCACGCGAAAGAATCACTTTATGCGGTATTTCCCTCGTTATATTGGAACAAATCGCGTCTTTTATAAGGTTGTTATACAATAATAAAATCCCTGCACCTGTGATGAGCGTTTTGTAAAGAGCGAGTGTGTACAAGATGCATGATCAAGGTCACAACCAGCTGAGAAAGAGAGAGAAAGAGCAATAATTCCTCTCGTTCATCGCAAAGCCTAAGCGAGTAATTTATATGAGTGGCGATTCCTCCATGAATGCAAGGCGTACACTCCATGCCTTGTCTTCCGAGAATCACGTATTGTAACTTGTAAGGCTTTGACACTGCAGAGAAAACAAACATTATTTTATGAGATTAAAAGGATAATTTTCCTTGAGTTTGCATAGATTACCTCAGCTTTTAAATTTTCTCTCTTAATACAGAAAAATGGTCTTGATTGCTATAGACAATAAGACTGTTTGTTGCGTACTCCAGCATCATTTAGCTTTCAAAGATTGTGTCTGTATACAGAAAAATGGTCTTTATTGTTTAAAATAAAAAGTTCTTTGTTGCGTACATCCCTTCGCTTTCTATAATGTATAACATCTTCAAGATTTTTTAGCTAAATACATGAGTTAAAATGTTGCAAATCATGCTCAAAAATTAAAAATATATATTTACGTCTCAGCTACAATAATTTTATACACGTGTATAATGTTGTTATCGTTTAAATTATTGATGCAATACAGAATGCATGCATTTTGAAAACGCATGCAGCCGCAGATTGATATCTGGCAACCACACAGACGGTAGGCTGAGTAGTCGAATGAGTGTAGGCCGTGAGGGACAGTTAGTTATAGAAACATATCAATTGTTAACCGAGTTTATTGTTGACTTATTTTTGTGCCCATAATGGCAGACGACAGATTCAATGAATTAAAAGTGAAAAAGTTTAGCTCACAGTCGATTCATAAGAAAAAGCGCATTGTAAATAATAGGAGACCGATGCCGAATTTTCCCTTAAAAAAAATTAAAGGATTTATTAAAAGAATTAACACTAAGATGTATGATGAAGTTCCATGGTTATGTGACAATAATTCCAATGAGCAATTATAATGTTGGTCGAGTTAACTATTTTCGAATGAAAAATCTGTTTGGAATTCTGTTGATCGTGGATTTGACGATTTAAATACACTGCTATTTCTCGTCATGAAAAGTGTCGTCCTCACATTAACGCATTTATTGATTCGAAAACATTTGAAAAATCAAAGAGAATTGATTTATTGCTTGACAAACAAAAATTAGCTGCCATTTCTAGATATAACGAGGAAGTAAGAACAGATAAATATTGAAACGCTTAACTTGGATTACATGCTTCTTAGGTATGTAAGAGTTATTAGCATTTCTGAGTCACAATGAAGAAGTAAATGTTGATAATATAGGTAACTATATTGTGTTAGAGATTTGTATGGGAGAATTTGATGCGTAGCTTGAGAATCATTTAAAAACTGCGACTGTTTTCAACAGTACATCATCTGATATTCAAAATGACTTAATTCAATCTATTAGTTCAGATTTATTAAAAAAAATAAAGATGAACCTAATGAGTCCATGTACGTGGCAATTTTATTGGATGAAACATCCTCGGGGGGAGGGGTAGAGAGGTGATTAGCATACAACGACACTCTAAATGAACCTTTTAAATCCGGATTGGTGTTAAGTAAGGCTGTGTTCTTACACCAAGCCTGTCTGAAGATGAATACGCGGAAGACCAAAACCGTTTTCTACCCGAGACCTTGAAGCTCCTACAACCCTTCTCCAATTCCGTGAAGGAGAGCAACTTAAATGTGTGGAAGACTTCCAGTACCTTGGCAGTCACCTTTCAGCGAAGGCAAACATTGACAAGTCAGTGGAACATCGCCTTAACAACGCTAAAGCAGCCTTCCAGAAACTAAAGTCAAGATCTTTGACAATCGCGGCCTGAGGAACAAAGACAAACCTCATGGTATACAATGCTGTGGTCCTCACGTTACTACTATAGAGTGGCGAAACATGGAACACATTTCAGTTTCATGTGAAGTCACTCGAGCAATTCCACCAAAGATAGCTCCGAAGAACAAACATCTGCGTTGTAGAAGAGGCAGCGTCCCCCAGCATCGAGGCCCTCCTAATAAAGCATCAACTGAGATGGGCGTGGATGCCAGAAGCAAGACTGCCTCGCCGGGTATTGTTCTGTCAACTTCAAACTTCTGCCCGCGCGAGAGAAGGACAGCAAAAGCGATGGAAGGATACATTGAAGTCCTACAGGAAGAAAGGCAACATTAACATCAATTTATGGGAGACCTCTGCGGGGGATCACCCTGTTTAGCGACGTGCAGCTCACCTGGCATTGGAGTGGTTCGAAACCCCCCGACGTGACAACGAAAAGCAGCGAAGAGAGCGTGGGCATGCGAAAGCTGCCAACCCGGTGCTGCGGCAACAACTTTCCCCCGACAGCATCTGCGGGACGTGGAAGAAACACTTCCGTCGCGGCTGGGCCTCCTCAGCCACCTTAGGACCCACGGCTTCGATGGCCAACCAGAGGCCGTCATCCTCGCTCCTGATTGCTACAGTTGAGTAATATATTGAACTGTTTTGATTGTTATGACGTCAAAATTAGCTCCGTTAATAGTTTTATTCATTAAACATGAAATATGTTATAATTTGAAACTAAGCACTGGTGTATTTCATTCACCTTGTTATAAACTATAAATTTATATAAATATTTAATTAAAATTAACTTATCACACGGAAGCAGGAGCTGTTAGCATAAAAACAACAAAAAGTAAATTGCTTAAATATTTTTTCATGATATGTCCAAACAGTTGTGTAACAATGTTTTTTCATTGGCAGATAAAAAAAAATATCAGAGGTAAATTTATCGAGAGAAAGTTAAGTAAGTCTCGTTGTGTTATTGTTTTTTGTTTTGTTTGGACATTCTACTCTTGTTTCTTTGTTTTCATAGGTAGTTTATATTCGACCATTCGCGAGAAAGTCTTTTTGGAAAGTCCAACACCACAAGGATTTTCATGTTTGACTAAATTGGAAAATAATCATTCACTTAAAGTTGTCCAGGTGTCCTAGTGGATAAAGATAATTATTTAATGCTTGTATGTATGTGTGTTGAGGTGTTAGACCTCAAAATACGAATATACTCGTAGATACGCTTGAATCCGAATATATAATTTCTCCTGTATTATAAGGCGGGACTTCATAAAACCCTCTTGACTCCTTTTATGCAAACAAACATAATAATTCCTTTTAGGGCAAAGTCTTCCAATCAATTTAAATACTGCTTCGATCCTGTGATCTGGGCATAAAGAAGACTACGAGTATTTGAACCAACGTAAGCTGTGTATCGGTACACCGGGACTTCATTTTGGAACATGGAACCGATGGAGCAATGAACTGGTCCCGAAAAGCAGTTAAAACCATCTTTGCTTTACATGTCTGGTTTCGAGTTAATTTAACACCGAAATCAGGTCATTATTGTTAGCTTATGGTCAGTGGAGTCTTTTGAGTTTGTTTACGAGGTGATTTCTTCTTGAAATTTACGGGTTGGAAGATATGTGTTTATACTTCGCTTCCAAGTAATAAGATAATATTAATTTAGGTGGACAAATCCTCGGAGAAGATTATCGGGCGTTTTATTAACATGTTTATACTGAACCATTTCAACCAATGGTATGGTGGCAAGTGGCCTACTTTTTGAAAGATTTACAGTATGTTTGGTTTGTATACAAACTACCTGTGTTCCACATTATGTAACCAGCAACCTTACCTTACAAGTCCAGACCATTTTTTGTCCATATGAGTTGGATCCATGTGTGGTAGGTACTCTGGCTTTGATTACTCTGTTCATCTGAAGAGTTGTGGTTTCTATTTCACCCCGCGCCATTCAAGGAATTTCTACACACTAATAATCTATTTCAAACACACGTTCATTATTGTGTAACCTGGTTGTTTTTACCACTACAATAAACACTTATGTCCATCATCTAGAAGTTAACAGACTCTACCTGGATTGTCTTGGAGATTTCCCCTCTGCGTCCCATCGTTGGCTGTAAATAAAACAAAAAATTTAGAGGAAAGATTTAGAAATCAATTGAACATTGCACGATGCGATGGACCTCGCCCTGGGGCTTCGTTTATAATCAATGGCTTATGAAGAATAAAAAAAGGCATTTGTGTATTACACTGTTAATGGCACAAAGGGGAAGGGTGGGTCCGTAGAGAATTAAACCCATCATTCCTCATTCTAGGAGCAATTATAGATAAAGCAGAAGACGACGAGGAAGACAATGTAAGGATGGCCGTTCCAGAAGGCAGAGTACCCAGGGGCGTGAAAAGTTCATTGCGGAAGACAAGTGGATAGGTACTGCGGTGTTAAGGTCGTGTGTTTACAAAAGAGGACCTTGAAAGCGATTCGGGATCGAACATCTGCCCAGTGCTGCACAAGGATGGAGGATGTTTCGCGATGGAAACGTCGCCGGTGGAGACCCAAAAAGTTCGAAATGTCATGAATAATTGGAAAGAGGAAGAATGGGATCTGTAGAGGAGAGAGAGAGATGCAGTAATCAAAGGGAGAGGAGAAGAGAGCGTGAATGGCCATTTCGAACAATAGCCACCTGGGTTATGAAATATAATTTACTATCTGAGGTAACGCCCCGATTTTTCATATATTTGGAACAGAGAATCTTGAAGCCGCTATGTTCAATAAAAGGACCAATAGTTTTAAAGCAAACCCCCCTCATCAAGGTCCACCAGTAAACCTTCAGTTTTGACATGATTGAGTTTCATTTCTGCGAGAGAAATTCGATAATATATTGCCTCCGAAGAGGAGATTTCTAAGAGTCTCAGCAAATGTGGCTCGGGAGAAAGTAATTTAGATTTACGTATTATTAGCAAAGACATCTAAGAATAGACGAAGGTGATGTTTAAGAGAAACCAGAGGAAAATAGACAAAGACAATGGTTAAGAAAGAACAGGGGTAAAATAGACGAAGTCAATGCTTAAGAAAGACAAAGTGGAATATAGACGAAGTCAATGCTTAAGAAGACCAGGTGGAAAATAGACAAAGGCAATGCTGAAGAAAGACAAGGTAGAATATAGACGAGGACAATGCTTAAGAAATACAAGGGGAGATATAGATGACGGCATTGCTTAAGAAAGACCAGGGAAAAAATAGACGAGAAGGAAGGGACAAAGGACGGAGCATTGCAGAACACAAAAACCTAACTCACCTGACCACGATATATCAATCACACCCGATATCAATAGACTGAGCATCAGATGATAGATACCAGCGGAAGCAGCCAAGGGCTGTTTCAGAAACACCCTAGAATTCAAGAAGACGATGAAGGTTACCAATAAGTTCGACTTTACTGAAGGCTGTCGAGACATTAAAGAAAAGTACTATAGTAGAATGCAGCCCTGAATCGGAGGTCTACGTAGAAGAGTTTATTCGGTGCTCTTACCAGCCTTGCAGCCAGGTTGGAAGGTAGTAGCAACAAGGTTGAAGAATGGCAGGTGTTTGATAATCCAGGATGACAACATCCTTTCACTGCTTTGGAAAGGAACTGGTGGTTATTGGCTAGGCGATAGTCTGTCGGATAGTTTGGGTTCAGTTTAGGTTTATTAAGGATCGGGAGAATAGCACCGTCTATGAAATAAGACGGTGTTATGCCAAGTGAGGCAGATGTGTTGAATATATTGATGATGTAGACGAGAAGAACTTTGTGGGGTTGACGATAGGGGCTAGGAAGGAAATACTGCTTCGCCCACACTTGGGTTACGCAGTACAACTTAGGTCGTCTTTCCTTCAGAAAAATGTAATAATTTCGGAAATAGTTCAACGCTGCGTTACTAGTTAGTTTCCGACCTTGGACAATTGTAGTACAAGTAAAGATTAGTGATGCTAGGCATTTTTACCATTGCAGAACCGAAGACTTTGAAGGAAACTCTTCGAAGCCTATAAAATTCTCAAATATTTTACTGAACCTAAAAATTAAAATCAATCAAGTAGACTCAAATTAAATGATAGGAGCTTTCATTGAAATTTTCCGTGGGTTCCTTTTTCACCTTTAAACAACTTTGTAAAGTTTCTTCTCTCGAAAAGTTGTTCAAAGGACTTCGGTGAAGTGATTTAAAAAATGATCCTATGAACAGTTTCGGAGAATCAATGTTATTTAAATTCACATAAAAGCAGAACAAAAGAGGTGTAATTGGCAAGAACTCTTCCCTCGGTTTGTACATAACACAGGAACTCGACTGATAAAGCCTATGCATCGATGATTTCTCCATAATCTTTCCTTTATCAATTAGTACTTTTCATTTTACCCCATACACGAGGCAGAACAAGGGAACAGAGACGATCATTACTAAGGATTACTTACGAAAAGCTTCGTCCGATAAAAAAAACAATAATTCAGATAACAAATCAGAATTTTTCTCCAGTCGTCGAATGTCCAGATACGCCGTGCTTAGCCTAGGCAAAGCGTTAACCGAATTCCGTAACCATGGAAACCTCATAATTGCAACAATATTTACTTTTATTCAACTCATAGTAGAAGATGTTATTTGTATCTTTTTTCTTTTATTTTCCTCTTTCCTTATCTTATTCTTTTTCATTTTCTTCCTTCTTTTAATTAGCTATGCTAACCCATATTCAAATTATGTCTTTATTCTCCCTTTGATTACTTAAACTCGAGATGTTTGCGTCGTAAGGAATCGACGGGGCGACAGCCGCCTTCTCCTTCGCTCGCCTCAGCCACGTTCTTCCTTTTAGAGGCGGCGCGAGACGGAGTTTTGAACTCTTCCGAATCAAAAGTACTCTCACTTTTGGTCCTCATTTCGAGGTACTCTTTCGATTCCCTTTCAGGAGAATTGCGCTCCCTAAGACGTTACATTTCCCGTATGTTTAGTTGGGAGGTGCACATACCACACATTTTCAGCTCTCCTAACCTCACTTCTTTCTTCATGAGCCGCTCCTTAGAAACTTTTGGGCCCAGATGCCTTCGTTGATTTTCGCTTCTTTGTCAATATTAGTAAGAGTAACAAACCATTCATTCTTACTCTGTGAGTGGTAATGCCTTCGATGGTAACATCAGTTTTCTTTTTAAGCTTAACAGGGTTTTGTTTTAGAGCTTTGTGATGGAAATTCGAGAAGGTAGGCGAAGGATGGGAAGATAATATTCATTAAAAAGGACAAAGAGTAACATGAATAGGTATTAATAAACACATAACTGTATTCACAACACCAACCACATTACACCACTTCCAGCCATTGCAAATTGCCATAATTAACGCATAAATACCGGAATTCATCCTTTTATCCCTGTAACTCAGAAATCCAAGAACTCGCATTTTCCTTTAGAAGAAGTTATAACGCAGGACATAATGAGAGAGTAGTCAAATCAATAAGTCTTATATCCCTCCGAACGTAAGCTCCGAACCCCAAATTTGGGTTGATATTTTTTAAGGTCTCAAAAAGTATCATATTTAAGGCGAGAAATTGTCCGAATACTAATTAAAGGACTCCCTGATCAAGTAGGATTTCTCGGCCCTTTGCGGTCAGACATCTTGAAGGATTCGGATAGAAATCCTTCATCCTTTATATCCTCATCTTACTGGATTTTACGATCCGTTAATTCTTAATATTTGGATCGTAAAAACGAATTTTCCACAAAGTGAAAGTTGATATTGTGCATAGGACTAAAAGACAGAATTAGTCAGTAAGAGAAGGTTTTATCCACAAACTAAAATTTTAAAGGAAAAGTCTTAAAAATAGTTCCAAATTAAATTGAGTTGATGTAAAGGAATAGATGGAGTTGCCTAACTTATTACATTAGCTTCAAGCAAGTCCGCCACGAAAGAAGGAAAGAATGGGAAGGTGTCGAATCTGGAAAACGAATAGGGGACAAAGGAACCACAATTAATTTCATTTGGTCTTTCTATCGTTCTTTAAGTATTATTCACAGTTCAGTTACATTTGGTGTTTCTGCCGTTTATAGTTATTATTATTATTATCATTCGCAGTTCAGTTGCATTCGTGACTGAAGGGCGTTACAGCATTGCAATTCGTTAATCCTTTAATTTCCTGATTCGGCCAAAGTTCGATCCAATGAGAATTGTTTGAAGGCAAAAGATTTTGTTCTTGTTTTCAAAATTGAAATTTCAAGGATCTGTTGGATGGGGGCAATAAATTGAGGAGTTAAAATACGCATTTCTATGGATCAGGTTAGGATCTCATGGGCAGGTACTGTTAGTTGTAATGGCAGTGTGTATAGATGATAACGTGGGATGTCAATTTAGAGTCTTCTGCTTTATTTTTCCTTTCTTATCTCTATTTACATTTTTCCTGTATCTGGGCTTATTTTCAAAGTTGACGCTCGTTTTATCCTTTCCACAATTGATGCCCGGAGGTCATACGAGCTCTACATACCCTATGCCCATCACCGGTCATTCCTTAACATTATCTTTTCCATATAATTTGCCTACAACTTCCACACATATTAATTTTACTGTAATTTTGGCAATCATCATCTCCTCTTTCCCGTCTTACAGCTACGCCCTCACACCTTAAATTATTCCTCTATTTCTCCCACTTAAACAAAATAACGATGAAAATAGTGAACAAGTAAAGAGGCATAAAAGGTTCACATCCACACAATGAAGGATTTTGTGGTACAATTTCCTGTTCGCCAATTAATTATTAATTAATTAATTTTTCTGACAGACATTCACAACCGGACACCACCCGTGTGGTTTCTCTCAATGGTGGTTTGTACAATGATTTGCTTAGAACTACACAGTTTTGAGTGTACTACAGTCATGTGCGTGGTAGTTGTTATTTTCACTTTCAGTTGTAGATTTAATTTACTCTATTCTCATTCTTTCTACCATTCCTACCTTTCTCTCTTCTTTTTTTTTAAGTTCACAATTTCATTTTCATTTTCTTCAAAATAAATCCGTTGCTAAACACATCTAGAGTAAAACCTATAAACTAGTCGTGACCCAGTGGTCTGAACAGTGCGCTTAACGTGTTGAACACGTGTACTGGGACATAGTATTTCCCGCGACGTCTTCATCACTTCTCCGTCTTCCTCCGCTTTAGGCAAAGGGGTAAAAACGCTTTCTTTGATGGCAGGCAGCGATTGAACTCTCCGTTCCCATGGCACTCGTTTGGGCTGATCGCTGTCTTGCTTTAAAGGAAGGAGCGCGTGGAAGTATGACTTCATTTTTTCTTGACCCTTTAACGCTTAATTCCTTCATTTTATTGTTCAATTTTATTTATCTTCCTTTCTCTTCTTCTAGCTTTTTGAAAATCAAGGGTGTAGAAGTGTATTCTAGGGAAGATCAAATGACATAATTTTATTAAAATAAAATCGACCTTATGACCTCATGAGGAAGTTGAATGACTGATTTGATGTTTTGATGGCAAGGAAAGGCCATGAAACGTTTCTGCATTTGCAATGAAGAAGAATTAAATATCGGAGAAATTATGTGACCTGCAGCTGACACCACGGTGTTAATTTTTGCATAGCCATTGATTTATAGGGAATCCCCCCCTCGATTTACCCGCATAACTTGCACCACCTTATCGGCCCTTCTTGTGCGACCAAAGGGAATTCTCGGTCGAGCTTCCGGCTCCCGTTTAAACAAGCGAGACGCGTAAAAACATTGGTCAGGAATTCCTGGATACGCAATTTAATTGTAATTAAAGTGCTATTGCAATTTACTACCCTTAGAGGACCCACTCTGTTTCGTGGGTCATTATTTGTTTCAGAGTAAAACTAGATGTTTTTCTGTGAATGTTGTTCCATTTTTTTCTAAAATAAAGAGTAATGATGTTTAGAACAATTATTTATTCAACGATATATTTACTAAAAGTAGTTTTTTTTCTAGTTTTTTTTAATGTGTTTATTTTTTACATGGAATAGCGGCTAGGATGATGAGTGTCAATAAGCTCAGATTATGAGTGGATAATAATTTCCTAATCGAAAATCACTATAATGCTTATGGATTTGTTGGTTTATTAGTGGATAGAAATCAATATTTATAATTCGATTTCGAGAGGTAAATTTTAGGAAGCTGGATTCTTGTAGGCGAGAATTATGACGAATGTATGTGGGGGAGGGATTTGAATTTTGTAACTGTATCATGTACAGATCAAGTAGATGATACAGATGTTGGCCTTTACCTAATGAAATGTACTAAATGGACTCATCGGTGGAATGTTGGGGATGTTGGCCTTTAATTAATAAGGTTAAAGAAGTGGATTCATCTTTGGAATGTTGTGGATGTTGGCTCTTAATTACTAAAATGTATGAAATGGACTCATCGGTAGAATGTTGTAGATGTTGGCCTTTTATTATTAAGATTTATAATATGGACTCATCAGTGGAATGTTGTAGATGTTTGCCCTTAATTAATTATATGTATTAAATGCACTCCTCGGTGGAATGTTTAATTTAGTCTCAGTTTTATTTAATCATTAGAATCCATCGCAGATCATCCCTCACTCACGAGCTCTTTCCTCTGATCGTATTTTGGTCGTAGTCTTTGAACAGTAAATGTAAAATAGAAGAACGGAGGTTTTGTATTTCATCCCGAGTTTTTTTCTCAGTAAGTTTTATGAGAATGTTATATCTGATCGCAGACGGTAAGCGATGCTTCACAAAATGATGTTTGTCACTTTTGGGGGGGATGTGTGCGAATTTCACCTCCACTTTTGATGTTTCTTGTTTAACACAAAGATCGCTTTTACTATTTCATCTGTTCCAAATTATACCCTCATGAAAATATTTCCAGTTATTTTTCAAACAAGAGAACCTAAACTTGGATTAGAATCGAAAATTACTTTTATGGACAATATTCATTCGACCTCTGTTATTTTTATATATCTCAGCATCTTAGTGAATCTTGTCCGAAACAGAATCCCAATAAAGTAGAATAAAGATAATTGCAAATCAACCTCGTGAGACTCCAAAATTTCCCCTAGATAAACCTTGAAGATCGAAGATAAACCCAAATGATAATTCCAAGAAAGAGAAAAAAGGATGTAGGGAGGTTGGCTCCAATTTGAGGATTTGTATAAGATTAGATAAAGACACTTATAAAAAGATGAAAGATAGAAAAATTCCTCTGAGTAAAAAGAAATTACGGTAATTTTTATTGCTGGTTGATAACTAATGATGGATTTGATTACTCGATCAGAAGAATAAAATGGAAAAGAGAAATCACGGTAATTTTTTATCTATAGACAGTAAAGCTCATTCGGATCCTTTGGATGAATTTTGTATGCAGTGATGATATCGAAGTTTCTGGAAATGAACCATCAAATAAAATGAAGAACGTTAAGTCGTAAATAGATAGGAGTGGATAAAAGAGAATATAATGTAATTTTGGCATCAAAAAGAATTGAGAATCTTAAAAGGAAATAGCTATTGCAGAGTGAATAAAGCAAATTTAAAGAGACCTTCATCTCGGGCATGGCAGACGAAGGAAGCCTATTGACAAATAAATTAATCCAGAAATAGGCTCTCGAAAACGGAAAAAATACCGCTATACTTCAAGAGGAGACTTCTTTGGTCCCCTTTATTATCAAGTCTGAGTGGTAATATAATGATAAAATCTACATATTACCACATGATCATCCTCAAGCTTCACTGAATATGAGTTTTTTGGGAATGTTAACTCGAAACGACTTCTGATAAGTGATCAGATTTAATTATAATCATCTAGAATTAAGAGAGAAATGGAATCCTCATGGGATCATCTTATGTTGCTTTCAAGCTGCAATAAAAGAATTTGGAGTTGTGAGTCTATTAAATATTTGCAGTTTTCTTCACTAAAGAGGCAACATCTTGATGGCCTTCATACTTCTCACTCTCTGCTACAGTTGATTATTGTATGTAAGATTCAAAATTAAATATAATTCATTACTCTTAAGATTAAAATCCCTAACCAGTCCCTGGAGTAAGGTGAAGAGGAATGAAGAGATAAAAAGGAAGATAAAGCAGTTTTTCAAAGTCATCCGTTACCAATTTGAGCCAAATCGATTAGAACTCAACCAAAGGAGGGTGAAGTTGGATACTAAATCCTTTTGCCTCTCCAATTAAAACCATCCATTTTAAGTCATTAATTCCTTTTTCCTCTCCACTTAAAACCATCCATTTTGAGTCATTAAATCCTTTTGCCTCTCCACTTAAAACCATCTATTTTGAGTCATTAATTCCTTTTGCCTCTCCACTTAAAACCATCCATTTTGAGTCATTAAATCCTTTTGCCTCTCCACTTAAAACCATCCATTTTGAGTCCCACCAAACGAATAGAGCGAAATATAAAGGGAAACATCCCGAAATTTAAGGATCTCATTTCAATTTCATTCCCGTAAGCAACTTCTTCGTCGATCAGTGAAATATATTAAACCAATTAACATTTTTTTTTATTATCCGGAAATTTTAAAATTTTAAATAATAAATTACTGTTTTAACCGTTAATATTGATTAAAAACAGCAATGAACCAAGAAGTAATAATTCCTGAGGTACACCGATAGTAATCACAATCCAGCTTGAGTTAATCTGATTTACCACGACTCTGCCTGCGGTTGACCAATCAGTTTTCATCCATTTAAGTACATCGCATTTTATACCATGCGGGTCAACTTTGTCACAAGTCACTTTATACCATGTGGGTCAACTTTGTCACAAGTCATCCTTATATCATGCTGGTCAAATTTGTGACAAGTTCCTTTGCAGCATAGCATCAAACGCCTTCTGAAATTCTAAATACCCCCAGCATTAAACTGATCAAAAGTTGACATCATTTGATGAAAAAATTCTAGCAAGTTATTAGTCCAAATGTTTTCTTTTATTAATTTCCAATCCTGCCTCTGATTATGTTTTAATGTTCAACTAGATTTAGTGTCGCCTGTTCATCAAAATTTAATGACCTCTTGCCTAGTTATCATAATTATACCTAGGTAGAAGAGAAACCTGTATATCCGGAGTCTATCCACCTACAATCAAAAAAGAAACATCCCTCTAAGATGGACATTCTCATTTTTATGTCTCACTTCTTTAAATTTGATTCTGAATAATGGGAAAAATATCACAAACATTTATTAACCAATAACATCATGTTTTCTGGCGGCCTACAATTGAACACGCTCGTATTATATTTTATTTTAAGTTCATTTTAAAAATATTAAGTCTCTATATAAATACTTTAGTAAATTCCACATATCTTAAAAAATAGTATTAAGGAGCCACTCTCAGAATTATCCCGGCAATTAACTTACTTTCAGGATAAAAGGTCTGCTTTAATTTAAGGCTATTGCAATCGCATCATATTTTGTTACATATCATTTCTAAGTTAATTTTATTAATGGGAGGAGGGGATCTTTTCTCTTAGAATGGCCCACCAAACCACCCAAATAAATATAAGATAAAAAAATAATCCCATCCCTGGATTCCCACGCATGAGAAATGGAATTAAGAAATCTATGTGAGGGGGAGCTACTCACTCGAGTAACTGGCCGTTCAGCCAGCAGACTGAGGAGAAGAAAATGCGCCATAATAAGAGAAAAGATCGGGTGTTTATTGCCATATAATTTTTTGGCTAACCTTGGGAGTAATTTGACAATTATATCATTCGAAAGATAATCGGCCGATTATTTGTGATGCCATTGCCAAAACAAAATCATTCATCGGCTAACCTTGGGAGGACTTTGGCAATTATATCATTCGAAAGAGGGTTTCAAATTTCGTTAAAACGTTAGAATTGGCAGAATAGTTACAATGTTATCACAAAAAAATAAAAAAGCTAATCGGGCCCCGACCCACCGACCAACATAATGAGATGTAGAGTTGCACGCGACAAAAAATAATTCATAGTTAACATACCTATCTTTCATGTAATTTGCTTTGCGCTTACACTTTGGTATTTCCCTTCTTTTTATCAATGAAAATTTTAATATCAATGTATTTCCATTTCCCACTTTTATCTTCTTTTTTTCCTCTGAACTTGTTTTGAATTGTTCCTCCTAAGTCCAAACCCCGTTCCCCTTCCTCCTCTTGCAAATGACCAGAATTGGGATCTCACATCCTAAATCAGAAAAGCGGATTCACAGCCATCGGAGATGTTGTTCTTTTCCACGGGTGAATTATGGAAGCGTCCGAATCCTGCCATAAAATGTAGATTTGCTTCCGCTTATCTGAGTTTAGTAGCAGCAGTTAAAGATTAAAGATTTATTAAAGAGAGAAAGATACATTTAGTTTTCCATTTAAAAAAAAAAAAATGAAAGTTTAAATTGAATACAACGTGTAAAAATAAAAAATATATATATAGTGACAATAGTGCTGAAAGTTTTGTTACAAAAAATACAGCGGAGAAGAGTAAGTTTTGAGTAAGAGTACTAATAAAAAAATAAAAATGGGGGTCCTCCCGGAATTATCGGGAGATCATGTTTATAAAAACTCTACATTAGTTATTACATAAATAGATTACATGATTTGGGTTTTATTTGTAGTAATACAAACTTAGAATCTTTATTTGGGGTCAGTTATTTACATTTGTGGTCGTTATTTTAATCACTTTTCTGTTATTATTTACAAATCTTTGTTACATATTTTATACTTGGTATCGGTCATTTATGGTTGTCTACCTTATTTATTCATTATCACTTATTTCCCTTACATTATTTAATTATTTCAGCTTCTTTTATTGTAAATTTCGCTATATGATAATTTTTTACTTCCTTCATATGTTGTTATTATTTTACACCTTTCTTTATTAGTTTAATTTGAACTCTTTTGGTTTACTTATTCCTTCCTTTTCACTCATGACCTACACAATGTTTTATTATTATTGCTACTTTTAACGTTATTAATTTATTTTGAACACTCGACTATCAATTATCATTCATTTATCGTGGTTCACTTTCCGTTATCTTTTCACATCTCCAATATTCTATTCACTGTTAGCCACTCGCGCACTAGTCAATTTCTGGCGTTTTCATTCCACTTTTAATTTTCTTGTATGTGGACATGTTAACGGTATGTACGCACGAGTCCGGTATGTACATCGCGCGTTCCATCAACAGTCCTCCTATTTCCTTCGGAGACCGCGATCCCTCGAAGGTCCATTTGTAGTCTCCTCGTTTGATTCCGGTAAGTAGCTTTTCTCGGTTTCCTTTCTCGGGTCTGCAGATTGTTGCACCGAAGACCAAGTTGAGGTCCACTTCTTTACCGTCGAAGAAACATCCTCTTAGTAGAATATCCCTTTTCTCCGTGAGGGGTACTCCGGGATATTTCAGGATTTCTTTTTCTTCGTTCTCTTCCGTGTCCTCTGTTTGTTGTTGTTTTTCCTCTTTTTCTTGTTGTACTGTTGTTTTATTTTTCTCCTCTTCTTTTGCCGTTTCTTCTTTGGGCTTTTTTTTGGTATTTTTTCTTTTGCTTCTCGTTCTACTTGTGTGGTACTCTCGTCTTCTGAACTTTTTGTTTGCTGTGCGCAGGCTGGTTGTGCTACCTTTTTATTTTCACTACTTGTCTTCTTTGTTTCGCAGAGGATTTGAATGTTCAAGATTTCTTGTGATGCCGGGTTCAGCGGGAAGCATAGCTTCTTCTTGATGCCATTTTTTTTGGAGAAGTTTTTTAGCTGGTTCGTACTCACTCGGCATCACCAGCTTAGGAGTCACTTTTTATGCGTTCTGATTTCTAGTCGTGGCCGCCGCTTCCACGTATGTTCTTGCTTTTGCCAAGGCCCTGTGTCCTCCTCTGCAGTTTGCACACTGAGGTTTTTCTGTACCGCATTCTTGCCATCTGTGTCCTGTTTTTGAGCAGACCGCACATGTGGCTTCCTTTTTCAGGCAGTCTTTCGTGGCGTGTTTGTCGACGGCTGGGCAGTTAAAGCAGTTTTCCAATTAAATGTACTCTTCTGCTTCAATCTGCTCAGGGACTATGCTAAGGTACAACTCCAGGAGTCCATTCTTCATAGCCGTCTGCGCTGTCTCAATATTCGCGAAGACGACTTTAAGAATATTTTTATCGAATTTTTCTCTTTTATTGATTTTTGCCCATTTTTGAAGCTCGTCCTTAATTCCCTCGCTGGTGTTATCCGGGAAGAATGGGTCGAGCCTCCTGAGTATGATTATCCGTATGACCATGAGTTCGTGTGAGATGGATGCTTCAAGCCCAATCTTACGAAGGGGCTCGGCTTTATCAGACACGATGTCCTCTACGTCCTTTGATATCCAGCATAACGCTCCCCATCCGTTTGGCATTTCGATCAATCTTATTATTTCGATATTTATTTTGACGAAGATTGTTTTCATCACCGTTTGCCGATCTGGTTTAGTTGCCTCTCTGAAGGTACGGAGGGGGATCCGTTTTATATCCAAATTGGGCGTTCCCATGGCCCCCATCGGAGTGCGTTGCCCCTCTTCTTTCTTCAGCAGTGGGGCTATTCGTCCTTGAAGACTCTTCTACTGAGAGCTGGTATTATTGTAACTAGTTGGTCGGTGAGGGCGTCTTAGAACATGCCCTTAACTTTTCCTCCTTTGCCACGACCAGACATGATGAAAACTTAGTCCAAACTATAATAATATTTTCTTTCCGCGTCCTTTCGAAGTCCTTTACTTACCCCGATTACGGAG
The DNA here is from genome assembly GCA_963969495.1 of Ceratothoa steindachneri. Lineage (NCBI taxonomy): Eukaryota > Metazoa > Arthropoda > Malacostraca > Isopoda > Cymothoidae > Ceratothoa > Ceratothoa steindachneri. The sequence goes on from OZ018331.1 coordinate 45,010,081, forward strand.
CCATCTTTAGGAGGCCCAGGCTAACGCAAAACCCTCGTGAAAAATTATAAGAAGTCAGAACCAATTTAACAGAGGCATAAAGTAGGCATGCTGCCTAAAGTCTTCGTTACCCGTCGAGTGCAATAGCTGACTTTAATGAGGCGAATGACTTACAAATATCGACTAGAACTGTAAGAAGGAGGCTTATATTCTAACAAATCTGGATCCCCTAAGGACGTCTTTCCATCCAAACTCCTCCACCAAATTCTCCCTGCAGTCCTCCAACTGATTCTTCATCTTTTTACCACTTCACTTGCCCTAGGGGTGGTTTACTCTTCCTTCGAACATGCCTCAATTCCTCCTATCCTTAAGTAAAACACACCATAACCCTTCTGAACCATCTAGCTATCACCCTATCTCACAGCTTCCATACCTCTCTAAGATCCTCGAGAGAGTGGTTTTCTCTCGCCTTAATGACTATATTTCTAACTGCAATATCGATGAAATGTACCAGTGTGGGTATAAAGCGAAGCACTCTGCTAAAACTGCTTTTCTTAATGTTTCAGACGGTTTACATAGAGCAGCCAAGAGGGATTGTACGTCTATTATAGTCCTCCTAGACCTCTCTTCGGCTTTCGACACCATCGAACACACTGTCCTCCCTGATCATTTTCACACTTTCCTTGGTCTCTCATGCACTGCACTTGAATGGTTCAGCTCTTACCTCTCCTCCCGCACGCGCCCATTCATTTTGAGGTGTCTCAAGGCTCACTCATTGGTCCCCTTCTCTTTCGCATCTACTTACTTCCTTTTAGCTCCCTTCTTCGCGATTTGGGCCTGTCTTTACACTTCTATGCTGATGACACTCAGATATACCTTTCCTCATCTCTTGTGTTCTTCTCTCAATCAATTACAAAGCTCCTTTCAGCCTACACCTCCATAAACGAATGGCTGTCTGCCAACTTTCTCAAACTTGACCACGATAAAACCGAAGTTCTCCTTGTTGGTACCGCTTCGATGGTGGAGAAATCTAAACTCTCTTCCTCTCCCTTAACCTTAGGGAAACCATTGACGCCTTTTCTGATAATGTCAGGAATCTTGGTGTTATTTTCGACGAGCAACTCTCGTTTAAACCACACATCGTATCTGTAAGTCTTCCTTCGGTTTCATCCGCAACTTTTCACGTGTTAGATCCCATTTTAATCGACGAAGCCTTGAGACTGCCATTCATGCCTTCATCACCTCACGCTTAGACTACTGCAATTCTCTTATAGTGAATCCTTCTTCTTGGTCACTTCGCCGCCTACAACTAGTTCAGAACTATGCTACCCGGCTCCTCCTTCGCCACCCCCGGTTCTCTCCTTCGAGGCCTCTGCTACAGAAGTTACACTGGTTACCTATTGGCTTTCGTACCCACTATAAAATTTTTCTCATCACCTACAAGGCTCTAAACCTCGAGGTTCCACTTAATCTCTCGTTTGACCTCTGCCGTCGTCAAACTCCTCGGGTACTCCACTCTAACCTCATTCTGTCTTCTGCTCGATGGGTGACCGTTCCTTCTTACTTTGTGCTCCTAGACTCTAGAATGCTCTTCCTGCCAAAGTCCAATCCTCTTCCTCCCTTGTTACTTTTATACGTCTCCTGAAGACTCATCTCTTCATAATTGCCTTCTTTCTACACTAGCTACACAACCTGCGCTCTGGGAGGGATAACAGCCCTGAAGGGAACATTATAAATACCTATTATTATTATCATTGCCCAAAGGCTGCAAAGCCCGGAAGAAGCCATGGATCTCTAAAACAAACAAGAAGCACCGTCTTCATTGTGCAAAAAAACATTCCAAATTGAATACTGAATAGTGGTCAAAATTCGTATGGTCTGATGAAAGTAACTATGAGGTAAGATATTAGAAGGTTGGAACTAATATATTAGCTTATAATATTTTTGTTGAAGCCCAAAATTATGAGACATATACATAATAATGCATTTGATTGTATTTAATGTTATTTGCCTCAGGTATTCTGCACACCTCGTGGGGACTCTCGTCCGTCGAATAGTTGGCGAAGGTATTCAGCCCAAGTGTCTCATCTCAACAGAAAAACATGGAGGGGATTCAGTCATGATATGTGCTTGCATGTCTGCCACAAGGCCCGGAGAGATGTTTTTATGCCAAGGCAGAATGAATTCGGCTACATATGTTTCCATGTTATCGGATGTTTTAGGCCATCAATTACTAAATTACATCCAGGCGTGTCACAAGTTAAAGTTATATTCCAACAAGAAAATGCCCCATTCCATACAACCAAGAATACTCGGAATTGGTTTAAAACACAGGGCATTATTCCTATGTACTGGCAGGCTCAAAAGTCCGAACTTAAAACCCATTTAACACCTATGATGAGTCCTTGGTAAAGCTACTAGGAGCACGACAGTTAGAAATTAAGACGATTTGTAGAAGAAACTGCACGATAAATGTGATAGAATTAGACCTGACCTTTGCAAGAAATTGTTGCGTATTGCTGCAGCAATTAGAGCTAAGGGGATGGGGTCAACGAGGTATTAGATCAAGTGTATATTCTGAAGTATACCATACATCAACCATAGGCACCCGTTTTATTAACATTCTGACGGCTAACTAAAAAAAATGGGTGGTGGAGAGCTCATACCTTTGGCCAAAGTATGTAGAACTGTACCTACCTTTATCTATGATCCTTTCATTAACGATATGAAAACAGGAAAATAACAAATATTACTTTTAGCTGTTATTTTTATGCATCAGATGTGTATTTATGTCTTAAATTACAAGTAAATTACAAGAATTCTCTCATACTCCCAGAACAAAACGCTCGACCGACCCGCAGCTATTTTGGAAAAGTCCGTCATTTGGTCTTCATAATTTCAGAGAAGTTTCTTCTTATCTTGGGACTAAATATAAATCTTTTATTTCAAATAAATATGACCAACGTAATCGACTAAGCTCTTAACGGGGCTTGGCTTCATTGGACTTGGATGTTAGCCATTAAGTCTGAGTTGATGTTTGTCGCGTTCCGCTCTCGACTTTTTTCAAGCTGAAATTCGGTCATGATATTTTTTCAAGCAATTTTTTTTTAATCTAATGATACAACAGTTACAATTAATGAATTATTCATATAAAGTTTTGATTAAATAAATGATGTTTTCTAACTATAGCCTTTTGAAAGGAGTATAATTTATTCAGAGAAAATAGTGGTATTTATCCACTCCAGAATCTGTTTCGCCAAATTCAAGACTCTTTCCAGAGGTATGGTCCTCCAGCAGCCACCCTCTCCCATACCACCTTTTTTACCTTCATCTCCTCTAAAGCTTTGCTCTCCCTCCATTAATCTCGATTGACTGGTAGCTCTATACTGGGTGTACGTCAGTTTGGGCGAGTTAAACACCATCTTTCACCCTCGAGTTGGTTCTAGTAGGAAATAAAATGAAGTAAAAAAGAGTTAGGAATGGAATGAAAGGGTATGCCCTAACATCCCTTCAACCACCTCAGCTGGGAAGGAAGGACACCTTCGAAGTTTCTAGGAACAAAATTGCACACCCTGTACTTACAAGTACTCAAATGTAGTACAGAACACAGATTAAATGGAATCAAGAGTACAAATTGGGGGTAAATTTACCCCCACAATGGGGTGTGAGATGTAACCTAGAAAACCAGGCTGCAGCTGTTATCTGGAAGATTGCGTACCCTCCTGGCCCCAACTCAAGCAGGTGCGTTCCCTCCAGACTCCAATTGATATGGGAGGGTCTGCTTCTATACGCATCCAGACATTTTCAGTTCTTCCATCCTCACTTTCTTCAATTCTTCCATCTTAACTTTCTTCAGTCTGTCCATCTTGACTTTCTCCGGTTCTTCCATCATCACTTTCTTCATTCCTTGCGCCTTCATTTCTTCCTTTCTTCCATCTCAATTACTTCAGTTCTTTCATTTTAACTTTCTTCAGTTCTTCCATCTTCACTTCTTCAGTCGGTCCATCTTCACCTTTTCTCTTCTTCCATCTGCACTGTATTAAGTTATTCCATCTTCAATTTCATTACTTCTTCCATCTTCATTTTCTATAGTTCCTATATCTATACCTTCTTTAAATCTTCTATCGTCACTTGCTTCACTTTTTCTATCTGCGTCTTCTTCAGCTCTTCATCTTCACTTTCTTCATTCTTTACATCTTTCCTTTCATCATTTTTTCCATCTTCACTTTCTTCACTCATTTTATCTTCACTTTATTTAGTTTTCCATTTCACTTTCTTCAGCTCTTTCATTTTAACTATCTTCAAGCACTCCATTTTCACTTTCTTCGGTTCTTCCCTTATCGTTTTCTTCACTCTTTCCATCTTCAGTTTCTTTATTTGTTTTATATTCACTTTTTCAGTTCTTTCATTTTCATTTTCTTCCGTTCTTTTATCTTCTCTTTCTTTAGTCCGTCCATCTTAACTTTATCACTGCTTCCATCTTCACTTTCTTAAGTTCTTTCATCTTCACTTTTTTTACTTCTTCCATATTCACTCCCTTCAGTCCGCCCATCTTCAATTCTTCCATTTGATTTTCTTCATCGATAACTGCTTGCAAACTCTGCTTGAGATGCAATTGTTAGTTCTTTATTTTAATGGACAATATTTTAGACATTTATCCTGTCTCTCCTTTAGATCGAGTCCTTCACCCTTGAGGTTGCAATGTTCTGTTGCAAATCATAAACTACATCTGATTTTAACACTTCAACCTTCATTCCCTCGAGTTGTGTTGTCGAAAGGCAGTGTGGTTGGTTGTGGTTTTACTCGTATTTGACCTCTCACTCTTATTTTATTCCCTCGAGCTTCTTGCATACCATTTCACCCCCTTCTTGTTTATATGTAGAGCGTGAGTAAATCTGAGTTATGGTTGAGTGAGGAAATTCCACCACAAACGCCATTTTCGGTCGAGGCAAAACTGATGTCAAAATTTTGTGGTTAAAATCGACTCCATTAAATTGATTGTCAATTTTCTCGTATTCGTCAATTAAGTCTAGAGGCAATCATCCCCTCCCCCCTTCAAAAGAGGGCAAGCGATGGTTTTGTTATGTTTGGTTGAATCATCGGCCATTGAAGCGCGCATTCGCAGCCACTAGTTTGTTAGGATTACAATCACTAGTGCGGACCACTACAAATTGTAGTATTTGTTATTTCTCTGGTATTTGATTGGTTTAGTAAAATAGAATACAATTCGATTTAAATATAAATTCTGTGGAGGTTTTAGTCATTCACGGAAGAGAAACCTTGGCTTTCACTTCATGAACCTGCACTATAATGTTTGGTTATTCTTACTGGAAGCTTCTCTCTTTTTCAGACGAAGCAGATATCCAAAAATGTGCTCACCTAAAACCGAAGTGATTCTGGGCGTCGAAGATATTTCGATTTATGCTCCGTGTTGTAGTAGTACTCGACTGTCACTCGCAAGCGAGGAAGACGTCCTCTGAGTGGCCATCGAACCCGTGAGGTTGAGAAGGCCAAGACGCGACGGCAATGTTTCCCGCACGTCCCTCAGATGGTGCCGGGGAAAGTTGTTGTCGCAGCTCTGGGTTGGCAGCTTTCGCATGCCTATGCTCTCTTCGCTGCCGTTCGTTGTCACGTCGGGGGTTTCTAACTTCTCCACTGCCCGGTGGGCTGCACGTCTCTAATTAGAGCGATCCCCCGCGGAGGTCCCCCATGAATTGACTTTAATGTTGTCTTTCTTCATGTAGGACTTCAATGTATCCTTCCATCGCCTTTTCTGTTCCCCTCTCGCGCGGGCGCCAGTTTGAAGACCCAGCGAGGCTGTCTTGTCTCTGGCATCCGAGCGCAGTGCCCCGCCCATCTAAGTTGATGTTTTATTAGAAGGGCCTCGATACTGGTGGACTCTGCCTCTTCTAGAACGCTGATGTTTGTTCTTCGTTCTTCCCAGGAAATGTGTAGGATTCTTCGGAGACATCTTTAGTAGAACTGTTCTAGTGACTTCACATTACACTGGTATGTGTTACATGTTTCGCCACTTTATAGTAGCACCGTGAGCACCACCACATTGTTGTATGTATAAAATAAATTGTGCGTTTTTTCCCTTTAAAATAACAAATTACTAAAAAGGCTCGGCTTTATGACAATTCGTATTCCCAAAGCTGCTTCACAAATTCGGAGCATAGAAGCAATTCTCATCGGAGAAAAAATTTGAGATTTAAAATAATATTTTCAAAGTGCGATTGCCGTATTCATCATTACCTCCTCCTCTTTATTCTTCCATTCTCGAAACATTCTTGAAAAAGCCTGTGTGGTTGAGGTTTAGAAAATCTCTTTTGATTAACAGCTTCGGATAATAATATATTTGCGTGAGGTTATTGATATATGGAAGATAATTCTTTGCGATTATCTGACCGATAGAAGACCATACGTGGTAGTCAATGACTGCGCAAAACCCGAGTTCGAACTGGAAGCTGGACACCCGCTGAGGGCTCTCTCATATGGTATAAATAACATCGCAATTACATATTAATGAAACCTAATAATCATTCTTTGATGATTCCGCCAACTCTGTAATCTTAGAATTCCATCTACTTAAAATAGTATGGATTTTTTTCTAATTATACGAGTCATTTCCATAGTTTTGCTGAAAACTGAATGCGATAAAAGATAGAATAAAGAAAAGAATATGAAGGATGTTAGTGGATACCCGCGAAGGAATACCGTGAGAGAAAGCCCCTTCGGAAATACCTCTCTATTCTTTCAAGCCCACATGCGCCTAGTGTGAAAATTTTAGAAAGTTCGAGAAAGAATCAGTCCTTCACTGGATTACCCATCACAGCTGCGATAACACCGTGTAGAGCCACATTAATCCTACCCTATTATCACGATGCAAGTTTCACCGTCTGGACCGAATCGTTATCATGAAATGTGTTTGTATAAGCTGGCACCAAGAATCCTCTAGGGACCGCCAGGCACTGAGGCGTCTATCGGACCAGCCACACGGCTATATAACCTGAAGCGCACCATTTCTAGAGGAAATTAAAAGCCTGCCATTTACTCCTTTCAGACTGCCGTCTGTTTTCCCGTGAACCACTGTAACCCGTCGTCGAGTCCTCGTACTTCTTCAAAGATCTCGCCAACAGATCTACCTTCGTTAAGCTTTGGCCCCTGTTCAGATAAAAAGCTATCGAGCCCCGTTCTTCCCAGATAGTTGTGCGGCCCTCTCATTTCCACCACCCCTTCGAGATTTCCGTTCTTTTGAGACTGAGACTCCTTGCCGATCTGCAGAATCGTCTCGAGTTGAGTTTACGTCTCTCTGGAGCAGAAAAAATCTCTTTCTTCATCACGAAGTAATCCAACCCCATCTTCGAGTCTTTCTCGTCAAGACTCCCTGAAATATCTTCTTGAAGAACTGTGCCGTTGTCTTCCACCCCTCTCTAATTCGACCGCGCTAGAAGGTAAAGAGATCTTGTATTATCATTCACCGATTACCTCGATAATCTCCGCATAATTCATTTAACTACCTTTATTAAGTAATTTGTTCACCCCTTTTCTTATATATATCTATATATATATATATATATATATATATATATATATATATATATTTTTAATTATATTTTGGGGTATGTTCTTTATATACACTTTGAACTGCAACTTGGCAAGCCATTAGTCTAAACCTGGTCAACCGTAAATCGCACTCTTTATTAATCGCCACAGAATATGTCTCAAGCGGCATGCGGTTAGCTCTCTGCCCCTGATTGTGTACGACTCTGTGCGCCGAGCTAGTCTACACAGGCTTACCTCAACAAAGAGCTTTCAAACAGTATGTCAATCAAGGGTGGTTCTATAATTACAATCGAAGTCCAATGAACATCTATTCCGAAGCCTCATGAAATCAGGGAGGTTTTGAACCTGGTTTGTTAAAACAAATTCGGGATGTAGCCATCTCAATTTGAAATTTGTAAGAAGAAAAGTTCTCAACTGTTATTAGTAAAGAGATAACAACAACCTCCACTTGTTCGAGATGCTTATTATGGTAGGTTGAGGTTATTCCACCTGGCGATCATTAATTGGATTGAATGTTTCTCTACCTAACGAGGAGGTGGTGAAAGAAAAACGAGAGAAGGACGTTTTGCGTCCGCATAGTGAAACGGAAGGGATTTTTAAATGTTGTGAGAGAGGTGTGTAAACACACAAGCAACAATGTCACCTATCAATTTGTAATCTTTAGACCACTTGTACATGCTTATTCCCCCAGGGTAAATGCAGGCGAATTACATCCTTAGCAGAACAGTGTCCAATAATTTTGATCGACATGTATTAAGTAAAGGCTGTTTGGCTTGCTGTTCCCTCCTAACACCCTTCCCCCCTCCCCTTAACCAACAGGGTGTTCAATTTGATTATTTCAATCGCCTTTTTCCTTTATGTCCTTTGGTTGAAATCTATGATTCAATCTACTAAAATATGTGCTATCCCTGTTTAGTTTATACGGGGTTGCTACTAGATTGATATAAGGTTATATTTAGGTATTTTATAGGTGCGATTCCTATTTTAATCTCTTCTTTTCAGTATTTCCTCAATCGTATAATTTTATTGACTCACGTTAAGATAATTCTTATTCAAAAGAACCTCTTCTATTTTCTCTATTCTCGTACCACTCCAAATATATTCCGCGTCGTCGCTTTGGGAAACGTCCTATTCAATACTTCTTCATAAATCCGAGTTTATTTTTCAAAAGAAAAGACAAACTTTTGGCGATGGCATAAGAATTACTTCACTAATGGAGGTTCTCGGAAGTGTTTTTTATGTTAATTCACCTCAGGCGAATTATTTTCGACAGGTAATAAAACTTTTTTTATGGTAGTGAATTGGAAATTATTATGGTCAAGGAAGCACATCTGTGTGGAAAAAGACTTTAATTAGATTTTTTTCAATAGGGGGTTGATTAAATGCTTATTTAATTGGACTGCTGTAGAATTCCCCCCCTTTTTGTTCTATCTCTAAGAGTGCTAAGTGTGGCTAATATATTTAGATATCGGAATATCTTAAAGAACAGAGCCGTTCTGAAACACGCAAGGATATATAGAGGAAAAGAACAATAATCCCAAAATAAACTTATATTTTACCTTTATCAAATCAATACATAACATTTGGACGTTAACTACAGCAATACTCTAAATATTATTATAAACGAGAATTAATTAAATTAGTTTCCCCACAAAAATTGAGTAACGTTTTCTCTACACACAACAATCATATAAGAATTAGGCTTACGGACTTATGTGGAGTTTATAGGCCTCAGAAATGTTATTTACTCTCGACGCGTGCCGCCGGCCAGATGTAGATGAGCAAGATCACACGGTTGTTTTGGCAAGGGTGGAAGCTGGGGGGTCCACACGTTCTTCTGACGGAGGGGGGGGGGTTGTTCAAGGACGAGAACCAATACAGTGCTTTATGCAACACCTAGGCAGTCGTGGTCTCTCTGGCGAGAGTGAGTCGAACTTGGTTCTTAAATCAAGCTAACTTGGAGTGTGGTGTGACCACCGAGTAACGAGTTCAAGCAGGAGCTTTTCTCCTTCGTTACTTATTTCCTTATGGACGAGGACTGAACTCGAGGAGGGTCTTCTTCAAGGGCAAGGATAACCGAGGGCGGTTTCTCTGGCGAGAATAAGTTACTTAAAGTTCGGATTGATAACCGGGAACTAGCTCGAGGATGAGCTTTTTCTTAGTTCCAGTCTTCTTCAAGGGCGAGTATAACGGAGGGGGATTTCTCTGACGAGAATAGGTTGAACTTGGTTCCTCACCAAGTTAACTCAAGAGTTCGGTGTGGCCACCGAATAACGGGCTCGAGGGGTGAGCCTTTTCCTTCTTCTTTTCTTAATTCCTCAAGGACGAGGAATACCTCTGGTGTTTAAGGTGCACCAGGATATGAGGAGTCTCTCTGGCGAGAGTAAGTTGAACTTACCAAAGTTAACTTATCGTTTGGTTTGATAACCAGGGACTTAGCTCGAGGATGAGCTTCTTCTTAGCCCCTTAAGGTAGGTAGCCCTGCCTCTCTTGCAGGGTACTTCTTGGTCGGGCGAGCCAAGTACACTACCTCTCCAGTCTCGGTAGTTCGGTTTGATCCGAAGACTTCGTCACCTAGAGACTGACGTATAATACCTCGATTTTCCTCAGAGTTCCTTATTTATACCTCGTCACCCCACTGGGGGAGTGGTAAGGGGGGCAGGGGCTTGAGGAAGGCCCCAGGAGAGTTCTTTTTCCAAACGGTTTTTCACACGAAGTCAAACATCGGCTCCTCGTTAGCCTTCGAGATTGGGAGAAACCCATCTCCAATTTCTTATTTGACGTGAAACTGTATCTCACTCTCCTGGGGAAGATCTTACATTTTGACCTTTAGGGTCTTTCATGGCACCGAGTTGTGCCACACTGTGGTTAAGCACTGAACCCGCCGATGCCTTCGACGGATGTCTTTGCGGTAACCGCCTTGTGACTGCACCAAGAGTGAACGGGAAGGGGGAGGGAAGTGAGCATTTCTCTACAACACCTTCCATCGAAGAATTTAATGAGGAAGGGAAATGCTCCCGGGAACTCAAAACAACTTGCTCAACCTAGTCGAGATTAGCAAAGTGGTATTTCTTGAGCCCTCTCATACATGAAGTTTCCTTACACATGTACGCCCTCGCGCGCGTTTACACAGGCAATGTGTCGAACTAGACATACTTGATTTACAATTTTACAAAACCTTAATTCATCGATTACCCACCAAAAAAAAAAAACAAAACAAGCTACTTCCTTACATTTCTAAGTTTTTGAGAACTTAAATCCTACCGATAAATATTAACACGAACAACAAATGAAAACATGGTTTCACGCTCATTAGGAGCTGAAATAACCCTCAATGGTATTTCGTCTCTGCCTATAGAGCAGCTGTCTTTTATCGGCTCCTTTGATGTATCTAATGCTAAAATGGTTCTCTAAGACCAATACTTACCGTGCCTGAGTCGGCCGTTCGGATTATTGAGTCTACCCCAGTATGTTACTAAATGGTAGCGGTATTTCAACCTACTCGACTTACCAATATTATGGTACTTGACTACCTTTAAATTGAAAATTAAGGCTAGAGCGGCCTGTGGCAGCGGGGCATAATTGATGAGAACTTGAGTCCCAGAGCTCTCCTTTAACCAGGTACACGGGAAGATCGTGTCTGGGTTCGATCTTTGGGGATCGAGAAAACTTTTCCCTGCGAGGTCGTTAATGGGCGTGGCGCTCACTACAACTTGGCGATTTAGCGGTAACTCCGTGGACGTTCCGTTCGAGAAGGAGACTACTAGTTGTAGGGGATACTCATCCGCGTCTACCATTTGACTAGTCTTACCTGGGTGTATCGCAATAGCACCTCTTTCCTCCTTCCTTATCAACTCATTTAACTCACTTCTCTTAGTAGGTAGTTCCTCGGGTACACCTGCTCATACCTCTACTCTACCTTCTTCTTCTTCCCTGATAACCCCATTTGGCTGGTTCTCCTCGTAGGTTTTCCTTTAGGTACTCCTGCTGGTACCTCATCCCTACTTCCTATTTCTTTCATCGTTACCCCATTTGGCTGGGTTTCCCTCGATGGTCCTTTCTTAGGTCCAGGCCGGGCTCCAACTTCCTCGGCCTCTATGAGATTCTCGATAGGTGCTCTTTCGAGTGCGAGCAATCTTTCATTTTCTTCTCTCTCTTCTTTTTCAGCTTGAGCACGTTCTTTTTCCCTCTTCATTCGCCTTTCATCGATTTCTATTTTAATCTTTATTCTCCTCTCTTTCGACTCTTTTTCCCTCTTCATTCTCCTTTCCTCGGCTTCTTTTTCTGCTTTCGCTATTTCGTTTTCCCGTCGAGTTCTTCTTTCTTCATCTTCCAGCTTTATCTTTAGTCTTCTTTCTTCATCTTCCATTTCTATCCTTACTCTGAATTCTCGTGCTTCTCTTTTCAACAGTATTATTCTTTCGCTTGTTTTACCTCCTCTCAGCATTCTTCTTTCCTCTGTTTCTATTTTCCGCTGTATTCGGGATTCTTCAATTTTTCGGTTCATCCGTATTTCCATTAATTTACGTTCTTTTTTATCCTCTCTTATTATATCCTCTGTTTCTCTCTCAAACTTTCTTAATTCTTGTTCTTCTTCTATATCCAAAACTCCTTCTTCTTCACAATCTATTCTTAGTTCTGCCATGACGTAGTCATGCATTTCTGTGCCTTCAAGTCCCAGACTTTGGGCTTGTTGGTAAAATCTTTTGACTGGATCCATTTCGTGTTGGTCCGTCGATTTTTCCTTTCTGTATTCTCAGGGAATTATGCCACCACTCACCAGGTAGCGCTCAGCATAACTTACCCTTAATCCCACTACTATGCTGATTGAAATACCACTCCCGACAACAAATTTACCACTTGGCCTACCAATTACCTTTAGATTGTTACCACCCCTAACTCTACCAATTTTCCTCTGGTCAATTATTTTCTTATTCCTGATATTCCTTTACGTGTTGTCTCTTTCTTAATTAGACACTGCTGGGTTCTTTCTAATATAAAACCCCACACCTGACACCACTTTTATTTATGTCGTAAAATTCCCCCCCTTTTTGTTCTATCTCTAAGAGTGCTAAGTGTGTCTAATATATTTAGATATCGGAATATCTTAAAGAACAGAGCCGTTCTGAAACACGCAAGGATATATAAGAGAAACGAACATTAATCCCAAAATAAACTTATATTTTACCTTTATCAAATGAATACATAACATTTAGACATTAACTACAGCAATACTCTAAATATTATTATAAACGAGAATTAATTAAATTAGTTTCCCCACAAAAATTGGCTAACGTTTTCTCTACACACAACAATCATATAAGAATTAGGCTTACGGACTCATGTGGAGTTTAAAGGCCTCAGAAATGTTATTTACTCTCGACGCGTGCCGCCGGCCAGATGTAGATGAGCGAGATCACACGGTTGTTTTGGCAAGGGTGACAGCTGGGGGGTCCACACGTTCTTCCGGGGGAGGGGTTCTTCAAAGACGAGAACCAATACGGTGCTTTATGCAACACCTAGGCAGTCGTGGTCTCTCTGGCGAGAGTGAGTCGAACTTGGTTCTTAAATCAAGCTAACTTGGAGTGTGGTGTGACCACCGAGTAACGAGCTCAAGGAGGAGCTTTTCTCCTTCGTTACTTATTTCCTTATGGACGAGGACTGAACTCGGGGAGGGTCTTCTTCAAGGGCGAGGATAACCGAGGGAAGTTTCTCTGGCGAGAATAAGTTACTTAAAGTTCGGTTTGATAACCGGGAACTAGCTCGAGGATGAGCTTTTTCTTAGTTCCAGTCTTCTTCAAGGGCGAGTATAACGGAGGGGGATTTCTCTGACGAGAATAGGTTGAACTTGGTTCCTCACCAAGTTAACTCAAGAGTTCGGTGTGGCCACCGAATAACGGGCTCGAGGGGTGAGCCTTTTCCTTCTTCTTTTCTTAATTCCTCAAGGACGAGGAATACCTCTGGTGTTTAAGGTGCACTAGGATATGAGGAGTCTCTTTGGCGAGAGTAAGTTGAACTTACCAAAGTTAACTTATCGTTTGGTTTGATAACCAGGGACTTAGCTCGAGGATGAGCTTCTTCTTAGCCCCTTAAGGTAGGTAGGCCTCCCTGTCTTGCAGGGTACTTCTTGGTCTGGCGAGCCAAGTACACTACCTTTCCAGTCTCGGTAGCTCGGTTTTGGATCCGAGGACTTTGTCACCAAGAGACTGACGTATACTACCTCGATTTCCCTCTGAGTTCCTTATTTATACCTCGTCACCCCACTGGGGGGAGTGGTAAGGGGAGGAGGGGCTCGAGGACGGCCCCAGGAGAGTTCTTTTTCCAAACGGTCTTTCCCACGAAGCCAAACATCGGCTCCTCGTTAGCCTTCGAGATTGGGAGAAACACGTCTCCAATTTCTTCTTTGACGTGAAACTGGATCTCATTCTCCTGGGGGAGATCTTACATTTTTACCTTTAGGGTCTTTCATGGCACCGAGTTGTGCCACACTGTGGTTAAGCACTGAACCCGCCGATGCCTTCGACGGTGTCTTTGCGGTAACCGCCTTGTGACTGCACCAAGAGTGAAAAAAGGAGGGGGGGGGTGAAGGGACGATTTTTCTACATGGACAAAATGAACTAAATACTAATATCTTTTACACGATATTTTTTTCCTTTTGTTAATTCTTAGAAAAACATAAGTGAGGCAAGGCTTTGTTGTAAATTTTGGTCAAATAATTGAAAAACCGAGAATTTATTGGTGCTATTCGATAAACCAGAGATTCAAAATCATTCTCAAGGGCAACTAGGCGAAATCCACATTTCACAGTGTCCAGTACTTTAATAACAAAAGATTTTTTCTCTCATTATTCATAGAAGTTTTAAACTTCAAAATTTATTCGTTGGTTATTTGGGGCAATAATTAGGATAATCTTTTTCCATCTGAAGTTTTATATCGGCTGTCAATTGTGTCTTTCTGGTTAAATTAATGTCCAGAAGAAATTTGAGCTTCCGATGCCCGAAGAAAGGAATTAGGTGCCAGCAACTCGCGAACCATTGAAAGATGCCTATCACTGTTTTTCTTAGAACGTTTATTGGGTTATTTTTTTAAGAGGGAGAAGAGGTGTATAAGAAAATTTTCCTAATATTTATCTATTTTTCCATTATATTTCCTTACATTGCTTTAAAAATCTATTTCATCTACCCCAAATCATTAGGAATATTCTCATTTTAAATTCATTTTAAGATATAAATGAAAAGTTTGAAGGTCGATTTTTAATTCTCGTGGCGCCTCTGATCCCATTTCTGGCCTCTCTTTAAGTTTTGAATTTGAGGTTGACCTCGAAAGAGTGGAAGAGAGAGCACAGAAGGGAAGATCTTCATTAAAAGTGGCGAAACTAAAATTGCGTCAGGATTTGGACCATTAATCCATTCTGTAAAATTGAGGCAATTTTTATTCTAATCAATTGGAATAAAAGACTGAGTTCATGACGATACATGTAGCTTAAATTTTTGTGGAATGCGTTTTAAGGGAAAACTTGAGACCAATTTACGCCATATATATGTCGTAATAACTCAGCCGTACGCCTCTGTTTATTTGTCTGGGAACATTGAAAGAGACGCATTTTCTAACCCAAATCCTCATAAAAAACGCGGCTACGACCAAAATCCCAAATTCGCCTTTTCGAGGGAATACTAAAAATTTTCACCTTGGTTTTTAAGGTCTAGAATGGTGCATAATATCATCATTAATATCATTATTTTTGTCACTATATGGAGTAATATTAGAGTTCATCTACCATTATTTCTAGCATGATTTGGCTCGTGCTACAAGTCTATGGGTGTTCTGAAAGATCGAAAGCTCTTAACTCATGATGACTAATATATGTTAGTCTCAATGCCTAATCTTGAAAGACGTGGAAAACAACGTATTAGGTTTGTTAACAAAAAAGGGGTTAGTTGAGGACCAGGGAAAAGACCTAAAATATTTGGGAATCTTGAATTAATTAGCTACCATTTTCTCCTTCTTGATGGTATCAAATACTAATTCGGATTGTCAATCGGTACCTCATACTCTAACTAAATCGTATAAATGTCTATTTTGATCTAATGCATTATTATAAATAACAAAGAGGTCTTTAAGAAGTGCATAGAAAATTGTAATGTCACAAAACACGTCGTGTGTTGGAAGATAATAAGATGCACACACACAAATCAGTATATATAAAGTAATATCTCCATGTAAAATGAATTTCACACCTTTTCATATAGATCAGGTCGACTAGTAATGAAAATAACCTCCCTTTCCATTCTTTTATTACAACATAACTTAAACCAATGGGGTCTACAATGTGTAGGTAGGTAGTGACATTCTTCCCTCTCATCGTTCAAAACATGAACTCTGGATAATGAAATGCACATATAGATTAAAATGACACTCACTGTTGAGACCAAAGGCACCAGGGGCGATATTCGTTGAGTGTGTGGAGAGTGGGATCGTGGGTATAGGTTGTATTGGGTATTTTACCTCTCAAGGGTAAGTATCAGCGTATCCACCCAATGGGCATCGAGCTGATGACGGCCCTGAATGATTTGCGTCGGGGTTCTCTGAGATTAAAATCACAACGGGAAAGATTCCTTTAAGCCAAGTGACGAGGGAAAGGCAGACACTCTCTCACTACGGTTGGGATAATTCATACAGAGAAGGAGAGTTCCATCAAGTTTAGAAGCATTACGACACCTCTTCTAACACTTATTAAATAAGGTACACAAGGCGATTAAAAATATAAAGTAAAAATTAAATGGTTAAAATCTTGAAAAAGTGTGCAAAAATAATACAAATATTGTTACTGAATGGAGAAAATTAAGACTAAAGGACAGTTAATACCACGGGATCAAACAAAATCGTGAGAAATTAAATTACCAAATGAAAACTAAAACTTTCTCATACCTTTGAATGGGACTAAAGTGGAGGATTCAAAGTCAATTGTCTCTTCAGTCCTGATTGTGACTTATTTAATTGATATATATATATATATATATATATATATATATATATATATATATATATATATATATATATGAAATTAATAACTCACAAAGTAGCACGTGAATGCAATGTCCCACAGGAAAAATGAAAAAGGTACTTTCGAACTTTATTCAGTTCATTGCCAAGGATAACTACAAGAGTAAATAATATAATAAGGGTAAAATAAGATAGTAAAAGATAAAGGAGTGCCTCTAAGACAAGAAATCACCAATGGTGAAGTAGGAAGGAATGAGAGGCAAGAAAATGAAGGTTTAAATATATTTAATAATTGTTTTTCTCATGTTTTGCATCGTGCAATGTTTGTCAAGTTTAAAAGTTAACTGAAAAAAATATTCAAATAATAGAGTGTCGTTTGCATTTATTGTAAGAATGGTTTCTGTATGGTGAGGAAGAATATGATGTGAATATTATGCACGACCACGTTCTTGTACCACTTTATTTTCGATTCGATCTTTAGCAACCAGACAGCCAAGGATTTAGTCGCATTTCAATCGGAGGAATTTCTTGGTCTTGGCAGAATATCGAAAAAGTCGATTCTCGATTCTTGTAGACTTTGTTAGGAAGCAAAGTGGCCATGGATGATGACACTTTCATCAAGATAAACAAGTTGAGACGAATCAAAATATTATATTTTGTGTTTTTTAAAGAAATGGAATAACGATTTCTATAAGGATATCTTGCGTAATATTAGGAGGCTCTGTGCCAAGAATCCCCATCCTCTTTCATAACCAACTTGCATCATTTCAAAAGCAGTGAAACAGATAAATAATGCAATTCTTTCGGTCTTTTTGACAGAATGAATTGTCATAGTCATGTTTTTTACTGAAAAAGACCATATTCTGTCATTTGGAAAAGTCGTCACGAAGAGCGAGGGAAATAAAAAGGGTTTTTATCCGGACATTTCTCGATATCTTTAAATTGTAGAATGGTAAATTGTCTTATTTCTTCTTCTTGCTCCCACAAACAAAGTTCTGCTTTCCCGTGACAACTCCGAATGTCTTCTCTCAACCAAAGTTCCAAAACGACATTTGTATCCTTTTTTTCCAATCGTCATTGCGGCCAAAAGGAACCTTTTGAGCGAGCCATTTTCCGACCAATAAATGTTGCTCCTGCTCCCATGGCTTCCTAATATGCATTTTCTCTAATTCTTTCAAGATGAAAAAAACTTCTGCACTACCTAGTAAACGGTTATGCACACCTGCCCCCCTCTCTCTCTCTATTTCTCTCTCTTCTTTTTTCTTTCGCCGTAAGCAAGGACTATAGTACTCAAGCGAGATTCAAGTAGCCGACCCGAGAGCGCCGAGGAAATTAGGCGCAGTTAAAATAAGAGTTAATAATACTTTTTTCTCACGTGGGGAACCGAACTGACAATCCTCGTCCTAACTGTGCCACTACCATGCGATTAGGCCTCATTGGTGGCAACCTCAATTTCTGACAGGATAAATTTCTCTTTTTCACAGCGCCATTTCATTGTTTGATAGAGACAGCTTCTTTGTCTGAAAGAACCAATTTTTTTGACTGACAAAGGTAACTTTTGTTTTCTCACAGCAACATCTTTATCTTTAAACAAAGCCAATTTCTTTTTTCGGATGGAACCAACTTCTCTTTCTCACATTCGCTTTCTTATGAGCAAACTTCTCTCTCTGTCAAAGCCAACTTCACTGAAGTGTATGGTTACCAGTCTTTTGGGGTCTCGTTCCATTTATTATACATTGCAACTAAGTAATTTATTTTAAGTAGATTAAACGAATGATAAAGTTGATTACCTTCTTGATTTTATTAATTAAAATTTAACTACTGAAAGGTGTTAGCATTTTAATATACTCAGTCGTACTAAAAACAAGGTCTGCTGACCAAAGGGTCGCGTGTTCTCACTTTTCCGATTTATGACCTTCAAAACTTTCAATAATTCTTCTCTCCATTTAAAAATTAATTAATATTACCCCAGATAACATGGGTCCCTGTTGTTGAATAAATGGTGAATAATTATCTACCAATAAATAACTTGATTAAGATCAGTCTGAGCATAATAGATAATTAATTAAACACGATCCTAATTTTATTTAATTGCGAGTAGCCATTAAACTCTATAATCCATGATTAATTCTTAAGAACCAAATGAAATGGTCATGGTTTAGAATTGCACGGTACTATAGGACAACAATGGTAGCTCAGTGTGGATCTCTCTTTGTTCGGTTGATGAAGATCCGTTGAATGGATCTCTCCATCTGAGGATCAGATCTGTAGATAGGATCTCTCTATCTGAGGATCTTTGATGACTAGAGTCCGTACGAGTAAACATCTGCTTTAATTAGCAGTTTTTGTGAACATTTTCAATTAAAATTCACTTGGACCAGATTGAGAGTTTTCATGAAAAGAGGCTCGCGTATTTCTTCATAGATACAATTTCGGAAAAATCATCATAATATTCATGTACAATGTTTATATGAGTACCCGACAGCTAAGAATCTCTCTTCAACATTTTTCTTCTTACATCATATAACGCCTCTAATATCCAGTTAGTTTTTTGGGATTCTAAACTTTCACAACCGTTCATTAGTCATCTCGTTCGCTCATTTGTCTCCCTTGTCATCTTGGTCGTTTTTTACGGCTAACCTTTCATTTATTTCTCGTCTTTCTTCTTTATCATCTTAGAAGTCTTAGATTCATTACTGTCTGCTCAGCTCTTCATTGGGCTTCTACCGACCTCATTGGAGAGAGCTTTATGGCAATGGAGACGCGCGAGAACACGAGTACTCTTCGCATCTCTCCCATCAGCTGCCAATCTGCTATGTACTTCGCGATATAATCGCCCCATTGAAGACTGAAGGATCTACTGAGGATACGGCAAAAGATTTCAGGCTGAGCAATTTTGGGGAAATAGTTTTATTCTGAAATTTGATATCGAACTTTACTGTTTAAGGTTTTGGTTTTTATTTGTTGATACAGGATTTATTACCACGATCTGTGCTCCTTTTTGAGGCTTTTCTCAGTGAGGATCTGCGGATTATGTGGGGACTTGAAACATGCTGCTTCGGCATTTCTCAGCCGCCTCAAGGATGATCCGAATTTTGAACTCCATCTGGTGACTCTTCACACTTGCCGTTGCTTATCTTCACTAAACCTGGAAGAAGTGATTCACTCGCCCAGGTCAAATGCCCTGGCAGTTTTTACTTGTGCTTCGATCCTATGGAGGATTATTCTCTCTCATTAATGCATTCTTAAGAATAAACCGATGACCTCGTCCATTATCCCATTGAAACGGTAACCTACTTTGTCCAAAGTATTTTTTTGTAGGATGTATTTTGCATCTGTCTTACTATTTCCTCTAATGTATTTTCTGTCACCCCCACCTTCTCTTTGCCACCCAAGATCAACTTGGTAAGCGATAGGTTAGAATGTTGTAACCATCGACGAGTGATAAGTTCTTCGAAGGTAAGTACCATCTTCAATAACAGGAGTGGCATGGGATTAAATATCACCTTTCGATGAACAACTCAATCGTCGGATTTTGCTTCCACCATAAAATTGTCTCTCTTCAACGCGGGACAAATTAATTCTCCTTCTGGATGCTTTCATACGTTTTTCTCTAACTTTGGGTGTTTGAGTTCTCGAACTTTATGTCCCACATTAACGTGAATATTTTTGTTTTTATTATTGGATAATTACAAACTACTCAAATTAGAAATACATAAATAATTGGGAGTTTTATTTTAAGTTATGTTTTGAAATTTACACAGTCAAAACGTCGGCATTTTGATACCCGGCGCGAATCATCCCGTTTTTTCCTTTCCAATATTCAGATTGCTTTCTCTCCTCCATTTCAGCTAACTTTTTTAAACTAGAACTTTACTCTGTCTCCTCTCCAACGCCCTTGACTGGTTACTGAAACATCAACCTTTTCCTGAAAAAAAGAGTAAATATTGTCAAATTTCGCCCCAAATGGCTTCTTGATCACTAAAGGAGTTACAAACTATTAATCCGTATTTTCAGAAATTGAAATCATAATTAGACGTCTCCACAAATCTTTGGTCTATTTTGTCTTCGAGATTGCAGCTATTTATGGTTCCTTAATTAACGCAAAGCTACATAAATGGAAGGAATAAATTGAAAATCCTCTTCGTGAATCGAAGTTTAGCATGGAACATGTTCCAGGCATAATTGGTCCTTGCGAGAGAAGAAATCAAAATTCTAGAAGTTTTGAACAAAGTTTGAACTGAAATCTGACTTCATCTTGACAAATGCCTTTAAGTTATAGACTAAGTAAAAGAATCTTAAGTTGGGTATTCCAATGATTTAGTCGTCTGTTAGAAGGAGTTGAGATTCCCATCAGTCTGATCTGTATCCTTACAAAAGGTATAAATTATACTTTGTCGTAGAATGACTCCTGACGATAAACCATATATCACTATCCGTTGAGGGAACTTCCTTAATTATCTTTAGAGTGCGTTTTTACTGTCTGGCGGCCGATATTATGTATCTTCAAAATGCTTAAGAAGTGGAACTGAGCTCAAGGATAATAATATTGCTATCATTTATAAAATAGAGTTTTATTAATAATAACTATCAGCAAACACAAAAACGGAAAATATTGACAAACAGAATGGAAAGGGTCGTGGAGACTCGGGCTAATCCAAGGATTTAAGGGATCAAAAAAGGTAAAACAAATATGGAGTTAAAGAGATGGGATGGTTCGATAAACCATTTAAAGCACAGGATAGAATTGACATATAAGGGATCAATACTCAAAAGGTGACGCTTGGCTTACGTAACTTCATTAGGGTGCAGTGGAAGGTACTTGAAGGAATATTCGGTCCGCTGGCGAGTTCCAGCCGAAGGGGAGGGATAAAAGGATCCTGACGTGGCGTCTTGGAAAGGAGAACCGTTACTCGACGAACGGCTTGACGAACAATGGCTGTTCTAGGTTGTTCTCTTCTGAACAAAGGGGGGGATGAGAACCGTCTCGTGTCTACGGGCTCAAGAACAATGGCTGTTCTAATGTTGTTCTCCTTTGAACAACAGGGGGGGTGAGAACCGTTTCTTGGCGAAGGGCTCAAAACGAACAATGGCTGTTCTAATGTTGTTCTCCTTGAACAACAGGGGGGGGATGAGAACCGTTTCTTGGCGAAGGGCTCAAAACGAACAATGGCTGTTCTAATGCTGTTCTCCTTGAACAACAGGGGGGGGATGAGAACCGTTTCTTGGCGAAGGGCTCAAAACGAACAATGGCTGTTCTAATGCTGTTCTCCTTGGACAACAGGGGGGGGATGAGAACCGTTTCTTGGCGAAGGGCTCAAAACGAACAATGGCTGTTCTAATGCTGTTCTCCTTGAACAACAGGGGGGGGGGGATGCCTTGGGGACTTGGCGTCACTAAAGGCTCGAACCTTTGGCACTCAAGGAATATTGTCCTCCTTCTGGACAAGTGATGGTGAATCTCGAGGTCGAGGTCCCTTGGCGCGCAGAGGGAGAGAGGGTCGTGGTGATGTTTCGCGACGAAAATCTGGATCTCCAATCTGATCTTAGTGGTAAAGTTTCCATATAAATAGCCAGGACATCTCCTTGGCGTGGGGGAGAATGGGGTGGAAGCTTCGAGGGAACGCACAGCCGAGCCGGGGAACAATGCCTTATCTGCCCATAAGCCTAACTCGATCTGGCGAGGTCAGCGTATGGGGGCGAACGGGGGGGACGATAACCTCCTTGTTTAAACATTGGCGTCCGGTAGCTGTTGATAAGACTCCAAGCCTCGAATCGAAGATGCACGTGGGCCTCCTCGAGGTTTTAACTAATATGGGATAGGAGTTGAATTTAACACAGATTCAACTCGTTCTATCACACCCCTCCATTCCAGGGGAAGTTGTCACTTCGAAAAAAAAGAGAGAAGGGACAACGATAGAGCTCCGTTGTAGGGAACTCGTTTTCTTGTACCAACCGTATCTTCCTGCACCTAACTAGTATTACCTCAATACATGATTATTTTGATCTTTAGATTACAGGGGAAAATAACCTTTAATACAACTTAATAAAAAAAAAGGCCTGGAACAATGAAATGTTATAAACTTAGTACATACGGGACAAAATAATTTATACGTAAATTAATAAGAACAAATATATATACATAAAAAAAAAATTAGACATTGAGCGTTACAAAATTCAGACATATACATTAATTAACTATATTACAAAAGAATCTTAAATTAAGTCCTACAAGACGGTATATACCTACATGGAGATACTAATCCTATGAATACAATTATTCTACGCTATTCGGTAACGCATTCCTACTGAGTGCGTCAGCGACCTGGTTATCGGAACCTTTGATATAATTTATTTTAAATTGATACTCTTGCAAGAGTAAACTCCAGCGCATGATGCGGCCGTTTGACTGTCTCAAATTCCAAATATAGGCTAACGGACGGTGGTCGGTTTCTATTTGAAAATCTTTACATATCAAGTACAGCTTGAATTTGTCTATGACTCAGATAATTGATAGAGCTATCTTTTCTCTAGTGGCATATCTCTTTCCGCTTGGTAATAATTGACGACTAGCATATGCAACTGGATGACTCGTTCTGTCATCCACGTATTGAAGGAGTACACCTCCAATGCCCTCGTTGATCACGTCGGTCTTAACCCCAAAGGATTTTTCCGGGTTGGGCAACTTAAAAATGGGGGCAGAAATGAACTTACTTTTGAGCTGATTAAAATGGGAAACAGCGACATCATTCCAACGTAAACGATCGGAGAAATTCTTTTCCTGAAGGGGGCATAGGGGGGCCAAAATTGCAGCGAAATTCGGAACAAATCGCTGATAGGGAGAAGCTGATCCTAGGAACGATCTTAATGGCTTCTTTGTAATCGGGAGGGGCATGTGGGCGATTGCCTTAATCTTGTTCTCGTGGGGACCTGACTTGCTTTGTCCTATTTTGAAACCCAAATATTTGATGGTTTCGTGGGCAAACTGGCATTTGCTGGGGCCAATGGTGAGGCCATTTTCACGCAGTTGCTCGAAAAGAGCTAATAGGGCGGGTAAATGGTGATTCCATTTAATTAGTTCTTGGAGCTGACTCTTCTGGCGTGGTGTCAGCTGCGCGTCACTATCCAGGTCAGAGGGTTCCAAAGACTTGCCTGGTAGGGAAGGAGGAGGGTAATCGGCATCAGGTTGGATGCACAGTGTCTGGATTACCTTAAGGGACTCCGCGGGGCAATCCTCTTCAAGCGCCGATGCTTCGTCCAGTTCTACGAAGGTATCTCCATGGGCGCGTTGGGGGTTCTTTATTTCTTCGGGTCCAGGGACAGTCTCCGTGTCCTTGTCTGGGGCCTTATCACCTAAGGGTGTTAGTGATTCGCATTCCTCTTTTGCCGTCCTAAAGTCCTGGTTAGGGGTCTCCGAGAAATCGGACGGTATCGGGGTTCTGATGGGGACGGGCTCCTGGGCTTCTTTCTTATCTCGGCCTTGAGGAAGAGCGGCCTGAAACACAGGGTCGAAACTTACTTGGGGGCTCTGTCCTATAAGTACGGAACAGAATTTTATGGGTGCTACAATGACTTCAGCCCAGCCATTATAATATTGACACTGCAGGTAACATCTAGCGACGGGGAATCGGTTCGCCCGCCCAAGTTGGTCATGTACCACCGCAAATTTTTCGTGGTTAGAGGCCACTGGGAAGAGTTCGTCGGACACGATGAAGCATGTACATCCTGTGTCCCTGACGAGAGTCGATACTCGACAGCTGTCCACGCTGCCCTCCTCATATTTCAAAGTTCCCGATGAACTTTTACCAAAAACAAAATTTACCTGGTGGCCTGACGGAGGGGGAGAAGTTTCTGCTTGGGTCTGCACCACCGGGGGAGCCGGGGTTGCATTAATCTGGTGAACTTGGTGGGCTGGTCCGCTTTTAAGCCTAGAATTTTGGGGGCAATTCCAGCTCATGTGGTTTTCTACACCACAGGTGAAGCATATGGTTGGTCGCTTCGGGAAGAGAGATGGAGGAGAAGCCTTAACGGGAGGTTTGGAGTCCCGTTGTTGGTTTTGGAGAAAGAAGTTTTGGGGTTTTACGGGGCTCGAAAACTTTGTCAGCTTTCCTGGGAAGGAGCGCGAATCCTTCCTTCTTTCTTCTCGTTGTATTTCTCTTTCTCGTTCCTCTCGTTGTTTTTCTCTTTCTCGTTCTTCTCGTTGTATTTTTCTTTCTCGTTCTTCTCGTTGTATTTCTCTTTCTCGTTCCTCTCGTTGTTTTTCTCTTTCTCTTTCTTCTCGTTGTATTTTTCTTTCTCGTTCCTCTCGTTGTATTTCTCTTTCTCGTTCTACCTCTTTTCTTTGATATTTTTCTTCAATCTGAGCTAGTTTAATCTGATGGTGAAGGTACACTTGTCTTATCCATTCCTCTCTTATGTACTTAATTAGTTCTTTTCCGGAAAGTCCCAAGGATTCTCCTTGCGCTTTAAGGAATTCAAACTGAGTCATCTTTGCACTTGGGGGCGCACTAGTCAACCAACTAAAATTCCTCGCAACAAGAATTATGCCTCTATAGAATTAGCCTACCTAAATATGGGCACTGACTTATTCGTACTTGGTTTCTCAATCTAAATAACCACTGACTAAAATCACAAAAAAAAACACAAACAAATTATTATAACCGTTCCTTGAGCTACTCCAGCTTCTTAAGTTTAAAAAAAAGGGGGATAGCAATCGTTAAAACAAAAGGGAACTACTATATTCTATTAATATAACGAATAACACTATGCTTTACTCGACTGAGACCAGTGTTTGCAAAGATATAGCTTTAAACCTTACACACCTGATACCAAATTTAAATAGTATATATATATATATGTCGTAGAATGACTCCTGACGATAAACCATATATCACTATTCGTTGAGGGAACTTCCTTAATTATCTTTAGAGTGCGTTTTTACTGTCTGGCGGCCGATATTATGTATCTTCAAAATGCTTAAGAAGTGGAACTGAGCTCAAGGATAATAATATTGCTATCATTAATAAAATAGAGTTTTATTAATAATAACTATCAGCAAACACAAAAACGGAAAATATTGACAAACAGAATGGAAAGGGTCGTGGAGACTCGGGCTAATCCAAGGATTTAAGGGATCAAAAAAGGTAAAACAAATATGGAGTTAAAGAGATGGGATGGTTCGATAAACCATTTAAAGCACAGGATAGAATTGACAAATAAGGGATCAATACTCAAAAGGTGACGCTTGGCTTACGTAACTTCATTAGGGTGCAGTGGAAGGTACTTGAAGGAATATTCGGTCCGCTGGCGAGTTCCAGCCGAAGGGGAGGGATAAAAGGATCCTGACGTGGCGTCTTGGAAAGGAGAACCGTTACTCGACGAACGGCTTGACGAACAATGGCTGTTCTAGGTTGTTCTCTTCTGAACAAAGGGGGGGGATGAGAACCGTCTCTTGTCTACGGTCTCAAGAACAATGGCTGTTCTAATGTTGTTCTCCTTTGAACAACAGGGGGGGTGAGAACCGTTTCTTGGCGAAGGGCTCAAAACGAACAATGGCTGTTCTAATGTTTTTCTCCTTGAACAACAGGGGGGGGATGAGAACCGTTTCTTGGCGAAGGGCTCAAAACGAACAATGGCTGTTCTAATGCTGTTCTCCTTGAACAACAGGGGGGGATGAGAACCGTTTCTTG
This sequence comes from Ceratothoa steindachneri, assembly GCA_963969495.1. Lineage (NCBI taxonomy): Eukaryota > Metazoa > Arthropoda > Malacostraca > Isopoda > Cymothoidae > Ceratothoa > Ceratothoa steindachneri. Next base: position 45,036,317 of record OZ018331.1, read on the forward strand.
GCGAAGGGCTCAAAACGAACAATGGCTGTTCTAATGCTGTTCTCCTTGAACAACAGGGGGGGGGGATGAGAACCGTTTCTTGGCGAAGGGCTCAAAACGAACAATGGCTGTTCTAATGCTGTTCTCCTTGAACAACAGGGGGGGGATGCCTTGGGGAATTGGCGTCACTAAAGGCTCGAACCTTTGGCACTCAAGGAATATTGTCCTCCTTCTGGACAAGTGATGGTGAATCTCGAGGTCGAGGTCCCTTGGCGCGCAAAGGAAGAGAGGGTCGTGGTGATGTTTCGCGACGAAAATCTGGATCTCCAATATGATCTTAGTGGTAAAGTTTCCATATAAATAGCCAGGACATCTCCTTGGCGTGGGGGAGAATGGGGTGGAAGCTTCGAGGGAACGCACAGCCGAGCCGGGGAACAATGCCTTATCTGCCCATAAGCCTAACTTGATCCGGCGAGGTCGGCGTATGGGGGCGAACGGGGGGGGACGATAACCTCCTTGTTTAAACATTGGCGTCCGGTAGCTGTTGATAAGACTCCAAGCCTCGAATCGAAGATGCACGTGGGCCTCCTCGAGGTTTTAACTAATATGGGATAGGAGTTGAATTTAACACAGATTCAACTCGTTCTATCACATACTTTATTATGTAAGTTTCCTTCAAAATATTGGTTCCTTTAGGCTTTCAATGCCCTGTTAAATCTAAATCGTCAATGATCATTTAAAATCTTTATTTTTCTTTTCAATATTTTTCTGTATCCCTTCACTCCTCCCTCGACAGCATTATCCTTTACTACTTAAAATAATAAAGGAAAAAATGATCTGACCGACCATTTGAAATTTAAAGGTTGGTCGAATTCTCTGATGAGCTTTTCGGCCTTTCAGTATACCAAAACATGGATCGTGTCCGGCAAAAGAATCAATCCTGGGAGATTTTTACATCCCATAGTTAATTTTAATCTTTTAATAGACAAACGCAAATACGAATATTTTCACCTTTACTTCCACTTTGTGAATCAATAATGATAGAAGCCAACTATTAATTATCAAAAACAAACTTAGCTTTGGTTAGAAGCACAGTTTAAAGATTTAAATTGATTTTATGCCCCTTTATTCGCATTTATCCACTCGGTAATTATATCTTAATGTTAACATGCCCCGGAATCATTCCCATGTTTATTTTATTATCGAGATTCAATAGGCGATTAATGTTAGGAAGTGCTGAAGTGCAAATCGAAGGTTCTGAATGAGGTAATTGTTCGGGTTTGATGTACCCTACCTAAAGTGATGTTTAAATTTGTCTTGCTTCAAAAATTATTTGTTTTTGAGGCTGAAATATTGTTTTGGCTTCGATAATGGAAAATCAAATATATTTTAATTGTTTTAATTTTGGACAAATGAAACGGAAATTTTCTGCTGGAACTAAAAAAAATGTGTTTAACAGTTAACTTACTTTTATCATTTTAGGATATTTAATGTTTTTGAACATTCTAAATACTTAAATACTAACTCTATACTAGTACCAAACAAACAAAATGCCTTCAAATTTATAAGAGTGCAAAATGGTTTGATCTTTTATGAAGACGATTGAACAATTCCCCATTGCACAAATCTTTGTGAAGGAATCTTTTATTTGATAGTTTACTGTTTAAACTTCACATTTTCCTTATTTTAAATCTAGTAAAACCTTTGATGCGTTCATAAGCTTTTAAGATATTTTCCCAACAATGAATGATCGTTTTCTTCTCAGTTTCCTGTCCGTGGAACCCATGAACCCCAAATCTATAGTAAATTCAGTGTGTAAATAAACTCTTTTAATAATTTAGAAAATAGGGCGTGGGCAATTCTGTTTAATGGGCCCTGTTCAGGGAGCACAAAATATCTTTTTTTTGGGGGGGTACATTAATTGTTGATAATTTCGGAAAATATATGTTATTCAAAAAATTCGATATTAATTTAAACGAGGTAGGATATCCATTGTTGGTGAAATATGGAGTTAAAAATTTGAATTATATTTGCATGAATCAGAAGGTTGATGATAATCGGTAAGCGCGGTTTAATAGGGTAGTAATTACTTTTAATTTGTAAGAGAGATCACAGCCACTGAAGAAATTCAGACCAAACCCAGTAAAAAGAGTCAAGTTCTTTCTCTAGTTCAAATTGAATTTGTGGGTGTTGGTGGTTTAAGTATGTAATGCAGTTGATGGATTGTTGTTCTGATTTAAAAATAATGGAGGTGTAATCGACCTATCTATAAAAATTAGGTTTAAATAAGGTTTGACACTTTTTAATATATTCTAGTTCAAAACTTGACATGAAGATATCGGCAAAAATCGGAGCAATGGATGAACTCATACCAACCCCATCTATCTGGCGGTATATTTTTCCATCAAATCTAAAGTAATTATCATTGACTCCTAATTATAATAAGGAACGTAAACCCCCAACTAAAATATATTTTGTGCTCCTTGAACTGAGCCCATTAAACAAAAGTGCCCGCGCCAATTTTCTAAACCATTTATTCTTGATAGCGGATCGACAACTCTATTTTAGGCCGCTTAAAATAGTGAAACTTGCGATCTATCAAACATGGATTTATGTTCGCTCATAATATATAATTCAAGAACTAAGCTAAATTCAGACTTCGCTATTTCTCCGTTATGTAGTTCAATTGTACGTGCTTTTTTATCTTTATTCTTTACGTTTATTACCCAGACTTAGCTTATTTCTTATTTGCCTATTATATCTGACAAGGTAAAATATAGGTTGATATCACTGAATCTAGTGCCCTAATAAATAACTCATGAATTGTACCTTGAGAACAAATGAATCTCAGGGCGTTAGATCAATAGCTATTAAACGGTGTTATAAATTGGGCTCATTTTACGCACTCGTTTGATAACTTGCATTATTCAAGTTTGGAAAACTCGAATAATTCAATATTTATATTAAAGGAGATTTTAAAGCCGTCGGAGACATTGTCCGTAGGATGTAATTTTTTACTCTTGCGTCAGCTTTATTCGAAGGATGGACTCAGAAGGGGGAGAAGATGGATGGGATGTGGGAAAATTGCGTTTTAATGGAGGCATGTTGGGTACGTAAACCTGTGTTTAAGACTAGAAGTAAATCTAATTAACCCAATATAATACAAATTACAGTAAAATAAATCGATAAAGACCATTCTGTTGTGTTTACTTCAGTGCACAGGGATGATAGGGAAGGAGCGGAGGAAGGTGGATGATGTGCAATATGTAATAGCGGCCACTGATCGTTTCCCATTGATCAGTTTCCCTCTCTCGATTTATGAAAGTATAAATTTAATCTTTAAAATAAGATTGTCCATTAAAGAGCTACGAATGGAGGGTTAAATGGACGTGTTATTTGTAGTTGTCGATCGGGTGATGCTCCGTTTTTTGGGTCGGGGGTGCCACTGCTCGGTTTTACCACCAATATTTGGGTTTAACGGGTTATATCTGGGTTGCTGGGTCATTACTTTTTTAATAGAGTATAATTTGGGTTTTTCTTTCTTTTAATAAGTAAGACCATCCGAATTATTCACTATTTGTTTAATAATGTCTTAATATCGCATATAACAACTACCGGAATAGTCTACGGTTTGAGTCCAGTTGCGAACTTGTTCATTACATGTACAGAACATGTTCCAACGCCGCTATGAAGTTGCAGGCTTGCAAGCTTCAGCGTGAGTGAGTGGTGATTGGGACAAAGTGTTTCAGTGCGGTGTGAGGTTTTAGTCAAAAGTTGTTTGCTGATGTGAATTATCTTTTGAAAAGAAATATTGTGCCTTTCTTCATGTCTGCGAAAACAATGTTGAAATAGCTATCAGAAACTAGAGTATCAGACAATGTTATACCTAATATTATTAGTTATTCATAAAAGAATTGCAGATTTAGTTTTGTTATTTTTGGTTAAAGTGTGGGAGACTCAAGTCCTCTTTTTTCATTGATCGTTTATTTATTAGTGTGGTTTAATTTAGTGTGTTCCCGCCTCATAATAATTTTTATATCTTATTGTTTTATTTAGGTGATCTTTAGCCGAAAACAATGAGTGGTGAAAAAAAATCTACTACGAAGAAAGGTAAGTGTATACATAATCATTCAAAGAAGAATGGGTTGAAGATGTACAAATTAAAAATTGTTTAGAAAGAGACAAAAATAGTAGAGATGACATATTTTGTCAAGGTTTAAATACCACATTGAAAATTGCCAATAAAAGCATGCTATTACAGCCTAAAGATTCAGTGAAACATTGTCAAAATTTTGAATCCGCTAAATCAACAGTAAAAGTCACTGTACTTTTATAAACCATCATCATTGGAGGGTGAGAAAGTAGATAAAGCTTAACTGTTATTAATGGCTGGATACTTTTCTGAGCACAATGTTACATCTTCTGACGTCAACAATTTAACAGAATTGTGCACACGAGCATTTACAGATTGCAAAATTGCAAGTAAATTAGCTCCAAAACGGACAAAACTTACGTATTTTATTCATTACATTTGACGAGAAAACAGGAATAACGAATATTTCTGGACCACAAAATTTTCTATTTTGATAGATGAAAGTACAGATGTACCAATGACACAAGTGTTGGCTGTAGTAGTTCGATACTTTGATAAAGAAAAGTAAAATTTTGCAAATGCGATTCTTGATACAGTTGTAGTTGAAAGTGGAACTGCGTAAAATCTTTAGAGTATAGTCAATACTTTGCTAATGGAGAGAAGCATTCCATTTGATAATATAATAGGCTTTGGCAGTGATAACTGCTCTACAATGATGGGTGTTAGAAGTCGATTTCAGAAATTGTTAAGAGAAGATATACGTTCTTTTTTACTTTAGGATGTGTTTACCATTCATTCACCCTCTGTGCAAGTCACGCTGTGAATGTTCTTGCTGTATATTTAGAAGTTCTATAAAGGACGTTTCTTCCTACTTTTCTCATAGTAGCAAACATCTGAGAGATTTTGAATCTTTTCAAAATGTTTTTAACATAAAACACGTTAAGGTACCAAAACTTCCTCAGACGAGGTGGCTGTCGAGAAAAGGTCATCGCGGCTATATTAGAGCAATATGACCCACTAAACCTGTATTTTCAAAGCGAAATAACAAGTAATATATTTGATGAAACAAAAAAAAATATAATTTATTACTCAAGCAAGGAACTAAACACATGTTAATATTACTCCAGTACTGATAAAAAGGTTAACACTCTAAATTTGGAGTTTTAATGGGAGCATTTCCGCTTACACATCCTTTATCCCAGCTGAGTACACAGCTATCTTTAGTTGTTTTACCAAAAAGGAACTCTCGCGTTAAAAAAAAAATACAAATTCGTCGTAGCAATAATAACTATCACAAACTCATTGATGATATATATCTTGGAGGAAGATGTTATTTGTGAATAGCATTAGTACGCAAAAATTGAAAACTGATTGTTTAAAATTCTAGTGGAACTGTTTCTTCAAATGGAAAAAAAGTTTCTAGTTACTGAAGATGGAGTTATTAGCAAGTTGAAAAACTTGCTATTGCCTTTGATTTAAAACAATCACCTGATTTGATAGCACAAGTAGCTGCACATTTGCCTTCAATTCACGAAGGATTTGATGTCGAAGAGTCCCTCATGTCGTTAATCTTATGCAATCCCCCTTCTTATCAAACTACATGGCTTCTCAATCTATAGAGAATTACTTTTAAGGTTCTTCTTTTCCCATGTATAAACTTAAATAGCTCTGCTTCCTCCTTCCTGACTGCTCGGTGTGCCGGCAGTTAGTCCCCTTTTCCTGCTTGTGTACAGCATTGAGCCCATTTATTTGGGGGAAACAAAAGAGCCCCTCACGTTGTAAGAGTTAGGAGCGTTTCGAAATCTTTTGAGGTTCGATCGTTTAAAGGAATTTCAACGTCCAACAAACCACAACTCACTACCGGCTCACTCCTGAAGTCCGAAAACTACCGGGTAATGAGGACTTATCCACACCAAATTACTATTCAGTAAAATGTGGTCGAGGAAATTGCCGTTATGGTTATTCCACAGCCACCTTGTTTCTGGGGATGACCCAAAGACCATAGCGACTTTTATTTTAGGTTCGACCCAAAAACAAGAGATAAATGACTTATTCCTAAGAATCCATTTAAGGAGGAAGATAGGAACAAACTGAAGCTAAGTAAAGTATATTAGGTAACCATTTATACTCTAACTTTTTTACACTAATGATACAGCTATGAGAACAAAACGTTATTTGTTAAGTAAATAAAATTAAAAATTAGGTTTCCTAAACCGTTAAAGTAAGGGTAAAGGAAAATTTGCACCCCTCCCCCCCAAAAAAAATATATATATACATATTCGCTTTGTCCCTTTATATTCCTTTCGGTCAACAAACTTTGTTTCCAGACAACTGTCTTTTGACCATTTTATTTCCATTTGTTCCTTAACGCCAGTCTGTAACATTGAAATTCATTACCGAATCTCTCTTTTCGTTTTTTCACCCTCTATCTATAAAATTTCTTTAAAAGACGACATCTGCTCTCTCTCTCTCTCTCTCTCTCTCTCTCTCTCTCTCTCTCTCTCTCTTTCGAATAAACATTAACTTCAAACACAAAGCTCGTCCCTCCATATCCATTGGTCGCCCCCCCATCTTCTTTACACATATAAAAGAGGCACGCTTATCCACAATGTCTCATTCTCTTATTATCAGATACACATTATTCTCACAGTCGATTACATCACTTCTTTTCGTCATTGTGATCCATCCACCGTTGATGGAGAGGATTCTCACTTCATCGTTAAATATCAAGTTAAAAAATAGAGTTATTTTTCATCAAATCTGGTTAAGGAGGACAATTGAATGCTCTTTTAAGACACTCAACTCAGCCTACGCGAAGAAGGACGTGAGACGAGAGAATGTAACTTTATTGATCTCAGAGAAGTAAGAAGGAGAGAAGAAGAAAATATATAGACGTCAAAAAGGGTCGCGTATTCTTTTAAAAAGAAGAAAACGTCATACATAGTTGTGGTATAGGATTGATTCCCCATATCCTGGGAAATAGAATTATTCATATAGGTAATTATAGGAAAATCTGATACATTAATCAAATTCAAATATCGAATAGGTATTCCATAAAATTAAACAATTAATACTAAAAATCGTTGTGGGTGGAAAAAGTTAATCACTTCTTTGAAAAGTGAAGTTGGATAGATAGAGAAGGATGAGAAAATTGTTAGGTTTCCTTCATTATAATTTAATTGATAACTCTCAATTATCAGTAAATAAAATGTTTCTAAATCGATTGTCATCGTCTAAAGAATTAAAAACAATAAAGCGAATCTTCATCTCCCAAATTCCGCACTTTGCCAATCTTGTCAAAATCAAGATCCGGAACTTTTATAAACGGCACTTCTTTTAATTTAATTTGCATTCCATGTTTACTAATGGCCCCCAACGCTGTGTTAAAACAGGTGCTCAAATCACGTAACGTCGACGAGAAAGTAGCAATTACAATTAGTTATGCGGTGCAGAGTGAGGTGTATTGCATATAGATAGCGAATTTAAAAACAAACGACAGAAATCGAAGACGGTTCATCGATCTCATGCCAACCATAGTTCGAACCCAAAAGATCATTCATTTGTCTCCTCTTTTCCCAAGGTTCATTGCGGCTTAGGGCGTCGATAATCTTTAAAATGTGGTCTCTTTCACTCGATGTTATGTTATTGAGTTAAATTCGCCTTAAGGGAAGTATAGTTTGTTCAGATCATGGGAGACTATAGAAGATTTGTGCTCCTTTATGGTTGTTGGTAAAGCGAAGAGTCTCATATGTTGTTCACTCTAACAATGTACTTAGTCTCGATGGATTTTTACATTTATACGATGTATCTATTACACATCCATTCTTTTTTGACATTGTAACTGGTGTTACCCCAACCCCGAAGACTTTGTGCTTTCAATACATCCAGTCTCTCACATGAAAAATAAGGCTCTTAATATCTTCACAACATCTCTCCTAATCTTATTCCTATTGTGTGAATATCACTTTAATTACCGTATTTTCCATCTATTGCAGGTGGAGGAAACTAATGAGCAGCAGAACACGTTACCATCTATATGTAATTGTTAATATTATGGACATCAACTTTTCATAACAAGATCTTTGGGATTAATTAAAGTCGATCGTCTCACTTGTTGCTACCTGACATGATCAAATCTTGAATCGAAGTTTTATACTCCGGTCAATGTAGAGAATTGCAGCCTCATCTCGCCCATAGCTGCAGTAAATAGTTCTCATTAAAGCAATTTAATTTTAATTCCCTGCGAATGAAAATCCAGTGATGAGTTATTGCACAAATGAAGGATTCGTGTATAATAGAGTGACCAATGGGGTCACTACAATGGGTCTTCCATCCAACTAAATCGGAAGAATCTCGCTCTCGTGCGAACTGAATAAAGCGACCAACAGAAACCTGAATAAAATGTCGAAATAAAATGCTGTATATAAGAGGCCCAATAAGGGAGGGGGGGCACTAGTGCTTCATCGGAAGAGAGAGAGGGTGTGTGGTGCTGTGAAATCGGTAAGGTAAAGGATAGTGGTGTTTTAAGTGGTTATGAGCAAGATGATAAGTCTGAAATTACTTACCTCGGCGGGGGGAAGGGTCAGGTTATCTTCCCAATGGTCAGCCAGCTTGTGCAGCCTTGAAAGATTTGCGTCCGCGCTCGCTGCGCTTGATCCCTCACCCAAACGTCAGAAATCCAACGCCAGATCTTCTAAGTGTGAGAGGACGAATTGAATGCGCAATCATATTGCGGGCGTTTCTTGATCCTGGTTGGATCATTATCATATTGTAGGGGGGCTAGGGGGCCGGAAGGCTATGAAGAAGATTATTAAAATCAGAGCAGGATGGATTCATTTAATCCAAAGGATTGTGCTTCGAGCAACAAAGCCAAGGTTATAATGTTACTACGATTATTAGTATTTATGCTTTGGTGTTGCTTGTGCGCGTGATTCTAGAGACGGCCGAAGGAATTTAGCGAGAGGCTTTTTAGTGGTGTTCCGAGAGCCAAAATGACCTGCATTAATGGCGTTCCATCGAAATTTAGAAGTAATATCTGTTTTTAAATTAATATTTGGTCGCATTTATCTGGTATCAGGATTAGTCTCGATACCGTCGGCCCAAGAACGGGCCCTCGAAGATTTGGGTTAGATTAATCTCCCAATAAATCCGTGGATTGAATTCGTCGCATATCCTAATAAGGACATCGATGGTCAATCTTGCCGACCTTTATTGCTTGGCCTTTCTAACTACACCTTACAAAAGCTGATCTTTGCTACCACATTTTATTCTATGAAACCATTAAAACACTCTTCAGGCCCTTTTATGCCATTCTCGGCTTGAGTATGGGCATTATTATTATGACCTTGATCGAATACCCCGCAGAGATTTTCAATGGCCTAGTTGAAGAAAAACCTGGTATTGAAATTTGAACGAGATCCGTATTTGATAAAGGGAAAATGGAGCCACTCAGATCTACAATAAAGTTCAGTTGGATCTCCTGTATTAATTCTGTTTGTAGTGATGAAATCCACCTTTCATTTTCCTCTAAGCCACATGGGAGACAGTATAAGTAGATGTGGTATTAGTATTAGTATCATTTTCGCTTATACCATTTAAGGAGTGCCCAAATAGCGACGTTTGCTTTACTATTGAGTAAGATTGAAAAACAAAATCTTCAAAGAATTCCAGAGAATCTTTTTCTCGTTTTCAGTTTAAATTTGGCGACATGAAGTGATCTTCTTTCCTTTATCTTCTGTCCTTTTATTCTTCTCAGTTGTCGTATAAAAGTGATTCTCAGGAAAGAGTTCAAGAGTTAAATGAGCTCTAAGGTGTGAGCTGCTCGCGAAGCTCAAAGTGGCGCCCGGAGTAAAAGGGAGCACGAACTGCAGTGAAGCGGAGTCTAAAAGGGATGGCAAGCAGGGAGCTCAAATGAGGAAAATTCGCTCATTTCCTTTTACACTCTCAAATATATATACGATACCAGAGTGAAGAGAGACTTGTGCCATAACATGTGTCCTCCAGTGACCAAGTTAGTTCCTTAAATAACCAAGCGGGCAGAGGGTGAAGGTATAAAGATATGAACTTCGATGAAAAAGAAGGGTGAAGAAGCTCAGGCGAATCAAAGTTTAGTAACATTTAGACGGTAGAAGTTAGTATTATCTAGATCAGTATTTCCAACCTGCGGGTAATGACTCCCAAAGTGGTCATGGAGGGTCTCTCTAACATCACAGTTAAGCAGCGCATCGATGACATGTCCCAGGACATCAAACTTCAGGTGATGGAGAAAATCCAACTCTTTCCCTTCTTTGACATTCGAGAGCCATTTAAGTGTAGTCTTTTCTACTTGGCAGATATGTTCGAAGCTTTGAATGGACACAACCGGCAACTACAGGGCCCAGATACCACCATCATAATGCACACCTATGCCATCAAGGCTTTCCTGGGCAACCTAGTTCTTTGGGAGAGGAAAGTCGAGAGGGGAAATGTAGCTCCCTTCCAACGTCTGAGTGAGGTCGTTGGTAGAGAACCACTTGCAGAGGGGCTGCAAGAAGAGATCAAGGAACACTTGTCAAGCCTCCAAGAAGAGTTCGGACACTATTTTCATGAGATTGACGCAAATGAGAATGTACAAAGGAAACCTGCCCTCAATTCTTTCCGATGCACTGTGGACGATCTTCCTGATGAGATACAAGAGGAATTCTCGGAGCTCATCGACAACACCGCAGCCAAAAAGGAGTTTCAGGAACAACAACAGTTCAGCAGCTCTAATTGCTGGGGCAAAATGCTTTTCGCTTACCCCTAAACCAGCGAATTCACCCTGATTGTTCTCATTCCTTTCTCATCGACTTACTTCTGTCAAAGTGGTTTCTCGACTCTCCTGGTAATCAAATCAAAGGCCAGAAACAGATTTGAAGCTGAAACAGACATGCGATGTGCCCTGAGCCACATAGACGCGCGTATTGATTTGCTTGTATCAAAAAAACAAGTACGTCCTTCTCATTAAAATACATGATTAAATCAATCCTTGTAAATAAACATTAATACACATTTTTTGTTTGTTGTTATTGCTCTCTTTATGCGTTGATTAATCTTTAAAATGTATCCGAGCTATTTTAAATTATTACACTTTCAGAAGGCTTATAAAGTTGGGGGTCATGGTAGGTTTTGTACTACTGAATGGAGTCACATACTGCAAAAGTTTGGGAACCGCTTATCCAGACGTTATGATATTGAAGAGAGATTAAATGAAGTATGTGTTTATGTTGCTTCAACCTTATGTTTTTTGTAAATTTATTAAGGAACTGATATTGTTTATTCTTTTAAAATTAATCGATAACAAATATATTGAATGAAAAAACCAACCTCCTCAAAATAAATCCATTTTAATGCATAATCAAAGTACTTCCAACAAACTGAAATCAAACCAAGATAAGCCACCGTAAACTTTCGTGGGGAGGTTTAACTTCGGTGAGTAAAAGATTTGGTTACTTTGAGAGGTTGGGCGGGTTTTAGGTTGTTAATGCAAAAAGAAAAAATCATAATCATCTGAACTCCCCCAAAATTTATATCAAAACCTCCTTATCAACACAGACGAATACCTACTCATCTTCGGAGTGTCGTTTGCATACTGGTCTTCTCAGCTTCATTCAGACCCTATTCTTTTCTACCTTGTACTGTGAAAGGTTTATTTACTTGTATTGAAGCCCTAGTAAGGAAAGGCTTGACCTTCAGATGTGGATTAAGCTTTCTTAATCCTTTTATCAAGCTTTCTTTTATTTAAGTGGATGGAATTATATAAAGGTGGTAGGAACCTCCCTTATAAACCAACATAAAATCTACTCATCAATTTTTCGTGTCTTTACGCCTTTGTAGCTCGGGAGTGACGTCTCTTTCCTCCTCAATCTCCATCCATACGGAATGCTTCCATCAATTCCTGAGGAAACATCAATTAATATTTTCTAAGAAAGTGCTTAAAATAATGACGCCAGTTTATTAATGATTTCATCGTTACCAAAATATGTTTACTCAAAGACTCACTTCGGAGGAACTTCAGTGGCGGGAATTTTAAGGAGACCAGTGAAGATGAATGGCGTTTTAAAACAACGGAGTGGTTGAATTATTGCTGGGTGGAGGAGGATGCAAAATTCATTGATTGGATAGTAAATTAAGATAACTTTTTATTTTACATTCTCGCTAAATCAGATATTCTAGTGCTAGACAGAGCAAACCTTGAGAGGACCTAGGCAAAGAAAATGTAAAACAATATAAGGGTTTTAAATCTCGTTAGAATCGGTCGAATAGTTCTAAGGTTATTGACAAATAATTTCCCGGCTAAACATGGCAGGACTTTGGCAATTATATCACTCAAAGGAGAATGTAAAACAACATAAGGGTTTTAGATATGGTTAGAATCGACCAAATAGTTACAATGTTTTTAGGAAAACAAAAAACAAAACAGGGGGCGACTGACCGACGTAGTGAGATATGAAGTCTCACGCGACTAAAAAATGCAACGTAAAGGCCAAAATATAATACAAAAGTTCCTCGTCTTTAATAATTCCCGGATTTCGCAATTTAACCACCTATTTCGGATTTTCTAACATTTAATGGTGTTCGAGTCCTTATTGCGCCGAATGTTTCCCTACGACGTGCAGCGCAGCTCTCGGTAGGGCGATGCCCCCAGCTGCGATATCTCGTGTCTTTACTACTGAAGAACCTCTGCAAAAGCGACAGGGCAGGATGTTGCCTGGGCTTTAGAAGGTGAGAGGATCTGTAAAGGGAAGTAGTGAAGGAGGAAATGAAAATCGGCGGGGGTGGATATATACCTGCAGACCTTCATGCAGGATTTAGGGCATAAATGCAGGCTTCCACCACGATACGGGGTATTCAGGTGTAACCCGGTCGTCGAAAGTTCAGTGGCCAGTTTTTGCTGGCAGAAATCTTTCCTCCTTTAGATTTTATATAATCTGCTACACTCCATTGTAATTTCCCTTATACTCTCACACATCGGTGTGTGATTAGCTGCTGCGCGCAAAAGTCTCCCTTTTTTCACATTTTCAGTTACAATCAGTCATTGCACCAAGATTCGATATTACTTTGCGTAACGAGGGTTTGGGGTCTTAACTGGGATTTATTTGCATTGATTGTACGGGATTAAAAGCAAACGTTTGTCTCATAAATAATATCGATTCAAGAAAAGCAAACACAATTAATCTTCAATCTCAGGACGTCCATTTGTGGGTCTTCGCAAAGCGTTAAATGAAGCCAACGAATTACCGGAGTCGCAAAGACACCTCATAATTTCTATAATTAACTGACCCAGAGAGACATCATAATTAATAGAATCAACCAGGTGCAGCATTGAACCGTCATTATTAATAGAATTACCGGCGCCTGTTTATTATTACTCTTAGTATTAGTAAGGCTATTGATCGTAATATTAATAAAGATGTTAATAGTTAGTATTCAGAGGTGTTAATTGAGCCAAAGGAAGTGTCACACAAATCTCTGTGAGGTAATTCAAAAGCGGAGATTTAATTATTCGCAGCCGATCCGTGAAAAGGAAGGACAAAGAAGGTGATTTTATTTGAGGTCTCGGCCTCGTCCGTTCGATGACGGATGCGGCCACCTTTCGATCCCCGGCGGTGGGCGGCGGCCACCTTTCAAAATCCGACTCACAATCAATCCATTCAAAAGTACATTTACTTTTATTTTATTATCTAGTTTTCTTTCTCTCCTTTTCTCTCTCATTCTCCGTAGCCAAGGGAAAATACTGATTCCGATTACAGCGAAGTGAAATCACATCAGGTGTGGTTGGTTACAGTCTCGATTTGAGCCCCCTTCACGACGACGTAGAGACCCAGGTTCAAATCTAACCACCTTAAACTCTTATGTCCCCATTGAGAAACAAAAGACCAAAGAGAGTACAGATCGGGGGTAAATAATTATATTCCTATCATCTTTTCTTCCCTGTTTCTCTATCACTCTTGTTTTCCTTCATTATTCTTTTTTACTCCTCCTTGCCTTTCTATGCATTATGCTCTCTTCCCTCCTCTTCGTTGGGCATGATTGTACACAAATGGAACAACCAACGAGAAGGATTACATACACCATCAACTGGAAAAAATACTACAAATTACGAGTCAATTATTTCGAAACAAGTAGCGATCCGCATTTGAGATGTGCCGTCCTTTTATTTTCGGCCCAAAGCATTTTAGGTCTCGGTACACAGTATTTAATGGTCATACAATTATGAATTTCTGTAGTTATACTTTTAGCGACTGCATTCTCTTTCCTTATAGGGTCATGCATTTTCTTTAGCATCTTCGCTGCTACTACAATGAAGTCACCGACAGCATAAAGAATTGTATGTTCTGAATCAAGTCTCCTGTCTTGGTCAGCTGCATCGATGGGTGTAAACCATCATTATTTGGAACATATTTTTCGCCTTGTTTTCCACATCCATATTTCTTTTGGATCTATTGAGACATTTGATTGGCTCTTCCAATCCCTCGTTATTCATCTCTGAAAATCATAGCCTGGAATCCTCGCTCTGTGAATTGGTTATATTTTCACTCTTGTCTCGAATGACTTGGATGAACATGGCGCTCAGTGAGGAAAGGATGGGAGAAGAGGGGAATTAAATTTTAAATAAAAGAATAAATTAATTTGGGGGACATAGGTACTCTGAAAGTGAAATTAAATGCTTTTAAGCTGAAAGTAATGTGGTCATTTATCTTTAAGCCTTATTTTTCTTTATGAAAGTACTTTGAAATTACCTAAAGTATTTGGGAATCTTGAATTACTGATAATTAGCTACCATTTTATCCCTCTTGAGAGTATCAAATACTAATTCTGATTGTAAATCGGTAGCTTATACTGTAACTAAATCCTATTAAAGTTTATTTTGTGCTGATACATTATTATAAATATCCAAGAGATCTTTAAGAAATGCATAGGAGTTGAGAAAACACGTCGCATATTTAAATATTTCGTCCGAAAAAAAGAGAAACCATTAGATTATACCTAATGAGGTGAATAAACCTGACGGAGTATGGTACATAAGTCATAGGCATCTATCGTTTCACTCGCCGTACTGGTGTGTTGGAAGATAATAACACGCACACACACAAATCAGTATATATAAAGTAATATCTCCATTTTAAATGAATTTTAAACCTTTTCATATAGACCTAGTAATGAAAATAGTCTCCCTTTCCACTCTTTTATCACTTATCAATAGCAATGCCCCTCATTCTTTACTCTCATTTGTCCTTTATAGCGATGGAGTCCTTTATTCTTTAGACTCCCGTCCAATACAAAAGAGCGATGCAGTAATTTTTCAGTACCAAGTTTACCTTTTCTTTCTGATTAAACTTCGTGTAATTCCTTCAACCATCACATTTTTAATGCTACGGTGTATTGTGTCATTCGGTTAGCATCTTGTCTACCTAATCACAAAGTGTAGGAAAAATGTGTACTCTATCGCTGAGGTTTAATTACCATAAGCTTCGTTATTATATTAAACTCGGATTAAATGCGTCGCTTCCAAGAACAGAGGCATTTAAATATCCAACATCGGTTTTCATCGACCCGGGAAATGAATCTTATAATCTGGTCGAAACAAATTTTATGGCGGGTCAGGCGAGACATCGAGTTAGGTTGATTTCGTATAAAACATGTTTGAAGCAGGTTTAGAATGGAAAAAAAACCTTAATTGAATTGTTTTGTAAACAAGGCAAAGTATTGCAAAAATTAAATAGCAAAATGAAGGTAGAAATATAATTACAACTTTCAAGAGCAATAATTAAATGATTCTCATATTCTTAAGGCAACATATCCTGTTCGTTACTACGATGCTCACATGATACTACATACTGCATAAAAAAATGAGGTTTATTGCACAATATATACACACGTGTATTTTTTGATGTTTATTGGCGTTGATGCATACTGACCCCTAAACTATTTCAAATAGAAATAATAGTAAAATTGTGTATCAGTTTATTTTTTCCCACATCCCACGGCCTCTTTGTCCTTACTGGCTGTATAAGAACTGAAAGACTTTCGATTTTCCGAAATCGTGAATGTAATATTGACGGTTTCTGCGCCTTGATTTTATCTCATTAAAATTGAGCAGATCAAATCCTAGGAAGGATATAAATATAATCAAAACTGAAAATTTGATCAAATCTTAGGAAGGCTGTAAAAGACAGAACAAAAAGAAAGAGTTTATCAAATCATAGGAAGGATTAAAAAGGAGCAAAAAGAAAGATTTTATCAAATCTTCAGAAGGATATAAAAGACATGAAAAAGAAAGATTTTATCAAATCATAAGAATGATGTAAAAGATAACAAAAAAGATTTTATCAAATCTTGGAAGGCAGTAAAAAACAAAACAAAAAGAAAGATTTTATGAACTGTTAAGAAGGATGTAGAAGATAACAAAAGAAAGATTTTATCATATCTTGAGAAGGATGTAAAGATAGAAAAAAAAGTAAAAATATTTTATTGTTGTAAGAAGTTCCTCTAATTTTACAAGGGGAAATGATTTACATCTTAATTTTATTAATTCACGCGACCTAGTAGAGATTTTCTTTTGCCTGGTTTTGCAAAATAGGGTGTGAACCTGGTTGGTAATTTTCCTAGAATTCTTCTGAAGATTCTGGACAAAGAAGAAACAATCGAGGATATTACACTAATGCAACGGATATTTAATTTCACGACTGGATGTTGAATTTGAGATGGAATTCTTAAACCGTTTTGAAGATTTTGTTGAAGGATTTAAATTTAAAAGCCTACTTAAGGTATTTATTGGGCCTATTTAGGAAATATTAACTGTCTTGCTGCACAGCTACATTGTTTAAAGATTATTTTGAATTAATAATTTCTTAAAATAACGAAGTGATTAGCGACTGTGTGATGCACATTTTTATGAACGTATGAAAAGTTCGAGATTGGTCAGATCGTAGGAAATTTCAAATTCCTGTACGAGTCCTCCTTCGAAAAGTCATTGGAAGATTACTGACACGGAATCGTAGCCAGGTTCTCCATTACTGTGCACGAATAAAAATCAGCATTCTATACACATGTATAATTTCGTACTCGCACAACCATCTCCTAAACACGGAATAAGAGGGAAGAGGAGTAAATATTGAAAGTTATCTACGTGTTAATTACGTGATTGTTTTTGTGAAATGTGTAGAAGCAAAGGTTCTCTTAGCATTTCATTTACTCCACTATTTGTGTTTTTGACTCCAACGAAATTCATTTCGCCAAATTCTCAATGTTTACGGCGATTAATTTCGGTACAACTTGACACCTCAAATCGGTCTCACATTCATAACGTTCGCTATTTATATCAGTTTTAACACCATTAACTTGCACAACCACTATAATGGAATATTCCTCGCCACACTTAATATTATTGTCATGAATGGATTCATTTAAGAAATAATGGCACAATACGATAAGAGCAAATTATTCTCCCGAATTTAGATTTTCGTAGGGGATAAATAACATCGCGATTACTTTTTAATGGAACCTAATAATCCTTGTCTGAAGATCCCCTCGCTGTAATCTGAGAATCCCATCTACTTAAAATAGTACAGAACTTGATCTAATTATACGAGAGTTATTTCCATAGTTCCGCTTGAACCAGAATGTGCTCAAAGATAGAATAAAGGTGAAGAATAAGAAGAGACTTCAAACGGGAGGCCAATCAAGGGTGATTCTATAATTGCAATCGAAGCCGAATGAACTTCATTCCGAGGCCTCATGACGTAATGGTAAGTCTGAGGCGCTGAAATCAGGGAGGTTTTGAACCTGGTTTGTTAATCCAATTCGAGGAGGATCCATCTCAATTCTAAATTTGTAAGAAGAAAAGTTCTAGACTGTTATTAGTAGAGATAACAACTAACTCCACTTTCTTGAGATGCTTATTATGGCAGGTTGAGTTTATTCCACCTGATGATCATTTATTGGATTGAATGTTTCTCTACCTAACGAGGAGGTGGTGGAAGAAAAACGAGAGAAGGACGTTCTGCGTCTCCAAAGTGAAACGGATGGGGTTTTAGATGTTACGAGAGAAGCACACATGTAAGCACACGGGCAAGAATGTCACCTATCCATTTGTAGTCTTTAGACCAAGTTGTACATGCTTATTCCAGGAAGAGCAATACAGTGGAATTGCAGCCTTTGCAGAAACGTGTCCAATAATTTTAATTGAGATGTATTAGGTAAAGGATGTTTGACTTTCTGTTGCCTCCTCACACCTCCCACCCTTCAACCAAAAGGGTGTTCAATTTTATTATTTCAATCGCCGTTTCCCTCTCTGTCATTCGGTTCCAATCCATGATTCCATCTACTAAAATATGTACCATCCCTGTTTAGTTTATAGGGAGTTGCTACAAGATTGATATGAAGTTATTTCAGGTGTTTTCTAGTTGAGATTCGTATATTAATATCTTCATTTCTGTCTTTCTTCACTCCTATAATTTTATTAACTCAAATTAAGTTATTCCTTATTTCGAAGAACCTCTCCTATTTTATTTATTCTTGTACCACTCAAAATATATTTTAAGCGTCGTTCTGGAAAAATGTCTTCTTTAATACTTCTAAATGCAAGTTTATTTTTAAAAGAAAAGACAAATTTGGGGCGTTTGCATAAGAATTACTTCACCTATGAAGGTTCTAGGAAATCTTTTTTTAACGCTAATTCATGTCAGTTGAATTATTTTCGACAGGTAATAAAATATTACATTTATGGCAGTGAATTAAAACTTATTATGGTCAAGGAAGCACATCTGTGTGGAAAAACAATCTCTAATCTTATTGTGAATAGGAAGATGTGCAATCGTTTATTGAATTGGCTAAAATGAATTAAATACTAATCTTTTACTGAGGCAAGGCTTTGTTGTAAATTTTGGTAAAATAATTGAAGAACCGAGAATTTATTGGTGCCATTCGATAAACAAGAGATTCCAAATCATTCACAAGATCATCTAGGCCAATGTTTTGCAATCTTTTATAGACTAACTCCCCCTTGAACAATCCTCATGAAAACGCGGCTTCGGCCAAAATCCCGAATTCGCCTTTTCGAGGGAATACTTAGAATTTTCACTTTGGTTTTTAAGGTCTAGAATGGTGCATAATTTCATCATTAATATCATTATTTTTGTCACTATATGGAGTAATATTATAATTCATCTAACATTATTTAGGGCATGATTTAGCTCGCGCTACAAGTCTATGGATGTTCTGAAAGATTTAAAAATCTTAACTCCCGATAACTAATATAATAATAATAATATAAATTTATTGCTATGTGACGCTGGAAGGTTATTGGCTAATTATTCCACTCAAAGTCATTAATTTTGTATTTTTTGAGTTAATGTACTCTTTGCAACAATGTGCTGGTAGGATGCTACGCCATTACTACACTCTATTTAGTTTGGTTGATACATTTGATGAAAAAAGGTTTTCGACCAAAATTCTGATAGATTTTTGGAGATACTTTCTGCAGTTGTCTAATTTTGTATTTCCGAATATTTCATCTTCATTCGCACAATTGGGTTCGAATTTGTTCCCTTTGAATGCCATTCTTCTTCGCGCAAATTTCTTCTAGATATTTCCAATTCGCCATTTCACTTTTCTGGAGTTGGTTTAGCTAAATCAGCCATCAACACCCCTGACTTCTGTAGTGATGGCCTTTTAAGTTTGAGTGCATCCTAAATGTACAGATTGGGTTGGACGATTGAGACAGGGTGAGATTTATTCCATAACACTGGCTGCGAACGATAGTCGATCTGAAGGTGAGCTGCAATGGTCAGCAGTTATTGAATGGGAGAAGTGTGTGTCAGCTTAGTTCACACACCCATCGATGCGTTACTCTGAGGAGTTATATTTTATTTCATGGCGCCGATATGGCGACATTAAAGAACGCAAACCAAATCAATTTCCCCTCTAAACAAGATAACAAATGAAACTAACCAAAAAAAGGAGTATAACAAAACCAAAAAAAGAAGGAGGCACGTTTCACCATCGTGGAGATGCCCGCCTCCCCTCGGCACCGAAGCATGCGCCCACCATCAAAGAAAGTCAAATAAAATAAATGAGTACATCCTCTCCAAGGAAGTCGTAAAGCACATGACCTTGTATGAATGAACCCGCCCAGAGCAGAAGAAACAAACGTTTGCCACCCCGCTCATGCCGGTACTGTGACAGGTAACGTGCGCGAAGATCACCCACGCTTGGAAATTCAACAAGAATGTGCCGGACAACCTGGGGGACAACGCTGTCATCGCAGTAAGGTTCAGGGGAGGATTCTCTCAAATGGCGGTGCGTCCCAAGAGTGCACTCATTTAGACAGGGAAAGAAAGCGACATGAACCGGCCGAGACATTGATGGTAGGTCGACGGGAACGTGTGCGGCGCGATGGCATGCAACTTTAAGTTACCATCGGCCGTTTCTCAATTTCTTTGCCAGGCAGCCCAGAGGGGTGCTCAACATCCTGCCAGGTAGTCAGGGTCAGGAGAAACGCTGGTTTGGTCCCCCAATCCTTGCGGGCTCTTTGGCGACCTCATCAGTGCTCTCATTTCCCGCAATCATTACATTTCACGGAATCCAGCGGAAGATAATCTCGACATCCGTCCTCCATTAATGTTTTTAAAAAGAACTGGACTTTAGATCAGCTGCTTGTCAAAATGGCCTTTATCCCCTCCTTCACCTCCAACAAATAAAGGCAGAATTTATAATACTTAATGGCCAAATCGCCCTCAAAGACATCAAGAACAGAGAGAAAAATAACTCAATGATCGAATAAAGAATGTAATGTGACCATCGTTATTTATTTGTGCCTCTGCTTCTCTTTATTCTGGTGGTACATCGTGGCAGGCAGCTTTAGTCCTTCTACATTCTGGTAGTTACGTTCCCCAAAACATTCTTGAAAGTGTTGCCATCGCCTACCTCCCTAATTTGGGATGTTTAGCCCCGACCCCTTTATTATTAACTAAATTAAATTAAAAAATATTATTTTATTAAATTCCTCTCCTCTTCATTTTCTTCCTATAAGATATTACATTGTATATATTGCACGAGGAGCGGTCAATAAGTTTTGCAATTCGGATATAAGGAAACGAGATATGAGGAAAAGTGTTTTATTATTTTTCAATATAACTACCCTCGACTTCAATGCACTTGCGCCACTTGTCCCTGAGGCTTCGAATTCTCGACAACCAGAAATCTCCCGACTGCTGTTCAATCCACTCCTGGATGGCGAGCTGGACATCTTCATTGTCCCCAAACCGGTGTCCACGCAGTGTAGCCTTGAGCTGGCGGAATAAAAAGTAGTCGCTAGGGGCCAGATCTGGACTGTAGGTTAAGCTCCTCGAATCCGCACTTGCTCAGGGCAGCTTGTGCAACTCACGCCTTGTGGACAGGGGCATTGTCGTAGAGGAGCAGGACACCGCGCGTCAACTTGCCACGCCGCTTCTGACGGATGCATTTCTTTAACCAAGCCAGTTCCTCGGCGTAATATTGGCCTGTGATGGTCCTTCCACGAGGCGCATAGTCCACCATCAACACTCCCTCAGAATCACAGAAGATGGTCGCCAATATATAACCACTACCTACACTTCTTGGTGATGTGTATTATGACAGGTTGAGTTTATTCCACCTGGCGATCATTTATTAGTGTGAATGTATCTCACCATAACACCAAGGTGCGGGGAGAAAAACGAGAGAAGGACGTTCTGCGTTTCCACAGGGAAACGGAATACAAACAAACCTGTGTAATAATGAAAGTATTTTATGGTTGCATTCGCCATAACTTTAAACAGGGTTTTGCGCATCGACTCCTTCAGAGCATCCATGATATGTATTTTTATTTCTTTAAAGAGAGAAAGAAAAGTATTAACAGTGAGGGGTGTTTTCTCAGGTGTGGTGATTCTTTCTCAAAACACCTCTCATCACCTGTTAATTAGCTCTTCATATTCTCGGAGAATTATTTCTTGGGTGAGGTTCATCGGGAAAACATGTGGTTGCTTAATAATCTCCCGATGCCCCCACCCCTTCCCACTCATGAATGCAACAATGCAGTTGTTTCGTGTCACATCCTCAAAAGAGACAAAATACCTGACCTTTTTGGAGTTTAAATAACAATAACATCAGCCTTCAGACGTCAGTGCCCCATTAATTGTGTGAGTGAGTGGTTGTGCTGTTTGCTTCTCTCAGCACCATGTGAACACCCATGAATTTGCCATTATGAAATTGTGTCTAATTCCGGTCGGAATTTACGATAATATAATATCTACTATTGTCTATCGAATACATTATAAAATACAGCTTATTTATGACAATTTAAAGTAATTTTGCTTTAACAAAGCGAATTTATATTAGTGGTTATTATTAAATAGTGTCATAATTTTTATGTGTTTGAATTGCGGTTCGTGTCTTAACGCCAGCTTTCGCTCATTGCCGGATTGAATTAATTGAAGTCGGTTTACGGTGTTCAATTTTGTGACCTCATTATTCACGATTTTCTTGAATTTGTGAAAAGTCCTTTAAAACCATTAAATAGGTTACAAAGTAAATTTTCGTTTTATTATTCAAGCAATTGAGCCTTCCATTAAATAATTAAATTGTAAGTGATTAAAAGAGATTGTCGTTAATTTTGAGTCCGCAGAAGCCATTAATGGATTTAAATTGACATTTTTAGACTCTTCGTACTTCCCTTAATAAAGAAGCTCTTTTAACGATGGATCAAACCCCTCTTCGACCCTATGGGGTTCATAGTTCCAATCTTTTAGAATCTTTTTTGATTTTAGGAATTTGCTCGTGGAAATAAAACCCCAAGTCCAGATAGGGTCATGCATTGATGTAGGTCTCAACCTGCAATTAAGGTCACTAGAAGAAATCCAGATAATAAAACATATTAAAGGTAAGCTTCCTCTTTGCAGGTTTGGGATGGGTAAAGTAGGCTAGTCTGTTGTTGTGACCTGCTTAAAATTAATGAAATTCGTTGGAACATGCGTTAAATATTGACCGCATAAGTGTTTTAGGGTTAAAATTTAGCCCCCTGATAATGTTAATTAACATTCTTGTTTTCCTATTCACTTTTTTGACTTTTTCAAAAAATATTGTCTATTTTCTGCCTCGTTTTTGAGATAATAAATTAAAAATGTCTCCCAAAAAGCAGCTTTTGCCAGGAAAATGAAAAGCAATTTGGAAATCCAGACCCAAACCTGAAGACGAGAAAGGGAATCAAAAGGTCAATAGTTCGAAAACCGAAATCACTACAGCTTCATATACTGCAACCACACACAGTTACACCCCCTTGCAAACTTCAAAATGAGCGACCTAAATTCTAATCTCAAACACCCATACCCAACTATTCAATCATACTCCTCCTTACTAAATATCTTTCCCCCCCCTCCCGATTTGGCACGCACCTCCGCGTAACAGGTGAGTAATGAAGGAGTTAAGTGTTAAGCCGAGATAGAAATGGCCGATGCTGCTGATGGTGCATCCATAAATGCCGAGGTCGGAATAATAATACAGGAATCTTGATTTAGGGGGATTCCGAGCCCCACCCAGGATGGAAGACCCATTCACCTCAAAGCGGGACTTTTTGGCCCTTAGGAAATATCGATCAAGGAAAAAAGACATCCTTGGAGTGTTTGTGATGGTGTGTGTGTGGTGGTAGGTGAATGTATAGAGAGACGAACTCCGCATCGTTTGGCCCACAAAACGGAGACGAACTCCGCATCGTTTGGCCCACAAAACGGAGACGAATTCCCATAGAATTGAATGTTATGGTGGAACCGAAGACGAGGAGTAAAAGTCAAGCAATGCAGTGAAAGATGTTATGATTAATTGGATAACAGAAAATAAATGAAAAGTTTCATGATTAACATGATTAGAATGAATAGGCAATAAATCAAGAGGGTCATGATTAACATGATTGATAGGAAAGGAATCAAGAGGGTCATGATTAACATGATTAATAGGGAAGGAATCAAGAGGGTCATGATTAACATGCCCCGTGACATACAACCAAGAATACTCTGAATTAGCTTAAAACACAGGGCATTATTACAATTTACTGGCAGGCTCAAAGTCTGGACTTAAAATCCATTAACCACCTATCGGGAGTCCTTGATAAAGCTATTAGGAGCCCGACAATTAAGAATTTAGACGATTTGTAGCAGAAACTGCACAATAAATGTGATAGAATTACACCTGACCTTTGCAAGAAATTGTTACGTATTGCTGCAGTAATAAGAGCTAAAGGGGTGGGGTCAACGAGGTATTCGATCAAGTGTATATTCTGAAATATACCATACCACAACCATAGGCACCCGTTTTATTAACATTCTGACTGCTAACCAAAAAAATGAGGGGGGGGGGAGGGCTCATACTTTTGGCCAAAGTATGTAGAACTGTACCTAACTTTATCTAAGCTCCTTTCATTAACGATATAAAAACAGGAAAATAACAAAAATTACCTTGAACTGTAATATTTGCAAATTTTGCATCACATGTATATTTATGCCTTAAATTACA
Organism: Ceratothoa steindachneri; assembly: GCA_963969495.1. Taxonomy (NCBI): domain Eukaryota; kingdom Metazoa; phylum Arthropoda; class Malacostraca; order Isopoda; family Cymothoidae; genus Ceratothoa; species Ceratothoa steindachneri. Next base: position 45,060,933 of record OZ018331.1, read on the forward strand.
AGTAAATTGCAAGAATGATCTCAGAACAAAATTGCAACCGACCCGCAGCTATTTTGAAAAAGTCCGTCATTTGGTCTTCATAATTTCAGAGAAATTTATTCTTATCTTGGGACTAAATATAAACCTTCGATTTCAAATAAATATGACCAACACAATCGACTAAGCTCTTAACGGGACTTGGCTTCATTGGACTTGGATGTGAGCCATTAAGTCTGAATCGATGTTTGTCGTGTTTCGCTCTCGACTTTTTTCAAGCTGAAATTTTGTACGATCGCGATAAGCTCCGATCATCAACCCGGAGACGTTTATTCGGTCATGATATTTTTTGAAGCCTTTTTCTTTCTAATCTAATGATGCAAACACTTGCAATTAGTGAATTATTCATATAAAATTTTGATTGAAGAACTGACTCCTTTTAAAAGGAGTAAAATTTATGCAGAGAAAATAGCGGTATTTATCCACTACATTATCCGTGTCGCCAAATTCAAGGCCTCGCTTCTTAACCATTGTTACGAAGGAAATGAGGCAAAATGCTTTTGATTCCTTTGGCCTCTCGTATCAGTGCTGTAGAGCGTCTGGGAAAATTGGTGTCGCTGGATTGGGTGGAAGGAGTTGAAATTCACAAGGATGTACACCGAACTTTGAAAGGAGGCTAATAATAGTGCTAAGAATTATTAACAAAAATTTGATTTAGAACTAGAATATAAAGTGGTAGAATCTATTTTGAAATATGAGGTTCGACTTTGTTTTCCTTACTAGTGAAAGGATGATGAAATGTTAGCAACGGTACAGCCTAGTGCCAACGCACAAATTCTTAGCCTCAAAGATAAATTGGATGAACATAAGCGGAAGAACTCCAATTTTATAGATATTAAAATGTAAAATACAGAAGAAAGATAGAGGGGAGTGACAGACAGACAAATAAAAGGGGTGGATTAATAGAGAGAAGAGAGATAGTAAAAAAGTGAATCTTAATAAAAGATTACAATACCCCCCCCTCTCCGCCAACATTTTTTTAATTCAGCCACGATGGAATACAGTAAATTGGAGATGCCACAAATACAATTTCATCTAAGCAATTTCTTGAAGACTCATCGAACTAAAAGACTTTAGTACTTCTTTTTATAGTAGTACTTGAGTGTCCTTTTTATTTTATGTCCTTATTCATTTAGTATTTGAAGCATTTATGGTTTTCACGTTTCATTTCAGAATTATTAAACTAGTTAGGTCTCATCTGGTCTTTATTTTTGCTTTATATAACCGTTATTTAAGACTTATTTAAGTCTTATTCAAGTCTATGCTTATAATTTCATCCATATTATAAGTTGTGACTTCGTAATATGTCTCGACCCCTATTTTGCAAACAAAATATAAAGAATTCTTTTTAGTGCAAAGTTTTCCAATCATTATAAATACTTTTTCGATCCTGTCATCTGGGCATCCAGAAGTTCACCGACTCTTCATTTTGGAACATGAACCGTATGGTGAAATGAACTCGTCCAGGGGAGCTCTTGGAGCCATCCTTTGGCTTTACTTGTCAGCTTTCCAATTAAATTAAATCCGAAATCGGTTCAGTATTATGATTTTATCGTGGGTGGAGTCTCCTAGTTCGTTTACGAGGTGATCTCTTTTTCATAAAAGTTGTGAGTGGAACACGTGTGTTTATAGCTCACTTCCAGGTAATAAAATATTATTTAGACCGGCGGAAAAATAGCCAGAGAAGATCATCGAGCGCCTGAGCTATTTGAGATTATCTAAACAGACGTTTATACTGAACAATTTTTACCAGTATAATAGTATTTAGTTGCTTATTTTCGGTGGACTTATAGTATGTTACGTTTATATACAAAGCACCTGCGTTACAACTTGCGTTAAAGGTTACTGTCGTAGAATGACTCCCGACGAAATACCATATATCACTATTCGTTGAGGGAACTTCCTTAATTATCTCTAGAGTGCGTTTTTACTGTCTGGCGGCCGATATTATGTATCTTCAAAATGCTTAAGAAGTGGAACTGAGCTCAAGGATAATAATATTGCTATCATTAATAAAATAGAGTTTTATTAATAATAACTATCAGCAAACACAAAAACGGAAAATATTGACAAACAGAATGGAAAGGGTCGTGGAGACTCGGGCTAATCCAAGGATTTAAGGGATCAAAAAAGGTAAAACAAATATGGAGTTAAAGAGATGGGATGGTTCGATAAACCATTTAAAGCACAGGATAGAATTGACAAATAAGGGATCAATACTCAAAAGGTGACGCTTGGCTTACGTAACTTTATTAGGGTGCAGTGGAAGGTACTTGAAGGAATATTCGGTCCGCTGGCGAGTTCCAGCCGAAGGGGGGGGGATAAAAGGATCCTGACGTGGCGTCTTGGAAAGGAGAACCGTTACTCGACGAACGGCTTGACGAACAATGGCTGTTCTAGGTTGTTCTCTTCTGAACAAAGGGGGGGATGAGAACCGTCTCTTGTCTACTGGCTCAAGAACAATGGCTGTTCTAATGTTGTTCTCCTTTGAACAACAGGGGGGGTGAGAACCGTTTCTTGGCGAAGGGCTCAAAACGAACAATGGCTGTTCTAATGTTGTTCTCCTTGAACAACAGGGGGGGGATGAGAACCGGTTCTTGGCGAAGGGCTCAAAACGAACAATGGCTGTTCTAATGCTGTTCTCCTTGAACAACAGGGGGGGGATGAGAACCGTTTCTTGGCGAAGGGCTCAAAACGAACAATGGCTGTTCTAATGTTGTTCTCCTTGAACAACAGGGGGGGATGAGAACCGTTTCTTGGCGAAGGGCTCAAAACGAACAATGGCTGTTCTAATGCTGTTCTCCTTGAACAACAGGGGGGGGGGATGAGAACCGTTTCTTGGCGAAGGACTCAAAACGAACAATGGCTGTTCTAATGTTGTTCTCCTTGAACAACAGGGGGGGGATGAGAACCGTTTCTTGGCGAAGGGCTCAAAACGAACAATGGCTGTTCTAATGCTGTTCTCCTTGAACAACAGGGGGGGGGGATGAGAACCGTTTCTTGGCGAAGGGCTCAAAACGAACAATGGCTGTTCTAATGCTGTTCTCCTTGAACAACAGGGGGGGGGATGCCTTGGGGACTTGGCGTCACTAAAGGCTCGAACCTTTGGCACTCAAGGAATATTGTCCTCCTTCTGGACAAGTGATGGTGAATCTCGAGGTCGAGGTCCCTAGGCGCACAAAGGGAGAGAGGGTCGTGGTGATGTTTCGCGACGAAAATCTGGATCTCCAATCTGATCTTAGTGGTAAAGTTTCCATATAAATAGCCAGGACATCTCCTTGGCGTGGGGGAAAATGGAGTGAAAGCTTGGAGGGAACGCACAGCCGGGCCGGAGAAAAATGCCTTATCTGTTCATAAGCCTAACTCGATCTGGCGAGGTCGGCGTATGGGGGCGAACGGGGGGGGACGATAACCTCCTTGTTTAAACATTGACGTCCGGTAGCTGTTGATAAGACTCCAAGCCTCGAATCGAAGATGCACGTGGGCCTCCTCGAGGTTTTAACTAATATGGGATAGGAGTTGAATTTAACACAGATTCAACTCGTTCTATCACAGTTACTTAAATAGAAACGTTACGTATTCCTTAAAAGCACAGACCATTTTCAGTTCATGTGCTTTGAATCCATGTATAGTACTCTGTCTTTGATTACTGTATTCATCTCGTACCGTTCACGCACTCATCTACCCACTGATGATAGATTTGAACCACGCGTTCATTATCATGTCCACCATTGCTCAACCTAGTTGTTTTTCACCACTGCGATAAAATCTTCCTTCCATCATCGAAAAGTTGTTAACCAAATCTATTGGATTTTCTTGGGTCTTGTTCCTCCGCGTCCCATGTTGGCTGTTAATAAAACCAAACGTTTAAAGGAAAGATTTAGAAATGAATTGAACATTGTACGTTGGGATTGGTTTATTTCATAAATCCCTGGCTTATAAATCAATAATAAAAATAATAGAATATACATGGAGGAATTTTCTACGGTACCGAGGGAGGGGCAGGAGCCAATAACAGCAGGTCGATCATTCAACATTCTCGGAGCAAATATAAAGAAGGTTTTATCACCTATACACCACAGACGAGGAACAAGATGTAAAGACGGCAGCTCCAGAAAGTAAAATTCTCAGGGGACGTGATAGGTTTAATGTGAAAGACAAGTAGGAGGGTACAGCGGTGTTAATTTCTTTTGTGTATAAAGGAAGACCTTGAAAGCGATTCTAGATCGAATAGATGTCCGGTGCATTTCAAGGAGAAAGGATGTTTCACGAGAGATACGTCGCCGGCTGAGAAGAACAAAGAGTGGAAGTCACGAATAATAATTAAAAAGCAAACCACCCCTTTCGGAGGGCACGCAAGTAGAACTTCACTTTAGACATGATTGAGTTTCAGTCATTTGTTCGAGAGACCTTCACTAATGATATCACATCCGCAAGGAAGACTTTTAAGACTCTCGGCAAATGAGGCCCAGGAGAAAGCGACGCTGATTTCTGTGTCAACAGCAGCAATGAAATCCAATGAAAGCTCAAAGGCGATGCTTAAGAAAACCTGAGGGAAAAAGATCCACAAAATGACCGGACCAAAAACCGAGCCTTGAAGAACACCAAAATGAACCTCACCAGGCCTGGATATATGTGAGCCATATGAATAAAAGGTGGATGAGATGAGAGATTGCCAGCAGAAAGCGATTCAAGGATGGGTAACAAAGTCTCATTAGGATTAGCCGCTCTCTCGAATAATAAAATAATTATTAATTGAGAATTAAGAGTGGCACAAGATGGTGTGATTCATAATAGTAGAGGGCTGACTAATTCGGGCCACCTTCCCTTTACCGTGACTTATACTTTAATGACTAGTCGCCCGAAAGAGCAATTAATGGATATGTTTCGGCCATCGTTCCTTAAAGTTGGTCTTTAATAGTCACACTCTATCACTCTGCGTAATGGTTGTGATGACAGGTGTTTTCACATCTTTGTAGTTGTAATTAACGGGGTTTTTATCACTTCAGTGAATTCAGATAAATGTTTTGGGCATTCGTTGAATGATATCGAACTTGATAATTGGTCATCTCTTTTAATGCCCCCGAATTATAAGGAGCACTGATAGACCGATTGGGGGAGGATTTTGTCAATTATTTATTTATTCCAAGTTTGCATTCGTGTACACCCTGTTTTCCTGGTCCGAGGATGTCTGTAAAATTGTGTGTACATTTGAGTTATTTGTGTTTTCTCCTTTTCTTATTCTACATCATCATCTTTCGTGGCGTCTAAACTTTTTCTCATTTACCCCTCCTTTAATGGTAGTTTTAAGGTCAATAATCCCCAAACTTATTTAAAAGTTAATTAATTAACTTCCGATATTGGTTGGATAATTGTGTACCTACTACTCAATTGGCATTAACGAGAGGATCGTCGGAGTTACCTTTTCACCTCATTAGTTTCTTCTTCGCGTCCATTAGCAGGGTAAGTAGTGAAGCGATAAAAAAAGTATCGATGAAGAGGGAGTGGTTGGAACTTCTGCGTCTCGTGAGAGCTCGTTTAGTGTTAGGGCCTATTGTAAGTAGTTTGGGCCTCAATGGAATCGTGCTTTTCGATTAGGCCCGAGTGTTTTTAGTGTTGCCGTGGCTCAATTGTTCTATTTGCAGAGAAGAAAACGGTGTTCATTTGCATATGAAATCAATATTGAATATCGAGTGAACACAGTAGTGGGCAATTTTGTTGAAAATGATTTTTTGCTTTTCTCGTTACTTTCCAACATTTGAATTGGCAATTTCTGCTGCTGTGGAAGGTGAAATAGAATAGGTGTTTGAAGACAACTTTACCATTTTAACATTAAAAGGCAGATCCAAAAGAATCACTTCTGCATCATCAGCTTTCATTTCGAAATTCGCCGCCTTAAATTTCTTTAACAAGGAGCAAAAGAATTTCCACATCGGGGCGAGAATCTAATTTTAAAACGGGACACTCATCGAGTTTTGGTCACATATCAACTCATCTGACGATTCACATCTTCTGAACATGAGTGTAACAATTTTTGTACACCCATGTTGCCTCCTTACCGTGCGCTCCTCATACAATTTTCCCATATTTAAAGTTTTTAAACTTTATTCGTTTTTATTATAATCTTTTTTATTTTCCTATATTTTAGCTCATTTTTTCTTCTTTTTCGTCTCTTCACTTCATTTTTCCTTCGAAATTTGTATTTTTATTTTTTTTCATTTTCTCTATATTTTTGTCTTGTTTTCATTCTTGTTTTATTTCTGGCTTTCCTTGAATGAATACATTTTTTTTCATTCATTGTTGTTTTATTCGAGGTTGATCATTATAATTGGTATTGGTTCTTCTTTTTTATAGATTCACATCTTTGGGGTTTTTTTTCCTATTGACCCTCAACGGTTTAGGGTCAATATGTCGCCTCCTGATAATTTTAATGAATATTAGTGTTTTCCTATTCACTGTTTGGGTTGATTTACAAAAATGTTAGCCATTTTCTGCCTCGTTTTTTAGATATTAAATTAAAAATCTGTCTAAAAAAAAACAGCTTTTCCCAGCAAGATAAAAAAGCAATTTGGAAATCGACACCAAAAACTGTATAGGAAAAAGGGTAAAAACTCTACCCATCTGGGTAGAGAAGCTCCAGGATCCATAGCGGGTAAGAGGAGGAGGGTGGTTGCTGCGGAGAAACTGGACGCGGGGACCGGTGAAGGCAGATTCGCTGATAACAATTCCGGAAAAGATGGCGGCCTGTTCACGAGAGTCCCTGGTGGCTATTTGCCTCCCGTGTTGCTAAACCGTGTGGTAGAGACGAAGGCGATTTTTTAGCTTGTTGAGCTGGGACTTGAACTTAAAGAGACTGATAAGGGAGTTAATTTCTTCACGGTCTCTTACCTTGAAGACCGAGGTGTTGATATTTTAACGAAGAGTCTCGACGACGACTTTCCAGTGCACTCCGTGAAAAGCCGCGTGGTCGGAAGGCCGCAGATGAGTAGAGTCGATAGTACTAGCGGCCGGTCTCCGCGGAGACCTAGGGGTTTCCGGGGAAGCCTGCCCGGGTGATACCGGAAAGGCGGAAGGTAAAGGTGGAACCTCGTTGTACCGCGGCGGAGTGTCAGCAACGTAAGGCCTAGGAGAAGAGCTGAAGATGCCGTTTCCGACGTTGACCTCGGGAGCGTCCGAGGGACCCCTATCCAGGGACAGCGACCGAGGGACGAGGTAGCAGGCGATAGACTCAGAAGTGACGAATCCTTCTGACTCTTGCGTATCTTGAGCGTGCTCTACGGTGGTAGGGGGAACAACCCTGCTGTGAGTCTGGCGGTTCATCCAAGGTAAACCGCAACGTTACCCGGAAGATTCCAACGGAAGAAGATGAGCCAGAGCCAATGAAGAGTGAAGTGCCAGTTACGAAGACGAAAACGACCATAAATTTCTTGTTTAGTCTCTTGAATTTTCATAATAGCGAGCTTTTTCCGCTCAAGATATCACCTCGAATTCATGGCTAACAGCTTTCATTTGGAGAAAAAAATAGCTTCAACGTTTACTCTAATTTAGATAATAAATATAATATTTATCTATTTCATAGATATTTGTTAATTTGGAATTATACGCCGACATTTAATTACAGAATTTCAGTATTTTTCTACCTTCTTGACCCTGAATTGTGAGATATCAGATAATTTAGCAGTTGAAGTAACGTATCGGAATTTATGTCTAAGATCAAAATTGATAGAGAATGTTCAACACAGACGATGTTAAGAAGTAAAAGCATCTGTTGGCACAAACAAACAAAGTTTCTCGTGCTATTTCTTTTTTTTGTTTATGATGAAAAAGAGAAAACTATTTCATTAATAGCTGTAGGCGATTGCTCGTTAAATTCCAAACGCAGTCGATCCGTGGAGGAAAATGAGTTTTAATTAGGTTCCTCTGCAGTTTTAACATCCAACCAAATGGTTCATTTTATTATAAATACTCCATCACCCTTATTAAGTAGCTTCATTGATCTTTCAAAGCATCCACATCAATTGGTTTCATTCTGACGTTTCCGAAATAAGAAAAACATTGTACTCCTGGTGTGGCATCTTCCATAATTGCAAGCCTAATTTCCGAGAACTTCAAAGTAAATAGGAATAAAAGAAAGGAAATACAGAGAAAAAGAGTAAAATAAATAAAGAATGAATAATTAGAAACAAAAAGTAAATGAAATAAAGGTGCAGAAATAAGTTATGTACATAATGTCTACAATTTATCTTTTCACTTCTTTACAAAGAGGAATATGCGTAGTTAACATCTGGGAATTATTTAGTCTAATTGGTTAGATCAAAATAAATAAAACTAGTTACTTTCCATGGGTCGGGAGGATCTTTATTTGATCAATTGTTTATCGCCTATTTGATAGAAAGTCCTCCTAAATTTGCTAAAGGAGAATGTGTGCTTTTCGTCACCTTACCCAATTGGGTAATTCTTCGTTGTCTCTCAGTTCCACTTGTCTTAATTTTATCAATGGATTTGATACCAGAGTCACTGAAGCAATGCGGTCATATATGGGGTACTGTACCTCAATTGATCTAAGATCCCGTCAATAACGATAGAGAAACAGGAAAAAACAAAAATTACCTTTTGCTCTTATTTCCCCAATTTTTGCCTCACATGTCTATTTATGTCTACAATTACAAGTAAATTGCAAGAATTCTCTCCTTCTCCCAGAACGAACTTGCAATAGACCCGCAGCTATTTTGGAAAAGTCCGTCATTTGGTCTTCATAATTTCAGAGAAATTTCTTCTTATCTTGGGACTAAATATAAATCTTTTATTTCAAATAAATATGACCAACACAATCGATTAAGCTCTAATGGGGCTTGGCTTCATTGGACTTGGATGTGAGCCATTAAGTCTGAATCGATGTTTGTCGTGTTTCGCTCTCAACTTTTTTCAAGCTGAAATTCGGTTATGATATTTTTTGAAGCATTTCTTTTTTTTAATCTAATGATACAACACTTACAATTAATGAATTATTCATAAAAAGTTTTGATTGAAGAACTGATGTTTTCTAACTATAGCCTTTTGAAAGGAGTAAAATTTATACAGAGAAAATAGTGGTATTTATCCACTCCAGAATCTGTTTCGCCAAATTCACGACTCTTTCCAGAGGTATGGCCCTCGAGCAGCCACCCTCTCCACCCAGAGTTTGCGCCCAATGAAGTAGCTCCTTATAACCGTCTGAATTGAGCCTAATGGCGTGATCAAAGATGGTGGGCGGCATGGAGACACACCTTCAGACCATTACAGTTTGTAGGAACTCGGTCTTCATCCTACGGGCAACGTCGCATGGATTATTATAGGCAAGCTACCTGTTGCTTGGGGTGTTGTGCAACTTGTCCTGGCAGAGGTTTCTTTCTTCTGAGAAGAACCGGATCGTCCCTGGTTCAACAGGATGCTTCGGCTTCTTTGCTTTCATCGAGCGGTTCTCCTTGGCCTCACCTCTCAGAATTCGTCCCTTGCACCTCTTGTACGAATAATGGTAGCGAAGGTCCTGATCCAGGGACAGGTTCATGGTGGTTACACCATCGCCCATCTCTCTCATACTCCCCTTTTTTACCTTCATGTCGCTAAAGCATTGCTCTCCCTCCATTAACCTCGATTTACTGGTAGCTCTATACTAGGTGAATGTCAGTTTGGGTGGGTTGAACACCATCTTTCATCCTCGAGTTGGTACTATTAGGAAATAAAATGAAGTAAAAAAAAGTAAAGAATGGAATGAAAGGGTCTGCCATAACATCTCTTCAACCACCTCAGCTGGTAAGAAAGGACACCTTCGAAGTTTCTAGGAAGAAAATTGCACACCCTGTACTTACAAGTACTCAAATGTAGTACAGAGCACAGATTAAATGTAATCAAGAGTATAAATTGGGTTAAATTTACCTCTAAAATGGGGTGTGAGATGTAACCTAGAAAAACCAGGCTGCAGCTGACATCTGAAAGATTTCGTGCCCTCCTGGCCCCAACCCTAGCAGGTGCGTTCTCTCCAGTTTGCAATTGATTTGGGAGGGTCTGCTTCTATACACATCCAGTTATTTTCAGTTCTTCCATCTTCACTTTCTTCACTCTTTCCATCTTCAACTTATTCAGTTCTTCGAATATCACTTTCTTAAATTCTTCCATCTTCACTTTCTTCAGTCCGTCCATCTTCACTTTCTCCGGTTCTTCCATTATCACTTTTTTATTCTTACACCTTCACTTCTTCATTTCTTTCATCTCAATTTCTTCAGTTCTTCCATCTTCACCTTATTCAGTTCTTATATTATCACTTTCTTCAGTCCATCCATCTTCACTTTCTCCGGTTCTTCCATCATCACTTTTTTCATTCCTTACACCTTCACTTCTTCATTTCTTCCATCTCAATTTCTTCAGTTCTTCCATTTTAACTTTCTTCAGTTCTTCCATCTTCACCTCTTCTTCCATCTTCACTGTATTAAGTTATTACATCTTCAATTTCGTTACTTCTTCCTTTTTCATTTTCTTCAGCTCTTCAAACTTCACTTTCTTCAGTTCTTCTATCTACCCCTTCTTCAGTTCTTCTATCTTCATTTCCCTTAATTTTTCTATCTACGCCTTCTTCTGTTCTTTCATCTTCACTTTCTTTATTCCTTACATCTTTTCTTTCCTAATCTTTTTCATCTTCACTTTCTTCACTCATTCTATCTTCACTTTATTTGGTTCTACCATTTCAGTTTCTTCAATTTTTTCATCTTATCTATCTGCAAGCCCTCTATTTTTACTTTCTTCGGTTCTTTCATCATCATTTTTTTCACTCCTTCCATCTTCACTTTATTTGTTTTATATTCATTTTCTTCAGTTCTTTCATTTTCATTTACTTCCGTTCTTCTATCTTCACTTTCTTTAGTCCGTCCATATTAACTTTTTCACTACTTCCATCTTCCACCAAGGTCTCTGCCCGCTGGGTACCTAGAAACCTCACGAAACCTCACACCCCATGATCGACTTAAACGTAATCAAAGTTCAGAGGAACTGCTGCTCCTGTACAACCAAGACCCGGCGGGATTCGAGTCATGCATAGTTACAGGTGATGAAACGTGGGTCCATCACTGGGATATCGAGACCAAGCTCAAAAGCATGGCCTGGAAGCACAGGGGCTCTCCGACCTCATCAAGTTCCGGACTTAACCCTCAGCCGGAAGATCATGGCCACCATCTTCTGGGATTCTGAGGGAGTGATGATGGTGGACTATGTGCCTCGTGGAAGGAACATCACAGGCCAATATTACGCCGAGGAACTGGCTGGGTTGAAGAATTGCATCCGTCAGAAGCGGCGCGGCAAGTTAACATGTGGTGTCCTGCTCCTCCACGACAATGCCCCTGTCGACAAGGTCTGAGTTGCACAAGCTGTCCTGCGCGAGTGCGGACTCGATGAGCTCAACCATTCCCCCTACAGTTCAGATCTGGTTAGGAATTAAGACGATTTGTAGCAAAAACTGCACGATAAATGTGTTAGAATTACACCTGACCTTTGCAAGAAATTGTTGCGTATTGCTGCAGTAATTAGAGCTAAGGGGATGGGGTCAACGAGGTATTAGATCAAGTGTATATTCTGAAGTATACCATACAGCTAACTAAAAAAATAGGTGAGGGAGGGCTCATACCTTTGGCCAAAGTATGTAGAACTATACCTACCTTTATCTAAGATCCTTTCATTAACGATATAAAAACAGGAAAATAACAAAAATTACTTTTAGCTGTTATTTTTGCATCAGGTGTGTATTTATGTCTTAAATTACAGGTAAATTGCAAGACTTCTTTCATACTCCCAGAACAAACCCTCGACCGGCCCGCAGCTATTTTGGAAAAGTCCGTCATTTGGTCTTCAGAATTTCAAAGAAATTTCTTCTTATCTTGGGACTAAATATAAATCTTTTATTTCAAATAAATATGACCAACGTAATCGACTAAGATTCTTACGGGGCTTGGCTTCATTGGACTTGGATGTGAGCCATTAAGTCTGAATCGATGTTTGTCGTGTTCCGCTCTCGACTTTTTTCAAGCTGAAATTCGGTCATGATATTTTTTGAAGCATTTCTTTTTTTCATCTAATAAAACAACAGTTACAATTAATGAATTATTCATATAAAGTTTTGATTGAAGAACTGATTCCTTTTAAAATGAGTCAAATTTACGCAGAGAAAATCGTGGTATTTATCCACTCCGGAATCTGTTTCGCAAATTCAAGACTCTTTCCAGAAGTATGGCCCTCTAGCAGCCCCACCCTCTCCACCCAGAGGTTGCGGCCAATGAAGTAGCTCCTTATAACCGCCTGAATTGAGCCTAAGAGCGTGATCAAAGATGGCGGGTGGCATGGAGACACACCTTCAGACAATCACAGTTTGTGGGAACTCAGTCTTCATCCTACGGGAAAAGTCGCTTGGATTATTATAGGCAAGCTACCTGTTGCTTGGGGTGTTGTGCAACTTGTCCTGGCAGAGGTTTCTTTCTTCTGAGAAGAACCGGATCGTCCCTGGTTCAACAGGATGCTTCGGCTTCTTTGCTTTCATCGAGCGGTTCTCCTTGGCCTCACCTCTCAGAATTCATCCCTTGCACCTCTTGTACGAATAATGGTAGCGAAGGTCCTGATCCAGGAACAGGTTCATGGTAGTTACACCATCGCCCATCTCTCCCATACTCCCTTTTTTACCTTCATCTTCTCTAAGCCTTTCTCTCCCTCCATTAACATCGATTGACTGGTAGCTCTATACGTAGTATCTGTAAGTTTGGGCGAGTTAAAAACGAACTTCACCCTAGAGTTGTTTATAGTAGGTAATAAAATGAAGTAAAAAAGAGTGAGGAATGGAATGAAAGGGTTTGCCATAACATCTTTTCAACCACCTCAGCTGGAAAGGAAGGTCACCTACGAAGTTTCTAGGAAGAAAATTGCACACCCTGTACTTACAAGTAATTAAATGTAGTACAGAGCACAAATTAAATGTATTTAAGAGTACAAATTTGGGGTAAATTTACCCCCACAAAGGGGTGTGAGATGTAACCTAGAAAACCATGCTGCAGCTGTCATCTGGGAGATTGCGTACCCTCCTGGTCCCAACTCAAGCAGGTGCGTTCCATCCAGACTCCAATTGATGTGGGAGGGTCTGCTTCTATACGCATCCAGACATTTTCAGTTCTTCCATTCTCACTTTCTTCACTCTTTCCATCTTTACGTTATTCAGTTTTTCTAATAAAACTTTCTTCAATTCTTCCATCTTCACTTTCTTCAGTCCGTCCATCTTCACTTTCTCTGGTTCTTCCATCATCACTTTCTTCATTGCTTGCGCCTTCACTTCTTCATTTCTTCCATCTCAATTACTTCAGTTCTTCCATTTTAACTTTCTTCAGTTCTTCCATCTTCACTTCTTCAGTCGGTCCATCTTCACCTTTTCTCTTCTTTTATCTTCACTGTATTAAGTTATTCCATCTTCAAGTTCATTACTTCTTCCATCTTCATTTTCTATAGTTCTTATATCTACACCTTCTTCAGTTCTTCTATCGTCACCTTCTTTACTTCTTCTATCTATGTCTTCTTCAGTTCTTTCATCTTCACTTTATTTATTCTTTACATCTTTCCTTTCATCATTTCTTCCATCTTCACTTTCTTCACTCATTCTATCTTCACTTTATTTAGTCTTCCATTTCACTTTCTTCAGCTCTTCCATCTTAACTATCTTCAAGCCCTCCATTTTTACTTTCTTCGGTTCTTTCCTCATCGTTTTCTTCACTCTTTCCATCTCCAGTTTCTTTATTTGTTTTATATTCACTTTTTCAGTTCTTTCATTTTCATTTTCTTCCGTTCTTCTATCTTCTTTTTCTTCAGTCCGTCCATCTTAACTTTATCACTGCTTCCATCTTCACTTTCTTCCCTTCTTCCATATTCACTGCCTTTAGTCCGCCCATCTTCACGTCTTTCATCTTCATTTTCTTCATCGATAACTGCTTGCAAACTCTGCTTGAGATGCCATTGTTAGTTCTTTATTCTAATGGACAATATTTCAGACATTCATCCTGTCTCTCTCTTAGATCGAGTCATTCACCGTTGAGGTTGCAATGTTCTGTTGCAAATCATAAACTACATCTGATTTTAACACTTCAACCTTCATTCCGTCGAGTTGTGTTATCGTAAGGCAGTGTGGTTGGTTGTGGTTTTACTCGTATTTGACCTCTCACTGTTATTTAATTCCCTCGAGCTTCTTGCATTCCATTTCACCCCCTTCCTGTTTGTATGTAGAGCGTGAGTGAATCAGAGTCATGGTTGAGGGAGGAAGTTCCACCACAAACGCCAGACTCTCATGGGTCATAATTATTCTTTATTCCTTATTCATTGCTTCAGTTCTTCCCTTAGTAGCGTTACGAAATCCCGTTTACTCGCCCAAGTCCTACCGCCTTGAGACTCCAAACTTCGCGAAAAACAGAAATCCTACACATTGACTGCAAAGAACTTGAGACTTTTCCGCTTGCCCCTTTAGTAGGCCGCCAATTCAAGAGTAAAGTTATATTTTCTTTGCCGCTTCCTTTCCAAGTCCTTTACTTACCCCTATTACCGAGCCACCTACCTTTGGTAAGCCCAGTCTGATGCATAACCCCCGTGAGAAATTATAAGGAGTCAGAAACAATTCGACAGAGGATAAAGTAGGCCTACTGCCTAAAGTCCTCGTCACCTGTCGAGCGCAATTGCAACGAGGAGTCTTCAATACACGCCCTTATAATTACCGACCACGCACTTACAAACCAGTAACCTATACATACCACCACATAAACTGCTAACATTACACGCCCCCCCACACAGTCATTCCCCGTACTTTTCTAGAGGCTCCTCCAAGAATCACCTAGCGGATAGAGGGCTTCCTCCTCTCCCATAGCTCTACGGGATTTATGTTCCATCTTACTCCCTTCTGCAAAGTCGTCTCCGGACGACCCTCTACTGAGGGGTCAGCGACAGACGAGTGTACTGTAGTTTGGGCAGGTGGTCAGGCCATAGCTGGCACGTACGGCCTTGAAAGTCGTAAATTGGGTGAGCGGAGTTCGGTGACATCAGAGCCCCTCATCGAGAAACAAGAAGGGTTTTCGAACACGATTACTTTAAACGTGTTTCAGTCATCCAGTCTACTGATGACAGCATGTCATCACATTTTCGATCAGAGAGTGATGTTAATTTGGGTACAGAACCGCAGGTTACCCGTTTTCGAACTGGATCCTTCTGATGAACGTGGTGGACCCTGTGAATGCGGCCATTATTAGTGTTCTGCAGACACTCAATGGCTTGCCTGTGCAAGTGAACAAACACACACTTCCAAGAATTTGGGAAAAGAAGTATATTACGTGAGGGAAGATGTTAAATACTCCATAGAGGACATAAATGTAGAGCTGGCCGACCAAGGAGTGGTCATTGCGGAGCGGAGATTAGTTAACAGGGGAGGGAAGATCTCGAGACCCAACCCTACATTCATCCTCACTTTCGATCCTGACAGGCTTTCTGACTCAATACGTGCCAGTTAGTACCACTACCGCGTCATGGCATTTGTGCCAATGGCGCGGATGTGTTATTACTGCAACAACTTTGTCCATGCAAATCATTCGTGCAAACATACAAAGTTGGGCTCAACTAAAATCTCTGTTAATTGCTCCAAGATCTTACACGATAAGTCCTTATCGTGTAAGATCAAGTGATGAACTGCTGCGAGCCACACTCTCCATCCTTGAAGCGATGTGGCCTATATCTTCTGGAGGAAGAGGTCCTAATCGTTCAGGCTGTGAACCGAATTGCTTTTCAAGAGGATTAGGATTTTATCTTGTCGCACCCCTTGCAACCTGCGACACCCTTCGCCTCTCTGGTAATAAAAACACCCTCTGCTTCTGGTTCTTTCAAGCCTATGAACACGACAACCGCCGTGCTCATTCTGAACCCTTCTGCGTGTTCAAGTCCTTCTTTCCCGGCATTTCCCTAATAGATTCGGCGGCTCAATGGGCTTGAACCCTCATCCTGTTAAAAAACTGAGGCTCTCTTTCCCCCCACACCTAAGCCTTTCCCGTCATATAATATAGCCAAGTATTTATTCTCTTTTTGTCTGGCCATATTTCCCTGTCTCCATGTGTAGGTAAATTGGCCTTCATTGGTGGCTAGTATTTTTTGTTTTAATGAAAAACCACTTCAGGATGGTTTGGAAGTGAAATTCAGGATCGTTCTTGTTTGAAGTCGGGTAGTTCTTGTCTATATTTACTATTTTCTCTATCTTTTCTTTCAGTTATTTTATTTCCTCGATTCTTTTCTGTTCTTCATATTTTCCCTCTTTTGAGAAATTATGTCCTAGCGATATATACCAGTTTCATTTTGTTTTGCAATGATAGGAAAGTATTTAATTTTTGCAAAGTTTCAAAATCAAGATAAATCTCTGAGTCTGATAATTTGGTTGGATACATAATGTAAGTGTATGAAAGATAGAGGCTTGTTTTACGTGGAGGATATAATTATGTACTTAATTATTTATTTAAAGTGAAAACATTTGGGGTTATCTTGGTTATAATTCTAACTGTATAGACCTAGATGGGGCACAACTCCTCTAGATACACTAGCTTTTACCATCACCTTGCCCCCTCCCCTTGCCACACTTCACTTAAGTTGAGAGTTGTTTTTTGTCCCTATGTTGTCTACTCACATCATTACCGACGCTGGATTGTCTCCCGGAAGATGTCCGCTCTTCAACAACTTCTCATCCGTCCACAGAACTGGAGGACTCGAGTCATCAAGTAGGCATTGGAGGAGGACCTTTGTTCTTTTGACTCTTCCTTTTGGTGGGGTTTTAAAGATGTCATCGAGCTATTTTAAATCGACGAAGTTTCAATCATCTTTCAGCCATTTTTGCCTCCAAAGCGAGTTATCTGCGACCTCTTACTTGGATTTTTCTTAATCTTGTTCATGATGATGGTTGGGGTCCTCACTGATCATGGCGGGGTGGTCCTCACTTTGTCTCTTTCAGCCGTTTGATGCTTTTAAAACCCCAAATCTGCTCACAGTGGGGTTCAGCATTTCGAAAATATCGTCCGCTCTCTTCCTGCTTCCTGCTTCATATTTTCGAGTCATATTTATAAACGAGTGTTTTTTTTCCATTAAGTAACACTTTGATTCGCAAAATCTAATAAATACTGAAAGGAGGTGCAAGAAAGTAATTAATTAATTAATGCTATTTAAATAGATTTAAAACTAGTAAAAAGGAGTCTACAGTCCGTGTTTCGACCCCGTAATATAATATTATCGTTCTCTAAATCTGGGCTATATTCTTCATGATTTCATCAAAATCGATCTATAATAATTATAGTCTTTCATTCACTTCTCTTTTCATGACCTAATTTGTTTTATTTACCCCCTTTTGGGTATGGCATTTTTTATTGCTCGTAGTGTATATATATATATATATATATATATATATATATATATATATATATATATATATATAAAGACGAGGAAGATATTTTGTCCATGAAATGCTTTTTGAGTATCCCTATATTTTTTAGACTAATTTATCAATGTTTACCCTTAAGGTCAGTGTCCATTTTTGCCGGGTCCATTTGTTGGTTTTTGCTTCCTGTAATGTTTCGCGATTCAATGATTAGACGCACGTCGAAATAAAGGACGTCTCCTTTGGGTGTGGCCATTTTGGGAAGAGGTTGGCCTTCTCCATTTGATTTGACTCTCTTTGGAGTTGGTCGCATGCTCGTGCGACGAGGATAGGCGTTTTTCTCTGCGACGCCGGGGCGTGCTTTCTCCTTCTCTTTTGTTTCTTATTTTGTTTTTGTTTATTTGTTTCTTTTTGCCTTTTTTAAATTTAGCCTAGCATTAGCCTATAAGATAATTACGGCGCTAAAAGGAATTAAGAAAATGTGTTCCACCACTCGCAATGATTTGATTCATAACTGTTTTTTGTTTCCCTCCCAAAAGTTACCTTTTTTCTCAAAGATTTTGCCTTTTTATCGATACCAAACCCGACATTTCATAATTTCCTTCCAATTGAAAATTAAGCCTTTTAAAGAAAAGGAAACAGCGATTCATAGAGGAAAATTTCTCTCGTAAATCAGAAGGGAAAAAGAACAAGAGGATAAAAGAAAAAAAGAATTACTTGAAAAAGGCAGGACACTAAAAAAACTCATACCATTACTAAAAATCGATGTTTCTAAGTGACCTAATTTGATTTCAGCCTTAACCTATTACAGAACTGTTATTCCCAACTTATAAACATAGTTCGATTGAGTTGAGGGAATCATATGTCTACAAGAGATCACCATCTCTAATTATCTTTATTGGCAATCATATTTTCGGAATATAAAATGAAAAGATTCCTGGCAATCGATAAATAAATGCAGCCTTCAATCGTAAGCTGTCATCGATTGCCGTAAGGGAGTCGAAAACCTTACGAAATGCATTTATATGTAAATTCAATCGAGATATGGAATACACAAGATCCGTAGGAAGGAGTCTAAATAAACTAGCATGTTTCAAGTGCGTGCTAGAAAATAGCTTGGGTGTTTATTTTGCAAGGAACATTACCTAAACGTGTTAGAATGATGGTGGGTGAGTTATTCGCCTTATCTTTCTCGTTTATTGCGAGATTAAAAGTTTGCAATGCATAACTTTGAATAATTTGTGGATTTACCAAACGAGCTGTTCGAAAGCGAACTGCGATTTGTTGTATACAGGTAGATCTGATTAAGAAGATGGAAATGGTATTATTTACGGAAGTAATAGTGAACAATAAATCAAAAAGTAAAAGAGAAAAGTGATTAACGAAGCACAATCAGACAAAATAAGTATTTTATTCTTTAATATCAGTTAAGGGAGTGGGGGGGAGGGCTTTTTTATGCGTTCTTTAATGCTCCTAGAGACGAAAGATAGGATTAAAAGAGAAGAAGGAAAATATATTAATGGACTTATTATTAAATAATAAATGAGAAGGGGAAGAGAAAAGTAATTTCATGAACACCACCTCACAAAATGTGTATGAAAATGAGTTGTTTACATCAGCCACCGGAGTTTACAGGTTGACGTATTGAGTGAGTGAACCTCCCTTCTTCACCTCAGCCAACCCTTTATATTTTTTGCTTAGTTGTTTTCCTTTGGGGGTTTTTGGTTTATTATTTTGTTGTCCTCTCTTTCCTCACATTTTATAATTCTTGAACCATAGAATAGCCTCTATGATTTCGACGACTAAGCGCCCGATGGTAAATGCCAGTCGGAACAAGTAATAAAATATCTGCCTTTGAAAGCCTTTCTCGTTCGGCCTAACTCTCAAGCAAACTTAAATTTGGACCGAAATATATTGCGTTAAGTTATCAATAAAATAATGTCTGGCAGAGTATCAAGTATAATGGAGCTTTCTGTAATACGGTAAACTGTTACAATCTTACTAAGAACTATTTCAAGAACCTCTATTAAATATTTTATAAATACAGACAGGCAAAGAGCCTTGAATCGCGTCAAAGCCAATCCAAGAAAGGCAAAGCGAAGAAGGAACAGTGATTAAGCATAAATCATGTATTCGTTATGTTACTTTTTTATTGATTGTATACATTAAAGTAATATTAAAGTATCAGTGCCCTTTGTTATGGAACCTCGATGTCACTAAAACTTTATTCATACACATTTGTGATTCATAATAGTCATTGCAAACTGTTTTTGCTTTGTAATAGATTGTTGCCTTTTCCTCTTAAATAACCTCGACTGTCTTTAGCTTTGCTGAAAACTATTTAGCCCACTTTTGGCCACATGTCTCGAATTAAGCCCCAAAATGTACTTTCCACAGATACTTCTGTAATCTCATTTTCTCCTATTTATGTCTTCAGAAATTCTTGTTTATCTTCGACATCAGACAAATTCCACGAATCTTATATTTAGATCCTTTGACATTATTATTTTTTTTATGGTGGATCAATTTTCATTTTGCGGTTAACGGAAGTCGACTTGATTGCAAATGAGACGCAAGAACAGGATCTAAAATCCATCGCGGTGGTTTCTAAGAAAACAAAATAAAGCTGAAATCATTTTAATTATTTAGAAGTTCAGGGATGTTCTCCTTTATCGTTATGCGGTGAGTAGATATTAGGATTGAAGGAAATGTATAAAATAAAAGTAGAATGTTGTATTTAATTGAGTGTTTGTTTAGGTTTTATTTTAAGCAGGCATTTGTTGTGAATGTTTCGCCTGGTTTTCTCTATAGTAATTATAATTATCTCCTTCATATCTTTTTTCTTTTTTAAACCAACTCTGAATAAGAGAGATGTCTGACTCCCCCCGCCCCACCACCTTTTAGAATACTTATATAGGTTAATTAATTTTACATAAACGCCATGTTTTCACCGTCCCAAAGAATCTTACCTGTTTCGTGGAAGTAATTGATACGTTTTGCGAACGAAAACGAGTTTTCTTCTCATTTTGATGTGGACCCTACGGCGACTTTTGCCCCCAATGGAGGTCGCCAGATGGCCGTTATTGAATTAAAAAAAAAATCTGATATGGACTTAATTAATCTTTTCAGGCAAAGCTACAATCACGAATGGGATGAAATGTTTTCTAGACGATGACGTAAACTTAAACACAATAACCTAAGATTTTAAAGATGAAAAAAACAAATAAAATAATAAGATAATAATAATGAAGGAAGACATCGATAGAAAAACTCGGAAAAAAATAATAATATAAGGAAGAGGTTTTTTTGTGTGTTTTTTTAGTCTTCTCTTCGCCTGGTTGCCACCTTTGAGGACATGACCGTCGAAAAGAGAAACCGGAAACTTAATAATAGGCTAATTGAAAACAAAAACAAAAATACCAGCAAAAGAGGCAACAAGAAAAAAAAACAACCAGTGCGAGGCTCTTTCGAGAGTTCCAGAGGAGACCTCTATCCTCGTGAGGGATAAAACTATAGAGGAGGTACGCCCCCTACACGACTCCCTGACAGCCCAATTCAGGGCGCAAGAACCCACCCCAAACACTTAGGGCCAAAAGAAGTCATCTCCATCATTCCGGACTCGAGGCAGATAATGCCCACGAAGCCCATTCAGAACTAAACCAAACAATCTTTGCAGATGGGTACAGAGAAGCTCATTCAGAACTAAACCAAACACCCCTTGCAGCTGGGTTCAGAGAAGCCCATTAAGAACTAAACCAAACAATCCTTGCAGATGGGTTCAGAGAAGCCCATTCAGAACTAAACCAAACAATCCTTGCAGATGGATTCACTGAAGCTCATTCAAAACTAAACCAAACACTCCTTGCAGATGGGTTCAGAGAAGCCCATTCAGAACTAAAGCAAACAATCCTTGCAGATGGCTTTAGAGAAGCTTATTCAGAACTAAACTAAACAATCCTTGCAGATTGGTTCAGAAAAGCCCATTCAGAACTCAACAAAACACTCCTTGCAGATGGATTCACTGAAGCTCATTCAAAACTAAACCAAATAATACTTGCAGATGGGTTCAGAGACGCTCATTCAGAACTAAACCAAATAATACTTGCAGATGGGTTCAGAGACGCCCATTCAGAACTAAACCAAACAATCCTTGCAGATTGGTTCAGAAAAGCCCATTCAGAACTCAACAAAACACTCCTTGCAGATGGATTCACTGAAGCTCATTCAAAACTAAACCAAATAATACTTGCAGATGGGTTCAGAGACGCTCATTCAGAACTAAACCAAATAATACTTGCAGATGGGTTCAGAGACGCCCATTTAGAACTAAACCAAACACTTCATGCAGATGGGTTTAGATAAGCCCCTTCAGAACTAAACCAAACACTCCTTGCAGATGGGTTCAGAGAAGCCCATTCAGAACTAAAGCAAACAATCCTTGCAGATGGCTTTAGAGAAGCTTATTCAGAACTAAACTAAACAATCCTTGCAGATTGGTTCAGAAAAGCCCTTTCAGAACTCAACAAAACACTCCTTGCAGATGGATTCACTGAAGCTCATTCAAAACTAAACCAAATAATACTTGCAGATGGGTTCAGAGACGCTCATTCAGAACTAAACCAAATAATACTTGCAGATGGGTTCAGAGACGCCCATTCAGAACTAAACCAAACAATCCTTGCATATGGGTTCGGAGAAGCCCATTCAGAACTAAACAAAACAATCCTTGCAGATGGGTTCAGAGAAGCCTATTCAGAACTAAACCAAACACTCCATGCAGATGGGTTCAGAGACGCCCATTCAGAACTAAACCAAACACTTCATGCAGATGGGTTTAGATAAGCCCCTTCAGAACTAAACCAAATAATACTTGCAGATGGGTTCAGAGACGCCCATTCAGATCTAAACCAAACACTTCATGCAGATGGGTTTAGATAAACCCCTTCAGAACTAAACCAAATAATACTTGCAGATGGGTTCAGAGAAGCCCATTCAGAACTAAAGCAAACAATCCTTGCAGATGGCTTTAGAGAAGCTTATTCAGAACTAAACTAAACAATCCTTGCAGATTGGTTCAGAAAAGCCCATTCAGAACTCAACAAAACACTCCTTGCAGATGGATTCACTGAAGCTCATTCAAAACTAAACCAAATAATACTTGCAGATGGGTTTAGAGACGCTCATTCAGAACTAAACCAAATAATACTTGCAGATGGGTTCAGAGACGCCCATTCAGAACTAAACCAAACACTTCATGCAGATGGGTTTAGATAAGCCCCTTTAGAACTAAACCAAATAATACTTGCAGATGGGTTCAGAGAAGCCCATTTAGAACTAAAGCAAACAATCCTTGCAGATGGCTTTAGAGAAGCCTATTCAGAACTAAACTAAACAATCCTTGCAGATTGGTTCAGAAAAGCCCATTCAGAACTCAACAAAACACTCCTTGCAGATGGATTCACTGAAGCTCATTCAAAACTAAACCAAATAATACTTGCAGATGTGTTCAGAGACGCTCATTCAGAACTAAACCAAATAATACTTGCAGATGGGTTCACAGATGCCCATTCAGAACTAAACCAAACACTTCATGCAGATGGGTTTAGATAAGCCCCTTCAGAACTAAACCAAATAATACTTGCAGATGGGTTCAGAGAAGCCCATTCAGAACTAAAGAAAACAATCCTTGCAGATGGCTTTAGAGAAGCTTATTCAGAACTAAACTAAACAATCCTTGCAGATTGGTTCAGAAAAGCCCATTCAGAACTCAACAAAACACTCCTTGCAGATGGATTCACTGAAGCTCATTCAAAACTAAACCAAATAATACTTGCAGATGGGTTCAGAGACGCCCATTCAGAACTAAACCAAACAATCCTTGCATATGGGTTCGGAGAAGCCCATTCAGAACTAAACAAAACAATTCTTGCAGATGGGTTCAGAGAAGCCTATTCAGAACTAAACCAAACACTCCATGCAGATGGGTTCAGAGACGCCCATTCAGAACTAAACCAAACACTTCATGCAGATGGGTTTAGATAAGCCCCTTCAGAACTAAACCAAACAATCCTTGCAGATGGGTTCGGATAAGCCCATTCAGAACTAAGTTGAACAACCTTCCAGATTGGTTTGGAGAAGCCCATTCAGAACTAAACCAAACAATACTTAGAGATTGGTTTGGAGAAGCCCACTCAGAACTAAACCAAACAATCCTTCGCTTTTATTGATGAATTATGATCACTGGTTCATTAAGTCATGGAGGTTTATAGGAAAAGTTGATTAATTCCCAAATGTGCCGAAGACGGGAAATTTGGAATGAGGCGCCAACGGTACAACGATGGTTTGAAACAATTTAATCATTTCCGCGAGATTTAGTCCTTATGTAGCAGGGAATTAAGGGCGTCTTTCGTCCGAATGTGACCGCAAATAGTTTCCTCTCGTCATTCTGAATGTCAACTGAGGACAATTGGAAGTCTTGGATTCCAAGACCGTCTTTTACTGGGGTATCGCGTGTCAATTCCAATATTGCGACGATGTCAAATCGACGTGGAGCTATGGCTAGACAAGCGGATGGATTTCAACTGCGTTTGTTGGGAGCTAGTCGCCTCTCTGCCAGTGCGGTGATTCCGATGCATTCATGATCGTGGCCATCCATCCACACAAGTCATGACACACATATAGTTCCTCCTATCATCACACACACAACGCATTACTCTTCCTTCCCGAAATCTGCCGAAGGGATTTATATCCACTGACCCTGATTCCCTAGTTCCTGCGTGGTAGCGATATACTACTAGTACATTTTTTACACTTTACTCTCTCCAACGATGACTGTGCCTTGATGTCTTTGGTTTTGCCAACAATTTAAATAATAATAATCCTAGAATCAACATTTTTGGTTGATATTTGGCTGATTCCTGTGATTAATTTTTTCCTCTTTAATTTGGTCGTTAGAAGCCTTTGGGCCATCAATAAAGAGATGACTGAAGAAGAAGGATAAGAAGACTCCTTTTTCCTGGACTTCTTTTTTCTGGACTCCTTTTTCATGGAATCCTTGTTTATAGACTCCCTTTTCCTGGGCTCCCTCTTTGTCCGCCTCTTTAGGGAGAAACGTCCCTTCGTCAGGCTGGAACAAAGCGAAACGTAGAAAGGACGACTCTGTGAATTCGAACCCGCCTCCGAAATTGATTACTCTTTGATTACCACTGATTACTCTTATTAATCCTAGAAGGGCATGGAATTGTCCAGATTATTATGGCTCCAACACTGCTTTGGAAGGGAGCTCCTGCCAATCCCGCGAATGTGCGAGTAAAGGGTTTCATTCGCACAACACATTCACGCACGCACATGACGCTCTCTTCTCTTTCATACACATACGCACCTAATACATCCCCCTTTAAAATCCAGCTCTCCTTCAGGAGAAATCTGACAAGAGTTCCGTCTCTAACCCATCCCTTTGTGGCCTCTTAAACACGGAGCGACACCTCCTTCTTCAGGCACCCTTTACCTTTCATGGCGCTCATATGCTCCGTGTTCCTCTAGCATCTCGTCCAGTCAGGGATCCCCCCCTTGGAGGAAGGCCCCGCCAGACTTATCATACATGAGGTTATTACAGGATTTTTCGACTATTTCTCTTTCTCTTAAACGCCCTCTTCCATAACCATCCATCATTTATGTAATTGGTCTTACCATTTCTCAAGCAATCACACATAAGTCGTCTTTTTTCAACTCATTTCTACTCCATTTTTGCCTGCCGTATCACCGCCACACACTACACTCTGACCCGGTGTGCACGCTAATGCAATTCAATCTGCCACTGCACAACAAAGAGACTTGAAACTTTGCTCCTGATCCAGCAAACTCGCACCCTATTGGAATACTGCATCCCACCTCCATTTTCCCTCCATTCAAACACCCACTTCGTACTCTTAACTGCATTTTCCTTTTCATAACCATCGCAACACACCACCCAAAGACATTTTAATTAGCTACGTTTACATTACAAAGGCAAGTTATTAAACCCGTTTGTTAAACGATCCAACTTGTCCCTCTTCCAGAACCCTAATCCACGCTTTTATTCGCACATAAAATAACTCCACACAATCCAATGATTTGCCACCTACTTCTTACCTTCTTAACACCTGACATAACACTTTTCTATTGCCAGGTTCGAGGTTTTCCTCAGGGTCATCCTCTACCTGCTAGCACTTGAACCACTCATTCACTACCTGCGTTAACCGACTTGGTAGACTCCATCTCATTCTTTGATATTGAAATGTAGTATCAACGCAACGGCACAGCTTCAAGTTCCAGGTCCTGACAAGACAACCGTCAGGTAACTTTTTTTGCCACTTTTAGCTCCATGTCCATTCTATCGTTATAAACAGTTGCTTTTTTTCTTTTCTACACATTTCAAAGCACTGGCGAACTCTCGCCAGTGCAGCCCCCGCTTCCTCCTCTTGAAGTTAGTCTTATTCATATTCGCTCCTTCTTTCATACTCCCTCTATACAGCTCATCAGAACACTCTCCCCATCTTCTCTTACTCCTGCCGTCGCTTAAAACTGCTCTCCATTTCTTATCCTTGAGGGTCAGTGTCCCCCCTTTCCGACCCCTTTTCAAAACCTGCTTACATCCGGATCCTCGCTTAGAATCGTTCTTAACGCTCATTCGTTACTCTCATCAATCACTCGGCTCACTTCTCCTTATTTCTTTTAAACATCCACTTCGATTAATCATCTGAAAAGTAAAACGTCTTTAAGTCCGCCCCCCCCAATTCCCTCTGCAGTGCGCGTCCCAAGGAAAAATTAGTAACAATTTTATTTAAGAAATAAATAAACATGTTTTTCAGTTTTTAATAAGGATATTATTCAATAAATATTTTAAAATATTAATTTTAAGTATCAAATTTTTTAATTGTTTTTCTTGTTTGCTCTCTTTCATATCATCACAATAAAACTTTTTGCTAACTTTTATAGCTTGTAGATAATATAAGTAAACTTTTAAAACCAAATTTTACCTCCCTACTCCTTCAAAAGTAAATATAAAACACGAATAATTCGAATTGCAAATATTTCCATCTGTCGGCCTCTTTCCGCAGCAAACCTCAAAATCTTAACAAAAACAGGAGGACAGAAGGTACAATCTCGTAATTAACCTGTGCCCGACTAATAATTAAATTTACCTAAAACTTAACGCTGGACGTTCTTAGGTAAATCGACTCAAACCGCAAGATTTCAGCATTACTTATTTTAAAACATCTAATAATTGACAAGTCCTGTAATTGTGTACACAGTTAACTAAAGAAGTGGCAATTACTTTTTCCATGAGTTTCATTTTCTGAAATTTAATGCTGATATTTGAAACCAACATTTTATTCAACAAATTAAAGAAGTGTCGAATGTAAAAAATATATAAAATCTTCGTCTTTTTAGACACGGGTAAAGGGGTATATGGACAAAGTGATTAAAAGATGTACATGAGTAAGCATAGGGCAATAACACAGACGTACATATTCTTCAACCCAGAAGAAAAAATCAGAACGTGAAAGAATTTGTCATTTTGTGTATAAATGGGAGCAAAAATAATTTCTTCTTTCTTTTTCGTTCGTTAAAGACTCGATATCTGAAATTCTTAGATCTTTTCGATTTGTGAGGAATATCATAATTTCTGGCTACCCCATAATTTTTGTTCTGTTCATTTTGGAGAGAAAAGGCAATCTTAACCGGAGTTATCCTTCGTGTAGAAGCGGACAGAGACCATTTTTATAGAAAGGCTGTGGTGCTTTGAGAATGGCCTTATTCAGAGCCCCTGCAAGGGAGGAAAGGATCTTCTGCAGCGAATTCAAAGAGAAGTTTATGAAGTTCCACCACTATCTCCCACACACCTCGCCGCCGCCTTTACTCACCCCTTTGTCTGTGAGAGACGTCTGACTGGGGTGTAACTTTACCGGCAAAATCTCGGCTGTAAAATAAGCGCCAGTTCCTTATTACGGATCCTAAATTAAGAAAGAAATCTACCATACAAACTATTGAGATAAAGGAAATACGATGAGAAGTAAGTTGAAGATAAATATTATAGAGGTAAAATCCAAGGCAAAATGTAAAAAAAAAGGAAAGAGAAATACAAAGGAAGAAAAGCTGTACATGAATACGGCTGAAAATACAAACCAGCATAAATCTATGAGGAAAAAAACAAAAAATAAACAACAAAGCACAGATTACTGCAATAAAGACAAATAAAATTTAACAAGGATAAACTTAAAGAAAGCAAAACACCCGATAATTCAGCGATGTGGCAACTTTCTTTTACACTAGACACATCTCTATTTCTCTCTTACTACCAAATTATTTTCTAAACTCTATCTCTCTTATTCAGCCACAACACTCCAACTTACTTTCTTCAATCAAAAATCAAGTGAGAAATCATTCCCTGTTAGACCTCAGAGCAAGAACACCTCACCTCTGCGGAAGGACCTTAGCTGAGGTCTGAAAGCTAAGAAAAAACGATACTAGGGTTACTGGTTCTTACTTTACCTTCACCCCGTATCCTGTGCTACAAGTTTTCCAAGACACAGAAGCATAACTGTAAGTTTCCTCAAACTGATCCTAATTTATATAAAATTATTATTGTGTTTCCATATATATCCTCCTGCCGGCTTAATAATTTCAACTTGCTTAAACTTTATCATCAATCAAGTTGTTATTTATTGATTTATACCTCATAGTTTGAGAAGATTTTGGTTATTGAATAAACAAAACTTTGAATTCAGGACTCCTCAATGGAATTCGCCCTTTACCTATTTTAGTTCATCCCAATATAAATATATGAATGATTTTTTGGATTTGATGTGCAATACTTTTCGCAAGTTTCCAGCAATGCTATTTTTTTGCTTTCTCTCTACCTTTTCTCTAAGTTTCATTATATCTTTTATTTTATTTATCCTTTATTAATTTATTTGTCGCTTACTGATATTGTAGCAACATTACCGAATCTCCTCCTATCGTCCACAAACAGGCACATTTATCTCTCTTCGTTAGCTTTCGTTGATCTCGTTATTTTCAGTTGATTTAATAACATTTGGAAACTTTCTAAAACATGGCCAATCTTCGCGTTAGAATGGGGAAAATCCCACACGGAGGAATTATTTCTCCCTTCTTACTTTGGCAGTTTAAGGATTGTTGAATTCAAAATAATCTTTTAAAAAATGGAAGCTAAAAGTAACTGTCAGCCTCGTTGGTTTTAGTATTTCGTAGGTAATGGCTCACTCTTAATCGCACTGTAAGTGAATATGTATATTTAATAATTAGTTCTGAGTCCATTAGTTGCGAGCTGTATCATATCTAATTACAAAATCAAGAGCATGACAGAAAATGGTATTTTGTATATCGTACATTATCAGAGGGAGAAGGTTACCCCCCTCCCCCCCCCTAGAGCCTAACGTCTATCCGTGGCACCTTAGAAAGATGCACCTGCACGGCCAGACAGCCAAAAGGGAGCATCGAGGCTTCGTGCGGTCGGCTGACCCGGGTTGGGTTCTCTTCCGGCCTCACAGTCTGACCAACGGCATACCCAAGGACCTTTGCGGAAAGCTATGAGAGCTCCGAGACTATACCACCCCTCCCCCCCTGGCGCGGCAAGTCTAATGAGATCCCCGTCTCCACTTTGGGGGTCCCCGGCGACCCACTTCCGCCGAGGCAGTATAAATACTTTGAGAAAAGCTTTAAGAAAGCAGTACCATACAGCCCCGTCTTGGTTAGCAGTCACGTACCTCCAAACGGCTTCCAGCTACGAACGGGATGAATGTGCCATCTCCTCGAGGAGACGCTCGAGGTACCTTTGATTCGAAGACTAAAACAACCACCAACCTCTTGATTCAGTTTAGGTAAAAATTATAATAATCTTCTAACAAGTTTATCAATTTCAATAAGAAGGCTTCATTTCTATTATCATTAATCAATTTGTATGATTATTTCCAAGTGGTGGAATTTGATCACTCTTGAAACATTGTGCGTAATTGAGGCTATGTAAGAATTGCTAATTTGTAGTTTATTACAAATTCTGTATTAATTTCTAAATTTTCTTGTTAGAGCCAAATAAGACTTATGTAGATTAATCTTAATCGCCAATGACCTAAATACTGTATAAAAAATATGGTATAAATATGGTATCAGATTTGCTGAAGAAGGCAAGAACCCTGCGTGTTCTTTGGCACATTTATCCTCCCTCTGGGAAAAAAAGGAATAAAACGAATTCTTATCTCCTAATGAAGTACATACAACAATGCCATACTTATTCTATGATTTTAAGTGGATTTCGGCGAACTACCGCCTTATGTGTACCTGTGAGTTTGGCAGTATGCTTACTTATGTAGATCTTTCGCACGCTGTGTCCACATACCCATTAGCCTTTGGCTAAAAAGAGGAGAAAATTGAGATATTTTCTCACCTCATAAATTGGTTAAATAAATTTTTGGTTTAAAATATTAGCATCAAAATAAGGAAAGTTATACTCTTGGTAAAAGTAATTGCCAATTTGTTCTTTAACCGGGTGCAAAATTACAGAACTTGTTCATTATTAGAGCGTATAAAATAAGTAATGTCGAAATCTTCGTCTCAGAGTCGATTAAACCTAAAAGCGTCCAGCCTCATTTAACGTTAATTTAATTATTAGTTGCGCAAAGGTTAATTGTGGGGTTGTAACTTCTCTTTTGGTGCTTTCTTTCAGACATACTCTCAGTCTAATCTATTTTATCGAGGTTTACCGCATTATCAGCTGAATTATTCGGTTTAATTTTTGAGGGAGTAGGGAGGGATATCAAATTTGGTTTTAAAATTTTACTCATTTGCTACAAGCTAAAAAATATAACAAAAAGGGCAATTTATTTTTGTGTGTCCGAATGTTATGTGGCCGGTCAGCTTGAAGGGAACCGAAATTCCCAAGCTCTTTGACGAAAAGCTTTTCGCTCGGTTACGAGCTCAAGATCCCGAGAGATGAGAGGCTTAGGGCATCACTCTGATAATATCCTTTGAATGATATTTGTGTCCTTCTCTAAAAAAAAGGAGATATCGGGCAAATTAATATTCTTTAACAGTATTTTAATGTTAATATTAATTCCAACTTCCTAGATTTTGCATTGACCTCAAAGAGAAAAAGGACGCGTAATTTGATCTGACTTGGGTCCCATTCTGTGTAGAGAAAGAGCAAAGTAAATAAACGATTCCGAAGATTAATACAGATGATAAAGAGTGCAATAACAAACATCGTAAAATACCAATCGACCTGTGATTGGAAAGGAATATTATTGGGGCTTGTTCTTCTTTTCTGGAATTCACCTCGTGAAGTTGGGAGACCCGTTAATATCGGCAATGCCTCTTCCTCTACTTCATTATTATTATTTAAATAAAATCTAGATGAACTTTGTGATCATCTAGTTGTAGTTAAGTAGCGAGAACTAACGAGAGCATCGCTAACAAAGTTTGAATTGAATCAAGATGGATTTGTTGTTGATTTATAATCTTCAGCTCTGAATAACTTCTAATTCGATGTTCAGGATGGCATGCGTATGAAAATATGGGATGTTGTTCAACATTAAGCACCCTTTGAATTGTTGTTCTCTTGGACCTTAAACCCCTACCCCCTTTGCCACACATGTGTGACTCTCTTACGCCAACCGAAAGGATGCAATCGCAGTTCGAAGAAAAGGCGAAGGCATTTTTATTAAGGCAACAGAGCGAGCGGAAATGGGGTTCTTTCGGGATGTTCCAACAGCCCCACCGGATCAATGCACGAGACAGGCAGAATTTGCATTTTGAATTACTTTTATGAACAAAGTTCGGACGCGATACAGAATTGACCTTCTTTGTCTATCGATCTACCACCAACAAAGAGGAAAAGGATTTTAAGTATCGTATGTTATTGCTCTAATTAAAATTAGCAAAGTTATTCTTCCTCACATAGCATACCTAAATATGGATACATGTAAAGTACATACAGTATATGTGGCCGAGTTTGGGACTTATGAAAGTAGATACTGATGGCAACCGGAAGTTTCAACCTTCCTCTGAAGCTTTGGTTTATGAGATTAAGTATTTGTTCAAAATATTGGTTTCTCGAAGTCCACCTGTAGAATTACGGATTATTCAAAAGTTTATAGAAGTATGAATTTCAGTAATTATCCTACAGTGATCTTATCCTTTTTACTTGTAGTGGTCATGCATTCTCTTTAGCATTCCCTCTGCCACTAGAAAGAAGCCACCCATAGCATAAGGAATTATTTCTTTAAGTCAAGTCTCGTGTATTGGTTGGATGCATCGGTTGGAGTAAAATATCATCATTTGGAACATAATTTTCGCCTTGTTCTTCACATCCGTCTTTCTTTTAGATCGATTCAGCCATTTTTTGGTTCTTCCCATCTCTCGTTATTCATTCTTCAAATCCTTAGCCTGGTATCCTCGCCATGGATGAGCATGGTACTCAGTAAGGAAATAATGGGAGAAGTATTAAATTAAATATTGAGTAAAGGCTACATAGATCGAAAGCTCCTCCAGAGGAAAAATGAAAAAAGATCGGATCATAAAAAAGAGGTGAGGTTAGGGAATTTGAAAATATATCTAAGGTACATGAACTGAGTACAGTAATCTGGTTGCTAGGAACCACAGAGTTGGAATTGTTTTCATTCATATCATCCAACTGAACCTATACCCCACTCCATTGTAGGTGAGAGTAGGGTATATAACATAGAATATAGCAAAATAAAGAGAAGAAGCAGATCGAATTTACTGCGTCAACAAATTTCAGCAACGCCAAATTTCCCTCCAGCTTCTGCCTGGCCAAATGATGCCCAGGAAAGGATACAATGTCCGATGACGTCAATTACGAGCACTGCCAAATAAATGGTCACGTATGTAATAAAAGAGACAAAATACAATAAATAGTGTAAGATTATATCATGTCACTTGTTAATACGAGTGATGTAGGGTTACACCCAGGACTCCTCACCTGCGAACTCGCTAGACACCCTCCTTAGACCACCTGCGGAAATCGTGAGAAAGTAACTTGTTGTTTGCCTTCTGAGCGTTGGTTGTGCGGATGCCGTTCATGTCTTGTTTCGCTACAACAGAAGATCTCATAACGAATGTTTGAATAAAGAGATTAGACTTCGATGTTACTCTATAACATTTCATTATGATGTCTTTGCCTTCTCCCCTCACCCATAACAAGTATCTACGGATAATATCTCAAAAAGGATGACATTTATACCAAGTTTTAGAATCAAAACATGGAAGGATTAGTTTTCTAGAGGTAGATTTATATTCCTCAACTGTAATAAACTATCTAGAGTGAACAAAAAATCTTTAACAAAAAAAAACCTTAATAATTTGGATATTTTTTATTCGTGGTAGGAATTTTCAGTAGATTGTTTTTAGGAACAATTTGAATTGAGAGCAGAAATGTTGATTTTTGTATGATTGCAAAAAGATAAGACGTTGATTGAAGTTTGTAAACAAATTTAGAGAATTGTTAATCCGTGAACTTCTTCTGTGTCGGACGAAGTAGAGAGATGATAAGGGGAGACAGGAGTGAAGGAAAGATCTCTGGCGAAATGGAATTAAAATGGGCTTTAATCATCTCCATTTCTGCTTGTCTTATCTTTTGCCTTGATCTTGGCATCAAAAAACTGTTCAACTCAAATGTTACCTGCAATGGATCCATATCTGATGATTAATCAAGGCTTTTTCGCCGCATACACAAACACATCTCTTTTTGCACCTCTATATCGTACATGATAGTTGTGTAAGTATGTTGCTATGGGTGTACACATTTCTTGCATATTTCAAAGAGGCTTCAAAGGCTTCCTGTTAGAGACTCTCCTCAGAAGATTCTTTGATGGAATCTTAAGTAAAAAGATAAAAAAAAATTTGACTTTGGTTTTTTAAGATTTTCAAGTCTATTTTTGGTAGCAGGAAAAATAAACCATAAAGGAGCGTTGTAGGAATGGTACTTACCTGCCGAACTAATTATATGAAGGAACTACACCAGTGAGAGGTGGTCAAGAGCTCGAATTCGTGTAGATGAGAGCCATTCTTATGGTTTTATTAACTTGTTTGCTGGTTTTCCTGAACTAACTAATACTACATCTACTAGTAATAAAGAGTCACAGAAAATCATGTTCGTGGTATGGATAAATTCAACCAAAGTTCTATTTCTAACCCACCTCTTTGTGCCCTAAAAGCACATAGCTACACATCCACCTTCACATCCTCCATTGACTTCAAACGATCTGTGCTCTAGCATCTCGTCTAGTCAGGGACACCCCTCCCAAGGGCAGAATGCCCAAACACGCCCCTGTATGAACAGGCTCCATGTACACTTATCATCCATGATGCCATCACATGATTTATCTCTTAAACGCACTCTCACATAACCATCCATCATTTAAGCGATCTCACCATTTTTCACACACTCACATTTATAGACAAGTTCTCTTTGAGAAAGTCATTTCCAATCCATTTTTTTCATGACACAACACCTCAGAACATTCTTGGTCATAACCCTATTTAAATCGTTCCGCACAACCTAATGGTTCCTCATTCTACCATTCTCACACCCAACCGTAGAAACAACTACAAATGCCCCCGGGGCTGTATGTCGCTTTCTGTCATCGCCGAATCGGATACACTCGCGGGACGCACCGCCCTTTGAAGGAGCACTCGCCTGCACCTTACAGCGAGGACTGCGTTGTTCACCAGACTGCTCCTCACGTTCGTGTTGAGTATACCAGTCTGGGGGATCCTCAGGCGCATTATGTGGTCTGGTACCAGGACGTGCGCGATCATAACCGCTTGTCCCTTGTACTCGGGACGAGTTCGTACACACTAACTTGTCAACTTTGCAACTTTTTGGAGGAGGCTGGCCTCCTCCGTTTTATTCGGTGTTGGGTACGTGCTCCAGCGCAGGGAGAAGGCAGCCCTTCTTCCGCCGCCTGAAGAGGCCTCTAGCTTTTTTCTTCTTGTTTATTTGTGTTATTGGCTTCTTTTTGTTGTTGTTGTTGTTGTGGCTGATTCTTTTTGTTTTTCTTATTTAGTCGAGGGTTTTGCTAAAGGTGGAAAGTTCGGGACTCTGGTCTCGTTCGCAGTCGCCAGATGGATGCCTTAGAAAAAGAATATTCTCACACCCAACATATCGTTCATGTTACTTGTCTTTCGCTCACACTTTTGTCTTTTCCTTCATTTCCTCAACGAAATTTGTTATATCAATGTATTTCGAGTTCCTACTTTTACCTTCTTTCTTTCCCCAGAACTTGTTTTGAAGTGTTCCCCTTAAGTTCAAACCCCATTCCTCTCCCTCCTCTTGCAAATGACCAGGATTGGGAGCTCAGCTCCTAAATAAGAAAAGCCGTTTTCCAGAAACCGGCTCTCGAAAACGGAATAAAAGAGCGCTATACTTCGAGGGGAGAGTTCTTTGGCCCCTTTATTACCAAGTATGATTGGTAATATAATGATAAAATCTACATATTAACACATGATCATCCTCAAGCTTCACTGAATATGACTTTTTTGGGGAATGTTAACTCGAAACGACTTCTGATAAGTTATCAGATTTAATTATAATCATGTAGAATTAAGAGAAAAATGGAAGTATAATGAGATGATCTTATGTTGCTTTCAAGCCGCATGTTCTATTCTATGATGGTGTGGCATAAAAGAATTTGGAGATGTAAGCCTATTAAATATTTGCAGTTTTCTTCACTAAAGAGGCAACATCTTGAAGGCCTTCATACTCTTGACTCTCTGCTACACTTGATTATTGTATGTAAGATTGAAAATTAAATATAATTCATTACTCTTAAGATTAAAATCCCTAACCAGTCCTTGGAGTAAGGTGAAGAGGGATGAAGAGATAAAAAGGAAGACAAAGCAGTTTTCAAAGTCATCCGTTACCAACTTGAGACAAATCGCTTAGAACTCAACCAAAGGAGTGTGAAGTCGGATACTAAATCCTTTTGCCTCTCCACTTAAAACCCTCCATTTTGAGTCATTAAATCCTTTTGCCTCTCCACTTAAAACCATCTATTTTAAGTCATTAAATCCTTTTGCCTCTCCACTTAAAACCATGCACTTTAAATCATCAAATCCTTTAGCCTTTCCACTTAAAACCATCTATTTTGAGTCAGTAAATCATTTAGCCTCTCCACTTTAAATCCTCCATGTGATAGAACGGTCTGAGGCCGCTTAAATTCAGCCACTATCACATGTTTAGAAACACATGCTACCCACGTGCATCTGCGAGAGGAAGCAGAGCGCGTTATCGCCCACCTTAGCCAAAATATTAAATCAAGGAGGTTCATTCCCCCGTTTCGCCTCCATACGTGAATATCGCAAGATTGAGTTAGGCTTATGGGCAGATAAGGTATTTTCCCAGGCGCGACCGGGGCATTCCCCAGAAGTCCCCCACTCAATTATCCCCTACGCCATGGAGACGGCTTCGGGTATTTATACATAGCTTTCCCCGATTGAAGCAGATCAGATCCAGATTATCTTCGCGAGGCATCACGCCGATCCGGTCTCCCTTATGCACCATAGTAACTCTCTACTTCGAGAAATTCCTTATTTTCCAGAAGAGGACAATATCCCTTGAGTGCCAAGGCTCGTGCCTTCGAGACGCCAAGTCAACAAGGCCCCCCTGTGTTTTAGAAAGAGAACAACGTTAGAACAGCCATTGTTTTTTGAGCCCGTTGACAAGAGACGGTTCTCCCCCCCCCCCTGTTGTTCAGAAAGAGAACAACGTTAGAACAGCCATTGTTCTTCAAGCCTGTTCGTAAAGAAACGGTTCTCAATCCCAAGACATCACGTCAGGATAATTTAATTCCCCCTTTTTGAACGTTCTTCAAGAGAACGCTTGATTTCAACAATAACCTCCATTGTTCACCTAGAACATCCCCGATTTGCTGTCACAAAGATCGCTCGTACCTCCGAGCCCCATTTCGCTCTCACTCTTCGAAGACGTTTCTTCCCCTTTGCTAAGGACAACCCCCCGAAGAACCCTTCTGCTGGAAATCGCCAGTGGACCGAAGATTCCTTCGCATAGTCTTCCTATGCACAACAACTTTGTAAATACGTAAGCTGAGCATTACCTTTAATCATCTAACCTTTTTTTTGTCAACGCTACCTTGTGCTTTAAATGGTTTAGTGAACCATTCCCCCCCTTTAATTTTTATTTGTTTACCTTTCTAAATCTCTCCAAATCTTAATCCTCGGATAAGTCAGATTTTCCCACGCCCCTTTCCATTCTCCGTCTATGCAAACATTTTCTTTTTGTGTGTTGTTGATAGTTTAATTAATAAAACTCTATTTTATTAATGATAGCCATATTATTATCCTTGAACTCCGTTCCACTTCTTAAGCATATTGAAGATAAATAACCTCGGTCAATCAGATTACCACGCTCTCGAAATATTAGAATAATTCCCTCAACGAATAGTTATATATGTTATATCGTCGAGAGCCTATTCTACGACATATGTATATATATATATATATATATATATATATATATATATATATATATATATATATATATATATATATAATATATATATATATATATATATATATATATATTTATATATATATATATATATACATACTATTTAAATTTGGTATAACGCTATATCTTTGCGAACACTGGTCTCATTCGAGTTAAGCATAGTGTTATTCGTCATAAGAATAGAGTATAGTAGTTCCCTTTTGTTTTAACGATTGCTATCCCCTTTGTGAAACTTAAGAATCTGGAGTAGCTCAAGGAACTGTTATAATAATTTGTTTGTGTTTTTTTTGTGTTATTTTAGTCATTGGTTATCTAGGTCGAGAAACCAATTAGGAATAGGTCAGTGCCCATATTTCGGTAGGCTAATTCTCTAGAAGGCATAATTCTTATTGCAAGAATTTAGTTGGTTGACTATTGCGCCCCAAAGTGCAA
Source organism: Ceratothoa steindachneri (assembly GCA_963969495.1). Taxonomy (NCBI): domain Eukaryota; kingdom Metazoa; phylum Arthropoda; class Malacostraca; order Isopoda; family Cymothoidae; genus Ceratothoa; species Ceratothoa steindachneri. The sequence goes on from OZ018331.1 coordinate 45,098,393, forward strand.
ATATGACTCAGTTTGAAATCTTCAAAGTGCAAGGAGAATCTTTGGGACTTTCCGGAAGAGAATTGATTGAGTACGTTCAAGAGGAGCAACGAACAGAAAGAGAAAAGTTAAGAGAAGAAAGGCAAAGAAAAGGAGAAATCAAACGTGAAGAAAGAGAAATCCAACGAGAAGAAAGAGAAAGAGAGGAACGGAAAAGACAAGCTGATCTTCACCATCAGCTTGAAATGGCTAAAGTACAGGTCGAAATACAATCAGTCAGTTTACGTTCAGAAGCGCCGCCCAATCTCCCACTTAAGCTCCCCAATTTCAGGGATGGAGAGGATTTCGGAGCATTTTTAGCCCACTTCGAAAAGATCCTCGAGATCAATAACCTGGATCTGGAGGCTGAAGGTGTAGTAAGCTTACTTCCATTTTGAATTGTAAATTACGCGACATTTTCATATCTTTACCATCTGAATGTAAAATTGACTACAGCACCTTAAAAGCTGAGTTATTGGACGCTCATAATATGACTCCAGATTTCTACCGACAAGAATTTCGAGAAGGTCGTATTAAACCCGGACAGACGTTCCGTCAATTCGGATAAATTCTTCAGAGCAATTTTAAATTCTAGTTAGAATCCTCAAAGGTTAGTCCTAACTACGAGTCCTTAACAGACTTCGTGTTGCGGGATCAATTTTTGGCGTCTCTCCCGACGGAGATCCGCGCGTTCGTCAAGGATCGTCGGTGCCAGACCTTTAAAGAGTGTACCGAAGAAGCGGATGTCTATGCCACAAGCCATTATTTATACCCCAAGGAGAATCGAACTTCTCACTAATCCCCCTACCAGGAAAGAAAGAAGGATTCGTGCCCCTTCCCAGGAAAGCCGACGAAGTTTCCGGGCCCCGTAAAACCCAAAAACTTCTTCCCCCTAAACCAACAACGGGACACCAAACCTCCCGTTAAGATTTCTCCTCCATCACTCTTCCCGAAGCGACCAATCATATGCTTCACCTGCGGTGTAGAAAACACATGAGCTGGAATTGCCCCCAAAATTCTAGGTTCAAAAGCGGACTAGCCCACCAAGTTCACCAGATTAATGCCACCCCGGCTTCCCCGGTGGTGCAGACCCAAGCATCAACTTCTCCTCCTCCGTCAGGCCACCAGGTAAATTTGATTTTTGATAAAAGTTCACCGGAAACTTTGAAATTTAAGGAGGGCAGCGTGAACGGCTGCCGTATATCTACTCTCGTCAGGGACACAGGGAGCACGTGTTTCATCGTTCCAACGAGCTCCTTTCCCCAGTGGACCCTAACCACTAAAAGTTTGCGGTGGTACATGACTACCATGGGCAGGCGAACCGATTCCCCGTCGTTAGATGTTACCTGCAGTGTCAGTATTATGATGGCTGGGCTGAAGTCATTTCAGCACCCATACAATTCTGTTCCGTACTTATGGAACAGAGCCCCCAAGTAAGTTCCGACCCTGTGTCCCAGGCCGCCATTTCTCGAGGGCGAGCTAAGAAGGAAGCCCAGAAGCCCGTCCCCCTCAGAACCCCGATACCGTCCGAATTCTCGGAGATCCTTAACCAGGATTTTAGGTCCGAAGATCAGAAATTTAAGCCCGGTGATGAAGTACTCCTACTCCTTCCCACAGCGAGTAATAAATTACTGAGCCAATCGAAAGGTCCGTACTCGGTCCGCGAGGTACGAGGACCGGTAGATTACCTCATTGGTACCCCAGCAGGCGATAAATCCTACCACGTCAACTTATTGAAAAAGTACCACCGGCGCGCCCATGGAGATACGTTTGTAGCACTGGACGAAACATTGGCGCTTGAAGAGGATTACCCCACGGAGTCCCTTAATGTCATACAGACAGTGTGCATCCACCCTGATGCCGATTACCTTCTTCCTTCCCTGCCAGGCAAGTCTTTTGAACCCTCTGACCTGGATATCAACGCGCAGCTGACACCACATCAAAAGAGTCAGCTACAAGAATTATTATGTCAGTTCGACGACGTTATTTCCGAGAAGCCTGGATGCTAAACTAGTTTCAAGCAGGATATTAAATTAACAACCTTAGAACCTGTCCGTTCAAAACCATATCCCATGCCGATTCATTTACACCAAGCTTTTAACGCCGAAGTCAAAAATTTGATTAGTTTAGATATAATAGAACCTTCCACCTCTAGTTATTGTTTTCCAATCGTCATGGTCAAGAAACCTTATGGCTCTTATCGGATGTGCATCGACTTCCGGAAGTTAAATTCGGTAACTGTGTTGGACGTCGAACCCATCCCGTTGGTAGACCAAAACCTCCACCTTTTTGAAGACGCCAAGTTCATCTCACAACTTGATTTGTGCAAGGTGTATTACCAAATTCCCCTCCAGCCCGATGTGAAAGCACATACCGCCTTTGCAACTGAGAAAGGCTTAATGCAATTTAAGCGCCTTCCTTTTGGCCTCGTGACCGCTTGTAGTAACTATAACCGTCTCATGAGAAGGTTGTTAGATGGACTTCCGAATGTCTCCTTTTACTTCGATAACGTCTACGTCGCTACTCGTGAATGGAGTCATCATTTAACAACCTTATTAGCTCCCTTCGAGCGACTACGCGAAAATGGCCTCACCATTGGCCCCAGCAAATGCCATTTTGCCCACGAAACCATAAAATACTTGGGTTTTAAAATAGGACAAAGCCAGTTAGGTCCACAGGAGGCCAAGATTAAGGCAATCGCCGACATACCACTCCCGAATACTAAGAAGCAATTAAGATCATTCCTAGGATCAGCTTCTTACTATCGGCCTTTTTTCCCGAATTTCGCTGCAATTTCGGCGCCCCTCAGCACCCTTTTAAAAAAGAATTCCCCCGATTTACTACCTTAGAATGATGTCGCTGTTTCTCATTTTAATCAGTTCAAGAGTAAGCTCATTTTCTGCCCCCATTTTGAAGTTGCCCAACCCGCAAAAATCTTTTATGTTTAAGACCGACGCGAGCAACGAGTGCATTGGAGGTGCACTCCTTCAATATGAGGATGACGGAACGAGTCATCCAGTTGCATATGCTAGTCGCCAGTTATTACCACGCGAAAAGAGATATGCCACTATAGAGAAGGAAGCTCTAGCGATTATATGGGTTATTGACAAGTTTAAAATGTATTTGATAGGAAAAGAATTTCAGATAGGAACTGAAAACCACCCGTTGGCCTATATTTGGAACGTACGACACTCCAACGGCCAAATTATGCGCTGGAGTCTACTTTTGCAAGAGTACCAATTTAAGATAAATTATATAAAAGGTTCCGATAATCAGGTCGCTGACGCACTCAGTAGGTATGCGTTACCAAATAGTGGAGATTAATTTGTAATTCGTAGGATTAGGATCTCCATGTATGTATATACCGTCTTGTACGACTTAAGTTAGATTCTTTTGTAATATAATTAGTTAATGTATATGTCTGAATTTTGTGGCTCAATGTCTATTTAGTTTTCTCGTACGTGTATATATTTGTACCCATTAAATTACGTATGAATTATTTTGGCACATATGTACTAATATTGTATTATTTCATTGTTCCATGTGTCTTTTATTGTTAAGTTTGTATTAAAGGTTGGTTTTCCCTATAATCAAAATATAAACATAATCATATGTATTGAGGTAATACTAGTTAGTTGCATCAAGGTACGGTCGGTGCAAGAAAGCAAATTCTCCACAACGGAGCTCTATGGTTGTCCCTTCTCTCTTTTTTTTCAAAGTGACAACTTCCCTTGGAATGGAGGGGTGTGATAGAACGGTCTGAGGCCGCTTAAATTCAGCCGCTATCACATGTTTAGAAACACATGCTACCCATGTGCATCTGCGAGAGGAAGCAGATCGCGTTATTGCCCACCTTAGCCAAAATATTTAATCAAGGAGGTTCATTTCCCCGTTTCGCCTCCATACATCGATCTCGCCCGATTGAGTTAGGCTTATGGGCAGATAAGGTATTTTACCAGGCGCGACCGGGGCATTTCTCCGAAGTCCCCCACTCAATTATCCCCTACGCCATGGAGACGTCTCTGGGTATTTATACAAAGCTTTCTCCGATTAGAGCAGATCAGATCCAGATTATCTTCGCGAGGCATCACGCCGATCCGGTCTCCCTTATGCACCATAGTAACTCTCTACCTCGAGAAATCCCTTATTGTCCAGAAGAGGACAATATCCCTTGAGTGCCAAGGTTCGTGCCTTCCAGACGCCAAGTCAACAAGGCCCCGCTGTTGTTCAGAAAGAGAACAACGTTAGAACAGCCATTGTTCTTCAAGCCCATTCGTCAAGAAACTGTTCTCATTCCCAAGACAACACGCCAGGATAATTTAATTCCCCCCTTTTCAACGTTCTTCTAGAGAACGCTTGGTTTCAACAATAACCTCCATTGTTCACCTAGAACATCCCCGATTTGCTGTCACAAAGATCGCTCGTACCTCCGAGCCCCATTTCGCTCTCACTCTTCGAAGACGTTTCTTCCCCTTTGCTAAGGACAACCCCCCGAAGAACCCTTCTGCTGGAAATCGCCAGTGGACCGAAGATTCCTTTGCATCGTCTTCCTCTGCACAACAACTTTGTAAATACGTAAGCTGAGCATTACCTTTAATCATCTAACCTTTTTTTTGTCAACGCTACCCTGTGCTTTAAATGGTTTAGCGAACCATTCCCTCCCTTTAATTTTTATTTGTTTACCTTTATAAATCTCTCTAAATCTTAATCCCCGGATTAGTCAGATTTTCCCACGCCTCTTTCTATTCTCCGTTTATGTAAACATTTTCTTTTTGTGTGTTGTTGATAGTTTAATTAATAAAACTCTATTTTATTAATGATAGCTATATTATTATCCTTGAGCTCCGTTCCACTTCTTAAGCATATTGAAGATAAATAACCTCGGTCAATCAGATTACCACGCACTCGAAATATTAGAATAATTCCCTCAACGAATAGTTATATATGGTATATCGTCGAAACCCTATTCTACGAAACTCCATTTTGAGTCATTAAATCTTTTGGCCTCTCCACTTAAAACCATCCATTTTCAGTCATTAAATCCTTTTGCCTCTCTACTTAAAACCATCCACTTTGAATCATTAAATCCTTTAGCCTTTCCACTTAAAACCATCTATTTTGAGTCATTAAATTCTTTTGCCCTCCATTAAATCCTTTTGAGTCACTCCACACGAATAGAAAGAAATATAAAGGGAAAAAATCCCGAAATTTAAAGATTTCATTTCAATTTCATTCCCGTAAGCAACTTTTTCGTCGAATGAGTTAGTAAGGACGCAGGCGAGTTAAAAAAAAAATATTGTGTGGGGGAGGGGGGGGGCAAAGCTGGGTTTGAGACTCACTTAGACTCTATAGCCAAAGTCGTCTACCAAAAACGAGCCAGCCTCAACACCTGGGCAAATGAGTCCACTCATATCAACCTCTTCTCGCTCGCCTTTTCTTTTTTGGTTCCCTTAAGGGTAATTGCACTGAAGTTCCACCATTTTCAATTTCGAAGTTGTTGAAATTAAGAAACCGGAATGGGAACTCGAAGGGGGCTTCCGGATTTTTTGAATTTAGGGGATTCTCTCAAAAGTGTCGTTGCTGTTGTCCAATGTAATTTGTCGTCTTCGGAGGCATTATTTCACTTATGGCCCGAGGCAATTGCCAGTCTTACCTTTCCTGTTGTGACTCCCCTCTCCCAATGTACTCTTTTATGTGAGAATTATTCCTTGTATTATTAATTATTTTATCACTTTTCAATCATTAACGACTTTTACACTCGTTTACAAAGGAAGTCTCAAAACTTTCAGTTTAAATTTCGAGTTTACTCATCCAATACAGTTTGGTCGACAAATAATAGTTTCTTTACATTTTAACGATTTTTGGTTGAAGAGAAAATACTCAGTATGGTTGAATTGTGTGCATAGATGAGTCTATACCAGAGAATTCTTTCAAATATGTTGTTCTAGCAGCTAAATCTGTAGTTTAGAATGAGAAGGAGAGAATCATAAAAAGAAGTCAAAATTAGTTGTGAAGAAAACCCTAAATCTTGCAAAGACATTCATGAACCACGCATGGTTGATTGCCCGTTCAGGAACTAATTTATGATTTAGCCGATGCTTAAATGCCTCGAGATCATGGCTCGGTCCTTCGACATTGCCTTTGCCTCCTCTAAGGGCGAAAAGTCTCTCGATCAATGAGACGACCTCAGATACGCGACTGCATTCGGTCATGCAGTCATGAACGAGCCTCTTCTAATCGACCTCAAAGAGATTTCGTCTGCTCGTTTCGAGAGATTTACTCGCGCATTTCTGCCTTTCTGCAGGTCTTCTTTGATCCTCTTAACCTTGTCATTTATTTTAGAATTCTTCCAACTCAAAATATCCTTTTAGATTTGTTATTTCCCTCCATTATTTTTTATTTTTTCTTGCGTTGTTTCTACGCTCAAGATCTGAAATCATATTTGTGAACACACCTCTTAAATCATCGCATCATACGTGATCTGAGACGATTTTTTTTAGAGGAGGTGGGGGTGAGTGATGGGTGTTCAGGAATCCGCTACGCGACAGATGGTTGCCATATTGAATGATTATTTTATCAGTGGTCGCAGGTTGAGCCAAAAGATTACGCGATTTCGTTGGCCTCCTCCATCTTGGCGCGATTATTTTCTATTGCAAATTTAAATTCAACTTTGATGTTTTTACCTAAACTTCAGGACTGGACATACATCCTTATAAATGCACAATGTATTCAAAACTCGTAGAAGTTAAAGGAGGAAATAAAAGGAAAATTTATGCGTATTAGAAAAACAAGATTTCAGACGCAATTCATTTAAAAAGGCATAAGAGTGCCTAAAGAGGGAGGGCGGTATAGAATGATAACTGACTATAGATGTCGGATTGTTGCCCTTATTGACGAAGTAGTTCCCGCCAATATTGGGTTAAATTTTTATCATTCAAAGAGCTCTAATTCAGTTCCACTCACTAAAGAGGCCCAACAGGTATCTGCATTATTCGCTCCAGATGGTACCTTTACGTATGAAGCTCAAATTTCTGGATTGAAGAATTCGGCAACTTCCCTTCAATGAATAAAAAATCAAGTGATTTCTTGGACTTTAGGGAAGAAAAGCATATTCAGATTACATTATTGAATACTGAGTAAATTAGAAATAACACATCAAGAGGATTCTGGCGCTGTACCAGCTCAGAGAAGAGGCCAAGCTGATGGTGAATTTATTAAAGTCAGAATTCGTTGAGGCGCATGTTACCTACTTAGGTTACATATTTAGATGCTGTTCGGTGGTTCCATCATTCCTTTGTGTTTTGATTTTCTTCTCCTACCTTTTCTCTAACTTCTGTGTTATATTTTTTTACTCATTTATTTGTCACTTGCTGCTTTTTGTGGCACCATTTCGAATCTCCCCCGATCTACCCACAAACAGGCAAATCTCTGTGTCTTCGTTAGCTTTCTTTAATCTCGTTATTTACAGTTGATTTAATAAATTTGGAAACTTTAAAAAATATGGCCAATTTTCACGGTAAAATGTGAAAAATCCCACATGTAAGAATTGTCGTGGTATGACCAGGTGTACGCGGTTATACGCACACTGGCTTACTGGCCGACCGAAATTAAGGCTTCACCTTGGAACGGTTCCAAGAGTGCTTTAAATACATAGTTGCTAGGCCTAAGGATATTCCAAACTCAGCTACAAAAATATACTTTAATAGGACCAAAGTTTACATATACATATTTAGGGCAAGTTAAATGGCAATGCAATCAAATATTGACAGTTCAAGGCTAAGATGATTAACACTATATATTAAGTTTGAACTGATGGATAATTACGTAATAATTTTACAATTATGCAAGTTCTAGAGCAAAAGGGATCCTTAAGGTTCGACGCGGTAAAGGATCCCGGGAAAAGCGTGACGAAGCCGGGGTTAAATCTCTTTTACCTTGATGTGCGGCGACTAGGTCCAGGTATGTAAGTTCCACCTTGAACTTGTGGGCGTCTCACGGGACGCTCAATTCAACTTCGGGAAACTGAAGTTGGGGGCCTCCTATCCTTAAAAGGCAAACGGAGGGTACTTCGGGAATGACTTTTCCGATCCTTAAAATCTAAAGACGTGGTGAGAAGGGTTGACACGCGCCTAACTATGTTCACGAACAACACTGAGTGACGACTAGCTCTTCCTTGGCTCTTCGACAATCACTCAATACTTCTCTGGACGAGAATGTATTCGATTCCCTCTCGACTACCGAAAACGTTACGGCTATCGTACTGGACCGTGGCTTCAGACACAATCTGCCTGTGAATTCTGATCTGTCGCATGTATACCCCGAAATTATCTAGACAGGGAGAAAAATTCATCGCCAACAGACTTACTTAATTGCCTTGGTTCGCGATAAGGTTCCATAGCGTGAAGTCGTGATGCCTCCTTAATGGTCTTTCCATTGTTCTTATTTTCGCAGTATATAGGGCAGATGAATTTAGAGCGGTTAACAGCAAACTAGGGAGTCAGAGGGGGGGGGGGCGAATTCCTTCTCTCTCTCCTTATTTTTCCACACGAATTAATTCTTCCTTCTTACTTTGGCAGTTTAATGACAGTTGAATTCTAAATAAGATTGAGTAAAGGAAGATGAAAATAATTGTCAGCTCGTTAATCTTTTACTACAACGAATAATTTCAATGTAATTACTACTATTTCGTTTCAAGAATATTTTTCTCGGATCGAAAAACAAACTCGAGTAGTATGCATTTTTTTCGTTTAAAGGCTTTGCTTGCGGTAGCTGATGGCCTACTGTTAATCATATTTTAAGTGGATATGTTTAACAATTAATTCTGAGCCTAGTAGTTGCGAGCTGAAAAATTATTTGAATTCACAGTAAAGATAGAATTACTACACAAAGAGCATAACTCATGATAGTATCAACTATATCATAACATAATACAGCCACTGGGGAAAATGTTGGTGCCTATGGATATTAAATTGTTGGGCAAATAAGGGTAAATCGATTCTGGTCAAGTGATGTTTCTACCATACTTCCTTTAATCACACCTCGGTATCATTATTTGGCAAATGATTATTTAGTGCAAACATTTTTTTTAAACACTAGATCATTCTTTTAGCATGAAATTCTTTTGTCTCCCTCATTTCATGGATTAACAAAATCAATTAAAACTGTAATATCTATGAGCAGTTTGACCTACCTAAATTATTCGCAATACTTACTTCTTACAGTTTATCTCTCCTTTTACTATTATTTTTATTATACCAGATCTGATTAGTAGACTATTATCTCTGAATGTTAATTGCTTTGTATTTAAACATTTGTTTAAATGGTAATTAACTTGGACTAAAAAGCAAAAATTATTTCGATATTCTCTAAATTTCCAGAAATATGTCATTCATCAGAGAAGAGCTTAGTAAAAGTCAAAAAATGGCATTTTTAGGAATCTGAAAAAATATAAATAAATTAAGGAAAGGATTTTAAGATTATTATTGAACTTACTTGAACCATTACTCAATCAAAATATCTTTTATTCAGGGATTTAACGAGGATTCTAAAACTATCTGATCTCAATGGTATTCAAACCTCTAATCTTCTATTTCTATCCGAAATTCAGCGGCGAAAAGAAATTTACTCCCACATGTGATCTTTGCTGCCATGAAAAGAATATTTCTTCGTCCTAACTCTGACTTCCACTTTACTTTCGCACCATTATTTCTCAGAATGTGAACTCTTTGCCTCGACCCTTCAGCATTTGCCTTCTCATTACCCTACCATTACATAAGCAAGAGACCATTGTTAAATTAATGAGGTCATTTCGATATTTAGTTCGGCACGAAGATCATTGCGGGCAGTTTTCAACGGGTCGGGCGTTAATTCATTTTCTCGGTCGAGATTTTAATATTAAAGACTTGAAGAGTACAAATAATCTCAATGATCTCGAAAGAAACCAAGTTTTCTTCCGTCTAAAGGATGGGATGAGAATTTTTTTTTTATAGATATACAAATAGACTAGTGGAAGGGTTATCTCTGTTTATAGGATGTGATAAGTACAATTTGTTTTCAAGGAGGACAAATCAATGGAAAATTATTCGAAGAAGCCACATGAAGCCAAGAGTACAACTTTTTTTTGAAATTTAAAGATAAAATAGTAAAGCGTACAAAGTTTTAAGATCTAAACAGAAATCAGAAAGTATTTTCTTCAGTTCTATTAGATAAGGAGCACTAGTATTTTACAAGTAAGAAAACCTAGTGACTGGGGTATCTTTTGTCCATATGAAAAAATACTTGTTTTCAAGTTCTAAAAAAATACAGATGTTTTTATGCTCACTTACATAAAGTGAGAAGAGAAACTCATTTTCAACTTGCAAATAAATTTACAATAGTTTGTTGTACTGCAGAAGTAGAAATTAGTACATTGTAATCATGTCATCGTTGTTAATTTTATCTTATTCTTGTATTCAACACTTCCAACCACGCACTATTTAACATTTTACAACTAATTACGCTTGTGATTCAAAGCCTTCTCTCATTTTGCGAGGTTTCCATCTTTTCTAAGCCCAATGAAGTGGAGTTGGTGAGTTTGAAGAAGTTAGCAAGATTGTTATACTTTCATCGAAGTGGATCGGAATTGTGCAATAGCTGTGCAGAGGAACCTGCACCTCTGTGTATACACTCACATGTATATATTTCTATAGACTTACTTCCTGACTTTCACCTCTTACTTTATGTATTTTGCCATCTGGAACTACAACACACAAAAATATTGAAACTCCAACAAACCTTTAACCAAATTTTGTCACGGTTCTTAATATTGTCTCTGTTGAGTTGTTGTTCCATGGAAAGCAACAGTTAATGGATGATAAATGCTCTGAACCTGATAAAAATATCTGTTAATTTCCATAATCGTACATGATAAGAAAATGGCTGACTCTTCTACAACACGATAACAATTCGTAAGCTCATTAGAAGAATGCTAACATTTGGTCTGTGTCTTGCTGTAATTTGAATATACTTGACTTTAGTAAATCGGGAATGTCAAATACAGAAGAATAGAGACCTAAATGATTCTAATTACCGTCGTTATGTGCAAACAATAATAAAAAACTTAAGCTTGCCATATATATATATATATATATATATATAAATCTGGAGAATTCGGTGATGCCCGAGGTATTAGTAATTTTAAGAGAAATAATTAGGCTCCCTAAAAAATTCCATCTTGTTTATCGAAATTGATTCTTGTCCGACGTTTCAGGTTGCGAACCATTTTCGAAGACACTAAAAAATGAAATGAAAGTACTACAAATATTAGAGTGAAATTTAAGGGAATGTTGGTTCCACTATAGTTCAGATGGCTGATTATTTACTCTTTTATATTACATTTTTTGACGTTTTGTCTTAAAAGAATTTCAATGAATTCTTAACCACCCACCTTTATTATTTAAGTAAATTGTGCCCTCTCTCTCCTCCCTTCTCCTTTATGCGAGGTTGGAGAACACCCACACCGTCTTCAGGCTCGTGTAGTGTATGGCGACTACCTGGAAGAGTCCTAATACCCTTTACGGGCGTGGCATAGACGGCCACTAACGGCTGGGGTGGAAAAAAATACCCCTACCTACTTGAGGGACGTGCCATTAAAGGCATATCAGCGGAGATATCGGTCGGCGGTCAGGGGAAGCGCCCCCCTCCCAGTCCCGGTTACGAAACCTTATCTGCCACGCCCGCATTCCTCTATTTCAGAATCTTCTTCTTTTAGTTATTCCTGGCGTTGATGCGCACCGACCAGGCAATTAATTTAATTGATCTCTAGCTTCGACCCTTTAATCGATCTATAGTTCGACACTTTAATCGATCTTTAGCTACGACCCTTTCATATTTAGCGAGGAATGTGGATACCATCCCTAAATTTGATTAATTGTAAAACTTTACCAATAAATCTCATTTGGTTTTAAATCAATTTTAAACTAGATTTTTTTAACAAAATGATGAAATAGGTAGCATTTAAACAACCAAACAAGAGCGACTTGTTTCCAGGAGGTGGTTCTGGATTTAATGGTATTCAGTTGTGAGGAGCCGATCAAATTGAGCATGTCAAGTGAGACAAAGGGAAGATTTGCTTCTGAAGTGTGGCAATTGTATACTAGATAGGGTGAAGTGATTTCTTGTCTTTGGAATGAGAGAAATCGTTTTTTTTTTCTCCATCGTGTAGTTATTTATGCATAAACAGTTGAGATTAAGTAAAAGGTACCCTTTTATGGTCGACAGATCAGCTGATTCGAAGTTATACTTTTGAGTAACAAACTTTTCTTTATTGTAATGGGTGCTTCTACGTTCCCTAACAGCCCAAAAATAATAAGGGAGGATAATCCATTTATCTTTAGCTTGGTTCTTTTCGCTTTTTTTCTTATCTCTTTCTTTTATTTAGAAGCCTTGAAAAATTGCTCTACCAATTATAAAAATCACTTATTCTTATAGGATATATATTGATAGATAGGCCGCCCCCCCACTCCGGACTTCAAGGAAATTACCATGAAAGTAATTCTTACTCCTTGAAACAAGGTTCTTGATTTATTATCTATAATCTAGGTCTACTGCTTATGGAATCAAGTAAAGATAAGCCATCTTATAAGGATTGACTAACTCATCTTTAGTAGACAACATATATGACTTATCTTTACTTTTCTTGAAGTGAGGTTGGTTTGTTGCGATCCCTGACTGTTTCAGTGACCTTAAAAAATTATTCAAAGTTACTTGGTTTTTTCAAAATAGGTTGGATTATTGAAGATCAATCAGCCCTAAAATGACGCAGCAAAGATAATCCATTTATTAACTGACCGAGTAATGATTTAATTTGAAAACAGAAAACGAAACCTCCCATCCCCCATTTGTGAGTAATTTATTTTTAAACTTTAAATCTGAACTAGGTCAGTTTATAGATGGATTATCTTTGCAGAGTCATCTTAAAGATAATTTATCTTTATAGTCATGGATTGCAAACAGCCAGTCTTAATTAACTACTAGCAATATTAAGTCATATTCAAGTTTAACTAGTAAAGAATAGTCATCCTTTTCTTTTTAAAATGTCTTATCGTTACTTGAGCCCCGCATTTTTCCTAGCACTGATGCACTTCGTCAAGCAAATGATGTCTCAATGTGGGCTGAAAAATTGAGTGGACAGACAGACTGACAAACCAAGTTAACTCCTAAAGCTTTGCACCAACGCTGGAAGCATTTAGGCCCCCATCTCTTAAAGCACTGCCAAAACCCTTGGGTTTAAATCGCTTCCATAAGATCTTTCTTCCACAAACGAAATTACTGGATACCACCATATACGAGGGGTAGGTCAATAAGTTTTGCAATTCGGATACAAGGAAGGAAACGAGATTTGAGGTAAAGTGTTTTATTATTTTTCAATATAACTACCCTCGACTTAAATGCACTTGCGCCACTTGTCTCTGAGGCTTCGAACCAGAAATCTCCCGACCCCTGTTCAATCCACTCCTGGACGGTGAATTGGACATCTTCATCGTCCCCAAACCTGCGTCCACGCAGTGCAGCCTTGAGCTGCCGGAATAAAAAGTAGTCTCTAGGGGCCAGATCTGGAATGTAGGGGGGATGGTTGAGATCCTCGAATTCGCACTCACGCAGGGCAGCTTTTGCAACTCTGGCCTTGTGGACTTTGACGACGTTGAAGTCGATCATGGGGCGTGAGGTTTCTAGGGACCCAAACTGCAGAGAATTTGGTCATAGCCAAATAGTCGTGGATGATGTTGATAACACTTCTATGTGATATTCCAAGTTCTCGCTCAATTTCTTCGACCTTCGTCCGTCGATTTTCGAGGATCATCCTCTTCACACGGGCCACATTGTCCTCGTTGGCCACGTCTGACGGGCGTCCTGGACGGGGGTCATCTCCAAGGGACTCACGACCATGGCAGAACTCCCTATTCCAGCAAGCAATGGTTGCATAGGAAGGGGCGGTGTTGGTGTACACTTCAACCATGCGTTCATGGATGTCTTTTGCATTCTCGCCTTCCTTGGTCAAAAAATTGGATCACTGCGCAGTGCTCAACCTACTGAATTGTTGAAAAATTTGTGACTGACGATCTGCGATCAGCTACTGCTTCTTAAATAAACGAGGCAGGAGGGTGCGGCTGCAGGTCCTGACTTGTCATAACTTGTCCTAACACCCCCACAAACAGCCTTTCCCCTTCCTCTGTTTTGCCCTACTGATTCGCAAAACTTATTGACCGCCCCTCGTATGAAGTGTGTAAACCGGTGGTCTATGGTACATTATAAAAACAGTGGCAAGCTTTGGTTGAAGGAAATAATTTTGTCTTTTTAGATTTTGTTAAATGTTTATTGCATCTCAAACACATAGAAATAACCGTATTATGGATGTTTTACTTAAGAAAATACTTTGAAATACCTTAGGGGGGGAGAGAATTTTAAAGAGACCGGTGAAGACGAATGGCGATGTAAAACAACAGTGTGGTTGAATTATTGCTGGGTGGAAGATGAGGCAAAATTGATTGTTTGGAGAGTAAATTAGCATAATTCTATATTTTGCATTCTTGCTAGACCAGATATTTTACTGATAGAAAAAGTATTAATTATTCGGATTATTTTTCGTATAAAATTGGTAATAAATTTTGATCCTCCTCTGAAATAAGTAAACGCAATGAATCAGGTGGATTGCCTCTGGTTCTAAAGCACATTCAGATAAAATCTCAGCTTTTTTTAAAATGTCCACAAAATGAAATCAAAGTCTTCTATAGTCAATAAAGAGAAATTTATCTCTTTATACTACATTTAAGAGCAATTAAGTTACAAAATATGCTGGTTTTATGTTTCTCTCTAAGAACATTTTATCCAGAATTTGCTATTTATATAATTATAAAAATTCGCTAAACTAAACCAAAACAATCGGAATCCAACCGTAGAGTTCACATTGAATGGCTCGGTCATAGGTAGCTTCATGCCACTCCTCAGCTCAAAGAGAACAAACACCCGCTACTCCTCGCAATGTTACCGAGTGTCTGAATAAGTTGTTGAAGACCGATAATGATCTCTGAATAGAGGCAAACATGGCTCTCAAGTGGCTAGTCTATCGGGTAAGAACCTGCGCTCTTTCAGACACTTGTTCACTTGTAGGTATGAGACATGATGTAGTTCAGCCCATTTCTGTCTAACATGAGTAATCTTTGCTTCTATGGCGTCACATTGAAAATACAAAGCATATATATATATATATATATATATATATATATATATATATATATATATATATATATATATATATAGGTAAGAGGCTATGTTGTATACATGCACTGTTGAAGACCACAGCAGTGGCCGCGTTATTGATTTTAACTTGTGTTCTCTTTATTTTTCTTACAAGTTTTTCTCTGGGTTTTGTCGGCGAGAAAAAACATTCGCAAAAGACATATTTTATTCCGAGACGTCTTTCAACCGTGGTTGGTCATCTTCAGGGAATGAACAGAAGTGGAAGTCATGGCAGCTGCCAAATGCGGTAGTGAGGTGAGAAGCTTAGGACATCAATCAGTTAATATCCTTTTAAAGGATCTTTATTACTTTATATCCTTCTCAAGGAAAAGAAAATTTCTGAGAAATTTAACAGTTTTTAAGAGTATTTTATTCCTAACATTAATTCCAAATTCCAAAAGAAAAGTAAGGCGTAGTTTAATATGACTAAGCCCACGTAGATGTCGAAAAAGAGAAAAAGAAATAGTCAATTTACTTAATTAATTAAGATGATAAGGAATGCCATAACAAACATCTTAAAATCCCAATCACACTGTGATTGGGGAGGAATATTTATGTTGTTTTTTCTTTTCTGCAAATCACCTCGAGAACATCGGAGACCCATAAATCTAGGAGTACCGCTTCCCTTTCCATGTCTGTTATTATTTAACTAAAATGTGGACCAAGGCTATGATCATTTGCTGTAGGTAAGTATCAAATCTAACAAGAACACCGCTACCAAGGTTAGAAGATAAGTAACTAAAACAAAATGGTTCTGTTATTTATTATGAATCTTTTGCTCTAAATAACTTCCAATTCCATTGTTCAGGATGGTATGAGTGTGGAAATGTTGAATGTTGTTTGGCATTGAGCTGTTGTTTTTCTTGGTCACAAAACTCCCATCCTAATAATTTCTTAATATGGAACAGAAAACACCATTTTACAGAATTCACATTTCAAAGGAAAATATTAATCAAAATGAATCAAAATATTTTGTACAAATTTTCTCTTTATTTTTAAATATAAAATCAAAACGACATGATTTTAAATGATGATTTTATTAAGGCCAGTTTTGTGATGATGATGATATTTTTTAATAAATTTTCTCACCTCCAGGTTTCATATTTTACATTGTAGCTTACATGTGGTTAAAATATATGATTTGATGATACTTTAAACTTTCCTATGGGAAAATTAATCTTGAACTTTGGGGGAAAAAAATAGATTTCCTGGTCATACATTTAGGCCAACTTGAAAATAGCGGCCATCTTGATTTTTCAAGTGGCGAAAAAGTTTTATCAAAACAACAATAGTACCCAAGGTGAATTTTACCAATTTTAGTACTAGAAATCACCACAATTGAAATATTTCACTGAAATGTTCAATTGTTTGGTGCAATTTGCTCTCTTTCGATTCTCAACGGAGTAGAAATAATCTCGTTATTTAATTAAGATTTATTTCTTGCCTTAAATTAACAAATCTTTTCACAAAACATTATTCAATGATGTAATCGCCAAATTCTCAATATTTACATCACAACTCGACATTTCAAATGCGTTCATATTTACAATATTCGCGATTTAAATCATTTTTAACAACCATTAACGTCGCCACTACAAAAATGGAATACTCTTATTCACACTCTATACCATTCTCATGAGTGGACGGACTCCTTTAAGTAATAACAGCACCATAATATAGCCAAATATTCTCTCTAACTTTGAATTCCTCAAGCGAGTAAATAACATCTGGATTACTTATTAGTGGAAATCAATAATTCTTCTAATCCGGGTCTCTAATCTGAGAGCCGCATTTAATTATAATAGTGTGGAATTTGTCTAATTATATCAGAGGAGTTTCCAAAGTTCTGCTTGAACCTGAATGCGCTTAAAGATGGAATAAAGAGAAGAAGAAGAAGAAGAAAAAGAAGAAGAAGAAGAAGAAGAAGAAGGAGAAGAAGAAAAAGAGCTTTCGAAAATGATCCCAATCAAGGGCGATTTTATATTTGCAATCAAAGCCGAATGAAAATTTACTCCGAGGCCTCAGGACCTAATGATAAGTGTGAGAGAGTGAAATAAGCGATGTTGTGAACTTGATTTGTCGATCCAATTCGGGATGAAGCTGCCAATTAGAAAATTGCAAAAATAAAAATTCTTAACTGTTATTAGTGAAGAGATAACTCCATACCTCCACTTCTTCAAAATGGTTATTATGACAGGTTGAGTTGATTCCACATGGCGATCATTTATTGGATTGAATCTTGTTCACCCTAAGACAAAGGATGTTTAGGTTGCTGTTCCTTCCTCACACCTTCCTCCCCTCAACCAACGGGATGTTCAATTTGATAATTTCAATCGCCTCTTTCCTTTAGGTCATTTGGTTGTGATCCATGATTCCGTCAATTAAAATATGTACCATCCCTGTTTAGTTTATATGGGGTTGCTACTAGATTGCTATGAGATTATTTCAGCTATTTTATACTTGAGATTCGTATTTTAATTTTTTCTTTTCTTTCTTTCCTCACTCGTATAATTTTATTGCCTCCCGCTACAATAATTAATAGAAGCTCTCATATTTACATTATTCTCGTCCACTCCAAATATATTACGGGTCATCGCTCGGGAAAACGTCCTCTTCAAGACTTCTAAATTCCAAGTTTATTTTTCAACAGAAAAATACAAATTTTGGCGTTTAAGAGAAAGTATTCTTTGAAGTTCAAATTACATGAAGGTGCATTTAATTATGCTAGAAGTAATGGTGTGTCTATTGATATGGGAGAACAGACGGGTTTACTTACAAATACATTGCATTATGGATTTACATAAGTTAGTAAATACGAGTCCTCTTGTAATCACTTACTGCTAGCAATTTTTCGAACCTACCTTACCATCTTGTGTTTATCGATTTATTTCCAATCTTTTATTCAGTGTAATTTTATTTTTATTTATTCCTTTTTTCCTGCCAATTCGCGCATTGGTCACCGACTGAACCTTCCTTTCTTACCCATAGATACGTTGCTCATCAGAGAGAACCATTCCTTGGGAGGTTTTAATTAAGACCCCAAATATTGGATTTACTTAATAATTACCCCCGCTCCAGAATGCAACAATGCACTTGTTTCGTGTCTCATGCTCAAAGGAGAAAAAATACCTGACCTTTGTGAAGTTTAAATAATAATAACATCAGCCTCCAGACGTCAGTGCCCCATTAATTGTGCAAGTGAGTGGTTGTGCTGTTTGCTTCTCTCAGCACCATGTGAACACCCGTGAATTTGGCATCAGGAAATTGTGTCTAATTCTGGTCGGAATTTATGATAATATAATCTCTACTATTGTCTATCGAATACATTATAAAAAACAGCATATTTATAACAATTTAAAGTGTATTGTCGTGATTTTGCTCTAACAAAGCGAATTTATATTAGTGGTTATTATTAAATAGTGTCTTAATTTTTATGTGTTTGAATTGCGGTTCGTGTCTTAACGCCCTTTTTCGCTCATTGCCGGATTGAATTAATTGAAGTGGGTTTATGGTGTTCAATTTTGTGACCTCATTATTCACGATTTTAGTGAATTTGTGAAATTTCCCCTTAAACCATTAAATTCGTAACAGAAGAAGTTATCGTTTTATTATTCAAGCAATTGAGCCTACCATTAAATAATTAAATTGTAAGTGATTAAAAAAGATTGACGTTAACTTTTAGTACGCAGACGCCATTAATGGATTGAAATTGACATTTTCGAGACTGTTTGTTCCTCCATTAATAAAGAACCTCTTTTGACTATGGATTAAGCTCCTCTTCGACCCTAAGGGGTCTATAGTTCCAATCTTTGAGAATCTTTGTTGATTTTAGGAATTTGCTCGTGGAAATAAAACCCCAAGTCCGGATAGGGTCATGCATTAATGGAGGTCCCAATCTGCAATTAAGGTCACTAGAAGAAATCCAGATAATAAAACATATTAAAGGTAAGCTTCCTCTTTGCATGTTTGGGAGGGGTAAAGTAGGCTAGCCTGTTTTTGTGACCTGCTTAAAATCAGCGAAATTCGTTGGGACCTGCGTCAAATATTGACCCCATAAGTGTTTTAGGGTTAACATTTAGCCCCCTGAAAATTTTAATTAATATTACTGTTTTCCTATTCACTTTTTTGACATTTTAATAAAATGTTGTCTATTTTCTGCCTCGTTTTTGAAATAATAAATTAAAAATGTCTCCCAAAAAGCAGCTTTTAGCAGGAAAATGAAAAGCAATTTGGAAATCCAGACCCAAACCTGAAGACAAGAAAAGGAATCAAAAGGTCAATAGTTCGAAAACCGAAATCATTTGAAAATATATTTAATTATTTGAGAATTTCTATTTATATACGATAAAGAGCGGTCTTCAAAGCGCCTTAACGCCATCTTTCTCTCATACTCCGGTCTAATCATTGTTGGGAAGGGATGGTGGGGAAAGATAGAGATGAAGAATATATAATAAAAGAAGTATAAACAATGATGAAGGAGGAAACTGATTGCTATTCAAAGCCCCTTCAAATCGAAATGCTTGGGTAGGGAGGGCACGTTTTACGGTGCAGGCACTCAAAGGTGGTTATTATTCTTGTTCAAAATGTGAGGCGGAAATCAAGGAAGGAATCTGCGCCAGAACTTTGTGAGGAGAAGTTCGTAAGGAGAGGTGAAGTTGGGGTATTTTATATAACCCAAGTGCTCAAAAGAGGAGACTACTTATTGCACTCGAAACTGGGAGGGTATTCAATTCCAACAATTAAGTCACATACCACTTTGCGTGTGGGGAGAGGGAGGCAAGGCAAGATTTTGTTCTTGTTTGCAATTTCAAGGATCTGTTGGGTGGGGGCCATAAATAGGGGAGTTAAAATACGCATTTCTATGGATCATGTTAGGATCCCATGAGCCTTTCTTTCTCAATCTCACCTCTATCATTACAGCTTCATATACTGAAACCACACACAGTTCCCCCCCCCCCACTGTTTCAAACTTCAAATTGAGCCACCTAAATTCCAATCTAAAATACCCACATACCCATACTCCTCCTTACTAAATACCCTAACTCCTCCCCTTATTTGGCGCGCGCCTCCGCGTAACAGGTGAGTAATGAAGGAGTGAAGTGTTCAGCTGAGAAAGCAATGGCCGATGCCGCTGATGGTGCATCCATGGATGGCGAGGTCGGAATAATGATGAAGGAATCTTGATTTGGGGGGGATTCCGAGCCCCACCCAGGATGGAAGACCCATTCACCTCAAAGCGGGACTTTTTGTCCTTTAGGAAATATCGATCAAGTAAAAAAGACATCCTTGTAGTGTTTGTGATGGTTTGTGTGTCTGGTGGTAGGTGGATGTATAGAGAGACGAACTCCGCATCGTTTGGCCCACAAAACGGAAACAAATTTCCATAGAATTGAATGTTATGGTGGAACCGAAGAAGAAATGCAGTAAAAGATGTTATGATTAATTTGATAAAATAAATTAAAAGTTTCATGATTAACATTATTAATGGGAAAGGAATCAAGAGGGTCATGATTAATATGATTAATAGGAAAGGAATCAACAGGGTCAGGATTAACATGATTAATAGGAAATGAATCAACAGGGTCAGGATTAACATGATTAATAGGAAAGGAGTCAACAGGGTCAGGATTAACATGATTAATAGGAAAGGAATCAAGAGGGTCAGGATTAACATGATTAATAGGAAAGGAATCAAGAGGGTCAGCATTAACATGATTAATAGGAAAGGAATCAAGAGGGTCAGCATTAACATGATTAATAGGAAAGTAATCAAGAGGGTCAGGATTAACATGATTAATAGGAAAGGAATCAAGAGCGGCAGGATTAACATGATTAATAGGAAAGGAATCAAGAGGGTCAGGATTAACATGACTAATAGGGAATTAATCAAGAGGGTCATGATTACATTGGTGATGATTAATAACAAAGTGAAATCTGTCCTGGAAATCCCTGGAAATCGGCGTCCCTTGAGAGGCAGGAACAAAAGGGTTGGGTGCCACAGAGATTCCAATGGGATCCTTCACCCCAACCCTTCCAAGACGAGTCTTTTTCTCTACCACAACAAATATTGGCGGTGGTGAATGTGTGGATGAGGGTTCAATTTATGAGGAAATAACAACATTGAAGCTTTTTGATTTTAATTAATGCTTTTTAATGATGATTGGAACACTTGGGGACTTATACTGCCCCCCCCCCCCAACGGGGCAGAGAAGGATAATAATTAATCCTTCGGAACCTAAACAAGAAATAGAGAAAGGGAACCTGTGTAATCCAATGAGGGAAGTGTCATTCAGCGGAGGGTGGTGAGAGGTGTGGACAGACAGACAGAGGGATTTAATGGAGAGAGGGAAAAGTAAGGAATAAAACGATGGCCTAAATACCAAACCTCACCATCTCTATGTTGGGGCCAGTAAGGCATTTTCAGCCCCAATGAAGAAAGGAACTCAATGCTGGGACTCTGGTGCGAGTGAGGCAGATTCAAATCCTCGAAGTTGTAATTAATAAAAAAAAATATTTATATTGGTCACAGCCTAGCGGGGCTAAGCGACATCAGGTGTGGTAAGGGGCCGGAGGAAGCACCGATCAGGGTCGAGGTCACAGCGGCTGCCAGACGCTGTCTACCGGTGGTTCGAATCTCTGTTTATTCTTTGGGTCTCAATCGAAGAACAAAAGGCTCCTCAAATGGCCCTGGATCGGTGGTCGAACCCAATTTATTGATTCCACATTTAATTGTACGACGTCGGGTCTCTTTTGGGGGCTACTAGGCCCCATGATCCTTGTTAGGGCTTCCATGAAGTTCGTATCTTATTATTATTATCATTATTATGTTTATTGTCGTCCGCTTCTTGCCCGTGAAAACCGTCGGGCAAGAATTTCCCCTTTCAATTTGTCGTCTTTTTGACCCAGTTGTAAATGCTTATTCACCACCAGCGTTAATACAGTGCGTTTGCAGCCTTTGAGAAAACGTTTCCAATAATTTTGATCGAGATGTATTAAGTAAATGATGTTTGGCTTGCTGTTCCCTCTTCACACCTCCCTCCCCTTAACAACAAACAGGGTGTTCGATTTCAATCGTCTTTTTCCTCTATCTTATTTGGTTGCAATCCAAGATTCTGTCTACCAAAGTATGTACCCTCCCTTTTTAGTTTATATGGGATTACTACTACATTGCTATGAGGTTATTTCAGGCATTTTCTAGTTGAGATTCGTATTTTAATTTCTTCTTTTCTCTCTTTCCTCACTCGTATAATTTAATTGACTCACGTCAAAATAATCGATATTTAGAAGAACCTCTCCTATTTTCACTATTCCCGTACTACTCCAAATATATTCCGCGTGGTCGCTCTGGGAAACGTCCTCTTCAATAATCTATACTCAGAGTTTATTTTTAAAAGAAAAAGACAAACTTTGGGCGATGGTATAAGAATTACTTCACTAATGGAGGTTGTCGGAACTGCTCTTGTCTCTTTACGCTATTTAACCTCAGGCGAATTATATCCAACAGATAATTAAGGTTTAATTAAGTTAGATTTAAAACCATTTTTATTAATAAAAACTTCATTGAATTCTTCTAAATATTAGTTTACTCATGTTAAAGATAAATTATTCTTTCAAGTTCAAATTACATTTTTCAATTAGGTTAGAAACAATGTTGTGTGTAATTATATGTAAGAACTGATGTGTTTACGTACGAATACATAACATTATGGATTCACATAAGTTAATAAACAAGAGTCCTTTTGCATTCACTTACTGCTAGTAATTTTTCGAACTAACATCAACATCTTGATCTCCTCAGGGAGTTTCAATGTTTCTATTCCTTGTAATTTTGTTTTTTATTTATGCCTATTTTCTTGTTCATTAATTTGGGGTGGATTTTTCCTTTTCGGGTATTGGTCACCGCCCGAAGCTTCCTTTCTGTCCCATAGATCCGTTGCTCATCAAAGAGAAACATTCCTTGGGAGGTTTTAATTAAGACCCAAAATATTGGATTTACTTAATAATCTCCCCTTTTAAGTTCGAAGTTGTTGTAAGTAAGTTACCAGACAGGGAACCCGAAGGGGTTTCCGGATTTTTCTGAATTTAAGGGACTCTGTCAAAAGTGTCGTTGCTGTTGGCTAATGTAATTTGTTGTCTTCGGAGGCCGCATAGGAGTTAGGGGCCCGAGGCAACTGCTAGCCTTGCCTCCCCTATAATTTAGTGTTTTGTAATGCTCCACGTTATTCTCAATCTATTTTAGTCCAATTCTTTTTTCTCGCTCTGTCTCTTTTCACTTCCGCATTTCAACCAAGTGAGACCTAGTGATATTTGTGTCTTACCCTGACTAGTGACCAGTGGTCTTCTCTCGCACCTTCCATTGTTTCCGAGGAGAGTTGCGCGCCCTGAAGGCTTAGTTCTTGGTCAACGTGACGGCGGTCACGTGATGTCATGGTCCTCCTCCTAAATACACCCCCTAAACTTCCTCTCCCGTCGTCTCCGCGTAATCACTGGAGGCAACACCTTGGAAAGAAGTATCACTGGAAGTTAAGCTTCCGTTTACCACCTCAGTGGCAATGATTTAGGGGTCAACTTTGGTAGTAATCTTGAGCTCTCCGCAACTCTCCAAAGTGGCGCGTTGTGGGTTTGATCCTGCAAAGTGATCTGATTCGAGTCACAGGGGTAAGACCTTCAAACCTCAGCATTGGCCTGAGGCCCAAAGTTGGTCCTGAGGACGTCCATGAACGGCAAAAGGAAACCGATCCGAAATCCACATTTTGGGATTCTTCCCAAAAAATCCATTTTCAAAAAGTTAAATTATTCGTAGTACTGTTCTCAGTGAGGGAGGGGGGGGGGATACACTCCCAATTATTAAAATTGATCTTATTGAGGACTTATATTGTCACTTGTATCCGAGCCATTGGTCGTTACAGCTTAGGTGAAGGGTGCGAAATCCACCCAAATCGGGAGTTAACCATACTCGATGTGGATTAACTTTGTGCAACTCGAAATCTATATTTCGATTTACTAGGTCTTCATAGTCCGGGGTTATTGGAAAGGGGATGAGGCTTACGAGAACTTGTTTGGTTTGCTATTCCTATTTTTTTCCTCCTTTCTTTTCACCCTCTTCCTTCATCTGTCTCAAGGTAGATTCGTCGTAAAAGTGCTTTGCTCCATATCTACAGTCTTTATTCAGTGTATATATATATATATATATATATATATATATATATATATATATATATATATATATATATATATATGTACAGTGGGGCCCTAAAAGACTATACACACTTTAAAGCATCATCAATTTTATCATTTGTAAAACAAAACCCTCCTAAAATTACTATATATTGTTTTACTCATCTCCAATGAAAGCCTATTTAGTTATCTGATTAAAATTTTATATCGAATTGTTTGTATAAATAATAATTAGCTCTGCCAAGTGGTCACAATATTCCCCAGCTTCATCCGAGCACCTGTGAACGCGTCGAAGGAAACGAGTGGGGAAATAGACTACGCTAGGTCCTTAGGCTAAGCCATTGTGGGCCGGGATGAACAAAGCCAGGCTTAGAAGACGCACTCAATAGTGTTGTCGTCGCGATGGAGAACATTGTAAACAGTTGGCCTACTTAATTAATTCCTCACTCATACTAGTGGTAAGATTTCTTTTAACTGTGGAAGAGAACGGACCATATTTCCATGAGAGATGAGAAACATTATTTTAAGAGGAGATTTCTGTGGTTTCCTTCTAAAAAGGACCCCTAAACCTCTGACATTTGATAATATGATTATGTCAGGTAGAAGTAAAATCTTATAGGTGGAAAAGTGCCTAATGAATTAAATCAAATGTTATTTCTTTGTTAACAAGTTGAGTATTTGACGAGAATCCATAAAGTTGCCGGCAAATGTGAATTATAATTAAAGACTATCATCCAACTGTAATTCCTCTTTCGCCACGATGAACTCCGATCACCATGTAGCGGTTTGTATAAATAAGTAATTTAATTGATTATCATGAAAGAAAAAACAATTTTAATGTAATTCACAATAGAACATCTTTTGGTCACTGTTAAAAGTGAAGCAAGGAGAAACATGTTCTTCTTTTGTGACTAAAACCACGTTTGGTGTAAACAGTTGTTTAATTCTGTCAGTTCGGTAGTTGAACAGCTCAATTTTATTGTCATTCCCTCTAAGGAACTTCCGCCAGTTTGTGGGAATTTTGCCAATCAGATGACACTGGCGCTGCTGAATTTGCTATATTGTGTGACAGTTGTGTTTTATTCACACCTGCAAAATAAATCAAAGTAAAAATAGTTTAAACATATTTAAACTGACACATTTTCTGAATGTTAATAAGCAGGAAAAAATTGCCTGGCAGACATCTGTTCAACTTCAATAGGTAACTTTAGGTTGTTATTATTAACTCCTTTGCCTTGACTCACTTTATTCAGCCAAAATGGGTTCCTAAAGCTCCGCTCCGATTTCAAAGTCCTCGAGACGTAAGGGAAGTCTGAAAAGGCTTATTTGTACCCACAGGAAATAGGGAGCCCAGAGCAATCAATTGTGGACTCCGAGAAAAAGAAATTTTAATGCAGACAAAGAAATAAGCTACGGGATTTTAATTTCGTGCCATTATTCAAGATTTTTAGGTGATTTGGAGGTGAGGGCATGGTGGAAAATAAAGAAGATAGTAAAATAAATACAAGAACAGATCAAAGGTACTACTTCCCTAAACTCCACCCACCCCAAACTTCCCTCCGTCTTCTGCCTGACCAAATGATGCCCAGGAAAAAATACCTTGTCCGTTGCTCTCATAAACGAACACTGAAAATAAATAGCGAGATAAATAGTAATAGTGAACTATATAAAGTGTCGCTTATGTAATAAAAGAGATATATTACAATAAAAGTTAAAGAGGGATTTAGGAGTACACCTACGAATCCCCAGCTGTGAACACAGCCAGAAGTGGTTCTAAGACCACCTCAGGTGATCTTGAGAAAGTGAGTTGTTAGAAGCCATCTGCGCATTGATTGTTCGAATGCCGTTCATGGATTGTTTTGCTACAACATAAGATCTCATAATGAATGCTTGAATAAAGAGATTAAACTATGATGTCATTCTATAACATGTTATTACGATGTTTTCATCTTCTCTAATCCTCCATGACAAGTATCTACGGGTAAGGGCCGAATGGGGATGACTTTTATTGCAAGTGTCAAGGATCAGGCCATTAAAGGATTCCAGTTTTTTGGAGTCAGATTTATATTCCTAAACTGTAATTAACTAAATAGAGGAAAATAAACATCATTAACAAAATAAGGTTTAATTAAAGCTCATTAATTAAAATGAGTGTATTCATCGTTGGAATTTGCAATGGTAAGATTGTTTCTAGGGACATTTTGAAATCAGGGCAGAAATGTTGATGTTTCTATGATTGCAAAAGGAAACAAGTGTAAACAGAGTAGGATTTACACGAAGAGGGAGAAGAGAGAGTGAAAAGTGAGTGAGAATGAAAAAGCAATAATATAAATCTTGGAAATAATAAAGAAACTAATACAGAAAATAGGAATGCTACATAAGTTGAGGGATGGAGGTGAATTTCATGAGGAAAGAGTTTTTGTAAAGCTTTCACGTATAACTCGATCGTCGTTCTTAACTGAAGGGGTGCTCGAACCCCTTATAGCGTACGAAACAGGTGTGCTTGGGGTCGGCGATATAGCACTCAGAAACGGTGATCTTTGGGATGTAGCAAGAAATCATATGTTTTGGTTCACTTCGTTGATGAAATTGAATTAATATAAACTCAATAACTCAAAATAAAATGAATTTTAAAGAGAGAGAAAAACTAGTTGGCAAAACTAGAGGGAACCAGGGCGGGGATCCAAACCTTGAACAGTAGGTACGGCTTATGGCATCCAGCCAAGCTACGCGACCTGAATCTTGACTCCAATCTGTGTCTAATCACACACGATGTAGTTTAGCTTCCATCAAACCGGAAGCGTATTACGATTATAATTTCTGATTATTTAATTATCACTGTAATTGTAACAGCGAAAATTAAATTGATACTGTAATTAGAATGGTAATAAAGAGTAGATATGCAATCCTTAAAATCAGATTAACCATTAAAGCGGTACGAATTGACGCGTTAAATGTAGTCGTCCACCAGTCGATGCTTCATTCTTTGGGTTCTTGCTTTAGTTTGGATCCCGAGATTATGACGGGAGGATGTGTCCCCTCTTTGCTCATCGTTTGACTTTTAATAGGATCGACCGATTGATCAACTTTATTGGTGCCGGAATGAGATATGGTGATGCAAGATTAGAGTGATAGATTACTGTCATTCATTCAAGAAAGAATCATTAACTTCAACGTATCGGACTTCCCAACCCTAGACGCTCTACTCAAACAATTCATTGAAAACATAATAAATAAAGACAAGCAATACAAGGCCATAAAACTCGGTAGATCTCAAGTATCACCTTAGACGTTGCTGATTTCATTAAACAAAGAAACTTACTTAGGCAAAGCAGGTTCCACAGTCGTGATACCATCTAACAAATCAAGCATCCAAATACACTCATAACACGGCTCATCAACTCAAAACAAATGCACCATTAAAACAATACAACGAAGGCATAATAAACGCACCAACCCACGAAGCCCACCTAACCTACCACAAGATCCCTTCCTCTAAAGAACACTCAACATCTTCATGACGCGCAATTAAAAAATGAGTCATGAACCAACTTTCGCATCAAATAAAAGAATTGCAAAGAAGGTCCCAAGAATAGACATTGACAAAACAAACAACAAGGAAGCTTAAAGAGTCAAGAGTTGATAGAAATACAAACAAATAAAACGACTGAGAAATGATGGCTAAGAAAAGGAAAGTTTTGAGTCCAAATCCATTCGGGTGAATGGAGATTTGAGCTGAAAACAGAATGATGTTAAATCCATTGAATATATTTGACCTGAAGAAAAGCGAAAATCAATTAAGGCATCTCTGCAAAAAAGTTGCAAGTAGAGATTTGGAATGAAAGAAAGAAGACGGGTGAATTGCAAATGTGTTGAATAGATATAGCTGCCTATCTACCTGCAGGAATTGGCGTTGGTTGGGAACTTGAGACTCTCTTTGCTCAGCGAGGCAGGGAATTTTAAGGTGATGAGCGCTGCTTCGAGTGGAGAAAAGGAGGGACACTTGAATGTGTCATTCAATGGCTCGGAACCTCGCGGTGGTTTTTTAATCATTTTAATGCGTTCCATCGTTCTAGGCATCAAACATCGAGATAGCGAAGGGCAATCAAAGACTTGGTAGTGGGCCAAAATATATTCTATTTTCTACCTTGGATTGATTTTTCTCATATTAAAATTCTGTTTCTAAAAACATTTAAAATAGTTCTATCGACCCTGTCAAGTAATGTTGAAGTTTACTACTGCAACCCATTTTACTTGTGATCAGTTTTCATACCATATTCATTAGTACGGCTATTTATTATCAACAGTATCCTTCATTCTTTTTGCACCGTAGTGTGAATGAGGTGATCACTTATACATGAAATAGAATTGTTCAATACATTTTGAAGAAAAAATCGTAATTCAAGCTTTCGAAAAAATAACTGAAATAAATATTTGACTAAGGAATACAAACTTTAATGCGATGTAAATTCAAATATTTACTAACCTCTCTGTCCGTTTCAATGTCATAATAAATGAAGTTTATTAAAACAAAGACATAAACACGCCTCACTAATTTATAAGAATTGCTAAGTATTTGTCTCGCAAATTTCCATTATATTTCGACAGCAAAAACATGCCGCCAAACCAAGGGCGTCGCAATGGAAACATCAATTCGATAGGCATTTCTATATTTTAAGTGTGAAACGAAATAAAACAAAGAATTCTCAGAAGAACCCTATTATTAAGGATCTGAAGATGATACATTTGCACAATTCAAATCTCCCTCCACAAATATCTACCTCATAATAAATCGTCTCCAGGAATCCAGCGTCCCAAAAATTACCTCTGGAAATCTACTTATAAAATATCGATTTCTCTCTAATAACTTCACCAAATAAAGGCCAAACAAATACATAATCATTATAGTGATTTCAAATTAGCAAATTATTAACCACGATAATTATAATCCTCATAATCTGAGCTCATTTGTGCTCATCGACCTGGCCTCTATTCTATGAAAAGAATAAACGTAAATTAAAATAAAAACTAGTTCTCTAAATATATCTTTGAATAAATAATTATTCCAAACATCATTACACTTTAATTTAGAAAATAATGTTTGATTTGAAGTATCTGAACTTTGTATCTGAGTCTTTAACCATTTGTTCATATTAAAGGGTATGAGTTCTTGGTTTAATAAACAATGATTAAAATACTAAAATCTAGTTGAAAAATAACTTTCAAAAATCTAATCTAATTAATATTGCTAATAAACAGCCGCCACTAATCAAAACGACTGAACAGACACAGGGCCAACGGCTCACTAACCCAGGTTGAAGGGTGGGACCGGTGGGCCAAAAACGTATATTTGATATAGGATTACGAAAATTTACTATTGAATCTTTACTATTATTTTAATAAAATAGTTGAAAAAATTAAGTAACCGTTTTTAATAAAATAAATCAATTTAATATTTGTCTTTCTTCAAAATGAAATATTATATTTACATAAATACGTCATAAGGTTGTTTTAACATTGCTGGAAGCACCGAGCGCATGCAACGACTCTCAGAGTCGTTGCATTAAAAGTGGGCGTGAGGGTAATATGAGGGCATTGGTCCTTGGTCGGTCTTGACATTGAACTTCACGAGATTCGTGGTCGTCGGCAATTTGTGAAGTACCTGCCTGGTATTGCCAAAGCTTTCTTACGCTCCTTACGACGCTCTCAACAAAGGGCATAGTGATGCAGTTAGACGAGTTTTATTTCTTTAAAATATGTGTTTATGTTGTATTATCAATCAATGTGGCCGCCCTCGGCGGCGAGCACACGCTTCAGGCGAGATCTGATGGCCGCGCACAAGTTGCGGACGAAGTCCTTCAGCATGAAGGCCACGCAGTTGACGGATGACTTCTGCTCTTCGACGTCACTGTGAAGGGCCTTGCACGCCTTGCCCTCGACATGCGCCCACACGTTGTAGTTGACAGGATAGAGGTCGGGCGACTGCGAGGGCAAAGATTCATTCCACCAGAAGTTCATGTTCGACCCCACCCGCTCCTCCACGGCTTGGGCCCCTTTGGGCCAGGGCACCGTCCTGCTGAAAGACGTAGTCCGTCTTCTTTGTGACCTTTCTCGCCCAAGGTAGAGCCTGTAGCCGGTGGCGAACCACACCTGCGGCATCTTCTTGCCATTCGAAGCCACGAAGCCGACCATCATCAGGGAAGGAGGTTGTTCGGATGTCTACACAGAGCGGACCTCTGAGATATCCCGGCCGAAGCTTATCACGCGCTACTTCTGCTTCTTGATGACCGGATTGACCGTGAAAATTCTTTGATTGGGAATTCGATTGCCATGACTCTTAAAGTGGTGAAGAAGTCGAGGACAGCGTTCGTGACGTTGTTCTTGCACAGGGTCGGTGAGCTTAGGCCTACCCACGTACCTCAAGCTCTTGACACCTCCTCCTTGACACGGTCATCCGGCGGACGTGGAGCTGCTTGTCCATGTCGGACTTGTTGTGTCTCGAGACAATTCTTCATCCCCCCCCCCGTCGCCTTCATAAGTTGGGGCAATAGATTATTTTGTTATGTTTGTTTGTATCATTGGTCATTGAAGTGCACATGCGCATCCTCTAGTTTATTGGGATTCCAATCACTAGTAGGACAACTAGAAATCAGAGTAGTTGTTAGTTCTCTGGTATTCAACAGAAGGAGAGGATACAAACACATCAATTTCACAATATATTCGTAATATCTGCAGTGCTGTTGGTCATATTAAAAGAGGAAACCCTGCGCTTTCTCTTCATATAAACTCAATACAATGTTTGATTATTTCTCTCTGAAGCTATTCTCTTTTCCAGAAGAAACAATTATTCTTCATGTGGATTATGTGAGTCAGGCGTTGAGGATATGACGCTCGGGTTGGCAAAAGCGGAATGTGCCTGTCAACGAACGTGTGCGGTTTTGCCTTTGAAATACTCAATTACTAAAGAGGCTCGGTTTTTATAACAATTCTGAATTCCAAAGCTACTTTTAAAATTAAGGGCATAAAAGTAATTTCCTTTAGGGAAAAAGATTTGAGGTTGAAAGGAATCATTTGCAAAGTGTTGATTGCTATATTCATTACCTTCTTCCTCTTATTTTCTCCCCTTTTCGAAGCTTTCTTGTAAAACATTTGTGCTTTAGGTTAGAGAAGGTGTTTTGGAGTGAAACTCAGTTAATAATAAATTGATATAAGTCTCATTAAGACTCGTTTTTCAGGCTTTAGCCTTAAAGCACTTTATTTGCGTGGCTTTATATTGTTATTCTTCAATTTCTTCAACCGTTACATATTTAATGCGCATCAGCGCCATCCAAACATACCTATCCCCTGCTAATCTCTTTATGCCCAATCAAGAACAATCCCCCACCCCCTTATTTGTTGGGACGGCAAATTGGTCCTTCAGAGAAAGGCGCTGCTACGCACTGTAGCATCTTTTCCGCTCAGACGAATGTAAGTTGTAGGGGCGCTTGAGGGCTGCACCCACTTATGCCACACAAGATATTGATTAATCACGTAAATGATAAATAACTCCCTCTAGAGTTTGTACTCGAGAACATGGACTTTAATGAGATAAGAAACGCATACTCTTTTACAAGCAGCAAACTGCTTATCAACAATGACATAAATCCCACGCTCACATAGAATTCCAAACACTCAACACTACAAATAAAAATTCTAAGCCAAACATTCCCTTTCCACTTTAAAAATTAGTCAAGTACTAATTACCAAATTTTAGCCCGATCAACTCGCCATAAGTTAGAGTAAACAAAAGAAAACAACGCAAAATCTGGGCATAAAAGACACAGATAAACCCTTTACCATAGCAGTAGGGACCAAAAACCTCTCTGCTACAAAGGCTTGAATGCCTTACACACACACATACGCACATACATATATATATATATATATATATATATATATATATATATATATATATATATATATATATATATATATATATATATATATATATACATATATATATATATATATATATATATATATATATATATATATATATTTAAAAAAATATACCAAAACGCGAAGAAGGCCAGATATACCCAATCATCAGGGCCCTTTCCTTCATTCTCCTCTTCATTTTCACTTTCCTATTATTCTCCCCAATTTTAACTACTACTTTCTCCTACTAAAGTACCCTACTGCTATATTCCTCACTTTATCTGTCCATTGTTAATTGAGTATTTATGAATAAAGATTTTATGTTATGTACAATAATGAGATGTGCCAGAAATCGTCTTTATGCTATCAATCCGTCTTCTCTATTCCGACCTCTTTAGTTCTCTTCCTATCACATTATGAATCTCTTTTAAAAGGATTATGATTAAAATGATTTTTTAGGCATAATAAAGAGCAGAGAATATAAAAAAAACGCCATTTACACTTTCATTTTACAAAAGAGACCTTGGAAAGATGAAGGAGATGTCGATTGTGGAGGGCAGAGTTTTAAACCTGTGGAATTTTTGTTCGATATTTGGCTTTAATGTTTTTTTGAGACTCGGGCGAGAATTTCACCTTTTCATTCATTCTCTACACCCAGTTTTATAAGCTTATTCCACCGGTGTGTGATCAATTTTTTACAAAATTGTTTTCGAATATTTGATTTAATTCTAATTTGTTCCTTCTCTCGCTTTCTCTGAGGCAAGGATGTTCTAATTACGATTTTTAGGATGTTTAAAGATTTGGAACGGATTTGTTATGAAACGTTTAAATGGAACTTTAAATCCTAAGCGCTTTATAGCTTCAATTTCTTAGCTCCTTCCATCCTTACCGTTCAGAAGTAAGTCTTATACTTTACGAGTCTCCTTTAATCTAATTCTAAATCAAGTCATCCTTTATGGACGGCTTTCGTCTCTGTCTGTCCCTCTCTCGCTCCTTCAGGAACCTTTGCTACTTTTCCGAATCATCAAAAGAAAGATGGCAACAGCTCAGAATTCCCGCCTCTCGAAACACCAAAAAGATGAACACTAGCCCCAAATTTACTCCCCCTTAAGAATTGAGGCATCCATTAAGTTATCAACATAATTGGACCAATTATTTAGTCTCTCCTATCTGCATTTTATGCATTAATTTGATGGTGTGTATACAGCCAAGCGATGTTATGAAAGAAGGAATTGGTAAGGATTTCATTTAATATGTTCTCCCATTCCTTAAATGTGGACCTACTATTTAACGCGGGATCCGAAACACGGCTCATGGAAGAGAACCGAAACATTAGTTAAGTACTAATCGTTAAGTAGCTTAAATAAGAGAGTTAGTCTAATTACCACAAAGAGAAATCAGTTGAAGCTCTTGCCACAGAGATTGGGGCAATTTATCCGTACAATGATCGGAAGATTTAAGTTTTTAGTAATTTGGTTTTCATTTAAAACGTAAGCCAACGAAGGCATATCTCGTGGAGTGGTTATAAAGGACCATTTGTAAAGAAACACCGCTGGCTTTCTCTTCACATGCTCATTTCCACTGTGTCGTTCCGGAATCTGCCGAAGGGGTATTTATATCCCCACAGCCTTGAAGTGGAAAGCGTCCAATTTCCGTGATATTGACCGCAACTGAAATTGCGCTCGTAATTTCCTCGATGAATGCAGCTCTAATTAATAACATGACTGGCTGGATCTGGGAAGAGGAGCCCGCATTCCTTGTCTGTTGTTGGAGCCAAGAAAAATCCGATTCACATTTAACGATTGATATTGGACAAAAGAATAATGCTCTTGAAGAAAAGCTCTTTTAATTGACCTATTTGAACAAGAGTGGTCACAGCTTTGTCTCTTCGAACATTAGATTTGTCCATTTGAAGCATAGGGGTTCCAGTTTATGATGCTTTAAAAAATAGAGGACCCAAAGCAGGAAATATGAAAGCATAAGTTGAACAAATTAATGTCGTTACTTTTAGGTTGGGTTTGGATTGCTTTGGCATGATGAGAGAGCGTAGCGAGAGAATAATCTCTATCAAATGATGAGTTAAGTAAAGCTACAGTATGCCTATTTAGAAAGTTGTTAGAGACTAGCGTTGAACCAACGTCGTGGAGGAAAGCAAACGCGATACCTATCTTTAAAAGGTGGATAAAACGAGTAAGGCTAATTACCGGTCACTGAGTTTGACATTCTTGGTGGAGCAAAGGATTGAATCTGTAGTAGCGAAATCTATTAGGGATCACTTAGATAAACACGAATCACAACACGGCTTTACTCAAGGCAAATCGTGTTTGAGTGATTCACTGCCTTTATAGAAAGGTGTAGGATGCTGCCGATAGAGATGATAATTGCAATATTGTTTATTTAGGTTTTAGTAAGGCTTTCGACAGGGTACCACACTCACGCATTTTGAATAAGGTTAAATCTCATGGGTTCGATGGAAGTATTTTGGGGTGGATTCAGACTGCAAGAAATGGGTATAGATGGCATGAAATCTGAATGGAGGAATGTTACCAGTGGTGTTTCTCTTGGGTCGGTGTTTCTCACTTATATTCGCAATCTGGACATAGGTATAAGTAACGACCTGATCAAGTTCGCTGATGACGCTTAGGTAGGATTATAAGGCCTGACTACGATGCTGAGGTATATTACAAGACGAGTTGACCAAACTCTTCCAATGGATGGAGAAATGCCAAATGCAATTTAACATAAGAATAGAATTGTCTGTTAAACTGCAAAGCACAACTGCTCACATTGCAACCCCTTTGGTGTACTGCGGTGTTGAGATTGAAGGTTAAAACAGGTAAGTGAAACAGTTCTTTTAAGGACTGTTTAATCGGTCTATTGGATTCAGACCTCAGTCGGAAGTGTCCGCTTATGTGAACAGGATTCATACAGAAAATAATCTAAATCAAAATAAGGATATGGAGAAATCAAATTTCCTCCTCACTCCAACCTTAAATTTCAAATGTTTATCAACCATGAAGTCGCCACACATTTATCTCAATTTATTCATTCCCTCTTAATTCGATGCTCATACTCATTTAATTTGTTTTTAATTGACTCATAATTATAATCATTATTGATTTTGATTCAGAGGTAAGAATACTCCTAATATAACAAAGAACCAGGCAATGGCTTCGCCACTCCTCCCAACAGCGGTAGCTTGCATTTCCCTCCTAAGATTAAAATTTAAAATCTAAAAAAAAGCAGCCACGGTTAAATTTTTTAAAATTTTCTGAACTTCGCCAATTATAAAAATTTTAAAAAGAAACTCTTAACTAAATTTCTCCCCTTCAAAATATCACGTTGCTAAAATATATTTATAGAAGAAGACATATAAAAATATATTTTCTGAACTTCACCATTTGTAATTCTTTGGTTTTAAAAAATTCACAAAATTTCGATACTTATATTTATTTCTAAACTTTACCATTTTGTTTTTGATATTATAAAAGAATTATTAGAAATAACTTTGATAAAAATCAAAAGTCATAACGAAACTAAGATGAAATTATTATTCAAATACTCAAAAAAGTCCCGTTTTTAAATTATAGTTAGTGATGATGATGATGCTAAATTTTAATATGAAATCATTTATCTAAACGAATAGATAAAGAAGCAAAGAAATCCATAAGTAATTGCTTTGTATTAATAAAATCTACTCGATTTTATTTCTGTGATTTACTTCGGGACCGCTAAACTACATACATAAACTAAAACCAAAAAATCCCTTTGGATTAGTTTTGCTCGGTGACTCACAGGACTCTGACATCTTCGTCGCCCTTTGCCGTCCCCATAAATTCCTCTTCCTGAAGATCCTCGGACTTCATTGCCTTATTTCAATCCCTAACGGATCTAATGTTAATTGAAGGATCCCTTTGGTTTAGGAGTAAACTTCCAACGGGGTACGAATTTTGACATACAGGGTGTTTGGGCCTTCAAAATTTGGATAACGGAAGCGTCGTTTTCTCTGTTTTCTTTCCTCAAGTTCCGAGGCAGAATTCGAGGAGACTCTAGTCATTGCCACCTACCTGGTTTCCCTAAAGGTTCGGATGGTAAGGACATGCGGCTATTTACCTTACACTATTTTCACTTCCTATACTTTCACTACTTTCTGCTCACATCTCCCATGCATGATACCGCCTCGTTGCTATTGCGGTTCAAATTCGAGTAAAAAATATATATCCAGCAGTCTTGTTGTGGCTTCTGCATTGGCGCTGTTTTATTAACACCCAAATTGAAGAATTAA
Organism: Ceratothoa steindachneri; assembly: GCA_963969495.1. NCBI lineage: Eukaryota > Metazoa > Arthropoda > Malacostraca > Isopoda > Cymothoidae > Ceratothoa > Ceratothoa steindachneri. The sequence goes on from OZ018331.1 coordinate 45,135,066, forward strand.
AATCCCCAAAGAGTGAAAGAGAGACAAGTAAAGAGAGTGAGAGAGATTTTATCATAATGTGCATTACTCGTAGATGCACCCCCGCCCCCGCCGCTGAATGCAACGATACAACTGTTGTTTCGTGTCCCATCCTCACAAAAGACGAAAATAACCCTACCATCAGCCGTCAGCGCCCCATTAAATGTGTAAGTGTGTAGTTGCGCAGTTTGCTTCTCTCAGCTCAGGGAATTTGACATCAAGAAATAGTGTCTAAGGAGGAGGTGATGGGTGGTCTGTCGTTTGGTTGAAGTCAAGTTCTCCCAGACCCGATACAAGGTTAGGAGGAGGGAGATATCCTCCCTGTTCCGCCGCTTAAAGGCGGGACTTTTGAGGTGCGTTTTGAGATCCGACACCACAGCCGACCACTCGGTCGGGTCTTGTACGGGTCCAGCCGCAGCACCCTCTTCAACGGGGCGCTGAGGCGCCCGGATAGGTGTTCCGGGTGTAGTCGGTAGCCGGTCGTCAGGCTGTAGGGGGTAGGCGAAAGGCCTGTATTGTTCAGTGCCCCGAGCTTGTGTCTGTTCCACTACGGACACTTTCTTTCCTCCATTATTGTTTCTTGCTCTATGGCTTCACATAAAAATATTCTGCATATTTTCTTATTTTATTCTAACCTTCACACATTCAGTGAGCCACCTAAAATCGTGCGAGTATGTAAATTACAGAATTACAGAATTACAGAATCTAGGACCAACAAAGACCCTAAGGTCCGCTCGAGGCTAGTCCGCTACACTACATCCGAAACTACGATACACACTTATCTACGAGTGTATCTCTAACATGCTATATTTTTTTTTTTATTTTTAAATATATAATCTACTGTACACACTTATCTACATGTGTACAATGTCAGGCATATTAACTACTTCAACCTAGGAGGGGGGGGCGATAGAAAGTTTTTCTTCTCAACTTCCGCAGCCCTCGACTGCTAGTGGTGAAAATCTAGTTATAGGATAGGCGGAAAAGAAAATGGATATCTAAACTACACATGCAAGAGAAATCGCTGGCATCATTTTTAGTCATCATTTTTACTCTCGTTGTTCCTCCGCTCCAAACTCCTTTTGCAAAGACTTTATTATTTACTGTGCTCAGACTACGTTATATTTATACTATTTAAGTGCGCGTCGAGACGGTTTTTAAACATATTTACCGACCTACTATCCACTACGTGGGTGGGTAGCCTATTCCAAATTTGAGTAATTTTAAACGTAAAATAGTTTTGGGCTATACTAGTGTTAAATCGCTTGTTCACTAATTTTAATCCGTGTTGCCGAGTATTTCCCCTATGATCCAATTCGAACAAATTCCTATAATCAACGTTTGAAAATCCTTTCAATATTTTAAATACTTCAATTAGCTGGCCACGTAATCTTCTGCCTTCGAGAGATAGCAAATCTAATGCCCTGAGTCTTTCCTCATAGGGCCTGTTTCTCAGCTCGGGAATTAATTTTGTAGCCCTACGCTGCACTCTTTCTAATTGCGCGATATCTTTGTTTAAGTATGGAGCCCAAAATTGAACCGCATATTCGAGCAGTGGACGCACAAGTGATGTACAATGAGAGAAAAAGTGTAGAAGATAAATATAGGTAAAATAGATGGTGAGTTTTTCCCTGGTGTAGAGGGCATCTCTAAGGTACTTCTCTTTTCTTGTTTTGTCTCATTTGCTTTCTTCGTGTACACCATCAGTGGTTACTTTTGTTGCTTGTTTGGTCGTATTGCGACCTTTGCCTTTGACTTCAACTATTTCGTTGTTCTTTGGACTTTATTTATTTGATTAGAGTATGTGGATAAGTGGGCAGCGTAGATACTCTTCCAAATGACGAATACCTGAGAAACCTCGGAATAAAAAGGTGATAGAAGTCGTGAGTTTTAAAGAAGTATTATGGTTACGATATTTATTACCTGGGTATCAGACAAGCCGAATATTGTGAGTAAGAAATTGGCGTTTAAATGAAATTATTATGTGCTACTAAAATTCCATGTACAAACCCACAATTATAGCTGTATATTTGTATTTTAAGGCTTCTATTATTAAGATATTTTAGTGCTTAAGCAGGGATCTCCTAGGCAATAGCTTTTTCGCGACGGCATCTAGCATGGAAATCAGCATTAGAAATCAGGCAGACCTTTTGTAGTAGATATTTTTGCGCCTTGTATGAATTCCCTGTATATTTTGAGCAAAGAGAAATTTATAATTATGTGTTTCAGTCTTATGTGGAAAGGCAGCTTGAATAAAACCGAAATGACAAAGCAATAAGAAGGATATTCGATACTCACTGCCGCTACCAAATGCGCTTGAGAAGAAGCTTTTCGCTCGGTCACGAGTTGAGAATCAGGTGGACTTCTCAGAGGAAAGAGGCTTAGGACATCAGTCAGTTAATATCCTTTTGTAGGAAATTTGTTAGTATTTTATATCCTTCTCATGGAAAAGGAAATATCGGGAAAATTTATTAATCTTTAATAGCACTTTATTGATAACATTAGTTCCAAATTCCTAGATGTTGCAATGACCCAAAAGAGAATACGGAAGATTAATTTGATAAGACTAAGGTCACGTAGATGTTGAGACAGTGGAAAAATTAATAGATGATTCAAATAATTAATCAAGATGATAAAGAGTGGCATAAAAAAATATATAGATGATTCAAATAATTAAGCAAGATGATAAAGAGTGCCATAACAAACATATTGAAATCCCATCACTCTGTGATTCAGAAGAACTATTATTGTTTTTTTCTGGAAATCACCTCGTGAAATCGGAGACACTGTAATATTTATTGGCAATACCGCTTTTTTTTCTTCATTATTATTACTTAAATAAAATATGGATCACAATTATGTTCATTTAGATGAAACTAAGGAGCAAAAACTAATGAAGGCATATCTACCAAAGTTAGAAAGCTAGTTAGTCACTGATGACAGATGGATCTGTTATTGATTTATAAACTTCAGCTATAAATAACTTCCAATTCCATTGTTCAGGATGGTATAGGTGTAAAAATGTGGAATATGTTTTGACATTGAACACCCTTTGAACTCTTGTTGTCTTATACAGTAACTCCATCCCTATCCCCCATTTGCCACACAAGGCGACTCCATTACGCCAAGCTAGAGGATGAAATCCCAGTTCGATGCGGACAAAAAAGGCGAAGACAATTTTATTGATTATTAAGTAGACGCATCGAAGAGAAACGGGTTTTTTTAACTACTACTCCTATGAAAAAAGTTCGGACGCGATACAGAAATTACCTTTTTTGTCTATCGATCTACTACCAATGGAGGGAAGAAGAATCCTAAAGATGTGCCGTTCTTTTATTTCTGGAGGAGCAAAGTTGCTCCTACAGATTTCGAAATCCTCTGCTATCGCTCATGTAATTATCGAAGTAATTCTTCCTCAGATCGTATAAAAGGTGGATACATGTGGGGCCCTGAAGTTGGGCCAGTGTGCTGTGCTCGCTGACTCCGGCAGCTCCTGAAGCCAACCTGGTGCCAAACGTACTGCTCTTCAGAAATATCTCTCTTAAGAGTCCAACGATGGTTAGCAAGTATACTGCGACGCGCAAACTCTGCCTATAAAATGATAAAATTAATGTAGATCAGCTTCGAAAATAAAAAAAAACGAATCATGAGGATCTCGGAACAGCAGGAGGCACCAGAGGTGTTGGACCTTGGCCCACCAAAGTGTGCACACGCCCTGATTCCTCGCCAACTACTGACCCATTGTGTTATGGTTGTCCTTGACTAGACAAAGACTAAGGCAAAATCTGCTGCGGCCACCCGCACTAGGCGAGCATTATTAGACCTGCAACACTCCACAATGGCTTGTCGTCTTGGACCACCTTGCCACCAGCCCAACTATGGAGTGCCAAGATAGTGGGCTGACGAATGCACAACCCCTTCCTACTCTAAGCATCTTTGCTGCAAGTTTCTCTCTATGCCCAACATATTCTTTTTAAGGGCATAAATTGACACCATCACCGAAATCGACGGGCAACTAACTACTACTACATTATATTTGGCATAGTTGGGACTTCTTTATTTCCCCTCATTTTGAATTGCGAAATTAGATCCAGATGACTGCCTCAATAAGCATTCCTCTCTGATTCCTAGTAGGCTCCATATGAATATGTATTTGTTTAAAATATTTTTTTCTCGAAGTCCCCTAGTAAACCGAAAGCAGGATTTTAGGATTGTATATATGCCGCTATTCGAGACCTTGAAGGCTTTGCCGGGCGCCTGTCCATCGACTATGAAAAAGCCTGACAGAAGAGGTGTGTTAAGAGAGCCCACTTAAAGCGCAAGACGAAGTAGATGAGCGAATGCGATCAGGCAGACCACTCTACAGCTTAGGGACAACTACAGGGAAAGCAGGATCTTCCATGCAGGAGAGACGAGAGAGAAACACAGAAGGCTGGAGAACACTTTCCGAGCAAAGGGCTCTTTGTTGTCTGGACACAGCCAGAGGGGAGGACAGGTAAAGGGAGCTGCGGCTGTTTACGATTGTAAATGTGAAAAGGAGGACTTTAAGTGTAATTGGAAATGTAATGGGCATCCACTTCTGGATAAGTTGAAGGGGTCGAATTGTGTAAAATATATATAATAGAAAAAGAACAGCAAGAAGGAGATGAAATTATAGTTAATCAAACTCCACCTCCGCCAAATTTCCCTTCAGGTTCTTCCTGGATAAATGATGCCCAGGAAATGATACAATGTCCGATGCCCTCATAAATGGACACTGCCAAATAAATAGCGAGTGTAGAAGTCTAGCTACATCCATACATTAGTGTATACATAAATACACCGACACAGCTGCGTGTCTCTTCCTTATTCCAAATTCGCCTTTCGCATCGAATCCCCTCCACCCTTTTTCGCGCCTTTGAGACAACCTTCAGAGTCAGAGGTTACTCATGACCTTCCTCTACGGATTACGCTAGACGCAGCTAGATAATCATTTGGGCTACCCACTCCAGGACCTAATCATCGGAACGAACACTTCGAGAATGAGGATTTCGATTGGAGTCACAGTCTGACTCGTCTTCGCGATCTGGGATCATTATATCAAGACTCCGGTCTAGGATTACGCACCATTCGGTAACCTCGGACGACCCGGCTAAGTGTGAACATCGTCAGAAGAAGAAGACATTCATTTTCACCCTCCAAATACTTTCGAACTCCAAGGTATCGTTAAAGTGAATTATCCCCTTCCCTTACTTCACTAGTTTAGCCGTTAACTAGAATATCCATCCCGAGCTCATAACCTTGATTATCTGAAGTGATAATTCAGTGCTTAACTCCATAATATTATTCAATTTATTCTGTCGGGTGCAATTAAGACGCAAGCATCCTTGTACGTAGAATTCAAATGTAATCTTCACGACATTATATATAGACTTACCTGTTCAGTGCAAAGACTAATCCTATTTATACCTATATACGCTGTTTCATATTTATAATTCATGTATATTAAAGATTATTTTTTTATCTGTGTGCTTAACTATTTTGGACGATCCTTTGGCAATTAATAAGCAATCCGCTCGGCTTAAATCTCAATATTACATAGGTCCACCCATGACTGGCTCTTACAGAGTGAGGACACACTCAGGGGATCATTATCTTAATTTTGATCAAAAGGGACTCACCGGGGTTATTCTTATTCACCGGAAGTGTCTACGGTAGGTGTATTGGCTAGACTTGACCTCCGCTTTACCTTGATGCGGGATTATAATATATGCCTAGAAAGTGGGACTGGGATTACCCATTCACTAAACCTCAACAGAGAGATAACTAGTAATCGTGGACTATATAAAGGGTTATTGTATGTAATGAAAGAGATATATATATATATATATATATATATATATATAATGCAATTAATAGTACTAAGATATACCTTGTCAATTGTGTACATCTATGAATCCCCAGCTGTGAACGCGCCAGACGCACAACTTGACCACCTCAGGAGAACGGAACTTGTTTGCCATCTCCGCATTCGTTGTGTGGATGCCGTTCATGGGTGGTTTCCTAATGAATGTTTGCCGTTCATAATGAATGCTTAAATAAAGAGATTAGACTACGCTGTTCCTCTATAACATTTTATTATGTCTTTATCTTCTCTAATCATCCATAACAAGAGTAATATCTCAATGGGATGACTTTTATTGCAAGTTCCCCGAATCCTGACAGGAGAAGATTTCAGTTTTATACAGGTGGATTTATATTCCTCAACTGTAATAAACTATTTAGAGGGAACCAAAAATCGTTAAAAAAATAAGAAGGCTGAAAACACCCCGATGATTTAGATAACTTTTATTCATGGTAGCAATTTTAATTAATATTCTTAATATTAACATTTTAAAATAATTTTGGGATGATCGCGTAAAGATTCAAGTGTAAACAAAACCTAATTTACACGAAGAGGAGAGGGAGAGAGAGAGAGAGAGAGAGAGAGAGAGAGAGAGAGAGAGAGAGAGAGAGAGAGAGAGGAGAGAGAAAGTGTAGGAATCATAACTATAAATTTTGGAAAAGGCAGTTGAAAGTTATTCAGAAAATTGGAAAGTTACATACGTTTGGAGTGAAGCATTTCGTGGAGAAAGAGATTTTATAAAGCTTTCATACAACACTTGAACAAGTCTATTTAACTGATAGGGTGTTCTCCCTACGAGTGGGTGTAGCACTCAATCATGATTGATCTTTGGCATGTGGAGAGGAATTATACTTGTCTATTCACTTTAATGATGCATTTCCATCAATATAAAAAACAGTAAAATAAAATGATTTTTGAAGAAATAGAAAGTGTCAAGTGGCAGGACTATAGGGAACCAGGGAGAGACTAGAGCGGACTAGGACGAGAAGAAGAGAGTGAGTCAAGTCTATGGACTCTCTGCTCTCACATCTGGGAGATGAATGAAAGGTAGTGTTACTACACTTCTTACAACCTCCACAGTTTCATGGATAGCAGCAAATTATTGTGTTAGAAATGGCCAAGGCACTTTCTTATTCTGCTACCGTCAAGGGATTTTGATTTCCGGATTTGGCCGATGTGGATGAGATTATGGCCATTATCGATACTCGCAAGGGAAGTTTCCTTTAAGGGAAGATTTTGAAGAGTTCCTCCTCTTCTCTTTTTAGAGAGACCAAAGTAGTTCGTGTCTGTTGCCTCGAGGGTTTATGCTTCTTTCACGCATTTTTACTTCTCTTGAATTAATATCTATTTTACGAAGCTTCTTTTACAAGCACTCTAGAAGCACTCTTCTGATTGCTGTGTTTTATTTTAAAAGGAAAATAAATTTCTTCTTTAGCCTCTTGAATGTTCATAATTCCAAGCCTTTTCCGCTCAAGATAACGCATCTAATTCATGGCTAACAGCTTTCATTTGGAGAAAAAGAATAGCTTCAACCTTAACTCCACTTTCGATGAAAAATATAATCATATTTTTACTTTATAGATATTTGTTAATTCGGATTCATACGCTGACATTTAATTACAGAAAATCAGTATTTTTCTACCTTCTTGACGTTTAATTGTGAGATATCAGATAATTTAGCAGTTGAAGTAACGTATCGTAATTTATGTCTAAGATCAAACTTGATAGAAAAAGTTTAACACAGACGATGCTTATAAGTAAAAGCAATCGTTGGCACAAACAAACAATGTTATTTCTCAGTATTTATTTTTAGTTTAAGATTAAAAGGAGAAAACTACTTCAGTTATAGTTTCAGGAGGTTCCTGAGTTAATTCCAAACCCAGTCGGTGCATAGAGGAAAATGAGTTTTAATTAGGTACTTCTTCAGTTTTATCCTCCGGAGGTTATGAAAATCTCCTTGAGGATTTCTCATGTGAACAAAAACGCGTTTATGAATGATACAATGAGCAAATTCTAGTTTGGAGTCGGATCAAACTGACATGAACGCATTCAAACATTCATCCAATTTTATCAGATATCTTTCAGAATGCAAATGAAAACCGAGAAACGAAAATTGTTAATAAAAACACGAATCAACTCAAAATCATGCAAAGAAAGTCTGGAAATGAACCACTAAATAAAATGAAGAACGTTGAGTCGTAAATAGATAAGAGTAGATAAAAGAGCACATGAAAAGAAATATTGGAATGAAATAGAATTAAGAATCTTAAAAGGAAATCGATATTTTGGAGTGAATGAGGAAGGTCTAAAGAGACCTTTCTCTCGGGCAGGGCAGACGAAGGAAGGTTATTGACAAATAAATTAAACACGAAATTGGCTCTTGAAAAGGGAATAAAGAGCGCTGTGCATCGAGAGGAAGAGGAGGCTTCTGGTCCCCTTTATTACCAAGTCTGGGTGGTAATTTAATGATAAAATCTACATATTAACACATGATCATCCTCAAACTACACTGAATATCGTCCTTTAGAGGGACCTATTCTTTGCACAACATAGGGGTGATGGTAACTTCATGAGGTGAGTATCGATTCCGTCTACATGGGCATGTATACACGGGGGTTCCTGAGGGTTTAGTAGATACTAACAACCCTGTACCCTGTACGTTGTCTCCGATACCTGACAACATTGGAAGAGAAGAGGCAATTTTCCGATCGTGGAGGAATTCTTGAATCCCGACAGGAATCCAAAATCGGTCTTGCGGTCGTTCAGTGGCGCCGTTCGCCCGAGTGGTGAAGCCACGCGCAATTCCTCTTACGGAGAAAGAGTGTGAGGGTGTAAGAAGTGTTGGAAGAGAATAAAGGAGAAAGAGAGTGTGTGGGTATAAGAAGGATTGGAAGATCGCGTAAAAGATGGGAGTTGAGTGTGTGCATGAGGGTTAAAGGCGGAGGGGAACCAAGGATTAAGTGGATGATTTTGTGCATCGGGGATGTACAAGGAGACGTGTTTAGGGGCTCTGGACACAAAACCTGACTCTATGCTACATGCACATACCACTCCATCGCTATCATGGGCCGAAGGGGCTGGATTAAGTGATAAGGGGAGGGGGCTACTTGATTACACATAAAGGCTTGGATGTGTGTTACTTTATGGCGTTGATGAGCTCCGATCACACTTGTGAGAAAGTGGTTTGTAATGAAAGATATTTGTCTACCCTTTACATTCCAATCCTCCACGTTCCCTCGTTTGTATCTTCTTTTATCGGCCGCTTTGATCCCTTAGGTGATGTCAGTGTCAACAAGTGGACCCCACCCTTATCCTTGGGTCCTTTCCCAAAATAAGGACATAGTGGAAACCAACGAGGCCATTAGGAGAGGAGGGTTTAAGGGGGGGGGGGGACACTGCAAGTTCACAATGTAATATCTGAGGTGGTTTTGGCCATGTTGAAGCGTAAACCCTGGGGTTTCTCTTCATATAAATTCAAGACAAGGTTTGGTGATTTGTCTCGGAAGCTTTTTTCTTTTACAGACGAAACAGAGACTTGAAGTTGATGGAATGGCCCCCTCAATCTCGAGACTTCAACCCCTTTGACCATTTGTGGTCACACTTGAGCACAAGAGTGTGGGTGCACAAATGATCCCCAAAAAGTGAATTAACAGCGAAAATTAATGAGGTGGGGCAGAAAATTGAGCCAACCACCTGTGCCAACTTGGTCTCAAGTGTGCAAAAACGCAGAAAGGCGGTTATAAAATCAAAAGGAGGACACATCAAATAGTGCTAGAATATACGTAAAAAGGTTTAATTGTATTATGTCAAGTATGAAATAAATGAGTTTCAATCGATCATATTCTTCACTTTTTCATACCTGCCCCATAATTTGAGCCAGAGCTGTATATATATATATATATATATATATATATATATATATATATATATATATATATATTGTATATATGAAAAGAAACTCACAACTTGCATGTGAGTCAAAATTATGATAAATAACACCCACAAGGAAAATGGAATAAAAACGAAAGCGCTCGGAATCGTTTTTCCATTTTCCTTGTGGGTGTTATTTATCATACATATATATATATATATATATATATATATATATATATATCAATTGTGCCCAATAACTGCGAGGATGCTTTTCTTTACGTTGATTTGATGAGTCTAGGCGTTAAGGATATGTCGATTCAAGCTTCAGGTTGGCAAAGGCAAGATAAGATGCAACTGTAAACGACCGTGTGCGTTTTCGCCTTTGAAATAGTCAATTACTAAAGAGGCTCGTTTTTTATAACAATTCGTATTCTCAAAGCTTCTTCACAAATTCGGAGCATAAAAGAATTCTCATTCAGATAAAACTTTAAGATTTGAAAGGAATCATTTGCGAAGTGTGGATTGCTGTGCTCATCATTGCCTCCTCCTCTTTTTTGCCCACCTTTTCCAAACTTTTGTAAAAAAAACATGTGAAGTTGTGGTTTAGGAAAACTATTATGTTTTCAACCTCAGTTATTAATATATTTGCGTGCGGTTATTGATATATAAGTACAATCGTTCATGAGAAGTTTCATTTTTCAACCCCTTGCCTTTTTCCTTAGAGCACTTTTGCTCGGGGTCCTGAATATTTTTATTCTTCGCATGAAAAGAATTGTATTTTACCAAAAAAGGAGAGAACCCGACTAAGAGAACAATGCCCCGAACAATGAAAAATCACCAACTATTGATTAAAAATTCACCGATGAAGACTAATCTACACCGATCAAGTCTTCAAGAAAAGAGAAACAAATGACACAAAAATACACTAACTACAAGATAAATAAAAACAAAGAAACTAAACACCAAACTTAAAGTAATTTATTACAACAACAGCAAATGCGCATTACATACCTAGGAGCATTAATTTTATTAAGGATAAAGGGCTTGAAAGCCATAATAATAAAAACTAACGAAAACAACAAAGGAAACACACGAACAAAATTTTGAAAGCGATAGGCCTGATCACCAGGCTCTAGAATCTCTTTGCAAATCTCCCACACTACTTTCTCTCTTCACCACTTGTCTCTTTTAGTCTATCTACCCATACACCCTTTTGTCCCCTACACACACACACACACACTCAACTTATATCAATTCGCGCCAAGATTTCTGAATAAATATTTTATGTGCTATGTGCAATAATCAGACGTGCCAGAAATCTTCATGCTATCAATCCGTCTTCTCTATTCCAACCTCATTAGCTCTCTTTCTATCATATTACAAATATATTTTAAAAGGAGCCTGGTTAAAATTATTTTATAATGCAAAATGAAGAGTTAACAATGAAATAAAACAATATTTAAACTTTCATTTTGCAAAGAAGAACTTGGATGTAGATTTTGGAGGGCGGTGTTAATTAAGCCTTTGAACTGTTGGGTTCGGTTTTCGGCTTTTTTTTTTCTATACGGAGTAATGAAATGATTTAAAAAAATAGTAAAGGAAGAGCCACTATTGGAGGCAAATGGCATGAAAAAATGGATATTCTGCCTTCCACGTGAGACTTGCCCTTTCCAACGAGCCACCAGTGATTACATCCTTCTTTTATTAGAGTCGAAACTGTTTCACCTCAATTGGTACATTGAAAATTCAAATATTTGCGTATTTCCTTTGTGTGAATTGTGCATTTATTTAGTTGTTGTTTACTTTTAGAAAAGGTTATTTGAGCGGGTTTGAGCAGGTTATGCCTAATTCTATCAAGTGAAGTTAAACTAATACCACTTGATCAGATCATTTGGCCCAAGTTTTTGTAAGTCGAAAATATATTCAATTAGAGGACCTTTTCGAGGTAATATAGAAACTGTCGGAGAGGAAAAACAGTAGAAATATGGTACCAGGGACAATACACTGGAAGTGAAGCTTTTGGCTTACTGTTCCCCTGTAACCCCTCCCCCCCTCAACTAAAGGGTTTTATATCATTTGGTTGCGATCCATGATTCCGTTTAGTAGAATATGTATCATTAAGTTAAATCAAGTTAGATTTCAAGCCATTTTTCTTAATAAAAACTTCAATGAATTTATTATTTTATTAAGTTAAAGAGAAAGTATTCTTTGAAGTTCAAATGTCATCTCGGTATTTTTTAATTAGGCTAGAAGTAATGGTTTATATATATATATGGAGGAACTGATGTGCTTACTTACGAATACATTGCATTATGGATTTGCATAATATAGTTTCAGTTTTTATTCCTTGTAATTTTGTTTTTTATTTATGCCAATTTTCCTCTCCATTAATTTGGGGGGTATTTCTACTTTTCTGGTCATGATACCACCCCAAACTTTCTTTCCTTTCCCATAGATTCGTTGCTCATCAAAGAGAAACATTCCTTGGGAGGTTTTAATTAAGACCCAAAATATTGGATTTACTTAATCTCCCGAACATTCGGCGTCCTTGAGAATGCCCTGAAATATGATTGAAAAGACCCCAGGACCTCCATCCATAGAAGTTAGGACCGTTTAGAGAATTATTTTGACATTGAGGTCATTGCTCGGTCCTTCGACATTTGCCTTTCTGCAGAACCGTTTTTGCTCTTCTCAAACCTGTCATTTATTTATGAATTCTGCCAACTACAAATATCTTTTTAGATTTTTTTTATTTCACGCCATTAACTTTTAATTTATTTTTCGTGTTTTTTTCGCTCAAGTTCGGGCCTCATGCTAATGCACGCACTTCTTAAGTCATCAGATTGTGCGTGATTTTGGAACATTACTTTGGAGGGGGCAGTGAGTGATGGGTCTTTAGGAATCCATTCCGCAACAGATGGTCTGTTTGTTCTACTCATGCAATTTTCTCCCAGTGCCGTCAACAAAATGGAAAATCATATTTTTTATATTAAACCCGTATTTAGGTATTTCTAGTCAGTTTTTTCTCTCAGAAACATATGTAGTACCGTACATATCCAGACACGTGCGTAATTCTGTTGCTGCATACAAATAGAGCACAATTTGATATAGTGACCTTGAGACCGGTTCCCCAAAGTGGGAGAGGGGCTTCTCAATCCACCGGGCACGATTTTAATTCCAGCATTTATGTGGTGTCTAATATGAAGGGAAGTACAAATGAATATGCTAACTACGGAGTTTAAGTGTTTGAGGAAAAAAAGATTGAAAACGAAAGGATAAAATTGAAACAAGACTGTAAGGAACCATACAAGGGCTTTATTAAAGTTATATCTTGCCTGGCAGAATTGAAATTATTAGTTAGGTTTAACAGCGATCGCTATAAAGCCTCTTTAAAATAACCTGCCTTACAGAATAACGGATGGTCAATGAACATCGCAACAGAACATTTTGTCTCGTCGAGCAATTTTGGTGAAATATCAAATCCTTCCCTTCATACACTTTCCTACAAAACTATCTCACTTGATTATCTTTTTGTTTTCACGCCCGAATAAGCTATGAAAGGAATCTTATAGAGAAAAAGAAAATTATCATTTTGGAATGAGTCTTAAAACATATTCAAGAGCATCGCCATTCCTTGGAGCCTTTGCAAATATTTCGAAGGAGAACATTTTCATCTCGAATAAGATTTCATTAATAAAGTTCTACGAGTCTCGTAAATGAAGTTATTCTGATTAACATCCGTTTGAGGAGTCCTTAGGAGTGATGAAGAAATGTCCAAGAGTAAGAAATTGTATTCTCTATGGGTAGGCCTTTACATCCATTACTAGCACTCTCCTGTAAGTATCACGGGATATACCGAGAGACTGACTTCACTTGCGCACATAGCGTTTTGAACTCTGCTGAATTGACTCTGTCACGCTCTCGACCAGTTCAGCTGTACGCTTCCTGGGGCGTCCTGAATGGCTTGGACGGTTGTCACATTGAGGTTCTCCACTGTTACATAGTTCTAGAAGTGGTCCAGCCAGTCCTGAATTCTGCTCTTGGATGGGGCTTTTTCACATTCAAATTGATGAACGAAAGTTTCCTGCACCTTCTTGAACGAGCCTGTCTTGTAGTAATGTTTGACACAGTATATTCTTTGTTGGAGCTCCCATTAAGATCTAATTGTGTTCACAGGCGTTGCTTCTGCCATGTCAGGCAAAGTAAGAATGATTAGTGAATGAATGAATGATATGTCACAAAAAGTGTGTGCAGGCCCGTTTTGATTGGGGGGGGGGTCACATTGTATACATAGTAGTAAAAAAGAGAATGAGACTTAATTGTAAGATAAAAATATCTATTGTGCATCATATGGCAGAACATGGAATAATGATTAGGCCAGTTATTTTTAGTAGAGATGTATGTGCTTGCGAATACTAATGCCCTATATGAGTGTTAAAAATGCCGTTAAACAATTAGGTCTGTCTGAAGTATGTATTTAATATGTATCTACCTATGTATTTCTAAAGCTTTATTTTTCAGTAACTGCATTACTGGTAGAGAGGTATTTGTAAATGATAAAGGTCTTTAGTTTCCAAGCGCTGGACACATCGCAATGGTCAATCATTCGGCTAAAAACAAATGTGGAGTCATTTTTAACAATGGCGAAGCCATTGCCTGGTAATTTTAAAAAGGAACTCTAAACCTAATTTTCCCCCTTTCAAAATATCACGTTGTTAATTATATTTATAGAAGAAGATATATAAAAATAAATTTTCTGAACTTCACCATTTGTAATTCTTTGAGTTTAAAAGAATTCCCAAAATTTCGATACTTATATTTATTTCTGAACTTCACCATTTTGTTTTTGATATTATAAACGAATGATTAGAAATAACTTTGATAAAAATCATAAGTCATAACCAAACTGAGATGAAATTATTATTCAAATACTCAAAAAATCCCATTCTTAAATTATAGAGTTAGTTATGATGATAATGATGATTATGATATATATATACATTTATACATATATATATATATATATATATATATATATATATATATATATTTTTTTTTTTTTTTTCTCTCGAAAATATCCGTGCAGGGAAGCGATTCGAACCAGGCACATTGAGGCAGTGAGCACCGCTTTGATCACAGTTAATATATATATATATATATATATATATATATATATATATATATATATATATATATATATATATATATACACATCCATGTGGAGCTTGGCCGTGAAGTCTGCATTTAATATCGATGATAAATCCCAGAGCCACGAGAAACGGATGCAGTTTCAAAAACTACAAGTTTCATCTTCAGGCTAGAATAAGTTTACAAACTTAATACATATAAAGAAAACTTGAAAAGGCCAACAAGACATTATTTCAAAAGATGACTAATTATAAAATATCAGTAAAATTTACTACAAGTGACTTAACAAAGGTTAAATTTGCTTTAAAACTGACTCAAAATATTAGTTAATAAATTTAAAGTTTATTGCAGAAATTAATTAAAAACTATAAGAGAAATTGTTTTTAATTTTGTAAAAAATGAAAGAGTTAAAAAAAAATTTAATATAAAAACGGTAAATTTGGGTACTTACTAAAGTGGATCCATCCTAGAGAGTGAATGGTGGGTTTAACAAGGAGCTAATATTTATAGGTTACAGTAACGCTTGGTTTGTTAAAAAATAAAAAAAAACAACAACTAACAAACTATAGTTAAAATTAGTTAATTAATAAAGATATTGCCCTTAAATCTTGATTGAGTGTAGGTTTGTAGTGTTTGGTATATAAAGATTCGAGGGTTCTTAGGCAATGTTTCTTGTTGTTAAAGGCTAATACTTGAAAATTCTCAATAGAAATGTCAGTTTTACAGCTTATGGTGTGTTCCCTAATAGAAGACTTTTCCTTTTTATTTTGTTTGTGCCCCAACTAATCCCCATATGAGCAGAGAACCTAGCTCCAAGAGACCTGACAGTGCTGCCAATGTAAGAGGCTCCAGTACAACTGGGACATTTAAATAAATAAACATTATCACTGCGGAACTCCAAAAAGATAGAATCTTTACTGCTAAAAAAACTTCCTATCGATAGTTTGCTTCTAAAAACTATTTGTGGGTTAATTTGGGAAAAATATCTTTTAAAAATGAATAGGATTTTTCTTTTAAAAGTATCGTTTAAAAAAAACAATCTCTGAAATTAGTAAATATATGGGGGGGTCAATGAGATTAACAAATAGTTTTTTTAAAACTCTATCATATAAGTCAGAAGAAAATTAATTTTTTCTAAAATATTTCCTAAGAAAAATAAATTCATTATGGATTGATTGGTAAGTGGACGATAGCGAGAAACTTCTATGTATTAAAGTTTTTACCGTGGATATTTTGTATCTGAAATCACAAAAACTAAAGTAGTTTAAACCTAGTCCTGTGAAAGTTTTTTTTCGGTAAATGGTTGTTTGAATTTTTCGTTAGTCATTATCTCGAGTGATTAAAAGGTCAAGAAAGATCATCGTATCATTTGACTCTACTTCCATGGTGAATTTGTTGTTGGGGTGTAAAGTGTTCAAAAATTAAAGAAAAGTTGGCTATGTGCAGGATTATTAAAAATTGCCACGGAATCATCAACAAAACGGCGGTAGAAGGAGGGTTTGTAATCTAAATTAGTGGAAAACATTTGATCTTCGAGATGTGTCATAAAAAAGTCAGCTACAAGTGGTCCCATTGGAGAACCCATTTCAATATCATCGATCTGACAGTGAACTTTATTATTAAACATGAACCAAGATTCAGAAAGACTTAATTCCAGTGCCTTTTTTAATTGGCTTCGTGAAAATCCATGAAAAGTATTTTGGGAATGGAATACCTTATTTAATATTAAATTGATTGCATAGTTGAGGGGAATGTCAGTAAATAAAGATTCAACATCATAACTCATTATATATCCATCGTTAACTTTGCTGAGTAATTCCTCTTTAAACTTAAAGGAGTTTTGTATGGAGAACTGATTTTTAGATAAAGGTGAAAGTATTTTAACTAGATATTTGGCCAGTTTGTATGATGGTAAAGAATAAGAGGCAAGTATGGGTTTCAAAGGGACTCCTTCTTTGTGTATTTTAGGTAGAAAATACATGGATGCTAAATAACTGGAAGATGCAAATAATTCATTATAGGTATCTTTAGGAATAATTAATGCCTGCTTAAGTTGTGTTAAGAAACGATTAACTTTATCTTCGAATCGTAGAAGAATAGTTTGGGGTAAATCAATGATAGTACATTTTACAGATATTTTATAATTGGTCACCCTTTAAAATAATGTTTTGTTGACCTTTTCAAGTTTTCTTTATATGTATTAACTTTGTAAACTTATTCTAGCCTGAAGATGAAAACTTGTAGTTTTCGAAAAGTTGTGAAAAATTACAGATGCGGCATCTGCTTCTCGTGGCTCTGGGATTTATCTTTAATATCATATATATATATATATATAATATATATATATATATATATATATATATATATATATATATATATATATATATATATATATATATATATATGGTTAATTTTAGGTTTATGCCACCCTCACAAATTGGTGAGCGCTTTGTTATAAAAATCTAAATTTTTTAAAATACGCAAATGCTTAGTTCTGCTAAGTAAACACTTTTACTATTTAATTTGGGCAAATTTCTAAATATGAAGTTATGCCAAAAGTAGATTCGCCGCCATTTTCGCCATCTTGTCAGTTCTATTTATATAATTTTAATCAATCGAAAGAATCGGTTCCGTAAGGTATATGTAGTTAAGGGTTTATTTTATTTGTGTTAAACACTTAAAATAATTCCTTTCTAATTAAGATTCATATAATTTTGTACATAATTCAAGATATTTCTTAAATAATAAAGATGGTATATAATTGTGTACCTACATAATTCGGCAGTAATTTCCCTCTCTTCAAGGCCTAGCCTAGTCAACCTAAAAACTCCAATCTCCATGTTGTTAATAGGAATCGCTTCATAGTGATTATACATCATTTTGAAGGGATTTTTTTTATGAATTAAAATATAATAAGTACTTTTAATAATTATCAAATTTAAATCAAATATCATTGATTTAAATTGCACTCGGCCATTTGGAATCAAACCTAAGGCTAGGCTTTCGAATTAAGAATATTACTAGTTTTTTTCTTAATTTGCGAGGTGTAGGAGGTATGAGAGCGAAGCGCCCGATTTCGAAGTTACTTTATAAATAATATATAATACAATATGATGTGAATGCACTAGGCTAAAAAAAAAGCCCCACAAAAGCACTTTTTTTTTAATTTGTCTAAGAAAAACATTGTCTATATAAAAAACAGTTATTTTCAAACATATATATATATATATATATATATATATATATATATATAAATATATATATATATATATATTGTATATGTCAAAGTATACCTGTGTAGACTAGCTCGCGTGCTCAGAGTCTTACACAAATACGGGCAGACAGCTGGCCACAGGCCGCTTGAGTTATGTCTGGCGATTAATAAAGAGTGCGAATTACGGTTGACCCGGTTTAGATTAATGGCTTGCCAAGTTACAGTTCAAAGGATATATAAAGACAATACCCCGAAATATAATTTTAATATATATGAAAAATGAGCAATATTTATATATATATATATATATATATATATATATATATATATATATATATACAAAAGGGGGAACAAATTACTTATGGTGGTTAAATGAATTAAATGATGATTAACGAGGTAATCTGGAGATGACCATACACGATCGCTTTTCCTTCAAGCACGAGCAAATTGGACAGGGAAGGGTGATGGGGGTGGTGGAAGACAACGGCGCAGGTCTTCAAGAAGATCATTTGAGGAGTCCTGACTCGGTGGACTTAAAGAAGCGGTTGGATTACTTCGTGATAAAGAATAAGATTTTCTCTACTCCAGAGAGACGTAATCTCAACTTGAGACGATTCTGCTGCCTGGCAGGGAGTCTCAGCTTCGAAAGACAGGAATCTTGAAGGGTTGGTGAAGATGAGAGGGCCGCACAACTCTCTGGAAAGAAGGGGGCTCTATAGCTTTCCTCTGAACAGGGGCCAAAACTTAACGAAGGTAGATCTGGTGACAAGATCTTCGACGACGAGTTACAGGGAGGTCACGGGAAATAAACCGGAGTCTGGACGGAGTGAATGTGGCCTTTTAATCTCCTTGAGAGATGGTGAGCTTCAGGTGGCTGGTCTGCTAGACGCCTCAGGGCCATGCAGTCCCCAAGAAATTCTTGGCGCCAGTCTAAGTAAACACAATTTATGATAACCCGTCGTTTAAGACGATCAAACTCGCCTCGCGATTTGGGGGTAGGGTTAATATTTCCGCGCACGACGTTATCACAGGGGAGGGGGGGGGGGCGATCGGTCTCTTAAAACAAACAAACCTTGGGACGGCGGGTGATTAAGCGAGTGACGGATTCTTCCTCGAATTTCTAAATTTCTCACGCTGGCTCACCTGATCTTGAAAGAATAGAAGGGTATCGCCAAGGGGCTTCCTCTCACGGTGTTCCTTCGAGGGCATTCCCTCACACGCCTCTTTTTCCAAAGATGACGTTTTCCTGATTTGAAGAGGAGGGAAAAGGGCATCCCCAAACATGAGAGAAGTCGCGTATGGGAAACTTTTGACATGAGTCTACACGTGCCCAATAAGGGTGGACTTTTAAATTTAGGTCGACACAGCTGCTTATTTAAAGCAGTGAAGGAATTCTCTATGAATAATTATTTAATCTCTTCATCAGTTTAACGGGGGAGGAAAACAAAGCGGCAATCAAGGCATCTTGTAAGCAGCCTTTGGTTCTGCTCGTGACATGACTAATTTGTGCTGAAAAGGAAATTTTCAAATCATTACCAAGAGAAGCTGGCGTTTTCCTTTGGACTTTAAGCTCAAAATTCTAGGATGAAAGTGTAATTTAACCATATTGAGAGTTTCATATTAAGTGTGGGGGGGGGGTCGATAGATGTAATTAATAAAAATATTTGCTTTGATTTTCTTGACTTATGAACGATTAACGTCTTTAAAATTTCCGAAATATTTCCATATATATTTTTAATTCTGAAAACTCAAAAGAATTCATCTTTACATATTTCTCTTGCAAAGAGATAAAGAGGTTTCTAATGCACGAAGAGTTAACTCCTACCATTACACAACACTCCGGGGCATTTTTTTTATTAGGTTAAAGGAATTGAGATATTTATGCAATAAATTCTGCCTCTCAAGAATAAATTTATGATCCTTCTGGTTTTGATAATGTGGTTACATCTTGGTTCACCTTTATTAGCATATGGATTACAGGTTCTCCACTACTTCATATATCATAAACATCGCTCTCGAGGGGCTACCAGTGTATCATGTAGTCTACCATCATCTACTACACGATGATTGACGGAACCAAGCATTCTCTGAAATGAAAATCTGAAAGCCTTTAATAACCCATATTGGAACGTACATATTCGTACTAGGGCTCAGGTAGCTTCATTTGGAGTGCTTGGACAGCAGTTCTCAACGTTGAATGACGTCGCCTTTTCTTTTTACAAGAGAAGTCGATAGGAGAGGATCTTTTGAAAGAAGTGTTTTGTCCTGCACTTTTCAATCCATCAGATGGATTACAGCTCAATAATGACTGACGATTGGTATGTAATAATTAGTTAATACGTCCGCGATACGAGGGAGGGATGGCTCAACTTACTACTGACAGGGAAGGAGATTAAAAACATAGATAAAGAAAGACCTTGAAATGTTTCGAGTCAAAGACTATTTTCAGTGAAAGGTTTCTCCTTATGAAGATCATGAGACGACATTATAAATATCAAAGAAGGGTCGGATGAAGATGAATTAATGAAGATGATATTATCACAATAATAAATTGACAAACGCTAATTAATTTAATTCATATAAAGGTAATCTAATGTGTATTCCTCTATATGAGAATATGCATCTTAAAATTTTTGATATTTCTACTGGATTATATTTCAAGTTTAATTGCCTTTAAATTGGGGAAATGGTTGTTGTCCACAAGGTTACACAGAAACCTAACAAATTACTTCCTTTACAATTTTTATTCTTTGCTTCTTTTAGGACCATTTTCTTTACATCAGCTAGAAAGTTTACTCTAATGACAAGGTCGCATCGCATCAACGCTCTTACCAATAATTTAATACTGTTTAATTAAAACTGAGTGTTTCTTAGAATAAGGAGTGTTTCTTATTACACAAATAAACGCATTGATAAATCGGAATTTTCTTTAGTGAGAAACTATTTATATATATATATATATATATATATATATATATATAAGTAGTAAATAGACCCCTAGATTCAATTAATCAATGAAAAAACTTATATTGGAAAATTTAAAAATGAAATACATTTTGTACGATCAAAGTAAATTATTAATACTTTGTGGACTTCTCTTTAGAGGTTTTTAGAGCTAAACTCCACAAAGACATGGAATTAATATCTTGAGATTAGAGATTGCGGTATTTCAACTATGTTTTGCTGAGGCCGTAAACCCTTCGGCAATTGTGAACGTGTCTATGTTGTTTGGACGTTTTCTGAATGGTATTTTCTATTATTCCCCTCATATGTTCCGTTGGCTTGGATGTCAATGGCCTCCCTCGGCTAAGGATGTGGTTTGATAGCGCCTCGAACGTCCCATTCTTTCGTCCTTTTGGCAATAAGTTAGAGATGCCTCGTCTTACATCAATAAACGTCATTCTTTTTCCATTGGAAATCCTCGTTGAAGGAACTCTTACAGAATGGAAATGTTTTCTCCGAGTTCATATTTCTAACACATTCACACAACTCTGACCTTCCATGGTTCTAAATTGCTCCATGGCGACCAGGTCGGGACAACGGTGATGTTATACGCTTATCTTAAATTGAACTAGAATCATGTTAATAGATAAAAGGAGTATTCCAAGATCATTAGAATTTTCTTTCTGAGACAACCTACCCTCATTGGCGGCTGACTCACTCTAGCGATGGAATCTTTGGTGTCGACCTTTCGCCGGGAATCAAACCCGGTACCAAGACGTGGAAATCCAACTCCTTATCAACTACTCTGGCGAGAAATTCCTTAATCTATAAAAAAACGTCTTACAATAAATGCCTAGAAGAGCCTCATGATTTTACCAGTCCTTCAAAGGAGGTTTTTTCTTTAATGATAATAAACAAGTGAATCCCTGCCTATTATTCCCAATTCCCACGCCGTTGATCGATCCCTCAACATCCACAGAAATGTTACTATTGAGAAATATCAGCCAATTGTTGATATTAATTCGACATTCCTAAAGAAATAATAGAATTATGGAAATATCTCTCTTTCTCTCTTTATGATTTGTAGAGGCATTCTAACACCACTTACTTTCAAATAATTCCTCCTTTTGGCGTTAAATTTCCTCCTTATTTAATTCTATCGTTTTAAAATTCTTCTTTTCTCTGCCATTGTATTTTTCTTATCTTTTTGTTACTTTGTTGTTAGGGAAAACATGAGCCCGGTTAAAGTTAAATCCATTACTGGTCTCTTATTCGAGGCGTCTCACCCGACATAATTCATCGGAACTTCAGTTCCGAACGATAATAAACATCCATTTTATTGCCTTTTTAGCACAATGGAATTATCCACTCTTTCTCACATACAAAATAGCGCCAAAATACAATGCCATTATTCAAGAGTGTGAGTTATATAATCACCCTATTTGAGCAGGATATAATAGGGACACTTTATCATGGCGGGGCAGTGTGTCGTTTACTTGTTTCCCCTTCCCTCAGCTCCATCGTTATTCAGAACACGGGACTTTAGGATGGGGTCCTTTTAAAGGAACACGGCTAAGGTATTGCCACTGAGGGAAATTATCCTGAAGGAGCATTGGTTACCGGTGCCACTAAGCCTCAATGTATGATCATTCGGGCCTCATTTTGAGGAACGTGCGAATTCGTGGTGGTGGTAGAGAGGTTGGAATAATGAGAATTAGTAATATCAGCTTCTGCGACAAATATTAGGTGAAGTGTGCGTATCTGTAATATAGTCTACATAATCTATGTAGTTTCAGTTTTCACTTCATATAAAACCGAAATTTCTCGTCTTTTTCTCGACAATGAATTTTATCTTTAAAATGGGATCCGTTTCGCTCTTTTTCGTTATCTGCGACGGCAAAAATGAAGATTAAAAGAGCCACTTGAAAGAGTTCTTTTTGATCGATCAGATTTGTCTTTTTCGATAAGGTGGCTTGGCCAGGAATTAATTCAATACCTAAGGGCGCCGCAGATTGCAAAAGCGCGGTCACCCGGGCAGCAGAAACGAGGTCAAGGAAACGAAGCCACGGGTCACTCGTTTCTGTTGAACACAGGAGCTTCTGTTTTCGCTTCGCCGTTTGGATAAGGGGAAATTAAGCACTCCTCTTCCTAGGTAGAATCACTTAATTAATTAAATTACCCAACATTATCTGTTGTTGTATTCAGAACTTAATACATTTTTATTCAAATTGAATTGGTTCTTGACCTCTGACGTCGTTAATCCGGGATGAAAATTGCTCAATGAAGAATAATCCTGCGCCGGAGAAAGAAAATTGGAGCTTGGGTGCGGAGTTGGAATCCGAGGAAGTCCGATGGAATTCATATGTTTGCGATCGCTTCCGGGATTGAAGTCTTGGCATTGCAAATTCAGGAGGTGGGCGGGTGGGGGGGCTTCGTCCAGGTTACCGAAACGAAAGAGTAGAAGAGGTATAGACACAATATCATGACAAAGTGAGAATGTTTGTAAAAAAGGGAACTAAGAATAAAATATAGAAATAAAGCGAACAAATATTAAAATTAGAAAGATTGCCACACCAAGTCGAACCCAGCAGCAACAAGGAGGTAAAACAAGCTTATAGGAAAAGTAAAGATGAACACAATAGACGAATGTGTTAATTATTCTACGAAGAAAGTTATAACAAGACAATTAGAAAAAAAGAGGCATAAAGGTAAATATGAGATTTATTAAATTGAAAGTGTCTATGGAATTAAGGAGATGGACGGTCCCCCGGCATTTTCATAACGGTACCGGGACGAGCTGGGTCGGTACCGCTTGTTCCTTATACTCGGGACGGTATAATTTACTTCTTGGAAGAGGTAGGCCTCCTCCCTCTACCCTCTATAGAATGGTGTAGGTTACTAGGTCCATAGAGGATTATGCCTATGACCTGATGAAGTTGTGCCAGCTGTGGTTTTGAAGGGTTGTGATAGTCCTTTACTCTAACCTTTTTCTGTAGCGAAATGAATCGGCCAAAAGAGTGTAATACATTCCATCAGACGCTGACTGATGTTCATTCATTATTCATCCACATTTAATGGCAGTTTTTATTCTTATATCAAAGGATGTCAGTCTATAAAAATTTTCAACCTCATTATTTTTTTAATTCCACTTTTTTTTGTTTCTTTTGTTATTTGTTGTGTTTTTATAAAAGCTTTTCAGGTTACACAAATAAGAGTTGGTGGTATTCAGTACTCGCGTCCAAAGTATTTGTGATTCTTTTGTCAGTGTTTTCTTGGTAAATAAAAGTGATTGAATTCTTGATTGAATTTTTTTTCAATTATACTTCAACTCCTCTTGCCCCAACTGAGGTTAAAATTAATTAGTTTAAGTTTGGTTAAAGTCAGATTGCTGAAGTTGATGACTGAAAGAAATGCTATTTTCACACAGTTCTGGGGTCCATCGAACCTTAGTTCCCTCCAGAGACCAAATACGCTTAATAAAAAACAAGTAGGGAAGGAAGGGCGGGTAATTTTAGTCGAGCTAAATCGCCTTCTGCTCCACTTAGTGAGGCTGATTGATGTTGATTTCTTGATGTGTGATTGTTTTTATTCCTTTCCGCAAATTCACCTTCTTTCCCTCTTCTTTTACAGGTTGGTGATGAAGGTCTTTTGTAATTCGCAGTGAAAAGAGAGGTAGGTTTTCGCACACTTTTTCCTTTCTCACTCACTCGCGAGGAAGGTGTGGAAGAGAGGATTTCATGAATGTGTGGAAATTTAGAACGCTTCTCTGCCTCCATCCCCTTTATATCTCCTCTCTTCTAAAAATGGGCAGGACCAAAGAGTGTATAAAGATATATGATAGAATGAGTCCGTTGATGATCTAAATAGCCACTCTTTTTAATGACTCAAGGCGAGAGTCGTTTTATGACATAAATATTTTCGACGCTTTTCGCCACATCATTCAACTCTACACTAAATTTTGAGGAAACTTGAAAGTTCTTTACTTAGAAGAACAATTTCTCTTTTACACATGTTTTAGGAACATAACAAAAGGGAGTTTAGGGCATCTAAGTGAGAGCAATCCGTGAACATTTCCACTTTTTATGTCAGAACCAATTTTATTGTTTTTGGAGGAGAAAATAAATGTGGAGAAGCAATCAAAGCACATTAAGCAACTTGACTTCGGATCTTCACTCCAGCTTAGTCCCATGGAAACTACAACTAAGAAAAAGGTATAAAATGTCGATCTAATGATTAGATGAGGTGGCAAAGTTGTTGACTCCACCCCTTCCATCTTTAATTTAACTCCTGGATACCCTGGGGTATTTCAGCCCTACCATAAAAGGTCTAATTTCTTCAGAGATTTGTGGTCCCTAGGACTCGCTCTAATGTGTTATCTATACTATAAACTACCTTAGTATCATGCCTGGTCCCTCCCCCCCCCCTACCATTGTCCTCCTCTTTTTTAAGAGTTTTCAGGTCTCTTTAGACTTCATTGGACAATTTAAGGATGAGGCGGAAAAACGCGGAAACTTCTTCCCTAATGGAAAATAAATATCCTTTGCCCTCACATTCCATTTATTGGGTCATTTCATTAAGGTGTACCAAACGCCTCTAAATCCGAATGGGCGACAGTGCTACAGAGATAAATCACTTATTGTGCGAAATATTAGTCTATGCAAACTGTACAAAGGGTAGCACGCGCGTAATTGTATGGGTACAAGAATGTAATTACTTTATGTAACTTATTCGAGGTCTTTGTACTCGTTGATTACTTCTTATCTTTTGTTACCTATTGTTGATCAGGGAATAGAGGGTTGACAAGGTGAGAAGAAATGTGTCGCTTCTATCTCACTCTCAGTTATTACAGTGGTTTTCGGCCTACACATTGTCTATGGTTAGGGGCTGGGTTCCCCTGGGATTTCTGCCTATGGCGCGTGTTTTTTGTTCTGTTCTTTTTTGACTTGTGACGTTTTGGCAGCTAAAAATTCCTTCTTTATTTGAGGAAAGATCGGGAAAGTTCTCCAATTCCTTTCGAAGTGAAATGCGAGATACGAGTACTTCGGGGGGTAGGTGTGGTGGGGGTTCGTTGAACGTGCCCCCACACCCCAGACTCCGATGGATCGCATTAGAAGACGAAGTTTATTCGTCTGAATCACGCTCGAGATTGTGACTTGGTCACATGATCAAAACATGTCCGTGGACTATGATGTGAACCCATACATGCCAAATGTTCACATACCTTGCCGTTTCAGTCAAGGCGAACGTCTGTTTGGGGCATCGTCACGTTGGATGTGTCTTGCCACAACTAAGACCAAGTGACTGGTCTTTCCTTTTGGTTGTTCAGACCGAATGGTTCGACAAATATTCCTCTGGTTCTGATAATTTTGATTCTTTGTCAATTATTCCAACGGTTTATCCAACCACACAAGTCGAGTCCTCTTTTTAATGAGAAACAGTAGCCATTACTTAGTATTGCGGAGTGTAAAACTTTATCTCCGCTAGTTGTGGTTACTACACTTCGCACTGCTCTTTCGCCTTCTCATTTCTATGTGGTAACCAACGGTGAATATGAACACGTTTCTATGGTGATAAATAACTGGATCAGACGACGACCTATGACTATTATTATGGTCTACTTGGTCCCCTCATTTGGTAGCCTGACCGAGCTGTTTGTTTGGTTGCTCACTCTTACCCATTCACTTCCTTGGTAGTTCCTGTTTCACCGATGAGTGCCTTTATTCTACTTTTATTTAATTATCCACTTGTTTACCCTTTAGTTGCCGTTTATTTCTTTCTTTCCCCACCACAAAACATGATTCAGTGATGCATTTCACCAAATTCACACTTTTTACAGCACAAATCAGTCTCGCTCTCACAATGTTAAACTTTATAACAACCATTAATATCCTCCACCACTAAAATAGAATATTCTTAGCCACAATTATTATCATGGTCATGAGTGGACTCCTTTAATTCATGGCACCAGAAAAGAAAGGCAAAATATTCTCCTTAATTTGGAATTTCGTAGGCGATAAATATAATCGAGATTACTTATTAATGGAACTTAATTAACCCTTTATGACGACTCCTTCATTGTAATCTTAGAATCACATCTATTTATAATAATAATGAAATGTTATTTCCTCTTGAGTCTGAATGAGCTTAAAGATGGAATCAAGAGAGAACGAAGAAGAGCTTTCAACCCTGATCCCAATCAAGGGCGATTTCATAGTTACAATCGAAACCGAATGAAAATTTACTTTGATGCCTCATGACGTCAGGACGCAGAAATCAGCGAGGTTTTGAACCTGGTTTGTCAATCCAATTTCGAGATGTAGCCATCCCAATTCGGGATTTAGCCCACCCCAATTCAAGATGTAGCCATCCCAATTCAGGATGTAGCCATCCTAATTCGAAAATAGTAAAAATAAATGTTCTCAACTGTTATTATTAAAGAGATAACAACTACCTCCACTTCTTGGAGATGGTTATTATGACAGGTTGAGTTTATTCCACCTGGTGATTATTTATTGGGTTGAATGTTTCGCTCCCTACACCACCAAGGCTTGGAAGGAAAAACGAGAGGACATTCTGCATCTACACAGTGAAAAGATGCACTCACCCACACCGGTGTAATAACAGAGGTATTTCATGGTTGGATACGAGATAGCCTTAAATAGGGTTTCGCGCAATCACTCGTTCAGAGAGTCAGGGTTCTTTTTATTTCTTTAAAGAGAGAAATTAAAGAATAAAGAGCGACAGGTGTTTTCTCAGGTGTGGTGATTGTTTCCCAAAACACCTCTCATCACCTGTTAATTAGCTCTTTATATACTCGGACCGTTATTACTTGGGTGAAGTTCATCGAGAAAACATGTGGTTAGGAACTACTATGTATCCCCCGCCCCAACTAGCCAATAGCAACAGCGCTAGTATTTCCCTCAGGTAACCCCATTCGCAGCACAACATGAGTACTTTCTCCTCTGTTCCGGAACTCTGTTGATGGAGTACAGGTGGCCCCCATATGGGACAATATTTAGGAGAATTTTTTCACACGTTAATTTTTCATATCGGTTTAAACTTTTAATGTTTAAAGTAATGTAAATATAAACTTTAGGATTTTGATGCCCGAAAGGAATTAATTAGATACCAGAAACTTGCAAAGGCTGGAAAACTTTCTTCAGTTATTTTTTCTTAGAATGTTCAGTGTTATTTCTTAAGGAAAGAGAAACTTTTAAGAATTTTTCCTAAGGCTTAAGTATTTTAACCTTATATTTCATCAAATCGACTTAAAAATGGATTCCATCTACCTCCGTTCCTGACAGATATTTTGCTTTTAAATTCCTCTAAGATTGGAATAAATAAATCGAAGGTCTTTTCTCAATTGGCGCTTCTGATCCCAATTTCTGCCTCACTCTGTTTTTGAGTATAAGGTCGACCTTGAAACATTGGGAGAGATAACGAA
The DNA here is from genome assembly GCA_963969495.1 of Ceratothoa steindachneri. Taxonomy (NCBI): domain Eukaryota; kingdom Metazoa; phylum Arthropoda; class Malacostraca; order Isopoda; family Cymothoidae; genus Ceratothoa; species Ceratothoa steindachneri. The sequence continues at coordinate 45,163,590 of OZ018331.1, forward strand.
TGGGAAAATTTTTAAGAGTTTCGAAACAAAAATGAACCAGGAATTTTACCAGGTTGAATAAATTAGCCAAAGGGATTCTTAATTAAAGTCTTGCCAAGGGTATGTCAAAAAGGAGAAGCCCCAAATAAATACACGTACAAAAATAAACTTTACTTTACACAAAAATAATAATCAGTAGCAATAGTTAAACGGGCACTTAGGTAAATAAGGATTAAATATTAAACACGGATTAGTCCAGGTTGACAGCAATTATAATTAATAATATCAGGGAATGACTCACTTGAATCTCTTTAATCAAGGAGGGGAGGATAACACTGACGTAAAGCGTCAAGATTTATAATGACTCAATGGGAGTATCAATTACTGTTAATTAAATAGGTAATTTAAGAATAGAGGGACACTGGGTTTACAGATTACCATTAATTGTGATGGATTGGAGAGTCGTCTACTCAGGTCCAGACGGGGTGTTTCGGGTGGCGTTAATACGAGTTCTTGGGGGAGAGGAGGGATAAGACGACGGGTTCGGAGCTGCTGACTGCAGTTCCGGTTAGTTCACTCCTAACTGGATGTGACACTAACAAATAGTAACTTCCAGTAACTATTTGGATGTTCCTTTTCTTTCTCAAGTTACGTTGAGCAACAAAGCGTATTCTTCTAGTCACAGACTCTGCGGGCGGGATTTGCCTCAGGAACACTTTGAGACAGCGACCAAGTTAATTCAGCGGCGCGTTGGCAGTCGATACATTACGGCAATGACTCTCGTTCAACGTGAGGGTTACGCGAGTAGTTTTGGGACACTGCTCTAGAGGGATGAACGGCGTTGTCATTTATACCCCGGACGTTTGGCATGATGTTCCGCCTCACCACTCCCTCTTTCAACTAACAGGGTGTCCAATTTGATCATTTCAATCTCCTCGTCCTTTATATTTTATGTCTTTCGCTTGCGATCCATGAATTACTCCGTCTACTAAATTATGTACCATCCCTCCTTAGTTTCTATGGGGTTACTACTAGATGGCTATGAGGTTATTTCAGGTATTTTCTAGTTGAGATTGGTATTTTACTTTCTTCTTTTCTCTCTTTCCTCACTCGTATAATTTTATTGACTCCCGTTAAAATCATTAATAATTAATAGAAGCTCTCCTATTTTCAAATAAATCTAGGGGGAGGGGGGGTGCAAGCCAAAGGTGAGTCTGAGACTCTCTCTGACTCTTAGACCCAAAGTGGTCTGCCAAAACGACCCAGCCCCCACCCCCGGCCAAATGAGACCACATTTGACCACTTCCTCTTGATCTGAGGGTAATTGCGATTAGGTTGCGCATTTTTGATTTGCAAGTTGTTCAAAGTAATCTATAGGAATCAGGACCCGAAAGGTGCTTGCGGGTTTGATAGAACTTGAGGGGGTTCTGTCAAAATTGTGGTTGCTGTTGGCTAATGTAATTTCTCGTCTTCGGAGGAGGCCTCATTTTAAATCAGGATCCGAGACAATTGCCAGCCTTGCCTCCCCTGTTGTGACCCCCTGTACCTGTTCATGCAAGAATTGTTCTTTGAATTATTAATTATTTTCCTAATCCGTTAGTTTGGGGCGAGAAAGTTTTATCACTCTTCAATTATTGACGACTTTTAAATTCGTTTCCAAAGAAAGTTCTCAAAACTTTCAAGCTTCAAATTCGAATTTACTTATCCAGTACAGTTTTCTCGACACATAAGTTTTTTGCATTTTCAAAGTTTTTGTTGAAGAAACAAGTTCCTACATCACCTAAATTTATGTTGTACCTGTAAAGAAAGAACAGAAAAAGAATAAAAAATAAAGAAAAAGTTGTGATGAAAACCATAAAACTTGCAAAGACATTCACGACCTGATTGATTGCACGTTTAGGAACTCCTTCATGACTTAGCCGATGCTCAATTGCATCAGATCATCGCTCGGTCCTTCGACATTACCTTGGCCCTGGAGCGAAGAGTCTCTGGCTCGATGGAACGACTTTAGATACCCGACTGCATTCGGCCATGAAGTCATGAACGAGCCTCTTCTAATCAACCTCAAAGAGATTTCATCCTCTCTTTTCGGGAGATATTCTCGCGCATTTCTGTCTTTCTGCAGGACTGTTTTTTAAACTTTTCATTTATTTATAAATTCTGTCAACTACAAATATCTTTTTAGATTTTTTTTTATTTCACGCCATTAAATTTCATTTATTTTTCGTTGTTTTTACGCTTAAGTTCCGAAATCCTGATTGTAAACGCCCCTCTTAAATCAGATTGTGCGTAATCTCCGACGATGTTTCTGGAGTAGTTTGTGGTGAGTGATGGGTCTTCATGAATCCGTTTCACGGCGCAGGGTTGCCATATTGAATGATGCTCAGTGTTCGCAGGATGAGTCAAAATAATACGCTATTACGTCGGCCTCTTCCATCCTGGTTTGTAATGATTCACAAAGTTGAGGTGCGGGAAAATTCTTCCTTTTACTTGATAATTGTATCACGAGACTCATTCGACTCCGCAGTTTTCTTCTTAGGTCGTCTTCTTGGCTTTGAATAACGTTTTTACCTCTTCAAGATTTGTATTACAGGATGACAGTTCGAACTTCCCTTGAGCTAACCTTTCATTGGCGTGAATGTACATTTATTCCCTTGAGGAAGTCGGCATCAGTTAGTATACACAAAATTATCGACATAAAATGAATTATATAAAACTTGAGTGTAACCATCTTTAGGGAAGCTCTTGAAATGGTGTTTTTAAATGAAATTTAACACGAAGGGGCCTCAGGTTTGACCGAAGACGAGTGGCTTTTATCCATAGGAAACGAGTCTGCCTTCTTTAAGCCCCCCAAAAGCAGAAACGATTCTTGTCGCTCTCTGACTTCAATCGAGTTTGAAGAAAAGTTTGTTTAATGTCGGAAAGTAGAACAAATTTGTTAGAGCCAAATCTACATAGGAAAAGAAATTGAATTAAAACCGTTTTGCTCTAAGACCATAATTTTAGCCTGCGCATTGAGCTTGAAAATAGAAAAAAAATGCACTAAAAGTAGCAAAATTATAGGTAATACCACAAATATTAATATGAGAGAAAGTTACTTACAGGTAGTACTCATAATAATGATTTGTGTTTTTATTTTATTTTTGCAAAAGCTTTGAATCGAATAACTATGTCTTCAAAAAGGAGCACAAAAATCAAATATGCCGCATTTTCAACTGAAACGGCAAAAATTGCAAAAATTTAATTTCAATTATGAAGTTTGCGGGTAGTTTACATATAATAGTTTATAATGTTAAGAATAAATGGTGAAACTTTCGTTAGACATAATAGAACTTCTTCAGCTTGTGCAAACGCCTTATGTTTCTAAGAATATTTGCGAGTTTACAATCCTAAACCAATCGCTGATAAGAGAGCATTAAAAAAATATGTACTTTATAAAGTTATTGTATTAAGCTTCTGCAATTAGCAGGTGCCTTGGTTTAAAAACCAACATATTATCTGATTGTTGAATCTTTTCTTAATGTGTAGATAATGTGTGAGTGCGGATCTGCGTGTGTTTGTGGCACCACCACCACACTGCTGGCTCTGGCGTTCCCCATTCTCAAGTACGTTTCTCCTCATAATATCCTGTAACGCTTAGTTGCGCACGAGAAGTCTTTGCGATTTGTTGTACGTCTGTTAAGCAGAATGTGAATGACTTCCAAATTGACCCGGCAAGCTGTTAAAAACCCAATTTTTGTGACTCGTGAAAACCTAAGGGAAGAAATCTCCCCACATTTGAAGATGTTTTAAAAACACTTTCTTGGGAAAGAATTGAACTAAAGAAGGCTTCAAATAAAGATGCGATTTTACCACAAATTTCTTCTTGCCAATTGGCAACTTTACTGCATTACCAATTAAAGAGGTTCGAAAAAAGCTAAAAATCGCCCCCTCCCCCTATAATGCATACGCCTGTTCCCATACAAATTCCATTCCTACCACTAACACTCGAGAGTCCATTATCTATCTATTACCCGAGAGTCCCTTATCTATCTATCCCTTTCTTTTGTCCGTCGAGTCCATCATTGCATTACTAAACTGTTCTCTGCGATCTCTCCAATGTCTCTCCTGCCTTCGGTATTCAGCCGTCGCTCCTCCTCATCAGTGCGATCGGAAGTCATTCATTCTATGTTAATAACCGGCTCGAAGCCCCCATTATGATGGGGCTCGAAAACCCCATTACGAAGAGGCTCGAAGCCCAAAATATGACGGGGCAGAAACTCTTCTGATTTGATTCCTTTTGCATCCGAAGACCGGATAATGAAACCAACAGAAAGATCAGCATGACAATCTTTGATGAGTCCAGCGGGGACCAAAAATGGGGCATGGGCGAGGTGAGGTGTGCGGTGTAATTTGCTTATTTGACATCAACTGACGATCAGGTAGGGACCTTCGCCACCCCATGGAAAGGGGGTGCTGTTTAGCGTCAGGGGTATGCAGATACAACTACTTATCTTCAGGATTCCTTGGAGCAGAAGAGCATTAGAGACAGGTTGGGAAAGACAACGGTGCGATTATCTACGTAAGATCTTCATACTAAATGGCGTTGGTGGGAGAACATCGCACTCACAAATAATACTCCAGCGACCCTTTAATTAGTTTTTAAATTTTGGTTTCTGAATAAAATTCTTTGTAATCTTTGATCAAATTTAATCTGGATGAAATTCAAATAAAAGGCGTTTAATTCTCCCGTCCATTTATTTCAATTGGAAGAATGGAGGCATGGATTAAGTGATGACCAAATTGGACCAATTATAATTGTGTCAGTCTTCAATCGTCGTTAGCGAAGAAGAGGAATCCTAACACAATCTTGGTATCGTCGGTTCCGGACACGCTCGAATGTGATAGAAAACAGGTTTGCTTGCCAGTTATAGTAGTAGTAGTGTGTGTGTGTGTGTGTGTGTGTGTGTGTGTGTGTGTGTGTCTCTCTCTCTCTGTCTCTTCTCTATCTTTCTCTCTCTTGTCTCTCTTTCTCTCTCTTCTCTCTTTCTCTATCTCTTTCTTCTCTCTCCTCTCTCTCTCTTTCTCTCTGGGTTATTTAATGATGGTCTGTAAGACAATTTATGCTCCCAGTGAGAATATGGTGGGAATCCTTGTCTTTAATTATTCTTCTCTGCTAATTTCTCTTTAATTGATTGGCGCAATCCAAAATTTCTGGGTCGACAAAAGCCCTTGCTTGCAACCAGGGCTTTGCTCTTTCTGGTACTTAAGATGAAGTAAAAAAGAGAATTGTTTGGACAATCAGAGAGTACAATCAGAGGTTGTATTAAACAACTCAAACTTAAAAGCTTATCTATCCAATTATAAAAATCGTAAAAAGTTTCGACTTTGTTAAAACGGAAAAATTCAGTTCTGGTAGAAAAAAAACTTGGTCAACTGACCTAAGTCACGTAATCTCAATTATTCTCACTTATGACCTTACTACCTTCAAAGTTTTCAATAATTCCCGGACTAACCTTGTGGAGTCCTTGGTAATTATATCACTCGAAATAAAATGTAAAACAACATAAGGGTTTCAAATTCCGTTAGAATCAGCCGAATAGTTATGATGTTATTGTCGAAACACGCATTTAGATGATGCTGAGTAATAATTGGAGTTCTTTTTTTGTTTCTCTGATTCGACCAATATGATTTGCATAGATGAAAAAAAAGAGCTCTGGGATGAAAATTGAATGCATTATTTTGTTCCAACTCATTCTACACTTGGAGTCTTGATTGAAACGTTTCATACGATGCCATACTTCCGTGAACACGAAGCCGGGGGAGATTGGCACCACCTTCTCTCATGCAAACAAACATATTTCATTCCACTCTTCTCTCCGTTATGTAAACCTTCACCTACATTGTCTAAACTTCACTTCCTCACACTTTCCTTCAAAGACCCACATAACCTTCCCTCCTCTTTCGGTATACTGCGCCTTCAGACGGAATTGCATCCCATCATTCTCTTTCTTCGAAGATAGGATCCCGTCCAAAGGAATTGGCTTCCCTTCACAATCAATCCTGCCCAAGACTTTCCTTATCATATCCCGGCAACGCCGCAACATCCTTGGCTCTTTTCATCCTCGATTATTTTTCATGTCTCTTGCCATCCCTTATTCTCCCTTCATGTCCCTGAAAGGGAGTTTTATGGTCTTGAGTCCCTCCCTCCGAGTACGAATTCGTATCGACGTTCATAAAACTCCTTTTTTTGGTCGAGGATTTAGGATTGAGGAGGTTTTCCTTCTCACTTTAGTTAACTTCTTTGGGTTTCTTCATTTTGTTAATATTCATCATCCATTTTTGTTTATTTATTTCTTCTTTCTTTCTATACTAAGTGAGAATGCCCCTGTTGGTTACACTATATTTCTTTTTTTTCTTCGTCGAATTTTGATAAGTTGCATCATGACCCCTCAATTTTAAGGGGCGAGGTGGGTAGGTATCCGATTTCTGCGACATCACAGACTCGGTCATTGCGTCCGAATACCCAAATTTGAGGTCGGTCATTGCTCGCTAAACGACTGGGAATGGCTTTAGCTCTATCGGCACGTACCCCCATCCCCACGACAAAAGAAGCCTTTACAAGGGGCTTCTTCTATGCCCCGCATCGAGTTAATGGTAATTTCGTGAGGCGAGTATCGATTTCGTCTTCTTGGGCGTGTATACGACGGTGTAACTGAGTCTTTGAGAGATACCCATCACCCTGTACCATGTACCGTGTCTCCGTTGCCTGGCATTGGGAGAGAAGAGGCGATTTTCCGATCGCGGAGGAATTCTTGAATCCCGACTGGAATCCAAAATCGGTGTTGCGGTCGTTTCGTGGCGCCGTTCGGCCGAGTGGTGAAGCCACGCGCACTTCCTCTTACTTAAGGAGAAAGCGTGTGAGGGTGTAAGAAGGGCGGAGAGAGAATGAAGGAGAAACAGAGTGTGAGGGTGTAATAAGGGCAGAGAGAGAATGAAGGAGAAACAGAGTGTGAGGGTGTAAGAAGAGGTAGAAGAGAATAAGAGAGAAATAGAGTGTGAAGGTGTAAGAAGAGATTTAAGAGAATAAAGGAGCAATAAAGTGTGAGAGTGTACGAAGGAGTGGAAGATAGCGTAAAAGGGGGAGGTTGAGTGAGTGCATGAGGGTGAAAGGGGGTTGACCAATGATCAAGTGGATGCTTTTGTGCATGGGAGATGTACAGGAAACGCGCATAGGGGCTCTGGGCCCCAAATCTTACGCCATGCTACCAACACATACCACCTCATTCTATGAGGGGCTGGGTTAAGTGATAAGGGTGAGGGAGTCTGCTTGATTGCTCATTAAGGGGTGCATGTGTGTTGCTTTAATGGCGTTGATGCGCGCCGACCCCACTTTTGAGAAATTGCTTTGTGATGAAATATATAATTTATCTACTCTGTACATTCCAACAGTTCACGTTCCCTCGTTTGTCTCTTTCTTATCGACGCATTGACCCATTTGATGACGTCAGAGTCAAGTGGATCCCATCCTTACCATTTAGTCCTTTCGAAAAATAAGGACCTCGTGGAAAACAACGAGGGAATTAGTAGAGAAAGAGTTAAGGAGGGGGGGGCAAACCATGGGTGTAAAAGGACCTAAATCGAACCTGACTAATGGTTGTGGTTGGCAAACTGACCACCAAAATTTGTTGATTCCTAAATAATGGCGTTTGGGAGGAGAACTCTAAATTCAAAGGAACAAGTTCGTACAATGGCGCACAAGTACTCAAAACTATAACCTTGCATGGGAAGAATAAGGAGAGATTGAAGGAATCTCCCTATCCCCTGACTTCCCCAGTTCACCGTTACCTGCTCTAAATTCGTCTGCGCTATATACTGCCAAAGTTAGAACAATAGAAAGACCATTCAGTGGGCATCATGACTTCTCGCCATGGGCCCTTATCGCGACCCAAGGCAATTAAAGAAGTCTGTTGGCGATGAATCTCTCTCCCCGTCTATATAATTTCGAAGTATATATTCCATACTTTGGAGTTCATAGGCATATTGTGTCTGAAGCCACCACCCAGTACGTTAGCCGTAACGTCTTCGTTAGTGGAGAAGGAATCGACTACATTCTCGTCCACAGGAGAATAATTGAGCCATTGTCGAAGAGCCGAAGAAGAACTATTTATCACTTAATGTTGTTCGGGAAATATTTAGGCGCGCTTCAACACTTCGTACCACGTCTTCGGATTTTAAGGATCGGGAAAGTCATCCCCGAAGTATCCTCCGTTAGTCGATTAAGGATAAGAGGCCCCCAACTTCAGTCTCCCGAAGTTAGATTGAGTCTCTCGTGAGACGCCCACAAGTTCAAGGTCAAACTTGTGAAGCATTTAACCCCCTCTTTGTCACGCTCCTTCCACCTTTACCGCGTCAAACCTCAATGTCTCCTCCGATCTAGAACTTGCATAATTGTAAAAATCATTACTTAATTAAATATCCCCTCGGTTCAAACTTAATTGATAGTGTTAATCATCTTAGCAGTGAACCGTCAATATTTAATTGCATTGACATTTGACTTGCCCTAGATGGATATTTAAACTTTATTCCTATTAAAGTATATTTTTTAAGCAGTGTTTGAATATTCTTTGGCCTAGCACTGTGTATTTAAAGCACCCTTAAAGCCATTCCCAGGTGGAGCCTTAGTTTCGTTCGGCCAGTAGGCCAGTGTGCGTATCACCGCGTACACCTGGTCATACTACGTCACTTGTACACCCTGTTCGGGTAAAAAGATTTGGAAGGGGGCACAGAATTGGTGTTGGGGCCGAGATAAAAGATCCTAGGTCGATTTCGCCATTGTTCTTTTTCTTCTAATTATTACCGACTCTTTTTATGACTCGAAAATAATATTCTTGTAATTTAATTATGAATATTTTATTATATTTTTAACTTTTGGGGGTTTTCATTATTAAAGAGGTGCCCTTAGTATTTATTTTCTATTAGCTTTGAGAGAATTATTTAGTTATTGCTAACGTTATTTTTAATTAGCGTCGGAAATATTTCCAGGCGAATTATTTGGATCTGAAAGTTTATTGCGATTCAAAGTCACAAGTAATTTGGCGATTGATTAAACTCTTTTTTTTTATTAAACCAAGGGCGGATCAAAGGTTTGGAGGTTACCTTTGAAAGTCACTTATCTCTCAAAGTCCATATCAATTGCTAACGTCTCAAACTTCTCTCTTTGCTTTCTCCGTAATCTTAGCCTCATCCGCACCAACGTTGACCATAACAATCTGCCGAATGTCACTCATGCTTCCGTTTTCACTTGTCTTGAATAGTTACCACTCCTTCCTCCTGCCTCACTGAATTCCAGGCTTCAATACTTAGCCCCTTCATACTGGTTTAAACTTTGGTTCCCTCCTCCTTCAGCACCTGGGTCGTTAATCTTATGCAATCCCCCTTCTTATCAAACTACACGTCTTCTCAATCTATAGAGAATCACTTTTAAGGTTCTTCTTTTCCCATGTATAAACTTGAATAGCTCTGCTTCCTCCTTCCTGACGGCTCGGTGTGCCCCCAGGTCCCCTTTTCCTGCTTGTGTACAGCATTTTGCCCCTTCATTTCGGGGAAACAAAAGAGCCACACACGTTGTAAGAGTTAGGGGCGTTTCGAGATCGTTTGAGTCCGTTCATTTAAAGGGATTTCAACGTCCAACAAACCCCAACTCACTCCCAGCTCACTCTTGAATTCCGAGAACTACCTGGTAATGATGACATATCCACACGAATTTACCATCGGGTAAAATGTGGCCGAGGAAATTGCCGTTCTGGATATTACAGAGCCACCTTGTTTGGGGGGTCGACCCAAAGACCAGAGCCACCTTGTTTTGGGGGTCGACCCAAAGACAAGACACAAATGACTTATTTCCAAGAATTCATTAAAGGAAGAAGATGGAACAATTTGAGGCTAACTAAGGTATATTACGTACTCATTTATACTCTAACTTTACTACACTAATGATAGGACCATGAGACCAAAACGTTTATTTGATAAGTAAATAAAATTAAAAATTAGGTTTCTAAACCGTTGAAGTAAGGATAAAGGAAAATTTGGCAAATATATATATATATATATATATATATATATATATATATATATATATATATATATATATATATATATATATATATATATATATATATATATATATATATATATATATATATATATGAGGAATTAAACCACATTCTCCGAAGACAATTTAATTCAGAACAGTTTCGGTGTATCTCACACTTTCCTCAATATTTCCCCCTTCACTTTCTTGAGCTCTTCCATCTTCACTTTCTTCAGTTCTTCCATCTTCACTTTATTTAGTCCATCCATCTTGCATTTCTTCAGTTCTTCCATCTTCACTTTATTCATCAATATCTGCTTACCAACACTTTTAGGGAGATGCCATCATTGGTTCTTTATTTTAATGGACTCGATTTCGGATATTTATCCTGTCTCTCTCTTTTACATCAAGTCATTGACCCTTGATTTCTAATGTTCAAGTGCCAATCCTACAATACATCTGATTTTGACACCTTAACATTCATTCCCTTGCATAGTGTTGTCGTCAGGAACTGTAGTTGGTTGTGGTTTTAATCGATCATTCACTCTTACTTTATTCTCTCGATCTTCTTACATACCACTCCACCCCGTTCCTGTTTCAATGTAGAGCGTGATGTAGTCTGAGTTATGGATGAGCGAGGAAGTTTCACCGCACACGCCATTCTCGGTCGAGGCAAAACTCATCTCGAAAGTTTATGGTTCAAAATCGACTCCATTCAATGGATTTTCAATTTTCTCGTATTGTTCAATTAAGTCTCGAGGCAATCATCCCCTCTCCCTTCATAATTGCAACCAACGCTGGTTTGGCTATGTTTGGTTGTATCATCAGGCATTGAAGTGCGCATGCGCATCCACTAGTTTCTTAGAATTCTAATCACTAGTGCGGACCATTGGAAATCATAGGATTTGTTATTTCTCTGGTATTTGATTGGTTTGTTAAAAAGCAACACAATAAGTTCACAATATAATTTCTGTAGTGGTTTTAGTAATGTGAGAAAAAGAAACCTTGGGTTTCGCTTCATAAAATGGCATAATAATGTTTAGTTATTTCTACTGGAAGCTTTTCTCTTTTCCAGAGGAAGCAGATATCCAAAAATTGTGCTCCTTTACATCCGTCGTTGCTTTTTTTACATGTAGATTTGGCGAGTGTAGGCGTTGAGCATATCTCGATTCATGCTTCGTGTTCGAATGTTTAAAAGAATATTTGCGTTTTTCCCTTTTGAATTACCAAATTACTAATAAGGCTCGGTTTTAATGCAATTTATATTCTCAAAGCTGCTTCACAAACATATTGCGCGTTTTTTCCTCTTGGAAATAACCAATTACTAAAAAGGCTCGGCTTTATGACACTTCGTATTCCCAAAGCTGCTTCACAAATTCGGAGCATGAAGAAAATTCCCTCTTGGGAAATATTTGAGATTTACAGTCCTCTTTTCAAAACGTTTGTGGAAAAACATTTGTAGTTGAGGTTTAGGAAAACTATTTTGGTTGACAACCTCGGCTAATGATATATTTGCGTGACTTTATTGATATATGAATACATTTATTAATGAGAAGTTTGGTTTTGCAAACGCTAAGCTTCTTCCTTAAAGCATTCTTGTTGGGTTTTTGAAGATCTTTATTTTTTACCTTTGTAACTGCTTCCTAAAAAATAAAATCGATGAAAATAAAAGCCAGTAAAACCATCAAACCCCCTTTTCACCCCTTTATCGCCTATTAACAACAACCCATCCATCATTTTTTGGAGAGGTCAGTTGGCCCTTCCTACAGAAGGCGGTGCACTGTAGCATTTTGTCCATTGACGTTTTATCTGTGGGTGGAAGACCACAACACCCTCCATTCATATTCTGTGTATGAGAAAAATATTAAGATAATTCTTTGCGTTGATCTGACCGATAGAAGAGCATACGTGATAGTCAATGACTACTAAGAATCCGAGTTCGAATTGTAAGCTGGACTCAGGCAGGGGGCCTGTCTCATCCCATCGCTGCATTAGATTTATATAGTGGACATACCAACATTTATAATACCGAAACCTCAATTACCAGTTCCCAAACGACATTATTCAACTAGACGTCGTCCAATACAGCAATGTGAGAGCTCAGGCACGGAGAACAGCTCTGGAGATTAAAAGCATTAATCAATTCGGGAGTGGAAAATACAAACAAACTTGAGAAAATTCACCGAAGTCTCTATCCTGAGACAAAAGGTAGAGGATATCGAAGTACAAGAATAGCTCTACTCATATCACAAGAAAGACAATGTATTAGGGCAAAGATAATTGTCGGGGTATTGTAAGGCCCGAGTTGGTGTACGTACATAGATTTGTTACGTACTTGAATAACTCCTTGATTACGTTTTTTTCTAGGAATGCTATATTATTTTACGTTTTATAAACTTTGAAGATTTCTAGTGCCAGGTGCAGGGTTACGAGGATTGAATTAAATACTAAAAAAAATATCTCTAATTACAACATAAAACTGTGAAATCTAAAAAAACAAACTACAGCTATGAATTAAACGAGTTTATGTTAAACATGCCAATTTAAACCAAATGAATATTGAACGCTAATTGACACTCCAAAATAATTGGATTTCCTTACCTTTAAAAAAAACAACACGTGGATCCGGCTGGAGAATGACCGTGGCCTTTAATTTTTATGTAGACCCAGCTGTTTGACTGGCGTGGAGACGGGCTTGAGGCAACAGGTGACTTCAGTGAGGGCGATGGATGGCTTTAAGCACCTTGTCATAGTCAGATGATTTAAACAACGGGAACGTGAAGGTATGCTTTTTCCAATCTTCGGGTTAATCTCGGAATAGTTCGCACTGACGAGCGATGAGCAAACAGTGAATCCTTTGACGAATGGGGGGGGGGATTGGACGACCCTCTAAAATAATTGATTTCTTTACCTTTAAATAAAACACACGTGTATCCGGCTGGAGAATTACCGTGACCTTTAATTTTTATGTAGACAAAAAAATGTTTTTGCGGTTAGGCGCGTGGGCGTGTTCACAGACACCCAGCTGTTTGACTGGCACGGAGACGGGCCTGAAACAACAGGTGATTTCGGTGAGGGTGACGGATGGCGTTAAGTAAGTTGTCGTAGTCAGATGATTTGAACAATGGGAACGTGAAGGCATGCTTTTTTCCAATCTTCGGGTTAATCTTGGAATGGTTCGCACTGACGAGCGATGAGCAAACAGTGAATCCTTTGACTTATAGGGGGAGGGGGGTCGGGAGTTCACGTTGAGTATTAATCATTGGCGAGGACTATCTCTGGTTTTTGTTGCAAACCGAGATAGGAGTTTTCTCTGACGAGAGATGTAAGAGAGTGATTCTCAATACCCAAAACTAATTTTTGGTGTGACCACCAGGAACTGGCTCAGCATGAGCTTCTTCTCTGTTCCTTTCTTTGATTGCCAGGCACTTTCGCCGGACTTCCTCGTGTCGATCTCTAACTCGATATTCTCTGTTTTTCTCCAGTTATCCGCCTATATATTTCACCAACCCACTGGGGTTGGGAGAGGGAGGTGGGTGAGGGCTTAGGAATTAGGCTTCGCTCCTCTAACTACTTTTTTCCGAGCGTCTTCCAATGAGCCCTAGAGACAACTTCTGGCATTTGGTCGCCGCTCGTAAAAATTTCGTCTATGACGCGAAATTAGATCCCAACTCTTAGGGAAAAAAGTGCCGGTTCAACCAATGTTATGCTCGCCGGCCCAGAAATCTGATGATTTGTACTTTTTGTGGTTGGAGGAGGCCTTCTGGTGGTCCGCGAGTCGAAGGGAGAGCGAACTGGGGGGAGTTAAGTAATCAGGTTACGCTGCCAAGCGCCAGGAGAGTGGTGGTGACCGAACAGAGCCCTCTGTTTTAAGGGTGGGGTATCATTTTCCTACAATTATCTCAAGAAGATACATAAGCCTGCTAAGAATAGGAAGAATAGGCCATCCTCTAAGATTCCTTCTTTCAATGAGAGGCTTAAGCGCTAGGAACAAAAGAAAAACCAATCTAGTTCTAGGAGGGAAGACGCTAATCTATCCTCTGATCCCTCTTAAACACTAAATAAAAATCAAGAAAAAGCGACCTCCAGAGATTTCGAAAAAAAGCTCTCTACATACTCAGAAGAGACGATAAAATGACGCACAGAGCCCTACATAGAGAGGCCAAGATTTAACCGCTTTAAAAACGTCATCAGAAACAGAGCCGAAAACATCTAGAGGAAAATCTACAACATTCTCTGACCCTTTCATAAAACACCATCACCAGTAAAAACTCCTTTTAACTCTTCGTTCCCTAGTGGAAAATTGAACATGGAATAGTGGAAACACCATTGAGCACATAAATGATACATAGAATCCAGAACAATGACCAGCTGCTCCCTATGAGCTCTACCGAACGTGACAACTCCAAATCCAACATGACCTAAAATCCCAAATGACTCCAAGTGACTAAACCTATGAGACAAAAAGTGACTAGAATCCTAAATGTGAACACACTCAAAAAGAAAACAGTGAGGCGTAACAAAATGTGCAAAGTGAAGACCTCCCAAACAAACTCTGCCTAACTATAGTGAAATAAGAAACAAGTGCTCAACTACAGAGAAGTGAATCAATAAAGTGCTCAACTGAGGATTCATTGATTAACCCATCTGTTAAAAGCTTCTGAAGCGGCAGAAACATTCCGAATCAGCCTAAACAAAGCAGTAAATGTCCTGCTCTCTTGGATTTATAGACGGGCAAACAGGATAAAGCCTCTTTTATTTCTGACCAATATTTTAGAAGAGGAATGCGGAGCCTGATTAAATGAGAGACAGGTCTTTGAAATTCTTGCACAGACTAATTTATTCTGACAAATCAAGGCTTGCTCAATTATTAGAGTGGAGGGGTATGGGTTTGGAAATGACCCCCTCAGTAGGTGTATATCCTTCTATTTTTGAGGCTTAAACTAATCTCATTCTTCAAAGGGTAGAAAAGAAAAGAGTACAACTAAACTGTATATTTAAGTTATAATAATTGCATTTAAAATAGTATAGTTAGAAAAAATACATAATAAGGAGAGAGTAGGAGAAGATCAATAGGCTTCAGGTGACTGGATTTCCTCACCAGGCTTTTAATCTATATATTTTGTGGCTTTGGTCCTGTAAACATTTCTTCAAATAATTATTTTCATCTACTTCCTAAAAAATAATTCCAATTCATTAAATATTTTGTCTTGATTCATCAACTTACTTTAATTAACATTAATCATATCTTTAAGATAAGATATAGAGTTTGATAGTTAATTAAAAAGTCCTTTGACTGATATAGTCTCCGGACCATCGTTGAAACAGAATCCGGTACCAAAATCCTCCCTTCGTTGTTATCCAATAAAGGCATCCGATTAAATGGCTTCATTTGGGAGCCAAATTATGTAAACAACTTCCTTAAGAGTCTCTTTTGGGAATCCGGGATAATAGTAGAAGAGAAAACACGTAAAACCACCCAGGAAGCAGGAAAACGACGACCAAGCCCATTTTTTACACCGAGCATCATCATTACAACATCAAGTTGCAACTCACTATTATAAACCCGAGTTTTTGCTGCCAAACGGAGACTCTCGAAGTTTTTATGTTGGAATGTAAGGTTGTATAGCGGTGAAAGTGTAACTGAAAAGTAAAAGGAATACCCACACAGTCGGCTCGCAACAAATTTAGACACTGAGAAAATGCCTGCGAATTTTTAGCGACAGGTTTTTTGTCTTCATGGAAACTTTTTTGATCATTCTCGGGAAGGTTATCATTTATCCGAAGGGTGCTCCTCCCTCCTCTAAATGATAACCTTCCCCAAAAATATAAAAAAAAGTTTCTATTAAGACAAAATTGTGTCGCCCAAAATTCGCAGGCATTCTCTAAGTGTCTAAATTTGTTGCGAGCCAACTGTAGGGAATACAGTAGTAACTAAAAAAATAAAAAACCTGAGTGGAACCATTGACCCATAATCCATGGTTTGAATATACAACCAATCACAATAACTGAAGGGGAGGATAAAGCAAGTGGCGAGCAACTATTGGCCAACCATTGACCGGCAAAATAAACATTCGATAACTCAAATCGGCATCTCTAGACGTCGACGTCCTAATTCAAGTGATATTCGTCCCTAGACATTAGTAATTTAAGGGTTAAATTCGCTTAAGGAGCTAGTTAATGGAATACTGTTAATAATAGTTTAAATGTATATGTTTAACAATTAGTTCTAAACCCATTAGTGCGAGCTCTGAAATTAGTTGAATTCACAGTTAGGATGGAATGACTACATCAAGAGCATGACAGAAGACAGTATATCATAAAATAATACAGCGAATGGGAAAAATGTTGGTGCCTATGGATATTGAATTGTCAGACATATGAGAAGAAATCGATTCTGGTCCAGTGTTGTTTCTATCATAGCTCCTTTGATAACAAAGCACCCATATAATGCCAAATGTCTATTAGGTGTAAACATCTTTTTAGCACTAGATCATTCTTTTAACACAAAATTCTTTTATCTCCCTCATTCCATGGATTAACTAAATCAATTAAAACTGTAGCAGATATGAACAATTTCACCTTTCTAAATTATTCGCAATTCTTACTTCTTACAGTTTATCTCTGTTTAATATTATTTTCATTCTACCAATTATCATTAATAGTTTTAGGAATGTGGGCTACGATCTTTGACTGTTAATTGGTTTAGATTAAAACATTTATCTAAATGGTAATTAACCTGGATTAAAAAGCCCTAATTAATTCGATATTCACCAAGTTGCCACAAATCTGTCGCTCAACAAAGACGAGCTTAAAATGGTATTTGAAGGAATCTGCGCCCATAAAAGATTTTCTCAAAAGAAATACACATAAATAAATTTTAAAGATGATTTGAAAATTATTATTGATCATACTTAAACCATTACTCAATTAAATTATCTTTTATTAGGAGATTTAAGGAGGATTCTACAATCTGTCTGACCTCAATGGTATTTAAACCTCAACTCTTCTATTTCTATCCGAAATTCAGCGGCGAAAAGAAATTTACTCCCACATGTGATCTTTGCTGCCATGAAAAGAATATTTCTTCGTCTTAACTCTGGCTTCCATTACTTTCACATGATTTTTCCTCAGGATGGGAACTTTTTGTCCCGACTTTCCAACATTTGCCTTCTCGGTAACCCGCAATTGCCTAAGCATGAGAGCATCTTAAATTACTGGGGTCATTTCGATGTTTAGTTCGGCACGAGGATCGTTGCGGACAATTTTCAACGGGTCGGGCTTTAATTCATTTTATTGGTCGAGATTTTAATATTAAAAACGTGAAGAGTACTAATTATTTTAATGATCTCGAAAGAAACCAGGTTTTCTCTCCGCCTGAAGGATGGGAAGAGAGCAATTCTCTCGATAGTTATAAAAATAGAGGAGTAGAAGGTTTATTTCTGTTTCTATGATGTGAGGAGTACAACGTGTTTTCAAGTTTTACACTTTGCACATGTGAATTGAGGAGGACAAATCGATGGAAAATTATTCGAAGAAGCCACACGAAGTTAAGAGTACAACATTTTTTTTTAAATATTAAGGAGAAAATAGTAAAGCGTATAGGTTTTTAAGTTCTAAACAGAAGCCGGAAAGGTTTTTCTTCAGTTTTATTACATTAGGAGTACTATTCTTTACCAAGTTATAAAAAACTAGTGACCGGGTTATCTTTTGTCGATATGAAATAAAACTTGTTTTCAAGTTCTAAAAAATACAGATGTTTTTATGTTCACTTACATAGAGTGAGAAGAATAACTAAGTTTCAACTTGTAGTAAGAACTTAAGGAGGTTTATCATGGCACATTGATAATTGCGAATGAATTTACAATAGTTTCTCGCAATACATGGGTAGAAATTAGTACATTATAGTCATCGGTGTTCGCACGTTGTTCGCACTGAGATTTCCTTCGTTGGCCTTACAGACACGTGGTTCGAGTTTGATTCTGGGTCATTCACTGCCCTTTCAACCCCTATAGATCATTCTTTCATACATGTTCCACGGAACCACCGTGGAGGGGGGGGGGGTTGCACGATTTCCAACTAATCCTTCTCCCTGAATCTTCTCCCCTCCCCCCTTCTAGCCTAATTTGAGGCTCTCATTACTGTCGCACGTGCTCTGCCCGCTCTGACTATTGTGGTCCTTTACCGCCCTCCCAGCTCGTCTCCGGCTTTATTTCTCGAAGAGTTCAGTAACCTACTCTCCGACCTATCCTCTACTGGTTCTCGCCTCATTCTCGGTGACCTCAATCTTCCTAGCCACAATAAGACTTTTTGGGCATTCATTGACATCATCGACCTCTATTTTTTTACGCAACATGTGTTATCCCCAACACACATACATGGCAATACCCTGGACTTGGTCATTTCGAACCTCCATATCTCTAAAAAACAGTAAGTGACCTTTTAAATACAATTTCCGACCACTTCTTGGTCAATTATAAATTCTATATTCCCTACCAACTCGCTCGTCGCGAAATCCTACTCCTTTCCGGCGACTATCGTCAATTGATACTACTTCTCTCTTTAACGACTTTGTTTCTTCCCTTCCTTCTATTGATACTACTGCTTCACCTGACCGAACCTTAAACTCTCTGCACCAATCATTACTTGCCTGCCTCGACGCGTACGCCCCCCTTATCATTCCTTCTTCAAACCACCATCACCCGTGCCCCTTGGTTCACCATGGACTCCTTCGTTCAAGGAGGTACTTAGGTGCTCATAAACGAGCCCTTCGTAAATCACGCTCAAATAGACAGAGCACGACCTCTCTCTCACTTGCCTATCGCCTTGCTACTTCGAATTATTCTTCCAAATAAAAATCAGCGCGCGAGGCTCAGTCACGCAAACCTTTGTCTGAGAGAAAGAATGACCCTCGGACTATCTTTCGTCTACTCTCTCGTCTTTACTTGCCTAGCCACATTTCTCCCACCTCTTCCCCATCAACCCCTCTACTCTTTCTAAATTTTTCTCTGATAAAGTTATTAACAATCGCGCCGTACTAACTCACTCGTTTGAACAAGCCTATGCTGTTCTCCATGACCATACTCCAATGCCGTTTAACGTCCTCTGAGGAAGTAACTGCCCTGATCTCACACTCGAAAAAATTTGGATCCCCTAATGACGTCTTTCCTTTCAAAATCCTCCACCAAATTATCCTGCTGTCTTCCCACTGATTCTTCATCTCATTAACATTTCACTTGCGACAGGGGTGGTTCCTTCTTTCTTTAAATATGCCTCGATTTGTTCTATCCTTAAAAAAACACACCTTAACTCCTCTGAACCATCTACTATCGCCCTATCTCACAGCTTCCATTCATCTCTAAGGTCCTCGAGAGAATGGTTTTCTCTCGCCTTAAGGACCATATTTCTAACTGCAATATCGATGAAATGTACCAGTCTGGGTTCAAAGCGAAGCACTCTGCTGAAACCACTCTTATTAATGTTTAAGACGGTTTACGTAGAGCAGCCGATAGGGGTTGTACGACCATTCTAGTCCTCCTAGACCTCTCCTCGGCTTTCGACACCATCAACCACACTGGCCTCCTTGATCGCCATCTCCTGTGTTCTTCTCTCAATCAATTACTAAGCTCCTTTCAGCCTACACCTCCATAAACGAATGGCTGTCTGCCAACTTTCTCAAACTTAACCACAATAAAACTGAAGTTCTTCTTGTTGGTACCGCTTTGATGGTGGAGAAATCTAAAACTCTCTTCCCCTCCCTTACCTTTGGGGAAACCAATGTCGCCTTCTCTGATACCGTCAGTAATCTTGGTGTTATTTTCGACGAGCAACTCTCGTTTAAACAGCACATCCATCGTATTTGTAAGTCTTCCCTCGGTTTCCTCCGCAACTTCTCACGTGTTCGATCAGATTTTAATCGACGAAGCCTTGAGACTGCGATTCATGCCTTCGTCACCTCACGCTTAGAATACTGCAATTTTCTTCTAGTGAATCTCCCTTCTTCATTACTTATCCCCCTACAACTAGTTCAAAACTATGCTGCCCAGCTCCTCCTTCGCCACACCCGCTTCTCTCCTTCGATGACTGTTACAGAAGCTACACTGCTTACCTATTCGCTTCCGTACCCACTATAAAATTCTTCTCATCACCTACAAGGCCCTAAACCTCGAGGCTCCACCTTATCTCTCGTCTGCTCTCTCCCGTCGTCAAACTTCATCTGGTCTAACCTCGCTCCCCTCCTGAACACTCCTTGTTCTGTCCTTTGCTCGATGGGTGACCGTTCCTTCTCAGCTTGTGCTCCTAGACTCTAAAATGCTCTTCCTGCTGAAGTCCGACCATCTCCCTCCCTTGCTACCTTTAAACGTCTCCTGGAGACTCGTCTCTTCAGAATTGCCTTCTCTCCCCTGTAAACTTTTTCTACACTCTCTACACAACCGGCGCTCTGGAAGGGCTAACAGCCCGGAAGGGGGCATTATAAATAACTATTATTATCATTATTATTATTATTATTATAATTATCGTTGTTAATTTAATTTTATTGTTGTATTCAACACTTCCTACCACGCACTATTTAATGTTTTATAACTAATTACGCTCGTGATTCAAAGACTTCTTTCATTTTGCGAAGTTTTCTTCTTTTCTAAGCGCCATGAAGTGTAATTGTTGAGTTTAAAGAATTTAGCAAGATCGGAATTGTGCAATAACTGTGCAGATAAGCCTGCACCCCTGCGTATACACTCACATGTATATATTTCTATAGACTTTCTTCCTGACTTTCACCTCTTACTTTATGGCTTTTGCCATCTGGCACTACAACTATACAAATATTGAAACTCCACCAGGCGTTTAACCAAATTTTGTGTGGTTTCTTAATATTCTCTCTGAAGGAAATGCATTTTGCAGGAAGTTCAGGGGGACATCAAACCTTAGGTCCCTCCATAAACCAAATTCGCTTAATAGAGAATAAGCGCAGAGAGAGGGCGCCAAAAGAAAGAGAGTTTGAAGGGAATTCGAGGGCACGCAGAACCAATGCGAGAAAGAGGGTATAAACGCTTACATTGGTCAAAGAACCCGGGCGAGGACCTCCTTGCAAGGGGAAATCGTTTACTGTGCCGCACTCCTCAGAAGCTTTCTGTCCGGTCGAGTCCAAGAGTCTGAGGAGAGTTTTGAGTGTTGACTCTTTCTTCTTCTTCAAGGTTCGAAACGGCTCCCCCTCCCTCCCGGAGTCCAAGAGTTTGAGTTTTGAGAGGAGTTTCAGAGAGTTGTTTCTTCTTTCAGCTTCTGATCTACATTTCGTGACTGTTTGTTGCTCCTGCATGAGGGGTTTCAAAGAAGCGGGAAAGGGGGAGTTGGGGGATGATTAGGGGGAGGAGTCGAGAAAAGCGTCTGAAGCCCGAAAAAACGCGTAACACCATCTACCACTCATATAACCATAAACTCCCGGGTCCTTCTTGAACCGATCGCCAAGGAAGTGGAGAGCGGTGGTAGTCATCCAGATGCCCAAGACGCTACAAGCGCGTAAACACCTTCTCCCACCTCATATACCCATAAACTACTCAGTTCGTCTTCGATAGTAGAAAGAATAGGCCAGAGAGAGAGAGAGAGAGGCGTTTTTTTTCTTTTAGAGCCCATCTGGCGACTGGGGCGGGGGGAGGGGAGCACTACGGGAGGATACCATCCAAGCTATCCTCATTTGACGTACATGCGCTCATGCATGCTCACACGGACACATGTGTAAGACGGTGCAATAGGCTGTAATCTTGGTGTAAGGCAAATGTTGACATTAAAGCGTCTTGTTTTGTTTTGGTGTAAGAAGCTTTTAAACTCGGTTTAGCATCTTGATTCACACCGAGGACGAGTCGCAAATCTACAATTTAAGGACCTTCGTTTTTCTTTCTTAACTTTTGGTCAACTCACGCTGAAGGAGTTGATTTGTTTTTTCACTTTAGGAGAAGAGAGATTTTGATTGACTCGTCAATAATTATTTATCTTCCTTAATTTGCAGTTTTCCGTTAGTCAGGGATTGGTTGCCAATATATTTAAGGGGAATGTACATGGCGTTTGAAGCTGAATTATTTATTTCTTATTATTATTTATCTTGGTTATTTTCAGCTTTTCGGACTATGATAAATGAGGTGTAATGAGGAAAGAGATAGTGGGAGGTCAACATTAACTCATATTCGATGTAAAAACTGCATGGTTGGATGCAGTTTTTATAATCAAAAGAATCCGAAAAATATTGAGAAACTTAAGAATTCATTCACTCTTTCATCACCATCAATCCCTCTGTCACTAAGTGGAGTAGGCGCGCATTACTGCCACCAAGACACTCCTCTACCACTCCAACCCCTATTACTCACAAAACCAAACATCACTTATTCCACCAAGAATTGGCCTTTCATAGCAACGTGGTGCTGCGTAGTTTAGTGCTGCATGGTGGCGTATTATCTCGTACAGTCAGGCTTCATCTCACAAAATACCCTTTATGCACCCATAAGATACACCTTCTCATTCTCTCTCTTCTTTGTCCCCCCTTTTTCTCTCTCAAACACACAGATAACCACAATTTTACCCGGGTCTTCTAACCTTTCCATTCCTCTCACATGCACATTACACCTTAGAACATTCTATGTCATCCTTCTTCTACCTCTTACACCCTCTGTCCTCACCTTCTATACCTCATTCACACAGCAGGCGGCAACACAGTCAAAATTTCCACTTTCATATTCTAGACCTTCTTCTCTCGTTTCATACATTTTTTTTACTCCAATATACCAACTTTATCGCCCCCATTTGCTTGCTGGTACATTTCACACCCAACACATTAGCCTTAATATTTACCACCACCCATATCACCACAAATACCATCTTACCATTCGAAGCCTTGTGGTTGCAATCTGCTTCACCTCTACCACTCATCTACACCATGCATCCTGACACTTACAACTTTGCATTTGTTTCAAGAGAACACCCAAGACTTAAATAACACTATCTTACTATTCGCTTCCACATACACATTCCATCAACAATTACAATTCCCTTTCACACTCTGCAGTTACCACTAGATCAAGACCAAACATATAGAACCCACTCCTCTATGCGCCCATGTAAAGATCAGACACTCTTTCCTTCCCACTCCACCTCCACTTCTATCAACGCACTCACTCCGGCCATCTTTCACCCGAACACACGCCTTACTTCCAACATAAATAATTTCCACGCCATCCAAATGTTTATTCTCTTCTATACATTCTCAGAACCTGCCATAATATTTCATAAGATTTCTCCAGAGGCCAGCATTCATTTTTCATCCTTTGGTTTTTCATTTTCCTCTGTCTTGGTGCATCCATTTGAGCCACCTCCCTTTCACTCCACCGATCTAAACTCAAGTGATAAATTCCCAAACTCAATCGAATGATATCACCCCCTTTAAGCCCCTCCATATTGATCGGATTGCTATTAAATCATAATTGATCTCATTATTATAAGCAATTAATTTAAATGTAAAATCAAATATTTGTATTAATTGAGAATGCAAAATACTAAAATGAAATGGAAGGAGACAAGGAAGCGGCTTCATCTGCCTCTCAGATTTACATAAGACAATTATTATTTTGCCCTAACGACCAACCATTGCCTCGAATAATGTTTTCTTCTCATGAAAACGTCGAACTAAAGTTAATTCAACTGATAACAACTGATTAGATATAATCAAGCTCCTTTTGATCTGAATTTTCATTCACGCACTCTTCTTATCCTTCAATAGCGGCAACTAGCTCATTTATGATATGGCTATTTTTAAGGTCTTGTCATTCTATTTGCTGCTCTTCTTGTGGTTTCCAGGTGCCTCTGTCTTAAATTGCTATTAAGAGTTTTTTCTTTCTCTTATAGAGAAATAAAATATTCCTAAATCTATGGATCTAGACAATATCATGACCGTTGCAAATTATATTCAGGTCAACATGACATTTACATTCAAAGAATAAAATTCAAATAGTTTTCTTTCCCAGATCTGAATAATAAACTTATAACTACTGGGAATAGTTTCGCTTTCATATTCAAATTAGAAAACTGCTTATCGTAAGCTTATCCAAATTATTGCCTTTCAACAACGCTATCTTTAAGAATTAAGATTTTATTGGCATTGATTAATTCTGTTCAATCTATTGTCCTTAAATTATCCAATTCCCCTGCGCCGAAATGCTATGGAAGCGGCAATTGTGACTTGCATATCATTAAAAGTGTTCAGATTATTGACGAATTTAAGAGTTTTCGCTGCTTTAAAGGCGTGAAATAACTAAGCTTCGACGCCGCTGCTTTTTACTAGCAGTTGTTTTCTGTAGTTCGACTTCAGGTTTTGTTGATCGAAAGTGGTTTTCTTTCTTGCTCGATGTTTTAGGAAGATTTATACATCAGTTCTGCCCTTCTGACACAATCTACAACATGTCTTTACTCTATCTTATGACCTGGTCTCAACTTGGCAATCCATAATCAATCAAGTAATTTAATTGAGTTAAATTGTAGGATGTGTGGTATTAATCACTGATTTTCTCTTTATTCCTTCACAAGAATGATTATTGTATTCATCGAGCCATCTAATTCTTATAAAGCTATATAGTTCTTTCTCATTTATATGAGGGCCTTCTATATATAACTGCCCCTCATCTATACTTGGTTACCATCAGAGGGTAATAACAAGGTTTTTTGTCACTAACGTCAAAACACTCATAGGTATTGATATCTCCGAGATAACATCGTTTTCAGGCCTAAACGAAGCAGTATAGTAGTGCCCAAATTCCAAGGTGGAGCAGACCCAACGAGGAAACTCACAAATGAGCACCCTGTTGCTACTATGAAATTTTAAATTTGGGTAAACATATTGAACACTGAAATAATATGAAATGTTGTAACAATGAACTAATGTCGAACAAAGCAAAATATTTTCAAATAATGTTAGACCGCAATTTAATATGTATTAAATGGTAGTACCATTAGACCAAAATGTTACTTTCTTAAGAAAGTAAAAAGAAATATGAGAAATAGGTTTCTAAATCTGTTAAGTTAAGGAAAATGAAAATGGGGCGAATATGTATGTAGTGATCAATGTACACAAAAGTTGTGCACGCTCATGAAATCTTTCTTGTCGCAGTCAGGTGTCCCACCTAGCGAACATCTGAGCTCTCTTTGGTTAATTCATCTACTCTTGAACCAGTATTTATTGTGCCTTGACCTCTAACATCAATAACTCTGTTTTTTCATTACGTATCTCTCCTCGAGTTTGTGTCGACCTCGCGCTCACCTTCTATAAAACAAGAGACATTTTGCTCATAAACTCAGATCAGCATTAGAAACAATCGAGGACACTCGCCAAAAATTAAAATAAAAAAATATAAAACTCAAATAATAATACCCCAAAATAACAACGCAATATCCGGGCGTAAAAACCCCAGTTAAACACAAATTCTTTCCACCAAGCAGTAGGGACCAATAACCCCTCTGTTATAAAGCCTTGAATGCCTTTCATATATATATATATATATATATATATAAATATATTAAAAAAAACTATATATGCATATACAAAAACGCAAAGATAGCCAGAGATACCCTATTACCAGGAACCTGTCTTTCATTTTACTTTTCATTTTCGTTTTCCTATTATTTTCCCCCAATTTCCCCCACTATTTCTCCTACTAAAATCCTTTACTACTATATTCCTTACTTTATATGTCCAATGTCCAGAGACCGACGGAATGCTTCATCAATCTCTGAGTAAACATTAATTCATATTTTCTAAGAAATTGCTTAAAATAATGACGGCAGTTTATGAATGATTTCCTCGTTACCAAAATATATTTCCTCAAGGACTCGCTTCTGAGTACTATCAGGAGTGGGATTTTGAGGAGACCAGTGAAAAGAATCGAGTTGTAAAACAACAGTGTAGTTGAATAATTGCTGGTTGGAAGATGAGGGAAAATTGATTGATTGGAGGATAAATTATGATAATTTTATATTTTACATTCCTGCTAAACCAGATATTTTAGTGTTAGCAGATTATTTTTTACATTAATTGGCAATAAACTTTTAAACTCCTTTGAAATGAGTAAATGCGATGAATCCAGGAGCTGCATCGCGTTCTTAAGCACAATCTGAGGACATCTCAGCTTTTTTTAAATGTCCAGGAAATGTAATAAATATCTTGTATAATTTTAAAGAGAAATTTATGAGAAATTGAGCTAGAAAATATGCTGGTTTTCCTTTCCTATTTAAGAACCTATTTATACAGGATTCGCCTTTTATATAAAAATAAAAATCCCATCAATTCAACAAAATCAATCGAAGGTAAAACAACGAAGTGCGCTTCAGCTGTGGTATATCCCAACCTTAGATCTGCTATTCTGCCTATACCTCACTTAAAAGACATTCCAGTACCTGAGCCACCTACAGATATTGTTTTGTCGAACTCTGATGAATCAGATATGGAATCATGTAAACCAGAAACTAAAATTTATGTTCCTGGAACTGTTTGATACTACTCCAAAGCCTTTTGCCTAACTTGATCAAGATGATCTTGTAAAATATCTAAACTTAACAAAACTGGGCATACTGAAAGAAAGAAATTTAGTAGCAGAAGATGGTTGAATTACTAAGTTTCGCATTCGATCAAACCATTTATAAAACAAATTTTTATTTAAAAACAATTTATGCTACTGTAATAATATTCCACGTCTCTTTGAAGAATTAGATATACATTATGAACCCAGTCAATGGAGACTTTTCATTGACGCTTCTTTATTTAGTAGTAAAGCCATGCTTTGGCATAATGGAAATAAACTACCATCGATACCAGTAGCTCATTTTATTGTTTTGAAAGAAACATCATAATTTAAATTTTATTTTGAAAAGCATTAAATACCGTGAAAGTAAATGGTTGATTTGTGCTAACCTTAAGGTAGTAGCCATTTTAAATGGCTTGCGGTCAGGCTACATAAAATTCATGTTTTTTTTGTGCCAGTGGGACAGTAGAGTTCGGGGAGAACATTACATACGCTCAGAATGGCCTTTAAGAGAAGAGACAAAAGTAAGTTGTCATAATGTGTTAGGTAAATCATTGGTTCCTTAGGAAAACATAATTTTGCCACCACTTCACATAAAATTAGGTTTAATGAAACAATTTGTGAAAGCCTTAAAGCATGACCAGCCATCTGAATGGAAGAAATTGCTCGTTCTCTACCTCGCAACCGCTTATCTTTGAATCAGATAAGCAGAGATTTTCTTTAACGCGAGTCCAAAACGAGGTAACTCCGAGGTGCGGGACGTAAACAAGTTATTATAATTCAAAACTTCGCGGAAATTCATCCCCGGCAAACTCTGGTCTGTTTAGTGGAATCGCTCAATTTTCACTCAGTGCCTCGAACAAAATGAAAATCATGCATGTTTTGCATATTAAAACCGTACCTAATTATCTGTATTGTTTTTCCTCAAAAACATATGTAGTACCGTACATACCCACACACGTGTGTGGTTCTGTAGTTGCATATAAGTGAGGACTAATTTGATGAGATGAACGAAACGCAGATTCCAGCATTTATGTGGTCGCCTAACATGGACTGGTGTAATATTAATGGCATCCACTAAAGGTGTTTTAAAGTGTTTTAAGAACAATATTTTTTTTAAAAAGCCAAATAAGTAAAAGAAAAAACGCAAGGTTGTAAGGGACTGTAATTGATCACCTCGGATGGGTAAACAAAGGAACCAACGGTATAACGAATATATTACTGTTAGGTTAAAAAGTGGTCACTAAAACAACTAGAAAACAACCATCTCTCAGAATATGGAATGATCAATTGTTCACCATAACACACTTTTCTTGTTGACCAATTGTTTTCAAAGAACAAATGCCCTTTCCATTTTTATTATAAACCATTATTAAAACAAAAGAAATCCTGGAAAAATTTTCTCCTTTATTCTCTTACAAGTCGTTGAGTAGGTGACATCTCGGCTGGAGTGATTCGGATTCCACATTCTGTAAGTCCAGACCATGATAAATAACCATTATAGAGAGCGAATTACTGTTAAAAAAACAGTGAAAATAAGTAATGAACACTAGTTCAACACTTACAGAGGTAGCATAACTAATTAGTTTATTCTATCCACGCTCCATTAAGCCTGCAGTAATGCAATACGTAAACATTAGTGTTTGAACGAGTCTTTGGCGCCTCCCACCTTGAAAACTCATGGGGTAGAAGAAGTAAAACCAGGCCAATCTATTTCCCAATTCTCAGCTTGACAAAATTCTGCTACAATTCTCGGTTATCAAGAAATTTATATTCTTCAACCACACAATCTAACCTTTTTGACAATAAAATAAATTCTTCTGATTAAATCAGCCTTTTCTCTGTATCTGCTGACAGGTTTGCCTTTGGTTTTTACAAAGTCACCACTCTTTTTTGTGAAAATAGTTACTACTAGAATGAATCATTGGAAAATTTTATTTGTGTCCTAGGAATTATTTCATTATAGTTCTTTACTTTCAATTCCCTTTGAATTTAAGTTTTTTTTTGTTTCAGTTTTGTGTTTTGAATGCTACCATTAAAGTTCCACAAATTTATCCGAATCATGTTTTTAATATCCCAACAACTTTTCGGATTCCTAACAAAAATAGACTGTATATATATATATATATATATATATATATATATATATATATATATATATATATATATATATATATATATATATATATATATATATATATATAGATATATATATATATATATATATATATATATATATATATATATATATATATATATATATATATATATATATATATATATATAGATATATATATATATATATATATATATATATATATATATATATATATATATATATATATATATATTCATAATGGCTTACATTGCAAATATGCCGCACTGGAAAGCAGAAAAACAAATTCTAAGTGTGTTCAAATTTTATTAATTTGTCCCAGTCCCAAATCGGAATTCAATAGAGTTTGTAAATGATCGAAATCCGCAATTCTTCTTTCTTCTCCAGATATATATATATATATATATATATATATATATATATATATATATATATATATATATATATATATATATATATATATATATATATATATATATATATATACATATATATATATATATATATATACATATATATATATATATATATATATATATATATATATATATATATATATATATATATATATATATATATATATATATATATATATATATATATAGTAGGCATATGAAGACCCGGGTGATTACACTAATCATTTATTGGCCGAAATTTCGGACCTTCACTAGGACCATCTTCAGCGACTGTGTCGATTAATGAAAAGGGGAAGGAATATTAACGATAACAGTCAGTTAATTCATTCTAATTTGTTTTGGAGGGTTTTTGTAGTTTTTTGTTTATAATTTAATATAATAGGTTATTTTAATGTTTACTCCAGTTACCTTTAATATTTGATATTCAAGTCCGTTTATTTTATAACTTCACTTCTTTCTATAATTTTTTAAAATTACACTGGATAGTATTAATTAATTCTATTTATTTTTATTTGTGTTTTTTACTTTAATCTCAATAATCTTCAATTTTTCTATTTAAATTGTCTTCATCCGCTTTTTTTGCCATTATTTAATGCATTCTTTTAATATTTATCGTTTATATTCCTTTCCCTTCTCATTAGTCGACACAGTCGCTAGAGATGGTCCTAGTGAAGGTCCGAAACGTCCTGCCAATAAATGATTAGTGTAATCACCTGGATCTTCATATTCCTACTACATATCAGATTCCCAAGAAACAAATCATTTACAAGTATTATATATATATATATAAGACATTTTCCATTCTCTTCGAAAATCAAGGGTGACTTGAAAAGGCTAATCGAATGATAGTTTTTGGCTATCTGAGAGAACGCCTAATTTTAGTGTTACCTTCTCGTGTATGTGAGAAGAGCTCCTTCCGAGGGCTTTGAGGAAGACTGTGTCTGCCAAAAATAGCCTTTTAACTGCATAATCGATTGTGTTACTGCAATAATTGTTCCTAATATAAATATAAATATATATATTTATATATATATATATATATATATATATATATATATATATATATATATATATATATATATATATATATATATATAAATATTTATCTTAAGAGAGAGAGAGAGAAATCATAAAAAATAAAGAATTAGAAAAATTACATGAAATAAGAAGTGCAGTAATCAGCTATGTACATAATCTCTACAAATCAGTTTTCACTCATTAAACAAAGATGAATCAATTAAATAAGACTTCGAAGTCACTCATATACATAGTTAACATTTTCATATTATATTGCATCTTTTAAAATGTCTCTCCTTCCTGAATTTTTGAATGCGTACAAATAATACGCATCTACCCTCCTATATCATCTATCGACTGCCAAAGTCGAAATGAAAGATGTGGACTCAAACAGATCTTAAATGTATACGTAACTCGCTGTTAACATTTCCTTAAACGATTATTATTGCGTTTATTTTGAGGTTATTTTTTATTTGATTACAAGTGGAAAAGATCAATTTTTTTATATTGTTTCTTCCTCTTTTTTTCTCATTTTTATTTTTCATGCCCTTTATTCATCTCCATGCCTAATCAACCAACCGCTTTGCCCAAGCTATTGAAAATCCCCTTCATTATTATTCTCGTTAAAAACGAAGTATCAGCTCCGGTGCTCAAATAACCCACGAACGGCCTCGACAAATCTGCCCTTTGTCAAAGCCTGTCGTAAAAGTCTCTCTTTTGGTAGCGAGTGGATGTTGCGAGGTCAATTTCTTCTTTCTCTCGCCCTGAGGAGTCGAAAAACAAAGGGGCACAGAGGGGTCGAGGTGACATCGCTCGACCCCAAAGGAAGGATGCTTCGGGAATAATAACGCCTTCGAATACCTTCGCCGCGTCTCAGACTCATCAGCCAAGCGCTCACAGCTGAATCGTTTTGGAGCGCTGAGGCGATGGATGGGATTAACTGAACCCGAGACCGCTATTGTGTTGTGTTCCACCTCGGGAGAAGAAATATTGAATTTAAGCGGATTTTAATTTCTCTTTAAGAGTTTGTTATCATTCGACCTCTTTGAAGATTCTTCATGACGATGTAAACTCTGAACCACGGTTGGTCTTTAAAATTAAAAGGAATAAATTCACCCTTATTTTGAATTGAGAACCAGTCTTAAAACGAGTCGCCCAAATGTTATTTGCAATCCGAGGAAGAGTTTTTTATGATGATGCGCAATCAAAACCCTGACCAGCTTTTCATTATTCCATACAAATAAACTCCAAAGAGGTGATATCTAATTTTCCTTTGATGTTAATGAATTGACCATTAACAATTTTCTCTACGGCCTCCACCTGGGACGTGGTGCTTTCTAATGCCCAGTTTTGAACCCTAATTATTTTGCTCTTTTCTTCAGCTTATCGTCCTTAGACGCATTGTACCTCTTCCATTACTGAAGGAAAAGTCAACAAATTACTGTATCGATAGCTATACTTTCGTTATTTGAAATCACCGTTCGTACTTTTTTTAATTATAAATAAATCCATTGCAAGAAAAACTGGGTGTCTATTTAACAGTCGGTGTCTGTATACACACCAATCTCATCCCCTCATGATGGTGGAGGAGGGAAAGGCACGAGTTAAAATTCCTCATGGATAGATTCTGAGCAATGTTGCTCTGATCAGCTGATGGACAGCGTGATTGTTGCATTATGGAAGTGAGCCATGAGATGAGATAGGAGGCGGCGGCATCAAAATCCCATTAACTTTAATTTATAGCAGAGGTGTACAAAGTTGAGAAATTATACAGGGTGAAGCAAAATTTTCCATACAAACCTCCTTATGTAAACAAAAACAAAGAGTTAATTAGCAATCGCATTGTAAACAGGTTTATGATTATCCTTTTTCCTCTGGAGATGCCTTTAGTGGTATCTGTTTCTTTCTATTCTCTCTATATATGTATGTTAAAAATTAATTGATATTATCCAATATAACATGGGTCCCTGTAGGTTAATAAATGGTGAATAATTATCTACCAACAAATAACTTGCTTAAGATCAGTCTGACCATAATAGATAATGAATTAGACACGATCCTAATTTTACCTAATTGCGAGTGGTCATTAAATTTCATAATACATGATTTATTTTTAAGAATTAAATGAAATAGTCATGGTTTAGGGATGCACGGTACTATTAGACAACAATGGTAGCTCAGTGTCGTAGGTCAGGTAGGCTTCACGGACCTTCGCTTGCCCTCCCTAGATGCGGGGAAATGCCCCTTTTAATTGTGTGGAATATGTGAGTGTGTTTTCTACCGTTGACTGACTTAGTCAAATAGTTCAATGTCTTTTTGTGTGATTCTGGGATTTAAAAAAGATAAACAAAATAATCTTTACTATTATACAATCAAATAAAAGAATTTAACAATATATGATACACTATGGGAAAAACTCATTATTCAACAAAGGAAAATTAATTTACAATGAATGCTTCGGCACGAGCGGTGAGTAGCACAATATTTACCCGAAAGAAAATAGGAGACGATGAGGTTAAGCTTCGTAGTCGGAAACGTTACCCCTTTTCGACGATGATATAGAGAAAATGTAATAAGCTTACGATTGTCCAAGAGGGGGAGGGGGGCTCAAGTGGTTGTTCAAAGGAGTATCCTTGCAGGGCACAGAACGGAGCGGGTTATTCCAGAATGAGTCCTTACGTTCTTGACTGCCGTAGCTTTGAACAACTGCCTTCTTGCCTGCGAGCCCTTACGGTGCCTGAGAGTCGCTTAATAAGTGACGCGTCGGGTCTTTGGCTAATTCCTGCTTAAATACTCCTAGGCTCGTTCCCGTGCTGGGAAATATATACAACTTCGCAGGAAGAGATTTTATTTGCCGTCGGGGCGGGTCCCACTCTGTCTCAAAGGCGCGGCGGGAAAAAGCTTAGCGCCCTCTGGCTGATTTGAGTTCCGGGGTCCGGTTTGACTTGTCTTGACGATCCACTATCGCCCCGGAAGTTAACTGAAAGACGCCGGTCGAACGTCCTTTCATCCGTGATGTACTTCCTAGGCCTCTTTGTCCGCGTGACGCTCTCTCTCTCTCTCTCTCTCTCTCTCTCTCTTAAGATCGAACTTCCGAAAGAAGGGACATCTCTGGAAATGGAAAAGGGGGTGCAATACCTTCGCATTACGAAATAAAAGAACACATTGTACTAAATTCAAAAGGAATACAAAATATAAAAAAAAATAAATTCGATTCACCGAAAAAATAGCAAAGGAATAAATGATACAAAAAAAAATACAAAATAAATACACACAAAATTTATACTAAGAGAGACTGAAAAAATGTACATAGATCGATCATTATCGCCCCAAAACATAATTTACAACAATCATGATTATTAACACTGAATTTTCAGCAGAGGGAACATCTGCCTCGGTTTCCAAAAATAATTGTGAAGTTTATTTAAATTTATTCGGACATATATATAAAAAAATTTAAAAAGGTAGGCTCAAGATTCACTTGGGAGGGAATTCACCGGATTTTGGCTTAAGCTATCGGCCATACAATTCTCAAATCCTTTTACGTACAGTATCCTATACTCGAATTCTTGGAGGAACAAACTCCAGCGCATTAATCTATCATTGTTATTTTTAATATTACGGAGGTACGACAAAGGTTTGTGATCGGTCTCTATTACAAATTCCTTCCCTATTAGGTACATTTTAAATTTTTATATTCCGCAAGTTATTGCTAAGGTTTCTCACTCAATCCCAGCGTAGTTCTTTTTGCGCGGTAATAACTTTCGGCTGGGGTAAGCGATGAGAAAACTCTTGCCATTGATTCTGTACTGAACTAATACTCAACCGATGCCATCATTGCTGGCGTCCGTCCGGATGCCAAATGGTTCGGCGGAATTGGGCAACCGTAATATCGGGTCTGATGCGAGTTTACCCTTTAGTCGTTTGAAGCTGGTGATTGACAACGGAGTCCAAATGAATTGCTCTGGGGCTTTCTTCTTCAGGAGCTCACACAGGCAAGCGGAAAGGGTAGCAAAGTTTGGAATGAATCGCCGATAAAAGGAGACGGAACCCATGAATGACCTTAACCGTCTTTTGGTTGCGGGCAGCGGCATTTTTACGATGGCTTCTATCTTTTACTCCTGAGGGGCTAATTGATTATTCTCTATGCGGAAGCCTAAGTAAGTAATCTATTGTATTTAAGGCAAAATGACATTTGCTCGGAGCAATTGTCAAATTATTGTTCCTCAGCCTTTGCAGCAACTCTTGAAGAGCGGTCAGGTGCTGGTCTCACTCCTTTGTAGCCACGTAACTATTATCAAAATAGAATGATACATCGGGTAGCCAATATAATATCCGCCTCATCATCTATTATAATTATTGCAGGCAGTGGACCACTGGATGTTGGAAGAATCGAGATAAGCACCTCACGAGATTTTGTTACGGAGCCATTATTTATCAGACCCATTTTCTTAATATACATATTCCCTCTACAAAGTGAATTAATCAGACAACAGGGGTGCCTTCTAACATAAAATCTTACATTATTTACATAGAGAAAGCTGATTGGCTGAGAAGGAATAATAAACTCAGGCACGATTGAAGTAATATAGACAATGAGGAAAGGACACAAATTGAAAGGCAAACTAAAGATAAACCAACGCAAGAAAACGATTGGATTGAACATTAAGATCAACAACTTGAGGAACAACAGGCGACAGGAGAGGGAACATTGGCTAAAAATTTCCAACATAATAAAAGAACTCAATCAAGAGATCATCGAAAGTTAACTTAAGGACTGTCGTTAACCTGAGAAGACGTTTCCAGAATCATGGTGGATTCATCTCTCTTACACTGTCGGTATTTGTAATAGGATTGAGTTTGTCGAAGAGGACGAGAACTTCAAGATCAAAGGGTCGGTAATCCTTTCAACTCCATTTTTTATTATCAGACACATGAGTAAGAGGAGAAGGCCAGCCATGTGGGTGAGGTAGGTGGAGAAGATTTGGATTTAAATTGTGTGGAGTTAAAGAAAAAATTAGAGGAATTTCGAACGAGCAAAACACCTAGAAACTATTCGAGGTTATTTTAAGAGAAAATGGATAGGTTGGAAGTCAGTGCTAATGGAAAATTGAAAGAGATAGGAGATATGTAAATAGAATTAATTTGACAACCTTTAGTTTTATCAGTTATAATTCAATGAAATATCTATTAATTTTAGTTTTAAATGTATTAATTTAAACCTGTCAACGGCATTCCTAACCAATTTATTCCATGTTTGTGGTATTTTATAAGAAAATAAATTTTGGGATATCGCAGTACTTAATCTTTTCTTTACTAGTTTAACGGGTTTTTCGAGGTGTCACTCGGTTCTCTACTTGGAAAATTAAATTATAAATTATATTAGTAAACCTGGTTCTTATTTTAAATGCTTAGAGAAGTTGGACTCGCGGATGCCGAATTCCAGTGACATAATTTGAGTTGGGTTAATCTGTCTTCGTGCGATCTATTTCTATATTCAGGCAATAATTTTGACACTCCTCGATGTATGAGTTCCATTATGGCAAAGTTTTTTCATATACAGGGTGTTTGGCCTAAATTTGAGGGTTTGCATTAAAGAAAACCCCCACAATATCTCAGCTAAAAATAGAAGTATTTTAAAAGGTCAGGAAACATCAACTAGAATATGGCTAGGAGATAAAAGGCTCCTCAAATTGCCGCCCTCAACTTTCAGCACGGCCTCAAAACTCCCTTGGAATCTGGGGAAAAAGCATTCCGCGATATTTATCTGTGAAGAATATTATAGCAGCTCCTTGATCTTGGCCACCAGCTTGCCCTTGGTGTTGCTGGCAGAACGTTTGAGGTCTTATTCAAACGGTCTCCATCAGAGTAATCCAATGGATTACAATCGGGGGACCTAGGAGACCGGGAAGTGGGGTTAGTGAAGTTGGAGATTTCCTCCGACAATCACTTCTGACTCTTTGCGTAAGTATGGCCTTTCAAAATAAATATCTCCCCCCCCCCATATATGTGGACATACTGTTTAATGCGGGATCCGAACCACTAGTCATGAAACTGACCCGAAACATTAGTTAAGAACTAATTGCTAAGTACCTTAAATATGAGAGTTTCTATAACTACCACAAAGGGAAATCAGTTGAAACTCTTGCCTCAGATAATGGGGCTACTTATCTTTACATTGGCCGAAACTTTTAAGTTTTTTTTCATTTAAAACGTAACCCACGAAGGCATCTCTCACAATGAGGTTGTAAGGAGAGATTCGTAACGAAACACCGCTGGCTTTCTCTTCACCTGCCAATTTCCAGAGTTTCGCCCCGGAACCTGCCGAAGGGTTATTTATATCCCCAATGCCCTGAAGTGGATGGCGTCCTATTTCCGTAATATTGATCGGAATTAGAATTGCGGTTGTAATTTTCTCGACGAATGCGATTAAAATTAAGAGCGTCGCTCGCTCGATCTGCGAAGATGAGACCGCATTTTTCGTCTGTTTTTGGAGCCAAGATCATTTTGATTTACTTTCAACGATTGATATTGGCCGAAAAATCGAGCTCTTGAGGAATAGCTCTCTCAATTGACTCCTTTTGAGTAAGGAAGAGCCCCAGTTATACACATTGAAATAATTGAGGTCCCAATTTATGCCCATTTGAAGAATAGAGGACCATAAATCAAGAAATATGAAAGCAAAGGTCGAACAAAGTAAAATCATTTGGATTGGATTGCATTGGTATGATGAGTGAGCTTAGCGAGGTAATGACCTCTATCCAGGGCCATAGTTACAAAAATTGACCCAAAATAAACAAGGGAAATTTCAACTAACCACTCTACTACCGAAATAACCTCATTATAATTATTGAAGAATGGGTACGCGAAACCTGATCCACCCATTTCTAACGGGTCATTTCCTAATCGCCCAATTTGAATATTAGATGTCACACTTTTTATAATTTAAAGAATAGTTTTCTTGGGTCAATTTGGAACGCGAATATAAAAAATAACAAAAAATAATTTAGGGACTAGTTTTGACTCACAGGTCCCTGACATCTTCATCACCCTTTGCCGTCCCAATAAATTCCCCTTCCCGAAAATCCTCGGAGTTCTCTGGACGAGTTTCCCTTGGCTTGATGTTGGCTCATTGCTTTATTTCGATCCCTAACGGTTCTAATATTAATTGAAGGATCCCTTTGGTTTAGGGGCAAACATCCGACGGGTTACGAAATAGTTTTGCTCAAATTTACGTTTTATAACTAAATTTTGACATACAGGGTGTTCGGGCTGCCAAATTCAAGGAGATTCTGCTCATGGCCACGTACCCGGTTTCTGCAAGGGGGCGGATGGTCAGGAAATTCAGCCATTTATTTTCGACTATTTTCACTTCCTCTACCTTCACTTCTTTATTTACAGATCTACCCTTTCTAACCATTTTGTGGGATACGGTCTCGTTGCTATTGCTCTTAAAATTCGAGTAAAAAATATATGTATATCAAGGAGCCATTTTGGACCTTCTGCATTGGCCCTTTTTGATCACCAGCCCAAATGGGACATTTAAAATTCCCCAAAAGAGAAAGAGATAGAGAGAGAAAAAAAAAAATAAGAAGAGAGATTTTATCATAATGTGGATTACTCATAGATGTAACCCCCCACACCACCCCCGTCTGAATGCAACGATACAGTTGTTTGGTGTCTCATCTTCACAAATGAGGAAATACTTGACCGTTGTGGTGTTTAAATAACCTTACCATCGGCATCATCCTTCAGCCGTCAGCGCCCCATGAAATTGAGCACCCGGGAATTTGGCATCAGGAAATAAGTGTCCAATTCCGGTCGGAATTTACAAAAATATAAACTCTACTATTCTTCATCGAATGCATTATAAAAGACAGCTTATTTATGACAATTTAAAGTGTATTTTCTTGATTATTCTTTAAGATAAGGAGTCTATATTGGTGGTTATTAATAAATATTGTCATAGATTTTAGTTGTTTGAATTGTGATTCGTGTCTCAACGCCTGATTTCGTTCATTACGGGATTGAATAATTCGAAGTTGATTTTGAGTGTTCGATTTTTTGCCCTCATTATTCACGATTTTCTCGAAATTGTGAAAATTCTCTTTAAACCATTAAAGAAGTTACAAAAGAAATAATAGTTTTATTAGTCAATCAATTAAATCAGCAATTAAATAATCAAGATATAAATTATTTAAAACGATTGACGTTAATTCTGAATCCGCAGACGACAGAATTGGATTGAAAATGATACTTTTGAGACTCATTTTTGTTCCCTTAATAAAGAATCCTTTTGGCGATGAATCAAACCGCCCTTTGATCTTAGGGGGGTCATAGAACCTACTTTTGAGAAGTTTTATTCATTTTTACGAACTACTAACGAACTAATACGAACTAATAACGATTCATTGAGTAAGGTCCCATCCTGCAATAAAGGTTACCAGATAAAATCCAAATAAAAACATATCAAAGGTAAGCTTCCTTTTTCCAGGTTTGAGAAGGGTAATGTAGGCTAGTCTGTAGTTGTGACCTGCTTAAAATTAGCGGAATTTCGTTAGGACCACCGTCCAATATTGAGCCACAAGAGTGTTTGAGTAAAAGTGTTGCCCCTAATTATAATTTTAATTAATATTAGTGTTTGCCTATTCCCTTTATTCTGATTTAAAAATGTTATTAATTTTCTGTCTCACAAAAGCAGCTTTTCTCACGAAACGGAGAAGCAATTTGGAAATCCACGCACAAACCTGAAGAGGAAAAAGAAGGCAAAATAAAGACAATATTTCGAAAACTAAAATCACGTAAAATTAACTTAATTTTTGTATATTATGTCAAAGAG
The DNA here is from genome assembly GCA_963969495.1 of Ceratothoa steindachneri. Classification (NCBI taxonomy): domain Eukaryota; kingdom Metazoa; phylum Arthropoda; class Malacostraca; order Isopoda; family Cymothoidae; genus Ceratothoa; species Ceratothoa steindachneri. Next base: position 45,202,585 of record OZ018331.1, read on the forward strand.
ATGTTTATGAATCCATACTTATAGAATATAATGAGCGGTCTTTAAAGCGCCTTAACGCCATCTTTCTGTCATACTCATGTCTAATCATTGTTAGGAAAGAAAGAGATGAAGAATATGTCATTAAAAGAAGTGTAAACAATAGAAAAATATCTGAAAATATATGAGAGAAACTGATTGGTTTTTTAAGACACCTTCAAGTCGAAATGTTTGGGTGGAGAGGGCACGTTTTAAGGTGCAGGTACTCAAAAGTCGTTATTATTATTATTATTATTATTAAAATTGTCACGCGGAAATCAACGTAGGCATCTGTGTCAAAACTTTGTGAGAAAAGGTTCGTGGAGAGAGTGGTGAAGTTGGGTTAAGTGGAAAATGTTATATAACCCGAGTGTTCCAAAGAGGAGACTACTGATTGCATTCAGAATTATAAGGGTGTTAAATTCACCAGGAAATTTCCTCTCCCCCGCATTTAAGTCAGATCTCCCTGTTAATGTGGGGGAGGGGGGAAGGAATGCGGAAAGGGTTTCAAGGTCGTACTTAAGAATCTGTCCCTTGTCCGTGTTCTTGGAGGTCGACACCTCACACTCTCGGTCATTATCAAGCTGTTCCCTTATTTATCAACATCGTATTAATCTTCCTCTTTGTCTCTTCTAACATTCTTTTCCACTCGGTTAAAATTCCCCCTCTGGTCACATCTTAATTTTCACTGTTAAAAGATCTATACTTGTGCACATTCATCCCACGTCCGGGGGAGTGAATATGGACTCATTTGGCGGAAACTTACATTTAAGTGGCTACCATAATCATCATCATCATCATCATCATTATTCATTTTTCAAAATCTTTTTGTTAACTGTCTGACAGAAAAGTAGTGACTAGGATTTGTCCCTAATTGTATGTTGTAGTCATTCTACCATTCATTAAATTTTATTCACAGTTCTGTTGCATTTGATCGTTGTGCCGTTCATTAAGTATTATTATTTACCGTTCAGTTGCCTTTGTGACTGAATGGCGTTGCGATTCCTGAATCCCTCAATTCCCTGATTCGGTTGAAGTTCGATCCAATGAGAATTGCTTGAATTCAAACAAGACAAGATTTTGTCTTGTTTGCAACTTCAAGGATCTGTTGGGTGGGGTTCATAAATAGGGGAGTTAAAATATGCATGTCTATGGATCATGTTAGGATCCCATGAGTTATGAGCATGCACTGTCAGTTGTAATGGCGGTGTGTAAAGAAGATGACATATGATACCAATTTAGAGTTATCTTCTCCTTTATTTTCCTTTTCGCTTTTATTTATATTTACATTTTGCCTATCTCTGGGCTTCATTTCAATGTTGACGCTCGTTTTATCGTTACCACAATTGATGCCCGGAGGTCATACGAGCTCTACATACCCTATGCCAATCCCCGATTATTCTTTATCATTATCTAATCCATAAAATTTGCCTACAACAACCAAACATCTGAATTTTACTGTAATTTTGGCAATCATCATCTCCTCTTTCCCGTCTTATATCTACGCTATCACACCTTAAATTATTCCTCTATTTCTCCCACACTTTCGCAGTTTCAAAGGACTTAAGCAAAATAACGATGAAAATAGTGACCAAGTAAAGAGGCATAAAAGGTCCACATCCACACATAAAAGGAGTTTGTAGGACAATTTCCTCTTCGCCAATCAAATATTAATTAATTAATTATTCTGACAGACATTCTCAACCGGACACCACCCGTGTGGTTTCTCTCAATGGTGGTTTGTACAATGCTTCGCTTAGAACTACACAGTTTTGCGAGTACTACGGTCATGGCCGGGGTAGTTGTTATTTACACTTTCAGTAGTAGATTTATTTTACTCTATTCTCATTCTTTCTACCATTCCTACCTTTCTCCCTTCTTTTTTCTAGGCTCACACTTTCATTTTTATTTTCTTCAAAATGAGTCGATTGTATCCACCCTCCCTTCCCTAAGCAATTTCCTTTTCCATTTCCAAGAAATTGACACCGTCCTCTGATCTTGGCAGATTGCGGCTTTTATTGCATTTGTAATCGATTAAATTTAGACCTGAAGGAATTATGAAAAGCTGAAGCCGAGATACTTCAAACGAGGCTGTTTCCCTCGAACTGCGCTCCATCGAGGCTTTTCAAGGAGGCGATTTCTCTCTCCCTTAACGCGTCTATTTGAGATTTGAAATCCGACGAAGGGATGAATGACCTCTTGACGCTCACAAGAGACGAATTGGGGCATTAATATCCATCCGGGGCGTATAATGATCATGGAATGTCTACGGGGTAAAATTCAAGGGGGTGGATGAAGAGAGACCCTGGATTTTTTCCTGGGCGAAATAGAATTAAGGTATTACAGGGTGTACTCAAGTGTTGGCAGGAGAGAAATATTCTTTCTATTTCTAGAAGTTTGATGATTCTAGAAAGCGTTGGTGCCTATCTAGGATAGCTAATGGGGCCAACACTTGTCATGAAACTTCCAATTTTTTTAGAAGTTCGATGAAAAGGCAACGGACAAAAAAGGCGAAGACAGTTTTATTGATTATTAAGAAAACAAATCGAAAAGAAACAAGGGTTGTTTCAACTGCTACTCCTATAGAAAAGGTTCAGACGCGAAACAGAAATTACCTTTTTTGTATATCGATCTACCACCAAAGGAAGGGCGAAGATTCCTTAAGATGTGCCGTTCTTTTATTTCCGACTGAAAGGATTTTCGATCGCCGAAATTGCGATTGGCTTTTGAACAAAGCTGCTTCTCCAGATTTCAAAATCCTATGTTATCGCTCGAGTAATTATCGAAGCAATTCTTCTTCTGATCCTATAAAAGGTCGATACATGTGAAGGACATCCATTATATGTGGCCTATTTGGGACTTCTTGATTTTCTCTCATTTTGAATTGCGAAATTAGATCTAGATGGCTGCCTCAGTTACTATTCTTCTCTGAATCTTATTAGGCACCCTATGAATGTTTATTTGTTTAAAATAGTTGTTTCTCGAAGATTACAAGTAAACCTAAACCAGGATTTAAGATTTATCCGTGTATAAATTCTTGTAATTATCCTTTTAGTCAATCTTTCCTTTTTGCTTAGCGTGTTCATTCACTCTCTTCGCCATTATTTCAGGCACTGCAAAAAGAATAATAATATAAATGGAGGTATAAGGCGCCATTCAAGATCTTGAAGGTTTTGCAGGGAGCCTGGCCACTGACTAGGAAAAGGCCTGAAAGAAGAGGTGGGCTTCAAAGGTCGCTTGAAATCGCTGGGTGAAGAGGAAGACAGTATGCCATCAGGCAGACCATTCTACGGCTTAGGGACAACTAGAGACAAGGCACGATCTTCGATTCAGGAGAGGCGAGAGAGAAAACAAAAAGCAGGAGGGCACTTCCCGAACAAAGGGCTCTTTGTTGTCTGGGCACAGCCAGAGTAGAGGGCAGCTAAGGATGAGATGCGGCTGTTTTGGATTTCAAATGTGAGTAGGAATTTAAGTGTAATTTTAAAAGTAATGGGCAGCCAGTTCTGGATAAGATGAAGGGGTCGAATTGTGTAAAATATATATATATATATATATATATATATATATATATATATATATATATATATATATATATAATAGAAAAATAACAGCAAGAAGCTGATAAAGTTACTGTTAAAGAAACTCTACCCTCGCCAAGTTTTCCTCCAATTTCTGCTTGGACAAATGATGCACAGGCAATATTACAATGTTTGATGACCCAATAAACAACCACTGTCAAATTAATAGCGAGATAAATAGTAATATTAGACTATATAAAAGGTTCGGGTATGTAATCAAAGAGATATAATACGATAAATAGTGAAAGAGTATATCAAGTCTGTTGTGAATATGTGGGATGTAGGAGTACACCTAGGAATCCACAGCTGTGAGATCGGCCAGAATCACTCCTAAGACCTACTCAGGAGATCTTAAGAAAGCAACCTGTTTTTTGTCATCTGCGCATTCCTTGTGCGGATGCCGTTCATGCATTGTTTTACTACAACATAAGATCTCATAATGAATGGTTAAATAAAGAGATATGACTATGCTGTTCCTCTATAACATTTTATTATGTCTTTATCTTCTCTAATCACCCATAACAAATGTCTACGAGTAATATTTGAATAGGATGACTTTTATTGCAAGTTACCCGATTCATTACAGGCAAAGATTTCAGGTTTATAGATGTGGATTTATATTCCTCAACTGTAATAAACTATTTAGAGGGAACCAAAAATCGTTAACAAAATAAGAAGGCTAAAAACACCCCGATAATTTAGATAACTTTTATTCATGGTAGCAAGTTTAATTAATATTCCTACTATTAACATTTTGAAATAATTTTAGGATGATCGCGTAAAGATACGAATGTAAACAGAGCCTAATTTACACGAAGAGGAAAAGGTGAGAGAGAGAGAGAAAGTGAGAAAGAGAGAGAGAGAGAGAGAGCGAGAGTAAAAGCATCACTAAAATAAATTTTCGAAAATGAAGTTGAAATTAATAAAATAAATAAAAGAAGAATGTTACATATGTTTGGGGCGAAGCATTTCGTGATGAACGAGATTTTATAAAGAGAGGGTGTTCCCACCACGAGGGGGTGTAGCGCTCAAAGATGGTTGATCTTTGGCATGTGGAGAGAAATTATACTTGTCTATTTACTTTAATGATGCATTTCTCTCAATATAATAAACACACTAAAACAAAATAATTTTTGAAGAAATAGAAAGTGTCAAGTGGCAGGACTAGAGGGAACCAGGGAGAAACTAGAGCGAAATAGGGCGATAAGAAGAGAGTGAGTCAAGTCTATGGAGGCTTTGCTCTTATACGTCAAAGTTGAATGAAAGGTGGTGGTACTACACTTCTTACAAGCTCGACAGTTTATGGATAGCAGCAAATTGTTGTGTTTGAAATGGCCAAGGCACTTTCTTGTTCTGATACCGTCAAGGGATTTTGATTTCCGGATTTGGTTGATGTGGATGAGATTATGGCCATTCCCGATACTCGCAAGGGTAGTTTCTTTTAGGGGAAGATCTAGAAGAGTTCCTCCTCTTCTCTTCTTAGAGAGACCAAAGTAGTTCGTGTCTATTGCCTCAAGGGCTTATGCTTCTTTCACGCATTTTTACTTCTCTTAAATTCACCTCTATTTTATGAAGCTCCTTTCACAAGAACTCCAGGAGCACTCCTCTGTTACTTTCTTCTATTTTAAAAACGGCGGCGGAGTGTCAGCAGTATGAGGCTTAGGAGAAGGCAAGAGGATGCTGTTTCCGAGGTTTGTTTGTGGTTCCTCCCTCTTGAAAGGGATGAGAGGAACCCTTCCTTTAATTAAACTAGAACAGAGTGTAACCAGAAAAAGGTCCGAGCAGAAAAGGATAAAAATGGAAGCCAGAAAGGAACCTTAACAACAAACCCCGAGGGAAAAAAAAGGATGGAAAGACGAAAACGCAGACACAAGGAGGGTAGGGAGAGGAGTGAAGTGCTAGCCACGAAGACGAAAACGACCATCCGCCTCATGCGAAGACGGCCTCCATACTCGTATATACCCAGAGGTAGAGGACGGTGTGAGCCAGGCTGAAGAGTTGGTCATATTCTCGAAGAGTCTGGAGGCGGTGTCGGTGCGATTCTTCGCGGAGCGAACGAAGGAAAGATTCTTTGACCAAACACGGTAGCAACGGGAAAGGTTGCCAAGAGAAGCAGGAGAAAGGCTGCGCAGAAGCTAGAGAGGAAGTTTACCGCGGATGGTATTGAAAAGCGCACCCAAGTAATCCGTAAGAAGACCGGCCTTGGGGAAACAGGAGGATGCTCAACCACACTCTCACGGATTCCGCTACGAAGATGTTCTCGAAGGTCCCTGGGGGATAGGGAAATGCCGAGGCCAGAACCCTCGGACAAAATGCTCAGTCTGGAGAGGCTGGTAACGGTATAGACAACTCTGGGTCCTGCATGAGGTGGGTCTCAGGGGCGCCAGACGGAGGTGATGAGAGGGAGAATCTTGTGAGGCTGATCCAGGCACATTTGTACCAAGAAGAAGGGTAGCCCCAGGAGGGGGACGAGGAAATTGAGAAGGCCCGCTGAAACAGGCCTATGAGCGGGTGGATATTGGATTCTCGCAGGCGAAGCGAAGGGCCTGGCGCGTCTTATTGCACATCTCTGGAGTAATGGCAAGGCGGCGGATCTTGAGGTTCAGACGAACCCCAGGTAGGTGACGGTCGTGGCGGGAAAAAGCGAGCTCTTGGCCTCGTTGATGTTGAGAGACCCCTGGCAAGAGACTGGACGCATCTCCTGACAGCGCGTCGGGAACCCAGAATGAGGAGATCATCCAGATAACAGAAAGCCCGGCATCCGAAGGAGCGGGCGAAGGCGCCAATACCGGCCAAAAGGGTACTTTGCATAATGAAAGGGCGCCAGCAAATCCCATGAGAAGATGAATAAACCTAAACGTTGTGCCATGACAGCTGATGCCAAAACAATGACCGCCCTTTGAATGAAGGGGGACATGGAAGAACCCGTCCTTGAGGTTGGTCTTGGTGGCCCAGCCCTTAGAAAAGCAGGAACAGAGTACCTTGTAGAGGAAGGGGAGACGGAAGGAGGGGAGTTTAAAGAAGTCTTCAGTCTTATTCATGCAATAGATGAGACGAGCCATCCCATTGGGCTTGGGGACGCAGAAGACCTGGTGGCATCTGGCGACGTTGTCGGATTCCATTACGATGCCCAGGTCCAGAAGTTTGAGGATGACGGGAAGGGTAGCCGGGGAAGAAGCCACCCAACAGTGGTAGTGTTTGACCAAAAACACTTTGACGCCCTGGCCGCGGTAGGCCTTGAGGAAGTGGTTGACGTCCGGGAGACTGTCGAAGGAATCTGGCGGGACGACGTCCAGGCGAGCGTCAGTATCCACGCGACGGTTCTCGGGCTCCAGGGGGTCCAGTCCTGGGCTCACGAAATCCTGGTCGAGTTCGGCGCGGTCGCGCTGTTCCTCACGGTCACGCTCCTCGTTACGCTTGTTGCAATTTTCGTCCTGCTGGTTGTCCTCGTCCTGTTGGCCGCGTCTATTGGCCATGATATCCGGGGGTGCACTGAGGAAGTCGAGGAGGACATTACAATGGTCCGAGGCGTGGTCTGAAATGGAAGCGGTGGGGGAAACCTCGGGGCCTGGGATCTCGATGACGGTCCGAACGGCAAGGCCGGGTTGGGGTATGTGGACTATATGGGCGGGGACATGGGGATCTTCTATAACCAGGGACCCGAATTCGGCAGCAGCGATGTCGATGAAGTCCCGAATCTCGTCGCAGGGGGAACTCAGAACGATGTTGAACCCAAATAGTCACCAGAGCCGTCGGAGTATCTTAAACCTAAAGGGGCCAAGCCCCAGGTTCAGACAGCGGAGAAATCTGCGCACGAAAGGGCGAGAGAGGCGCCCAGTCACGGAGAACTGGAGGAGAAAGCGGATAAATGGGGTCCCGGTAAGGGGCCACATGAATTTCGAAGGAAACCTCAGTTGAACAGGGAGCAAACGAAGCATCTGTCCACGAGAAAGGGAAGGAGTCATCGGAATCCCAAGATATCGAGCGAAATTCTTCAGAGGTAAAAGGCCTCGGGTCGTCAGGGCGCTCCTGTTCCCTTCACATACGGGCAATGCGAAGGCACCAGGCCACCAAGAAAATATCGGCGGCGTATTGGAGGAACTGTTGGGCGCGTAATAGGCCTGCTCCGTGCTGTCGTTCCGCCTCGACCACCCATCTGGGTAGAGAAGCCCCAGGATCCATAGCGGGCAGGAGGAGGAGTGCGGTTGCTGCAGAAAATCTGGACGCGGGGACCGGTGAGGGCAGATTTCCTGATAATGATTCCGGAAGAGATGGCGGCCTGTTCACGTGTCCCTGATGGCTACTTGCCACCCGTGTTACCAAACCGTGTGGTAGAGACGAACGCCCTTGTGTAGCCTGTTGAGCTGGGACCTGAACCTAAAGAGACTGATAAGGTAATTAATTTCTTCACGGTCTCTTACCTTGAAGACCGAGGTGTTGATATTTTAACGAAGAGTCTCGACCTCGACTTTCCAGTGCACTCCCTGGAAAGCCGCGTAATCGGAATGCCGCGTAATCAGAATGCCGCAGATGAGTAGAGTTAATATTAGTAGTGGCTCGTCTCCGTGGAGACCTAGGAGTTTTCGGAGCAGCCCGCCCGGGCGATACCAGAAAGGTAAAAGGTGAAGGTGGAACCTCGTTGTACGGCGGCGGAGTGTCAGCAGCGTGGGACCTAGGAGAAGGCCTGAGGATGCTGTTTCCAACGTTGACCTCGGGAGCGTCCGAAAAACCCCTATCCAGGGACTGCGACCAAGGGACGAGGTAGCGGGCGATAGACTCAGAAGTGACGAATCCTTTTGACTCTTGCGTATCTTGAGCGTGCTCTACGGTGGTAGGGGGAACAACCCTGCTTCGACTCTGGCGGCTCATTCCATGTAAACCGCAACGTTGCCCGGAAGAATCCAACGGAAGAAGATGAGCCAAAGCCGATGAAGAGTAAAAAGCCAGCCACGAAGACGAAAACGACCATAAATTTCTTGTTTAGCCTCTTGAATGTTCATAATAGCGAGCCTTTTCCGCTCAAGATAACGCCTCGAATTCATGTCTAACAGCTTTCATTTGGAGAAAAAAATAGCTTCAACGTTTACTCCAATTTAGATAATAAATATAATATTTATTTACTTCATAGATATTTGTTAATTTGGAATTATACGCCGACATTTAATTACAGAAAATCCGTATTTTTCTACCTTTTTGACCCTGAATTGTGAGATATCAGATAATTTAGCAGTTGAAGTAACGTATCGAAATTTATGTTTAAGATAAAAATTGATAGAGAATGTTCAACACAGACGATGTCTAGAAGTAAAAGCATCTGTTGGCAGAAACAAACAAAGTTATCTCGTGCTATTTCTTTTGTTTTGTCTATGATGAAAAAGAGTCAAATAATTCATTAATAGCTGTAGGCGATTGCTGGTTAAATTCAAAACGCAGTCGATCCATGGAGGAAAATGAGTTTAAATTAGGTTCCTCTGCAGCTTTATCATCCAACCAATTGGTTCATTTTATTATAATTACTCCATCACCCTTATTAATTAGCTTCATTGATCTTTCAAGGCGTCCACATCAATTGTTGGGAGAGCATTGAAGCTTCACACAAATAGATCTAGGCCTTGTATCTTATATATTTATGGTTTCATTCTGACTTTCCCGAAATAAGAAAAACATTGTACTCCTGGTGTGGCATCTTCCCTAATCGCATGCCTAATTTCCGATAATTTGAGAGAAAAAATGAATAAAAGAAAAGAAATACAGAGAAAAAGAGAGTAAAATAAATAAAGAATGAATAATTAGAAACAAAAAGTACATGAAATAAAGGTGCAAAAATCAGTTATGTACATAATGTCTACAATTTAACTTTTCACTCTTTTACAAAGAGGAATAAAAAAATATGACTTTGAAGAGTTAGACCTATGCGTAGTTAACATCTGGGCATTATTTCGTCTAATTGGTTATACAAAAAATAAATGAAATAGTTACTTTCCATAGGTCGGGAGGATCTTTATTTGATCCATTGTTTCTCTCCTATTTGATAGAAATTCCACCTAAATTTGCTAAAGGGCAATGTGTGCTTTTCGTCACATTTCCCAATTGGGTAATTCTTTGTTGTTTCTCAGTTCCACTTGTCTTAATTTTATCAATGGATTTGATACCAGAGTCACTGAAGCAATGCGGTCATATATGGAGTACTGTACCTCAATTGATCAAGATCCCGTCAATAACGATAGAGAAACAGGAAAAAACAAAAATTACCTTTTGCTCTTATTTTTTCTATTTTTGCCTCACATGTGTATGTACGAGTATGTCTAAAATTACAAGTAAATTGCAAGAATTCTCTCATTCTTCCAGAACAAACTTGCAACCAACCCGAAGCTATTTTGGAAAAGTCCGTCATTTGTTCTTCATAATTTCAAAGAAATTTCTTCTTATCTTGGGACTAAATATAAATCTTTTATTTTAAATAAATATGACCAACGCAATCGACTAAGCTCTAACGGGGCTTGGTTTCATTGGACTTGGATGTGAGCCATTAAGTCTGAATCGATGTTTGTCGTGTTTCGCTCTCGATGTTTTTCAAGCTGAAATTTTATACGATCACGATAAGCTCCGATCATCAAACCCGGAGATGTTTATTCTGTTATGATATTTTTTGAAGCATATCTTTTTTTCATCTAATGATCCAACACTTACAATTAATGAATTATTCATATAAAGTTTTGATTGAATAACTGATGTTTTCTAACTGGAGCCTTTTAAAAGCAGTAAAATTTATACAGAGAAAATAGTGGTATTTATCCACTCCATAATCTGTTTCGCCAAATTCAAGGCTCTTTCCTCTGGACCACTGTTAGGAAGGAAATCATGCAAAATTGCTTGTGCCTTCCTTTGACCTCACGTATCAGTGTTATAGAGCGTCTGGAAAAATTGGTGTCACTCGGTTGTGAGGAAGGAGTTGAAATTTACCAGGATGTGCACCGAACTTTGAAATGATGCTAACATAGTGCTAAGAATTATAAACAAAATATGATTTAGAAATAGAATAAAGAAGTAGGAGAATCTAGTTTGAAATATGAGGTTCGATTTTGTTTTCCCAACTAGTGAAAGGATAATAAAATGTTAACAACGGTACAGCCTAGTGCCAACGAACTAATTCTCGGCTTAAGAGATAAATCAGATAACTATCAGCTGAAGAACTCGCCCTTGAAAACTAATCATCCAATTATACAGTGTTGTGGCTAAATTTGACGGTTTGCATAAAAGAACCCCCTCCCATCACTACAATATCTCAGCCCAAAATAATGAATTATAAAAATCAAAAAAACAACTCGATTATGGCTGGTAGATAACAGTTTCCTTAAAGAAGTCACCCTCAAGACGGCTGTCAAACCTGGTGCATGCGTTCCTCATTGTGTCCCTGGGAAGATCTTCGAACACCATCTTCATCTTGGCTACCAGCTCTGCCTTGAGGCTGCAAACAAAGCTTTTAGTGTCTTTCTTAACAGTGCCCCATACATACGAATATATCGGAATACGATCAGGGGACCTAAGGGGTCAAAAAGAGGGGCTGTTGAGTTGAGCCTAAGAGCGTGATCAAAGATGGTGGGCGGCATGGAGACACACCTTCAGACCATCACAATTTGTGGGAACTCGGTCTTCATCCTACGGGCAACGTCGCATAGAGTATTATAGGCAAGCTACCTGTTGCTTAGGGTGTTGTGAAACATGTCCTGGCAGAGGTTCCTTTCTTCTGAGAAGAATCGAATCGTCCCTGGTTCAACAGGATTCTTCGGCTCCTTTGCTTTCATCCAGCGGTTCTCCTTGGCCTCACTTCTCAGAATTCGTCCCTTGCACCTCTTGTACGAATAATGGTAGCAAAGGTCCTTATCCAGGGACAGGTTCATGGTGGTTACACCATCGCCCATTTCTCCCATACTCCCTTTTTTACCTTTATCTCCTCTAAGCCTTTCCCTCCCTCCATTAACCTCGATTTACTGGTAGCTCTATGCTAGCTGTACGTCAGGTAGGGTGGGTTAAACACCATCTTTCACCCTCAAGTTGGTTCTAATAGGAAATAAAATCAAGTAAAAAAGAGTAAAGAATGGAATGAAAGGGTCTGCCATAACATCTCTTCAACCACCTCAACTGGGAAGGAAGGACACCTTCGAAGTTTCTAGGAAGAAAATTGCACACTCTGTACTTACAAGTATTCCACTGTAGTACAGAGCACAGATTAAATGGAATCAAGAGTACAAATTTGAGTAATTTAACCCCCACAATGGGGTGTGAGATGTAACCTAGAAAACCATGCTGCAGCTGTCATCTGAAAGATTGCTTGCCCTCCTGGCCCCAACTCAAGCAGGTGCGTTCCCTCCATACTGCAATTGATGTGGGAGGGTCTGCTTCTATACGCATCCAGACATTTTCAGTTCTTCCATCTTCACTTTCTTCACTAGTGCGGACCACTAGAAATTGTAGTATTTGTTATTTCTCTGGTATTTGATTGGTTTGGTAAAAAAAAATACAATTAGTTCTTAATATAAATTCCGTGGTGGTTTTAGTCATTCGAGGAAGAGAAACCTTGACTTTCACTTCATGAACCTGCACTATAATGTTTGGTTATTCCTACTGGAAGCTTTTCTCTTTCCCAGACGAAGCAAATATCCAAAAATGTGCTCCCATAAAACCGAGTTGATTCCATGCGTTGAAGATATTTGATTCATGCTCCGTCTTGTAGTAGTACTCGGCTGTCACTCGCGAGTAAGGATGACGTCCTTTGAGTGGCCCTCGAACCAGTGGGTCTTCAGGTTGGTTGAGGAGGCCAAGAAGCAGCGGTAATGTTTCCTGCACGTCCGGCAGATGGTGCCGGGGGAAGTTGTTGCCGCAGCACTGGGTTGGCAGCTGTCGCATGCCTATGCTCTCTTCACTGCCGTTCGTTGTCACGTCGGGGGGCTTTGAACCTCTCCACTGCTCAGTGGGGTGCACGTCGCCAATTAGATCGATCCCTAACGGAGGTCTCCCATGAATTGACTTTAATGTTGTCTTTCTTCATGTAGGACTTCAATGTATCCTTCCATCGCCTTTTCTGTTCGCCTCTCGCGCGGGTGCCAGTTTGAAGACCCGCCGAGGCTGTCTTGTCTTTGGCATCCGAGCGCAGTGCCCCGCCCATCTAAGTTAAAGTTTTATGAGGAGGGTCTCGATACTGGTGGACTCTGCCTCTTCTAGAACGCTGATGTTTGTTCTTCGTTCCTCCCAGGAAATATGCAGGATTCTTCGGAAAAATCTTTAGTGGAACTGCTCTAGTGACTTCACATGACGCTGGTATGTGGTCCATGTTTCGCCAATTTATAGTAGTACCATGAGTACCACTGCATTGTTGTAATTATAAAATAAATTGTGCGTTTTTCCCCTTTGAAATACCAAATTACTAAAAAGGTTCGGCTTTATGACAATTCGTATTCCCAAAGCTGCTTCACAAATTCGGAGCTTAGAAGCAATTCTCATTTGAGATTTAAAAAACCATTTTAGAAGTGTAGATTGCCGTATTCATCATTGCCTCCTCCTCTTTATTGTCCCATTTTCAAAACGTTCGTAAAAAAGCATGTGTGGTTGAGGTTTAGAAAAACTATTTTGGTGAACAGCTTCGGTTAATAATATATTTGCGTGAGGTTATTGATATATGTAAGATAATTCTTTGCGATTATCTGACCGATAGAACACCATACGTGGTAGTCAGAGACTGCGCAAAACCCGAGTTCGAACTGGAAGCTGGACACCCGCTGGGGGCTCTCTCATAGGGTATAAATAACATCGCAATTACTTATTAATGAAACCTAATAATCGTTGTCTGAACATTCCTCCGTCTCTGTAATCTTAGAATTCCATCTACTTAAAATATTATGGATTTTGTCTAATTATACGAGTCATTTCCATAGTTGTGCTTGAACCTGAATACGATAAAAGATAAAATAAAGAGAAGAATATGAAGGGTGTTAGTGGAGGCCCGCGAAGGACTACCGTGAGAAGAAACCCCTTCGGAAATACCCCTCTATTCTTTCAAGACCACATGCGCCTAGTGTGAAAAATTTAGAAAGTTCGAGAAAGAATCAGTCCCTTGCTGGATTACCCAAGACAGCTGTGTTTGCTTTCGGACGCCACTTGTCTCCCCACCTCCCCTGAGATAACACCGTGTGGAGCCACATTAACCCTACCCCATTATCACGAGGCAAGTTTTACCGTCTGGACCGAATCGTTATCATGAAATGTGTTTGTATAGGCTGGCGCCAAGAATCATCTAGGGACCACCAGGCACTGAGGCGTCTATCGGACCAGCCACCCGGCTATATAACCTGAAGCGCACCATTTCTCGAGGAGATTGAAAGCCTGCCATTCACTCCTTTCAGACCGCTGTCTGTTTTCCCGTGAACCCCTGTAACCGTCGTCGAGTCGTCGTAGTCCGTCGAAGATCTTGCCAGCAGATCTACCTTCGTTAAGCTTTGGCCCCTGCTCAGAGGAAAGCTATCGAGCCCCCTTCTTTTCGGATAGTTGTGTGGCCTGCTTACTTCTACCACCCCTTCGAGATTCCGGTTCTTTCGTGACTGATACTCCTTGTCGATCTGGAGAATCGTCTCGAGTTGAGATTACGTCTTTCTTAAGCAGCAAAAATCTCATTCTTCATCACGAAGTAATCCTACCCCATCTTCGAGTCCTCCTCATCAGGACTCCCCGACATATCTTCTTGAAGACTTGCGCCGTTGTCTTCCACCCCTCTCCAATTCGACCGCGTTCGATGGTAAAGAGTTCTTGTATGAATATCCACAGATTACCTCGATAATCTCCGCATAAAACATTTAACTACTTTTATTAAGTAATTTGTTCACCCATTTCATTATATACGAGGAGCGGGCAATAAATCTTGCGAATCGATAGGGCAAAACAGAGGAAGAGGGATGGCTGTATGTGTGGGTGTTAGGACAAGTTATAACAAGTCAGGAATTGCAGCCGCACGCTCCCGCCTCGTCTATTTAAGAAGCAGTAGCTGATCACAGATCGCCAGTCACAAATTTTTCAACAATGGAGAAGGTTGAGCACCGCACAGTGATCAAATTTTTGACCTACAAAGGGAAGAATGCAAAAGAGATCCATGAACGCATGGTTGCAGTGTACACCGACACTGCCCCTTCCTGTACAACCATTGCTCGCTCGGAAGGTTCCGCCATTGTCGTGAGTCCCTTGAAGATTACCCTCGTCCAGGACGCCCGTCAGACGTGACCAACGAGGAAAAAGGTGGCCCGTGTGGAGAGGATGATCCTCGAAAATCGACGGGTGAAGGTCGAAGAATTCTAGCGAGAACTTGGAATATCACATGGAAGTGTTATCAACATCACCCACAACAATTTGGCCATGACCAAGGTCCCTGCCCGTTGGGTCCCTAGAAACCTCACGTGAAAAGTAAACAATCTATCGCAAACCTACTAATTCAATCTCTTATATTCATTTTTACCGATAACAAGTATCTACTAGTAATATCTTAATGGGAATTTTATTGCAAGTTTCCCGAATCATAACAGAAGAAGATTTTAGTTTTCTAGAGGTAGATTTATATTTCCCAACTGTAATAAACTATCTAGAGTGAAGCAAAAAATCATTACCAACATAAAAAGGTTAATGGTAGGAATTTTTAGTAGCACAATTGCTATTAACTTGTAGAAATGAGACAAGGAGGGCTAATCTTTGTATAATGGCGTAAGAATACGAATGTAAACTCAGCATGATATAATCGAAGAGGGAGAAGAGAGAGAGAGAGAGTGTGTGTGTATGTGTGTTTGTATGAAAGAATCATTAATATAAATCGTGAGAATGGACGTTAAAACTAATGCAGAAAATAGGAATGCTGCATAATTTACGATGGAACATTTCGTGAAGACATTTCGTCATGGGTAAGAAACAAGTGTGTTATGTAGGGGTAAGCGCTGTATGTAGCACTCAGATATGTTGGATCTAAATTCACTTCTCACCCACCTTATCAACTCAAACCAAACGCAGATACACGGCAAGATCTTTGAGAAGATTATAACCTATAAGCTCCAAGCTCAACTGAGTGAGTTAGAACCGCATAATCTGCAACAGCATGGGTTTCGTCCAAAAAGGCGCACAGAAACGGCTCTGGCGCTCCTAACAGAAAAGATCGCGTATTGCCGAGCGAAGGGTTACTATGTAGACGTCGTGCTGAGGGATGTCCAGGTCTTCGACAAGGTTTAGCTGGAAGGACTCCAATACATGATCTTAGGCCTCCAGCTAAACCCTGTTCTGGAAAGAGTCTGCTGTGGCTTCGTCATGGACATAAGGGCGCGTCTCATGATCGAAGAGCACAGAGGGCCAGAGTTAGAACTCACTGTAAGCGTTCCCCAGGGGAGCTGTCTGAGCTCTCTGCTCTACCTGATCTTCAATATCGACCTCCGACTCCAATACACAGGGACAAGATGTATCTGCACTTCACAGATAACATCACGCAAATCGTCCCTAGTGCAGAGAAGAAAGCAAGGGCACAGGCATCTCATACTAAGGCAGGACTCTCTAACATAAACCAATACGAGAAACGATGGAAGATCCGAACAAACAGGGACAAGTTTAAGATCATCACGCTAAACCACAGGTTGACGTGGCCCATTCGGTTACTCCGCCGAAGGCACCATCCTAGGGCTTAAAATCTCCGACCATGGATACTCGAGTCACTACAAAGAGAGGCAAAATCTGGGGAAGAAAGAAATTTCCAAGCTGCACAGATTTATAAACCTTAGCTCGGCCAATATCAGGACAATATACCTGATGTTCATCTGGGCTAAGCTCATCTACCCTGCGGTAGTGACTCAAGCGGCTAGCAGTACCTCTATGAGGAGGCTCCAGCGAGTGCAGAACTCTGCATCACTATGCGTTAACAAATAAATAAGGAACGAACATCTCTGACAAAGAGATCTGCACCGCAGGCAACGCATTGAGTCCATTAATATAGTAACGCATAAAATGGGTAAAAAGGTTTGGTCAACACTGACAAATGAGATCATCCCGGAACTAAGAGAAGCAGGTGGCAATATGAAGATCCTTGTAAGATTCCGTGAGAAAGTCGGCCGAAATCGATTATTCTCAATCAAAAAACTCTGCACTGAGGAGAACACAACACCATTATTTACATAAAATACTCAGCTGCGTATCCTTCCCATCTTTAGAACCTTGACTCTTCTTGAGCAAATGCGCTTGGCGATAAGTACAATGAAATGTGGTTGTCAGGTATTCATTTGTTGCTCTTTGAGTACCGTGGGTAATAAATATGTCTTGCTCGAGAGAGATTGATGTGATTTCACCTTTATCTATCAGAAGAAGTTGATTCTACACTGTAAAGTTGAATTACTCCAGTCTAGAACTACCTGCTAATAATGGAGTAGGTTTTTAACAACTCACAAAATAGATAAGTTGAATGACTTATCTTTTCCTTTTAAAGGGTTCTTTTATAACTACCATTCCATATATTTAGTGGTAATTAATTTTCACCTGGTGACGATTAATTATATTCAGTACTTAAAGCATCTCTAAAAAAAGATTTATTACTAGATAATTCTAGGTATTTATGAGTTACTCTTTTATGATGGATTAAGTACAAATGCCTGAAACACAAAACTAATGATAATTTTTAATTTATATCGTTAACGTAAAATACTTTCCCAAATTCCTTAAAGGATAATTGGCACATTTTGTATACACCATTAAAATGTTAATTTCAGATAATAATTAAGTTATAAATAGTAATTTGATTTCAAGGTATTATTGTCTGGTAATTGATGTCTCTTTTGAAAGTTTTTAGTTCTCCAGAAATGTGAATTAAGATATTGAGAACTTTAAAACTTTAATCCAAAAAACAGTTTATTAGTAATCAATGAAAAGTAATTCATTCTTATATTTTGCAATGATTAATTCAGTTAATTGGGTAATAAATTAGAAATTGCCTACCTGTTCCCAAATCACTTTGAAAAAGATCACGATGAGATTAATTATGAAACATGTTAAGAAATGTGGGGGAAGAATCAGCATTAGAGCACATGTTCTTTTTGGAACAAGTAACGGAAAAGATGGAATTCTTTTTATTCTTACTCAAATTACTCACTTGAGTTATGAGTATTTATCTTTAGTGACTGAATCAGAACCAATAGGTATAAGTTCAGTGGTCTTAATTATTTATTTCTCGAATTTCTTCTTCTGCTCTTCTCCGTTCTCTTCCTCTGTTTTTCATCTAGTAAATGGATGAATGTTTTCTCCCTGCGACTTACAATCCACTTTCTCCTTTACATACACTATAAATCTACTACTACTAACATTAATTTACCACTGTGTGAGAATTAATTTTCAAAAAGTGTAAAGCAGTTGTCCTCGTTGGTTAACAATTACTTTTATCAAAACTAAATATATTCCTGATTAATTTCGTTCTGGCTCTTCACTCATCAGTAATTACTAGAAATTCGGGCATAGGAGAAAGAGAGAGAGAGAGAGAAAGAAAGAAAGAGAGGGAAAGAGAAAGAGAGAGAGAGGGAGAAAGGAAGAGGGAGAGGGAAAGAGAGAGAGAGAGAGAGAAAGAGAGGAGTATGTAATGCTTAATACCTGTAATCTTTGAATTGGGCCACATATGGCACATATGTAGTTTTGAATGATTTACACTTATTTTCTCACACATATCACTCACACTGCTTTACAAGGGAGGTGAAATTCAAGCACTTAGTGCAAGAAGAGTTTATTGTTATTTCCAATTAATCATAGTCAAAGGGGTACAAAAAATACAACACAAACCAAACAATGAATGGTCCATTTAATCAGACAATCCAAAGGCGATTTCCCTAGGTAGGACCGAGAGACATCGGGCGACATAATTCTTCCCTAACGCAATAATAGAGAGAGCTTCAATTGTATTTAAAATTACCTCTACCATAGATAACGAATATTTGATTGGTAGCTCAAAATCGGGCGATTCCATATTCGGGCTAGCCAGGAAAAAACAAAAATCGTTCTCATTTCTTTATTTTTAAAGATATTCACCCTGGGACCATTGTAATTCGAGCTGTGTAGTCAAATTTTTATTCGACAAACAGATTCGCTGTGACGAACGAAAGTGTGACTTATTTAATGAAAAATAAAAAATAAAAATCTCATATTTATAACCGATATTGGTTATATTCAATTCAATTTTATTTAATAAGGCTGTGTACAATGGGATTCTTAGATACTACAGGGTGTCTACTAATATCAAATTTCAAAATTCCATAGGTTTTCCAGGTCTTTTCCAGGTACTTACAAAAATATAAATGGCAAGATTTCTAATTAAAACTGTAATGAAAAATGGGTATATTACATTTTACTACAAACATATTTCAAGGTATATTCTAATAAATGAAATAAATTAGGAAGCATCAATTAAAGAAAAGAGGAAGAAATCCCTCCAGTGCCCACACCTGACCAATCTAGAAAACAATTATGTTTCCATTAGGTATCATTTAGCTAGACCCCCCATTTGATTTAATTTTTTTGACTTTATAAAACTTTTTCATAGCCAATGGGTGAGCACCGACTATATTATTCTGAAATAGGTATAATAAATTAATAGCTAGTAATAATCTAAGTTGTGGACAGCCTGTACTAGTAACCTATTTCATGGTTAATCTGGATTTTAATATCTACCCTATAAAATAAAGATACATAACAAATGTCAGTGACTACGCACACTTAAATTGACTTAGGACTTTTTCTCACTAGAAAGTTTCTTCTTCTTGTAGTCACTTTTGCTCCTCGTAGGTTTCTCGGGTGCATCCGGATTACCTCTTTTTATGTCTCTTCTTTTGACTTTTGCATGGGCCTGACTGTTAGCTTTTGACACCATATTTTTGCCTATGACATGGAAGAGGGATCTGGCGATTGCAGGAACAACGGTGTTGACCAGGCTTCAACCCTTTTAACAGTCCAGCAGTGACATGCCTAAGTCATTGCTCATTATTTCCCTGTAGACACTCACGAACAATTCTTCTGAAGAGTAGGCCACCAGGAACTTGGCCCTCTTTTCGCCTGGTGTTGTCATCACCTTGAAGACTTCCACGGCCATCAAGGCCATGTGGATGCACTCGTTTGAGGGGTAGAGGAGACCGCCGCGGTCCTGGAATTCAATCATCTGTCTGAAAGTCTCTGGTAGCTTGTCGGGGTTGGCCACCTGCACTGAGGACATAAGGGTGTTGCCTTCTGCTAGAGCCTCCTGGCAAGAATCACACTTTAGGCGGCTACGGACCTTTCTGGCCAAGTACCCGTAGAAATGTCCCACTCCACGGGCTTCGCCCGTCTCCATTTTGCCCGGGTTCAACATCTCAGAGTCGATGTCCAGCTCCTTAACAAACTCCTTAGCCAGTTGGTCGTTGTTTGTTTTCTGGGCTTCATGGAGTGGGACCATGTGCTCCTTGACTTCTCTCAGAGTGTATCCAGACAGCTTAATGAGGGAGATGGTTCTGATGAGGGTCTCTTCTTGAAACAACTGTTTTGCCTCGGTCTAGTAGTGCCAGACATATTGCGGCGGCAGCCAAAGGCATCCTTCTCCTTGCCTGATGTCATCTTGCCAGGGCAGATGTTGACGATGCCCTGGTCCTTGTACCTGGAGTTGAGATTCCCATCAGTTAATCTGTATCCTTACAAAAGGTATTAATTATACTTTATTATGTAAGTTTCCTTCAAAATATTGGTTCCCTTAGGCTTTCAATGCCCTGGTAAATCTAAATCGTCCATGATCATTTAAAATCTTAATTTTTCTTTTCAATATTTTTCTGTATCCCTTCACTCCTACATCGACAGCATTAACCTTTATTATTTAGAAAAATAAAGGCAAAAAAATGATCTGACCGACCATTTGAAATTTAAAGGTGGATCGAATTCTCTGATGAGCTTTTCGGGCTTTCAGTATACCAGAACATGGATCGTGTCGGCAAAAGAATCGATCCTTGGGAGATTTTTACATCGTAAAGTTAATTTTAATCTTTTAATAGTGAGAGAAGCGGATACGAGCGGGCGGTTCACTCCAGACATTGATTGAAATGGCGAATGCCATAACAATGTATAGAGCAACCATATATACATATGACCTCCTTTCAGGCTTTGGTATAAGGATGGCAATATTTCGAGATTACAAACTTGTCCCTGGTTGTGGGGGAGAAGAAAGGAAGAGGTGGGGAGATGTGTCGTGTTGCATTGAAATGGCAACGAGTTCGATACGACGAAATGGCAACGCAAACCTCTCATAGCGAGATTTACAAGTAAGTGGAGCACTGGCACCCCTTTTTAAGTGACATTCAGTCGATTGCGTGCCCTACCAGCCCCAACACCCACATATATATCTGTAGCTCTATATCTACAAATTGCCACCTCCTTCATCTTCACCTTCTATGCACTTCACTCATTACAACCTCTCTGGCGGAGTTGTTTCCGCTGTTTTTCTCTTCTTACTTTCATTTAATAACAACAACAACATAAACGATGACGAGGCTCCACTCATACTAAAGAGAGATCATTCTCCGCCAAACATCGAATCTTCACCTGATCATTCTCTATCTCTCACACACTCACACTCTCTCTTTCTCTCTCTCTCTCACTGATTGCACGAGCACCAATTGTGGATTTACTTCTGTATTTATTATTAATAGACCATTAACAAAGTTGTACTTGTGATCCTTAACCTGTAGTAGTTGACAACATATGGGAAGGTAGATTGTGTAGAGACGATGACATAAATCTGAGTATGTGTTCCATGATCAAGTGATGGTTGGATTATGATGGGAAGTGGATCACGTAATCCTCCAAGGATGGTGTCATTCACTGAGGAAAAGATAAGTTCTAGGAAGGATGTAAGAAGGAAAATAATGAATCAAACTGATACTAAGAAGGAATTCAAATGGATCCCTGTAGTTAATTGACTCCTAAATAACGAAGCCCAAAGGATATATTTATAAGCCTCATGTTCATAATTGGGTGTGCTGAAAAGTGCAAATGTGGATGTTTGTGACGAGCCCTAATTGGTAAATATAATCATGTAGTACATAATAATGAGGTGTATTATATTTAATCAAGCCCTGTTTAATAAGATGAAAAGAGGATGTTGTGGTTTGTCGTAGAATGACTCCCGACGATACCATATATCACTATTCGTTGAGGGAACTTCCTTAATTATCTTTAGAGTGCGTTACTGTCTGGCGGCCGATATTATGTATCTTCGATATGCTTAAGAAGTGGAACTGAGCTCAAGGATAATAATATTGCTATCATTAATAAAATGGAGTTTTATTAATAATAACTATCAACAAACACGAGACGGAAAATATTGACATAAACAGAATTGAAAGGGTCATGGAGACTCGGGCTAATCCGAGGATTTAAAGGATTAAAAAAAGGTAAAACAAATATAGAGTTAAAGAGATGGGATGGTTCGATAAACCATTAAAGAACAGGATAGAATTGACAAAAGGGTTAAGTACCTAAAGGTGACGTTTGGCTTACGTAACTTTTACACTAGTGGTGCAGTGGAAGGTGACTTGAAGGAATATTCGGTCCGCTGGCGAGTTCCAGCCGAAGGGGGGGAAATAAGATGATCCTGACGTAGCGTCTTGGGAAGGAGAACCGTTTCTCGACGAACGGCTTGAAGAACAATGGCTGTTCTACGTTGTTCTCTTCTGAACACAGGGAGGGTGAGAACCGTCTCTTGTCTACGGGCGCGAGAACAATGGCTGTTCTAATGCTGTTCTCCTCTGAACAACAGGGGGGGATGAGAACCGTTTCTTGGCGAAGGGCTCAAAACGAACAATGGCTGTTCTAATGCCTTTCTCCTCTGAACAACAGGGGGGGATGAGAACCGTTTCTTGGCGAAGGGCTCAAAACGAACAATGGCTGTTCTAATGCTGTTCTCCTCTGAACAACAGGGGGGGTGAGAACCGTTTCTTGGCGAAGGGCTCAAAACGAACAATGGCTGTTATAATGCTGTTCTCCTCTGAACAACAAGGGGGAAGCCTTGGGGACTTGGCGTCACGGAAGGCTCGAACCTTTGGCACTCAAGGAATATTGTCCTCCTTCTGGACAAGTGATGGTTAATCTCGAGGTCGAGGTCCCTTGGCGCACAAAGGGAGAGAGGGTCGTGGTGATGTTTCGCGACGAAAATCTGGATCTCCAATCTGATCTTAGTGGTAAAGTTTCCATATAAATAGCCAGGACATCTCCTTGGCGTGGGGGACAATGGGGAGGGAGCTTCGAGGGAACGCACAGCCAAGCCGGAGACCAATGCCTTATCTGCCCATAAGCCTAACTCAATCTGGCGAGGTCGGCGTATGGGGGCGAACGGGGGGACGATAACCTCCTTGTTTAAACATTGACATCCGGTAGCTGTGATAAGACTCCAAGTTCGAATCGAAGATGCACGTGGGCAGCATCGTGGTTTTAAATAATATGGGATAGGAGTTGAAATTAACGCAGCTTCAACTCGTTCTATCACACCCCTCCATTCCAGGGGAAGTTGTCACTTCGAAAAAAAGAGAGAGAAGGGACAACGATAGAGCTCCGTTGTAGGGAACTCGTTTTCTTGTACCAACCGTGCCTTCCTGCACCTAACTAGTATTACCTCAATAGATATGATTATTTTGATCTTTAGATTACAGGGGAAAATAACCTTTAATACAACTTAATCAAAGGAAAAAAAGGGCATGGAACAATGAAATGATATAAAATTTGTACATACGGGACAAAACAATTTATACGTAAATTAATGGGTACAAATATATATACATACAAAAAAAATAGACATTGAACGTTACAAAAGTCAGACATATACATTAATTAATTATATTATAAGACAATCTTAATTTAAGTCGTACAAGACGGTATATACCTACAGGGAGATACTAATCCTATGAATACACTTACTCTACGCTATTCGGTAACGCATTCCTACTGAGTGCGTCAGCGACCTGGTTATCGGAACCTTTTATCTAATTTATTTTAAACTGATACTCTTGCAAGAGTAAACTCCAGCGCATGATGCGGCTGTTTGAGTGTCGCACATTCCTAATATAGGCTAACGGACGGTGGTCGGTTCCTATTTGAAATTCTTTACATATCAAGTACAGCTTGAATTTGTCTATGACCCAGATAATTGATAGAGCTATCTTTTCTCTAGTGGCATATCTCTTTTCGCGTGGTAATAATTGACGACTAGCATATGCAACTGGATGACTCGTTCCGTCATCCACGTATTGAAGGAGTACACCTCCAATGCCTTCGTTGCTCACGTCGGTCTTAACCCCAAAGGATTTTTCCGGGTTGGGAAACTTTAAAATGGGGGCAGAAATGAACTTACTTTTGAGCTGATTAAAATGGGAAACAGCGACATCATTCCAACGTAAACGATCGGGGAAATTCTTTTTTTGAAGGGGGCATAAGGGGGCCGAAATTGCAACGAAATTCGGAACAAATCGCTGATAGGGAGAAGCTGATCCTAGGAACGATCTTAATGGCTTCTTTGTAATCGGGAGGGGCATGTCGGCGATTGCCTTAATCTTGTTCTCGTGGCGACCTAACTTGCTTTGTCCTATTTTGAAACCCAAATATTTGATGGTTTCGTGGGCAAAATGGCATTTGCTGGGGCCAATGGTGAGGCCATTTTCACGCAGTCGCTCGAAAAGAGCTAATAGGGCGGGTTTATGGTGACTCCATTTAATTAGTTCTTGTAGCTGACTCTTCGGACGTGGTGTCAGCTGCGCGTCACTATCCAGGTCAGAGGGTTCCAAAGACTCGCCTGGTAGGTAAGGAGGAAGGTAATCGGCATCAGGTTGGATGCACACTGTCTGGATTACATTAAGGGACTCCGCGGGGCAATCCTCTTCAAGCGCCGATGCTTCGTCCAGTTCTACGAAGGTATCTCCATGGGCGCGTTGGGGGTTCTTTTTTTCTTGGGGTCCAGGGACAGTCTCCGTGTCCTTGTCTGGGGCCTTATCACCTAAGGGTGTTAGTGATTCACACTCCTTTTGTGCCGTCCTAAAGTCCTGGTTAAAGGTTTCCGAGAAATCGGACGGTATCGGGGTTCTGATGGGGACGGGCTCCAGGGCTTCTTTCTTATCTCGACCTTGAGGAAGGGCGGCCTGAAACACAGGGTCGAAACTTACTTGGGGGCTCTGTCCTATAAGTACGGAACAGAATTTTATGGGTGCTACAATGACTTCAGCCCAGCCATTATAATATTGACACTGCAGGTAACATCTAACGACGGGGAATCGGTTCGCCCGCCCAAGGTGGTCATGTACCACCGCAAATTTTTTGTGGTTAGAGGCCACTGGGAGGAGTTCGTCGGACACGATGAAACACGTACATCCTGTGTCCCTGACGAGAGTCGATACTCGACAGCCGTCCACGCTGCCCTCCTCATATTTCAAAGTTCCCGATGAACTTTTATCAAAAACAAAATTTACCTGGTGGCCTGACGGATGGGGAGAAGTTTCTGCTTGGGTCTGCACCACCGGGGGAGCCGGGGTTGCATTAATCTGGTGAACTTGGTGGGCTGGTTCGCTTTTAAGCCTAGAATTTGGGGGGCAATTCCAGCTCATGTGGTTTTCTACACCACAGGTGAAGCATATTAGTGGTCGCTTCGGGAAGAGAGATGGAGGAGAAATCTTAACGGGAGGTTTGGAGTCCCGTTGTTGGTTTGGGGGAAAGAAGTTTTGGGGTTTTACGGGGCTCGGAAACTTTGTCAGCTTTCCTGGGAAGGAGCGCGAATCCGTCCTTCTTTCTTCTCGTTGGATTTCTTTTTCTCGTTCTTCTCGTTGTATTTCTCTTTCTCGTTCCTCTTGTCGGATTACTCTTTCCCTTTCTCTTTCTCGTTCCTCTTGTCGGATTACTCTTTCCCTTTCTCTTTCTACCTTTTTTCTTTGAAATTCTGCTTTAATCCGAGCTAATTCAATCTGATGGTGATTCTCAGCTTGTCTTATCCATGCCTCTCTTTCTCTTTCTTTTTCTTCTCGTTGGATTTCTCTTTCTCGTTCCTCTTCTCGGATTACTCTTTCTTTTTCTTCCTCTTTTCTTTGCTCCTCTTGAATGTAATCAATTAGTTCTTTTCCGGAGAGTCCCAAGAATTCTCCTTGCGCTTTAAAGATTCCAAACTGAGTCATCTTTGCACTTGGGGGCGCACTAGTCAACCAACTAAAATTCCTTGCAACAAGAACTATGCCTCTATAAAATTAGCCTACCTAAATATGGGCACTGACCTATTCGTACTTGGTTTCTTACTCTAAATAACCACTGACTAAAATCACAAAAAAACACAAACAAATTATTATCACAGTTCCTTGAGCTACTCCAGCTTCTTAAGTTTTTTAAAAAAAGGGGATAGCAATCGTTAAAACAAAAGGGAACTACTATATTCTATTATTATAACGAATAACACTATGCTTTACTCGACTGAGACCAGTGTTTGCAAAGATATAGCGTTAAACCTTACACACCTGATACCAAATTTAAATTGTATATATATATATGTCGTAGAATGACTCCCGACGATACCATATATCACTATTCGTTGAGGGAACTCCCTTAATTATCTTTAGAGTGCGTTACTGTCTGGCGGCCGATATTATATATCTTCGATATGCTTAAGAAGTGGAACTGAGCTCAAGGATAATAATATTGCTATCATTAATAAAATGGAGTTTTATTAATAATAACTATCAACAAACACAAGACGGAAAATATTGAAATAAACAGAATTGAAAGGGTCATGGAGACTCGGGCTAATCCGAGGATTTAAAGGATTAAAAAAAGGTAAAACAAATATAGAGTTAAAGAGATGGGATGGTTCGATAAACCATTTAAAGCACAGGATAGAATTGACAAAAGGGTTAAGTACTCAAAGGTGACGTTTGGCTTACGTAACTTTTACACTAGTGGTGCAGTGGAAGGTGACTTGAAGGAATATTCGGTCCGCTGGCGAGTTCCAGCCGAAGGGGGGGAAATAAGATGATCCTGACGTGTCGTCTTGGGAAGGAGAACCGTTTCTCGACGAACGGCTTGAAGAACAATGGCTGTTTTACGTTGTTCTCTTCTGAACAAAGGGGGGGGTGAGAACCGTCTCTTGTCTACGGGCTCAAGAACAATGGCTGTTCTAATGCTGTTCTCCTCTGAACAACAGGGGGGGATGAGAACCGTTTCTTGGCAAAGGGCTCAAAACGAACAATGGCTGTTCTAATGCTGTTCTCCTCTGAACAACAGGGGGGATGAGAACCGTTTCTTGGCGAAGGGCTCAAAACGAACAATGGCTGTTCTAATGCTGTTCTCCTCTGAACAACAAGGGGGAAGCCTTGGGGACTTGGCGTCACGGAAGGCTCGAACCTTTGGCACTCAAGGAATATTGTCCTCCTTCTGGACAAGTGATGGTTAATCTCGAGGTCGAGGTCCCTTGGCGCACAAAGGGAGAGAGGGTCGTGGTGATGTTTCGCGACGAAAATCTGGATCTCCAATCTGATCTTAGTGGTAAAGTTTCCATATAAATAGCCAGGACATCTCCTTGGCGTGGGGGACAATGGGGAGGGAGCTTCGAGGGAACGCACAGCCAAGCCGGAGACCAATGCCTTATCTGCCCATAAGCCTAACTCAATCTGGCGAGGTCGGCGTATGGGGGCGAACGGGGGGACGATAACCTCCTTGTTTAAACATTGACATCCGGTAGCTGTGATAAGACTCCAAGTTCGAATCGAAGATGCACGTGGGCATCATCGTGGTTTAAATAATATGGGATAGGAGTTGAAATTAACGCAGCTTCAACTCGTTCTATCACACCTCCATGATCAAGTGATGGTTGGATTATGATGGGAAGTGGACCACGTAATCCTCCAAGGATGGTGTCATTCACTGAGGAAAAGATAAGTTCTAGGAAGGATGTAAGAAGGAAAATAATGAATCAAACTGATACTAAGAAGGAATTCAAATGGATCCCTGTAGTTAATTGACTCCTAAATAACGAAGCCCAAAGGATATATTTATAAGCCTCATGTTCATAATTGGGTGTGCTGAAAAGTGCAAATGTGGATGTTTGTGATGAGCCCTAATTGGTAAATATAATCATGTAGTACATAATAATGAGGTGTATTATATTTAATCGAGCCCTGTTTAATAAGATGAAAAGAGGATGTTGTCGTTCATACTTAGACGAGTGTGGCTTGAGTTGTTGAATGTTTTCGAAACTTGTAAGTAGTTCTGCTTACTTTGATGGAGTTTGTCAATTTAATCATTATGTTTTCAATTATTCTCTCTTTACTAAGTTTGCCTACTTTTTTGTATGTAAATAAATAATTACTTTTCTTCCCTAAATTATTTCTGTAACTTTTTCTACCTTGTTACCTTCTCGCCTGTTCTTGGCACCCCTCCAATTGAGCCTAGGTGTTGTCCGTCCAGATGCTCTAAAAGAATCGATCGCTCTGGCTTCTCTCGACACCTATGTTGGTTTCGGATATCTTGGCTTTCCCCAGCTTGCAATGCAAAAGCCTCGGCTTCCTTTATACAGGTTCCCCCCCCCTCCTAAAAACGGGCCTGCACGCACTTTTTGTGATATATCCTTCATTCATTCATTCACTAATCACCCTTACTTTGCAGGAGATGACAGAAGCAACACCTGTGAACACAACTAAATCTCAATGGAAGCTCCAGCAAATAATATACTGCATCAAACAGTACTACAAGACAGGCTTGTTCAAGAAAGTGCAGGACACTTTCGTGCATCAGTTCGAATGTGAAAAGCACCCTCCAAGAGCAGAATTCAAGACCGGGTAAACCACTTTGAGAACTATGGGACAGTGCAGAACCTCAATGCAGCCAGTGACAACCATCTAAGCCATTCAGTACGCCCCAGGAAGCGTACAGCTCAGCTGCTCAATAGCTTGAGAGAGTCAGTTCAGCAGAGTCGAAAACGCTCTGTCCGCAAGCGAGATCAGTCCCTCGGTATATCCCGTGAGACATGCAGGAGAAATGCTTGTAATGTATGTAAAGGCCTACCCATGCATAATACAGAAGAAGCAGATCTTTACAGCCTCAGATAGGAGCAGAGAATGGCAAGGCAGTCAAGATACTGAAGAAGATTCAGGAGACCCTAACTTTCCTTAAACTCCTTTGGACCTCAGATGAAGCTCACTTTCATCCTGAAGAAAAGGTAAACTCAAACACAAATGTCTTCTGGGGGACATACAGACCAAATGAGGTAGCCACCAAGTACCTACACTCCCTAAACGCACGGTATGGACTGCAATCTCAGCCAGAGGCATCATCGGACCATTCTGATTGTCACTAGCGCGACAGTGACAGTCACCAAGGAGCGGCATGTTGAGGTCCTCAAATCATTCAAGAGGGAGCTGCATACCCTGGTTCCATCGCTTATAGGAAGGTTCTGGTTCCCGCAAGATGGAGCAAGCTCTCACACGTCAAACCTGTCCCGAACTTGGCTGAAAGAGAACTTTGGTGGCCGTGTGGTCAGTCTCAAGACTGATTTTGAGTGGGCACCTCACAGCCCAGACCTTAGCGCCCCAGATTTCTTTCTCTTGGGTACCTTAAAGAGAGAATGTACGCAGGGAGAACCAGGACCATCACGTCACTCAAAGAAGCCATCAGGGAGTAGATCAGAGCAATTAGTCCGTCAGTTTGTAAGGACGTAATGGACAACTTTGTGGTGCGACTCAAGAAATGCACAGAGCTAAATGGAGCTCATCTCGAACACGTGCTCTAGAATAAAGAAGAAAAGTCCAAAGACTTTCATGTTTTGATATGATGTTTTTAAACACAATAAGCTAGTTATCACCAAAGATTCATTTAACCCTTTCAGAAAATTAAGAAATGAGTCCTATTGAAATTTGAGGCCCGTTATTAAGGGGGGTGACCATATATATATATATATATATATATATATATATATATATATATATATATATATATATATATATATATATATATATATATACAGGATAGGATGTTCTCTATCGCATCTCATTGCTGGTTAATTGAGATTAGCCAAGGACTAAAATTTCGACTCATATTTGGTGAAAGGGTAATGAATAACTGTTGGTTGTTTTCTTGGTTTTTATTTTGGGTTTTCTCGCCAACTTGTTTTTTTTTCGATTTTTTAATTAAATATTGTTATTAATTAATATCAGAAAGTTTAAAAACTGGCTTTGGGTCTGATGATGGTAAGCCCCGACAAGGACAGATAGTTTAGAACGTTCCCCGTCTTTCCCTCCTCTGCTCTATTTAAGCCTATCTACTTCATTCTAATTCGTCTTCTTTGTAAGGTTGTTTGCACAGATTCTTGGAATCGATACTTTGATCCTCATTTATAAACATTTGCTCAGAAATGAAAAGGGAGGAACCAAATTCCAATTCGTCTCTCCACGATGTGTCAAAAGAAGCTGAAAAAAAGGGAGTGAAAGAATGAAGCATGATTAATTTGGAGTAAGAATCTCTAATCTATAAAGAATAGAGAATATGTTCACTTAGTAAAGAACGGAATATCTTGTAACTAACGAGGGCAATTTAAACTTCATAATAATAGAAAGGAAGGACAGACCATACAAGGTAACAGATCTAAGTCGCGTGCTCTAAAGTGTTGAAGTGTTAGACTACAAAATATGAATATTTTCGTAGACACACTTGAATACTAATATAGTTATAATCTCACCTATATTGTAAGGCACTTTTGAAAACACACATATAAAGAATTCCTTCTAGTCCAAAGTCTTCGAAAGTAAGACCCTGTTCACCGGGTCTTCATTTTGGACGCGATGGAGCAATGAATTAGTCCTAGAAAGCGCTTGGAGCCATCTTTTGCCTTTATTCGTCACTTTCCTATTGATTTAATTCTTAAATCAGTTCAGTATTTTCGGCTTATTGCCGGTAGAGTCTCCAATTTCGTTTACGAGACGATCTCTTCGTAAAATTTGAGACTGGAACATATGTGTTTATAGTTCGCTTCCAAGTAATAAAATATTATTAATTCGGGCGGAGAAATAGCCGGAGAAGATCGTCGCACGTCTGGAGCTATGTGAGATTTTCTAACCAGATGTTAATACTGAACCATTTCAACAGTTAAATGGTCGCTAGTTGCTTACTTTGCGGTGCTTTTACAATATGTTAGGCTGATATACAAAGGAAAAAATTTACAACTTGCATTCCGCGTTACGTAACAAGCAACGTCACGTTGTGCACACAAACTTCGACTATTTTCAGTCCATATGAGTTGGATCCATGTGAGTTACTGTGGCTTTGATTACTCTGTTCATTCTAGTTTATGAGTACGTGGATGTAGGGATTGAAAGAGGTGCATACGTACGTATTTTTCAAGGCGAAGAAATAACTAATTTCCTAAAAAAAATGAAACTTTAGAATTGCCAAAGAGGAAGGAAAAAAGATAGAAGAAAGGAAAAATAAAATCACAAACATTGCCAACGCACGGGTTACATGCTCACGGTTTACTCGACCAACACCAAACTGCACCCCCCAACCCACAAACAAAAGAATTCAGGTAACTAGGAGGGAAAACGACCACAAATCACTATTTACGTTTACGAAGACCTGTTTTATGGATAGTGTTTCTAAGATTCAAATGGTAATGGGACATTTTGGGGCTTCTGGGTTGCGGGGTGCAATTTGGTGTTGGTGGAGTCAACCTGCTGAATGTAACCCGTGCGTTGGCAAGGTTACACATTAATATAATCGAAACAATTTTACTCCGCTGTGATGACGTTGATGGAAACTTCGAAAGAATAGATCAGATAAAGAACCAAATCAATCCATTCAATAAGGTGTACTTCTTAGGATCTTCCCAAATGGACGAAAATGAGTCAGATCCTTCCCTTCACACCGTAATGTGAATGAATAGATTACTTAAGAATAAAATCGAATAGTTCAAACAAATTACCTTTACATTTGGAAGCAAAAAACATAATTTAGGCTTTCGAAAAAAAAGACTAAAATAAATGTTATTTGACTAAAGAATACAAACTTTATTGCAATGTAAATTCGAATATTTACTAACTTCCCTGTCCGTTTCAATGTCATAATAAATGAACTTTATTACAACAAAGACATAAACACGCCTCAATTGCCACAAAAACTTTTAAGAGAATTGTCGAGTATTTGTCTCGCAAATTGCCATTATATTTGGACAGTAAAACATCCCCACTAAACCGAGGGCGTCGCAATGGAAACAACAATTCGATCAACATTCTTCTATTTTAAATGTCAGACGACAATTAAATACTCTCAGGATAATGTCTATTTGAATCAAAGATTCGTAGATGATAAAGTTACATAATTCAAATCTCCCCCCCCCCCCCACATATGTATCTACCTCATAATAAATGGCCTGCATGAATCCACCTTCCCCAAATTTACCTCTCGAAATCTAATTATAAATATTGATTTCTATAGAGTAATCTTCATAGGCAAAGAAATCTATAAGCATTGTACTGATTTCCCATTAGCAATTATTAACCAAGATAATCAAAATCTTCATAATCTGACCTCGTTGAAGCTCCTTGATTTGGCTTCTATTCCATGCGAAAATAAACAATAAAAAATAGAAATAAAAACTAATTTCCGTAAATATATTATTGAATAAATAATTATTCTAAACATCATTACTCTTTATTTTAGTTAAAAACGGAACAACTTAGAAAAACATTCAAAAACTATACTTTGAAACAAATAATGAAACAGAGCGGAGCCTCTTATAGTAGCTGATTCCAATATCAATTTAAGCAGAATTAAAATGCAAATGCACAAATTCCTGACCAATGTTTTTACTCGGCTCATTCTTAGCCTCCAAATTCCTCACAAGGAAGAAAAGCGAAAAATCACAACCACATTGAATACCATTTCCCATCCACGGATGAAGATGGCGGGTCATTTAAGTCAGTTGCCTGATATATTAACATACATCTACTTATAATAATTAAAGCTAAACATGATCAGAAAAGAGCTAGGTAATTTTCGGTATGCTTTGAAAATAATTGGTTCGTCCTTAAATCAGTACAAGAAATTGGTCTCTTGTGGGGACTGAATGTCTTTAGTGTTTAGCCCTCCAAAGCAGCGCCATCTATCCTTTATAAGGGAGGCTGCGTCGTGGCTGCGTCTGCATGTGATTATAATCGTGTAATAAAAGTCTTAAATCCTTTTTTTGAAGGAACACGAAGAGCTGACATCTTACATGTGCAAATATCTCGATAAAGTATGAGAGAATGAGAGAGAATGAGAAAATGAAGATCAAAAAAGGCATCTATCTCTTTTTGGCATGGATGAGAACCATTATTTCCAAACCATACATTCTCCCTATTTAGCAACCTTCATACGGTCTCACTCCTCCCGTATCCGCATTAAATTGTCCGCATGGTTGGTTCATCGGAGTTGGTTCATTGCGTTCAACATCATTATAATTACCATAGCAACAAAGATTAACTTGTAATTATATATTATAAAATCCACCTACTCGATCTTGTGCTGTAGAACTCAATATAGTCTCTCTTATCTACATAATTAGTATGTAGCAGAGTTCAAAGCGAGCTAAAAAGTGAAGCTGTGTATCTATCCAACCGATGTTATAAAAGAAGAAATTTTGAGGGGTTTGGCCCCCGATCCGCTCTCATCTTAAATATCCACCATCGAGAAGGGACTGATGGCCTAACTTATCAACTGCAAACAATCTTCACCAACAGAAAGCTTTAGGCGAGAGGATGTTCAATAGCATAATTTTAGGGAGGGAAAGGGGACGTTTCCTAACCGAACCTTGGATGAGTTCTGTTGTAGACTAGGCAATAAAGGGTGAAGGTGTTGGTAGACCAAACACCGAACCTCATTAATGAATCGGCGTATAATTACAAGTTAAACCACTGAATCAGTTTCGTTGATCTTTTTACAAGATTTAAGTGGAATGCGTCTGATTGCCGTGATATTGACGGCAACTGGAATTGCGCTCGTAATTTCCTCGATGAATGCGGCCGCAATTAATACCGTCGCTAGCTCGATCTGCGAAGAGGAGACCGTATTTATTGTCCTTTGTTGGAGCCAAGATAATTTTGATTGACTTTCAAAGATTAATATTGGACAAAAAATGGAGCTATTAAGGAAAAGCTGCCACAATTGACACATTTAAGCAAGAATGGGTCCTAATTATACACATTTACACAATAGTGGTTCCAGTTTTGCCACCTTAAGGAATAAAGGTTCCAATTTATGCCCATCAACAGAATAGAGGACCACAAATCAGGAAGTATGAAAGAAAAAGTCGATAAAAGTAAAATCATTTGGATTGGATTGCTTCGGTACGGTGAGCGACCGTAGCGAGGGAATGAGCTCTATCAAGAGCAATAAATACAAACATTGACTTTACATAAGCAAGGGAAATTTCAACCAACCACTTTACTACCGAAATAACCTCATCCTAATTATTGAAGAATGGGTAGGCAAAAGCTGAATTACCCTTTACTAGCGGGTCATTTCTTAATTGCCCCAGGGTGAACATTCGAGGGAACACTTTTTCTAATTTAGAGATTAGCGGTCACTGGGTCAATTGAGACCGCTATTCTTCGAAAATAAAAAAAAAACAACAACTTCTGATTAGTTTTCCTTGGTGACTCACAGGACTCTGACATCTTCATCGCCCTTCTATGGACGAGATTCCCTCGGCTTTATTTTGGCTCATTGCCTTATTTCGATCCCTAAAGGATCTAATATTAATTGAAGGATCTCTTTAGCTTATGGGCAAACATCCGACAGAGTACGGATTAGTTTTGCTCAAATTTGCGTTTTAGAACTAAATTTTGACATACAGGGTGTTCGAGCTTTCAAAATAGCAGGGTGTGATAGAACGTGCTGAAGCTGCGTTTAATTTCAACTCCTACCCCGTATTTTTCAAAACCACGATGCTGCCCACGTGCATCTTCGATTCGAGGCTTGGAGTCTTATCTCAGCTACCGGATGCCAATGTTTAAACAAGGAGGTTATCGTCCCTCCGTTCGCCCCCATACGCCGACCTCGCCAGATCGAGTTAGGCTTATGAACAGATAAGGCATTGTTCCCCGGCCCGGCTGTGCGTTCCCTCCAAGCTTTCACTCCATTTTCCCCCACGCCAAGGAGATGTCCTGGCTATTTATATGGAAACTTTGCCACTAAGATGAGATTGGAGATTCAGATTTTCGTCGCGAAACATCACTATGACCCTCTCTCCCTTTGTGCGCCAAGGGACCTCGACCTCGAGATTCACCATCACTTGTCCAGAAGGAGGACAATATTCCTTGAGTGCCAAAGGTCCGAGCCTTTCCGACGCCAAGTCCCCAAGGCCCCCCCCCCCTGTTGTTCAAGGAGAGCAGCATTAGAACAGCCATTGTTCGTTTTGAGCCCTTCGCCAAGAAGCGGTTCTCATCCCCCCCCCTGTTGTTCAAGGAGAACAGCATTAGAACAGCCATTGTTCGTTTTGAGCCCTTCGCCAAGAAACGGTTGTCATCCCCCCCTGTTGTTCAAGGAGAACAGCATTAGAACAGCCATTGTTCGTTTTGAGCCCTTCACCAAGAAACGGTTCTCACCCCCCTTGTTGTTCAAAGGAGAACAACATTAGAACAGCCATTGTTCTTGAGCCAGTAGACAAGAGACGGTTCTCATCCCCCCCTTTGTTCAGAAGAGAACAACCTAGAACAGCCATTGTTCTTCAAACCGTTCGTCGAGAAACGGTTCTCCTTCCCAAGACGCCTCGTCAGGATCCTTTTATCCCCCCCCTTCGGCCGGAACTCGCCAGCGGACCGAATATTCCTTCAAGTACCTTCCACTGCACCCTAGTGCTAAAGTTGCATAAGCCAAACTTCACCTTTGAGTATTGATCCCTTTTGTCAATTCTATCCTGTGCTTTAAATGGTTTATCGAACCATCCCATCTCTTTAACTCTATATTTGTTTTACCTTTTTAAATCCTTTAAATCCTCGGATTAGCCCGAGTCTCCACGACCCTTTCGATTCTGTTTATGTCAATATTTTCCGTTTTTGTGTATTGTTTATAGTTATTATTAATAAAACTCTATTTTATTAATGATAGCAATATTATTGTCCTTGAGCTCAGTTCCATTTCTTAAGCATATCGAAGATACATAATATCGGCCGCCAGACAGTAAACGCACTCTAAAGATAGTTAAGGAAGTTCCCTCAACGAATAGTGTAATATATGGTATCGTCGGGAGTCATTCTACGACATTTATATATATACTATTTAAATTTGGTATCAGGTGTGTAAGGTTTAACGCTATATCTTTGCAAACACTGGTCTCAGTCGAGTAAAGCATAGTGTTATTCGTTATAATAATAGAATATAGTAGTTCCCTTTTGTTTTAACGATTGCTATCCCCTTTTTTTTGAAACTTAAGAAGCTGGAGTAGCTCAAGGAACTGTTATAATAATTTGGTTGTGTTTTTTTTGTGATTTTAGTCAGTGGTTATTTAGATTGAGAAACCAAGTACGAATAGGTCAGTGCCCATATTTAGGTAGGCTAATTCTATAGAGGCATAATTCTTGTTGCGAGGAATTTTAGTTGGTTGACTAGTGCGCCCCCAAGTGCAAAGATGACTCAGTTTGAAATCTTTAAAGCGCAAGGAGAATCCTGTGGACTTTCCGGAAAAGAACTAATTGAGTACATTCAAAAGGAGCAAAGAAAAGAGGAAGAAAGAGAAATACAACGAGAAGAAAGAGTAATCCAACGAGAAGAACGAGAAGGAAAAATACAACGAGAAGAACGTGAAAGAGAAATACAACGAGAAGAAAGAGAAAGAGAGGAACGGATAAGACAAGCTGAGCTTCAGATTGAATTAGCTCGGATTAAAGCAGAAGTTCAAAGAAAAAAGGTAGAAAAAGAAAGAGAAAGAGAGGAACGGGAAAGAGTAATCCAACGAGAAGAACGAGAAGGAAAAATACAACGAGAAGAACGAGAAAAAGAAATCCAACGAGAAGAAAGAAGGACGGACTCGCGCTCCTTCCCAGGAAAGCTGACAAAGTTTCCGAGCCCCGTAAAACCCCAAAACTTATTTCCCCAAAACCAACAACGGGACTCCAAACCTCCCGTTAAGACTTCTCCTCCATCTCTCTTCCCGTAGCGACCAACCATATGCTTCACCTGTGGTGTAGAAAACCACATGAGCTGGAATTGCCCCCCAAATTCTAGGCTTAAAAGCGGACCAGCCCACCAGGTTCACCAGATTAATGCAACCCCGGCTCCCCCGGTGGTGCAGACCCAAGCAGAAACTTCTCCCCATCCGTCAGGCCACCAGGTAAATTTTGTTTTTGATAAAAGTTCAGCGGGAACTTTGAAATATGAGGAGGGCAGCGTGGACAGCTGTCGTCGAGTATCGACTCTCGTCAGGGACACAGGAAGTACGTGTTTAATCGTGTCCGACGAACTCCTCCCAGTGGCCTCTAACCACGAAAAATTTGCGGTGGTACATGACCAACTTGGGCGGGCGAACCGATTCCCCGTCGCTAGATGTTACCTGCAGTGTCAATATTATAATGGCTGGGCTGAAGTCATTGTAGCACCCATAAAATTCTGTTCCGTACTTATAGGACAGAGCCCCCAAGTAAGTTTCGACCCTGTGTTTCAGGCCGCCCTTCCTCAAGGCCGAGATAAGAAAGAAGCCCAGGAGCCCGTCCCCATCAGAACCCCGATACCGTCCGATTTCTCGGAGACCCCTAACCAGGACTTTAGGACGGCAAAAGAGGAATGTGAATCACTAACACCCTTAGGTGATAAGGCCCCAGACAAGGACACGGAGACTGTCCCTGGACCCCAAGAAAAAAAGAACCCCCAACGCGCCCATGGAAATACCTTCGTAGAACTGGACGAAGCATCGGCGCTTGAAGAGGATTGCCCCGCGGAGTCCCTTAATGTAATCCAGACAGTGTGCATCCAACCTGATGCCGATTACCCTCCTCCTTCCCTACCAGGCAAGTCTTTAGAACCCTCTGACCTGGATAGTGACGCGCAGCTGACACCACGTCCGAAGAGTCAGCTACAAGAACTAATTAAATGGAATCACCATTTACCCACCCTATTAGCTCTTTTCGAGCAACTGCGTGAAAACGGCCTCAACATTGGCCTCCGCAAATGCCATTTTGCTCACGAACCCATTAAATATTCGGGTTTCAAAATAGGACCAAGCCAGTTAGGTCCCCAAGAAAACAAGATTAAGGCAATCACCCACATGCCCCTCCCGATTACAAAGAAGCCATTAAGATCATTCCTAGGATCAGCTTCTCCCTATCAGCGATTTGTTCCGAATTTCGCTGCAATTTTGGCCCCCCTAAGCCCCCTTCAGGAAAAGAATTTCCCTGATCGTTTACGTTGGAATGATGTCGCTGTTTCCCATTTTAATCAGCTCAAAAGTAAGTTCATTTCTGCCCCCATTTTAAAGTTGCCCAACCCGGAAAAATCCTTTGGGGTTAAGACCGACGTGATCAACGAGGGCATTGTAGGTGTACTCCTTCAATACGTGGATGACAGAACGAGTCATCCAGTTGCATATGCTAGTCGTCAATTATTACCACGCGAAAAGAGATATGCCACTAGAGAAAAGATAGCTCTATCAATTATCTGGGTCATAGACAAATTCAAGCTGTACTTGATATGTAAAGAATTTCAAATAGGAACCGACCACCGTCCGTTAGCCTATATTAGGAATTTGAGACACTCAAACGGCCGCATCATCCGCTGGAGTTTACTCTTGCAAGAGTATCAATTTAAAATAAATTATATCAAAGGTTCCGATAACCAGGTCGCTGACGCACTCAGTAGGAATGCGTTACCGAATAGCGTAGAATAATTGTATTCATAGGATTAGTATCTCCATGTAGGTATATACCGTCTTGTACGACTTAATTTAAGATTCTTTTGTAATATAATTAATTAATGTATATGTCTGAATTTTGTAACGCTCAATGTCTAATTTTTTGTATGTCTATATATTTGTTCTTATTAATTTACGTATAAATTGTTTTGTCCCGTATGTACTAAGTTTATATCATTTCATTGTTCCATGCCCTTTTTTTTCTTTGATTAAGTTGTATTAAAGGTTATTTTCCCCTGTAATCTAAAGATCAAAATAATCATATGTATTGAGGTAATACTAGTTAGGTGCAGGAAGGTACGGTTGGTACAAGAAAACGAGTTCCCCACAACGGAGCTCTATCGTTGTCCCTTCTCTCTTTTTTTTTTCGAAGTGACAACTTCCCCTGGAATGGAGGGGTGTGATAGAACGTGTTGAAGCTGCGTTTAATTTCAACTCCTACCCCGTATTATTTAAAACCACGATGCTGCCCACGTGCATCTTCGATTCGAGGCTTGGAGTCTTATCTCAGCTACCGGATGCCAATGTTTAAACAAGGAGGTTATCGTCCCCCCGTTCGCCCCCATACGCCGACCTCGCCAGATCGAGTTAGGCTTATGAACAGATAAGGCATTGTTCCCCGGCCCGGCTGTGCGTTCCCTCCAAGCTTTCACTCCATTTTCCCCCACGCCAAGGAGATGTCCTGGCTATTTATATGGAAACTTTGCCACTAAGATGAGATTGGAGATTCAGATTTTCGTCGCGAAACATCACCACGACCCTCTCTCCCTTTGTGCGCCAAGGGACCTCGACCTCGAGATTCACCATCACTTGTCCAGAAGGAGGACAATATTCCTTGAGTGCCAAAGGTCCGAGCCTTTCCGACGCCAAGTCCCCAAGGCCCCCCCCCTGTTGTTCAAGGAGAACAGCATTAGAACAGCCCTTGTTCGTTTTGAGCCCTTCGCCAAGAAGCGGTTCTCATCCCCCCCCTGTTGTTCAAGGAGAACAGCATTAGAACAGCCATTGTTCGTTTTGAGCCCTTCGCCAAGAAACGGTTCTCACCCCCCCTGTTGTTCAAAGGAGAACAACATTAGAACAGCCATTGTTCTTGAGCCCGTAGACAAGAGACGGTTCTCATCTCCCTCTTTGTTCAGAAGAGAACAACCTAGAACAGCCATTGTTCTTCAAGCCGTTCGTCGAGAAACGGTTCTCCTTCCCAAGACGCCTCGTCAGGATCCTTTTATCCCCCCCCTTCGGCTGGAACTCGCCAGCGGACCGAATATTCCTTCAAGTACCTTCCACTGCACCCTAGTGCCAAAGTTGCATAAGCCAAACTTCACCTTTGAGTATTGATCCCTTTTGTCAATTCTATCCTGT
This sequence comes from Ceratothoa steindachneri, assembly GCA_963969495.1. Taxonomy (NCBI): domain Eukaryota; kingdom Metazoa; phylum Arthropoda; class Malacostraca; order Isopoda; family Cymothoidae; genus Ceratothoa; species Ceratothoa steindachneri. Next base: position 45,242,488 of record OZ018331.1, read on the forward strand.
GCTTTAAATGGTTTATCGAACCATCCCATCTCTTTAACTTTATATTTGTTTTACCTTTTTAAATCCATTAAATCCTCGGATTAGCCTGAGTCTCCACGATCCTTTCCATTCTGTTTATGTCAATATTTTCCGTTTTTGTGTATTGTTTGTAGTTATTATTAATAAAACTCTATTTTATTAATGATAGCAATATTATTATCCTTGAGCTCAGTTCCACTTCTTAAGCATATCGAAGATACATAATATCGGCCGCCAGACAGTAAACGCACTCTAAAGATAATTAAGGAAGTTCCCTCAACGAATAGTGTAATATATGGTATCGTCGGGAGTCATTCTACGACACAGACCCTTGGAGACGTCTTTTCTCCCAATTTTCTTTCCTTAAAGTCTGAGGCAGAATTCGAGGAGATTCGGGTCATTGCCACGTACCCAGTTTCCGCAAGGGGTTGGATGGTGAGGCCATGCGGCGATTTATCTTCCACTCTTTACACTTTGTCTTCCTTTACATCTTTCTTTACACATCTCCCATGTCTAATTTTATTGAGAGATACGGCTTCGTTGATATTGCGTTTCACATTCGAGTCAGAAATATACACCACGAAGCTTCGGGCCTTCCGCAGGGGCTTCTTTAGATCAGGAGCACAAATTAGAAAATTTAAAATCTCCAAAGATATATATATATATATATATATATATATATATATATATATATATATATATATATATATATATATATATATATATATATATGTATATAATGCAAATTTTAGTACTTGCAAACACTACTCTTGAACGATTTCCCTGAAATATGCAGTTGTCTGGTGCAATTTGCTCCTTTCTCTTCTTTCCTCAATTTAAAAAAATCTCTTCACCAAATCTTCTTCACTAATGAATTTCAAAAAATTCTCAATGTTTGCAGCAAAACTCCATACCTCAAATCCGACCCGCATTCATAATATGTCCTATTTGCATCCTTTTTAACAACCATTAATGTCCTCTACCACTAAAGTGGAATATTCTTAGCCACACTTAATATTATTGTCATGAGTCGACGCCTTAAGTAATGGCTTCGTAAAATGAAAGCAAATTATTTTCCCTAATTTTGAATTCCGTAAGTGAATAAATAACATCTCGATTAAATATTAATTGATAGATTTAATAATCCTTCTTTGTAGGTTCCTCCTCTCTAATCTGAGAATCTCATCAAGTTACATCTAGTACTCTTTTTTGTCTAATTATTCTCTAGTTTTTTTCTAAAGTACTCCTTAAAAATGAATACGCTTAGAGATGGAAGAAAGAGAAGCGGAAGACGAAGAGCTTTCCAAAATGATCCCAATCAAAGGCGATTCCAAAAGTGCAATCGAAGCCGAATGAAGATTTCCTTCGATGTTTCATGACGTAATGATAATTATGAAAGGACGAAATCAGCGAGGTTCCGAACCTGGTATGTCAATCCAATTTTGGAGGCATCGTTCCCAATTCAAAAATGATAAAAAGAGAAGTTCTCAGCTGGTATTAGTCAAGAGGTAACAACTGCCTCCACTTCTTGGAGATGCTTATTATAACAGGTTGAGTCTATTCCACCTGGCGATCATTTATTGGGTTGAATGTTTCTCGCCATAACACACCAAGGTGCGGGAAGCAGAATTCTGCCAACTACAAATATCTTTTTAGATTTTTTTTTAATTTCACGCCAATCATGTTTGTGAAAGCACCTCTTAAATCAGATTGTGCGTGATCTCGGATGATTTTTTTGGAAGATGTGGGGATGAGTGATAGGGCTTCAGGAATCCGTTCCGCGACAGATGGTTGCAATATTGAATGATGCTCAGTGTTTGTAGGATGAGTCAAAGGAATACACGATTACGTTGGCCTCTTCCGTCTTGGTTTGTAATGATTCACGCAGTTGAGGTGCGGAAAGTTCTTCATTTTTACCAATGAACAGGATTTTATATTTTTATAATTGATTTATTTAACTATCTATTTCCTCTGGTCTCCTTCATTCTTTATTATTGGCTGCCGATACACGATCTGCCTTTTTATGTTTTCCAGTCACCAAGTTTAAATTTTCTTCTTTTTATTTAACCTCTTTCTTCTTCCCTTATTTTTTGAGGGCAAAATTCCTCTTTTATTGTTCTATTTCTTTAGATGAATTTCGAAGCGTGACCTTAGTGTGATTTAAACTATTTTTATATATTAGATTTGTTCAATATCTTCCCTCTATAAAATGTACCTCTTATTCTGTATATTATATTCTCAGTGGTACTCTCGTTTCCCCAAACGAATTATTAAAAATGGAAAAGTCTTTTAAAGTTTGAAACGGAGGTAGTTCATTTGTTTGAACGTATTTTGAACATCATAACTCCAAGGGAGATTTTTATCGCACTTAAATAAAGCAGAATTGCTGCCGGCGGCCAAGATATCACGAAGAATGGTCATTTTGGAGTTTATTAACCTGAAGTGCCAATTTTTCAGCGCTTCGAGCAAGCACAACCGTAATCAGGAAAATGATGCCTCTAAGAACGTAATTGGATGCCTATAAATCGCTAATCTTCAGAATTCCGATTCAACCTCGAATTCGCAACAAGGAGTAAATGGGAGTGAAGGTGTGATGGAAGGAGAGTAGTGAGTAGTCTCACAGTTTGGAGCTTAAGTAGTTTTGAATACACGACCCTCCCTGGTTTACACTCTTTAAATTTAAATGATTTTAGTCTCATAGGAAAGACCATTTCAAGGGTAGTGCAAAAATCCTCTCTAAATTGTTTCGGACTCGAAAAAATTTAGTTCAGGAACATTAAAATTATTAGCCAAAAAGCAAAAGTTCGTAAATGCATAGAAAATAAGAACATATTTGGTCGCGTGACATTTGCAAGCAATTGCAAGTGTTCAACGTTCGTTTGTTGTTTTTAATTAACTTGCTTAGCTCTTCCGTGGAAACTTTGCTCCATTCATTCTTACACTACATCCACAACTCGTCCTCTTTCGTTTGGCGGATTTGCTGTTTTAATTCCACCCACATCTTTCAAGGACGTTTGATCTGCGTTTTGTGATGGCTACTTCATAACATTAAGTGTGAAATCTCAAACGATTTCTCCACTCTAGACGAGGCCGAATGTTTGGGATCGTTGAGGGATTTTTTCTGCTAGAAATACTTCCAAGCTTTACTCCAATTTCAATATAAACTATAAAGTTTTATTTATTTCATAGATACGTACTAAGATGGAATCGTACACCGACATTTAATTACAGAAAATTAAGATTTTCTCCCTGCCTGACCATGGATTGTGAAGCATCAGTTAAAGTAGGAGTTGATGTAACGTATCTGATATGCATGAGCTTAAATTTATGCCTAAGACCAAAATTGATAGGAAATGTTCAACACAGAGGATGTTTAGAAGTAAAGACATCTGTTGACACAAACAAACAACGTTATCTTATGCTATTTTCTTCTGTTTATGATGAAAATGAATAAACTAATTCAGTTATAGCTGTAGGCGATTGCTCGGTTAATTCCAAACGCAGTCGATGCATAGAGAAAAATAAGTTTTAAATAGGTCCCTCTGCAGTTTTACCTTCCAAACGAATGGTTAATTTTATTATTAACTACTCCATCAAAGAAATATTAAGTAGCTTCACGAATTTTCCAAGGCGTCCACATCAATTGTTGGCAGAACATTGAAACTTCCTCCAAATAGATCTAGGCCAAGTGTCTTATATATTTATGGTTTCAATCTGACGTTTCGTAAATAAGAAAAGCCTTAATAAGTTTAAGTGTTTGAAGACGAACGGCAGATAAAGAAAAGGGGGATATTAAAAAAGCAGGTGAGGCTGTGTGATCGTATCATAAACTTAGAGAAGATAAAAAAGTTTTGCTAAGACAAATTTGGCCATTGATTCTTTGATTAGATTCATTTTTTATAAATTTCACTTTGAAAGTTTTGTACTTTATTTTGAGGTGTGGCCGTGGTATTAATTAAAGCTGTCATATATGATATTCGGGCAATTGTAAGCGATAAATAAGTATCGTGGAATGGCCAGACTCTAAACACACACACACACACACACACACACACATATATATATATATATATATATATATATATATATATATATATATATATATACGTAGGTACTTTTGCGGCTTTGTGCCGAAGTTAGTTGAAGACCGTTAATGAAGGAAAAATTGTTAGGAGTTCAGTGGGGATGGTTGTCCAAAGATTAACAGGTAGCTGGTACGCGTTGGGATTGCCAAAAAAAGACAATGACGAAGATTTATCTTTAATAGGAACAAAATAATATTTTATTGTACACAAATATTGGGTTTAAAGGGAATGGTCGTACAGAGGGAGTTAAATGTCTACGCGAGATACAGGTGGGTTAATTAGGGGATTAAGGAGGTCGGATCAGGTCGGTGATTTAAAGTAAGATTTTGAAACCGCGGCGCACACACAAATAATGGATCGATTGGGTATGCCAGATTCTAGATCATTCTGCAGGTGGCAACGGCTACAATTGCTTACGTGCTCGTTGCAGAAAAGGGCCCAGTTGGGATACGATAAATACAAGGTCGGAAGTCGGGTTACCTCTCGCTTCAGATGAGGGAGCACTCGGAGATAGCCTTCGGGGATGGGAATCCCCGTCAGATACTCGCTGATTGACTATGTCATAGTTCACGGATGCCGATTTAGCCTTCGTTCTCTATTTGAAATCGCCGATGGGGAGAGGCGAGCTTCCTTCAGCTCGTTGGCGATGGTAAGTGGGAAGTCTATTAGTGCTGCTTACTAAACTAAGTCAAAGAATTATATAGACGCCTGGCGAGGTGGCTTTTGGTGGCTTTGGCAGCCACCTCCACACAAACGTGCGATTTGGAGGAAAAGTCAGCGATTCCTTCGGTGGAAAGAATTGATCGCCTCTATGAAAGGAAAGTTTGGATAGATAGAAAAGGATGAAAAAAATTTGATAAGTTTCCTTCGTTATAATTTAATTGGTACCTGTCAAGAGAAAGTAATTCGATTGTTTCCAAAACGATTTCCTTCGTCTGAAGAATAAAAGAAAATAAAGTGAGTCTTCAAATCCTACAATTTGCGAATCTCGTCAAAATCTATAACAGAGGCGAATTTAAACTGAACTTCTCTCAATTTAATTTGCCTTCCATTTTTATCAATGGTGCCCACTGCTGTGTTGAAAGTAGATTCTCAAAGCACATAACATCACGTGAAAGTAGCAATTACGATTAGTTGTGGAGTGCAGATCGAGGTGTATTACAGATAGAGAGTGAATTTAAAAACAAACAACAGAGAGTGAAGACGGCTCATTGATCTCTTGCCTACCATGGTTAGAACACATAATATCCATCGGTGGCCTCCTCTTTTACTGAAGGTTCATGCTGACTTATGGCGTGGCCAATCTTTAGAATGAGGTCTCTTTCATCAGATATTATGTTATTGACTTAGATTATCCTCAAAGAAAGCGGAGTTTGTTGAAAGCCTGGGAATAAACACAAGAGTTCTGCTCTCTTAGGGTTGCTGGTTAAGCAAATAGTCTCATATGTTGATCACTCTACGATGTACTCTCCATATTGTAAACGAGCCATGAATTTTAAAGTTTATACGATGTTATTCTATATTTTCGGGCAAAAATTTTCCATTTGTTTTTATGTAGCTATTAAAAAATATACAAAATTTTTTTTTCCCGCATCAAATCTTTCATGACATTATAACTGGTGTTACCTCGACCTCGAAGTCTCTCTTCAGTCTCTCATATGACACATAAGGCTCTTAACATCTTCACAACATATCTCCTAATCTCATTCATCTTGTGTGAATATCACTTTAATTACCGTATTTTCCATTTATTGCAGGTAGAGGAAACTAAAGATCCGCAGAACACGTTGCCGTCTGAATGTAATAGGTAATATTCTAAGGACATTAACATTTCATACCAAGATCTTTGGGATTAATTAAAGGCGATCTTCTCACTTGTTGCTACCTGACATGATAAAATCTTGAATCAAAGTTTCATATTATTGCCAATATAGAGAATTTCAATCTCCTCTCGCCCATAGCTGCAGTAAATGGTTCTCATTAAAGCAATTTAATTTTAATTCAGTGCGAATGAAAATCCAGTGGTGAATTATTGCACAAATTATGGATTCGTGGATAATAGAGTGACCAATGGGGTCACTACAATGGGTCTTCCGTCCAACTCAATCGTGATCCTTAGAGTAGGTTCATCAGTTCGTCAAAAATTAGATATCTTTCACTCTAATGCGATTTTGAGGAGTGATGTGGACTCAATTCGTATTTTCCTTTTTTTATTCATCCCCATTTGCTCACACTTACACCATATGTGCACATAAACGCCTACCTCTTCATCTGACCTCCACCATATGAACTGCTAACGCTTGAATGGAATGACGATTGAAAATAAAACCTTCCTCACCAAACACAAATTCGTGAAGTAATGTAGAAATATAAGTCACTCTCTCACGTATGCCCCCAACCTATTGCAATACTTGTCCTGTCAGACAACTATTCTTATAGGCAGGTCTCTCGCAAAGAGAGGACCTGTATCGCTTCCCATGGCTCCTTGGACCACACGTCGCAAGAATATCGCTCTCGCGCGAACTGAATAAAGCGACCAACAGAAACCTGAATAAAACTGGGCAAATTAAATGCTGATAGCAGCGAACAATGTTGTCAACTTCCCTCAAACGCATAGATATTTTATCCAGAGTGGAGGGAGCGATCCCACAGTGACAGCAAGGCTGATATCCACTATAAAGACGCCACTTCAAAGCTCTTGAAGCAATTTCCTTACAGAGAATTGGATCCATCGGAATTTACTCTGTCCAAAGATTCTCCCCACCTTTGGCCTTTCCGATCGACGTTCGTTCACGAGCAGAAGCAAATTTCATTTTAGAGCGAATAAACCCTGGGGTGAAATGAGCTGTCATTCCTAGAGGGACTCTAAGAATTTGCTATTCCTAATTCAATTTTTATTTTTGCCCTCTCAATTTATATTTACTAAAGTAACCTTTAGCACTCAACCCTAAACCTCTTTACACCCTTATTTCTTGAGTATTTCTTGATTTTATTAGTATTTAAATGTGGATTCTCAAAAAAATTATATGAATATAATCGTCCTAGTATTAATGTTAATCCTTTTCTCTGAATCAAAATTTTCTCCCCTTCGTGTCCGTGCCAGATACAGTGCTACTAAAGTTCATTATTAAATATTTTATTTCGGGACTTTTTTCTTTGTAAAAGTCAGTATTAACTTTTATTTCGGGACTTTTTATTTCTTTAAGCACCCATTTAATCTCCCAACCAATTTCCTTCGAGGCAACGTGGGTTGGACAAATTCTCTCTTGTGATCTTTTTAATAAGAGAATCCGGGATGAAGCTTGAATCCTTTTTGATTTTCAAATAAAAAAAGTCATAATCTGAAATTAAATAGAATTAATTCATTAGATGTTAAACGGCCTAAATGTGATTGATCTAAAACTTTGATTTCAAATTAAAATTCTAAAGTTAGTTCATTTATCAATTTCATCTCCATACGATTGCTTATCGCACAATGGCGAAATCTTCCTCACAGCTGCATTTGGTCTTCCTTTCAGTTGGTTTTGGCCTTCATACACTCTCGATTTCTCAGTCACATCAAATACTGTCCATCGTCACCCTGTTCATCTCATGTCACCCCCTTGAGGGGAGATGGCCCACGAACAACTGCCCAGAAACATTACGGATGAATCAATTAATTCGGGGGAGGTGAATAAATGAATGAATAAATAAATAAAGGAGAAAAGGGAAAAACCCACATTTTATTATAATATGATTTTTCTATTTTGTAGTTTTTCCATAGTTCATAATAAATGTATTGAGGAAGAAAGAAGAAAATATATTTCTATAAAGTACTCGAAAAACTTTGTGACAAATCCCCATTTTTATCTTTTAGCTATCGCGATTGTACTACACCTCCGTCCTCTTATCTCTCCTAGGCATTAATGTTATCATTCCTTGTCAAAGTTCGGCCCCTCCACAAAGAAGGCATTATTTATAAGCTCCAATGGACAGATCGCTCTTAAAGACACCGAGAACAAAGAGAAAAATAACTCAATGGTCGAATAAGGGATCGAATGTGACCATCGTTCTTTATTCGTGCCGATGCTTCTCTTTATTGTTGTTTTACTTTGGGGAGGGAGCTTCAGTCCTTCTAAATTCTGGTAGTTACGTTCCCCCAAACATTCTTGAAAGTGTTGCCATCGCCTCCCTCCTAATTTGGGCTGTTTGGCCTCAATCAAATTATTATTAACTTTGTAAAATTAAAAATTATATTTGTTTTAAAATTCCGCTCCTCTTGATTCTCTTCTAATACGTTGTTTCATGCTAGGTTTTGTTTCTTTCCAGAATGAGGCCTTGTTAATTAAAGGGTTAGAATCCTAGTTTTTTTCTTTTCGAGAATGCACACACTCTCTCTCTCTCTCTCTCTCTCTCTCTCTCTCTCTTTCTCTCTCTCTCTCTCTCTATTTTATGTTACATGTGATTATAATTCTTTGTTGGTGTTTCCCCAAACTTTCCTTTTCCACAACTCTTCTTCAACTTCTCTTGCTTGCGGACACATTCCCATAATTAACTTTGCTTTCCTCTGTAAAGGAACTATTAGGAATAAGATTTAATGTTGCTTTTTTTGTGCATTTCAGAAAAGATTCAATACTTTTCTTTCTCCTGTTCGTAATTATTGCAGACAGATTCAGTCTTCCAATCACTTTATTCCTCTCAACATTCATCCTTTTCTTTCCATATCCATATTATATATATATGGTTATTTTGGGGTATAAAGATCTCAATTTTCAAAAAAGACGCAAATGCTTAGCTCTGCTAAGTGAGCACTTTCACTATATAATTTGGGCAAATTTCTAAATATGAAGTTATGGCAAAAGTAGATTGGCCGCCATTTTCGCCATCTTGTGAGTTATATAGTTTTAATCAATTGAAAGAATCGGTTCCGTAAGGGTTTATGTAGTTTATTATTTTATTTGTTGTAAACACTTTTTTAACTAAAATGCCTATAATTTTGTACATAATTCAAGATATTTCTTTTATAATTAAGATGCTATATAATTGTGTACCTACATAATTCGGCAGTAATTTCCCTCGTTCAAGGCCTAGTCTAGTCTAACCTAAAAACGCCTATCTCCATGTTGTTAATAGGAATCGCTTCATAGTGTATTATATATCATTTTGAAGGGATTTTTTTCTCTGAATTAAACTATAATAAGTACTTTTAATAATAACCAATTTTAAAGTAGCTATCATTGATTTAAATTGCATTCGGGGATGTGGCTTATATGTATGAAATCATGCTAAACAGTATCAAAACTAGAGCCCTAACGACATTTACAATTGCCATCTGGATTCGAAGCTAAAATAAGACATTCAAATTAGGAATATCACCAGGGTTTTTTTTGTAATTTGTGGGGTGTGTGGGAGGTATTGGGGGCGAAGCCCACATTTTGAAATTACCTTAAAAATGATATATAATATATAATACAGTATGATGCGATTGCAATAGGCTAACAAAAGACGACCCACAAAAACACGTTTTTTAAATTTGCCCTAGTTAAAACTTTGTCGACATTAGAAACAAATTGTTTTTAAATATATATATATATATATATATATATATATATATATATATATATATATATATATATATATATATATATGTTAAAAACAGTCGCTTTACCCCTTGTATTCAAGTGTTTTTAATATATATCCTCTCTCAATATCATATATCCGTAAATTAACTTATATTTAACTGCTTGCTTATCTTTCTGGTTTCGCTTATGATTCCACTCCTGTTGATTTTGACTTATTTTTCATATTATAACTACTATTAAATTGTTTGCCCAATGTTTGCAATTTTGTCTTCTAATTCTACAAAAATTCTCGTATTCTTATTAGAGTTCAATCCGCTGAAGATGTTCATTGTTATTGATCGAAACGTTCGGAAAATAAATGTTTGGAGATATCACGTGGGTCTTCATATTCCTCCTCCGAATTAGGTTCCCAAGGAACCTATTGAAAAAGATCCAAGACAAATTGGTACGGTTAATGTTGTGGCGTTATTAGACAACTTATCTATATAATAATGCCACTACATTAACCGTACCGATTTGTCTTGGATCTTTTTCCATCTTTCGAGTGTTTTGGCTAAGTTAAGTCTGTTAATATTTAATTATAACACTTTTCTATGACGGTAAAGAGGCTAACATAAAGGGGTAACTTTGAAAACAGTTTTTTGGGACTGGTGGATTAGCTATCCTATAAATGTAGTCTTCCAGTTTGAGGACGAATGGATGTCCTGTTGGACCTGAAGTAGAGCAGTTGTCTAATAATGCCACTATATTAACCGTTTCAAATTTTGGTGTCCAGGGTCACCCTTCTCAATTTGCAGCCATGACTCCACCTGGTCCTCTGTCGTCTCCTCTCCTCAAGACACAGTACCTTGGCAAAGTCCTTGTATTCAAATTCCTCAAAGTCGATAACAGGACAGTCAACGTTATATAACAAGGCCTTTCATCCATTTGCCAGCGCAGTGACCTTGACATTCTTCCAGGTTTCTGCAAAATTAAAGATGACATAAAATTTGTTATATGGCTTGAGATTTCGAAGTGTGCGTCCTTCTCTCGTGTCCTTCTCAGCGCCTTCTTCCGTTTCCTCTACGGCCATGACCTCACACAGCAACAGTCGCCGATAGGGTAACTTAACAGAACAAATAACTCTTTGATATATTTATTGGTTGTACTAGGGAGGTGGTTTTAGGAGGAAGAAAAGGGACACGAATCTTTCCATTTAAAGCAACACGTCTGTTCATGTCAGGATGGGCAGGGGTGTTAACCAAAAGCAGAAGTGCTTTGGCTTTATCTTCAGGGATCTTGAGAGTGTCTCACTAAAAATTACCAATCTTTCCAGCGGTATGTTTAAAGAAGGCATTACTAAATATAAAGCTAGTTAACCAAGCCTTCTTGCTGCTCTAGTATATGCTGGTAAATTCGACATGCAGTCCATAAGGAATCTCGGCTTAGCTGATTTACCAACAACAACAGGAGTAATGCCATGGGTCCCATCTGCATTCGCCCCAAACACGATCGATATTCTAGACGTATCATGTTTTTACCCTTAGCCTTCCCAATACGAGCATTAACTTAAGTGTTCTCAGGCAAAGCACGCCAGATCGAGCCTGTTTCGTCCAAATTGTAGACTTGAGAAAGCAAAAGGTCCTCTGAATCCAAGATGTTGCTTACAGTTTTGCGAAATTCATCGATCTCTTCCGTAGAGGCACTAACTGATTCACCTGCCTGAAGAGCATTTTTTAAAAATCCAAATCGCTTTCTGAATCGCCATAACCATCCACCTGAAGCCTGAAAATTTGAATGTGCAGTTGCTTGGCCTAACGTACCGCAGCATCCTTTATATCGACACTACTCACTCCAACACCTGTCCTCATATGTTGCTAATACCGTTTGAGCACTGCTTCTTCTAACCTCGGTTTCTGACCAGACTTTATAAATTGCCTCATGATGTTGTGGCCTTTCACAACAGTATTCTCATTCACAGTAGATGGATAAGATTTTGAAATCACGGAGTGTCTGTTTAGGGACGCCATATTCAAGAGTTAGCTGTGCATAAGGAACACCTCTTTCAATCTTTTCAAGGACTTCCAAGTTCTCTCCGATGGACAACACATTTATTTTACGCTTAGGAGCCATTAGGAATAAGCAACACCTTAATAAATCACACAATTACAAAGCACAAATGAACTGGATGCGCGCACAATAACCAACGATTACACTGCGTGCAATAGTTGAAAACAAATGGCGTGAAAACAAAAGAAGGTTTTGATGCGCACTGTTACGTTTATTATTTTTTTATCTAGACATACGTATACTGTATAATTTTATTATATTTTATCATATGTTGTATGTTTTATATTTTTTATGACGTTTTACATGTATATTCCTTTAATATTTTACTGTTTTTAGCAAATATACTTTTAATTTTTTGCTAAATATATTTTTCTTTCGTCTGACTTTCCCCGAAATCCGACTTTTTGAGATTCGAGCTTTTTAGAATTTAATATATATATATATATATATATATATATATATATATATATATATATATATATATATATATATATATATATATATATATATAGATATGGCGTTAGGTAAAGGTAATAGTAAGAATTATTTAATCCGCTCTTACAAAAGTCTTCTTGAAATTTATCTTTTTGAGAAATGGAAATGGAAGGTTGTTCAGTCGTATGGGTGGCGCTCCTGAAGAAGGTTGAGGAACGCTATACTTCAGACAAATGGCGCGAATTATTTTCACTTGGATAAAACCCTATTTTTATAAATAATGAATAAATAATGCAAAGCTTTTTTATTCTCGATTAAATGATTTGAAAAACTAATGGACACACAACCAAAATTAGTGCAGGTAACATCTAACACTTGGCAATTAAATTAATAGTTCCGGGAATAATCCCTCACACTTTCCTTTTGCCCAGGAAAGCTATGTAATGTACAGGGTGTTCACGGTCCAATTTGATCATCTCGAAGCGGTTCTGAATGATTCAATGGCAAAAGGCTAATAAATACCGAGCAAAGTCTCCTTCGATGATCATTATTGGACGTTGATCTAAATATTACAATCTAATGATTTTAGAAGTGCAGAGAAAAACATGTTTGGCACCTTATTACGTTTAGCCTCGTTCCTTGACTTAGTTACTTGGTTGGTCACGCGAAAAGTAGCTCGGAAGGACTAATCATCAATCAACAGATCCTGAATCAAAAACCTTTCCCAATCCTGCATCCAAGACCTCGCCCCAGAAATAATTCTAAAATGTTCTTGGCTGAATTTCAGAATGGTCAAGAAGTTGACGGGTTGACTTAAGCAACTGTTTCGTCGTTTGAGCAGAAAACATTATAATGAGCTTGGAATACCTCTTTCCTTATGCAAGGAATATGAGAACGTTGAAAACACTTGGAGTTGAATTTAAGTAAGGTTTAAAAATGGCTTAATTAAATGGTCTTTCTTCTTCACATTTGATTAAAGACATGTTTGCAAATAAGGAATTTAAGGAAAGTGTATTTTTAGCTGTTTTTCTAAAGCAGTGAAGGATTTCTCTAGGAATAAATATTTAATCTCTTCATTAGTTCAACGGGGAAGGTAAGCCGAGTGGCAATCAAAGCATCTAGTAAGCAGCCTTTGGTTGCGTCGTGACATGACTAATTTGGGGCAAAAAGGAAATTCTAAAATCATTACCAAGAGAGGCTGGCGTTTTCCTTTGGCCTTTAAGGTCTAAATTCATGAATGAAAGTGTCATTTAACCATGTGAAGAGTTTCATATTAAGGGGATGGTTTTTCAATAAATGTAAATGCAAAAATATTTGTTTAGATTTTGTTGACTAATGAACGATTAACGTCATTCACATCGCAAAAATATTTACATTTATATTTTTAATTCTGAAAACCAAAATGACTCCTTCTATCTTTTTTATTCCATCTTGTAGATGGTGGATCACTTGTCCTGTATTCATTTCTTTTTTAAAATGAATGTGTTTGGTAAAAACCAAACTAAATTGCTAAGCTTTCGATCTTATTCGATCATCTTCGGAGCGTTTTGAAATGTTCTTGCCTCCTTTACCGATGTAATGAGTGGAGTGTGGATCTGACAGTGAAAGAAAACGATTTTTAAGGGGTATTTATTCCGCCTTGGTTAAGCGTAACGTTAGAGCAAATGGGCAATCCATGATTGATCAATTAATTCTATTGGGTTAAATTGTGGGATGTGTGGTATTAATCACTGATTCTCTCTTTATTCCTCTACAAGAATTACTATTGTATTTATCGAGGCATCTAATTCTGACACAGCTCTATCGTTCGTTCTCATTTATATGAGGGCCTCCTATATATAACTGCCCCTCATCTATACTTGCCGACCATCAGAGGGTAATATCAAGGGTTTATTGGTCACTACCGTCAAAACACTCATAGTGATTGACAACTCCGAAACAACATTGTTTTCAGGCCTGAACCAACTAGTGTAGCGCCTAACTTGCAAGATGGAGTAGACCCAACGAAGAACCTCACAAATGAGCACCCTGTTGCTCCTATCAAATCTTGAATTTGGGCACACATATTGAACACTGAAATAATATGAAATGTTGTAACAATGAACTAATACTTCCAAATAATGTTAAACCACAATTTAATATATGTGAAATGGTCCGGCCATGAGACCAAAACGTTAATTTCTTAATAAAGTAAAAATAAAAAGTGAAAAATAGGTTAATAAAAATGTTAAGTAAAGGAAAATGAAAATTGGGGATATGTATATAACTGTAGAAGGCGGGTGGGTAGCGATTTGTCTCAATTTCCCCACCCCCCACAACTGAGTCGAACGGTCGAGATGTATTGAATACACTTCTCTATATTAAATGGCATCTGCAAAGTATCAGAATATTAATCTATAATTTCGACGTCAAATTTTGTATCAAAAAAATAACCAACGCTGCGTCCTAATTTAGAAACATCTGCGATTTCTAGTGCTAACAATTTCTAATTCTGAAATTAACAATGGTCCTAGGACCGAACCTCGTGGTACTCCAGATGCAATTGAAGTCACTTTGGTGCCGCAAAATTAAACACTACCCTTCTTTTACTAATTCCACGTCAATCCTTCGATCCATTCTGCTATTCTCTTAAAATACCAGGTGGATTATTCATCAAACTTAGGTTTGTTAAATAGATTTTGATATGTAATATGTACTGTTTTCTATATAACAAAACATTGAATGATAAAAGTCTAAGAAGTTTGAGCCTCAACATCCTAACCAACCGAATGGTTAATCGAGAGGATGTTCAATAGCGCAACTTTAGGCATAGGATGTTTCTTAACCAAACCTATGTTGAGTTCTGTTGTAGACAATGCAATTAAGGATGTGTTGGTAGACCAAGCACAATTCTGTTCTGAAAGGGAAGGTTATTAAAATGATCCAAGATTTGTTAAACATGACTCGCAGAGCTCTGACATCTTCGTCGCCCTTTGCGGTCGCAATAAATTCCTCTTCCCGAAGATCCTCGGACTTCGATGGGCGAGTTTCACTCGGCTTGATTTTGGCTCATTGCCTATTTTCGCTAATGTTAATTGAAGAATTATTTGGGTTTGTGGGCCAACATCCGACGAATAGGAAATAGTTCTACTCAAATTTGCGTTAAAGAACTAAATTTTGACATACAGGGTGTTTGGGTTGTCAAAATATGAAGAGTGGAGACGTCGTTTCTCTCGTTTCCTCTCCTCGGGGTCTGAGGCAGAATACGAGGAGATTCTGGTCATGGCCAAGTACCCGGTTTCTGCAATGGGTTGGAGGGTGAGGACATGGGGCTATTTATCTTCCACTATTTTCAGTTCCTCTACTTTCAATACTTTCTTTACACATCTCCCATGTTTAACCTTTTACGTGATACGGCCTCGTTGCTATTGCGCTTCAAATTCGACAAAAAAATATGCATCAGCCTTCTGCCTTCCGCACTTGGCCCTTTTTGATGACCAGCCAAAATTGGACACTTAAAAGTCCCAAAAGGAGAGAAAGAAAGAGATTTTAGAAGGTACCATTTATCATAATGTGCATTACTCGTAGATTCACCCCCCACTCCCCCTATCTGAATGCAACGATGCAGTTGTTTCGTGTCCCATCCTCACAAGAGACTAAACACTTGACCTTTGTGGCATTTAAATAACCCTACCATCATCCTTCAGCCGTCAGTGCCCCATGAATTTGCGAGTGAGTGGTTGCGATGTTTGCTTCTCTCAGCACCATGTGAACACCCGGGAATTTGGCATCAGGAAAAAATTATTGTCTAATTCCGGTCGGAATTTATGATAATATAATCTCTACTAGTGTCTATCGAATGTATTATAAAATACAGATTATTTATGAGAATTCAAAGTGTAGTTTCGGATTTTCCTTTAAGAGAAAGAGTCTATATTAACAGTTATTAATAGTGTTATAATTTTTGAATTGCGATTCGTGTCTCAACGCCTTCTTTCCTTCATTACGGGATTGAATTATTGGAAGTGGATTTACGGTGTTCGATTTGTGACCTCATTATTCACGATTTTCTCGTATTTGTTAAAATGCCCTTTAAACCATTAAAGAAGTTACAGACGAAATAATCTCTTTCTTAGTCAGTCAAATAAGTTTGCCATTAATCAAAATGCAAGTGATTTAAAAAAGATTGACGTTAATTTTGAGTCCGCAGACGCCATTAATGGATTGAAGTTGATACTTTTGAGACTCGTTGATCTTCCCTAATCAGAAATAACGAAGAATCTCTTTCACGATGGATCAAACCCCCTCTTTGACCATATGGGGATTATAGTCCTACTTTTGCGAAGTTTTGTTTATTTTTACGAACTTGTTCGTGGAAATAATTCAAAAAGTAACAATAGGGTCATTCCTTGATTTAGGTCTCAACCTGCAATAAAGGTTACCAGAAGAAATCCGGAGAAAACCAAATTAAAGGTAAGCTTTCTGTTTGCAGGTTTGAAAAGGTAAATAGGCTACTCTGTTGTTGTGTCCTGTTTAAAATTATTTGACCTGCGTCAAATATTGACCCGCAACGGTTTTAGGGTAAAAATGTAGCCTCCTGATAATTTTACTTAATATTAGTGTTTTCCTCTTCACTTCTTTGGTTGATTTAAAAAAAAATTAGGTCGATTTTCTGCCTCGTTTTTTAGCTATAAATTAAAAATCTGTCTCACAAAAGCAGCTTTTGCCAGGAAAATGAAAAGCAATTTGGAAATCCAGATACATACCTGAAAAGGAAAAATGGAAAAAAAACCTGCCGAAATTTCAAAAACCGAAATCACTTAAAAATAAATTTAATTATTTGAGAATTTATATTTATAGAAAAAATGAGCGGTCTTTAAAACGCCTTAACGCCATCTTTCTCTCATACTCCGGTCTAATCATTGTTGGGAAAGGATGGTGGGGGAAGAGAGAGATAAAGAATAAATAATAAAAAAAGTATAAACAATGATGAAGGAGGAAACTGAATGCTATACAAGGCCCCTTCAAATCGAAATATTTGGGTAGGGAGGGCACGTTTTACGGTGCAGGCGTTCAAAGGAATCTGCCCCAGAACTTTGTGAGGAGAGGTTCGTAGGGAGAGTGGTGAAATTGGGGGTAGGTGAGAGATGTTATATAACCCGAGTGTTCCAAAGAGGAGACTACTTACTGCACTCAGAATTGGGAGGGTGTTCAATCCACTAGTAAATTCGCCCTCCCCCGCAATTAAGTCAGATTCCCCTTTGCGTGTGGGAGGAGGGAGGGAAGGCACGCGGAAAGTGTTTCAAGGTCGTACTTCAAGAATGTGTCCCTTGTTCGTGTTCGTGGAGGGCAACACCTCCCACTCTCGGTCATTATCAAGCTGTTCCTTTATTTATCATCATCCTATTAATCTTCTTATTCTTTGTCTCTTCTCTTATTATTTTTCCACTCGGTTAAAAAATTCCCTCGTTGGTCACATCTTCCTTTTCGTCATCTAAAAAAATTTATACTTCACCCCATCTGCCAGGATGTGTATGTTCCACTGTTTGGCGGAACCTTGCAAGAAACTCGCCAGCATCTCTCGAAATCTCGTTAACTGTCTGACAGAAAAATATTTACTAGGATTTGTCCCTAAATGTATGTTGTGGTCATTGTGTCATTAATTAAAGATTATTCACAGTTCAGTTGCATTTAGTCTTTGTGCCGTTCATTAATTATTATTATTATTCACAGTTCAGTTGCCTTCGTAGCTGAACGGCGTCTCAGCGTTGCGATTCCTGAATCCCTCAATTCCCTGATTCGGCCGAAGTTCGATCCAATGAGAATTGCTTGAATTCAAACAAGGCAAGATTTTGTTCTTGTTTGGAGCATTGCAATTTCACGGATCTGTTGTGTGGGGGCCATAAATAGGTAAGTTAAAATACGCATTTATATGGATCGTTTTAGGATCCCATGAGCCTCTCTTTCTCAATCTCACCTCTATCATTACAGCTTAATATACTGAAACCACACACAGTTGTGCCCCCCTCCCCCCCCAGTTTAAACTTCAAATCGAGACACCTAAGTTGCAATCTCAAATCCCCAAACACCCATACCCCTCCTTACTAAATACTCTAACTCCTCCCTTTATTTGGCACGCACCTCCACGTAAGAGCTGAGTAATGAAGGAGTGAAGTGTGCAGCCGAGAGAGCAATGGCCGATGATGCTAATGGCGTCTCGATGGAGGTCGAGGTCGGAATAAAGGAATGTGGAGTTGGAGGGGTTTCGAGCCCCACCCAGGACGGAAGATCCATTGAGATCGAGGCAGGACTATTGGACCCTTAGGAAAAATCGATCGAAATATTATATTTTGTGTTTTTTAAAGAAATGAAATAACGATTTCTATAAGGATATCTTGCGTAATATTAGGAGGCTCTGTGCCAAGAATCCCCATCCTCTTTCATAACCAACTTGCATCATTTCAAAAGCAGTGAAACAGATAAATAATGCAATTCTTCCCGTCTTTTTGACAGAATGAATTGTCATAGTCATGTTTTTTACTGAAAAAGACCATATTCTTTCATTTGGAAAAGTCGTCACGAAGAGCGAGGGAAATAAAAAAGGTTTTTATCCGGCCATTTCTCGATATCTTTAAATTGTAGAATGGTAAATTGTCTTATTTCTTCTTCTCGCTCCCACAAACAAAGTTCTGCTTTCCTGCGACAACTTCGAATGTCTTCTCTCAACCAAAATTCCAAAACGATATTTGTATCCTTTTTTTCCAATCGTCATTGCCCCCAAGAGGAAGCTTTTGAGTGAGCCCGTTACTCGGTGGCCACACCGAACTCCTAAGTTAACTTGGTAAGGAACCAAGTTCAAATTATTCTCGTCAGAGTAACAAGTAACAAGGAGTAACAAGGAAAGTAAGTACCCTAGGAGACCTTACGATCCATTCAAAGAGGGTACCTTTGGACTATCAATCGAGCAAGCACATGACTGCTCAATTGTTTTGCGTCCCTAAACGGCCACTTTTCAAGACATTGTCTAGTCTTGACTTGAACTGGTCAACAGATTCACTGTTGACAACTTCCACTGGAAGTGCGTTCTACTTACCGCAGATACTGTAGGTGAAAAAAATTCCACACATATTGCGGTTGTAACGCTTCAGTTCAAGTTTTAAGCCGTGATTGCGCGTTCTGTTTTCACTCAGTGTGAAAATATCCCGGTAGTCAACATTGTCAAACCCTCGAAGTATTTTAAAAACTTCGATGAGCTGACCACGCAGTCTACGGGTTTCCAGCGAGAACAGATCTAATTCCCTTATTCTATCCTCATAACTTTTATGTCGGATAGAGGCAATCAGTTTGGTTGCCCTAGCTTGTACGCGTTCCAACCTTGCGATGTCCTTTCGAAACGAAGGACTCCAAAATTGTAAAGCATACTCCAGGTGCGGCCGAACCAGGGAGTTTTACAGACAAAGTACTATCTCCCTGTTACGGTATCCAAACTGGCGCTTTATGTAGCCTAACATCCTTTGGGCTTTCTTCTCTGCCTCGATGCACTGTTTCGAGAACTTGAGGTCGCTAGTGATAGTAACACCCAAGTCCTTCTCAGTGTCACTTAATTCAAGAGCAGTGCCCTTAAGGATATAATGAGATTGGGGGTTTCTGTGGCCGATATGCATAACTATGCATTTCCCTAGGTTAATAGGCATTTGCCACGTGTGGGACCACTCCCTAATCTTCCCAAGATCTTCCTGCAGGTGGGCAGTATTTCCATACTTTGCAACGTTCATACCAAGCTAGGTATCGTCGGCAAATTTGGAAATCTTGGCAACCATGTCACCGTCCATGTTGTTGACGTAAATGATGAATAGTAGTGGTCCCAGGACAGAACCTTGAGGCACCCCGCTAGTAACGGGCACCACCTCAGAAGCCTGTTAATTCACCACCACCCGTTGCCATCTGCCACTTAGCCAGTTCTCGATCCAGCCGGCTACCTTTCCGTCTATGCCAAGCGCTCGCACTTTCCGGAGAAGGCGGCGGTGTGGTACCTTATCAAAGGCTTTCTGAAAGTCTAGGTAGACCACATCCACCGCCTTGTCCCGATCGTGCTCACTGAAAACGAAGTGAAAGAATTCCACAAGGTTCGTCAGGAATGACCATTGCCTTCGGAAGCCGTGCTGGGAACTCCTCAGTAGCAAGTTTGACACTAAATACGACGTCACTTTGTCCACCATGATGCTTTTTATGAGTTTACCGACTATCGAAGTCAGACTGATAGGTCGGTAGTTCGACGGTTGGTTACGGTCTCCTTTCTTGAAGATAGGAGTTACCTCCGCCTCACGCCAGTCTCTAGGAACGCATTTGGTCCAGATTAACATGTTAAAGATAGCGCACAGATGTCGTGATACTTCATCGCACACTTCCTTCAACACTTTAGGTAGAAACCCGTCTGGTCCAGGGGACTTATTCGTCTCTAGGTGAGCGATCTTTTTCTTTATTTCTCCTTCGGTGAAGTCCATTGCCTTCAGCTTTTCCCCCGAGTAGGAATACGTCGGCTGGGGAATGGGACCACACTCTTCAGTAAACACTGAAGAGAAGTAGTCGTTGAGGAGGTTAGCATTTTCTGCATCTGAATGCTTTAATGTCCCCTCCTCATTCCTCAAAGGGCCAATCGTTGGACGGATTGGTTTACGGCTGTTCACATTTTCAAAGAACTCCTTGGGATTCTCTTTACAGAGTCTCGCCACTCGGAGTTCCTCAGACCGCTTAGCCACCCTTATGCTGGACTTCACTCTCCTGGCTAGCCTCCGGTATTCGTCAAAGTCACCCGAGATCTTCGATTGCCGGTACACATTTCTCTTCTCCCTAAGCAGTTGCCCGATTTCTCGATTAAACTACTTTCGTTGAACAGAGGACCGACGGGTGCATTTCAGAGGGATGAAACGCGATTGGAGACTCATGAATGTGGTTTTGAAACTGTTCCACAAGTTTTCAACACCTTCGCACACTTCTAGCCTCGCGTCAGTCAGTCCCGCGCGTAGACCTGCGAAGTCTGCTCTTCTCAAATCGAGTTTCCTTGATTTACTAGTTGCAGGCTCTGCCTTGGGGACTTTGACTACAAATCTAATTAGTCGGTGGTCACTGCCCCTGAGCTCTTCGCCAACAGAGAAGTCCTCAACGATGTCATCCTCAGAGGTGAAAACCAAGTCGAGGATATTGTCTCCTCTCGTTGGCTCTCTCACCCATTGAGTGAGGAACTCGTTGTTCGTGAACTCCAGGAGTAGTGCGTTCTCGCTACAGGGTTCTCTGGTTTCCCAGTCAACTTGTGTGTTCAAATCACCCATGAAGATACACACTCTCTCTTCGACAAGTTCTCCTAGTAGCTGGTATAGATCTTTTGCAGGACCTATCTCTAGGTCAACACCTAGTAGTTCATGGTCGGATACGATGTTGCAATCCGTCAAGGTGAGAGTATCCTTGACATACAACATCACACCGCCACCCTCTCTGTCTCGCCTATCTTTCTGGAAGAGCTAGTAAGCGGGAATCGTGAATTCACCTTCAAAATCTCGGCTTGAGGTTTTAATCCACGTCTCCGTTATGGCCACCATCTCAGGTTCCTCTGTTGCTACGAGGCCACAAAGCTCAAGAAACTTATTCCTGATTGACCTCGCGTTGAACAGAAGAACTTTTAGGGAGTCCCCCAGTGTAGGACTCCCTACGCTCTTCCGTTTCCCTGCTTCTTTTGTGTGGCAGTACCCCTCTTTGCCACATCTAAGAACGTCGTTCCAGGACTGACACGGGCATACTCTCTTATGTCCGCCTTCACTCTGGGTCGGACGCTCCTCTGCGTCCGCTCTACGACATCCTGGATTAAGTTACAGAGTACAGCCTTTCCCTTGAATAAGAGGTGCACTCCGTTCCTTTGGTAAAGGTCGTTTCGACCGTAAAAGGTGCGGTAAGGGTCCAGAAAGAAGGCCCCTTCCGCCGTACAGAGGTCGGACAGGCGCTGGTTCAGAGTCACGTTCCTAGAGTGAGCTGTCTGGCTAGGACCTCTTCTTGGGAGCATCCCTACAACGACCCGTTTGCGACTTCTCAACAACAGTCGTCCACGGCTCCCATGACTGTGCTGAGAATTTTTTCGCTGGGTCCTATTTTGCCTCCTTGGGGGTAGAGGTCATTCCCACTCACCATCAGGAAAACGACTGAATTCTCGGAGATCTGAGATTTCTTAGCCTCTACCCTGATGTGGTGGTTTCCCCGTCCTGGCTGGCAGCAGACCTCCACACTAGTGCGAAGGCGGGCCGCTAGCAGGAGCTGCAAACCTTGTGCTTGGGAATCGCCCACAAGGGTAACCCTTGGACATTTCGTGCAGAGGTTTGAGGCTTTCCTTGTGGAAGCGAACTCTTGGTTCCCTCTTTCTTCTCAATTTTATTTTTCTTGTTCTTCTTTTTCGTATTCATCTCTTCCCCCTTATCTTCCTTTGTTACATACTCTTCTGTTTTTTTCTTTTCTTCCTCTGCTTCCACTTTCTCTTTTTCAGCTTTAACCTTATCTTCTGTTTCAACTTTCTCTTCTTCCTGTTTCTTTCCCTTCCTTTTCTTTTTCTTTGAGGGTTTATCCATAGCATGCGGACCTAGCTCTAGGGGTAATACTGCAGATGCAGTGTTTCGTACAGGGCTTGACGTTAGCTCTGCTATTCGGACCTCTAGCCTGCGAATCCGTCCGGCGTGTTCTAATTCGAGGCTGCTTATTTTTTTTGCCTCCAACTTCCTGAATCTTTCCTCGGAAACCTTGCATGTTTCCTTTAGCTTCTTGATTTCGCCGTTTAAAATACAGTCGGTGCAGGAACTGGCCGGGTGGCATTTCGAAAAACACCCCTCCGGAAAGTTCACGCACCACTTATCTATGTGGCATATTGCGCACGTGTATTTTAGAGCTCCTGGTCCTTTCTTGTCGGTCATTTTGAACACTTTCTCTCTTTCAATACTTTGCGACCAATCCATGATAAAAAGGGTGGTTGGTGAGTTCTTCCCGCGTGAGTCGCTCCCGCCTATTGATCGGAGTCGTTTCGGAGTCTTCCAGAAGGCACGCTCCATGTGCTGCTGTTCGTCCGACCGAGTCGTCAAGCCTCGGCGTGCCGTGGCTCCCAACCAAGCAGCACAGACGGTCCCCAAAGGGGCTATCGATTTGTCACCAGGTGAACAACAACGAAGCACGCCCCTTACTAAACTCCTACTAGTTCCCTTCAGAACGGCCAGGATCTCGGAGCAGCGTTCAATGGATATCCCGCCCCACCAAGAGACTCGACCTAAGGCTTTTTATTGGCCTGGCAACCAGCCTGGGAACAAAGGGCCGTCACCTCGGACCGATGCTACCAGAGGCACCCGTAAACGGGCACTGGGAACGGTCAATAATTACGCGCCAGGGAAGGGGTTAACGGGGCAGTACCCTCATCCCATTCATCGTGCCCCAACGCCTAGGACACCTTTAGTCCTAGTCTCTCGCAACCAGTAAACGTCGATTGGCGTTGTTTATAGGGGTTTCAAAGCCTCTCTTCTGACGCGTGAGGTAGCTGCCAGGTCCTTATATGTAGATAGAGGGAAAAAAGGGAAAGAGTGACATGATAGCAATAGGCTTTTTTTTGTTTTTTTCTTTTTGTATAAGTGGGAGAGATAGGATGAAATTAAAAAGGAGAATGATAGAGTAGAAAAATAAAAGAATGACGCACTTAGTCTGGAATCTCGTTTCTGACCAAATCGACAAGGGAAGCCCTACCAGGGGTACCCAGAAGAGGTACCCCCGCCGACATAGCTCGAAAAGTCAAAGGTACACACAAGCTCTCTTCCCGCGACAAGGGGGCGTCACCTCTCCCTCTACTTTCTTTATGAGAAAGAAGAAGAGAGAGAAACCCCCTTCCGTTACTCGCCCTTGAAGAAGACTGCAACTAAGAAGAAGCTCATCCTCGAGCTAGTTCCCGGTTATCAAACCGAACTTTAAGTAATTTATTCTCGCCAGAGAAATCCCCCTCCGTTATCCTCGCCTTTGAAGAAGACCTTCACCGAGTTCAATCCTCGTCCATGAGGAATTAAGTAACGAAGAAGAAAAGCTCCCCCTCGAGCTCGTTACTCGGTGGTCACACCGCACTCCAAGTTAACTTGGTTTAAGAACCAAGTTCGACCCCCTCTCGCCAGAGAGACCACGACTACCTTGGTGTTGGATAAAGCACCGTATTGTTCTCGTCCGTGAAGAACTCCTCCCCCTTCCCTTCGGAATACCGTGTGGACCCCCCAGCTGTTACCCTCGCCAAAACGACCGTGTGATCTTGCCCATCTACATCTGGCTAGACGGCACGCGTCGTGAGTCAATAACATTCCTGAGGCCTTTCAAACTCCAGATGAGTCCGTAAGCCTAATTCTTATATTAGTGTCGTGTGTAGAGAAATTAACCAATTTTTGAGGTTCAAACTAATTCAATTGATTCTTGTTTATGATAATATTCAGAGTATTGCTGTAGTCAATGTTTAGATGTTGTGTATTCAATGGTTAAAGTTAAAATATAAGTAAATTTTTGGATTATTGTGCGTTTCTCTTATATCCTTACGTGTTTCGGAACGGCTCTGTTCTTTAAGATATTCAGATATCAATATATTAGCACTCTTAGCACTCTTAGAACAAAAAAGGGGGGGCATTCTACGACACTCTCCTTCGTGTCCTTGCCAGATACTCGTACACTGCTCCTAAAATTCATTATTAAATCTTTTATTTCGGGACTTCATTCTTTTTTAAAGTCATTATTAACTTTTATTTCTGGACTTTTTTTTTAAGCACCCATTAAATCTCCCAACCAATTTCCGTTGAGGAAACGTGGGTTGGACAAATTCTCTCTTGTGATCTTTTTAATAAGAGAATCCGGGATGAAGCTTGAAAACTTATGGATAAAAAGTTTTAATCTGAAATTTAATAGAATTAATTCATTAGATGTTAAACGGCCTGAATTTGATTGATCTAAAACTTTTCTTTAAGATTAAAATTTTAAAGTAACCTCATTTAACAATTTTATTTACGATAGCGTGGTTTTCCTACCAGCTGGTTTTGGACCTCCTTCGACTCTCGAGATCTCAGTCAAATCAAATACTGTCCACCAAAATCATAATTCTTAGAGTAGGTTCATTAGTGCTTGCCATATGACATATTGTCACTCTGGTGTGGTTTTAAGGAATGATGTTGACACAATTTACGTTTTTCCTTTATATTTCTTCACCAAACGATCTCACTTACACCATATGTGACATAAATTCCTAGCTATTCATCTGCAATCCTGACGCTTTAATGGACTGTCAGTCATCTACCTCGACGAATGAAAGCAAAACCTTTCTTTACCAAGTACAAAGTCGTGAAGTAAAGCAGATTTACAAGTCAGTCATTCACGCAGGCTTTAACCTATTTAAACACTTGTCCTGTCAGGCAACTATGTTTACAGGCAATTCTCTGGCAAAGAGAGGACATGTAGCGCTTTCCCATAGCTCCTTGGACCACACTGGGAAAGAATCTTACGCGAAATGAATAAAGCGATCATCGAAAACCTGAATAAAACTGGTCAAATAAATTGCTGATAGCAGCCCGCCATCTTGTCATTTAACCTCAAAGGCATACAAATATTCTCCATAGTGGAAGGAAGACCCCCACTTGGGAACGACCTCCACAGTGAAAAAGGAAGCTACCCACTATAAATACGCCAGTATAAATGTCTTCAAGCAGGTTCTTTACAGAAGGCTAGATTGATCGCAAGTTACTATGGCCAATTTTTCCCCAAACTTGGGCCGTCGGACCGACGGACGTTCACAAGACGAAGCAACTTTTCCCTAAGAGCGAATACACATCCACCGAATTGAGCTGTCAGTCACCAATCAACGCTCGCCACTCACGAGAGCTCACTCACTCTTCCACATTTTATTAGTCTCACCTCCCGCAGCAGTTACTGCTCACGATACGAACGAGATGGGCGACGCTCACCAAACGCATTGTGGCGTCAATAATAATTATTAATTCGTCCACGAAACCTATTTCTTAGAAGTGCTCTGAACATAATAGATAATTAATTAAACACGATCCTAATTATATTTAATTGCGAGTGGCCATTAAACTCTATAATCGATGATTAATTTTTAAGAAACATAATGAAAGTCATGGTTTAGAGATGCACGGTACTATAGGAAAACAATGGTAGCTCAGTGTGGAGCTCTCTTTGTGCGGTTGATGAAAATCCATAGAGGGGATCTCTCTATCTGAGGATCTTTGATGACTAGAGTCCGTTCGATTAAACTCTGGTTAATTAGCAGTTTTTGTGAACATTTTCAATTAAAATTCACTTGGACCAGATTGAGAGTTTTAATGAAAAGAGGCTCGCGTATTTCTTCATAGATACAATTTCGGAAAAATCATCATAATATTCATGTACAATGTTTATGTGATTACTCGACAGCTAAGAATCTCTCTTCAAGATTTTTCTTGTTACATCATATAACGCCTCTAATATCCAGTTCGTTTTTGGGGATTCTAAACTTTCACAACCGTTCATTAGTCATCTCGTTCGCTCATTTGTCTCCCTTGTCATCTTGGTCGTTTTTCACTGCCAACCTTTCATTTATTTCTCGTCTTTCTTCTTTATCATCTTAGAAGTCTTAGATTCATTAATGTCTGCTCAGCTCTTCATTGGGCTTATACCGACCTCATTGGAGAGAGCTTTGTGGCGATGGAGACGCGCGAGAACACGAGTACTCTTCGCATCTCTCCCATCAGCTGCCAATCTGCTATGTACTTCGCGATATAATCGCCCCATTGAAGACTGAAGGATAGGGCAAAAGATTTCAGGCTGAGCAATTTTGGGGGAAAGGATTCATTCTGACATTTGAAATCAACATTTACCATTTTAGCGTTATGGTTTTTATTCTCTTGTAGGGGTTGTATTAACATGATCTGCCCTCCTCTTTGAGGCCTTACTCAGTGAGGATCCGCGGATTATGTGGGGATCCGAAACATGCTGCTTCGGCATTTCTCAGCCGCCTCACTAATGATCCGAATTTTAAACACCATCTGCTGAATCTTCACGCTTGCCGTCGCTTAACTTCACTAAACCTGAAATTTTTACTTGTGCTTCTTACCCATGGAGGATTATTCTCTCTCATTAATGCATTCTTAAGATTAAAACGATGACCTCGTCCATTATCCCATTGAAACGGTAACCTACTCTGTCCAAATTATTTTTTTGTAGGATGTATTTTCGCTTCCGCCTTACTACTTCCTCTAATGTATTTTCTGTCACCCCCACCTTCTCTTTGCCCCCTAAGATCAACTTGGTAAGCGATAGGTTAGAATGTTGTAGCCATCGACGAGTGATAAGTTCTTCGAAGGTGCGTGCCATCCTCAATAACAGGAGTGGCATGGAATTAAATATCACCTTTTGATGAACCCCTCAATTAGTAGATTTTGCTTCGACCGTAAAATTGTCTCCCTTCAACGTGGGACAAATTAATTCTCCTTCTGGATGCTTTCAGACGTTTTTCGCTAACTTGGAGTGTTTGGGTTGTCGGACTTTATGCCCAACATTACCGTAAATACTTATCTTTTCATCATTGGCTAATTGTAAAATACTCAAATTAGAAGTACACAAATAATTATTTAGCTTTATTTCAAGTTAAGTGTTGAAGTTTATATGGTTGGTTGAAAATGATGAAAGTACACAAATTTGTCTAAAAGTGTATCTTTTTAGTATCATTCTTAGTAGTAACATGGGATAACAAAGGTTAAAAGGGGTTTGTTTTCTTCTCAACACTGTAAATGGAAGGTATACAGGGTGTTCGGGCTAAATTTGACTGTTTGCATAACAGAAAATTCCCCACAATATTTCTGCAAAAAATAAATGTATTTTAAAAATTCAAAAATGTCAACTAAATTATTGGTGAGAATCTTGTCGCATGCGTCCCTCATTATGTCCCAGGGAAGCTCTTCGATCACCTCCCTGATTTTGGCTGCAAGCTCGTTCTTGATGTTGCAGAAATCGCAGTTTGTCTCTTTCTCATCTTACCCAACACATAGCAATCCATGTAATTAGGAGGCAAGAAAGTGGCGCTGGTGAAGCAGCTCCACATAGCCTTTTGACTTGTGAGCAAGACACTGTTAAAGGATTTGGGGCCGATCGGCGTGATCATGACTTCATGATACATAGAACATCGCATGGATTGTAGGTAAGCCAACTTTTTCTAGGTTGGTGCAACAGGTTCTGAGACAAGTTCTTTTTGTCTGAGAAGAAACATACACCTTCTACTCAACAGGATTTATCAGTTTGTTCAGGAGCTTCTTTGACTTCGTCAAGCGGTTATTCTTGGACTTGGCTGTCACAATTTGTCTATTGCACCTCTCGAATGAGTGGTAGCGTAGGTGCTTCTTCAGGACCAGCTTCATGGTGGCGAATACAACACCCATCTCTTTCGCCTCAGCCCGGATTTCCTTTCTAGGAATTTCCATCCCCTTTCCCTGAAGTTGTTGAACGAATTCCGGCGTTAGAATGCAGTCAGAAAACAAAGACTGCTGAGTCGCCTTCTGCTGCCTAAGGCTTTGTAGTCTCCGTTGCAGCTGTCCGTGTCACGTTTTTCAGCTTCTGAGCAGCAGCCATAGCGTCGGCATTTTAAAACCCGGCGTGAATCATCAAGATGCAGGTAAATCCTTTTTAATATTCAGATGGCTTTCAGTCTTCCATGTCAGTTAACTTTTTTTAAACTATAACATTACTCTCTATGCTCTCCAACGTCGTTCACTGTTCACCGTAATGTCTTATCTTTTCCTGAATAAAGGAGATAAAAATGCGTCAAATTTAGTCCGAAAACTCTGTATAAATGACATAATGGTTTCTTGATCACTACATAAGTTACAAACTATTAATTCGTATTTTTGAACACTTGATTTCTAATTTGACGTCTCTACAAATCTTTAGTCTATTTTGTTTTCTAGATTGTAACTATTTATGGTCCGTTAAGTAACGCAAAGTTACATAAATGGAAGGGATAAATTGATCCCCTGTATTAGGGCCGCCGATTAGGCAAGGAGATATTGTGGTACAAGCTTAGAACATCCTAGATATGGCAATTAAGAACTCAGGGCGAACAGGCTGTGAGAGGAGGCAGACAGTATAAAAAGCATCGATGAAGAGACATGATATGAATTATATAAATAAAAGGACCAATAAAATAGTGAATATGTCCTGTGTGGTTCCGAATGTAGATTTACTCCATTCCTTGAAATAATCTAAGCAGGACTCCGGTTGCGATGCCTACCTTACTTCTTAGGAAGGCAAACAGGTGCAGATGGAGGGAGGGCCATTGGCAGAAAGAAAAGCATCTCTTTCTAATACACTATTTTAGTGTTTACTAATTAATCATTTGGAGCCGATGGCTTGACAGGGAACTAGTTATTAAACTTGGCTGATTTCCATCTCTAAAATTACATAGTAGCATTATAGGAAGTCTATATTCATTGTATGTATGGTTGCGGGTTGTTTCCGCCTGCCCGATTTTCATTCCCAGTCAACCGCAAATTCAAAGAGAACGCGATGACAGCGCGTCGTAGTTCTTTGC
This sequence comes from Ceratothoa steindachneri, assembly GCA_963969495.1. Lineage (NCBI taxonomy): Eukaryota > Metazoa > Arthropoda > Malacostraca > Isopoda > Cymothoidae > Ceratothoa > Ceratothoa steindachneri. Next base: position 45,272,232 of record OZ018331.1, read on the forward strand.
TGATTTGCCGATAAGCGACGGATTCAGGATGGATTAAGGCGTACTGCTCGCTTTTTTAATTGGTAATCAACGGTCATACATTTACACTATTAAATTGACTGCTACCTTTAAGAGCGTGACCCATTTTAAGTCTCAGTTGTTAAGTTTGGTTTTGGGTCGAAGCCCCACAACTTCAATTCTCCGTTGAACATCCCTTTTAGCTGAAGTGGACCTGCTTTTATTACAAAACAGTAACAGGAGAGCTGCGTATCTTTTCCATCTCTAGAACTTTGAGTTTTCTTGAGCAAATGTGCCTGGCGATAAGTAAAATGAAGTTGCTTTTTGAATACCAAGGGGAATAAATAAGTCTTGATCTAAAGAGATTGGTGTGATTTCAACTTTATCTCTCAGAAGAGGTTGATTCTACACTGTAAATTAGAATTTCTACAGTCTAAAATTACCTGTAAATAATGGAGTAGCTTTTTAAAAACTCACAAAATAGAAGAGTTGAGGATTTACAAATAGCTTTAATACAAAGAGGAAAGCCGTGTTAAAGAATTTAAAAAGAAAGAGAACTAAGTCAATAATAATAATCCAATAACTGGTTAGAATTGCCAGAAGAAAGTGATTTCGATTTAGCAAACTGAATATGAATGGCCTTTCTGGGCATGACTTCATGTTGTAGGGGTATGAAGCTGCAGTGCCAAGGTTGTTAGATCTTTGTGCTCTCCTGCACATCTTGACTTTGATGACCTATAATAGCTCTTAGTAGCTTTAGTTATCATTAAAATTATCATATGTTGTAAATGGTTTATAATTCTTTAAAGTAAACACAAAAGCTTCTCTGCTTTTCATGTTTAATTATATCGGACAAATACAAATGTGAAATGTCTAATGTCATAAAAGAATAAGCCCCTCTATCCCAAGATTAAGCCCCTCTATACAAAGAATAAACCCCTCTATCAAAAGAATAAGACCGACTATCCAAAAAATAAGCCCCTCTATCCAGGGAATAAGCCCCTTTATCCAAAGAATAAGCCCTTCTATCCAAAGTATAAGCCTCTCTATCCAAAGAATAAACCCCTCTATCAAAAGAATAAGACCGACTATCCAAAAAATAAGCCCTTTTATCCAGGGAATAAGCCCCTTTATCCAAAGAATAAGCCCTTCTATCCAAAGTATAAGCCTCTCTATCCAAAGAATAAGCCCCTATATCCAAAGAATAAGGCGCTAGAATTTGAACACGGATTGTTATATTTAAAAGGAGAGATACTTCCTATCCCTCGCACTATATTTAGGGAAGGCAATTTTTTGAACAGTTTAAATTTTTGAATTTTTTCTCTTAGTTCAAGTGTAACATTGTATGTTATTATAATTTTATTAAAAAAATTAGTATAATAAAACTTTTTGAAATTAAAGGCTATTATTCAAAGTTTTTGAATTTTTTAAAAGAAGAAACTTTGGAAAGAGAGATTCAAAAATATTTTAAAACCAGGCAATTGCTTCGCCACTTCTCCCTACGGGGACAACTTGCGCTTCGCTACTAAGATTAAAATTTAAAATCTAAAAAAAAGCAGCCATGGTTTAATTTTTATAAATTTCCAGAACTTCGCCCATTATAATAATTAGAAAAAGGAACCCTAAACTAAATTTTCCCCCTCCCTTCAAAATATCACGTTGCTAAAATATAGTTATAGAAGAAGATATATAAAAATAAATTTTCTGAACTTCATCATTCGTAATTCTTTAGATTTTAAAACATTCCAAAACTTCCGAAACTTATATTTATTTTTGAACTTCACCATTTTGTTTTTTATATTATATAAGAATTATTATAAATAACTTTGATAAAAAAGTCATAACCAAACTAAGATGAAATTATTATTCAAATACTCAAAAAAGTCCTCTTCTTAAATTATAGAGTTAGTGATGATGATTATGATGATGATGATGATGATTAAGGCTTTTCTTAATATATATATATATATATGTATATATATATATATATATATATATATATATATATATATATATATATATATATATATATATATATATATATCTTTGAAGATTTATCAAAGTTCTTTCTAAGAATTTAGAAAAGAATGAATATGTTTATTGCAATTTTTAGAATTTAACAAAAAAAAAAAGAGAGATCGTAAATTTCAGATGATCCTTTAAAATTAATGTATGTGTGTTGTTTTGTTTTGTTTTTACGCTCATAAAGTAAATAAGGATTGGAGAAAAAAGAGCTCTGAGGATTGTATTTTCCGCCTATCAAAAGAATCGCGGTAAAAGTTTTTCCTTGCCTTTAGACCTAGAAAATAAGAAAGGTTCTGAAAAAAATAGACCAAGAGTAACTTATTAGGAGAAATGTAGTAGAAACCTTTTTTTTACCAATTCTCCGTTGCTAGAGTCAGCTAGGCCGTAGGTCACAAACCGAAGGTCTTCCTCCGAAGCCCAAGCATTTCTTGCCTATTCTTTTTTGCCTTACTTTTGCAAGACTATTTGAAGATGAACCCCATCCGTTCTTTTTTACATTTGTCTTATTTCCCTCCGGAGATATAAAATTTATTTGTTAACAGAACCAAAGATTGGCGACGCCTTGAACTGGTTCTTCGCCGCAGGTAGAAACGGACCAATAAAACACTGTTTGGTTCCTGAAATAGATTTAGTTCATTTCTTGCCATAATTCCAGCAGCACTTCAGATTCGGACTTGTAAGGGAGGGGAAACAGGTGCAGACGGAGGAAGGATCATTGGAAGGAAGGATTGTAGCTGGTTCTTATCCACTATTTTGGGGAGTTTCACTAATTAATCATTTGGAGCTGATGTATTGCCATGGAAATATTTATTAAACTTGGCTGATTTCCATCTTTCAATTCACACAGTAGCGTTAGAGTCAGTGTCTGGTTTATTCTAAGTATGGTTGCGATTTGTCAAATTACTTACCTCGGCGGGGGTAAGGGTCAGCGTGTCTTCCCAATGGGCAGCCAGCTTGTGCCGCCTTAGGAGATTTGCGTTTACGCTCGCTGCGCTTGAGCCCTCACCCAAACGTTAGAAATCCAACGCCGGATTTTCTAAGTGTGATAGGACGAATTTAATGCGCCATCATATTGCGAGTGTTTCTTTTTCCCGGTCTGAAATTTATCATATTGGGGCGGGGAGAGGGGGCTATGTAGAAGATTATTACAATCACAGCTGGATGAATTCATTTAATCCAAAGGATTTTCTTTTGAGCAACGAAGCCAAGTTTTTAATCTTTCCAAGATTATTGAGATTATTTACTCTGATTTATGCTTTGGTGTTGCTTGTGCGCGTGATTCTAGAGACGGCCAAAGGTTTTGAGCGAGTCTTTTTATTGGTATTCCGATAGCCAAAATGACCTGCATTAATGGCGTTCCATCAAAATTTAGAAGTAATATCTGTTTTTAAATTAATATTGGGTTGCATTTATCTGGTATCAGGATTAGTCTCGATACCGTCGGCCCAAGAACAGGCACCAGAAGATTTGGGTTAGATTAATCTCCCAATAAATCCGTGGTTTGAATTCATCGCATATCCTAATAAGGAGATCGATAGTCAATCTTGCCGACTTTGATTGCTCGGCCCTTCTAACTACACCTTACAAAGGCTAATCTTTGCTACCACATTTTATTCTATGAAACCATTCAAACACTCTTCAGGCCGATTGAGGTTATTCTCAGCTGGAGTGTGGGTATTATTATTATGACCTTGATCGAATACCCCGCAGCGTTTTTCAATGGCCAGCTGAAGAAAAACCTGGTATTGAAATTTGAAAGAGATCCGTATTTGATAAAGGGCCAATGGAGCCGCTCAGATCTACAGTGAGTAATAAAGTTCAGTTGGATCTCCTGTATTAATTGTATTTGTAGTGGTGATATCCACATTTCATTTTCCTCTAAGCCACATGGGAGAAAGTATCAGTAGTTGTGGTATTAGTATTAGTACCATTTTCGGTTATACCATTTCAGGAGTGCACAAATAGCGACGTTTGCTTTACTATTGAGTAAGATTGAAAAACAAAATCTTCAAAGAATTCCGGAGAATCTTTTTCTCGTTTTCAGTTTCAATTTGGCGACATCAAGTTATCTTCAGATACCACTTTCTGTCCTTTTATTCTTCTCAGTTGTCTTATAAAAGTGATTCACAGGAAAGAGTCCAAGAGCTAAATGAGCTGTAAGGTGTGAGCTGCTTGCGAAGCTCAAAGTGGTGCCCAGAGTAAAAGGGAGCACGAACTGCAGTGAAGCGGAGTCTAAAAGGGATGGCAAGCAGGGAGCTCAGATGAGGAAAATTCGCTCATTTACATTCACACTCTCATATATATATATACGATACCAGAGTGAAGAGAGACTCGTGCTATAACATGTGTCCTCTAGTGACCTAGTTAGTACCTTAAATAACCAAGCGGGCAGAGGGTGAAGGTATAAAGATATGAACTTCGATGGATAAGAAGGGTGAAGAAGCTTGGGCGAATCAAAGTTTAGTATCATTTAGACGGTAGAAGTTAGTAGTATCTATACCAGTGGTTCCCAACCTGCGGGTAATGACCCCCAAAGAGGTCATGAAGGGTCTCTCTAACAATACAGTTAAGCACGCATCGATGACATGTCCCAGGGCTTCAAACTTCAGGTGATGGAGAAAATCTGACTCTCTTCCTTCTTTGACATTTGAGAGCCATTTAAGTGTAGTCTTTCCTACTTGGCAGATATGTTCGAAGCTTTGAATGGACACAACTGGCAACTACAGGGCCCAGATACCACCATAATAATGCACACCGATGCCATCAATGCTTTCCTGGGCAACCTGGCTCATTGGGAGAGGAAAGTCGAGAGGGGAAATGTAGCTTCCTTCCAACGTCTGAGTGAGGTTGTTGGTGAAGAACCACTTGCAGAGGAGCTACAAGAAGAGATCAAGGAACACTTGTCAAGCCTGCAAAAAGAGTTTGGACACTATTTTCATGAGATTGACGCAAATGAGAATGTACAGACGAAAGGGTCACATACTGCAAAAGTTTGGGAACCGCTGATTTAGAGGTTATGATTTTCAAGAGAGATTAAATGAAGTATGTGTTTATGTTGCTTTAACCTTATGTTGAATTTGTAAATTTATTAAGGAATTGATATTGTTTATTCTTTTGAAATTAGTCGATAACAAATATATTAAATGAAAAAACAAACCTCCTCAAAATAAATCCATTTTAATGCATAATCAAAGTACTTCCAACGAACTGAAATCAAACCAAGATAAGCCACCGCAAACTTTCGTGGTGAGGTTTAACTTCGGTGGGTAAAAGATTTGGTTGCATAGAAGAGGTTGGGCGGGTTTTAAATTGTTAATGCGAAAAGAAAAAATCATAATCATCTGAACTCCCCCAAAATTAAAATAAAAACCTCCTTATCAACATAGACGAATACCTATTCATCTTCGGAGTGTCGTTTGCATATTGATCTTCTTAGCATCATTCAGAGCCTGTCATTTTATACTTGTAACTACCTTGTACTGTGAAAGGTTTATTCACTTGTATTGAAGCTTGGGTAAGGAAAAGCTCGACCTTCAGATGTGGATTGAGCTTTCTTAATCCTTTTATCAAGCTTTCTTTTATTTAAGTGGAGGGAATTATATAAAGGTGGTAGGAACCTCCCTTATAAAGCGGCATAAAATCTACTCATCAATTTTTCGTGTCTTTACGCCTTTGTAGCTCGGGAATGACGCCTCTTTCCTCCTTAATCTCCATCCATACGGAATGCCTCATCAATTCCTGAGGAAACATCAATCAATATTTTCTAAGAAATTGCATAAAATAATGACGCCAGTTTATTAGTGATTTCATCGTTACCAAAATATGTTTACTCAAGGACTTAATTCGGAGTAACTTCAGGGGCTGGAATTTTGAGGAGAACAGTGAAGATGAATGGCGTTGTAAAACAATGGAGTGGTTGAATTATTGCTGGGTGGTGGAGGAGGCAAAATTGATTGATTGGATAGTAAATTAAGCTAAATTTTTATTTTACATTCTTGCTAAACCAGATATTTTAGTGCTAGTGAGAGAAAACCTTGAGAGGACCTTGGCAAAGTAAATGTAAAACAATTTAAGGGTTTTAAATCTCGTTAGAATCGGTCGAATAGTTCTAAGTTTATTGCCAAATAATTCCTCAGCTAAACATGGCGATTATATCATTCAAAGGAGAATGTAAAACAACATAAGGGTTTCAAATATCTTTAGAATCGGCCAAATAATTATAATGTTTTATAAAAACAAAAAACAAAACAGGGACCGATCGACCGACGTAGGGAGATTGAAGTCACACGCGACTAGAAATTGCACCGTAAAGGCCAAAATATAATACAAAAGTTCCTCGTCTTTAATAATTCCCGGAATTAGCAATTTAACTGCCTATTTCGGATTTTCTAACATTTAATGGCGTTCGGGTCCATATTCACCCGGATGTTCCTATAAGACGCGTAGCGCAGCTCTCGGCACTTTACTATTGAAGAACCTCTGCAAAGGCGACGGGACAGGATGTTGCAAGGGCTTTAGAAGGGAAAATGATCTGTAAAGGAAAGTAGTGAAGGAGGAAATGAAAATCGGCGAGGGTGGATATATACCCGTAGACCTTCATGCAGGATTTGGGGCATAAATGCAGGCTTCCACCACGATACGGGGTATTCAGGTGTAACCCGGTCGTCGAAATTCCAGTGGCCAGTTTTTGCTGGCAGAAATCCTTCCTCCTTTAGATTTTATATAATCTGCTACACTCCAGTGTAATTTCCATTATACTCTCACACATCGGCGTGTGATTAGCTGCTACGCAAAAGTCTCCCTTTGTTCACATTTTCAGTTACAATCAGTCATTGCACCAAGATTCGATAATTACTTTGCGTAACGAGGGTTTGGGGTCTTAACTTGGGTTTATTTGCATTGATTGTACGGGATTAAAAGCAAACGTTTGTCTCATAAATAATATCGATTCAAGAAAAGCAAACACAATTAATCTTCAATCTCAGGACCTCCATTTGCGGGTCTTCGCAAAGCGTTAAATGAAGCCATGAATTACCGGAGCCGCAGAGACACCTCATAATTACTATAATTAACTGACCCAGAAAGACATCATAATTAATAGAATCAACCAGGCGCAGCGTTGAGCCGTCATTATTAATAGAATTACCGTCGCCTGTTTATTGTTACTCTTATTATTAGTAATGCTAATGATCGTAATATTAATAAGGATGTTAATAGTTAGCATATTCAGAGGTGTTGACGGATCCGAAGGAAGTGTCGCACAAATCTCTGTGAGGTAATTCAAAAGCGGAGATTTAATTATTCGCAGCCGATCCGTGAAAAGGAAGGATAAAGAATGTGATCTTATTTGACGACTCGGCCTCGTCCGTTCGAGCGATCGATCGATGACGGATGCGGCCACCTTTCGATCCCCGGCGGTGGGCGGCGGTCATCTTTCAAAATCCGACTCACAATCAATCCATTCAAAGCTTTCCTACTTTTATTTTATTATCTACTCTTCTTTCTCTCTTATTCTCTCCCATTCTCGTAGCCGAGGGAAAATACTGATTCCGATTACAGCGAAGTGAAATCCCATCAGGTGTGGTTGGTTACAGTCCCGATTCGAGTCACCTTCACGACGACGTGGAGACCCAGGTTCGAATCTAACTACCTTAAACTCTTATGTCCCAATTGAGAAATAAAAGACCACTAATAGTGCAGATCGGGGGTGTATTATTATATTCCTATCATCTTTTCTTCCTTGTTTCTCTCTCACTACTGTTTTCCCTCATTATTCTTTTTTACTCTTCCTGCATTTCTATGCATTATGCTCTCTTCCCTCCTCTTCGTTGGGCATGATTGTACAAAAATGGAACAACCTACCAGAAGGATTACATACACCATCAACTGGAAAAAATACTACAAATTACCAGTCAATTATTTCGAAACAAGTAGCGATCAGCATTTGAGATGTGCCGTCCTTTTATTTTCGGCCAAAAACATTTCATACAAATATAAATTTCTGTAGTTATACTTTTAGTGACTGCATCCTCTTTACTTCTAGGGTCATGCATTCTCTATAGCATTCTCGCTGCCACTACAATGAAGTCACACACGGCATAAAAAAATGTATGTTCTGAATCAAGACTCCTGTCTTGGTCGGCTGCGTCGATGGGTGTAAACCATCATCATTTACAACATATTTTTCGCCTTGTTTTCCACATCCATATTTATTTTTGGATCTATTGATTGGCTCTTCCCATCCCTCGTTATTCATCTCTGAAAACTTTAGCCTGGAATCCTCGCTTTGTGAAATGGTTATATTTTCACTTTTCTCTCGAATGACTTGCATGAGCATGGCGCTCAGTGAGGAAAGGGTGGGAGAAGAAGGGAATTAAATTTTAAATAAAAAATAAATTAAATTTTAAATATAAAGAATATATTAATTTGGAGAACATATGTACTGTGAAAGTGAAAGTAAATTCTTTATGGCCGAAAGTAATGTGGTCATTTATCCTTTAATCCTTATTTTTCTTTATGAAAGTACTTCGAAATTGCCTCTCGTTGCTCGGCGATTTCCTCCAAGATCTTCGCTCACCTAAAATATTTGGGAATCTTGAATTACTGATAATTAGCTACCATTTTCTCCCTCTTGAGGGTATCAAATACTAATTCTGATTGTCAATCGGTACCTCATACTGTAACTAAATCCTATTAAAGTGTATTTTGTGCTTTTACATTATTATAAATATCCAAGAGATCTTGAAGAAGTGCATAGGAAATTGCGAGTTCACAAAACAGGTCGCAAATTTAAATATTTCGTCCGAAAAAAAGAGGAACCATTAGATTATACCTGATGAGGTGGATAAACCTGACAAAGTATGATAGATAATTCATAGGTATCTATCGTTTCACTCGCCGTACTGGTGTGTTGGAAGATAATAACACGCACACACACAAATAAGTATATATAAAGTAATATCACAATTTGATATGAATTTCAAACCTTTTCATACAGATCAGGTCGACTAGTAATGAAAATAGCCTCCCTTTCCACTCTTTTTTTCCTTATCATTGTCAAGGCCCCTCTTTCTTTACTGCCATTTTCCCTTTATAGCGATGGAGTCCTTTATTCTTTAGACTCCCGTCCAATACAAAAGAGCGAGGCAGTAATTTTTCAGTACCAAATTTACCTTTTCTTTCTGATTAAACTTCGTGAAATTCCCTCAACCATCACATCTTTAATGCTACGGTGTATTGTGTCATTGGGTTAGCATCATGTTTACCCAATCATAAACTGTAGGAAAAATGTGCACTCTATCGCTGAGGTTTAATTACCATAAACTTCGTTTTTATATTAAACTCGGATTAAATGCATCGCTTCCAAGAACAGAGGCATTTAAATATCCAACATCGGTTTTCATCGACCCGGGAAATGAATCTTATAATTTGGTCGAAACAAATTTTACGGCGGGTCGGGGGAGACATCGAGATAGGTTGATTTGGTATAAAACATGTTTGAAGCCGGTTTAGAATGGAAAGAAAACATTAATTGAATTATTTTGTAAACATGGCAAAGTATTGCAAAAAATAAATGGCAAAGTGAAGGTTAAAAAATAATTACAACTTTCAAGAGCAATAATTAAATGATTCTCATACTGTGATTTTTAAGGCAACATATCCTGTTCGTTACTACGATGCTCACATGATACTACATACTGCATAAAAAATGAGGTTTATTGCACAATATATACACACGTGTATTTTTTGATGTTTATTGGCGTTGATGCATAAGGACCACACAAACTATTTCAAATAGAAATAATAGTAAAATTGTGTATCAGTTTAGTTTTTCCCACATCCCACGGCCTCTTTGTCCTTACTGGCTGGATAAGAACTGAAAGACTTTCGATTTTCCGAAATCGTGAATGTAATATTGACGGTTTCTGCGCCTTGATTTTATCTGATTAAAATTGAGCAGATCAAATCCTAGGAAGGATGTAAAAGAGAGAACAAAAAGAAAGAGTTTATCAAATCATACGAAGGATTAAAAAGGAGCAAAAAGAAAGATTTTATCAAATCTTAAGAAGGATATAAAAGACAAGAAAAAGAAAGATTTTATGAAATCTTAAGAAGGATATAAAAGACAATAAAAAATAAAGTTTTTATCAAATCTTAAGAGTGATATAAAGAGAAAAAAGATTTTATAAAATCTTAGGAAGGCAGTAAAAGACAAAACAAAAAGAAAGATCTTATGAACTGTTAAGAAGGATGTAAAAGATAACAAAAAGAAAGATTTTATCAGATTTTGAGAAGGATTTAAAGATAGAAGAAAAAGTAAAAAGAATTTATCGTTGTAAGAAGTTCTTCTAATTTTACAAGGGAAAATGATTTACATCTTAATTTTATTAATTCACGCGACCTAGTAGAGATTTTCTCTTGCCTGGTTTTGCGAAATAGGGTGTGAACCGGGTTGGTAATTTTCATTGAATTCTTCTGAAGATTCTGGATAAAGAAGAAACAATCGAGGATATTACACTAATGCAACGGATATTTAATTTCACGCCTGGATGTTGAATTTGAGATAGAATTCTAAAACCGTTTTGAAGATTTGTCAAAGGTTTTAAATTTGAAAGCGTACTTAAGGTATTTATTGGGCCTATTTATGAAATATTAACTGTCAGCTCCACAGCTAAATTGTTTTAAAATTATTTTGAATAAATAATTTCTTAAAATAACGAAGTGATTAGCGACTGTGTGATGTCCATTTTTATGAACGTATGAAAAGGTCGAAATTGGTCAGACCGTAGGAAATTTTCAATTCCTGTACGATTCCTCCTTCGAGAAGTCATTGGAAGATTACTGACACGGAATCGTAGCCAGGTTCTCCATTGCTGTGCACGAATAAAAATCAGCATTCTATACACATGTATAATTTCGTACTCACACAACCAACTCCTAAACACGGATGAGAGGGAAGAGAGAAAACATTGAAAGTTATCTACGTGTTAATTACGTGATTGTTTTTGTGAAATGTGTAGAAGCAAAGGTTCTCTTAGCATTTCATTTACTCGACTATTTGTGTTTTTGACTCCAACGAAATTCATTTCGCCAAATTCTCAATGTTCACGGCGATTAATTTTGGTACAACTTGACACCTCAAATCGGTCTCACATTCACAACGTTCGCTATTTATATCCTTTTTAACAACCATTAACTTGCACAACCACTATAATGGAATATTCCTCGCCACACTTAATATTATTGTCATGAATGGATTCATTTAAGAAATAATGGCACCATACGATAAGAGCAAATTATTCTCCCGAATTTGGATTTTCGTAGGGGATAAATAACATCGCGATTACTTTTTAATGTAACCTAATAATCCTTCTCTAAAGATTCCCTCGCTGTAATCTGAGAATCCCATTTACTTAAAATAATGCAGAACTTGATCTAATTATACGAGATTTATTTCCATAGTTCCGCTTGAACCGGAATGTGCTCAAAGATAGAACAAAGTGAAGAATAAGAAGAGTTTTCAAACGGGAGGCCAATCAAGGGTGATTCTATAATTGCAATCGAAGCGGAATGAACTTTATTCCGAGGCCTCATGACGTAATGATAAGTCTGAGGCGCTGAAATCAGGAAGGTTTTGAACCTGGTTTGTTAATCTAATTCGAGAAGTAACCATCTCAATTCTAAATTTGTGTCGAAGAATAGTTCTTAACTGTTATTAGTAGAGATAACAACTACCTCCACTTCTTTGAGATGCTTATTATGGCAGTTAAGTTTATTCCTCCTGATGATTATTTATTGGATTAAATGTTTCTCTACCTAATGAGAAGGTTGAGAAAGAAAAACGAGAGAAGGACGTTCTGCGTCTCCAAAATGAACCAGATGGGGTTTTAGATGTTGCGAGAGAAGCACACGTGTAAGCACACGGGCAAGAATGTCACTTATCCATTTGTAGTCTTTAGACCAAGTTGTACATGCTTATTCCCCCAAGAGCAATACAGTGAAATTGCAGCCTTTGCAGAAACGTGTCCAATAATTTTGATTGAGATGTATTAAGTAAAAGATGTTTGACTTTCTGTTCCCTCCTCACACCTCCCTCCCCTCAACCAGAAGAGTTTTCAATTTGATTATTTCAATCGCCGTTTCCCTTTATGTCATTTGATTCCAATCCATGACTCCATCTACTAAAATATGAACCATCCCTGTTTCGTTCATAAGGAGTTGCTACTAGATTTATCTGAAGTTATTTCTTGTGTTTTCTAGTTGAGATTCGTATTTTAATATCTTCATTTCTGTCTTTCTTCACTCCTATAATTTTATTAACTCAAATTAAGATATTCCTTATTTAGAAGAACCTATCCTATTCTCTGTATTCCCGTAGCACTCAAAATATATTCCGCGTCGTCGTTCTGGAAAATGTCCTCTTCAATACTTTTAAATCCAAGTTTATTTTTAAAAGAAAAGACAAATTTGGGGCGTTTGCATAAGAATTACTTCACCTATGAAGGTTCTAGGAAATCTTTTTTTAACGCTAATTCATGTCAGTTGAATTATTTTCGACAGGTAATAAAATATTACATTTATGGCAGTGAATTAAAACTTATTATGGTCAAGGAAGCACATCTGTGTGGAAAAACAATCTCTAATCAGATTGTCAATAGAAAGTTGTGCAATCGCTTATTGAATTGGCCAAAATGAATTAAATACTAATCTTTTACACGATATTTTATTTTTTTTAATTCTTAGAAAAAACATAACTGAGGCAAGGCTTCGTTGTAAATTTTGGTAAAATAATTGAAAAACCGAGAATTTATTGGTGCTATCCGATAAACAAGAGATTCAAAATCATTCACAGGATCATCTAGGCCAGTGTTTCGCAACCTTTTTTAGACTAACGCCCCCTTGGAAAATCCCGTAAGACTTGCAGGAGGGTGCTAGTAATGAATGTAAAGGCCTACTCATTCAGAATACAGACGAAGCAGACACTTAAAGCCTCAGACAAGGAGCAGAGAAAGGCTATGGCAGTCAAGATACTAAAGAAGATTCAGGAGACTCCAACTTACCTTAACCTCCTTTGGACCTCAGAGGAAGCTCACTTTAATCATGAAGGAAAGGAAAACTCGAAGACAAATGTCTTCTTGGCGACAAACAGACAAAATGAGGTAGTCACCAAGCCCCTACACTCTCTTAAGTGCACGGTATGGACTGCAATCTCAGCCAGAGGCATCATCGGACCATTCTTTTCCGATGAATCTTGCGCGACAGTGACAGTCACCAAGGAGCGGCATGTTGAGGTCCTGAAACCTTCAAGAAGAACCTACAGACCCTGGTCCAGTCGCTTATGGGGAAGTTCTGGTTCCAGCAAGATGAAGCAAGCTCTTACAGCTTAAACCTGTCCCAAGATTGGTTGAAAGAGAACTTTGGTGGCCGTGTTATCAGTCTCAAAACTGGTTTGAGGGGACACCTTACATCCCAGACCTTAGCCCCCCCAGATTTCTTTGTCTGGGGCTACCTTAAAGACAGAGTGTACACAGGGAGACCCAGGACCACCAAATAACTCATTAGAGTCATCAGGGAGGAGATCAGAGCCATTAGTCGGTCGGTTTGTAAGGACGTCATGGACAACTTTGTGCTGCGCCTCAAGAAATGCACAGAGCTAAATGGAAGTCATCTCGAACACGTGTTCTAGAATAAAGAAGAAAAGTCCAAAGACTCGCATGTTTTGATATGATGTTTTTAAACACAATAAACTAGTTATCACCAAAGTTTCATTCAATCCTTGCAGATAATTAAGAAATGAGGCCTATCGAAAGTTGGGGCCCGTTTTGGGGGAGTGCCCCTTTATTTACTAAGGTAATAACAACGTTAAGAGATTTATCAATGTCTTCGGTCATTTCATCAACCCTTCTTTAAGCAGTATAATTACTATGTTGAATCGCTTTCTCAATTGTGCCTGGTGAAGAGTGATGTACTACTGTTCTCAAGACTTCTTATATAGCTGGAAAAATCAGCTCTTCTCCTATTGCATGAGGCTTCCCAGACCTGACAATCATTTTAGAGATATTATATCAACAAACAAGTCCATCGTTGCATTTTGGGGATTGTTTTGTTATATAGGAGCCAAAGGTTTTTCTGTGTTTAAATATCTCTCATAAAGTTTGGAAATATGACAAATTCTCTTTTTCTTTATCAGGATAAATCTTCTTTAATTGATCAGAAAGTCGGGATGGTTTCATAACCTCGTTAGAGAAAACTTTCTCATAGACAAGACAGATTGGCAGTTGGTTGTTATTAGAACAACAACTAAATCCAAACTCTAAATATAAAACACTATATTGTCTTCACCTTCTTTTTGAGGAGTTATCAGACATGATTATGGGTAGTTAAACAGGGTCACTATAATTCAAATAGATCAGTAAATGGCAAACACAAAATTTCACTGCCAATAATGATTACAGGGAACAAGCCTAACTCACAACTAAAATAATAGTGCATAGCAAATATAAAACTGGAAAAAGGAAAAACAGCAAAAATATGTGTTAGCAAGACGATGATTAAGTTTCTATAGAGTTATTAAAGTTATAAAAAAATCACCATTCCTACTACTTCCATTTGTCATAATATGGGTAAATGTTAGGAAAAAGATTACAACATCAAAGCTTATGTGAAAACTATTGCAAATAAGCACTAAATAACTAATATGGTGCAAGGGAACAATGCTTACAAACACAGAACCTACGCGGAAACTAACAGCAATCCAAAACAGCCGTGGATCCAAGAGAGTTTGGCTGTTACTACATGTTTTATACAAGTACAAAACGGATCGAGTTTAAAACAACAATAACGAGTGGAAGGTTTGTATACTCATTTTATACAAGTACAGATCGAACCTCAAGCATGTTTGGCATTATTAAAGAAGTTATAGCAAACTACAAGTCAGCTATCAGAGGTTTATTAAAACGTCATTAAACAAACCTTTTCAGTAACAGTTTGCATCAAACACGTGGCCGCAAACCAAATGCCGCGTCAAGAAGTAACAACAACTACTCGTACATTACTGTTACTACAATGCGTTTACAATATTAAGCTATGCAAATAATGCGTAGGATTTTAAATCTGTATAACAATCAACAGTATCGACATTAATTTTTTCTTGGCCACAGAGTTAAAAGGTAATCAATTTTCACGAATATTGACTACGAGATTGCCAATTTGGCAACCCTGCGCTGTAACACCAACTGAGCAAGAAAAAAAGCACACTAACACACATCACTGGAATCCAGGATAATTTCCTTTAGAATTATATGAAATTTCTGAAATTCTGCAGATTTTTTGCTTTCCATAGAATTGCAGTATTTCTATAGATTTCTACAGGTCCATATTGAAACTTGATATGGTTTAAATTGAATAAATACCGAACGCCCCCAGTGTGCATTCAACGCCCCCTAAGTAAAGCAGCATCTTACAGAGCCCTCTTGTACTTCAACAACGCCCACAAGGGGGCGTTAGTGTCAACGTTGGGATTCACTATTCTAGGCGATATTCTCATTTAACAGTGTCCCGTAATTTAATAACAAAAGATTTTTTCTCTCTTTATTCATAAAAGTTTTAAAATTTCCAGATTTATTCGTTGGTTATTTGGGGCAATAATTAGGATAATCTTTTTCCATCTGAAGTTTTATATCGGCTGTGAATTGTGTCTTTCTGGTTAAATTAATGTCCCGAAGAAATTTGAGCTTCCGATGCCCGAAGAAAGGAATTAGGTGCCAGCAACTCGCGAACCATTGAAAGACGTCCATCACTTTTTTTCTTAGAACGTTCATTGGGCTATTTTTTTGAGAGGGAAAAGAGGCGTATAGGAACATTTTCCTAATATTTATGTATTTCTCATTTATATTTCCTTACATTGCCTTAAAAATCTATTTCATCTACCCCAAATCCTTAGGAATATTCTCATTTTAAATTCATTTTAAGATATAAATGAAAAGTTTGAAGGTCGATTTTTAATTCTCGTGGCGCCTCTGATCCCATTTCTGGCCTCTCTTCAGTTTTGAATTTAAGGTCGACCTTGAAAGAGTGGGAGAGAGAGAACAGAAGGGAAGATCTTCATTAAAAGTGGCGAAACTAAAATTGCGCCAGGATTTGGACTATTAATGCATTCTGTAAAATTGAGGCAATTTTTATTCCAGTCAATTGGAATAAAAGACTGAGTTCATGACGATACATGTAGCTTAAATTTTGTGGAATGCGTTTTAAGGGAAAACTTAAGACCAATTTAAGGCATATATATGTCGTGGTGACTCAGCCGTACGCCTCTGTTTATTTGTCTGGGAACATGAAAAGAGACGCATTTTCTGACGCAAATCCTCATAAAAAACGCGGCTTCGGCCAAAATCCCGAATTCGCCTTTTCGAGGGAATACTTAGAATTTTCACTTTGGTTTTTAAGGTCTAGAATGTTGCATAATATCATCATTAATATCATTATTTTTGTCACTATATGGAGTAATATTATAGTATATTATAGTTTATCTAACATTATTTATTGCATGATTTAGCTCGCGCTACAAGTCTATGGATGTTCTGAAAGATTGAAAAATCTGAACTCATGATAACTAATATAATAATAATAATAATATAAATTTAATGCTATGTGACGCTGGAAGGTTATTGGCTAATTATTCCCCTCAAAGTCATTAATTTTGTATTTTTTGAGTTAATGTACTCTTTGCAACATTGTGCTGGTAGGATGCTACGCCATTACTACACTCTATTTAGTTTGGTTGATACATTTGATGAAAAAAGGTTTTCGACCAAAATTCTGATAGATTTTTGGAGATACTTTCTGCAGTTGTCTAATTTTGTATTTCCGAATATTTCATCTTCATTCGCACAATTGGGTTCGAATTTGTTTACTTTGAATGCCATTCTTCTTCGCACAAATTTCTTCTAGATATTTCCAATTAACCATTTCACTTTTCTGGAGTTGGTTTAGCTGAATCAGCCATCAACACCCCTGACTTCTGTAGTGATGGCCTTTTAAGTTTGAGTGCATCCTAAATGTACAGATTGGGTTGGACGATTGAGACAGGGTGAGATTTATTTCATAACACTGGCTGCGAACGATAGTCTATGTGAGGGTGAGCTGCAATGTTCAGCAGTTATTGAATGGGAGAAGTGTGTGTCAGCTTAGTTCACACACCCATCGATGCGTTACTCTAATGAGTTATATTTTATTTCATAGTGTCCATCTGGCGACATTAAACAACGCAAACCAAAGCAATACACACTACACAAGATAACAAACGAAACTAACAAAAAAAAGAAATATAACAAAACCAAAAAGAAGGAGGCACGTTTTACCATCGGGGAGATGCCCGCCTCCCCTTGGCACCGAAGCATGCGCCCACCATCAAAGAGAGTCAAATAAAATAAATGAGTACATCCTCTCCAAGGACATGACTTTGTATGAACGAACCCACCCAGAGCAGAAGAAACAAACGTTTGCCACCCCGCTCATCCCGGTACTGTGACACGTAACGTGCGCGAAGATCACCCACGCTTGGAAATTCAACAAGAATGTGCCGAACAACCGGGGGGACAAGGCAGTCATCGCAGTAAGGCGCAAGGGAGGATTCCCTCAAATGGCGGTGCGTCCCAAGAGTGCACTCATTTAGACAGGGAAAGAAAGCGACATGAACCGGCCAAGACATTCATGGTAGGTCGACGGGAACGTGTGTGGCGCGATGGCATGCAACTTCAAGTTACCATCGGCCGTTTCTCAATTTCTTTGCCAGGCAGCCCAGAGGGGTGCTCAACATCCTGCCGGGTAGTCAGGGTCAGGAAAAACGCTGGTCTGGTCCCCCAATCCTTGCGGGCTCTTTGGCGACCTCATCAGTGCTCTCATTTCCCGCAATCATTACATGTAACGGAATCTAGTGGAAGATAATCTTGACATCCGTCCTCCATTAATGATATTAAAAAGAACTGGACTTTAGATCGGCTGCTTGTCAAAATGGCCTCCCCCCTCCCCTCCCACACCTCCAACAAATAAAGGCAGAAGTTATAATATCCAATGGACAAAATGGCCCTCAAAGACACTAAGAACAAAAAGAAAAATAACTCAATGATCGAATAAAGAATGTAATGTGACCATCGTTCTTTATTTGTGCGTCTGCTTCTCTTTATTCTGGTGGTACATTGTGGCAGGCAGCTTTAGTCCTTCTACATTCTGGTAGTTACGTTCCCCAAAACATTCTTGAAAGTGTTGCCATCGCCTACCTCCCTAATTTGGGATGTTTGGCCCCGACCCCTTTATTATTAACTAAATTAAATTAGAAAATATTATTTTATTAAATTCCTCTCCTCTTCATTTTCTTCCTATAAGATATTACATTGTATGTATTGCACGAGGAGCGGTCAATAATTTTTGAAATTCGGATATAAGGAAACGAGATATGAAGAAAAGTGTTTTATTTTTCGATATAACTACTCGACTTCAAAGCACTTGCGCCACTTGTCCCTGAGGCTTCGAATGCTCGACAACCAGAAATCTCCCGACTGCTGTTCAATCCACACCTGGACGGCGAGCTGGACATCATCATCGTTCCCAAACCGGCGTCCATGCAGTGTAGCCTTTAACTGGCGGAATAAAAAGTAGTCGCTAGGGGCCAGATCTGGACTGTAGGTTAAGTTCCTCGAATCCGCACTCGCTCAGGGCAGCTTGTGCAACTCTGGCCTTGTGGACACGGGCATTGTCGTGGAGGAGCAGGACACCGGGTGTCAACTTGCCGCGCCGCTTCTGACGGATGCAATTCTTCAACCCAGCCAGTTCCTCGGCGTAATATTGGCCTGTGATGGTCCTTCCACGAGGCACATAGTCCACCATCAACACTCCCTCAGAATCACAGAAGATGGTCGCTAATATATAACCATTACCTACACTTCTTGGTGATGGCTATTATGACAGGTTGAGTTTATTCCACCTGGCGATCATTTATTAGTGGGAATGTATCTCACCATAACACCAAGGTGCGGGAAGAAAAACGAGAGAAGGACGTTCTGCGTTTCCACCTGTGTAATAATGAAAGTATTTTATGGTTGCATTCGCTATAACTTTAAACAGAGTTTTGCGCATCCACTCCTTCAGAGCATCCATGATATGTATTTTTCTTTCTTTAAAGAGAGGAAGAAAATTATTAAGAGTGAGAGGTGTTTTCTCAGGTGTGGGGATTCTTTCTCAAAACACCTCTCATCACCTGTTAATTAGCTCTTCATATTCTCGGAGAATTATTTGTTGGGTGAGGTTCATCGGGAAAACATGTGGTTACTTAATAATCTCCCGATCCCCCCACCCCTCCTCGCTCATTAATGCAACAATGCAGTTGTTTCGTGGCTCATCCTCAAAAGAGACAAAATACCTGACCTTTGTGGAGTTTAAATAACAATAACATCAGCCTTCAGACGTCAGTGCCCCATCAATTGTGTGAGTGAGTGGTTGTGCTGTTTGCTTCTCTCAGCACCATGTGAACACCCGGGAATTTGCCATTAGGAAATTGTGTCTAATTCCGGTTGGAATTTACGATAATATAATATCTACTATTGTCTATCGAATACATTATAAAAGACAGCTTATTTATGACAATTTAAAGTGATTTTGCTATAACAAAGCGAATTTATATTAGTGGTTATTATTAAATAGTGTCATAATTTTTATGTGTTTGAATTGCGGTTCGTGTCTTAACGCCAACTTTCGCTCATTGCCGGATTGAATTAATTGAAGTGGGTTTACGGTGTTCAATTTTGTGACCTCATTATTCACGATTTTCTTGAATTTGTGAAAAGTCCTTTAAAACCATTAAATAGGTTACAAAGTAAATTTTCGTTTTATTATTCAAGCAATTGAGCCTGCCATTAAATAATTAAATTGTAAGTGATTAAAAGAGATTGACGTTAATTTTGAGTCCGCAGAAGCCATTAATAGATTGAAATTGACATTTTTGAGACTCTTCGAACTTCCATTAATAAAGAACCTCTTTTGACGATGGATCAAACCCCTCTTCGACCCGAAGGGGTTCATAGTTCCAATCTTTGAGAATCTTTTTTGATTTTAGGAATTTGCTCGTGGAAATAAAATCCAAGGTCCCGATAAGGTCATGCATTGATGTAGGTCCCAATCTGCAATTAAGGTCACTAGAAAAAATCCAAATAATAAAACATATTAAAGGTAAGCTTCCTCTTTGCATGTTTGGGAGGGGTAAAGTAGGCTAGTCTGTTGTTGTGACATGATTAAATTAGTGAAATTCGTTGGGACATGCGTCAAATATTGACCCCATAAGTGTTTTAGGGTTAACATTTAGCCCCCTGATAATTTTAATTAATATTACTGTTTTCCTATTCACTTTTTTGACTTTTTTAAAAAATTTTATCTATTTTCTGCCTTGTTATTGAGATAATAAATTTTAAATGTCTCCCAAAAAACAGCTTTTGCCAGGAAAATGAAAAGCAATTTGGAAATCCAGACCCAAACCTGAAGACGAGAAAGGAAATCAAAAGGTCAATAGTTCGAAAACCGAAATCACTACAGCTTCAAAGAGTGCAACCACACACAGTTGCACCCCCATTGCAAACTTCAAATTGAGCGACCTAAATTCTAATCTCAAATACCCATACCCAACTATTCAATCATACTCCTCCTTACTAAATATCTTTACCCCCCCCCCTCCCGATTTGGCACGCACCTCCGCGTAACAGGTGAGTAATGAAGGAGTGAAGTGTTAAGCCGAGAGAGAAATGGCCGATGCTGCTAATGGCGCATCCATGAATGCCGAGGTCGGAATAATAATAAAGGAATCTTGATTTAGGGGGATTCCGAGCCCCACCCAGGATGGAAGACCCATTCACCTCAAAGCGGGACTTTTTGGCCCTTAGGAAATATCGATCAAGGAAAAAAGACATCCTTGGAGTGTTTGTGATGGTGTGTGTGTGTGGTGGTAGGTGGATGTATAGAGAGACGAACTCCGCATCGTTTGCCCCACAAAACGGAGACGAATTCCCATAGAATTGAATGTTATGGTGGAACCGAAGACGAGAAGTAAAAGTGAAGCAATGCAGTGAAAGATGTTATAATTAATTGGATAACAGAAAATTAATGAAGAGCTTCATGATTAACATGATTAGAATGAATAAGCAATGAATGAAGAGGGTCATGATTAACATGATTAATAGAGAAGGAATCAAGAGGGTCATGATTAACATGCCCGTGACATACAACCAAGAATACTCTGAATTAGCTTAAAACACAGGGCATTATTCCAATTTACTGGAGGGCTCAAAGTCTGGACTTAAAATCCATTAAACACCTATCGAGAGTCCTTGGTAAAGCTATTGGAAGCACGACAATTAAGAATTAAGACGATTTGTAGCAGAAACTGCACAATAAATGTGATAGAATTACACCTGACCTTTGCAAGAAATTGTTGCGTATTGCTGCAGTAATTAGAGCTAAAGGGGTGGGTTCAACGAGGTATTAGATCAAGTGTATATTCTGAAATATACCATACCACAACCATAGGCACCCGTTTAATTAACATTCTGACTGCTAACCAAAAAAATGAGGGGGGAGGAGGGCTCATACTTTTGGCCGAGGTATGTAGAACTGTACCTACCTTTATATAAGCTCCTTTCATTAACAATATAAGAACAGGAAAATAACAAAAATTACCTTTAGCTGTTATATTTGCAAATTTTGCATCACATGTGTATTTATGCCTTAAATTACAAATAAATTGCAAGAATGATCTCAGAACAAAATTGCAACCGACCCGCAGTTATTTTGGAAAAGTCCATCATTTGGTCTTCATAATTTCAGAGAAATTTCTTCTTATCTTGGGACTAAATATAAATCTTTTATTTCAAATTAATATGACCAACAAATCGACTAAGCTCTTAGCGGGGCTTGGCTTCATTGGACTTGGATGTGAGCCATTAAGTGTGGAATCGATGTTTGTCGTGTTTCGCTCTCGACTTTTTTCAAGCTGAAAGTTTGTACGATCGCGATAAGCTCCGATCATCAAACCCGGAGATGTTTATTCGGTCATGATATATTTTGAAGCCTTTTTCTTTTTAATCTAATGATGCAAACACTTGCAATTAGTGAATTATTCATATAAAATTTTGATTGAAGAACTGACTCCTTTTAAAAGGAGTAAAATTTATGCAGAGAAAATAGTGGTATTTATCCACTCCATAATCCTTGTCGCCAAATTCAAGGCCCTCGCTCCTTAAACATTGTTACGAAGGAAATGAGGCAAAATTGCTTTTGCTTCCTTTGGCCTCTCGTATCAGTGCTGTAGAGCGTCTGGGAAAATTGGTGTCGCTGGATTTGGGTGGAAGGAGTTGAAATTCACAAGGCTGTGCCCCGAACTTTGAAAGGAGGCTAACATAGTGCTAAGAATTATTAACAAAAATATGATTTAGAACTAGAATAAAAAGTGGTAGAATCTATTTTGAAATATGAGGTTCAATTTTGTTTTCCTTACTAGTGAAAGGATGATAAAATGTTAGCAATGGTACAGCCTAGTGCCAACGGACAAATTCTTAGCCTAAAAGATAAATCGGATGAAGATAAGCGGAAGAACTCCAATTTTCTAGTTTTTCTACTCTTTCCCTTTCTCTTTCTACCTTTTTTCTTTGAAATTCTGCTTTAATCCGAGCTAATTCAATCTGATGGTGATTCTCAGCTTGTCTTATCCATGCCTCTCTTTCTCTTTCTTTTTCTTCTCGTTGGATTTCTCTTTCTCGTTCCTCTTCTCGGATTACTCTTTCTTTTTCTTCCTCTTTTCTTTGCTCCTCTTGAATGTAATCAATTAGTTCTTTTCCGGAGAGTCCCAAGGATTCTCCTTGCGCTTTAAAGATTTCAAACTGAGTCATCTTTGCACTTGGGGGCGCACTAGTCAACCAACTAAAATTCCTTGCAACAAGAACTATGCCTCTATAAAATTAGCCTACCTAAATATGGGCACTGACCTATTCGTACTTGGTTTCTTACTCTAAATAACCACTGACTAAAATCACAAAAAAACACAAACAAATTATTATCACAGTTCCTTGAGCTACTCCAGCTTCTTAAGTTTTTTTAAAAAAGGGGATAGCAATCGTTAAAACAAAAGGGAACTACTATATTCTATTATTATAACGAATAACACTATGCTTTACTCGACTGAGACCAGTGTTTGCAAAGATATAGCGTTAAACCTTACACACCTGATACCAAATTTAAATTGTATATATATATATGTCGTAGAATGACTCCCGACGATACCATATATCACTATTCGTTGAGGGAAC
The DNA here is from genome assembly GCA_963969495.1 of Ceratothoa steindachneri. Taxonomy (NCBI): domain Eukaryota; kingdom Metazoa; phylum Arthropoda; class Malacostraca; order Isopoda; family Cymothoidae; genus Ceratothoa; species Ceratothoa steindachneri. The sequence goes on from OZ018331.1 coordinate 45,295,598, forward strand.
TCCCTTAATTATCTTTAGAGTGCGTTACTGTCTGGCGGCCGATATTATATATCTTCGATATGCTTAAGAAGTGGAACTGAGCTCAAGGATAATAATATTGCTATCATTAATAAAATGGAGTTTTATTAATAATAACTATCAACAAACACAAGACGGAAAATATTGAAATAAACAGAATTGAAAGGGTCATGGAGACTCGGGCTAATCCGAGGATTTAAAGGATTAAAAAAAGGTAAAACAAATATAGAGTTAAAGAGATGGGATGGTTCGATAAACCATTTAAAGCACAGGATAGAATTGACAAAAGGGTTAAGTACTCAAAGGTGACGTTTGGCTTACGTAACTTTTACACTAGTGGTGCAGTGGAAGGTGACTTGAAGGAATATTCGGTCCGCTGGCGAGTTCCAGCCGAAGGGGGGGAAATAAGATGATCCTGACGTGTCGTCTTGGGAAGGAGAACCGTTTCTCGACGAACGGCTTGAAGAACAATGGCTGTTTTACGTTGTTCTCTTCTGAACAAAGGGGGGGGGTGAGAACCGTCTCTTGTCTACGGGCTCAAGAACAATGGCTGTTCTAATGCTGTTCTCCTCTGAACAACAGGGGGGGATGAGAACCGTTTCTTGGCGAAGGGCTCAAAACGAACAATGGCTGTTCTAATGCTGTTCTCCTCTGAACAACAGGGGGGATGAGAACCGTTTCTTGGCGAAGGGCTCAAAACGAACAATGGCTGTTCTAATGCTGTTCTCCTCTGAACAACAGGGGGGGTGAGAACCGTTTCTTGGCGAAGGGCTCAAAACGAACAATGGCTGTTCTAATGCTGTTCTCCTCTGAACAACAAGGGGGAAGCCTTGGGGACTTGGCGTCACGGAAGGCTCGAACCTTTGGCACTCAAGGAATATTGTCCTCCTTCTGGACAAGTGATGGTTAATCTCGAGGTCGAGGTCCCTTGGCGCACAAAGGGAGAGAGGGTCGTGGTGATGTTTCGCGACGAAAATCTGGATCTCCAATCTGATCTTAGTGGTAAAGTTTCCATATAAATAGCCAGGACATCTCCTTGGCGTGGGGGACAATGGGGAGGGAGCTTCGAGGGAACGCACAGCCAAGCCGGAGACCAATGCCTTATCTGCCCATAAGCCTAACTCAATCTGGCGAGGTCGGCGTATGGGGGCGAACGGGGGGACGATAACCTCCTTGTTTAAACATTGACATCCGGTAGCTGTGATAAGACTCCAAGTTCGAATCGAAGATGCACGTGGGCAGCATCGTGGTTTAAATAATATGGGATAGGAGTTGAAATTAACGCAGCTTCAACTCGTTCTATCACACCTCCATGATCAAGTGATGGTTGGATTATGATGGGAAGTGGACCACGTAATCCTCCAAGGATGGTGTCATTCACTGAGGAAAAGATAAGTTCTAGGAAGGATGTAAGAAGGAAAATAATGAATCAAACTGATACTAAGAAGGAATTCAAATGGATCCCTGTAGTTAATTGACTCCTAAATAACGAAGCCCAAAGGATATATTTATAAGCCTCATGTTCATAATTGGGTGTGCTGAAAAGTGCAAATGTGGATGTTTGTGATGAGCCCTAATTGGTAAATATAATCATGTAGTACATAATAATGAGGTGTATTATATTTAATCGAGCCCTGTTTAATAAGATGAAAAGAGGATGTTGTCGTTCATACTTAGACGAGTGTGGCTTGAGTTGTTGAATGTTATAGAAACTTGTAAGTAGTTCTGCTCACTTTAATGGAGTTTGTCAATTTAATCATTATGTTTCCAATTATTCTCTCTTTACTAAGTTTGCCTACTTTTTTGTATGTAAATAAATAATTACTTTTCTTCCCTAAATTATTTCTGTAACTTTTTCTACCTTGTTACCTTCTCGCCTGTTCTTGGCACCCCTCCAATTGAGCCTAGGTGTTGTCCGTCCAGATGCTCTAAAAGAATCGATCGCTCTGGCTTCTCTCGACACCTATGTTGGTTTCGGATATCTTGGCTTTCCCCAGCTTGCAATGCAAAAGCCTCGGCTTCCTTTATACAGGTTCCCCCCCCCCCTCCTAAAAACGGGCCTGCACGCACTTTTTGTGATATATCCTTCATTCATTCATTCACTAATCACCCTTACTTTGCAGGAGATGACAGAAGCAACACCTGTGAACACAACTAAATCTCAATGGAAGCTCCAGCAAATAATATACTGCATCAAACAGTACTACAAGACAGGCTTGTTCAAGAAAGTGCAGGACACTTTCGTGCATCAGTTCGAATGTGAAAAGCACCCTCCAAGAGCAGAATTCAAGACCGGGTGGACCACTTTGAGAACTATGGGACAGTGCAAAACCTCAATGCAGCCAGTGACAACCATCTAAGCCATTCAGTACGCCCCAGGAAGCGTACAGCTCAGCTGCTCAATAGCTTGAGAGAGTCAGTTCAGCAGATTCGAAAACGCTCTGTCCGCAAGCGAGATTAGTCCCTCGGTATATCCCGTGAGACATGCAGGAGAAATGCTTGTAATGTATGTAAAGGCCTACCCATGCATAATACAGAAGAAGCAGATCTTTACAGCCTCAGATAGGAGCAGAGAATGGCAAGGCAGTCAAGATACTGAAGAAGATTCAGGAGACCCTAACTTTCCTTAAACTCCTTTGGACCTCAGATGAAGCTCACTTTCATCCTGAAGAAAAGGTAAACTCAAACACAAATGTCTCCTGGGGGACATACAGACCAAATGAGGTAGCCACCAAGTACCTACACTCCCTAAACGCACGGTATGGACTGCAATCTCAGCCAGAGGCATCATCGGACCATTCTGATTGTCACTAGCGCGACAGTGACAGTCACCAAGGAGTGGCATGTTGAGGTCCTCAAATCATTCAAGAGGGAGCTGCATACCCTGGTTCCATCGCTTATAGGAAGGTTCTAGTTCCCGCAAGATGGAGCAAGCTCTCACACGTCAAACCTGTCCCGAACTTGGCTGAAAGAGAACTTTGGTGGCCGTGTGGTCAGTCTCAAGACTGATTTTGAGTGGGCACCTCACAGCCCAGACCTTAGCGCCCCAGATTTCTTTCTCTTGGGTACCTTAAAGAAAGAATGTACGCAGGGAGACCCAGGACCATCACGTCACTCAAAGAAGCCATCAGGGAGTAGAACTGGACGAAGCATCGGCGCTTGAAGAGGATTGCCCCGCGGAGTCCCTTAATGTAATCCAGACAGTGTGCATCCAACCTGATGCCGATTACCCTCCTCCTTCCCTACCAGGCAAGTCTTTAGAACCCTCTGACCTGGATAGTGACGCGCAGCTGACACCACGTCCGAAGAGTCAGCTACAAGAACTAATTAAATGGAATCACCATTTACCCACCCTATTAGCTCTTTTCGAGCAACTGCGTGAAAACGGCCTCAACATTGGCCTCCGCAAATGCCATTTTGCTCACGAACCCATTAAATATTCGGGTTTCAAAATAGGACCAAGCCAGTTAGGTCCCCAAGAAAACAAGATTAAGGCAATCGCCCACATGCCCCTCCCGATTACAAAGAAGCCATTAAGATCGTTCCTAGGATCAGCTTCTCCCTATCAGCGATTTGTTCCGAATTTCGCTGCAATTTTGGCCCCCCTAAGCCCCCTTCAGGAAAAGAATTTCCCTGATCGTTTACGTTGGAATGATGTCGCTGTTTCCCATTTTAATCAGCTCAAAAGTAAGTTCATTTCTGCCCCCATTTTAAAGTTGCCCAACCCGGAAAAATCCTTTGGGGTTAAGACCGACGTGATCAACGAGGGCATTGGAGGTGTACTCCTTCAATACGTGGATGACAGAACGAGTCATCCAGTTGCATATGCTAGTCGTCAATTATTACCACGCGAAAAGAGATATGCCACTAGAGAAAAGATAGCTCTATCAATTATCTGGGTCATAGACAAATTCAAGCTGTACTTGATATGTAAAGAATTTCAAATAGGAACCGACCACCGTCCGTTAGCCTATATTAGGAATTTGAGACACTCAAACGGCCGCATCATCCGCTGGAGTTTACTCTTGCAAGAGTATCAATTTAAAATAAATTATATCAAAGGTTCCGATAACCAGGTCGCTGACGCACTCAGTAGGAATGCGTTACCGAATAGCGTAGAATAATTGTATTCATAGGATTAGTATCTCCATGTAGGTATATACCGTCTTGTACGACTTAATTTAAGATTCTTTTGTAATATAATTAATTAATGTATATGTCTGAATTTTGTAACGCTCAATGTCTAATTTTTTGTATGTCTATATATTTGTTCTTATTAATTTACGTATAAATTGTTTTGTTCCGTATGTACTAAGTTTATATCATTTCATTGTTCCATGCCCTTTTTTTTCTTTGATTAAGTTGTATTAAAGGTTATTTTCCCCTGTAATCTAAAGATCAAAATAATCATATGTATTGAGGTAATACTAGTTAGGTGCAGGAAGGTACGGTTGGTACAAGAAAAAAGGGTTCCCCACAACGGAGCTCTATCGTTGTCCCTTCTCTCTTTTTTTTTCGAAGTGACAACTTCCCCTGGAATGGAGGGGTGTGATAGAACGTGTTGAAGCTGCGTTTAAATTCAACTCCTACTCCGTATTATTTAAAACCACGATGCTGCCCACGTGCATCTTCGATTCGAGGCTTGGAGTCTTATCTCAGCTACCGGATGCCAATGTTTAAACAAGGAGGCTATCGTCCCCCCCGTTCGCCCCCATACGCCGACCTCGCCAGATCGAGTTAGGCTTATAAACAGATAAGGCATTGTTCCCCGGCCCGGCTGTGCGTTCCCTCCAAGCTTTCACTCCATTTTCCCCCACGCCAAGGAGATGTCCTGGCTATTTATATGGAAACTTTGCCACTAAGATGAGAGTGGAGATCCAGATTTTCGTCGCGAAACATCACCACGACCCTCTCTCCCTTTGTGCGCCAAGGGACCTCGACCTCGAGATTCACCATCACTTGTCCAGAAGGAGGACAATATTCCTTGAGTGCCAAAGGTCCGAGCCTTTCCGACGCCAAGTCCCCAAGGCCCCCCCCCCTGTTGTTCAAGGAGAACAGCATTAGAACAGCCCTTGTTCGTTTTGAGCCCTTCGCCAAGAAGCGGTTCTCATCCCCCCCCTGTTGTTCAAGGAGAACAGCATTAGAACAGCCATTGTTCGTTTTGAGCCCTTCGCCAAGAAACGGTTCTCACCCACCCTGTTGTTCAAAGGAGAACAACATTAGAACAGCCATTGTTCTTGAGCCCGTAGACAAGAGACGGTTCTCATCTCCCTCTTTGTTCAGAAGAGAACAACCTAGAACAGCCATTGTTCTTCAAGCCGTTCGTCGAGAAACGGTTCTCCTTCCCAAGACGCCTCGTCAGGATCCTTTTATCCCCCCCCTTCGGCTGGAACTCGCCAGCGGACCGAATATTCCTTCAAGTACCTTCCACTGCACCCTAGTGCCAAAGTTGCATAAGCCAAACTTCACCTTTGAGTATTGATCCCTTTTGTCAATTCTATCCTGTGCTTTAAATGGTTTATCGAACCATCCCATCTCTTTAACTTTATATTTGTTTTACCTTTTTAAATCCATTAAATCCTCGGATTAGCCTGAGTCTCCACGATCCTTTCCATTCTGTTTATGTCAATATTTTCCGTTTTTGTGTATTGTTTGTAGTTATTATTAATAAAACTCTATTTTATTAATGATAGCAATATTATTATCCTTGAGCTCAGTTCCACTTCTTAAGCATATCGAAGATACATAATATCGGCCGCCAGACAGTAAACGCACTCTAAAGATAATTAAGGAAGTTCCCTCAACGAATAGTGTAATATATGGTATCGTCGGGAGTCATTCTACGACACAGACCCTTGGAGACGTCTTTTCTCCCAATTTTCTTTCCTTAAAGTCTGAGGCAGAATTCGAGGAGATTCGGGTCATTGCCACGTACCCAGTTTCCGCAAGGGATTGGATGGTGAGGCCATGCGGCGATTTATCTTCTACTCTTTACACTTTGTCTTCCTTCACATCTTTCTTTACACATCTCCCATGTCTAATTTTATTGAGAGATACGGCTTCGTTGATATTGCGTTTCACATTCGAGTCAGAAATATACACCACGAAGCTTCGGGCCTTCCGCAGGGGCTTCTTTAGATCAGGAGCACAAATTAGAAAATTTAAAATCTCCAAAGATATATATATATATATATATATATATATATATATATATATATATATATATATATATATATATATATATATATATATATATATATATATATATATATATATGTATATAATGCAAATTTTAGTACTTGCAAACACTACTCTTGAACGATTTCCCTGAAATATGCAGTTGTCTGGTGCAATTTGCTCCTTTCTCTTCTTTCCTCAATTTAAAAAAATCTCTTCACCAAATCTTCTTCACTAATGAATTTCAAAAAATTCTCAATGTTTACAGCAAAACTCCATACCTCAAATCCGACCCGCATTCATAATATGTCCTATTTGCATCCTTTTTAACGACCATTAATGTCCTCTACCACTAAAGTGGAATATTCTTAGCCACACTTAATATTATTGTCATGAGTCGACGCCTTAAGTAATGGCTTCGTAAAATGAAAGCAAATTATTTTCCCTAATTTTGAATTCCGTAAGTGAATAAATAACATCTCGATTAAATATTAATTGATAGATTTAATAATCCTTCTTTGTAGGTTCCTCCTCTCTAATCTGAGAATCTCATCAAGTTACATCTAGTACTCTTTTTTGTCTAATTATTCTCTAGTTTTTTTCTAAAGTACTCCTTAAAAATGAATACGCTTAGAGATGGAAGAAAGAGAAGCGGAAGACGAAGAGCTTTCCAAAATGATCCCAATCAAAGGCGATTCCAAAAGTGCAATCGAAGCCGAATGAAGATTTCCTTCGATGTTTCATGACGTAATGATAATTATGAAAGGACGAAATCAGCGAGGTTCCGAACCTGGTATGTCAATCCAATTTTGGAGGCATCGTTCCCAATTCAAAAATGATAAAAAGAGAAGTTCTCAGCTGGTATTAGTCAAGAGGTAACAACTGCCTCCACTTCTTGGAGATGCTTATTATAACAGGTTGAGTCTATTCCACCTGGCGATCATTTATTGGGTTGAATGTTTCTCGCCATAACACACCAAGGTGCGGGAAGCAGAATTCTGCCAACTACAAATATCTTTTTAGATTTTTTTTTAATTTCACGCCAATCATGTTTGTGAAAGCACCTCTTAAATCAGATTGTGCGTGATCTCGGATGATTTTTTTGGAAGATGTGGGGATGAGTGATAGGGCTTCAGGAATCCGTTCCGCGACAGATGGTTGCAATATTGAATGATGCTCAGTGTTTGTAGGATGAGTCAAAGGAATACACGATTACGTTGGCCTCTTCCGTCTTGGTTTGTAATGATTCACGCAGTTGAGGTGCGGAAAGTTCTTCATTTTTACCAATGAACAGGATTTTATATTTTTATAATTGATTTATTTAACTATCTATTTCCTCTGGTCTCCTTCATTCTTTATTATTGGCTGCCGATACACGATCTGCCTTTTTATGTTTTCCAGTCACCAAGTTTAAATTTTCTTCTTTTTATTTAACCTCTTTCTTCTTCCCTTATTTTTTGAGGGCAAAATTCCTCTTTTATTGTTCTATTTCTTTAGATGAATTTCGAAGCGTGACCTTAGTGTGATTTAAACTATTTTTATATATTAGATTTGTTTAATATCTTCCCTCTATAAAATGTACCTCTTATTCTGTATATTATATTCTCAGTGGTACTCTCGTTTCCCCAAACGAATTATTAAAAATGGAAAAGTCTTTTAAAGTTTGAAACGGAGGTAGTTCATTTGTTTGAACGTATTTTGAACATCATAACTCCAAGGGAGATTTTTATCGCACTTAAATAAAGCAGAATTGCTGCCGGCGGCCAAGATATCACGAAGAATGGTCATTTTGGAGTTTATTAACCTGAAGTGCCAATTTTTCAGCGCTTCGAGCAAGCACAACCGTAATCAGGAAAATGATGCCTCTAAGAACGTAATTGGATGCCTATAAATCGCTAATCTTCAGAATTCCGATTCAACCTCGAATTCGCAACAAGGAGTAAATGGGAGTGAAGGTGTGATGGAAGGAGAGTAGTGAGTAGTCTCACAGTTTGGAGCTTAAGTAGTTTTGAATACACGACCCTCCCTGGTTTACACTCTTTAAATTTAAATGATTTTAGTCTCATAGGAAAGACCATTTCAAGGGTAGTGCAAAAATCCTCTCTAAATTGTTTCGGACTCGAAAAAATTTAGTTCAGGAACATTAAAATTATTAGCCAAAAAGCAAAAGTTCGTAAATGCATAGAAAATAAGAACATATTTGGTCGCGTGACATTTGCAAGCAATTGCAAGTGTTCAACGTTCGTTTGTTGTTTTTAATTAACTTGCTTAGCTCTTCCGTGGAAACTTTGCTCCATTCATTCTTACACTACATCCACAACTCGTCCTCTTTCGTTTGGCGGATTTGCTGTTTTAATTCCACCCACATCTTTCAAGGACGTTTGATCTGCGTTTTGTGATGGCTACTTCATAACATTAATTGTGAAATCTCAAACGATTTCTCCACTCTAGACGAGGCCGAATGTTTGGGATCGTTGAGGGATTTTTTCTGCTAGAAATACTTCCAAGCTTTACTCCAATTTCAATATAAACTATAAAGTTTTATTTATTTCATAGATACGTACTAAGATGGAATCGTACACCGACATTTAATTACAGAAAATTAAGATTTTCTCCCTGCCTGACCATGGATTGTGAAGCATCAGTTAAAGTAGGAGTTGATGTAACGTATCTGATATGCATGAGCTTAAATTTATGCCTAAGACCAAAATTGATAGGAAATGTTCAACACAGAGGATGTTTAGAAGTAAAGACATCTGTTGACACAAACAAACAACGTTATCTTATGCTATTTTCTTCTGTTTATGATGAAAATGAATAAACTAATTCAGTTATAGCTGTAGGCGATTGCTCGGTTAATTCCAAACGCAGTCGATGCATAGAGAAAAATAAGTTTTAAATAGGTCCCTCTGCAGTTTTACCTTCCAAACGAATGGTTAATTTTATTATTAACTACTCCATCAAAGAAATATTAAGTAGCTTCACGAATTTTCCAAGGCGTCCACATCAATTGTTGGCAGAACATTGAAACTTCCTCCAAATAGATCTAGGCCAAGTGTCTTATATATTTATGGTTTCAATCTGACGTTTCGTAAATAAGAAAAGCCTTAATAAGTTTAAGTGTTTGAAGACGAACGGCAGATAAAGAAAAGGGGGATATTAAAAAAGCAGGTGAGGCTGTGTGATCGTATCATAAACTTAGAGAAGATAAAAAAGTTTTGCTAAGACAAATTTGGCCATTGATTCTTTGATTAGATTCATTTTTTATAAATTTCACTTTGAAAGTTTTGTACTTTATTTTGAGGTGTGGCCGTGGTATTAATTAAAGCTGTCATATATGATATTCGGGCAATTGTAAGCGATAAATAAGTGTCGTGGAATGGCCAGACTCTAAACACACACACACACACACACACACACATATATATATATATATATATATATATATATATATATATATATATATATATATATATATATATATATATATATATATATATACGTAGGTACTTTTGCGGCTTTGTGCCGAAGTTAGTTGAAGACCGTTAATGAAGGAAAAATTGTTAGGAGTTCAGTGGGGATGGTTGTCCAAAGATTAACAGGTAGCTGGTACGCGTTGGGATTGCCAAAAAAAGACAATGACGAAGATTTATCTTTAATAGGAACAAAATAATATTTTATTGTACACAAATATTGGGTTTAAAGGGAATGGTCGTACAGAGGGAGTTAAATGTCTACGCGAGATACAGGTGGGTTAATTAGGGGATTAAGGAGGTCGGATCAGGTCGGTGATTTAAAGTAAGATTTTGAAACCGCGGCGCACACACAAATAATGGATCGATTGGGTATGCCAGATTCTAGATCATTCTGCAGGTGGCAACGGCTACAATTGCTTACGTGCTCGTTGCAGAAAAGGGCCCAGTTGGGATACGATAAATACGAAGTCGGAAGTCGGGTTACCTCTCGCTTCAGATGAGGGAGCACTCGGAGATGGCCTTCGGGGATGGGAATCCCCGTCAGATACTCGCTGATTGACTATGTCATAGTTCACGGATGCCGATTTAGCCTTCGTTCTCTATTTGAAATCGCCGATGGGGAGAGGCGAGCTTCCTTCAGCTCGTTGGCGATGGTAAGTGGGAAGTCTATTAGTGCTGCTTACTAAACTAAGTCAAAGAATTATATAGACGCCTGGCGAGGTGGCTTTTGGTGGCTTTGGCAGCCACCTCCACACAAACGTGCGATTTGGAGGAAAAGTCAGCGATTCCTTCGGTGGAAAGAATTGATCGCCTCTATGAAAGGAAAGTTTGGATAGATAGAAAAGGATGAAAAAAATTTGATAAGTTTCCTTCGTTATAATTTAATTGGTACCTGTCAAGAGAAAGTAATTCGATTGTTTCCAAAACGATTTCCTTCGTCTGAAGAATAAAAGAAAATAAAGTGAGTCTTCAAATCCTACAATTTGCGAATCTCGTCAAAATCTATAACAGAGGCGAATTTAAACTGAACTTCTCTCAATTTAATTTGCCTTCCATTTTTATCAATGGTGCCCACTGCTGTGTTGAAAGTAGATTCTCAAAGCACATAACATCACGTGAAAGTAGCAATTACGATTAGTTGTGGAGTGCAGATCGAGGTGTATTACAGATAGAGAGTGAATTTAAAAACAAACAACAGAGAGTGAAGACGGCTCATTGATCTCTTGCCTACCATGGTTAGAACACATAATATCCATCGGTGGCCTCCTCTTTTACTGAAGGTTCATGCTGACTTATGGCGTGGCCAATCTTTAGAATGAGGTCTCTTTCATCAGATATTATGTTATTGACTTAGATTATCCTCAAAGAAAGCGGAGTTTGTTGAAAGCCTGGGAATAAACACAAGAGTTCTGCTCTCTTAGGGTTGCTGGTTAAGCAAATAGTCTCATATGTTGATCACTCTACGATGTACTCTCCATATTGTAAACGAGCCATGAATTTTAAAGTTTATACGATGTTATTCTATATTTTCGGGCAAAAATTTTCCATTTGTTTTTATGTAGCTATTAAAAAATATACAAAATTTTTTTTTCCCGCATCAAATCTTTCATGACATTATAACTGGTGTTACCTCGACCTCGAAGTCTCTCTTCAGTCTCTCATATGACACATAAGGCTCTTAACATCTTCACAACATATCTCCTAATCTCATTCATCTTGTGTGAATATCACTTTAATTACCGTATTTTCCATTTATTGCAGGTAGAGGAAACTAAAGATCCGCAGAACACGTTGCCGTCTGAATGTAATAGGTAATATTCTAAGGACATTAACATTTCATACCAAGATCTTTGGGATTAATTAAAGGCGATCTTCTCACTTGTTGCTACCTGACATGATAAAATCTTGAATCAAAGTTTCATATTATTGCCAATATAGAGAATTTCAATCTCCTCTCGCCTATAGCTGCAGTAAATGGTTCTCATTAAAGCAATTTAATTTTAATTCAGTGCGAATGAAAATCCAGTGGTGAATTATTGCACAAATTATGGATTCGTGGATAATAGAGTGACCAATGGGGTCACTACAATGGGTCTTCCGTCCAACTCAATCGTGATCCTTAGAGTAGGTTCATCAGTTCGTCAAAAATTAGATATCTTTCACTCTAATGCGATTTTGAGGAGTGATGTGGACTCAATTCGTATTTTCCTTTTTTTATTCATCCCCATTTGCTCACACTTACACCATATGTGCACATAAACGCCTACCTCTTCATCTGACCTCCACCATATGAACTGCTAACGCTTGAATGGAATGACGATTGAAAATAAAACCTTCCTCACCAAACACAAATTCGTGAAGTAATGTAGAAATATAAGTCACTCTCTCACGTATGCCCCCAACCTATTGCAATACTTGTCCTGTCAGACAACTATTCTTATAGGCAGGTCTCTCGCAAAGAGAAGACCTGTATCGCTTCCCATGGCTCCTTGGACCACACGTCGCAAGAATATCGCTCTCGCGCGAACTGAATAAAGCGACCAACAGAAACCTGAATAAAACTGGGCAAATTAAATGCTGATAGCAGCGAACAATGTTGTCAACTTCCCTCAAACGCATAGATATTTTATCCAGAGTGGAGGGAGCGATCCCACAGTGACAGCAAGGCTGATATCCACTATAAAGACGCCACTTCAAAGCTCTTGAAGCAATTTCCTTACAGAGAATTGGATCCATCGGAATTTACTCTGTCCAAAGATTCTCCCCACCTTTGGCCTTTCCGATCGACGTTCGTTCACGAGCAGAAGCAAATTTCATTTTAGAGCGAATAAACCCTGGGGTGAAATGAGCTGTCATTCCTAGAGGGACTCTAAGAATTTGCTATTCCTAATTCAATTTTTATTTTTGCCCTCTCAATTTATATTTACTAAAGTAACCTTTAGCACTCAACCCTAAACCTCTTTACACCCTTATTTCTTGAGTATTTCTTGATTTTATTAGTATTTAAATGTGGATTCTCAAAAAAATTATATGAATATAATCGTCCTAGTATTAATGTTAATCCTTTTCTCTGAATCAAAATTTTCTCCCCTTCGTGTCCGTGCCAGATACAGTGCTACTAAAGTTCATTATTAAATATTTTATTTCGGGACTTTTTTCTTTGTAAAAGTCAGTATTAACTTTTATTTCGGGACTTTTTATTTCTTTAAGCACCCATTTAATCTCCCAACCAATTTCCTTCGAGGCAACGTGGGTTGGACAAATTCTCTCTTGTGATCTTTTTAATAAGAGAATCCGGGATGAAGCTTGAATCCTTTTTGATTTTCAAATAAAAAAAGTCATAATCTGAAATTAAATAGAATTAATTCATTAGATGTTAAACGGCCTAAATGTGATTGATCTAAAACTTTTATTTCAAATTAAAATTCTAAAGTTAGTTCATTTATCAATTTCATCTCCATACGATTGCTTATCGCACAATGGCGAAATCTTCCTCACAGCTGCATTTGGTCTTCCTTTCAGTTGGTTTTGGCCTTCATACACTCTCGATTTCTCAGTCACATCAAATACTGTCCATCGTCACCCTGTTCATCTCATGTCACCCCCTTGAGGGAAGATGGCCCACGAACAACTGCCCAGAAACATTACGGATGAATCAATTAATTCGGGGGAGGTGAATAAATGAATGAATAAATAAATAAAGGAGAAAAGGGAAAAACCCACATTTTATTATAATATGATTTTTCTATTTTGTAGTTTTTCTATAGTTCATAATAAATGTATTGAGGAAGAAAGAAGAAAATATATTTCTATAAAGTACTCGAAAAACTTTGTGACAAATCCCCATTTTTATCTTTTAGCTATCGCGATTGTACTACACCTCCGTCCTCTTATCTCTCCTAGGCATTAATGTTATCATTAAATATGGCTGGACCTTGTATCGGTTCCTTGTCAAAGTTCGGCCCCTCCACAAAGAAGGCATTATTTATAAGCTCCAATGGACAGATCGCTCTTAAAGACACCGAGAACAAAAAGAAAAATAACTCAATGGTCGAATAAGGGATCGAATGTGACCATCGTTCTTTATTCGTGCCGATGCTTCTCTTTATTGTTGTTTTACTTTGGGGAGGGAGCTTCAGTCCTTCTAAATTCTGGTAGTTACGTTCCCCCAAACATTCTTGAAAGTGTTGCCATCGCCTCCCTCCTAATTTGGGCTGTTTGGCCTCAATCAAATTATTATTAACTTTGTAAAATTAAAAATTATATTTGTTTTAAAATTCCGCTCCTCTTGATTCTCTTCTAATACGTTGTTTCATGCTAGGTTTTGTTTCTTTCCAGAATGAGGCCTTGTTAATTAAAGGGTTAGAATCCTAGTTTTTTTCTTTTCGAGAATGCACACACTCTCTCTCTCTCTCTCTCTCTCTCTCTCTCTCTCTCTCTCTCTCTCTCTCTCTCTCTTTCTCTCTCTCTCTCTCTCTATTTTATGTTACATGTGATTATAATTCTTTGTTGGTGTTTCCCCAAACTTTCCTTTTCCACAACTCTTCTTCAACTTCTCTTGCTTGCGGACACATTCCCATAATTAACTTTGCTTTCCTCTGTAAAGGAACTATTAGGAATAAGATTTAATGTTGCTTTTTTTGTGCATTTCAGAAAAGATTCAATACTTTTCTTTCTCCTGTTCGTAATTATTGCAGACAGATTCAGTCTTCCAATCACTTTATTCCTCTCAACATTCATCCTTTTCTTTCCATATCCATATTATATATATATGGTTATTTTGGGGTATAAATATCTCAATTTTCAAAAAAGACGCAAATGCTTAGCTCTGCTAAGTGAGCACTTTCACTATATAATTTGGGCAAATTTCTAAATATGAAGTTATGGCAAAAGTAGATTGGCCGCCATTTTCGCCATCTTGTGAGTTATATAGTTTTAATCAATTGAAAGAATCGGTTCCGTAAGGGTTTATGTAGTTTATTATTTTATTTGTTGTAAACACTTTTTTAACTAAAATGCCTATAATTTTGTACATAATTCAAGATATTTCTTTTATAATTAAGATGCTATATAATTGTGTACCTACATAATTCGGCAGTAATTTCCCTCGTTCAAGGCCTAGTCTAGTCTAACCTAAAAACGCCTATCTCCATGTTGTTAATAGGAATCGCTTCATAGTGTATTATATATCATTTTGAAGGGATTTTTTTCTCTGAATTAAACTATAATAAGTACTTTTAATAATAACCAATTTTAAAGTAGCTATCATTGATTTAAATTGCATTCGGGGATGTGGCTTATATGTATGAAATCATGCTAAACAGTATCAAAACTAGAGCCCTAACGACATTTACAATTGCCATCTGGATTCGAAGCTAAAATAAGACATTCAAATTAGGAATATCACCAGGGTTTTTTTTGTAATTTGTGGGGTGTGTGGGAGGTATTGGGGGCGAAGCCCACATTTTGAAATTACCTTAAAAATGATATATAATATATAATACAGTATGATGCGATTGCAATAGGCTAACAAAAGACGACCCACAAAAACACGTTTTTTAAATTTGCCCTAGTTAAAACTTTGTCTACATTAAAACAAATTGTTTTTAATATATATATATATATATATATATATATATATATATATATATATATATATATATATATATATATATATGTTAAAAACAGTCGCTTTACCCCTTGTATTCAAGTGTTTTTAATATATATCCTCTCTCAATATCATATATCCGTAAATTAACTTATATTTAACTGCTTGCTTATCTTTCTGGTTTCGCTTATGATTCCACTCCTGTTGATTTTGACTTATTTTTCATATTATAACTACTATTAAATTGTTTGCCCAATGTTTGCAATTTTGTCTTCTAATTCTACAAAAATTCTCGTATTCTTATTAGAGTTCAATCCGCTGAAGATGTTCATTGTTATTGATCGAAACGTTCGGAAAATAAATGTTTGGAGATATCACGTGGGTCTTCATATTCCTCCTCCGAATTAGGTTCCCAAGGAACCTATTGAAAAAGATCCAAGACAAATTGGTACGGTTAATGTTGTGGCGTTATTAGACAACTTATCTATATAATAATGCCACTACATTAACCGTACCGATTTGTCTTGGATCTTTTTCCATCTTCTGAGTGTTTTGGCTAAGTTAAGTCTGTTAATATTTAATTATAACACTTTTCTATGACGGTAAAGAGGCTAACATAAAGGGGTAACTTTGAAACCAGTTTTTTGGGACTGGTGGATTAGCTATCCTATAAATGTAGTCTTCCAGTTTGAGGACGAATGGATGTCCTGTTGGACCTGAAGTAGAGCAGTTGTCTAATAATGCCACTATATTAACCGTTTCAAATTTTGGTGTCCAGGGTCACCCTTCTCAATTTGCAGCCATGACTCCACCTGGTCCTCTGTCGTCTCCTCTCCTCAAGACACAAGTACCTTGGCAAAGTCCTTGTATTCAAATTCCTCAAAGTCGATAACAGGACAGTCAACGTTATATAACAAGGCCTTTCATCCATTTGCCAGCGCAGTGACCTTGACATTCTTCCAGGTTTCTGCAAAATTAAAGATGACATAAAATTTGTTATATGGCTTGAGATTTCGAAGTGTGCGTCCTTCTCTCGTGTCCTTCTCAGCGCCTTCTTCCGTTTCCTCTACGGCCATGACCTCACACAGCAACAGTCGCCGATAGGGTAACTTAACAGAACAAATAACTCTTTGATATATTTATTGGTTGTACTAGGGAGGTGGTTTTAGGAGGAAGAAAAGGGACACGAATCTTTCCATTTAAAGCAACACGTCTGTTCATGTCAGGATGGGCAGGGGTGTTAACCAAAAGCAGAAGTGCTTTGGCTTTATCTTCAGGGATCTTGAGAGTGTCTCACTAAAAATTACCAATCTTTCCAGCGGTATGTTTAAAGAAGGCATTACTAAATATAAAGCTAGTTAACCAAGCCTTCTTGCTGCTCTAGTATATACTGGTAAATTCGACATGCAGTCCATAAGGAATCTCGGCTTAGCTGATTTACCAACAACAACAGGAGTAATGCCATGGGTCCCATCTGCATTCGCCCCAAACACGATCGATATTCTAGACGTATCATGTTTTTGCCCCTTAGCCTTCCCAATACGAGCATTAACTTGAGTGTTCTCAGGCAAAGCACGCCAGATCGAGCCTGTTTCGTCCAAATTGTAGACTTGAGAAAGCAAAAGGTCCTCTGAATCCAAGATGTTGCTTACAGTTTTGCGAAATTCATCGATCTCTTCCGTAGAGGCACTAACTGATTCACCTGCCTGAAGAGCATTTTTTAAAAATCCAAATCGCTTTCTGAATCGCCATAACCATCCACCTGAAGCCTGAAAATTTGAATGTGCAGTTGCTTGGCCTAACGTACCGCAGCATCCTTTATATCGACACTACTCACTCCAACACCTGTCCTCATATGTTGCTAATACCATTTGAGCACTGCTTCTTCTAACCTCGGTTTCTGACCAGACTTTATAAATTGCCTCATGATGTTGTGGCCTTTCACAACAGTATTCTCATTCACAGTAGATGGATAAGATTTTGAAATCACGGAGTGTCTGTTTAGGGACGCCATATTCAAGAGTTAGCTGTGCATAAGGAACACCTCTTTCAATCTTTTCAAGGACTTCCAAGTTCTCTCCGATGGACAACACATTTATTTTACGCTTAGGAGCCATTAGGAATAAGCAACACCTTAATAAATCACACAATTACAAAGCACAAATGAACTGGATGCGCGCACAATAACCAACGATTACACTGCGTGCAATAGTTGAAAACAAATGGCGTGAAAACAAAAGAAGGTTTTGATGCGCACTGTTACGTTTATTATTTTTTTATCTAGACATACGTATACTGTATAATTTTATTATATTTTATCATATGTTGTATGTTTTATATTTTTTATGACGTTTTACATGTATATTCCTTTAATATTTTACTGTTTTTAGCAAATATACTTTTAATTTTTTGCTAAATATATTTTTCTTTCGTCTGACTTTCCCCGAAATCCGACTTTTTGAGATTCGAGCTTTTGAGAATTTAATATATATATATATATATATATATATATATATATATATATATATATATATATATATATATATATATATAGATATGGCGTTAGGTAAAGGTAATAGTAAGAATTATTTAATCCGCTCTTACAAAAGTCTTCTTGAAATTTATCTTTTTGAGAAATGGAAATGGAAGGTTGTTCAGTCGTATGGGTGGCGCTCCTGAAGAAAGTTGAGGAACGCTATACTTCAGACAAATGGCGCGAATTATTTTCACTTGGATAAAACCCTATTTTTATAAATAATGAATAAATAATGCAAAGCTTTTTTATTCTCGATTAAATGATTTGAAAAACTAATGGACACACAACCAAAATTAGTGCAGGTAACATCTAACACTTGGCAATTAAATTAATAGTTCCGGGAATAATCCCTCACACTTTCCTTTTGCCCAGGAAAGCTATGTAATGTACAGGGTGTTCACGGTCCAATTTGATCATCTCGAAGCGGTTCTGAATGATTCAATGGCAAAAGGCTAATAAATACCGAGCAAAGTCTCCTTCGATGATCATTATTGGACGTTGATCTAAATATTACAATCTAATGATTTTAGAAGTGCAGAGAAAAACATGTTTGGCACCTTATTACGTTTAGCCTCGTTCCTTGACTTAGTTACTTGGTTGGTCACGCGAAAAGTAGCTCGGAAGGACTAATCATCAATCAACAGATCCTGAATCAAAAACCTTTCCCAATCCTGCATCCAAGACCTCGCCCCAGAAATAATTCTAAAATGTTCTTGGCTGAATTTCAGAATGGTCAAGAAGTTGACGGGTTGACTTAAGCAACTGTTTCGTCGTTTGAGCAGAAAACATTATAATGAGCTTGGAATACCTCTTTCCTTATGCAAGGAATATGAGAACGTTGAAAACACTTGGAGTTGAATTTAAGTAAGGTTTAAAAATGGCTTAATTAAATGGTCTTTCTTCTTCACATTTGATTAAAGACATGTTTGCAAATAAGGAATTTAAGGAAAGTGTATTTTTAGCTGTTTTTCTAAAGCAGTGAAGGATTTCTCTAGGAATAAATATTTAATCTCTTCATTAGTTCAACGGGGAAGGTAAGCCGAGTGGCAATCAAAGCATCTAGTAAGCAGCCTTTGGTTGCGTCGTGACATGACTAATTTGGGGCAAAAAGGAAATTCTAAAATCATTACCAAGAGAGGCTGGCGTTTTCCTTTGGCCTTTAAGGTCTAAATTCATGAATGAAAGTGTCATTTAACCATGTGAAGAGTTTCATATTAAGGGGATGGTTTTTCAATAAATGTAAATGCAAAAATATTTGTTTAGATTTTGTTGACTAATGAACGATTAACGTCATTCACATCGCAAAAATATTTACATTTATATTTTTAATTCTGAAAACCAAAATGACTCCTTCTATCTTTTTTATTCCATCTTGTAGATGGTGGATCACTTGTCCTGTATTCATTTCTTTTTTAAAATGAATGTGTTTGGTAAAAACCAAACTAAATTGCTAAGCTTTCGATCTTATTCGATCATCTTCGGAGCGTTTTGAAATGTTCTTGCCTCCTTTACCGATGTAATGAGTGGAGTGTGGATCTGACAGTGAAAGAAAACGATTTTTAAGGGGTATTTATTCCGCCTTGGTTAAGCGTAACGTTAGAGCAAATGGGCAATCCATGATTGATCAATTAATTCTATTGGGTTAAATTGTGGGATGTGTGGTATTAATCACTGATTCTCTCTTTATTCCTCTACAAGAATTACTATTGTATTTATCGAGGCATCTAATTCTGACACAGCTCTATCGTTCGTTCTCATTTATATGAGGGCCTCCTATATATAACTGCCCCTCATCTATACTTGCCGACCATCAGAGGGTAATATCAAGGGTTTATTGGTCACTACCGTCAAAACACTCATAGTGATTGACAACTCCGAAACAACATTGTTTTCAGGCCTGAACCAACTAGTGTAGCGCCTAACTTGCAAGATGGAGTAGACCCAACGAAGAACCTCACAAATGAGCACCCTGTTGCTCCTATCAAATCTTGAATTTGGGCACACATATTGAACACTGAAATAATATGAAATGTTGTAACAATGAACTAATACTTCCAAATAATGTTAAACCACAATTTAATATATGTGAAATGGTCCGGCCATGAGACCAAAACGTTAATTTCTTAATAAAGTAAAAATAAAAAGTGAAAAATAGGTTAATAAAAATGTTAAGTAAAGGAAAATGAAAATTGGGGATATGTATATAACTGTAGAAGGCGGGTGGGTAGCGATTTGTCTCAATTTCCCCACCCCCCACAACTGAGTCGAACGGTCGAGATGTATTGAATACACTTCTCTATATTAAATGGCATCTGCAAAGTATCAGAATATTAATCTATAATTTCGACGTCAAATTTTGTATCAAAAAAATAACCAACGCTGCGTCCTAATTTAGAAACATCTGCGATTTCTAGTGCTAACAATTTCTAATTCTGAAATTAACAATGGTCCTAGGACCGAACCTCGTGGTACTCCAGATGCAATTGAAGTCACTTTGGTGCCGCAAAATTAAACACTACCCTTCTTTTACTAATTCCACGTCAATCCTTCGATCCATTCTGCTATTCTCTTAAAATACCAGGTGGATTATTCATCAAACTTAGGTTTGTTAAATAGATTTTGATATGTAATATGTACTGTTTTCTATATTACAAAACATTGAATGATAAAAGTCTAAGAAGTTTGAGCCTCAACATCCTAACCAACCGAATGGTTAATCGAGAGGATGTTCAATAGCGCAACTTTAGGCATAGGATGTTTCTTAACCAAACCTATGTTGAGTTCTGTTGTAGACAATGCAATTAAGGATGTGTTGGTAGACCAAGCACAATTCTGTTCTGAAAGGGAAGGTTATTAAAATGATCCAAGATTTGTTAAACATGACTCACAGAGCTCTGACATCTTCGTCGCCCTTTGCGGTCGCAATAAATTCCTCTTCCCGAAGATCCTCGGACTTCGATGGGCGAGTTTCACTCGGCTTGATTTTGGCTCATTGCCTATTTTCGCTAATGTTAATTGAAGAATTATTTGGGTTTGTGGGCCAACATCCGACGAATAGGAAATAGTTCTACTCAAATTTGCGTTAAAGAACTAAATTTTGACATACAGGGTGTTTGGGTTGTCAAAATATGAAGAGTGGAGACGTCGTTTCTCTCGTTTCCTCTCCTCGGGGTCTGAGGCAGAATACGAGGAGATTCTGGTCATGGCCAAGTACCCGGTTTCTGCAATGGGTTGGAGGGTGAGGACATGGTGCTATTTATCTTCCACTATTTTCAGTTCCTCTACTTTCAATACTTTCTTTACACATCTCCCATGTTTAACCTTTTACGTGATACGGCCTCGTTGCTATTGCGCTTCAAATTCGACAAAAAAATATGCATCAGCCTTCTGCCTTCCGCACTTGGCCCTTTTTGATGACCAGCCAAAATTGGACACTTAAAAGTCCCAAAAGGAGAGAAAGAAAGAGATTTTAGAAGGTACCATTTATCATAATGTGCATTACTCGTAGATTCACCCCCCACTCCCCCTATCTGAATGCAACGATGCAGTTGTTTCGTGTCCCATCCTCACAAGAGACTAAACACTTGACCTTTGTGGCATTTAAATAACCCTACCATCATCCTTCAGCCGTCAGTGCCCCATGAATTTGCGAGTGAGTGGTTGCGATGTTTGCTTCTCTCAGCACCATGTGAACACCCGGGAATTTGGCATCAGGAAAAAATTATTGTCTAATTCCGGTCGGAATTTATGATAATATAATCTCTACTAGTGTCTATCGAATGTATTATAAAATACAGATTATTTATGAGAATTCAAAGTGTAGTTTCGGATTTTCCTTTAAGAGAAAGAGTCTATATTAACAGTTATTAATAGTGTTATAATTTTTGAATTGCGATTCGTGTCTCAACGCCTTCTTTCCTTCATTACGGGATTGAATTATTGGAAGTGGATTTACGGTGTTCGATTTGTGACCTCATTATTCACGATTTTCTCGTATTTGTTAAAATGCCCTTTAAACCATTAAAGAAGTTACAGACGAAATAATCTCTTTCTTAGTCAGTCAAATAAGTTTGCCATTAATCAAAATGCAAGTGATTTAAAAAAGATTGACGTTAATTTTGAGTCCGCAGACGCCATTAATGGATTGAAGTTGATACTTTTGAGACTCGTTGATCTTCCCTAATCAGAAATAACGAAGAATCTCTTTCACGATGGATCAAACCCCCTCTTTGACCATATGGGGATTATAGTCCTACTTTTGCGAAGTTTTGTTTATTTTTACGAACTTGTTCGTGGAAATAATTCAAAAAGTAACAATAGGGTCATTCCTTGATTTAGGTCTCAACCTGCAATAAAGGTTACCAGAAGAAATCCGGAGAAAACCAAATTAAAGGTAAGCTTTCTGTTTGCAGGTTTGAAAAGGTAAATAGGCTACTCTGTTGTTGTGTCCTGTTTAAAATTATTTGACCTGCGTCAAATATTGACCCGCAACGGTTTTAGGGTAAAAATGTAGCCTCCTGATAATTTTACTTAATATTAGTGTTTTCCTCTTCACTTCTTTGGTTGATTTAAAAAAAAATTAGGTCGATTTTCTGCCTCGTTTTTTAGCTATAAATTAAAAATCTGTCTCACAAAAGCAGCTTTTGCCAGGAAAATGAAAAGCAATTTGGAAATCCAGATACATACCTGAAAAGGAAAAATGGAAAAAAAAACCTGCCGAAATTTCAAAAACCGAAATCACTTAAAAATAAATTTAATTATTTGAGAATTTATATTTATAGAAAAAATGAGCGGTCTTTAAAACGCCTTAACGCCATCTTTCTCTCATACTCCGGTCTAATCATTGTTGGGAAAGGATGGTGGGGGAAGAGAGAGATAAAGAATAAATAATAAAAAAAGTATAAACAATGATGAAGGAGGAAACTGAATGCTATACAAGGCCCCTTCAAATCGAAATATTTGGGTAGGGAGGGCACGTTTTACGGTGCAGGCGTTCAAAGGAATCTGCCCCAGAACTTTGTGAGGAGAGGTTCGTAGGGAGAGTGGTGAAATTGGGGGTAGGTGAGAGATGTTATATAACCCGAGTGTTCCAAAGAGGAGACTACTTACTGCACTCAGAATTGGGAGGGTGTTCAATCCACTAGTAAATTCGCCCTCCCCCGCAATTAAGTCAGATTTCCCTTTGCGTGTGGGAGGAGGGAGGGAAGGCACGCGGAAAGTGTTTCAAGGTCGTACTTCAAGAATGTGTCCCTTGTTCGTGTTCGTGGAGGGCAACACCTCCCACTCTCGGTCATTATCAAGCTGTTCCTTTATTTATCATCATCCTATTAATCTTCTTATTCTTTGTCTCTTCTCTTATTATTTTTCCACTCGGTTAAAAAATTCCCTCGTTGGTCACATCTTCCTTTTCGTCATCTAAAAAAATTTATACTTCACCCCATCTGCCAGGATGTGTATGTTCCACTGTTTGGCGGAACCTTGCAAGAAACTCGCCAGCATCTCTCGAAATCTCGTTAACTGTCTGACAGAAAAATATTTACTAGGATTTGTCCCTAAATGTATGTTGTGGTCATTGTGTCATTAATTAAAGATTATTCACAGTTCAGTTGCATTTAGTCTTTGTGCCGTTCATTAATTATTATTATTATTCACAGTTCAGTTGCCTTCGTAGCTGAACGGCGTCTCAGCGTTGCGATTCCTGAATCCCTCAATTCCCTGATTCGGCCGAAGTTCGATCCAATGAGAATTGCTTGAATTCAAACAAGGCAAGATTTTGTTCTTGTTTGGAGCATTGCAATTTCACGGATCTGTTGTGTGGGGGCCATAAATAGGTAAGTTAAAATACGCATTTATATGGATCGTTTTAGGATCCCATGAGCCTCTCTTTCTCAATCTCACCTCTATCATTACAGCTTAATATACTGAAACCACACACAGTTGTGCCCCCCTCCCCCCCCAGTTTAAACTTCAAATCGAGACACCTAAGTTGCAATCTCAAATCCCCAAACACCCATACCCCTCCTTACTAAATACTCTAACTCCTCCCTTTATTTGGCACGCACCTCCACGTAAGAGCTGAGTAATGAAGGAGTGAAGTGTGCAGCCGAGAGAGCAATGGCCGATGATGCTAATGGCGTCTCGATGGAGGTCGAGGTCGGAATAAAGGAATGTGGAGTTGGAGGGGTTTCGAGCCCCACCCAGGACGGAAGATCCATTGAGATCGAGGCAGGACTATTGGACCCTTAGGAAAAATCGATCGAAATATTATATTTTGTGTTTTTTAAAGAAATGAAATAACGATTTCTATAAGGATATCTTGCGTAATATTAGGAGGCTCTGTGCCAAGAATCCCCATCCTCTTTCATAACCAACTTGCATCATTTCAAAAGCAGTGAAACAGATAAATAATGCAATTCTTCCCGTCTTTTTGACAGAATGAATTGTCATAGTCATGTTTTTTACTGAAAAAGACCATATTCTTTCATTTGGAAAAGTCGTCACGAAGAGCGAGGGAAATAAAAAAGGTTTTTATCCGGCCATTTCTCGATATCTTTAAATTGTAGAATGGTAAATTGTCTTATTTCTTCTTCTCGCTCCCACAAACAAAGTTCTGCTTTCCTGCGACAACTTCGAATGTCTTCTCTCAACCAAAATTCCAAAACGATATTTGTATCCTTTTTTTCCAATCGTCATTGCCCCCAAGAGGAAGCTTTTGAGTGAGCCCGTTACTCGGTGGCCACACCGAACTCCTAAGTTAACTTGGTAAGGAACCAAGTTCAAATTATTCTCGTCAGAGTAACAAGTAACAAGGAGTAACAAGGAAAGTAAGTACCCTAGGAGACCTTACGATCCATTCAAAGAGGGTACCTTTGGACTATCAATCGAGCAAGCACATGACTGCTCAATTGTTTTGCGTCCCTAAACGGCCACTTTTCAAGACATTGTCTAGTCTTGACTTGAACTGGTCAACAGATTCACTGTTGACAACTTCCACTGGAAGTGCGTTCTACTTACCGCAGATACTGTAGGTGAAAAAAGTTCCACACATATTGCGGTTGTAACGCTTCAGTTCAAGTTTTAAGCCGTGATTGCGCGTTCTGTTTTCACTCAGTGTGAAAATATCCCGGTAGTCAAAATTGTCGAACCCTCGAAGTATTTTAAAAACTTCGATGAGCTGACCACGCAGTCTACGGGTTTCCAGCGAGAACAGATCTAATTCCCTTATTCTATCCTCATAACTTTTATGTCGGATAGAGGCAATCAGTTTGGTTGCCCTAGCTTGTACGCGTTCCAACCTTGCGATGTCCTTTCGAAACGAAGGACTCCCAAATTGTACGGCATACTCCAGGTGCGGCCAAACGAGGGAGTTGTACAGACAAAGTACTATCTCCTTGTTACGGTATCCAAACTGGCGCTTTATGTAGCCTAACATCCTTTGGGCTTTCTTCTCTGCCTCGATGCACTGTTTCGAGAACTTGAGGTCGCTAGTGATAGTAACACCCAAGTCCTTCTCAGTGTCACTTAATTCAAGAGCAGTGCCCTTAAGGATATAATGAGATTGGGGGTTTCTGTGGCCGATATGCATTACTATGCATTTCCCTAGGTTAATAGGCATTTGCCACGTGTGGGACCACTCCCTAATCTTCCCAAGATCTTCCTGCAGGTGGGCAGTATTTCCATACTTTGCAACGTTCATACCAAGCTAGGTATCGTCGGCAAATTTGGAAATCTTGGCAACCATGTCACCGTCCATGTTGTTGACGTAAATGATGAATAGTAGTGGTCCCAGGACAGAACCTTGAGGCACCCCGCTAGTAACGGGCACCACCTCAGAAGCCTGTTAATTCACCACCACCCGTTGCCATCTGCCACTTAGCCAGTTCTCGATCCAGCCGGCTACCTTTCCGTCTATGCCAAGCGCTCGCACTTTCCGGAGAAGGCGGCGGTGTGGTACCTTATCAAAGGCTTTCTGAAAGTCTAGGTAGACCACATCCACCGCCTTGTCCCGATCGTGCTCACTGAAAACGAAGTGAAAGAATTCCACAAGGTTCGTCAGGAATGACCATTGCCTTCGGAAGCCGTGCTGGGAACTCCTCAGTAGCAAGTTTGACACTAAATACGACGTCACTTTGTCCACCATGATGCTTTTTATGAGTTTACCGACTATCGAAGTCAGACTGATAGGTCGGTAGTTCGACGGTTGGTTACGGTCTCCTTTCTTGAAGATAGGAGTTACCTCCGCCTCACGCCAGTCTCTAGGAACGCATTTGGTCCAGATTAACATGTTAAAGATAGCGCACAGATGTCGTGATACTTCATCGCACACTTCCTTCAACACTTTAGGTAGAAACCCGTCTGGTCCAGGGGACTTATTCGTCTCTAGGTGAGCGATCTTTTTCTTTATTTCTCCTTCGGTGAAGTCCATTGCCTTCAGCTTTTCCCCCGAGTAGGAATACGTCGGCTGGGGAATGGGACCACACTCTTCAGTAAACACTGAAGAGAAGTAGTCGTTGAGGAGGTTAGCATTTTCTGCATCTGAATGCTTTAATGTCCCCTCCTCATTCCTCAAAGGGCCAATCGTTGGACGGATTGGTTTACGGCTGTTCACATTTTCAAAGAACTCCTTGGGATTCTCTTTACAGAGTCTCGCCACTCGGAGTTCCTCAGACCGCTTAGCCACCCTTATGCTGGACTTCACTCTCCTGGCTAGCCTCCGGTATTCGTCAAAGTCACCCGAGATCTTCGATTGCCGGTACACATTTCTCTTCTCCCTAAGCAGTTGCCCGATTTCTCGATTAAACTACTTTCGTTGAACAGAGGACCGACGGGTGCATTTCAGAGGGATGAAACGCGATTGGAGACTCATGAATGTGGTTTTGAAACTGTTCCACAAGTTTTCAACACCTTCGCACACTTCTAGCCTCGCGTCAGTCAGTCCCGCGCGTAGACCTGCGAAGTCTGCTCTTCTCAAATCGAGTTTCCTTGATTTACTAGTTGCAGGCTCTGCCTTGGGGACTTTGACTACAAATCTAATTAGTCGGTGGTCACTGCCCCTGAGCTCTTCGCCAACAGAGAAGTCCTCAACGATGTCATCCTCAGAGGTGAAAACCAAGTCGAGGATATTGTCTCCTCTCGTTGGCTCTCTCACCCATTGAGTGAGGAACTCGTTGTTCGTGAACTCCAGGAGTAGTGCGTTCTCGCTACAGGGTTCTCTGGTTTCCCAGTCAACTTGTGTGTTCAAATCACCCATGAAGATACACACTCTCTCTTCGACAAGTTCTCCTAGTAGCTGGTATAGATCTTTTGCAGGACCTATCTCTAGGTCAACACCTAGTAGTTCATGGTCGGATACGATGTTGCAATCCGTCAAGGTGAGAGTATCCTTGACATACAACATCACACCGCCACCCTCTCTGTCTCGCCTATCTTTCTGGAAGAGCTAGTAAGCGGGAATCGTGAATTCACCTTCAAAATCTCGGCTTGAGGTTTTAATCCACGTCTCCGTTATGGCCACCATCTCAGGTTCCTCTGTTGCTACGAGGCCACAAAGCTCAAGAAACTTATTCCTGATTGACCTCGCGTTGAACAGAAGAACTTTTAGGGAGTCCCCCAGTGTAGGACTCCCTACGCTCTTCCGTTTCCCTGCTTCTTTTGTGTGGCAGTACCCCTCTTTGCCACATCTAAGAACGTCGTTCCAGGACTGACACGGGCATACTCTCTTATGTCCGCCTTCACTCTGGGTCGGACGCTCCTCTGCGTCCGCTCTACGACATCCTGGATTAAGTTACAGAGTACAGCCTTTCCCTTGAATAAGAGGTGCACTCCGTTCCTTTGGTAAAGGTCGTTTCGACCGTAAAAGGTGCGGTAAGGGTCCAGAAAGAAGGCCCCTTCCGCCGTACAGAGGTCGGACAGGCGCTGGTTCAGAGTCACGTTCCTAGAGTGAGCTGTCTGGCTAGGACCTCTTCTTGGGAGCATCCCTACAACGACCCGTTTGCGACTTCTCAACAACAGTCGTCCACGGCTCCCATGACTGTGCTGAGAATTTTTTCGCTGGGTCCTATTTTGCCTCCTTGGGGGTAGAGGTCATTCCCACTCACCATCAGGAAAACGACTGAATTCTCGGAGATCTGAGATTTCTCAGCCTCTACCCTGATGTGGTGGTTTCCCCGTCCTGGCTGGCAGCAGACCTCCACACTAGTGCGAAGGCGGGCCGCTAGCAGGAGCTGCAAACCTTGTGCTTGGGAATCGCCCACAAGGGTAACCCTTGGACATTTCGTGCAGAGGTTTGAGGCTTTCCTTGTGGAAGCGAACTCTTGGTTCCCTCTTTCTTCTCAATTTTATTTTTCTTGTTCTTCTTTTTCGTATTCATCTCTTCTCCCTTATCTTCCTTTGTTACATACTCTTCTGTTTTTTTCTTTTCTTCCTCTGCTTCCACTTTCTCTTTTTCAGCTTTAACCTTATCTTCTGTTTCAACTTTCTCTTCTTTCTGTTTCTTTCCCTTCCTTTTCTTTTTCTTTGAGGGTTTATCCATAGCATGCGGACCTAGCTCTAGGGGTAATACTGCAGATGCAGTGTTTCGTACAGGGCTTGACGTTAGCTCTGCTATTCGGACCTCTAGCCTGCGAATCAGTCCGGCGTGTTCTAATTCGAGGCTGCTTATTTTTTTCCTCCAACTTCCTGAATCTTTCCTCGGAAACCTTGCATGTTTCCTTTAGCTTCTTGATTTCGCCGTTTAAAATACAGTCGGTGCAGGAACTGGCCGGGTGGCATTTCGAAAAACACCCCTCCGGAAAGTTCACGCACCACTTATCTATGTGGCATATTGCGCACGTGTATTTTAGAGCTCCTGGTCCTTTCTTGTCGGTCATTTTGAACACTTTCTCTCTTTCAATACTTTGCGACCAATCCATGATAAAAAGGGTGGTTGGTGAGTTCTTCCCGCGTGAGTCGCTCCCGCCTATTGATCGGAGTCGTTTCGGAGTCTTCCAGAAGGCACGCTCCATGTGCTGCTGTTCGTCCGACCGAGTCGTCAAGCCTCGGCGTGCCGTGGCTCCCAACCAAGCAGCACAGACGGTCCCCAAAGGGGCTATCGATTTGTCACCAGGTGAACAACAACGAAGCACGCCCCTTACTAAACTCCTACTAGTTCCCTTCAGAACGGCCAGGATCTCGGAGCAGCGTTCAATGGATATCCCGCCCCACCAAGAGACTCGACCTAAGGCTTTTTATTGGCCTGGCAACCAGCCTGGGAACAAAGGGCCGTCACCTCGGACCGATGCTACCAGAGGCACCCGTAAACGGGCACTGGGAACGGTCAATAATTACGCGCCAGGGAAGGGGTTAACGGGGCACTACCCTCATCCCATTCATCGTGCCCCAACGCCTAGGACACCTTTAGTCCTAGTCTCTCGCAACCAGTAAACGTCGATTGGCGTTGTTTATAGGGGTTTCAAAGCCTCTCTTCTGACGCGTGAGGTAGCTGCCAGGTCCTTATATGTAGATAGAGGGAAAAAAGGGAAAGAGTGACATGATAGCAATAGGCTTTTTTTTGGTTTTTCTTTTTGTATAAGTGGGAGAGATAGGATGAAATTAAAAAGGAGAATGATAGAGTAGAAAAATGAAAGAATGACGCACTTAGTCTGGAATCTCGTTTCTGACCAAATCGACAAGGGAAGCCCTACCAGGGGTACCCAGAAGAGGTACCCCCGCCGACATAGCTCGAAAAGTCAAAGGTACACACAAGCTCTCTTCCCGCGACAAGGGGGCGTCACCTCTCCCTCTACTTTCTTTATGAGAGAGAAGAAGAGAGAGAAACCCCCTTCCGTTACTCGCTCTTGAAGAAGACTGCAACTAAGAAGAAGCTGCTGTGGGCTTCTCCCGTAACTAGCGAGCGTTGTGACAGCATGAATTTGTATTGTAGAGAAGAGGATTCTGAAAGGAATCAGTATTTGGTAAAACGGTGTGAAGGAAGTTCTTTTAATTTATATTATTAAATAACTCCTATTTGAGAAGAAGTATGAAAGAAAATGAATAAAAGAGGTGGAGTCATAGTTAAGAGATACTTGCTTAAAGAAGAAAGCTGGAAAGGAGCTGGATTGCTCGCTTAAGAAGAAGCAAGGCAATCAAAGACGAGGAATCATAGAAGTGAAGATAGCTGACCGCTGCCTCGTGGCAATCCAATTGATCATCGCTACAGATTGATTAAGACCAAAGAGGATGTCATCCAAAGCAATCCTGAAGGATACATAAATCAGGAGAGGTTCACTGCTTGACAGATGTACTCCGGAAAAATAAAGAAGAGAGAGTAATAGGACAAAGGAATAAAAATGATAGGAGCGAACAGAAGTAGACTAGAATAGAGGAACAGAAAACCTAAAACAAAATTAATGGGTAAGCAGAGTAAATTAAAGCTGGAAGATCCTGACTAACTTTAAATGAAACTTGGTTAGGGATAAAGACTCAAATGTAAAAATGGAGCAGGAACAAAATCAAAATGTTCCTAATAACGTGAAATAAATATTTTAGTGCCCACTAATAAAGGCGAGAATTGGTTATATAAAGTTTATATTTGTGCGTGTGTCTTTAATGCGCTGAAATCTCGAAAGTGGACTTTCGTTATTTTTTGCTTCTTCAATTTAAGATTCTACAATGGTGACATTAAGTGAAACTTGAGTCTCTATTGAGATTTATTTCCGTGGCCTTAAGGAACAATAAAATGCCTTATTTTCAAAATTGCCTCATTGTTTTCTCTCGATTCAGCGGTTGCTTACATTCTCCAGACACGGAATTGCAACTAATGGGGAAAGTTCCGACTCATTTGTCATTTCACGCTCACGAAAGTACTCAAGGCATATCCTGAAGGAAGATTGCTTGTCCTCAGGCCATTTAGCCTTATCATCCCCTAAGCGCTCAAGAGGCTTTAAAGGGCGTTAAGTCATTTCCATCACTGAGCTCCCACTAGGCTTCAAATGGGGATTAGGCGTTCGCATCCCTGAAATCCCAAGAGGGTTTAAAGGGTGAGTCGGTCGTACAATGGATTCACTGCCTTTTCTTGAGGCTATTTTGGGATCAGTGTTTCCAATAGTCTTTTTTATTAGTGGTTATTAATCCAGAAAGTAAATATTATAGGAACTGAGAAGAAAGAAATGGATTTATATTGCTTGTTATTCAATGTATAATTTGCCCATTTCTGATTTTAAAATATCTAATAGATTTATATTTATTTATATATTTCCTTTGTGAGAACAATTAGATTATTTATTCCTCAAATAATTCAAAAACTATGCCAGAAACATTTCTTAACAGTTGTAGTGATGAGGCTATGATTTTATTCCACCAACTAGTGTATTTATCACCCTAGTAAGTCGTTTACATCACCTGTTGTCTGTGAACCACTACGGAAAGTCGTCTATAATTGATTTAAAGACGAAAGGAGGCCGATCATACCGGTGTAACCCACTCACTGGTATCGTTTTTATATTGGATTTTAACCTTGTTCCTTGAATATTAATGAATTCTGACAAACCAGGGCTGAATGAGTGATTAAACTGGTACTTAGGGTAACTAAGAAACTGAGTGATGAGGGAGAAAGGCGCTGAAACCACACTCAGAAGAACCAAAATATTTTCCCCTTTGCGGGACTTGTCTAATTAATCGGACCCATTTCCACTTATCTAACGCAAATCTGTCCAATTTAGGGGAATTAATCAACTCATTTAATGTCGGAAGATTAAAACCACCACCTCTTCACTGAATTATTCCAAATCGTTCCGCAATTTCTTGCTGAGGGATTTTCCCTATTATTAATATATGGATGCTCAGTTGACGTCGTGATTTCGTCTTCATCGAGAAACCGAAAATTAATTGAGAGACGTTTCGTTCATCCTTGGCCATTTTATGAACAGATATGAGCCAATTTCCAGTCTTTCCTATGCCGTCTTTAATTAATTATCTCCCTTATGTCGTCGTTGATTACTTATCTTTGTGATGTTGTTAATTGAGTAAGTTAGATAAAAGGGTTGGTTCCCAGTTAGATACCAGCTTGGACAGTTCAATTCATTGACACGAAATTGTATAAGAGCAATTCCGATGGGTGGTCAAGAGAAAGGGGGGAAAATAGGGCAAGTCAAAAACCAACGAAGGAATCTACTAGTAGATACCGATTGTGCGACAGGTAGGAAGTGGTCGAACGATATCAATATACACGGTTTCGAATCTTGAAGACGGAACATCAATGGACAGGATTGGAGAATTTGTGTGGCGATCGATATTAGAAGACTGACATGAGAGGCACCCCCTTGCCCAGGAGCGAATGTCCCTGTCTATTTTAGGCCAGGAGTATCTCAGGGTGTGAAAAATTGTGCAATTGACTGAAGATACTCCTGCACACTGTAGGGACGAACGGTCGTGGGTATTTTGATGTTACTTCACACCATAGTTCAGCTTCTCCGCGAAAAGGGAAATATTTTAATAGTGAGCGAAATTCCTTCGTTTCCGTGTCATTATCCTGCGCTGCCGCCAAAGCTCGGAGGTCAAAGGAGTCAATTTGGACCCAATGACGTTCCTCGATAGGCAGTCAGCAAATACGCTGTCCTGACCACGCGCGAAGGTAATATCGCTGATGTACTCCAAAATTGCCGTCAAAAGGCGTTGCTGCCTGTCTGTTTGGACATTCACTGGAGACGAAAAGGCCGATACTAGTGGCTTGGATCTGAGCATAAAGTAAGATGGCGACCTCCAATCATGTGCACGAAGTGGATCACAGCAAAATACACCGCTAGGTGCCTTTTGCTGTAAGTGGAGTATGCTTGCTGTGCCCGGCTTAACTTC
Source organism: Ceratothoa steindachneri (assembly GCA_963969495.1). NCBI lineage: Eukaryota > Metazoa > Arthropoda > Malacostraca > Isopoda > Cymothoidae > Ceratothoa > Ceratothoa steindachneri. The sequence goes on from OZ018331.1 coordinate 45,328,242, forward strand.
CTCGAGAAGAATTCCATCGGTCGCGGCGATCCGTTAACCATTTGGTGAAGGACAGCACCTGCCACGTATTGGGACCAATTCGTCGCCAGCTGATATGTCGAATCATTGAGCAGCGGGTAACAGAGCTTAGCGGAATTAATAAAAGCAGATTTAGTACTTTCAAATGCTTCTCGTGCATTATCGTTCCATTTGAGCTGACGAACCTTAGGTTGCAGGACTGCAAACTCGGTCAACGGGACTGCAATCGCGGCAAAATTAGGAATCATCCTTCAGTATTATTCCAACATGCCGAAATATCGTCGTAGTTTCTTGTATTTCCTCGGTAAAGGCAAGTCCCTAATTTCCTTAATTTTCTTAGCTGGTGGGCAAATTCCTTCCGCCGAAATATGATGGCCTAAGAAATCAATTTCCTCCTTTTCTAGTTCGCGTTTCTCCAGGGATATCCTCAGACAGTTCTCGATCAGGATTTTGAAAACTTGATCAAAATACTCCAAATGGTCGTCCAGATGGTTCGAAAATATCAAGCTGTCGTCTCTATTTACATAAACAAACTCTACTCCCCAAAACAGGTTATCCATGGTCGTTGTAATGTGCAGCTTTCATTCCGGAGGCCAAAGGGTAGCTTCCCATACTTCCATATACCAAACGGCGTTATCACCGCAATCTCCTCTATGCCCGCCGGGTTCATTTGGGATTTGATGGTGGGTACGAACCAGATCCAACCTTAAAAAATTGTTTTGCTATGGAGGTGGTTTGCCACACTTTGAATTATGGTAATAGATATCTGTCGGGCTTCGTGATCGCACTAAGCGTTTGGAAGTCGCCGACCACTCTGTATTCACCCGGCGACTTCTTTGGGACCATGTGAATCGGCGAGGTCCATTGTGATTTTAACGGGCGCACGATCCCCTCCTTTACCATGGTTTCGAACGTTGCTTTGGCGACTTGCAGCTTCTCCATTGAATGAAATTTCGGCGGCGCGAATGTCGCTGGTCCACTGCCAGTCTCAATTGTTTGCGTCACTGAGTTAGGCGAAGGTGGAGAGTGATTAGTGGGCGGGAGTCTGTACAAAGCCTCATAACTCTCTAACACTGCCTTGCAACCAGGCGGTAGTAAAGCAGGTCATTAATAATCAGAGCTGCCGTAGGCTCCCCAGATTGTTTCACTTCTGATCTTAGTTTAGTTTGATTATCGATAAGGATGCCGCGCGCGCAATCCACCCAGAGATTAAAGTGCCTCAGAAAGTAAATTCCTAATAACGGCGATATGGTATCCACGACCACAAATGAGCATCTGAATGATCGGCAAAGACTTGAGATAAGTATATCCGTGTGTACCTCGCCGTGCGCTTTTATTTTCCGCCATTAACCATCGTAATGTTCACACTAGATTCGCGTAATTCACCCGGTCGCACCAGTTTAGCCGGAATTATTAATACACTTTCCTCCGTATCAATTAGAAACTCTTACTTTATTTTATTCACTTTAGCGGCGACGGTGAAGACAGACGACATACCAGTGGTCTCGCTTGCAATGTAATGCCTTGTTAGTTTTCCAATATGGCTGGCGAAGTTGGCCTGGAGGAAAGTTGCATTTAAACGTGTCCCCCTCTCTTTGACCACCTGCACCAGGGTTTACAGAATTTCGCACTCTCACCAAAATACAAATGTGAAGGACATACCACAGGTCTTTGGTTCCTGCGAAGGGGTCGCAATCCTATCGGTATATTATAGGCACCGTGATCATTATTACGCTATACAAAATTGGAACGGTTTCCATCGGGGTACGCACCTACGGTCACTGATCGCGCACTTTCCGTAGAATTCACATTATTTACATAATTATCACTTCTATTATTAAAATTAGGAATACACATATCGGACAAAGAAGTGTCACTAAGTTTTATGGGTTCACTGCTATCATTACTATTAAGGCACTGTGCTCTATAGAATGGCATTAGTTCATCCACAAGCTACCCTAACTAGGCCGGGGTTAGTTCCTTCTGGGTAGCAATGATGGGCGCGATATTAGCTGGCAGGGATTGAATTAACTAATGCCTCAAGATGCCCTTTCTAACTCCTACCTGTAGAACAATTCTTCTCAGTTCTTCCAAATTAGTAGAATGTCGACAGGTGAGTCTGGATGAGTTAATAAACTTCTCGAAGAGCTCGGGTTTAGTCCTCTCAAAGAGCTCGGGTTTAGTCCTCTCTCAGAGCCCAATCACCTCAGTCTTGAAGAGATGATAATTTGAGTAGATAGAAATGCAGCCGGTGGTCGGTCGACGGTCTTGGGAGGTAGTGCAGCCAAGACATGAAAGAATTTAGTATCCTTCTTACTTACTCTTGAAATGTGAGACTGTGCGTCCCCAAATTATGGCGGAAGAACCGGTTACCCGTATGTGGTGGCAAAAGGTCCTCGGTGGTATTTCGCGTCTTAAGGTTGCCGGTCTACGGGTGAGAGGTTGCTCTGACTCCAAGGTTTAACGTATATTCTGCTTCTAGGCTGGGTTGCAGAAGGTGCCTTGGTTACCTCGGGGTTAAAAGAAAGGACTCGACAGGAAAGCGACATTAGGCATAACTACTTATTGCATTGCAGATTACCTCATTAATTAATGTGTGTGCTCAATGTCAGGATTGCATAGATCCAACAGCACCCATTTATGAGGATTCCTCACTGCGCCTACCTTTCCTGCGATTTGGGGGCCACGGCCTATTTTACTTGTACTCTGGATGTCATAAGCCTAAGAAACAACACCAAACGATCACTCAATAACAACTCAAAACATAAAAGAGAAAACAGAAAAAAACGGCACTAATTTATTTCCCTTGATTATTAATCAGAGTCAGTTGACAAAGAGGTGGAGACAGATCGGAGGATTAGGTTGATGGCTTGGGTAATTGAGGAGTAGTTTGGGGGGTGTTGTCTGGTGTTTTAGTTTTTGGCCGAAAACAAGGATCAATTTTTGTTTGATTCGAGAGATTGTGTTAAAGGTCGATAATTTCACGACAAAAGTCCCTCAATGAAGTGTAACATTATGCCACAAATTCACTTGACTCCCTTTCACCAAAGGCCATGTTTTTCATCCTATCTCCCGCATCAGAGGGCTTTAACATTTTCTTCTCCTCCTCTTGGCAAACGTCATAACTGTCATCGCTGTCAGAAGTAGGATGTAATACATAATCAATGATCTCCTCTTCTGTCATTGTTTGGTGTCCAGGGTCACCCTCATCAATTTGCAGCCATAACTCCACCTGGTCCTTTGTCGTCTTCTCCCCTCACGACATAAGTACTTTGGCAAAGTCCTTGTATTCAAAGTCCTCAAATTCGATAGCAGCCAATGTGGTTTCTATCCAAATCGGGACTCCATCCGCATATCTGATTTTGCAATTTTGACTAAAATCGATCTTCAATGGAGACAATTAAATACAGTTCCTTGGAAAATTCTAAAAGCTAATGAAATAACCATTGTGAAATTCTGGGATGAAGTTTACAATTGCAAAGATTTTGTTGAAGAAAATCCTTTTGAAGAGCTATCAAAATTTTCTTCAATGATTCTTTCCCTCCCGCATTCTAACGCAGATGTTAGACGTGCTTTCAGCCAAGTGGGGGTAATCAATTAGTTCTTTCCATTCTTCATTTTGTTGTTCTTCAATTAATATCAGTATTTCGCTTTTCAGCCCCTCCAGTTTCCTTCAAAGCTAATTTTGGGTGCCTTCTTTCCTTCTTGGAATTCGAAATTCCAAGTTTTGAGAAACAGAAAAAAAATGAAGAAATATTATTTTGTTCCAATTTACCCGCAAAATGAAAGGAATTCCTTATTTTCTCTTTTTTCTTTCCTCTTTGACAATTCTAAAGAATAAATTCTTTTAGTCTCAGGTGAATTTAGTTATTTCGTTGTGTTGAAGAATGTGGGCGTGTGTGTTATTGCTGTATGCTTACTTATGTACATCCTCTAATCACTTCGTCCACACACCCATTATTTGTCCGTGTCGAAAAAGAGGAGAGAATTGAGATATTTTCTGCATTCCTCACCTCGTAAATTAGTCAAATAAAATTCCGGAAAATGAACCTCATGAAAAAAGTAATTGCCAATTTTTTGCTTAACCGCGGTTAAAATTACGGAACTTGATGCTGAAATGTTGTGGTCTGAGTCGATTTTACCTCAGATCGTTCAATGTCAAGTTTTACGCAAGTTTAATTATTAGTCGCGCACAGGTTAATTGCGGGATTGTACCTTCCCTCTTCGTGCTTTCGTTCAGGTATACCTGGGGTCAGCTCTTTGTTATCAAAGTTTGCTGCGGAGAGAGGCCTACAGTTGGAAATAATTACAAGCTAAAATATTCGGTTATATTTTTATCTTTGAAGGAAAAGGGAGGTCAAATGTGGTTTTAAAATTTTAATCATATTCTAAGAGCAATCAAAAATAGCAAAAAAGTAAAGGTTTATTATGATGATATGAAAGATAAAAAACAAGAAAAACAATTCAAAATATTGACACTTAAAAATTGATATTTTATTTATTTTTTAACAACAAAATATTTTTTTTATTTATTTCTTAAATAAAATTGTTGTAAACCTTTCCATGGGACACGCAGTGCAGAGGGAAGGGATGGTTAATAAGTTACTAGTTTTCTCTGTTACCCGCGATGGTGTGTTTATGAGTGATGTGTGGTGTGTGTTTAATTCATGAAAATACAGAGAGGAAGTTCCCTGTCGTATTGCAGCCCCACAATTCCGTGAACGTAAACTGCCGAAAATGGAAAATGGGGTGAATGGACAGATGGACCCGAGAAGGGATCCTTCCAAGGGGTGAATTATTGCGGACTGGATGATGGATAAGACCGAATCAACTGCCTCCACCCGTGGGGGTCCGCTTTCCCCATGCACACATACGGTCATGTGTCTCTCTGTGCTCTTGAGCGGACCCCTGTCAATTTGAGGGTCTCAGCCCATCCCTATTTCCGGGATTCTTCTGGTATTGAATTCATGTGTGGTCTGTTCCTTGCTTCACAAAAACGCCTACAACAATCTGGAATCGAACGTTTTGATGAAACGCGAAGGTCACGAAATTTCCCTCATTGAAATGGAACGGAACCCTTGGCTGTCTGAGTCCTAAGGGTCGAATAGAAAACAAAATGGTATAAGGACGTGGTCCTGCATAATATTCATATCATAATCTTCCTCACCATACAGAAACTATTCTTAAAATAAATACAAACGACACTCTATTATTTGAATATTTTTCAGTTATCTTCAAAAGTTTATGAGCATTGCGTGACGCCAAACTTGGACAGAACAATTATTAAATATATTTAAACCTCCATTTTTTTATAATATTTTATCTCATGGACTTTAACTAAAACATCCTCTACACTAAGCCAATGGTTATTTCGCAACTTTCGGATATATATATATATATGTATATATATATATATATATATATATATATATATATATATATATATATATATATATATATATATATATATATATGAGAAACTCACAAAGCAGCGTGTGATTAAAGCAATAAATGCAAAAAATCCCTCACGAAAATGAAAGGCAGATTCTAAGTACTTTCGAACATGTTCAGTTCATTAGCAAGGAATACCGAAATTTTTTACAAAAGTGGTATATATATATGTGAAACAGAAGAACAATGCCTTACCCATGTACAACGAAAGGACACAAAATAGAAAAGCAATACCAAAGACGGATGTGAATTATAAAACCAAATAGATAAGGTAGACATTTATGTGACTAAACTAAGTACATACATACCCTATTGTGAATACATAAGAATAAACAAGAGAGAGATAACTAAAGTAATAAATTTAGTAAACTGATAAGTGGACAATTTCGTTGTAAATAAGCCTTTTAATAACAGGGTCTAGTTTAAAAGACTTAAAGAATTAATGAATGAGCATTCAACAATATTTCTTCAAATAAAGTCATTAGATTTGTAAATAAATTTAGCCGAATTCCAATTGATAGTGTGACTGTTTTCCGATAAATGGACAAAGAAAGCGCTGCTGCATCCCCCCTCCTAATATTGTATTTATGTTGCGTCATGCGTACACTTAATGATTCACCGGTTTGCCCAAAGTATTGCTTAGGGCAAACGGAACAATCAACAGAATGCCCCCTCACCTATGGTAGACTTATATTTAAATATAATAGAAGTATTTAACTTATTCAGAAGGCCTGGAAGCAAGGAAAAGGACTCAGGAGACGGTTATTGAAGGGAGTTCTTAAAATTGTATGCGAGAGAGATTTCCGTTCTATAAAAGGATTCTTTTGCCAAATCTAGGCATCCTGCAGGAACGTTATGAAGGTAGCAAAGATTGGTACAATTTTAAAGATCTTTGAAATGTCACGATCCAAGAATTCCGTTCTAGTGTCCCGCAACAACCGGAGAAACATTGAAATAAATACATAGCGTTTGACTGTATCATTATGACCTGAGTAAAAATGAATATAAGAACAGGCGTTGGTAGGCTTACGATAGACGGAAAATTTAAATCCAGATGGACTCCTATGAATAAGTAGATCTAAGAACGGGAGAACACCATTTTGTTCGAGTTCAAGGGTAAATTTAATAGAAGGAACCAGAGAATTAAGTTCAGTAAAAAAACTATTAACATCCTTAGAAGAAGGTCACAAACAAATAATATCATCTATATATAGGAACCAAACAAGGGGTAAATCGATAATGGTGGGGAGTAAGGTAGTTTCAAAAAATTCCATATATATGTTAGAAATAACAGGGGATAAGCAATTTCCCATAGCCAAACCAAACTTTTGAAGGCAATATTTACCAATAAAAGAAAACTTGCAGTTTTCAGGACACATTGAGATGAGTTCAATGAAAATATTAATTGCCAAGGGAATATCAAGGTTACACAATTTATCTCTAAGGGAGGGGAAAAGGTAATTTACAGGTACTTTAGTAAAAAGAGAACAAACATCGAAACTAACAAGGGAGAAGTTATTAGAGTAAGGGATGGAGTTGAGTTTTTCGAATAAGGTCGTAACTGTTTTTAACATTAGAATTAGAAATGGTACCAACAATGGGAGTGAGGTACGAAGTAAACCATTTGGATAAGGAATATAAAACTGAGCCAACAGAACTAATAACAGGGCGAATAGGGTTATTAGGCTTATGAGTCTTTACAAGGCTATATAAATATGGCAGAGAGCCATTACTAGATTTAAATTTAGCAATTAAATTCGGAAAATGTTTAAGATGGGAACGCACTTTTTTTATGGAAATCACTATTAACCTGAATCCTAGGACCTTTATCTAGGGAGACATAGGTAGAATGTTCATTTATTAATAGATCCATTTTAGAATATAAGACACATTATCCAGACAATTTGTCCTCTCCTTTTGCTAATCTCTCTGCCCCTCTGAAACCACATTCTCTTCCCCTAATCTCCCATTCCTAATTCTCTCAAATTATCGTCCATATCTGCTCTGACATAAGTCATTCTTATGTGGTCATCATCTAATTCGTGATTCCTTATTTCGATATTACATTTTAGTTGTCTTGCTTTAGTTTGTATTTGAGTAATATATTGAACTTAATTAATTGTTATGACGGGAAAAATAGCTCAGTGAATAATTTTATTCGTTGACTAGAAATATGTTATAATTTGAAACTAAGCAGTGATGTAATTCACCCCGTTAAAAACTAAAAATTAGATAAATAATTAAATTAAATTAGCACACAGAAGCCTTTTGCTATTAGCAAAAAAGAATTCAATTGTTTAAATCACTTTGTATGTCATGTACAAACAAACGTAAAAATATACTTTTTTCTTTTGCAGGTAAATAAAAAATATCAGAAGTAAATTTATAGAAAGAAGATTAAGGAAGTGTCCCTTTGTTTTCATTTTTTTGTTTTGTTCGAGCAAGTATTCTCTTATTTCTCTGTTGTCAGAAGTAAATTTTGAGGAGTATTTTTGGAGAATTCAGCACCAAAAAGATTTTCATATTTAAACAAGAAACAAAAGTCATTAGATTAAAGTTTATGTCGGGGTGTGTTTGTACGTGTGTTGAATTGTTAGACTACAAAAGACGAATAAACAAATAAATAATTTCACCCATATTTTAAAGTAAGACTTCGCAATATCCCCTGACTCCTCTTATGCAAACAAACATATAAAGAATTCCTTTTAAGGAAAAGTATTCCACTCGTTTTAAATACCTCTTCGATCAAGTAATCTGGGCATAATGAGTATTTGAACCATGGTAAGTTTTTGTACCAGGTCAGTGGGTCTTCATTTAGGAACATGAAAGTTATTTTGCAATTTTCTCGTCCTGGAAAGCTTTTGAAGCCATCCTCTGCCTATAAATTTCAACTTTCGAATTAATTTAAATCCGAAATCAGTTCAGTATTGTCTGTTAATCGTGGGTGGAGTCTCCCAGCTCATTTACGAGGTGATTTCTTCTTCATAAAGTTTATGAGTGGAATATACGCGCTTATTGCTCGCTTTCTGGTAATGAAATATTATTAATATTGGTGGAGAAGATCATCGGGTGTCTGGAGCTATTTGAGATTTTTTAGCCAGATGTTTATACTGAACTATTTCAACAAGCTGAATGGTTACTAGTTGCTTAATTTTCGGTGGTTTTTATATATCTTAGGCTGATATAGAAATTAACAGCTTGCGTTCCACGTTACGTAACAAGCAACGTTACATTTTCAGTCTATGTGCGTTGGATCCATGTGAGGTAATGTGGCTTTGATTCCTTTGTTCATCCGAAGAGTTGTGTTTCTAATTTCACTCGGTACCGTTCACGCATTTTCTACCTACTCCTGATTGGTTTTAACCATGCGTGCATTATCAAGTCCACTCATGTTTCACGGTTTGACAACGTCAATAAAAAGTGATGCGCGTCTTCAACTTGGTTGTTTTTCAAGCTACGTAGGTACTTCCGTTCATTATCAAGACATTAACAGAATCTACTTGGATTTTCTTGGGGATTTTCCCTCTGCGTCCCATCGTTGGCTGTTAATAAAAACGAAGGTTTAGAGGAAAGATTTAGAAATGAATTGAACATTACTAGCATCGATTGACATCCCCGTGGGGCTTCGTTTATAAATCACATGCTTATAACTTTATAATAAAAATAATAGAATAAAGTTGGATACATTTTTGTATAGCAATGTTTACTGGTGCCGAAGGTGGGGCGGGAGCTAATAGCAGAAGGCTAATCATTCCATATTCTAGGAGCAAATAAAGCGAGAGTTCAATCCACCATTCTGCACAGAAAACAGGGATGAACAAAACGAAATGAGGGCAGACCCTAAACATAGGGTTATCAGGAAGTGAGATAGGTTCATTGTCGAAGACAAGTGGGAGGGTACTGCGGTATTAATTTCTTATGTGTACGAAAGATCGGATGAGGAACTCGAACTCAATTCTAGGTCGAATCGGTGTCCTGTGCTGTTCAGTGAGGAAGGATGTTTCAATATAGATACGTCGCTGGCGGAGATGAATAAAGGGTGCAAAGTTTTAAACAATTGAAGAGAGGAAGAATGGGATCTAGAGATGAAGAGAGATAGATGCGGAGATTCGTGTAAGTAATGGAGAAATAGGTATAAAGCAAACTATTCCCTCTGGAGTGCACGCCTGGAGAACTTCAGTGTTTGAGTGAATGATTTTCACTCAGTTATGCGAGAGTCCTTCACTAATGATATCACATCCGCAAGGAAGCATTTTAAGACTCTCGGCAAATGAGGATCGGGAGAAAGCGACGCTGATTTATGTGTCAACAGTAGCATTGAACTCCAAGGAAAGCTCAAAGGTGATGCTTCAGAAAACCCGAGGCACAAAGATCGGAAAAATGATCGGACCAAAAACTGAGCCTCGAAGAACACCAAAATGAACCTCACCAGGCCTGGATATATGTGATCCTTTTGAATTTGGGGGTTAGATGAGATGAGACATGCCAGCGTAAAGTGATTCAAGGATTAGAAACGAAGTCTCATTATTTTTGCCGCTCTCTCGAATAATAAAATAATTATTAATTGAGAATTAAGAGTGGCACAAGATGACGTGATTCATAATAGGGGAGGGCTGTCTAATGGGGTTTACCACTATATTTCCACAAATACTCACATTCCCTACTTTCAACAATTCCTTTACATATCTCTTCCTTTAAACCCATGAAGGCCTCTGTGAGCCTCCAATGAACTTCGCCCATTTATCATCCACCGAGACTTCTCTTAACAACCATTGACCCTCCTGGATTAAGGACCTGTTTTGTCCCAGAACATGTAGTTTGGGTCGCCAACGAACCATCTTTCAACACTCGCTGCGCCTTTCTGAACCTCCCCCCCCCGGTACCTTACAAGACCCTACTCGACATCCCTCTTAGTCTCCTGCCCTCCCTTTCCGGCCTCCTGCCTCGACACAATAATCCTTTGCTATACCTCCTTCCATTTCATACCGACCGTCCTATCCCTCTACCATCCCCCCCCAACCACAACCCCAACCTCAACCTTACTTAGGCATATTTATTAAGTTAAATTGGTTAGAAATAAAATAAATAGAAATACTTACTCTCCAGGAGGGGGGATCTTTATTTGATCCATTGTTTTTCGACGTTTTGCTAGAAATTCCACCTAAATCTGCTACGGAGGAAGGTGTGCTTTTCCTCACATTTCCCATTAGGGCGATTCTTCGTTGCCCCTGAGTTCCACATCTCTTAATTTTCTCTATGCATTTGATACCAGAGTCACTGAAACAACGTAGTCATATATATATAGAACTGTACGAGTACCTACCTTTATCTAAGATCCCGACATTAACAAGAGAGAAGCAAGAAGAAAATCATAATTACCGATTGCTATTTTTTTCCATATTTGGCATCACATGTGCATTTATGTCTCAAATTACAAGAAAATTACAGGAATTTATTCGCACTTCGAGAACAAACTTGCGACTGACCTCGCAGCTATCTTGGAAGAATCCTTCATTTGCTCTTTATTATTTTAGAGAAATTTCTTCTTATCTTGCGACTAAATATAAACATTCGATTTTGAATAAATATGACCAGCACAATCGACTAAGCTCTTAATAGGGCTTAGTCTCATTGGACTTGGATGTGAGCCATTAAGACTAATTCGATGTTTGTCGTGTTTTTCTCTCGACCTTTTTAAAGCTGAAATTTTGTACGATCGCGATAAGCTCCGATCATTAAACCCGGAGATGTTTATTTTGTCATGATATTTTTTTAAGCATTTCTTTTTTTTATGCATGCTTTAAGAGCCAATTTTAATTTAATGTAATTTTATTTGCTAAAATGGAATTAATGGCCCTATGTAAACCAATCTTGGTTCTCCAATATAAAGAATAATGAACATGAACAATCTAAACTTCAATATTCAAGTAGAATTGGTTAAAGGAAGTTATATTGATTTGTGCCATAGAATTACAAATGGTCCTTCTGATTTTGATAATGTGGTTACATCTTGGTTCACCTTTATTAGCATACGGAGTACAGGTCCCCTTCTCCTCGATATATCATAAACTTTGCCCTCAAGTGGCTACCTACCAGTGCATTATGTAGTCTACCATCTACTACACGATGATTGACGGAACCAAGCATCATCTGAAATCAAAATCTAAAAGCCCTTTATAACCTAACATAGGAACATGTTCGTACTAATGCAACCAGTATGAAGAATGTGAATGTGGCCAAGCGTTTGATAGCGTAAAACCGCTAATTAGTTTATTAAAATTCAGAAGAATTTAATAAGGAAGAAATTATTAATTCTATTATTAAGTGACTTAGATGGAGTAATCAGGGTGAATTTGCATTGGAAGTTTCCCATTCATCGTTTATTTCTATTTTTTTAATTCTGTGCTTCTCTCATGACTGTTTTCTTTACTTCAACCATTGCGATTTACCTCAATGACAAGATCGCCTCGCATTAACACTAATACATATGTTCATCAGATTCTATCCCCTTTTATCCCCTATAAAGCGCATAGCCATGTTTTTACGTGTCATTGACCCTTTCTACTCATGTAGTGATATTTACTCTGATATCTAAAGTTGTGAGTGAACCTGAGTGTATTTATTTGGTATACACTACATTTCTGTGTTTTCATCACTTAAATCTTTTGCTTTCCTTCTCTCTACTTTTTCTAGATTTTCCCTAACTTCTCTCTCATCACATTTTTATTCATTTATTTGTCGCTTGCTGGTCTCTGAGGCCTCATTTCAAGTCTCTTGGATCTGTTCAGAAACAAGCGCATCTATCCTGTCTTCGTTATTTTTTTTTAATTCGTGATTTTCATTTGATTTTATAACATTTTGAAACTTTCTAAAATATGGCCAATCCACGAAAAAAATGGAATTTTTTCTTCCCATTTGACATTTAAGGACTTTCAGAGATAAGAGAGACAGAGAAAGATACGCACTACCGCGCCCTTCAATGGAGATATAGATAACAGACACCTAGACTACCCTTGGTGTCTGCGCTAATGGAATTATAAGACGCCGTGGTGGCCTGAATCCCGCTATCGCAGAAAGCCGCGACAAACTTGATAGCCCGAAAAGGTCCCAGTGGAAGTCGGACAAAGTTTCGCTTCGCCGACGTAGGCACCTATAAATTCTCCAGGACCAGAGTTGGAAGGCATTATCTGCCGCCCGCTCTGCTCTGTCAGTATCCGCCGTCTGCCCGCCCCCATCAGTACCCCTATTCTCGTCTCTTTGGACTCTGCACAATTCTCGCAGAACCCCTTAAGCTCCAGGTATTCTCGTTTAATTCACGTGAGTCTACCTCGTACTCATTTTACTCACTCTTCTAACACAGCTCGCCCAGTCTCGATTCATGCCTAACTCGAAGCCAAGATCTAAGTTCATCCCGTAATAGTCATTGTCAAGAGACTATTATTTGAACTTTGCGCCAAGGCAAGGATTACTCCCTTAGACCAAATTTCTAAGGTAATAGCAACGCGCAATTCTCCTGTGCAAGTGTTCTTTCTATTAAAGTGTAAGCTTCGATCGTCGACTTCGTGTATGCTCAAAGTCATTCGAGCGACCCTCTGTCAATATTGTTCGTTTGTTTGTACGGCGACCGTCCCCGCTAAGTCTCCCCCCCCCGCTTTTTAGCCGCTGAGACTAGTGTACGTCTAATGTGTATATAAACCATGTATTAAAATCTCTTTATCCTTGTAAAAGAATATTAATTTGCATATTAGTAAAGTTATTTTTGTACCTGTTTTTCTATTGTCCCGGAAACTCCAAGATAGTGGAGTGTTTGGCAAACCTTCATTTAGTTAATTCGCGCTCTGCTTGTATTATAAAGCTGCCACGCACATAGCCATGCGACCTTGACTGAGAACCGCATTAAGGGTTAACTTGACCCTATTCTACGACATATAGTTATATCGATTCTATATTAAAAATGAAGCTTAAATATAAATGTCCGCCTCGTTGAAATTTTATTTCGTGTAGCTAATCACACTGTTAATCACACTCTTAGTGGATATATTTAATAATTAGTTCTGAATCAATTGGTTGTGAGCTGGAAGATATCTTATTAACAAATCAAGAGCAGAGCATGAAATAGTATACTGTATATCATACATAATACAGCCACTGAGGAAATTTTGGTATGTGTGGCCTTTAAAATGTCGGCCAAACGAGGGAAAGATGATTCTTCTTATCCATTGCTATACCTACCATACTTACTTTAACCATAAAAGAGCCTCATAAATTGACGAATTCCTATTAGGTGTAAACATTTTCTTTAAAACAGATCGACCTATTAACATAAAATTATTATATCTCAATCATTCCTCGGATTAACAAAGTCATCTTAAACTTTGAGAAACCCGGCGAGAGTTGGGTCGATTTGAAGAGAGATAAAAAAGGAAGAATAGATCGAGATAAGAAAATAACTCAATAATAATAATAATAATAAGAATAATAATAATAAATAAAACATGGCTTTGTTAATATGAGGTTATGTTATATGAGCGGTGGAGTCTAAATTTGGTTGGATTCGGTTGTGGTTTTCCACCAATGTGCTCTTCTTATTTGAAGTCTTTTTTCCTCTGTTCTTGCTAGACTTTAATGGGGAACTCGAACCAAGGATCGCCGCCACGCAGTTCACTTCAGGGTTCAACGTGAATCTGATGGGACCACAAAAGGGAAGTAAAATGGCTGATTTTGTGCTAGTAGCTATCTGAATTTACTAACTTATAAAAGGAGAACATGACAAACCTCATAAAGGCCTTCATGTTGCCGTGAAGAAGGAAAGAAGCTCATTTAAAATCTAGATTGGCAGATAATTATTCTTGCAATAAATTCCCAAACCCTTCCTTATTGAAAGCAAATTTGAAAACCTTTTATATCTTCCTTTTGAAGCACTTCATCCCATATCTCCTTCAAAATAGGAAGTGAAAGCGATTGATTTACTACACTTTACAATACTTTATACATTAATATAATTGAAACAATTTGACTCCGTTGCGATGACGCGAGGGAAATTCAAAAGAATAGATAGGAAAAAGAAACAAATCAATTGAGAATGGAACTAGGAATAAACAAAATACAAGAACAATAATGGCTACCTCTTAGGATCCCCTCAAATGGACGAAAATGAATCGGATCCTTTCTTTCATGTGAATGAGTGGATCACTTAAGCATGAAATCGAATAGTCCAAACACACTATCAGTAGATTTTGAAGCAAAAAACATACTTCAATCATACGAACAAAAATAACTAAAATAAATAATATTTAAATAAAAGATACAAACCTCAAAGCGGTGTAAATTCCTTATTTCCTCACCTCCCTGTTCGTTATAATTTTCATAATAAAATAAACAAAGAATTAAACACGCCGTAATTGCCTCAATAATTTTTAAGAGAATTGGCGAGTATTTGTCTCGCAAATCTCCATTGTATTTCGACAGCAAAATCGCCACTAAAACGACGGCGTCGACATTCTTCTATTTTAATGTGAGACGACAATTAAATATTATCAGGAAATGTCTATTTTAATTCGTAGCTCCATGAAAGATCTGTCGATGATACCGTTACACAACCACCCCAAATCTACCTCTCGAATTCTGTTGCTTATAAATATTGATTTCTATAAAATATTTTTTACAAAATAATATACAAACAAATCCCATAAGCATTTTAGTGATTTCCTATTAGCCAATTTTTAACTACGATAATCAAATCCTCAGAATCTGAGCTCATTGAAGATCCTCGATCTGGCCTCAATTACTACTTTCTGTAATATAACGTTGAATAAGTAATTATTCTAAACATCATTACTCTTTGGGGCAGAAAAATGGACAAATAATGGCCCACGAAAGAGAAGGAGCCTCTAATGGAGCAGATTTTAATAGAATTTTAAGTCAAGTTAAAATGCAAATTCACGAATTCCTGACCAATGTTTTTACTCGACTCATCAAAGCTTCCAAATTCTTCACAAGGAAGAAAGGCGAAAAGTCACAGCCACATCGACTACCATTTCCCGTGTACTAGTGAAAGCGTGTCATTTTTGTGTTACCTGAGGTATTGGCATACCTCTACTTCTAAAAATTAAAACTAAACACGATTAGGGTAGAGGTGGGCACTTTACGCTATGCTTTACAAATATTCGGTTCTTCCTTAAATAGTTTAAAAAAATTAGCCTCTTATGAGGAATCCCCTTATTGATCCACCGCTCCGAAGCCTATATTAGGAACGCTGCCTCAAAGCTGCGCCTCAATACATTTATGATCGTGTAATAATATTCCTTTACCCGGTTTTTGACAGGACACGAAGAAGTGTCCAAAATAAATACGATGAAATTCTCGATCGGAATTTAGTTTTTCATAATGCAAAGAATGATCGTAGCCGACCATAATTAGGATTTATAGAATAAATAAAATGACGATCTTAATTATTTCTGGCGAACGGATCGAAGAAGCATAACATAACTGTTGAAGAGAAACAGATGTCTCGTTTACGAAAAATATAAGTACACCATAGAGATTATGTATAGGTAGACATTGCTAGGGTGTCTATGGGAAGCAGGGAGGGTCGGTGCTTGAATTAGAGTAATAAAATATCTGTTTGAGAGTGTTTAAGATGAAAGTGGTGGGAGAAAGAAGCAGACCTTGTAGAAGGACAGCCTCGTTGACGTAAGGTAAAAATTGCAAAGGAAGAACCGATATTATTGAGTAGTGGTTTTGGTTATGCTTGGACACGTCTATAACCTCCAAAGGTCAGAGGTTAGGATGGGTTTCTAATGTAAATATTTGTGTTTTTCTTCTCTGGTTCAGCTTTCGTACACGAATGCCTCTAAATCACCCCCGCTCATCCCCGTTAAATGTTAAGAAACGATGATGTTTCTTTCGATCGCAAGTATTTTCGTCTCTGATTTTCACTCCTTTTATTCTCTATTGACATTTTGCATCCTCTTTCTTCTCTCTCACTTTTATTATACAGTTGTTGCTTTAGAGCCTTGTTGTTCTTTTTTTCAATGAAACAGACAAATTGAGAATAATTTAGACGGGCGATTAATTGCATGCAGGAAGAATCACCACATCATCTTCGTCACTCCCACACTTCGCTACAAATAATGACGATAATAACGGGCGTTATATCACTCTCGAAGTGTGAAGGAATTACTGATCAAAATTGATAGAAAAATGTTAAACAGAGACGCCTTAATAGAAGTGAAAGCATCTGTTGGCACACACAGACAACATTATCTCTCTTTTTTCTTTAGGTTTAAGATGAAAAGGAGAGAACTAATTCAGTTCTAGCTGCAGGCTCTTCTTGCCCAGCTAATTCCAAATGGGTAGAGGAAAATATGTTCCTCTACTCTTGTATTTTTCAAACGAATGGTTTATGTCATTTTAAACGACTCTATCAAACATATTAATTTTTCGACCAATGGATATTTTTGAGAGAGGGATAAACCATTAGTAGAGATGGTAGTTCATTTTATGATTATTTATGTTAGTTTCTTAAGATATTATTGTCGCTTTTCTAAAAAAGAGATAAACCCATTATTGAATCTCTTAAATATTATAACCACTGTTCAACGCGCAACTCGGTGTCCCCGGCTTACTTAAGAAAATCGGTAGAGTTGGGTGAAGTGAAAGATTTTAATTCCTCGCGATTGCTTTTTCGGTTGAGATGATTCCAAGACATTTTGGATCTGTCTGTTTGCCAACCATTGGTTCTTTTTAGTTCGCTCCATGGTTGTCCCTGGTGACATTCAAATTAATGCTATAATTTAGAGGCTATTGTAATGATTCGCGTTATTCTCAATCTATTTTTAGTCCAATTGTCTTTTCTTCCTCTCTCTCTCTCTATCTATTTATCTATCTCTCTCTCTCTATCTATTTATCTATCTATCTATCTATCTCTCTTTCTCTCTCCCTCTTTCTCTTCGTTTCCCCACCTTAACCAAGTGAGACCTAGTGTCTCTTGAATCGTACCCTGACTAGTCAGCAGTAGTCTTCTCTCGATCCTACCATTGTTTGCGAGAAGAGTTGCGCGCCGCGAAGGCTTAGTTCGTGGTCAACGTGACGGCGGACACGTGATGTCATGGTCCTCCACCTAAAATCATTCGAGGCAATTCCTTGGAGAGAAGTAACGCTGGAAGTCAAGTTTCAGCTTACCACCTCAGTGGCAATGATTTGGGGATCAACTTTGGTAGCAATCTTGGAAGGTGTGGGAAGGGTTACGAGAAGTTTTGTTTGCTGCTCCTATTTTCGTCTTCCTTTCTTTTCACCCTCTTCCCTCATCTGTCTCTTGGTAGATTCGTCGTAAAAGCGCTCTGCTCCATATTTACAGGCTTCAGTCAGAGTGTATATATATATATATATATATATATATATATATATATATATATATATATATATATATATATATATATATATATATATATATATATAGATAGATAGAAAGATATATAAGGTGTCCCCTAAAAGACTATAAACATTTTAGAGAATCTAAAAAAATAAGCCTCGTAAAATAACTACTCGTATATATTGTAATAGCAATCGCCAATAAGAGCCTATTTAGTTATCTGATTAAAATGTTATATCGAATTTTTAGTTTAAATAATGATTAGCTCCGCCAAGTGGTCACAATATTGACCAGCTTCATCCGAGCACTTGTGAATGCGTCGTTTTTTGGGGGGAGGGGGAGGGGGGGGAAGTGGTGAGTATGTGAGTGTGAGAGATAGTGATGTATTAGAATAGTGGGGTATGGAATAGTCTGAGGTTTGTAAGATTTACAAAGGTGCCTGGAGATCAGGCTAATCTCTTTTATTGTTTATATTGTTTGTTTTAATAATGTTGTTTTTTATATGTGTGTGTATATATATATATATATATATATATATATATATATATATATATATATATATATATATATATATATATATATATATATATATATATATATATATATATATATATATATATATATATATATATATATATATATAGATATATATATATATATATATATATATATATATATATATATATATATATATATATACACAAGTATGTATGCATATATATTACTATAAGGCGTTTAAATCTTTGGATTCGTGTACTAATTTAGCTTTTAATCTTAACTTGACGTGTAATTTGGTTGTTTAGGTTCCTTATGTGTTTTTTGCTTCTACATCAATTCGTACGTGTGTCTTATTTGGATTTATAAATGTCTTGCTATATTCATCTTTGATTGTAAGTATTTGTGTTCTGTGATTCCTACTTACCTATTTTCTTCCTTTTTTATTCATCATTGTCTTCACTAGGTGGTTGTGGTCTTCTTTGATCTTGAGGTAAAATCACTTTGGTCCGTCATTATCGGTTCCTTTTTATCATCGGTTTTTGTCTATAGTTTATTCCTATGCAAAAATAGGACACGTCGAAGGAAGCGATTCGGGGACTAGGCTACGCTCGGTCCATAGGCTAGGCCATTGCGGGTCTTAGATAAGACAAAGCCAGGCTTAGCCGACGCATTCAGAAGTGTTGTCATGGCGATGGAGAACATTGTAAACAGTTGGCCTACTTAATTAATTCCTCACTCATACTAGTGGTAAGATTTCTTTCTAACTGTGGAAGAGAACGGACGATATTTCCATAAGAGATGAGAAACATTATTTTAGGGGGAGATTTGTGTGGTTTTCTTCAAAAAGGGCTCCCTAAACCTCTGGCATTTGCTAATAAGATTATGTCAGGTAAAAGTAAAATCTTATTAGGGGAAAAGTGCCTACTGAATTCAATCATATGTTACTTCTTTGTTAACAAGTTGAGCATACCACGAGAATCCATAAAGTTCCCGGCAAATGTGAATTATAATTAAAGACTATCATCCAACTGTAATTCCTCTTCCGCCACGATGAACTCCGATCACCATGTAGCGGTTTGTATAAATAATTAATTTAATTGATTATCATGAAAGAAAAACAATTTCAATCTAACTCACAATAGAACAACTTTTGGTCACTGTTAAAAGTGAAGCAAGGCTAGCTAGCTCAAGAGTTAGTAAATATAACTTATCAAATGAATTGCAGCTGTTAACATTTCGAAATACTCACGGTATATCACAACTGCCGGTACCTTCACAGAGCAAATAGTAGATAATGGTAGCCAATACTTACAAGGTAGAGAACTTCCCTCTGACCAAATGTTCCTCATGACGTCATGAAGCCAAAAGGAGAAACATCCTAATAATTTCTTAATATGGAACAGAAAACACCATTTTACAGCCTTCACATTTCAAAGGGAAATTTATTGAAAATGAATCAAAATATTTTGTTCAAATTTTCTCTTTATTTTTAAATATAAAATCAAAACATCATGATTTTAAATGATGATTTTATTAGGGCCATTTTTGTGATGCTGATATTTTTGAATAAATTTTCTCACCTCCAGGTTTCATATTTTACATTGTAGCTTCCATGTGGTTAAAATGTATGATTTGATACCTTGATCTTTCATATGGAAAAATTAATCTTGAACTTTTGGGGGAAAAAATTATATTTCCTGGTCATACAAGTCGGCCATCTTGATTTTTAAAGTGGCGAACAAGTTTTGTCAAAACAACAATAACCCCCAAGGTGGATTTTACCAATTTTAGTACTTGAAATCACCACAATTGAAAGATTCCCCTGAAATGTTCAATTGTTTGGTGCAATTTGCTCTCTTCCGATTCTCAACGGAGTAGAAATGATCTCGTTATTTACTTAAGATTTATTTCTTGCCTCAAATTAACAAATCTCTTCACAAAACATTATTCAATGATGCAATCGCCAAATTCTCAATATTTACAGCACAACTCGACATTTCAAATGCGTTCACATTTACAATATTCGCGATTTAAATCCTTTTTAACAACCATTAACGTCATCCACTACAAAAATTGAATACTCTTAGTCACACTCAATATCAGTCATGAGTGGACTCTTTTAGGTAATATTGGCACCATTAAATAATAGCCAAATATTCTCTCTAACTTTGAATTCCTTAAGCGAGTAAATAACATCTCGATTACTTATTAGTGGAAATCAATAATCCTTCTAATCCGGGTCTCTAATCTGAGAGCCGCATTTACTTATAATAGTGTGGAATTTGGTCTAATTATATCGGAGAAGTTTCCAAAGTTCTGCTTGAACCTGAATGCGCTTAAAGATGGAATAAAGAGAAGAAGAAGTTGAAGAAGAAGAAAAAGAAGAAGAAGAAGAAGAGGAAGAAGAAGAAAAAGAGCTTTCGAAAATGATCACAATCAAGGGCGATTTCATAATTGCAATCGAAGCCGAATGAAAATTTACTCTGAGGCCTCAGGACCTAATGATAAGTCTGAGAGAGTGAAATCAGCGATGTTGTGAACATGATTTGTCAATCCAATTCGAAATGAAGCCATGCTAATTAGCAAATTGTAAAAAGAAAAATTCTTACCTGTTATTATTGAAGAGATAACTCCATACCTCCACTTCTTCGAGATGGTTATTATGACAGGTTGAGTTGATTCCGCATGGCAATCATTTATTAGATTGAATGTTGTTCACCCTAAGTCAAAGGATGTTTGGTTTGCTGTTCCCTCCTCACTCCTCTCTCCCCTCAACCAACAGGGTGTTCAATTTGATCATTTCAATCTGCTTTTTCCTTTATGTCATTTTGTGGCAATCCATGATTCCGTCGATTAAAATATGTACCATCCCTGTTGGGTTTATATGTGGTTGCTATTAGATTGCTATGATTTGATTTCAGGTATTTTCTAGTTAAGATTCGTATTTAAATTTCTTCTTTTCTCTTTTTCCTCACTAGTATAATTTATTGAATCCCGCTACAATAATTAATAGAAGCTCTCATATTTTCATTATTCCCGTTCCACTTCAAATACATTACGGGTCATCGCTCTGGGAAACGTTCTCTTCAAGACTTCTAAACTCCAAGTTTATTTTTAAACAGAAAAAGACAAATTTGGCGTTAAAGAGAAAGTATTCTTTCACGTTCAAATTACATCTTCGTGTTTTTAATTATGCTAGAAGTAATAGGGTGTTTATTGATATGAAAGAACGGACGTGTTTACTTACAAATGCAATGCATTATGGATTTACATAAGTTATTAAATACGAGTCCTTTTGTAATCACTTACTGCTAGTAATGTTTCGAACCTACCTTACCATCTTGTGGTTATCGATTTAGTCGTAATCTTATATTCATTGTAATTTTGCTTTTATTAATTCCTCTTTACTGCCAATTAATGATTGTAGTCTTTCTCCTTTTCACCTATTGGTTATCGGCCGAAGCTTCCTTTCTTTCCCATACATACGTTGCTTATCAGAGAGAACCATTCCTTGAGAGGTTTTAATTAAGACCCAAAATATTGGATTTACTTAATAATCTCCCAATACCCCCTTCCCCCCCTCCGCTCCTGAATGAAACAATGCAGTTGTTTCGTGTCTCATCCTCAATAGAGACAAAATACCTGACCCTTTTGGAGTCTAAATAACAATAACATCAGCCTTCAGACGCCAGTGCCCCATTCTTTGTGCGAGTGAGTGGTTGCGATATTGGCTTCTCTCATCACTACATGAACACCGGAGAATTTGACATCAGGAAATTCTGTCTAATTCTGGTCGGAATTTACGATAATATAATCTCTACTATTGTCTATCGAATACATTATAAAATACACCTTATTTATGACAAGTTAAAGTGTATTTTCGTGACTTTGCTCTAACAAAGCGAATTTATATTAGTGGTTATTATTAAATAGTGTCATAATTTTTAAGTGTTTGAATTGCGATTCGTGTCTTAACACCAGCTTTTACTCATTGCAGGATTGAATTAATTGAAGTGAGTTTACGGTGTTCAATTTTGTGACCTCATTATTCACTATTTCGCTGAATTTGTGTAATTTCCCTTTAAACCATTAAAAAGGTTACAGAAAAAGTTATTGTTTTACTATTTAACCAATTGAGCCTGCCACTAAAGAATTAAATTGTAAGTGATTAAAAAAGTTTGACATTAATTTTGACTCTGCAGACTTTTTGTTCTTCCCTTAATACAGAACCTCTTTTGACGATAGATCAAGCCCCTCTTTGACCCTGGAGGTTCATAGTTTTATCTTTGAGAATCTTTGTTAATTTTAGGAATTTGTTCGTGGAAATAAAACCCAAAGTCCCGATAGGGTCATGCATTGATGTAGGTCCCAACTTACAATTAAGGTCACTATAAGAAATCCAGATAATGAAACATATTAAAGGTAAGCTTCCTCTTTGCAGGTTTTGGATGGGTAAAGTAGGCTAGTCTGTTGTTATCACCTGCTTAAAATTAGTAAAATTCGTTGTGACCTGCGTCAAATATTAACCCATAAGTGTTTTAGGGTTAAAATTTAAAGTTAGTGTGTTCCTCATCACACATGGCCAATAAAGCCACGAACCACGGGATATTAGCTTTCGGAATCGGATACCCCCGCAAAATATAGAAATCGAAAAGTTTACTAACGTGCTGAATTGCCTTCAGTGCTATGCGATCGAAGATCACATTAAGAGAAACTGCCCCCGGAAGGACATCAAAATTTGTTCGGAGTGCAGCAAAACGTCATACTCACCGGGAATGCTCAGAACAAACTAAACAGTGCGTTAACTACCAGGGCCCGCCTAGTACCATTGCCATTAACTGCCCAAAGAGCAAAATCGCCAAGGAAGTGTAGGAACAAGCAGCAAAAGCAGAAATTCAAAACAGGACAAATCATACATACGGCACCGTAGCAAAAGCTACATTAAAGGAGATTAAGGAGTCGCAAGAACCAAAAATAAATATAAATTTGAATGAGGGAACTAGTCTACATATTTTGGCGTCCATTATGTTCGTTCATGTGCACAACATAACTCAACTAGGGACATTCACCGAAACGCTTAACCTAATACTGGATAAAAACGGCATAATAAAAATGTAGTTTCCTCAAGCCCCTTCTGCACTTATTTTCGGCGTTACTGCCGGAAAGGCACTACAGGTAAAGGATATGTTGGAAGTAGGGGCCACATTGGCGGAAGTAGAAGAACCAGAGGATTCAGCAGAATTAAATAAAAAGGAATGAAAGGTAACCGACGACCAAGAAAAGGAAACCAAAATCAGCAAGAGAAAGAAATCCAAAAGAAAACGGAGAAACAAAATAAAAGAGAAACCACAGAATCCGAGAACACAACAGATTCCGAAATGGAAAATGATACCGATGGCTGCCAGTACGTGGCGAGTGATTTCAAACTCAAAATCTTTGTTCATGATGCGTATCCTCTACCAAAAGGAGCCAAGCCAACGGAAATCAAAAAAGGCCTTTGATAGAGGAACATGGAAATGGAACACGAAGAGTCCTACATTAAAAAAATAATAGAAGAAAACCGAATTAGATTTTACTACAAGGACATAAGACTACTTAAAGAAGAGACCTTCGAGAAGGTAACAAATGGAAAATAAAAAAATACAAGATAAAAACAAGGAGCTACAAACAAAAAGGAATATAAATTTAACAACATGGAGCGCAACGATAGTAAATTAAAAATTCTCCATCTAAACACAGACGGATTGAAAACAAAATCCATACAATATGGAAACTTCTGTTGCACAATAGACACAGACATAATAACTATTTCAGAACAGGGACTCAAAGATGAAGAACTTATCAAAATATATAACTATGAAACCATCAAGACGACTCCTACTGAGGAAAGGTAGGATGGTACTGCAATCACCATTAAAAAGAGCACACTAGATGCCCAGGAACGAGAGGTTGATGAGGTGTACGCTGCTGTGACGTTGCAGATGGAATTCTCTCCGCTCGCAATAGCAGGAGCTTACCAACCTCCACGCTGCTCATGCATACATATCCACTCGGTGATGGAAATATTCGGCAAGAATTACCCAACCATACTATTAGGTGACCTAAACGCAAGATTTCCGGAGTCTAGTACAGAACCAAAAAACAACGCTAGGAAAAATTTAGAACTCCTGTTGGACAGAGACATTCTAAAACGCGTAGGATCAGACTTTCCAACCTACATTACCAGAAGAGCAGCAACCAAATCGGAGATTGTGCTAACCAGTACCAACTTGCCCTATAACATTCACATGGAACCAATCCCTGTCCTATGTTGTGATCACATTGGTTTTCTGGTTACCGTCAACCAGAATCCAATTTAAAACCCAATACAACCAAGGAAATCCTACAGAAGGGCAAACTGGGAAGCGTACAGTGCAATGCTGGAGGGTTTTGCTCAACTGGAACTGGAAGGTAAAACATCGAGGATCTAAAAGGAATAACGGACGCACTAATTAGGAAAATCCCAGAAGCTGAGAAGAGATGAGTGCTGAATATTAAATAAAGGACGCTCCCCCATTCAACATGTACGAAGGAGATTAAAAGGAAAACAAGAATAAAAAGAGAAGTACTCAGAAATAAGGGAAACTAGCACAAATAGAACAAATGTTACAAAACTAAATCAACTAAAAAGCGATATGTTATTTCTTATAGAAGAACAGCAAGGAGACCAATGGAACGAGCTAATAAACAAAATAGAAAATACAGAAGAACCCGAAAAATCCTGGAAATTGATAAATTTAATAAAAGGTCGACCTCCTAGGAAAAAATTAAAATTAGAAACGAGAAAGGATAATGCATAAGAAACAGAGAAGAAAGCAGACATATTTTTGGAAGACTGGAAAAAATTTATTCTATCAAGGAAGAGGACAACCGACATTACGACGGTGAAACCGAAGAAAGAGTCGATACATTGCTACGAATAAACAGGCACAGACTTACTCTGGAAAGAAGAGTGGACAGTAGCACACAAGACAACCGAGGAATAGAAATACAGATCACCGAAGAGGAACTGAAATATACCATAAGTTATTTTAAACAGAAGGCACCAGGGAGCACCGGGCTCACAAGGTACATTTATGAAAAAGCTCCACGGAACATAATTAAAGCAATAGTCGATCTATTCAATGCATATCTTAACATAGGAGCGTATCTAGAGAAGGTTAAAAAAGCAAAGATGGTTTTTCTGCTAAAACAAGGGAAACCATCTGACCTGGTTTCCAGCTTTAGGCCTACATCTCTATTTAACTTACTGAGCAAGGTCGTCGAAAAGATACTGAATCAGAGACTAGTCGCTTTCCTCGAGAAAAACGGGAAATACAACGAAAACCAATTCGGATTCCGAAAGGAAAGAGACGCGACTACGGCAATTGCTATACTGACAGAAAAAATCGCACAGGCCAAAGCAGGAAAGGGATATGTGAACGTGGTCCTCCTCGTTGTCGATAAGGCCTTCGACTTTTCCTCATATCTCATTTCCTTATATCCGAATTACAAAACTTATTGATCACCCCTCGTATATGCCCAGAGTGGCCGCGAGTTCATTCAAAATCTAAGGGCACTCCCAAGAGCGAAGGCGCGGTCAGCCGAGCAGCTGGTGAACCTAGGTCAAGGAAACGAAGCCACAGGTCACTCAGTTCTGTTGAACTAAGAATAAGAAGCTTCTGTGTGCGCTTCGCCACGCGGATAAAGGGAAATTAAGCAAATTTGGATCAATAAAACGAAAGTTATTCGCAATTAAGCAAATTTCGAGAAAAATTCAGGTATCAAAAATTATCGCCTTAACACTTAGATTACTTGTAGAGAAAAGCGGCATTGCTATCCTAGCAAGACTCTTGATTTCAATCTCATCTCGTCTAGATAATACGCTTATCAAATCTGTCAGATCTCTCTCTGCCGCGAAGTGATCGTAAAGCTGGGCTGCCAAGATTGTCTTTCAATTGGAGCCACTGCAGAGACTGTCAAGCGCTTCAAAAGTGTTTCAATAATATTCTGTCAACCTATGAGAAAAGATGTTTAGGAAGGCTAGTAAATCAAGAGGTAGGCTAAGAAAGACATAAAAATGAGAGACCAACCTATTATCCGAGTTTTGGAGAAGAACCGTTTCAAGACAGTTGTGGCAGATTCCTGAGCAATTACTGACATTTTGGCCATCAATCTTTACAGGTAGACTGTGTCAGTTTGGTAGGAACAAGAAATTCTTCAACCTAACTCAGCGGCGGGCAAGCCATTAATCAGTCGAATGGACAAGAAAGCTCGTCTTGTATTTGTCAGTGAGCAAGTTTACTGGACGGGTGACCAACGAAGCCAAGTCCCTTTCATTGACGAATCTAAATTCAATTTGCTCGGACTCGATAGAAGAAGGTGGTTTCTCCGCGGAGCAGGTGAAAGATTGACTATCAATTGCACCAAAAAAGAGCGAAGTTTCATACTTTTGGGCGTAATTTTAGTGAAGCCACTGGGACACAGTGAGTGCATAAGTGTACAAGGAATTGCTGCCACATCATGCTTTGCCCAATCTGCAAGCCTCAGAAAATCAGCCTGCAATTTCCATTCAGGTTGATGCCCTCTACCATAGAATAAAATCGATGAAGATATTCCTGGACGTAGAGAACATTCCGGACCTGAGCCCCATTAAAAATGGTTGGAAGCCATTCTGAGAGAAAACTAAAGCGAGGCATCTGAACACATTGAGAGAACTCGGGAAAATTCCTCAAGATGAATGGAGCAAAAATACTGCACAAGTGTGTCAACAAATGTTTCATCGCTCTGGTAGGAAATCTAAAAACATCATCGAGAATAAACGCTTCCATACTAAATAATAATTACTTGTACAGATAATTTCCATTTATAATTTAATCGTCATATTCTAATAGAAATTGGTTTCTGCTGTCGTTCGGGTCATTTTAGATACCAGTTTTTCTAGTAAATAATTATTTATTTGCTGATAACGAGACTTATTTACATAACGATTACCTAAACAAAGTTGCTAACATTTTTGGACACTTTTGATTTTCTCTGGCGTAAGTTATGGAAGATGTTGAGATAGAAATACAACCGTTCCAATTTTGGGGGACGTTAATGTAGCTATATTGAAGCCATCCGACAGGATTTATCGTCGTCCCTCTCTTGCGTAATCCTTTTGCATATCTTTTGACCTGAAGGGATGCTAACACACTAACATACCACCTCAAATCACTCATCAATACCCTGATCCTTCCACTCTTACAAACTCTGCTCCATTCCCACTTCCTCTCTCCTGGTCTTTTAAGGGATCCTATTTTCACGTTGCAAAGCGATCATCAACCCGGTTATTATCGCAGCTGAGGCGTTGGCCATTTTTGGCTTTGCAGAAACGTGGTTAGGTTAGGTTAACGAAGTTACTATTATTTCTGTGCCCCCGCGAGGTCTATTTATTCATATTAATTGCTACTCGTACGGGCCTTGGAGTTGTGGTTGGTTTAATTACTGCCATATATCTTCTACCATCTCTCATGCAATCCGAATCTCCCAACAATTAGGAAGCTACGCTTGCAACTTTATCTCTGGCACCCACTCTTACAAGTACGATGCTTTCTTCTCCCCAAGGTCATCTAACGGACAAATTCTTTGATGACCTGGAGGAATTTCTTATCCCTCTACAACCTTACTTTTGGGGGGAACTTTTAAGATCAACTAACATACGCCGTCCTATTTGCAACTTTCTCACATATTTACAACTTTGCTCTCGCTCTTTCTCTCTTTCATCTGTCTCATTCCCAACACACACAGGGAAATAAATACCCTCGACCTATTCGCTTCCTATGTCAAAATTCATAGCCTAACCATAACTGACCCCTCCACACACATTTCTGTCTCCCCCCTCACCGGATTTTGTTTCTCGTTTTCGTGTCCTACATAAAATCTTTTCACACTCTGCCGCCAAGCCTCATCATGGTCGGCTCTCTTCCAGTACCAAAAGAAGAGATAACATGAGAAATCACCTCTCTTTTCCCGATAGACTCTGCTATTACCTCTATTGGCCTCGACCCTACTCTCCGCTATTCCACACCTGATTACTTAGTTAGTTAGTCAGTGCCAATCCTTCCTTGATACTTGGAGGATCCCCGACAGGATAATGAAATTTATATGAGGTCAGTATGACATTCATTAGTCAGCCCGAGGGCGCCAGGAGCCGGTCCTCTTTTTGGGGAGAGGTGCCAGGACGTATTTTGTTCTTGACACCAAACAGCGTTCAGGTGGAAGCCTTCGTCACCTCGGGGGAAGGGACCTGTTCGGCGTCAGAGGTACGTGGATATAGCTACCCATCGGCAGGATTCCTTAGAACAGAGAGAGTGCGTTGTGTTTCAAAGACGGGAGAGGAAAGAAAGCAGTGTTGTGATTGGCTATGTGTGAGGTGAGGGGTGTAAGATCTACCCACCCGAATACAGGGGTGAGCACAGCGCGTCCACCAATCGGTAGCCAGATCTCTACGTGCGCTGACGTTTGTGTCCGCTCATGCCGGGATTCGGAATCGAACCCAGTACCGCGACGATGGGAGGCCAACGCCTTATCCACTCGCCTAGCATGAGCTCTTGTCGCTGATTATCTCTCCCGATCCCAAAGTCGATGCCCCCATTCTGCCGACCTGAACACGCCGCAGAGATGGGCCCAATAGTTCGCATCTGCTAATTTGAATTATGAAAAACACAGACGTGCATGTGAGAGACATATTCAGGTTGCGCGCAAACTCCTAGTGGTTAAACAGAACCCATCCCCGTTGTTTATTCACTTGCTTCTTTCTCCTATACCGTCAAATGAAATTCCGCCCGTGTGGCTCACACACACCGTATCCATATAGATATCAAAGATAAGCGACGTAATTTGTTCAATCTTATCACTAATCTCTCAGCCTCTCTGAAACCCCACTCTCTTCACCTTATCTCCCCTACTTAATTCTCTTAAAAGATAGTCTATATCTGCTCTCACATATCAAAGTCTTATATGGCCAACATCCGATTCGTGAGTACTCATTTGAGTATTACATATTATTTTAGTCTTCTTTTAGTCTTCACTTGAGTAATATATTGAACATTATTGATTGTTATGGCGGCAAAATTAGCTCCGTTGGTACCTTTATTCATTAAACCTGAAATATGTTATAATTTGAAACTAAGCAGTGATGTATTTCACCCCGTTATAAAGTATAAATCATATAAATATTTAATTAACTTAGCACACGAAAGCAGGAGCTGTTAGCATAGAAACAACAGATAAATTGTTTAAATAACTTTTTATGTTATGTCCAAACAGGTGTGTAACAATATGTCTTTCATTTGCAGGTAAATAACAAATATCAGAGGTGAATTTATAGAGAGAATGTTAAGTAATTCTCGTTGTGTTATTGTTTTTTGTTTTATTTGGACAAGTCTATTTTTGTTTCTTTGTTTTATAGGTAGTTTAAAGTTTGGCAGGTGTCCTAGTGGATAAAGATAATTATTTACTGCTTGTATGTATGTGTGTTGAAGTGTTAGACCTCAAAATAAGAAATATAATCATAGATACGCTTGAATCTGAATATATAATTTCTCCTTTATTATAAAGCTGGACTTCATAAACCCTCTCGACGCCTTTTATGCAAACAAACAAATAATAATTTCTTTTAGTGCAAAGTCTTCCAATCAGTTTAAATACTTCTTCGATCCTGTAATCTGGGCATAAAGAAGTCTACGAGTAGTTGGACCAACGTAAGCTCTAAACCGGTTCACCTGGTCTTCATTTTGAACGTGAAAGCAATGGAGCAATGAACGAGTCCCGAAGAGCTCTTAAAACCATCCTTTGGCTTTACATGTCTAGGTTCGAATTAATTTAACACTGAAATCAGTTAAGTATTGACGGTGGATGGTCGGTGGAGTCTCTTGAGTTCTTTTACGAGGTGATTTCTTCTTGAAATTTGTGAGTGGAAGATACGTGTTTATAGTTCGCTTCCAAGTAATAAAACATTATTAATTCGGACGGAGAAATCATCGGAAAAGATTATCGGGCGTTTGGAGATCTTAGAGATTATATTAACGACATGTTTATACTGAACCATTTCAACCAATGGTATAGTGGCAAGTTATCTACTTTTTGGTGGATTTACAGTATGTTAGGTTCTATATTCAAACGACCTGCGTTGCAAATTATGTAACAAGCAACCTTATCTTAAAAATTAGACCATTTTTTCTTTATATGAGTTGGTTCCATGTGAGGTACTTTGGCTTTGATTACTCTATTCATACAAAGAGTTATGGTTTCTATTTCACCCCGTACCATTCAAGGAATTTCTACCCACTAATAATGTATTTCAATCACACGTTAATTATTGTTTAACCTGGTTGTTTTTACCACTACAATAAACACTTATGTCCATCATCTAGAGGTTAACAGACTCAACCTGGATTGTCATGGAGATTTTCCCTCTGCCTCCCATCGTTGGCTGTAAATAAAACCAAATATTTAGAGGAAAGATTTAGAAATCAATTGAACATTGCACGATGCGATTTACCTCGCCCTGGGACTTAGTTTATAAATCAATGGCTTAGGAAGAATATAAAAAGGCATTTGTGTATTGCACTGATTAATGGCACCGAGGGGAAGGGTGGGTCCGTAGAAAATTAAGCCCATCATTCCCCATTCAAATAGCAATTATAGATAAAGCAGAAGACGACGATGAAGACAATGTAAGGATGGCCGTTCCAGAAGGCAGAGTACCTAGGGGGCGTGATAAGTTCATTGCGGAAAACAAGTGGGTAGGTACTGCGGTGTTAAGGTTTTGAGTTTACGAAAGAGGACCTTGAAAGCGATTCGGGATCGAATATCTGCCCAGTGCTGCTCAAGGAGGGAGGATGTTTCGCGATGGAAACGTCGCTGGTGGAGAACTAAAAAGTGTGAAAAGTCATGAATAATTGAAAAGAGGAAGAATGGGATCTATAGAGAAGAGAGAGATGCAGTAATCAAAGGGAGAGGAGAAGAAAGTGTGAATGGCCATTTCGAACAATAGTCACCTTGGTTTTGAAATATAATTTAGTATCTAAGATAACGCCCAGATTCTTCATAGATTTGGAACAGAGAGACTTGAAGCCGCCATGTTCAAAAGAAGGACCAATAGTTATAAAGCGAGCCATGCCCTCACCAAGGTTCATTAATAAAACTTCAGTTCTTACGTGATTGAGTTTCAGTTCTGCGAGAGACATTCGATAATATATCGCCTCCGAAGAGAAGATTTCTAAGAGTCTCAGCAAATGTAACTGCGGAGAAAGTAATTTATCTTTACATGTTATTAGTATAGAAACCTAAGAATAGACGAAAGCGATGTTTAAGAAAGACCAGAGGAAAATATACGAAGGCAAAGCTTAAGAAGGACAAGGTGAAATATAGACGACGGCAATGCTTAAGAAACACCAGGGAAAAAATAGACGAGAAAGAACAAACCAAGGACTGAGCATTGCAGAACACAAAAGCTTAATTCACCTCACCCAGATATATCAATCACACCCGATATGAATAGACTGAGTATCAGATGCTGGATAGCAGCGGAAACAGTCAAGGGTGGTTTCAGAAACACTCTAAATTCAAGTAGACGATGAAGATGAACAATAAGATCGACTGTACTGAAGGCTGTGGAGACATCAAAAAAAAGTACTAAAGTGGAATGCACACCTGAATCGGAGGTCTATGTATTAGAGTTTATTTGGTGCTCTGACCAGCCTTGCAGCCAGGCTGGAAGGTAGTATCAAGGTTGAAGAATGGCAGGTGATCGAGAATCCAGGATGACAACAGCTTTTCAGTGCTTTGGAAAGGAACTGGTGGTTATGGGCTTGGCGATATTCTGTGGGATATTTTGGGTTTAGTTTAGGTTTATTAAGGATCGGTCGAATAGCACCATGTATGAAATTAGATGGCACTATTGCAGGTGAGGCGGATGTGTTGAATATACTGATGAGGTAGAAGAGAAGGACTTTGTGGAGTTGACGAGAGGGACTTGAAAGAAAATTCTGCTCCGCCACCCCTTGGGTTACGCAGTACAACTTAGGTTGTCTTTCCTTCAGAAAAATGTAATAATTTCAGAAATAGTTAAACGCTGCGTTACTAGTTAGTTTCCGACCTAAGACAATTGTTTTACAATTAAAAATTAGTGAGACTAGGCATTTTTACCATTGCAGAACCAAAGACTTTGAAAGAAACTATTCGAAGCCTATAAATTTCTCAAATGTTTTACTGAACCTAAAAATTAAACTCGATTAAAAAGACTCAATTTAAATGATATGAGTAATTTTCGGGGGATTTTTTTTCACCTTTAAACAACTTGGTAAAGTTTCCTCTCTCGAAAAGTTGTTCACAGGACTCTGGTAAAGTGATTTAAAAAATGATACTATGAACAGTTTCAGAGAATCAATATTATTTAAATTACAATAAAATGAGACCCCAAAAAAGTGTAATTGGCAAGAACTCTTCCCTCGATTTGTAAATAACACAGGAACTCAAGTGATAAAGCCTATTGTCGTGGTATGACATTACATTATATTAATATCATATTGTATCTATGGGAGAGGACCACTAGCTTAAAAGCGAACCGACAAAAGGAACGGAAAACCACGCGTTCAGACGGGCTGAGTAACGAGAGAGTGCAACGAGGTCAGGAAAATTATGGACAATAGCAAAGTTCAAGGTTATTTAAAGAGACTTGAACAAAAATAGAATTGTATTTACACAAAAAAATTAATGAGAGAATTGAAGGGTAAAATTACCTCAGAGAATTAACGGGCAAAAATCACATTAATAAACGAAGGAGGAAAGATTAACTCAATTGGGTTACTGAAGGGGGGAGAGGGGGTTGGCTTACGGATGTCTTCTGCTCTTGAGGTGAGGCCGCTCAAACTTCAAAGCGGGAGGTTGGAGTGATGACGGTTCTCCAAAAGCAAGGGGGGGGATAACTTCCGGTCCAGGAGAGAGTATTTCGGCTACCCGAAATGAGGTGGGCTTTTACAGGAGTTGATACGCGATCTTTCAGTGGAATTACCTCCTGGCTGGGGCTAATTCTAAATACACAAAATAGTCCAGCTGTCACTTTGCTTTGTTGCTAGCACTTGACTTGGAACTATGGGGAAATCTTCTTGGTTCTGGTGAGACTTCTCAACTCTGTGTGTCTTCCGGGGAGTCGAGCGTTATTTATATTCGAGGCTCTCCCCGGAGTTAGGGGTTAGCGGGAAACAGCTCTACTCTCGAAGGGCCTCGAATCTTCTGGCAGAGCTATTTTAGCGCGCATAAAGGTGAATCGTGGGGAACTCTTTTCGAGGCTACCGCTTGTGGAAGGGGGGGGGGAGCCTTACCACTTTAGTCCTAGCTAGGCCGTGTGCTGCATATGGAAGTTCCTTTTTGCTAAAGATCTTCCACGTGGGGATTCTCTCACACATCTTCCAACCGAAGGATAATGCTTTACAGATAATTTGCGTAGGAAAGGATAATCCCAACCCGTCAAACTAGTATTATCAAAGGCCTAGGGAAATTCTTACCTGCTACGACAGGTGTACACACAAAAGAACGTAAATCTGAGCTCAGCGGAGAATTTACGGGCATAAGCCTTAAACAGGTCGATTATAGAGAATTTAACTAATACAATTTTAAACAAAAGAAAAATCACAGGAGAACATTGGCGACATTTCAGTGGAACCCCCCAAAAAGGATACAATTAAATGGAGGCATAAATATGGGACAAAAAAAAACTTAACAATTTAGTGGACAAAAAAAAATCATAATAGGAACATTGATGATATAATATATATATATATATATATATATATATATATATATATATATATATATATATATATATATATATATATATATATATATATATATATATATATATATACACAATTCACGTGGAGAACCTTCGCTCCCGCGGGAGTATGGATGAGGTAATCCACGGGTCCTCTGGCCTCGAGGACGGCTAAGGATTTTGTTGCTTCCCGTGGAAAGTAGCACCATCACCTTCACGCCAGGCTTGAATTTTTGTTCCCGTGACTTAAGGTCCAATTAGGTCTCAAATCTCTCAATAAGTCCTTTTTCACGGGATACGAGATTCGTTTGTTGCCTCGGGTGGACTTACGCTTGAGGGCTTTAGTTTTCTCCCAAAGGTTGGGGGAGAGTTGCGCACATCCTTCTGGGCGCGAGAAAACTTATCGCTCCGGAGGGCTTAGAACTTCGGGTCGATAGGGGTTTTCAGGGGAACAGGTGCACGGTATCACAGGGCTGCCTGTGTACGGAAAATCAGGGGCTGGGCCACGGGATAGTCGTGAATTACGGGGTTCTGACCGAATAAAACGGAGCAGAACTGGATTGGGGCCGCTACCACTTCGGCCCAACCGGACATATAGTCACACTCGATGTGATAACGAATTACTGGGAAACGACTCGCTCGGCCAAGGTAGTCGTGGAACACCGCAAATTTCTTGTTGCCCGGGCCTAACAGGGGGGGAGTAGGTCCTCAGACACTATAATACAGGTGCACCCGGTGTCACGGACGAGGATGGATACTCGGCGACCGTTCACAGTTCCGTTCTCGAACTTCAATCCACCAGGGTTGTTCTCATTAAAGAAAAAATTTACCCGATGGACCGGGTCTTTGTCGGGCGAGGGAGGTTCGGGAGTCTTCTGAGGCGACGGAGGAGGATCAGGGGTGGCCCAGATTTGGTGTACTTGGTGGGACTGAGAGTTTGCGAATCGAGAGTTTTGAGGGCAGTTCGTGCGGTAATGGCCGGGAACTCCGCAGGTGTAGCAGACGATCGGGTTCTTTTGGTACGGCACAACCGGGGGAGAAGAAACTAGGGGCTTAACGTCTCGTTGTTCAAATGGATGGAAGTTTCTTGGCTTCAAGGGACTAGGAGCTTTGGTAAATCTTGGAACCAATTTAGGGGGGGTCTTAGGGCCATAAAATTTAGTTTTGTGGGGCGATTGGGGAGCCTTTTTAACACCCTTAGAGTATAAATCGTAACTACCCGCGTAAACATCGGCCTCTTCCAAGCACTCCTTGAAAGTGGCGCAACGTTTATCCTTAATGAACGCGCGAATTTCTGGAGCCACGGCAGCTAAAAGCTGATCCCTAAGGAAGAAGTGTAGAAGGGACTCGTAGACCGAGGGAATCTTGCAGCATCCAGCCAACACTGAAGGTTTCTTTGGAGGATGTACCCGTGTTGTCGAAAGGTTTTTCCAGGGCGGATCCTTTCCTAACGGAATCGGGAGCGGTAGAATTCGCTATTCATGTGAACAGCGGCTAGCAATTCGGACTTTAACGTGGAATAGTCCAAAGTTGCTTCCGGTGGAAGGGATACGAAGATATCCCTTAACTTGGCATTTAGAAGGGGAAGTAAGCGAGCGATGCCATCATTTTAAAGAACGCATCTATTGATCTGAAAGATTCTCTCAAAAGGGGCCAAGAATGACCCCAAATCCTCTTCATCATTGAAAGCAGGAAGGTGGACTGAAGGAGTTTAGGGAATTTCAGTCTGGGAACCGATGGACTGAGAATCCATTTGATTTCGGCTCATTTCCAGCTCATGCTGCCTAATTTGTTCACGTTCTTCCATCTCCATCTTCACTTTGTTCTCCTCTATCTTCAGTTTGTTCTCCTCCATTTTGTTCTTCTCCATCTCCATCTTCAGTTTGTTCTTTATCTCCGTTTTCAGTTTGTTCTCTTTCATCTCCATCTTCAGTTTGTTCTCCTCCATCTCTATCTTCAGTTTGTTCTCCATTTTGATCTTCTCCATCTCCATTTTTCTTAGTTTCTCTTCCCTTCGCTCTGCCCGTTCGTTCCTCTCTTCTTCCTGTACGTAATTTAGCAGGTCTTTACCCGAAACACCTAACATTTCACCCTAACTCTTGAATTTTTCGAAGGAGGACATTTTTACGCAGTTAACTGAGGGAACACTGATACGCGAAATGAATACTTGAATATTCGTGAAGGCCTTGATCACAAAAAAATATTAAGATACAGCTACTTACCTCTGCTGTTTCTAAGCGGAAAAAA
This sequence comes from Ceratothoa steindachneri, assembly GCA_963969495.1. NCBI lineage: Eukaryota > Metazoa > Arthropoda > Malacostraca > Isopoda > Cymothoidae > Ceratothoa > Ceratothoa steindachneri. The sequence continues at coordinate 45,364,664 of OZ018331.1, forward strand.
ATTAAAATGGTCCTACCGGAATTAGGATACCAAAGACCTTAACTCTTTTGGATTAATAACCAGGAGAGTCTCCAAAATTCGAACCCAATAAAAACAAATGAATTACCTGGGGGCCAACACAAAATCTAAATAGATTACGTTCCACGGTTCTGCAAATAACTTGAACTTGCCTTCTGCCAGTACAATACAAAAATTAAAATAAAAAGGATGTACGTGAATAACAAGGGAACTTCTAATGTTGAAATTAAAATGACACGGGTTCGTAAAAACCCCAACACACTTGACACCAGAATTATAAAATATGTATATTAATATATATATATATGTCAGGGTATGACATTACATTATATCAATACCATATTATATCTATGGGAGAGGACCACTAGCTTGAAAGCGAACCGACAATAGGGGCTGAAAACCACGCGTTTAGACGGGCTGAGTAACGAGAGAGTGAAACGAGGTCAGGCAAATTATAAGCAATAGCAAAGTTCAAGGTTATTTAAAGAGACTTGAACAAAAATAGAATTGTATTTACACAAAAAAATTAATGAGAGAATTGAAGGGTAAAATTACCTCAGAGAATTAACGGGCAAAAATCACATTAATAAACGAAGGGGGAAAGATTAACTCAATTGGGTTACTGAAGGGGGGAGAGGGGGTTGGCTTACGGATGTCTTCTGCTCTTGAGGTGAGGCCGCTCAAACTTCAAAGCGGGAGGTTGGAGTGATGACGGTTCTCCAAAAGCAAGGGGGGTGGGTAACTTCCGGTCCAGGGGAGAGTATTTCGGCTACCCGAAATGAGGTGGGCTTCGACAGGAGTTGATACGCGATCTTTAAGTGGAATTACTTCCTGGCTGGGGCTAATTCCAAATACACAAAATAGTCCAGCTGTCACTTTGCTTTGTTGCTAGCACTTGACTTGGAACCATAGGGAAATCTTCTGTGTTCTGGCGAGACTTCTCAACTCTGTGTGTCTTCCGGGGAGTCGAGCGTTATTTATATCCGAGGTTCTCTCCGGAGTTGGGGGTTAGCGGGATACAGCTCTACTCTCAAAGGGCCTCGAATCTTCTGGCAGAGCTATTTTAGCCCGCATAAAGGTGAATCGTGGGGAACTCTTTTCGAGGCTACCGCTTGTGTAGGGGGAAGAGGGTAGGCGCCTTTTGCTGCACATGGGAGTTCCTTTTTGCTAAAGATCTTCCACGTGGGGATTCCCGCACACCTATGCATTGATGATTTCTCCATAATCCTTTCTTTGCTCTATAAAATAAGTACATTTCTTTTTCCTCATACACGAGGGGGAACAAGGGAAAGGAGACTTTCATTCATTCCTAATGATTATTTACGAAAAGCTTCGTCTGATAAAAAACAATAATTCAAAAAACAAATCCAAACTTTTCACCGGTCGTCGAATGTCCAGATACGCCGTTTCCTTGCCTAGGCATAGCGTTAATGGAATTCCGTAACCATGGAATCCTCATAATTGCAACAATATTTGCTTTTATTCAACCCATAGTAGAAGTTGGTATTTGAATCTTTTTGCTTATATTTTCCTCTTTCCTTGTCTTCTTCTTTTTCATTTTCTTATTTATTTTACTTATCTATACTAACCCGTATTCAAATTATGCCTTTATGCTCCCTTTTATTACTTAAACTCGGGATGATTGCGTCGTAAGGAATCAACGGGGCGACAGCCGCCTTCTCCTTTGCTCGCCTCAGCCACGTTCTTCCTTTTAGAGGCGGCGCGAGACGGAGTTTTGAACTCTGCCGAATCAAAAGTACTCTTACTTTTGGTCCTCGTTCGAGGTACTCTTTCGATTCCTATTCAGGAGAATTGCGCTTCCCTAGACGTTACATTTCTTATATGTTTAGTTGGGCGGTGCACATACCACACATTTTCAACTCTCCTAACCTCACTTCTTTCTTTATGAGCCGCTCTTTAGAAACTATTGTGCCACGTTGCCTTCGTTGTTTTCGCTTCTTAGTCAATATCAGTAAGAGTAACAATTCATTCTTACTCTGTGTGTGGTAATGCCTTCGATGGTAACATCAGCTTTCTTTTTATGCTTAAGGGGATTTTGTGTTTGAGCTTTTTGATGGAAATTCGAGAAGGTAGGCGAAGTTTGATTTCCATCCTGGGTCTGATTGGGCCTACCTCAATAAAGAAGCTGAAACCAAGATTGAAAAGGACAAAGAGTAACATGAGTAAATATCAGTTAACTCAGACTGTATTCATACCACCAACAAAACTACACCACTTACAGCTACTGCAAAATGCCATAATTAATGTATTAAAGACAGGAATCCATCCTTTTTAAATGGAGGACTTTGGTCTCTGGTTGGAGTCAAATTCCCCCACTCGCTACTTCTATCCCTCTAACTCAAAAATCCAAGAACTCGCATTTTCCTTTAGAAGAAGTTATAACGCAGGACATAATGAGAGAGTAGTCAAATCAATAAGTCTTATATCCCTCCAAACGTGCTCAGAACGCCAAATTTGGTTTGATAATTTTTAAGGTCTCAAAAAGTATCATATTTAACGCGAGAAATTGTCCCAATACTAATTAAAACACTGACTGATCAAGTAAGATTTCTCTGCCCTTTGAGGTCAGACATCTTGAAGGATTCGGATAGAAAACCTTCATCCTTTATATCCTCATCTTACTGGATTTTACGATTCGTTAATTTTAATATTTAGATCGTAAAAACGAATTTTACACAAAGTGAAAGTTGATATTGTGCTTTGCAACTGACATTGTAAAAATGGTCATATGCATTTCCACAATAATTTAAAGGAGATAGATTTCTGGTGTGTAAAAAATAGATATTTCAGACGTTTCTTCTCAAAGGTTGGCACATCATGTTTGGTGATAGGAAACAAGATTATAAGCAAATGGTGAACCAATGGAACTTACACTACATAGCACTAAGAGACAGAATTAGTTAGTAAACAAACTAAATATTAAAAGGAAAAGTCTTAAAAATAGTTCCAAATTAAATTGAGTTAAAGAAAAGGAATAAATGGAGTTGCCTAACTTATTAGATTGGCTTCAAACAAGAGGCGTTAGAATGCAGTCAGAAAGCAAAGACTGCTGAGTCGCCTTCTGGTGCCTAAGGCTTTTTAGTCTCCGTTGCAGCTGTCTGTGTCACGTTTTTCAGCCTCTAAATTATTCAAAGAGATTGAACAGCAGCCATAGCGTCAGCATTTTGAAACCGGCGCGAATCATCAAGATGCAGGTAAATCCTTTCCTATATTCAGATGACTTTCAGTCTTCCATGGCAGCTAACATTTTTTAAACTATAACATTACTCTCTATGCTCTCTAACGTCGTTGACTGTTCACCGTAATTTCTTATTTTCCTGAATAAAGGACATAAAATATCGTTAAATTTAGTCAGAAAACCCTGTATAAATGACATAATGGTTTCTTGATCACTACAGAAGATACAAACTATTAATTCGTATTTTTCAATACTTTATTCCTAATTTGACGTCTCTACAAATCTTTGGGCGATTTTTTTTTCTAGATTTCAGCTATTTATGGTCCCTTAATTAACTCCAAATTACATAAATGGAAGGGTTAAATTGACCGTCCTCTTTGAAAAAAGGGGAATTCACCTCGGACGACTTCAGGGAAAAACATTTTGAGGAGGCTTTACTCTAAGGCTTAATAAAACTTGCACCCGAAACCTTTACCATTCTAACGGACGGCGAATACAGAAAACGTACAGGAAAAACAACCACGCCACCAAAGACTCCACAACGACCTAAGCAGGTAAGAGCATAAGTCCTAAAAACAATATAAACACAAACAGAAAACTATAGTGAACAAGACAATGGAGACATTAAAAATACATTTTAACTCGAACGGTTGGACGGACAATAAAGTACTTCTACGGTAATGTAAAACAATAATGTGACCCACACGTTGTATTTATCTTAATACATGGGATAATTGACACAGACGATAAAATGTTTTCCCTACGAAGTCTTCACTAAAAATCATAGCGGGGAACGTTTTGATGGATGTATAATAGCTGTGAAAAGAGGTCTTGACTTCAGATCAATAAGTGGACTCGATGAGTCATACATCGCTGTAAAAGTCTGTACGCCAGTGGTTGCCATGGTTCTGGCGACAGGGTACCAGCCCCCAAAGAGAAGGTACTTTTACCCCTTTACAACTTACTGTGCTTTGTGGCCACTGCAGAACCATTCTTTTTTTGCGACCTCAATACGAGGAGTACTGCCTCAGACTACAAGTCAACCAACCCAGGAGGTATAAATCTTGACACACTTATTAACAGGCAAATTAAGACAAGAATTGGACCAAACTTCCCCACATTTATTACTCATAGAACAATCATTAAACCAGACATAGTGATCACTAGCACTTTGTTTTCCTATAACTACTCCATTAAACTGGGCCCTCCAATCCCAGGCGACCACCAGGCTATCCTTATTAAAATTTCAAACTCCTCTTTTCAAGTCCACATCCCAGAACGCAAGAGTTACGCTCACACTAACTGGGATACGTATAATAGACTCCTCGAAAACTATATTCCCGACCCCTTAATTGACGCAAATTTAGAAGAAATTTACGAGGAGTAGGACAAAATTAATAAATATTTATTCAGGGCAAATAAAGAAGTCATTCCCCGGATAAATTTTAAAACCTTTCCTGCCACTAATTTGACCCCTAGGATGAAAGCCCTTGCGAGGGAATACAGGGACCGGATCGATGAAGTAACCCTTACTGGTCCCAACATTAATATGCACAGATGAACATGACAAATACGTGACGAACTAGTAACACTTATTAAGGACTAACAGAGTGCACTTTGGGACAATTTAATAGAGAGACTTAACCTAGAAAAGGACTCACGCACATTCTGTCAGACTGTAAAAAGATCCAAAGAAGGGCAGACAAAAACGACAATAAAACTTACACAAGGCAAGTCCGAAATTACTGAGACTCAAGAAATTGAAGAATAATTCAGACTCTTCTGGGAATCTATTTTTAAGATATCCCCGGAAGAGAATGATAACTTGGATTTAAACTTCGAAGATTTAACTATAAATGATCCAAATGGCCAGATACACAGAACCTATCCACATTATTCTGTATCACGAGAAAGGGAATGGAGGGACTCGGCAGTAGAATTACTGCCGAAGAACTCTCGGAAACCTTACAATCCTTTCGTCAACGAGCTCTTGGGCGGACAGGACTGACACGGGAGAAATTTATAAGAGCCCCACCGAACATCCTTCTGGGGCTTACGAATATCATGAATGCGTGCCTGAACGTGATTTACTTCCCTGACCACTGGAATATAGCAAAAAGGATATTCAGTTACAAAGCAAGTAAGCCACCGAACAGTCCAGTTAACTCCAGGCCTATATCTCTCTTAGAATTTGCAGGGAAAGTCTTTCAGAATATATTAGCCAACAGGGTGAGTATGTTCCTCGAAAATAATAATCTGCACAACAACCAACAATATGCTTCTAAAGGAAGCAAGGAACCGCCAGGGCGCTAGCCGGAATCATCGAGAAGTTAGCAAAAGTAAAAGTAGAAAGACATCATGCAAATCTGGTACTCCGTGACGTCACAAAGGCCTGCAATACAAAATCTTACACCTAAGCCTCAAAATAATACTTAATTGTGATCCAGTTTTGAAATTATTGTGAATCGCCAATTCTTCGTGACTTGTCCTAAATGGGGAAGGGGGTATGCTATTGGTGGCATCTCATCCCGAAATTGTCTTTCCATTGCTATTTTCTTCCTTTCTTTTTCCCTCTTCCTTCTGTCTCTCGGCAGATTCATCGTAGGAGAGCTTTGGCCCATATTTACAGTCCTCATTTAGAATAGATATATTTATATATATGCACATGGTCTTCCTCCAACAACTTTAAACAGTTCATACTAGCACATCTGTTATCATTTAAAAAATGCGACAACTATTTATTGTTATAGCAATCATTATCTAAAGGTAAATTAGTGACGCGTCATCGAGACAATAACATTCCCAAGGTAAAGTAGCTCATTAGGTTCAAGGTCAGACTCAACTCGTTCCAAGGGGTATCCATAAGGGTATTTGCGGCCGGTAAAGGCCGTTAGAATTTATTTTTATTTTCAAGTGAGTGGTAGGTTAAGCATCACTGTAATGTCAAGTAGGTTAAGTTAGAAAGCCTTACTTATAATTTTTTTAGCTCGTAATATTTCTGTGGTTCATGTTTATTCATTTTTGTGTTTTAATTAAAGTTTAGTTTGTTTTAAATATTTTTTATTCTATTGTCGATCGCTACGTATGTCACAAGTAACCCTTAAAGTTTAAAGTAGTCAATATATCACGATAATAATAATCAATCATATATGTAGCACTCTTAGAGAGATAAAACGTTAATCGCAGAGTAGTATGTAAACAACCCGTAAGTACCAACTCCTTCCATCAGTTGGTCCTTCCTATACAACGACTTAAAAATTTGGTGTCAGGTGTGGGGTCCTTCCGATAATACGACATAAATGCTTGCTGTCAAGTTTGATGGGTATTGGAAGAGCTCAGTAGAAGTCGTGTTTTGTATTCCCTTTAGGAATAATAAAGGTGTGCCAAGCATTCGAGGAAAGATTCAAACATAACAAGGTCGTTAGATAAATTTCTGGTGATTAGCCTGTCAAGGTTATTTATTACTTTCTTGTCGAAGTGGTATTCCAATCAGCCAAGTATTAGGATCAAGTGAAGTTAGTAGCGCGCTTCCTGGTTAGATGTTGCATAAGTACCTTTAGCATATCGGTAAGGTTTAGGACGAACAGACAAACACAAAATGGATTCGGTCGATAGATTATACCAACAAGCCCATATTCTCGGAATTAAAGGTGACGATATGGATACCTACGCCTTGTCAGAACTGAGAATAGAAATGAAAGAAGAAACAGGAGAAAGAAGATTACAGTGGGAAATAGAAGACGATGAAAGAAGAATACAGAGGAGAAGTAAAACAAAGGAAAGAATAATCCAGTTGAAAAGGGAAGCAGAAGAATTAAGAATGAGGTTAGAAAGAGAAGCTGAAGAAAGAAGAATAAAGATAAAAGAGAAGATGATGAAAGAAGAATAAAGAGGGAAAGTTGAGCAGAAGATAGAAAAATAAAGATAAAAAGTGAATAGAGGAAAAAATAATACAGATGGAAAGAAAAATAGTGAAATCAAGCAGAAAGAGAAGAGAGAGAAGCAAAAGAAAGAATGCTCGCACTTAAAAGAACCACTAGCGAGAATCAGATGGAGGTCAAGCTGGTTGTATCCCGGCCTAGACCCCGGGATGTACCTACGATGGAAATCCCACCAAATGGGGTGACAATGAAGGATGAAAGAAATGTTAATGCGATACACCCAGGTAATCCGATTCAGATGGTATACGAAGATAATGAGTATCACCTACCACCAGTAGTCTTCCCCCAGAACGAAGCATCCACGGAGTTACCACTAAAACTCCAAGTCGTAGTGAGCTCCAAGCCCATTAACGATCTGGTAAGGAAAATTGTTTTCGAACCAATTAGATCGAACCCAGACTCGAACTCCCAAGCTACCTTGTTAAAGGAGGAATATGGGACCCATGCGCCCATCATTTATGCCACAGAGCAACAGGCCGCTCTAGCCATAAGGGTTAGTTCGAAATTATCCAAGTACCATAATTTGGGTAGTTCGCATAGGTTGGAGTACCACTACCATTTTGTGACTTACTTGGGTAGGCTCAATAAATCTAACGGCCGACTCAGGCGCGGTAAGGTAATGGTCATATAACACCAGTTTAATATTAGCTATATAAAAGGGGCCGATAAAGTAAATCCGCTCTAGAACCTGAGTCAAAACCCAATTGAGGATTATTTCAGCACCTAATAAGCGTGAAACCATGTTTTCATTTGTTTTTCGTGTTAATAGTTATCGTTTAGATCTAGTTTTTGAAAGAGTAGAAATGTAAGGAAGTAGCTAGTTTTTGTTTTGTTTTTTTGTTGTGTGTAATCTATGAATTAGGTTTTAGTTTTGTTTGAAGGTTAAATTGTGCGGGAAATATGTTAAATTGTATTGTAAAACATACCTACAGTACGGTCGCGAGGTCTATTTAGCCCATACTTTCGCACGCGCGCGCGTGTGCGCCCAAGTTTAAAGAAACGTAAGGTAAGAATTGAGTTGACCCCAGTTAGTTGTGATAATCAAGTGAAGGTTCAAAGACATGCAACTTTGCTTTTGCAGACTAGGTTGAGTTAGTTGTTTTGTATTTCACTAGAGTCCTCCCCCCATTAAGTTCTTCGAAGGGAGGCTTGTAGGGGAATCGACCCTCTCCCTCCTCTCTCAGTTGAGATAGGGGACTTTGACCACAAAACATCCAGGCCGTGTAGGTACCTTGGGTCAATCTCGTAACCACAGCCCCTCACTCCTCGTCCCTATGAAAAGCAGAACAGTTAAAACTTCAAGATCTCCCCTAAGAGTGTGTATTCAATTTCACTTCAAGTGCGAAATTGGAGACGCGTTTCTCTCAAGCTCGAAGGCAAAGCAGGACCAGATGTAAGTCTTCCTGAGAAAAACCGTTAGAGTAAGAACCCTCCTGCGGCCCGTCCACAAGCCACCTCCTCCCCTCCTACCCCTACCACAGTAGGGTAACGGCATATATACAAAAAAACTTGCAAAGAAATGGGGTAGAATACGTGAGTCAGCAAGCTACGAAGTTCCCGACATGAGACGAGGCCCCCAATACCAAGAAAAGTGACTAAGAAGCAGCTCATCCTCGAGCTAGTTCCTGTTTATCAAACCGAACTTTAGGTTAACTTGTCCAAGTTCAACTTATTCTCGTCAGACACCCCCCCCCCCCCACCTCTCTATCCTAGTGTATCACAAAGCACCGAGATAGGCCTGGCCCTTGAGGAATACTGGAACCAAGAAGCATCTCATGCTCGAGCTAGTTTCTGGTTATCAAACCGAACTTTAACTTAACTTGTCCAAGTTGAACTTATTTTCGTCATAGAACCCCCCCCCCCCTCTATTCTGTTGTATCACAAAACACCGAGATAGTCCTCGCCCTTGATGAATACTGGAACTAAGAAGAAGTTCATCCTCGAGCTAGTTCATGGTTATAAAACCAAACTTTAAGTTAACTTGTCCAAGTTCAACTTATTCTCGTCAGATACCCCCCCCCTCTATCCTGGTGTATCCGAAAGCACCGAGATAGTCCTCCCCATTGAGGAATACTGCAACTAAGAAGAAGCTCATCCTAGAGCGAGTTCCCCGGTGGTCACACTGAACTTTAAGTTAACTTGGTTTAAGAACCAAGTTCAACTTACTCTCTTCAGAGAGACCCCTCATATCCTGGTGTATCTTAAAGCACAGAGATAGTCCTCGCCCTTGAAGCAGAGCCCTCATGTCCACTACCTCCATCACTGCTCGGTGTCAAAGTATTCAAGCCTTACCGCATCGCTAGATAGTGCGAATTACTCCCCAGAGTAATCGGAACAGGAGATAGGAACATTCTTTCACTATCCCGTGGTGATATCCCTTCCTGCCGAAGGCGTGTGGCTCCCCAGCTACCACATTCGCCAAAGTCCTTCATGGCTTTCAAGTTATTCGCCTGCATCCTCCATCTGGCCGTCGGCCTGCGTCATCGAGACAATAACATTCCCGAGGTAAAGTAGCTCATTGAGTTCAAGGTCAGACTCAAACTCGTTCCAAGGGGTATCCATAAAGGTAGTTGCGGCCGGTAAAGGCTGTTAGCATTTGTTTTTATATTAAAGTGAGTGGTGGGTCATCCATCACTATAATGTTAAGTAGGTCAAGTTAGAAAGCCTTACTTAAAAATTATTGAAGTCTTTACTGTGTATTTAGTTCGTAATATTTATGTGGTTCATGTTTATTGATTATTAAAGAAGTCAATAATCAAGATAATAATAATCAATCATATATAGCACTCGTAGAGAGATATAACGTTAATCACGGAGTAGTACGTAAACAACCCGTAAGTACCAACTCCTTTCATCACTCGGTCCTTCCTATATCACGACATTGCCATATATACAAAAGTTATGTGTTAACATTTAGTTACTGCTTAGACAGTCACCCGAGGCGAGCTGATGAGCGAACGCAGTGAACAAATCCTATTCATCCATTGTGGAATCTGGATTTTCACCGATGAAACGCCGAGTAATTCAGCCATTTTGAAAAAAGACAAAAGCCTTTGCGATCTAAATGACCTATTTTTTTCGTTAAATCTACATTTTTGGATTCAATGATTTTCCGCTATTTAAATATAAATCATGATTGATTGCTTTTGTTACGAGTCTTGAAAACTAGGGTGAATCTTGCTAGATCAACTATTTATTTTATGCCATAAATTTTCAACAATGGATCTAGAACGGGGTTTCAGCCACTTGTGAACTCACAGCATCTTGCAGGAAGACGTTCTTCAACTCATTAACCTTGGGGGTTAAGGATCCTTTAGGATTTAAATTACACAGGCTGGTCAGATTTGATCGATGGGTTCTTATGTCCTTGGATCCATGAATCTGAGATTTCCTTTTAATTATCTTGAGGTCCAAGTCTTGTGATTTTGAGGCGAGACTTGGTGTAATGTTATAGAGGAAACATAACATTTTCCCCAATAGTGTTGAATCTCTAAATTAATATGGAAGCCAAGTGAATTGGAACACATTAATATGAATAAATGGTGAAAAAAGAAATTGTTTTCAAAATTCTACTCTCCATGGAAAAACAATTTATACTGGTAAATAACTAGTATCTACTAGGCTAATGATCCAACTTGACTTCTAGGGTTTCGAACTCGATGGTGTTGTGGTTAGGTTAGGTAAGGTTAACATTGGCTCAATCAACCTAAAATAAACCTGCCGCCTTAGGTTATAAAAACCTCTTTGAGGATTCCTCATGTGAGGAATAGCGAACCCATTTGCAACTCAGAGATAAACTTAATCGCGATCAGGAAGTATAAAATGAGCCCATTCTAATTATGCGTTGGATTAAATTGATTAGAGTGCATTTGAACCTTAATAACATATTATCGGACATCTTTAAGAAGGCAAATGAAAGCCGAGAAACGGTTTGCGTTAATAAAATCACCGAATGATGCAAAGAAGGTCTGGAAATGAACCATTAAATAAATTGAAGAACGGTGTGTCACCGATAGATAAAAGGAGATAAAAGAGAACTTTATAAAATATTGTAATAAAAAGGATTTATAATCGTAAAAGGAAATCGATATTGTGGCGTGAATGAAGAAGGTTTAAAGAGACCTTTATCGCGGGGGTGGGGGGAGGCAGACGAAGGAAGCCTGTTGACAAATAAATTAATCCAGAAATAAGCTTCTTTGGCCCCGTTATTACTAAGTATGAGTGGTAATATTATGATAAAATCTACATATTAACACATGATCATCCTCAAGCTACACTGAATATGAGGGTTTTTTATGTTAACTCAAAACTACTTCTGATAAGTGATCAGATTTAATTATAATTATCTAGAATTAAGAGAAAAATGGAAGCATAATGGGATCATCTTATGTTGTTTTCAAGCCGCATTTTCTATTCTATGATGGTGTGGCCTAAAAGAATTTGGAGATCTGAGTCTATTAAATATTTACAGTTATAGTTAATGAAGAAAAAACCTCTTGAGGGCATTTATCCTCCTCATTCTCTGCTACAGTTGATTACTGTATGTGAGATTGAGAATTAAATATAATTAATTACTCTTAAGATTAAAATCCCTAACCAGTCTTTGGAGTAAGGTGAAGAGGGGTGAAGAAAAAAAAAGGAAGACAAAGTAGTTTTCCAAGTCATCCGTTACCAATTTGAGCTAAATCTCTTAGAATTCAGCCAAACGAGGATGAAGTTGGATACTAAATCCTTTTGCCTCTCTACTTAAAACCATCCATTTTGAGTCATTAAATCTTTTTACCTCTCCACCTAAAACCATCCATTTTGAGTCATTAAATCCTTTTGCCTCTCCACTTAAAACCATCCATTTTGAGTCATTAAATCCTTTTGCCTCTCCCCCTATAACCATCCATTTTGAGCCAGCAAATCCTTTTACCTCTCCACTTATAACCATCTATTTTGAGTCTCTCCCCTCGTCTTGAGCGGAATATAGAGGGAAACTTCCCGAAATTTAAAGATCTCATTTCACTTTTATTTCCCAAGGCAACTTTTTCGTCGAATAAGTTAGTAGGGGCGCAGGGGCGTTTTACAAAACTCTATGGGGGGGGGGCAAAACTGGGTTTGAGACTCACTTGGAGTCTTTGGCCAAAGTGGTCTACCAAAAACAAGCCAGCACCTAACCGTGGGCAAATGAGGCCACTCGTGTCCATCTCTTCTCACCCGCTCTTTCTTTTTTTTGGTTACCTCAAGGGTAATTGCATTGAGATTACCCCTTTTTTAATTTCGAAGTTGTTGAAATTAAGGTACCGGAATGGGAACTCGAAGGAGGCTTCCGGATTTGTCTGAATTTAAGGGATTCTGTCAAATGTGTCGTTGCTGTTGGCCAATGAAATTTGTCGTCTTCGGAGGCATTATTTCACTTATGGGCCCGAGGCAATTGCCAGTCTTGCCTCCCCTGTTGTGACTTCCCGCTCCCCATGTACTCTTTTATGTGAGAATTGATCTTTGTATTATTAATTATTTTCTCAATCCGTTCGTTTGGTGAGAGAAAGTTTTATGACTTTTCAATCATTAACGACTTTTTTCACTCGTTTACAAAGAAAGTCTCAAAACTTTCAGTTTAAATTTCGAGTTTACTCATCCAATACAGTTTCGTCCACAAATAATAGTTTCTTTACATTTTAACGATGTTATTTTGAAGATAAAATATTCAGTAAGGTTGAATTGTGTGCATAGATGAGTCTATACCAGAGAATTCTTTCAAAGGTGTTGTTCTAGCAGCTAAATCTAGTTTAAAATGAGAAGAGGAGAATCATATAAAGAAGTCAAAATAAGTTGTGAGGAAAACCATAAATCTTGCAAAGACATTTACGAACCAAGAAATGTTGATTGCCCGTTCAGGAACTCATTCATGATTTAGCCGATGCTCAAATGCCTCGAGTTCATTGCTCCGTCTCTGACATTGCCTTTGCCTCTGGCGGTGAAAAGTCTCTCGATCGAAGGGACGACACCAGACACGTGCTGCATTCGGCCATGCATGCAGTCATGAACAAGCCTCTTCTAATAGACCTTGAAGAGACTTCATCTGTTCGTTTCGGGAGATTGACTCGCGCATTTCTGCCTTTCTGCAGGTCTTCTTTGATCCTCTTAAACTTGTCATTTATTTTAGAATTCTTCAGAAATCCGTTCCGCGACAGATGGTTGCAATATTGAATGATTATTTTATCAGTGGTCGCAGGTTGAGCCAAAAGATTACGTGATTACGTTGGCCTCCTCCATCTTGGCGGGATTGCTTTCTATCGCAAATTTTAATTCAACTTTGATGTTTTGACATTAACGTCAGGACTGGTCATACATCCTTATAAATACACAATGGATTCAAACCTCGTAGAAGTTGAAGGAGAAAACAAAGGAAAAATTCTTGCCTATCAGTAAAACAAGATTCCAGACAGAATTCCTTTACAAAGGCAAAAAAACACCACTTTTGCGCATGGAATATCACAACATAAAGGTGGAAAAAAAGCTAATCCTTTGAAACAAGTTTCTTACACAGCCAGACCTGTAAGTTCCAAACGCCTGGAACCTGAAGTGAAGTTCCTTGTTAAAAGTGGATTCACAAAGCCAACAATTAGTGATTGGGCCAGTCCCTGCATAACAGTGCCTGAAGAGGGAAGTAGTTCTGGCCAATATTGTGTCAAATTTTGATCTTTCAAAGGGCTCTAATTCAGTTCCCCTCACGAAAGAGGCCCAAGAGGTATCTGCTTTATTCACTCTAGATGGTACTTTTGTGTATGGAGCTCAATTTTCTGGATTGAAGAATTCGGCAGCTTGTTCTTTTTTGAAATCTATGATTTTTTTTTTATTCCTACTCAAATTACTCCCTTGAGTCATGATTCTTTTATCTATTGTGACGCTATCGTAACCAAAAGGTTAAGTGGTTTTAATTATTTATTTGTCGAATTTATTCTTCTGCTCTCCTCCATTTCTTTCCTAGTAAATGAGTGAATGTTTTCTCCCAGCGACCTTCTCTTTTACATACACTCTCACTCTACTACTACTAACAATAGTTTACCACTGTGTGAAGATCAGTTTCGGTTAACATTTTTATTTTTATAAAAACTAAAAAAAATCATGAATAATTTCGTTCTGGCTCTTCACTCATTGGTAATCGCTAAAGATTAGCGCATAGGAAGAGAGAGAGAGAGAGAGAGAGAGAGAGAGAGAGAGAGAGAGAGAGAGAGAGAGAGAGAAGAGAGAGAGAGAAGAAGGATTCAATGCTTAATACCTAACCTTTAAATTGGGTCACATATGGTACTTATGTAGTTTCTAATGATTTACACTTATTTCCTCACACATATCATCACTCATACAGCTACACAATGGAAGGTGACGTTCAAACAACTGGTACACGAATAGTTCGTAGTTATTTGTAAGTAATCAAAGTCAAACGAGTACAAGTACTGCACAATCAAACAATGAATGGTTCCTTTAATCAGAGAATCCAAAGGCGATTTCCCCGGGCAGGACCGAGAGACATCGGGCGACAGAATTCTTCTCTCGCGCAACCACAGTGAGAGCTTCGAGTGCGACAGAATTCTTCCCCTACGAAACCACAGCAAGAGCTTCGGATTTATTTAAAGTTATTTCTCATTATCGAATCTTTACACTTGATGGGAGTCAGTTAAATTAACTATTTTAAATAAAGCATTAATTATACAACTTTAATTTCACACAATCATAAAAGACCTCGAAATTTATGTTTCTTTTATACGAGGGGCGGTCAATAAGTTGTGCGAATAGGTAGGGAGAAACAGAGGAAAAGGAATGGCTGTTTGTGGGGGTGTTAAGATTAGGACATGTTATGACAAGTCAGGACCTGCAGCCGCATGCTCCTGCCTCATCTATTTAAGAAGCAGTAGCTGATCGCAGATCGTCAGTCACAAATTTTTTTACAATGAAGAAGGTTGAGCACCGCGCAGTGATCAGAATTTTTGACTAAGGAAGGCAAGAATGCAAAAGATATCCATGAAGGCATGGTTGCAGTGTACACCGACACAGCCCCTTCCTATGAAACCATTGCTCGCTGGAATAGGGAGTTCCGCCATGGTCTTAAGTCCCTTGAAGATGACCCCCGTCCAGGACGTCCGTCAGACGTGAACCATCGAGGACAATGTGGCCCGTGTGGAGAGGATGATCCTGGAAATTCGACGGGTGAAGGTCGAAGAAATCAAGCGAGAACTTGAAATATCACATGGAAGTGTTATCAACATCATCCACGACAATTTGGCCATTAACAAGGTCTCTGCCCGTTGGTTCCCTAGAAACCTCACGCCCCATGATAGACTTTAACTTCGTCAAAGTTTGGAGGGGCTGCTGCTCCTGTACAACCAAGACCCGGCGGGATTCGAGTCACACATAGTGACAAGTGATGAAACGTCGGTCCATCACTGGTATCCTGAGACCAAGCTCGAAAGCATGGCCTGGAAGCACAGGGGCTATCCGACCCCTATCAAGTTCCGGTCCAACCCTCAGCTGGAAAGATCATGGCCACCATCTTCTGGGAGGAACTGGCTGGGTTGAAGAAGTGCATTCGTCAGAAGCGGTGCGGGAAGTTGACACGCAGTGTCCTGCTCCTCCACGACAATGCCCCTGTCAACAAGGCCAAATTGCACAAGCTGCCATGCGCGAGTGCGGATTCGAGGAGCTCAACCATCACCCCTACAGTCCAGATCTGGCCCCTAGCGACTACTTTTTATTCCGCCAGCTAAAGGCTGCACTGCGTGGACGCTGGTTTGGGGACGATGAACATTTCCAGCTCACCATCCAGGAGTGGATTGAACAGCAGTCGAGAGATTTCTGGTTGTAGGGAATTCGAAGCCTCAGGGACAAGTGGCGCAAGTGCATTGAAGTCGAGGGGAGTTATATTGAAAAATAATAAAACACTTTTCCTCATATCTCGTTTCCTTATATCCAAATTGCAAAACTTATTGACCGTCCCTTGTATCTCTTAATATTTCCTTTATTTTTCTCGAATTATCATAAATATGCTATAAATTACCTTCATAAACATATATTATGTTTAATTATATTCCTGTAGAGAATATTTAAAACATAACCAAAGTGAAGGATATATGTGATGTATTGCTTTACATTGTTCTGACAAGAGAATGTACAACAGGAGGCCTTTAACGATTATGTTCGGATGTATTAATGAAATAATAGGCTTTATATTTCTCAAATGAAGCCTTCATCGTGAAGTCAGGAGGGGTCGGACAGTGCTCCAGCCAGCCAACACCCGTTTGTTTTCTAGTCACTGGATGATGAATGGTCATTTTGCTTCCTCTTTTTTATTCTAGTTATTCTTTTATAGAAACGTTATAAAATTTACCCAATCCAAGATATTCTTATGTCCTTGAATCTCAATTTAAATTATTCGGGAACAATTAAATCGATTAACCGTATGAGTTATTTTTGTTAAATAAATGAGTTGTAATTTATCTAAAATGAAATTATTTTTCTCAAACGCAAATTTCAATAACGTCCAACTTTTAATAAGTTTAAAATATAATATACGAATAAATAAGTCATTCTGATAAACATCTAGTATCTAACATTTATAATTAGAACTTAAGCCTGATGCTCTATTAGATGCTCTACTAAAGGGAAAATACAAATAATATTTTTGCCTTTTAACTTTAAAAAAGACATAAATTGGCTTCCACCCTCTATTTACAATTATTTACCATTCCCAATTTAATATGGCAATAGTAAATAAGGATAAGACTGCTCCAAAATGAGTAAATATATCATCGACTGCTCGCGGTAAAATTTCCGTACGGTAAAGCGGATTTAATTTTATAATCAATGTTTCCATTATTATCCTGAATAAAACGTAGGAAAAATCACGAAAAGATAATCCAATGAGGTTATAAACTCTGCGTTTGCCCATAGTAACGCCATTTAGCGACATGACATTCTTCAGTTGGGTTTCGCACAATATTTTTAATGGCGAATCACTTTCTCAAGCGAGAGGAAGTTGAGGCGTTTTTAATTGATTCTCTCCCTAATTTGGATCTTTCGAAAGATAACCACTGGTTCAACTAGAACATCTGAACCATTTAAAAAATAAGGTAATTGAAATACTTAGAAAATTTCATAAGATCAGTCAGAAAAGAATGTCCAATACAGAAATGTCTAACTTTAGGAAAGTAGGTTAATTTATAGACTGCATTTGGCTAGAACTTGTGACAATACCGGTAGTCGTTTGTGGGGACCCAGAAGATCATAGTGAACTAACTCGCAACCACTTAGATATCGCTGGTTATTTGTTCGCTTTAATCCCGCGTATCGACGATACTCCGCATTTAGAAGGTCTCGGTTAGCTTACCTTCACTTTTTTATATTACTCTATGGCTTGGTGCGCCAGAGGGGCGGAACTGGTATCAAGGACTATCTACAAATATATAATTTACTAGCTTACTGTACCTTACCAAAGCGCCGTGCCCCTGCAGACGTTGGCGACCATGCAATGCAACATCTCTCTGTCTCTTGTCATTTGTAGTATCTGTGCAGCCATGTTTACGGCTGCCACTCTCCTTACTATTCCATCTCTATTTTTCTCCCTTTTCTCTGCTTCTTGCTCTTCTACCTGGGATTCTTCCATTTAGACTCAAATTTTCTATTTTTCTTCTTCGCATAAAATGTTACCCATCAAGTATTATTTAGAGAGAGGATATTTAAAGAAACCAATGTGAATAGTGCTCTGATGACGTTAACAATACAACCCAAATTTACGTGCCAGGAGACAACATGCCACAACATAACACCGAGTTCGGAAAACGACTCAAAGGCCCGTTCGGAAATGCCTCTCAGCACGGACTCGTGAAGACCGGATAGATGAAGGATCCAGGCGGGAGGTTTTAAGCCAAATCATTTTCCTCATGGAGTTATTTCTAAAAGAATCTTCTCATTATAGATAATTCTTTTCAACTTATAGTTAAATTTATTTATTCATCACGTTGCTTCGATTGTGATAATATGCAGTCGAAAGTTTTGATATGATTTATACAAGCCAGGAATGAAGAAAGAATATGAAAAGTAAATGAGAAAGAAAGCCATAACGTCTTTACGTACACTTCCTGTGAAGTGGACACGTTTATACCAATGGAATTAGTTCATCGATGAAAGAAATACAAGTTAAGTTTACTAATAACATAAAATCCTATTTTGGTTGTATTCTTATTCTAAAAAAAATATTAGCTCAAGCAAGCTCTGCCTCCATCCTTAGAATAATAAATCACTCTATCTCTCTACTTTTCTCACATTCTCTCTCTCTCTTTCAAATTAATAACTGTTGGCTCAATTATTTTGTTAAGTATCATCAATATCCTAAAGTATAAAATATGAACTGTAATTCCTCACTCATACTAGTAGTAAGATTTCTTCTACCTGTGGAAGAGAACAGACGATATTTCCATGAGAGATGAGACATATTTTTTTAGGAGGAGATTTACGAATTTATTAGATTTCCTTCAAAATAAGGCTCCGTAAACATTGGGCATTTGCCAATAGGATTATGTCTGGTCGGCGTAAAATCTTATAGGTGGAAAAGTGCATAATGAATTCAATCATAGGTTACTTCTTTGTTAACAAGTTGAGCATACCACGAGAATCCATAAAGTTTCCGGAAAATGTGAATTATAATTAAAGACTATCACTCAACTGTAATTCCTCCTCCGCCGCGATGAACTCCGATCACCATGTAGCGGTTTGTATAAATAAGTAATTATATCGATTATCATGAAAGAAAATTAATTTTGAACTTATTTGGAAAAAAATTGTATTTCCTGGTCATACAAGTCGGCCAACATGAAGATAGCAGCCATCTTGGTTTTTAAAGTGGCGAACAGGTTTTTTTCAAAACAATAAAAATAGCTAAAGTAGATTTCACTAATTTAGTACTTAAAATCACCACAATTAAAAGATTCTTCTGAAATATTTAATTGCTTGGTGCAAGTTGCTCTCTTCCGAGGCTCCACAAAACATGATTCAGTCATGCAATCGCTAAATTCTCAATATTTAAAGCACAACTCGACACTTCAAATGCGCTCCCATTTACAATATTGCGATTTAAATCATTTTTAACAACCATTAACGTCCTTCTCCACAAAAATGGAATACTTTTAGTCACACTCAATATCATTCTCATGAGTGGACCCCCTTTACTAATAATAGAACCATAAAATAATAGCCATGTATCCTCTCTAATTTTGAATTCCTTAAGCGAGTTAATAACATCTCGATTACTTATTAGTGGAAATTAATAAGCTTTCTATGAAGATCCGGCCTCTGTAGTCTGAGAGCCGCATTTAATTATAATAGTATGGAATTTGGTCTAATTTTATCAGAGTTGCTTCCAAAGTTCTGTTTAAAACCAAATGCGATTGAAGATGGAATAGGGAGAAAAAGAAGAATAAGAAGAAGAAGAAGAAGAAGAAGAGCTTTCGAAAATGATCCCAATCAAGGGCGATTTCATAATTGCAATCGAAGCCGAATAAAGATTTCCTCTGAGGCCTCAGGACGTAATGATAAGTGTGAGAGAGTGAAATCAGCGATGTTGAGAACATGATTTGTCAAACCAATTCAGAATAAAGCCATGCCAATTAGCAAATTGTAAAAAGAAAAATTCTTACCTGTTATTAGTGAAGAGATAACTCCATACCTCCACTTCTTCGAGATGGTTATTATGACAGGTTGAGTTGATTCCGCATGGCGATCATTTATTGGATCGAATGTTGTTCGCCCTTAGACAAAGGGTGTTTGGGTTGCTGCTCCTTCCTCACACCTCCCTCCCCTCAACCAATAGAGTGTTCAATTTGATCATTTCAATCTGCTTTTCCCTATATGTCATTTTGTTGCAATCCATGATTTCGTTAAGTCAAATATGTAACATCCCTGTTTAGTTTATATGGGGTTGCTACTAGATTGCTATAAGTTTTTTTCAGGTATTTTCTTGTGGAGATTCGTATTTTAATTTCTTCTTTTCTCTCTTTCCTCACTCGTATAATTTTATTGACTCCCGCTACAATAATTAATAGAAGCTCTCATATTTACATTATTCCCGTTCCACTTCAAATACTTTACGGGAAATCGCTCTGATAAACGTCATCTTCAAGACTTCTAAATTCAAAGTTTATTTTTCAACAGAAAAAGACAAATCTTGACGTTAAAGAGAAAATATTCATTGAAGTTCAAATTACATCTCAGTGTTTTGTAATTATGCTAGAAGAAATGGTGTGTGTATAGTTATGGATGAAATGATGTGTTTACTTACAAGTACATTAAATTATAATTAGAAAATACGAATCCTTTTGTAATCACTTACTGCTAGTAATTCTTCGAACTTACCTTACCATCTTGTGGTTATCGATTTCATCCTAATCTTTTATTCATTTTAATTTTGTTTTTTATTTATTCCTCTTTTTCTGCCAATTAATGTTTGTCATCTTTCTCCTTTTCGCCTATTGGTTACCGGCTGAAGCTTCCTTTTTCCCCATAGATCCGTTGCTCCTCAGAGAAAACCATTCCTTGGGAGGTTTTAATTAACAGCCAAAATATTGGATTTACTTAATAATCTCTCCCCCCCCCCCCAACCGCTCCAGAATGCAACAATGTAGTTGTTTCGTGTCTCATCCTCAAAAGAGACAAAATACCGGACTCTTGTGGTGTTTAAATAACAATAACATCAGCCTTCAGACGTCAGTGCCCCATTAATTGTGCAAGTGAGTGGTTATGCTGTTTGCTTCTCTCAGCACCATGTGAACACCCGGGAATTTGCCATTAGGAAATTGTGTCTAATTTTAGTCGGAATTTACGATAATATAATCTCTACTATTGTCTATCGAATACATTATAAAAGACAGCTTATTTATGACAACTTAAAGTTTATTTTCGTGATTTTGCTATAACAAAAGTTTATATTAGTGGTTATTATTAAATAGTGTCATAATTTTTAAGTGTTTGAATTGCAATTCGTGTCTTAACGGCTGTTTTCGCACATTATGGAATGGAATTAATTGAAGTGGGTTTACGGTGTTCAATTTTGTGACCTCATTATTCACGATTTTCTTTAATTTTTAAAAATTCATTTTAAACCATTAAATAGGTTACAAAAGAAATTATCGGTTTACTATTCAAGCAATTGAGCCTGCCATTAAATCCCTAAATTGTAAGTGATTAAAAAAGATTGACGTTTATTTTGAGTCCGCAGACGCCATTAATGGATTGAAATTGACATTTTTGAGACTCTTTGTGTTTCTTTTAATAAAGAACCTCTTTTGACTATGGATTAAGCCCCTCTTCGACCCTAAGGGGTTCATAGTTCCAATATTTGAGAATCTTTGTTGACTTTAGGAATTTGTTCGTGGAAATAAAACCCCAAGTCCGGATAGGGTCATGCATTGATGTAGGTCTCAACCTGCAATTAAGGTCACTAGAAGAAATCCAGATAATAAAACATATTAAAGGTAAGCTTCCTCTTTGCATGTTTGGGAGGGGTAAGGTAGGCTAGTCAGTTGTTGTGACTTTCTTAAATTTATTAAATTCGTTGGGACTTGCGGCAAATATTTACCCATAAGTGTTTGTGGGTTAAAATTTTAAGGTAGTGTGTTCCTCATCAGACATTGCCAATAAAGCCACGAACCACGGGATATTAGCTTTCGGAATGCGGATACCCCCGCAAAATATAGAATTCGAAAAGTTTACCAACGTGCTGACTTGCCTTCAGTGCTATGCCATCACAGATCACGTTACGAGAAACTGCCCCCGAAAGGAGGACACCAAAATCTGTTCGGGGTGCAGCAAAACTCCATACGTTTCGAGACTGCTCAGAACAAACATAACAGTGCGTTAACTGCCAGACCCCGCATAGGATCATGGCTATTAACTTTTCAAAGATGAAAATTGCCAAGGAAAGGAAGCAACAAGCAGAAAAAGAAGAAATTCAAAACAGGACAAATCAGACATACGGCACCGTAGCAAAAGCTCCATTAAAGGAGATTAAGGAATCACAAGAACAAAAAATAAATATAAATGTAAAGGAGGGAACTGGTCTAGATATTTTGGAGTGCATTGAGTTCGTTCATGTGCATAACATAGCACAACTAGGGAAATTCACCGAAACGCTACACCTAATACTGGATAAAAACGGCATAATGAAAATGTGGTTCACCCGCGACACCCATTCTGCATTTATTTTCGGCGTTACTGCCGGAAAGCCACTGCAGGTTAAGGAAATGTTGGAAGTAGGGGCCACATCGGCCGAAGTAGAAGAACCAGAGTATTCAGCAGAATCAGATGAAGAGGAAAGAAAGGACACCAACGACCAAGAAAAAGAAAACCAAAACCACCAAGAGAAAGAAATCCCATAAGAAAATAAAGAAACAAAACAAAAGAGAAACCATAGAATCCGAGAACACAACAGATTCAGAAATGGAAAATGATACCGATGACTGCCAGTACGAGGCATTAGATTTCAAAATCAAAATCTTTGTTCATGAGGCATCTCCCCTAACAAAAGGAGCTAAGCCAACGGATATCAAAAAAGGCATTCATAGAGGAACATGCAAATGGAACACGAAGATTCCTCCATTAAAAACTAATAGAAGAGAACCGAATTATATTTTACTACAACGACATAAAACTAATTAAAGAAGAGACCTTCGAAAAGGTAACAAAGGTAAAATGGAAAAATACGAGACAAAAACAAGGAACTACAAAAAGGAAATAAATTTAATAACATGGAGCGCACAATAGTAAATTAAAAATTCTCAAAGATGAAGAACTTTTAAAATATATAACTATGAAACCTTCACGAAGAATCCCACCGGGGAAAGGTATGATGGTACTGCAACCGCCATTAAAAAGTGCATACTAGATGCCCAAGAAGGAGAGGTTGATGAGGCGTACGCTGTTGTGATCGTGCAGATGGAATTCGCTCCTCTCACAATAGCAGGAGCTTACCAACCTCCTCACCGCTCATACATACCTATCCACTCGGTGATGGAAATATTCGGCAAGAATAACCAAGCCATACTACTAGGTGACCGAAATGCAAGATTGCCGGAG
The DNA here is from genome assembly GCA_963969495.1 of Ceratothoa steindachneri. NCBI lineage: Eukaryota > Metazoa > Arthropoda > Malacostraca > Isopoda > Cymothoidae > Ceratothoa > Ceratothoa steindachneri. The sequence continues at coordinate 45,387,929 of OZ018331.1, forward strand.
TCTGAGTACAGAACCAAAAACAACGCTGGGAAAAATTTAGAACTGCTGTTGGACAGAGACATTTTAAAACGAGCAAGACCAGACTTCCTGACTTACATTACCAGAAGAGCAGCAACCAAATCGGACATTGTGGTAACTAGTACCATCTTCCCCTATAACATTCACATGAAACAAATCCCTGCCCCATGTAGTGATCACATTGGTTTTCTGGTTACCGTCAATCAGAATCCAATTCAAATCCCAATACAACCAAGGAAATCATACAAAAGAGCAAACTGGGAAGCGTACAGTGCAATGCTGGAGGGTTTTGCTCAACCGGGACTGGAAGGTAAAACATCGAGGAAATGGAAGGAATAACAGAAGGAATGCTCGCCCATCCAAAATGGACGGAGGAGATGAAAAGGAAAGCGAAAATAAAAAGGAAGGACTCAGAAATTAGGGAAACTGGCACAAATAGAACAAATGCTAAAAAACTAAATCAACTAAAAAGCGATGTTATTCCTTATAGAAAAACAAAAAAGAGACCAATGGAACGAGCTTATAAACAAAATAGAAAATACAGAAGAACCCGAAAAATCCTGAAAATTGATTAATTTAATAAAAGTTCGACCTCCTAGGAAAAGAATTAAAATTAGTAACGAACAAGGGGAATACATAAGAAGCACAGGAAACAGTGGATACAGCAGACATATTTATTGAACATTGGAAAAAAGTTTATTCCATAAATGTAGAGAACAACCGACATTACGACGGTGAAACCGAAGAAAGAGTTGATACATTCATACAAATGAACAGACACAGACTCACTCCAGAAAGGAGAGTGGACAGTAGCACACAAGACAACTGAGGACTAGAAATACAGATCACCAAATATGACCTGGAATATACCATAAGTTCTTTTAAACAGAAGGCACCAGGGAGCACTGGGCTTACAAAGTACAATTATGAAAAAGCTCCAGGGAACATAATTAACGCAATAGTCGATCTGTTCAATGCGTATCTTAACATAGGAGCTTATCAAGAGAAGTTTAAAAGAGCAAAGATGGTCTTTCTGCTAAAACAAGGAAAACCATCTCACCTAGTTTCCAGCTTTAGGCCAATATCTCTATTGAACTTCCCGGGCAAGGTCCTCAGAAAGATACTGAATCAAAGACTAGTCACTTTCATCCAGTAAAAGTGAAAATATAACGAACACTTATTCGGATTCCGAAAGAAAAGAGATGAGACTACTGCAATTGCTATATTGACAACAAACCGCACAGGCCAAAGCAGGAAAGGGATACGTGCACGTGGTCCTCCGCGATGTCGAGAAAGCCTTCACAAAGTTCTGGGTTGAGGGGCTTAAATATAAGTTCCTCTAATTCGGTCTCGGCATCAGGATGAAGAGGATGTTGGCTGACTATGTCATCAATAGAAAAGCCTTCGTCTCAAACGAGGACCACATAGGTACATCCTTCAATTTACAGACGGGTTCCCACAAGGGGGTTGCTTGAACCCCACCCTCTATGCCATCTTCACATCTGAACTCCCGCGCCCAATAATACAAGGTTGCTTAAACATCCAGTATGCGGATGACATCAGCCAAATAATTCCAACAAGATACACAAACCCATAATGGCAGGCCAGAACAACGGAAAGAGAAATTAAAAATATAAATGATTATGAAAATAAATGGAAGATAAAAACGAACATTCACAAGTTCAAGGTAATTCCAATATCGAGACTCAAAAAGGACCAAATCACCTTCGATGGCACAAACTACAACTACACAACGGAGTGAAGTGTACTGGGGCACATATTGGATCAAGGGTGCATCACGCTCATACAAAGGCAAGAAAAACCAAGGCTAGAAGTGGCCTGAGATTACTATAATCTTTAAGAAATATGAGCATAAGAATGAAAAGAACTTTATACCAGGCCTTTGTAGAATCGGTGTTAGTATACCCCCCTATCCCTTTGCACACTATAACAAAAAACAATAGAAGAAACTACAAAAGATACAAAATAAAGCAACACATTTAATAACAAATACAAAAATAACGTAAAGAAAACGCATCAGCGACCGAATTAAAATAGCCGAGATCGTCCCTATAAACTTAGCCCTGGAAAACAGGGCAAGGGAAATATATATAAATATAAAGATAATAATTATATAGATAAATGAATTAGAACTAACGTACCAGAAAAAGGAATACACAAGCAAAACTTACATAAATTGACGTAATTAGAATTTATAGTAACAAAAAAGTTCCAACCTACGTAACCCCCAAAGGTACACCAAAGCAAATGTTACAAAGAAAGAGCAAAATAGAAGATATCAAAAGAAGAAGATCAGCCAGTCTTCTGGCAAATAGATACTCATTACACATTCAAATTTCTTCTCTTTCCATAGTAAGAAACAAACAAACAAACAAAACCTCTCATGCTATCTACCTATCAACCCCTGTACTTCTCTTACCTACCTCTTGTGCATTCCTTGAAAATGTCTTTAAGATTAAACAAGAAAGCGCTCGGAATCGTTTTACACTTTTCCTTTGTGGCTGTATCTGCATTCTTATAGGGTATAGATACAAGATATGCTCCTCACCCCCTTCGGATATCAGGGAAATTACCATGGTGGTGGTGGTAGAGAGCGTGAAAGTAACTCTTCCTCCTTGAAACCAGTTTCTTGATTTAGTCTCTATAATCTTGGTATATTGCATATGGGATCAAGTAAAGATAAACCATCTTCAGAAGAAAAGGATAACTTGTCTTTACTAGGACAACTTATATAGGGCTTATCTTTACTATACTTTAAGTGAGCTAGGTTGGTTGCGTTCCATGACAAATCACTATACTATAAAGTAATATTCCATTTGAAAACAACTCCAACCATTTTCCTACAAATCATGTGGACGGGCATCATCGCCAATGAAAATGCCATGCCCTAGATATTTCAAAGGTCCCCTTCTTTTATTCCGAAGCCATTTGACCTTAATGGCGATGGAGTCATTTGCTCTTTACTTTCTCGCCTAATAAAAATAGCGATACAGTAATGTTCAGGAACAACTTTTTTACTTCTTTAATCATATTTTTATTCGTACGGTGTATGGTACATTTCAGTAAGAGTCATGGCTACCCAATCTTCAACTGTAGGAAAAATATGTACTTTATCGCTGGGTTTTAATTACCATAAACTTCGTTTTTATATTAAATTCGGATTAAACGCGTCGCTTCCAAGAACAGAGGCATTTAAATACCCAACAGCGGTTTTCATCGACCCGAGGAAATGAATCTTTAAATTTGATAACATGTTCGAACCACATTTTATGGCGGGTCAGGGGAGAGATCAAGTTAGGTTGGTTTGGTATAAAACATATTTGAAGCAGGTTTAGAAGAATATCTATTCAATGGACAAGACCACTAATTGAATTGTTTTGTAAAAATGGTAAAGTATTGGCCAAAAATTTAAAGGCAAAATATGAACGTGGAAAAATAATTATAACTGGCAAGATAAATATTTAAGTGATTCTCATACTGTGATTTTGAAGGCAACATATCATATTCGTTATGGATGCTCACATGATACTACTTACTACATAACAAAAATGAGTTTTATCGCACAGATATACACACGTGTATTATTTGATGTTTAGTGGCGTTGATGCATACTGACCACACAAATTATTTCAAATAAAATAATAGGAAAATTGTGTATCTATTTAGTTTGTTCCACACCGTATGGAGTTTTTGTCCTCAGAGGCTGTATAAGAACAGAAAGACTCGATTTTCAGAAATTTTGAATGTAATATTGACGGCTTCTGCGCGTTGATTTTATCTCATTAAAATCGAGCAGATCAAATCTTAGGAAACATGTAAAAAAAAGATCCTTAAGAAAGATTTGTTCAAATCATAGGAGGATATACTATAAAAAAGAGCAAAAAGAAAAATTTTATCAAATCTTAACAAGGATGTAAAAGATAAAACAAAAAGAAAGATTTTATCAAATCATAGGAAGGATGTAAAAAAAGAGAAAAAAGAAAGATTTTATCAAATCTTAAGAAGGATTAAAAGATATAACATATAGTGAAAAAAAATATCGCTGTAAGAATTTTCCGTTAATTTTACAAGGGAAAATGATTTAAATCTTACCTTTATTAATTCTTGTGACTTGTTGAAGATTTTCTCCTGTTTGGTTTCACGAAATAGAGTGTGAACCTGATTTGTAATTTTCCTTGTAATCTTCTAAAGATTCTGGACATTTTTTTATTCTTCCACATATGTAGTAATGGGTTAAAATTACACGCTTAAAAAGAGGCGATGAGTAGGAATTATAATAGAAGAAACAGTCGAGGATATGACACTAATGCAATGGATATTTAATTTCACGAATAGATGTTAAATTTAAGATCGAATTCTAAAACTATTTTGAAGATTTTGTCGATGGATTTAAATTTAAAAGCCTACTTAATGTATTAATTGGTCTTATTTATGAAATAGTAACCGTCTTACTCCAGCAGCACATTTCTTCTTGTTTTAAAATATTTTTAATGTATAATTTATTAGAATTAGCGACTGTTTGATGTATATTTTTATCAAGGTATGAGAAGGTCGAGATTGGTCAGATCGTAGTAAATTTTCAGTTCCTGTAGGAATCGTCCCTGGAGAAGCCCTTAGAAGATTACCGACACTGAATCCATGCCAGGTTCTCCATTGCTGTGCAGAAATGAAAATGAACTTTGTGCGTAAGCATTATGTAAAAAATGTTGAGTATATTCCACCTGGTGATCATTTATTCGATTGAATATTTCTCTTCCGAACATCACGGTGCTGGAAGAACAACGAAAGAGGGACGTTCTGCGTCTCCACAGTGAAACGGAAGGGATTGTAGAACATCATGAAAAAAGCGTGTAAACACGCAGGCAATAATTTCACCTTTCAATTTGTCGTCTTTTTTACCCAGTTGTAAATGTTTATTCACCACAAGGGCAATGCAGTGGATTTGCAGCCTTTGAGGAAAACATTTTCAATAATTTTGATCAATATGAATTAAGTAAATGATATTTTGCTTGCTGTTCCCTCCTCACACCTCCTTCCCCTCAACCAACAGGGTGTTCAATTTGATCATTTCAATCGCTTTTTTCCTCTGTGTCATTTGATTGCCATCCATGATTCCGTCTATTAAAATATGTACCATCCCTGTTTAGTTTATATTGGATTGCTAGTAGATTGATATAAGGTTATTCAGAGTATCATAAAAGGATGTAAAAAAAATGTTGTGATGAAAAACAACAAACTTGCAAAGTCATTCACGACCCACGCATGGAATTTCGCATTAAAGAACTCATTCATGAGGCGATCATTTCTCGGCCTTTCGACATTGCCTTGGCCCTGGGTCAAAATCTCTCGCTTGATGGAAGGACCTCAGATACGTCAATGCATTCGGCCATGCAAGCACCTCTTAAATCATCAGATCGTGCGTGATCTTAGACGATTATTTTGGAGGAGTTTGTGGTGAGTGATGGGGCTTCAGGAATCCGTTTCACGACGCAGGGTTGCCATATTGAATGATGCTCAGTGTTCGCAGGATTAGTGAACAGAATACGTGATTAGGTTGGCCTCTTCATTCTGAGGCCTTTATAGGAAAAGCGTCTTTGTCTAAGTTGCTTCCATCCCTGAATATAACAAAAAGAATCGCGACAAAAGCGCTTCGAATTCAACGCAAACTCGATTAGGGCGGTTAATACGACGCCATTTCTCCACAAATGTCACTTATTGCCTTTTCCTTCAAAAAGAGCTTCCTTATTCTTTTGTTCTTCCTGAATAAACAACTGAAGGTGAAGAGAGGAGGCAATGGTTGGTTACACTGATGCTGAAAACTATTGATAAGGTGATCTTTTCATTCCATTGTTTGCCTTAGAAATTTGTACCTGTAAATCACTCCCATACCTAATGGTTTTATAATGATTCAGATTACCATTTGGGTATGGAAAACAGTTGTTTTATAAATAAAAAGGATTTTTTATTTGATTTATTTATCTATTTCTTTTTGGCTACATTCTTTTTTATTTGTGTCCTGTTTTTTGCTCTCCTCTCCTCATACACGTTCTGCCAAATTCAAGCAAATTACATAAATACAAGAGTACACAGACAAAAATCGATTTTCGCTTTTAAATCAGCGCTAGATTCAATTTTACAAACCCTCAAGGAAATGTGTTTGTTATGTTTCCTGAAGGAGCAATTTTAATTGAAAAAATCAAATTCTTCTTTCTATTCTGTCGTAGCCTTGAGGATATCAGTCAAGAGACGAGATCGGCGATTAGGCACATGTGAAGAAGTCGATTGATTGGGGGTTTATTCCGTCATTCCTTTATTTGTCGTTGGTGTATGATAGGGAGTGACATCTTCCAAGAATAATAAAATTTGTTTACAACCTGACCCCTTGAAAACACTAGTAGAATTCCTTCTTTAATAAGGAGAAGTATTTTTCGGAATTGATTCTGCCAACGCATTCCATCAAATTGCTCAGTCCAAATTACTCCAAACACCATAATACTCATATATTTTGTTTAGATTTAGGTGTATATTAATATAGATCCCAGTCTAATGAGTTACATTGACAAAAATGTTATTAAATTTAAGGAAATTAAATCGCATTAAAGTTTGAGGATATCGAAATTAAATGATTTCTACAGCAATTAATTGAATGAGATTTGATTTATTATCAATACCACTTGATGAATCATTAGGTCCATGTTATCATAAGGCGAAAAATCACATATTGAAGTAGAGACCAGATGTAATATAGAAAATCGCCACGAGAAAAAAATAGTGTAGATATAAAAAGGAATTCTAAAATTAGCTCTACATATTTACATTAAGGCTGACGAAGTTGGCTGTAACATTCTGTAAGGGGATGCCCTCGAAAGACCAGCTTGAGAGGAAGCTCCCTCGAAATACCCCTTTCAGCCTCTTCACTCTGAACCACGTGGTCCGTGGCGTGGGAAGTTTCAAAACTTCAAGAAGGAAGCAGTCCCGCGCTGAGTCACCCGACCCAGCTGTATTTGCTTTTAGACTCTCCTCGCTTCTCCCTCTTCCGCTATAACCCTGAACTTTCTCCCCCCATGCTTTCCAGGCATGTATATTTCCCCACAAGTACAGCCATACTAACCTACTAACATATCATGAGGCAAACTTCACTGTCCGATCCGATTCGTTATCTCGAAGTAAGTTTACATAGACTGACGTCAAGAATCCTCTTGGGACGGCCTAGCCCTGAGGTTATCTATCGGATTAGCCACGTAGCTACTTAACCCTGAGTCCGCCATTCCTCAAGGAGATCGAGAGTCTGCCAATCACTCCGTTCAGACTGTTTCTCCATTCTCCCGCAAAATTCCCCAACCCCTGTTTGAGTCGCACCTCCTCGTTAAGATCTCACCAGCAGATCTCCCTTCGTGAGACTTTAGCCCCTGGTCAGAAGAAAGCTATCGAGTCACCTTCTCCGCAGAGAATTCTGCGTCCCCCCTCATCTCGGAGCCCCTTCAAGAGTCCCATTCTTTCGTGTCTGAGATTCCCTGTCGAGCCGCAGAACCGTCTCGTGTTTGAGGTTCTATCTCTCTGGAGCATAGAAAATGTCGTTCTTCAACAAGAAGTACTCAATCCCCCATCTACGAGTCTTTATCTCTCGTTAGGACTCCCCTAAGTATCTTCTCGAAGATCTGTGGCATTGGTCTTACCCCTCAGATCACTACCACGCTTCAAGGTTAAGCGATCTTGTGTTGTAATCCCTTGATTACACCCCGTCAATCGTCACCCACAACCACTTTGGAATTGACTTCACGCTCAATCGTAATTAATATGCTTTGTTCGAGTCAACGTTAATTTTGCTCCTCCCGCTTAACTCTTTCATTCCCTAAATTGTCATAATAAAATTAATTATCTTTATCGAGTAATTTGTTGCCCCTTTTTTGTATATAAATATATATATATATATATATATATATATATATATATATATATATATATATATATATATATATATATATATATATATTTCCCCATTTATTATATATATAAATATATATATATATATATATATATATATATATATATATATATATATATATATATATATATATATATTAAAATTATATCTTCAACTATTGTTCTTTATATATCCTTTGAACTGCAACTTGGCAGGCCATTAGATAAATCCCGGTCAACCCTAAATTGCATTCTGTATAAAAATCAAGGAGGAGGTCCCCCACTCCTTTAATCACCTCAAATCTTATCGCAGGTGGCCTAGGGTCGGCTATCTGCTCGTGTTGTGTATGCGCCATTCTGTCACGCGAGTCTTTACAGGCATAGCTTGACACACAGTCACACACACACACATACATATATATATATATATATATATATATATATATATATATATATATATATATATATATATATATATATATATATATATATACCTAGTAAGAAGGACAAAACGAAGAAGGCGGGTCCCATCTGTAATTCCAACGTTTCAGGTTATTACAAAACCCATCTTCAGGAGCTAAAACAAATTCTAAATGAGTAATCCAAGCCTAAAAACATAAATAACAGCACAACTTCAAAGTTAAAAAACAAAGATCTGAGAAAATCACAAAAGCGACGTTAGAAATATAAAATGAACGTTACGTTAATGAACAAACAAAATAGTGAGGTAAAGAACAGCAAAAAAATATTTGTAAAGAGATACTATCAATTAAGGACAAACAAAGTAAATGTAATATTACAAAATTAAACAAGTGAAATGAAAAAATAGAGAATTGGATACAAACAAAAGATAAAACTAAAATATAGACACTGAAACATTACCTTACATGGTCGGATCACAATGATGAGTGAAAACAGGAAGGAATTCAAAGAATGAATACAGCTTGGTTAAGTTATAAACAGAGGAAAGGATGACGTGTCCTCATTTAAATTTAGGTGGTTGAATTTAATACAGAGTGATTCTTTAATGCGAAGAAATGAAATAGATTTAGCAAATTTTAAGACAGAAAAATCATTTAAGGGGACACTACTGTTTTACAATCAATAGCATGTTTCCTGATAGAAGAAAACTCTTTGCTACTTAATGTTTTACCGGTTCTATGGCTAATTCCCATGTGAAAACAAAAACGCGACTAAAGAGTACGTACTGTGCTTCCTATATAGGTCCCCAACTTACAGCTAGGGCAAATGATTACCCCTTATCTTTAGTTGAAAGCTGTATTAGGAAGTTCCTCTTCAGTCTTTATAACCAATCCACTTCTTTTAATGTCACAAAGGAAATCCAGTATGTCCTGTTAACAGACATCAGCCGTTGTAATGACCTTCTCCGAAAACGTTTAATTTCCATTTTTAGGAAATTTGATTATCAAATTATTTTTAAACTTATATTCATTAATAACGAAAATATTGGGAATTTCTTTAAAGTAAAGGACAGTATTCCAACGCCGTTTAGTTCGTGCATTGTAAGTGAATTCATTTGCCCTAGCTGGCAATGTTTTGAGATGTCAGCTGCTGCACCGAGCCAAAAGAAGTGCTTGAAAATTCTCTGACCTGTCTTGTTGAGACTGATAGGCCAGAAAATAGACTATCATGCGCGAACTTGAGCACCATGGAGATATAAGATTGGGCGATGCAAAAGGAGCGGTCTACTGGGTTAACGCCATCCGTAGTCTCTCTGTAAAGGAGGCCATCCTTTTCGACGTAGGAGACGGTCTTGTTCCCACGAACCGAGTCTTTCTCTTTATTTTGCGACTTTTCCCACAAGGGAAGGAGAATTCAACACTCCTTTTGGGCCTTGACGAATTCTGGGTTTAGAATTCCCTTGAATTCTGAGTTAGCGGGAACTTGGAGGGGGGCAGGACCCTGAGATTCTTTGCTCGCTCCTGTGCGTGTGGTGACCGGCTGGGCGACTGGTTTAGAGGAGATTTGGAGACTTTGTCCAATTAGTACCGAACAGAATTTAATTGGGGCCGAAACTGCTTCGGCCCACCCCTTAAAGTACTGACAGTCCATGTAGCATCTAACAATTGGGAAGCGGTTGGAACGTCCTAAATAGTCGTTGACTACTGCAAATTTATCGTGGTCAGGGGACACAGGGAGGAGAAGCTTCTCAGACACAATGATTCAAGTACACCCTTAATCACGTACGATAGTGAACGTACAAAAGCCGTTTACAATGTCCTTCTTAAATTTTAAGGCTCCTAGTGAGCTCTTATTAGCGATGGAGTCATTTGCTCTTTACTCTCTCGCCTAATAAAAAATAGCGATACAGTAATGTTTCAGGACCATTTATTTTACTTCTTTAATCATATTTTTATCTGTACGGTGTATGGTACATTTCGGTAAGAGTCATGGCTACCCAATCATAAACTGTAGGAAAAATGTGTACTTTATCGCTGGGTTTTAATTACCATAAACTTCGTTTTTATATTAAACGCGAATTAAATGCGTCGCTTCCAAGAACAGAGGCATTTAAATATCCAACACCGGTTTTCATCGACCCGGGAAATGAATCTTATAATTTGATAACCTGTTTGAACCACATTTTATGGTTGTTCAGGGAGAGATCGAGTTAGGTTGGTTTGGTATAAAACATGTTTGAAGCAGGTTTAGAAGAATATCTATTGAATGGACAAGATCATTAATTGAATTGTTTTGTAAACATGGTAAAGTATTGCCAAAAGATTTAGAAGGATTAAAAGATATAACATAAAGTGAAAAAATTTATCGCTGTAAGAATTTTCCGTTAATTTTACAAGGGAAAATGATTTAAATCTTACCTTTATTAATTCTTGTGACTTGTTGAAGATTTTCTCCTGTTTGGTTTCACGAAATAGAGTGTGAACCTGATTTGTAATTTTCCTTGTAATCTTCTAAAGATTCTGGACATTTTTTTATTCTTCCACATATGTAGTAATGGGTTAAAATTACACGCTTAAAAAGAGGCGATGAGTAGGAATTATAATAGAAGAAACAGTCGAGGATATGACACTAATGCAATGGATATTTAATTTCACGACTGGATGTTAAATTTGAGATCGAATTCTGATACCCTTTTGAATATTCTGTCAAAGGATTTAAATTTTAAAGCCTATTTAATATATTAATTGGTCTTATTTAAGAAATAATAACAGTATTGCTCCAGCGGCACATTTCTTCTTGTTTTAAAATATTTTTAATGTATAATTTATTATAATTAGCGACTGTTTGATGTCTATTTTTTTCAAGGTTTAAGAAGGTCGAGATTGGTCAGATCGTAGTAAATTTCAGTTCCTGTAGGAATCGTCCATGGAGAAGCCCTTGGAAGATTACCGACACTGAATCCATGCCAGGTTCTCCATTGCTGTGCAGAAATGAAAATGAACTTCGTGCGTAAGCATTATGTAAAAAAGTTGAGTATATTCCACCTGGCGATCATTTATTCAATCGAAAATTTCTCTTCCGAACATCAAGGTGCTGGAAGAACAACGAGAGAGGGACGTTCTGCGTCTCCACAGTGAAACGGAATGGATTGTATAACGTCTTTCTTCCCTAACATGGCTTTTTCATTTTGAATATATTCTACCAAATCTCTTCCAGACAGGCTAAGATATTCGCCTTGCGCTTTAAAAACTTCAATGAAGCCATATTTTTATTCAAAATTTTCTTAGCTTTGTTTGTGCTAAAAAAGCAAAAGAAATCACGCTAGTCGTGTACCTACAGCGTGTGCGCAAACTTTTGCCTATACAAAACGAACTATTCCAGTTCCTATCTCTGGGACAATCTCACTGCACGAAACAAAAGAAATAAACGGTCACTTTAACTAATCTGCCTGGGAAAACTCTATGCTTGACTCTGTTGAGATCTAGGTACACACGTACACACAATTTAAATGCAAGAACTTTAAAATTTAAATGGGAAATTATTCTCCTTAAACCTTTGAGCATATCTTTAGCCTTTTCACTTAACGCAAGAATTAATTAGAGGGGACTTTAAAAGATCTAACAAAAACCCTTTTAAACCGACCTAATACACTTGACACCAGATTTTATAATGGATATATATATATATATATATATATATATATATATATATATATATATATATATATATATATATTACTCTATGTCGTAGTATAGCTCTATATATCATACATACATCTATTATATTTTATTTTAGAGTGCGCGGGGTTTCCTTTTAGATGGTTTGGGTAGGCCGAGGTCCGGTTACAAGGTCAGATCGTCGTAAGGGAGGGCTAGTCCAATAGATGCTACTTTAAACTTGGTATTGCTGGGAGTTCCAAATCTTACTTAGTTATAGGCTTTCGTTATACGGCTATGGTGAGCTCGAGGGTGGGAAAGTAAAAGGAATCGGCAAAAAATAGACTTTAATAAATATTAATAATTAAAGTTAATATGATACAGTAATACACAGTTAATTAAGGCACATAGTTGCACAAAATGATAATGGGGAACGGTAGACGGCAATTATAAATTTGGAGAAGCTAAAATATTCGTTACGATACCTTGTACACAAATGGAGGGGTTGGAGAAGACGATGGTCGTTTCCGGCAAAGTGTTGATATGATGGTTTGGTCACTTCGACGGGGTCCAAGGTCAACTTGCTTGTAGTGAAATATTTTCCTTTGAGATGACGGGGGGGGGGGGGGAGTAGAGTCTTCGAGAAGGGAGGTTGGGAATTCTTCCGGTGTAAATTCCTTTGAAGAAAACGGAGGGTGAGTTTCTCCGAGAAGTCAATGGCTTCTTTGGTCGAATATGCGTAATCAAGGGGGTATTACGCTAAGATGAATCTTCACTGAAGCCTTTTAAATTAAGACGTGGTTCGCTGTTTGGAGATGGCGTCGATGGGCGGAGTCAGACGGGTATTCTTACGGGGCGAAGAGTTCTTAACTAACTCTAGGAGGTGGATATTTGTTTTATCCAAGAAGGGATGCTTGGTTTTGTCCTACAACGTTTCCTTGTCTTCGGCGTATGACAACCAGAATCGAGGAGAAGTAAGATTGTCTGCACTCGTGAGCGTCTCTTGCACCAATCTGCACCATTCCTCGTTGCGCGGGTATATCTGGACACCAGAAGTGAGGGAGCTTACCCCATAGAAGAGGGTGGGGACTATCACACATCGTTTGAGTCATGGCGAACGCCGCCCGGGTGACAATTATCTCAACCGCTCCCAGCGTGGCTGAAAGGTAGGGGGGGAAGACTTTTCGTCTGGTTCAAATACTTGCCTTGTTAAGGGCCACATTCCAGGAACCCGCTCCTATACTTTCTCACGCTTTTGAGCATCGAAAATGGTTTGTAAGCTACACGAGGCCCATCACATGGGAACGATGCTAAAAAACGACGTTATTTCTCCCCTCACGTGCTTGTTCCCTCACATATATATTTGTGTAGATGGGTAACAGTCTTCCTTGAATTCAAGTTTTGTTGAAGACCATGGTGTATTTCGCCTTAATTAATTTCCTTTGGCAACTTTCTATTCTTTCTAACTCTCCTTTTTATTCCATTTTGTAGATGAGAGATTATGGGGGGGGGGGCACCAGTTATGCTTTATTTATCAATATAATTCATCCTGTTGATTTCTATATTCGTATCTATGTATTATTTCTAGACTAAAGATGCCCCTTCAAACATTGTCTTCCATATATCTGACTCTTGTTATTCTTAAGTTGGGTTGGCTGGGTTAATTCTTGATCTTCTTTTTCTTGATGTATCTTACTTTTAACGAGGATGTGATGATTCCTTCCAATTCTGATGACGTAATGACTTCTTGCTTCTTGATGATTTTGATGGGATGAGATGTGTTGCGACGAGTTAGCCCTTGAAGTCGTTTTCTTTCCGTTTTCCTTGACAGTGGTTTTCTCTTGAGTTGATTTCTTGAGTTGTCCTTAAAACGTTTCTCGTGTTCTCCGTTTTCTTCGAGAATTTTCTTTGTGGAAATTGTGGACTTTGGGGATCGATCGCAGGTCTTTTGAATCTCGAGGCTAGAACTCTACCGTTACGCTACAGGGAAATCCGTTTTGACTTGGTAATTTAATGGGCTATTTATATTCTCGCTTTTGGAAGGAAGTTTTTCTCTTATACATCTTCGCACCCCTACACAGGTCCCTTTCTAAAACGTGGAGCGAATTTGAGGATTGGGGAAAGACTAGTATAGGATTACTTAATCGAGGATTTCTAGTAGCTTTCCCTTCCCAGCCTCCGAGTCTGCGGGATGAGTGGAGCTAAGTAAGTGGGATTGAGGAGAGCGAACTAAGTTTTCGACGCTAATCAGTAATATCCTTTCCCGGGTCTCCGGTTCCCAGCAGCACTTTTTCTTAAACTCTAGTAGGAAACGAGGTGCAGTTGTAATGAAGATCAGAAAATTGTTCGGCCTTTTCAGGGTCACCATTTATAATTACTTTTCTCATTAATCAAATCTATTTATCTTGAGCTTTCTACACTCGAATCTATTTATTACTTCTTGTTGACATATCTTCATATTAACGACGCATTTATCTGATGTGATGATTTCTTCCAAACTCTTGAACACGTGATGATTTCTTCTTTTGATGACGGGATGAGTTCTTCTTGCTGCTTGATGAGTTTGATGGGATGAGATGAGTTGAGACGAGTTAGCACTTGAAGTCGTTTTCTTTCCGTTTTCCTTGAAAGAAGTTTTCTCTTGAGTTGATTTCTTTAGTTGTCCTTAAAGCGTTTTTCGTGGTCTCCGTTTTCTTCGAGAATTTTATTTATGGAAATTGTGGACTTTGGGGATCGATCACGGAAGGAAGTTTTTCTCTTATACATCTTCGCACCCCTACAAGATCACTTGTCCTGTATTCATCTCTCTTTTAAATAAATGGGTTTCATTTAAAAGAGAGATGAATACAGGACAAGTGATATACCATCTACAAAATGGAATAAAAAGACAGTTAGAAGAAAAGAAAGTTGCCAAAGGAAATTAATTAAGGCGCCCTTTGCTCTCTTTGATTCTAATCTTCTTCTAATGTCTCTTTATCTTACCTCTAAAAAACTCCTGTTTCTTGTCACATTGCTCATTCGCGTCAAATTTCTCTTCCTATACTGTATTGTTATATAGTCTGGAATGCAAGGTTCTGCACTTTTCTTTCTGTCTTAAAAATTGTTTTGAAAGGCAGAAAATAAATATGGCGAAACCCCTGTGGTGGTTGTTATCACCCGCAGAACTTGTATTTGCTCTTTCTTTAGATGTAACATGAGGTATGAGCCTTTAAATTGTAAGTGGGTAAGAAGTTATGGTATAAAAATTTCGTGGAGGTTCCTAGCTTAGAGAGATACTGAGTTTGATGGGGTAACGCTTTGCGCGAATTAGAGTCACTGTGCCTGGTAGCTTAGCGGTGGAGCATCTGACCGGAAATCAGCAGACTCGGGTTCCAGTCCCGGCCAGGAATTTTGAACTTTCTTCCTCTGGCATTATATATGTCGTCTAGGTAATGGATTGCCTTCATTGTTCCGCCATCTGCTCTCTTTGATTCTAGTTTTCTTCTAATGTCCCTTTCTCTTACCTCCAAAAAATCTTGTTTCTTGTCTCATTGCTCATTCGCGGCAAATTGATCGACTTGTACTGTATTGTTATATAGTCTGCAATGCAAGGTTCATCACCTTTCTTTCTGTTTTTAAAATTGTTTTGAAAGGCAGAAAATAAATATGGCGAAAGCATAGTGGTGGTTATTATCACCCGCAGAACTTGCATTTGCTCTTTCTATATATATATATATATATATATATATATATCATTATACTTATATTATAATCTGGTGTCAGCTAAAGTTGCGTTATTTTGTATTGCAAGAACCCTTTTTATTTTCAAGTTTTCCTCCCAGTTAAGTTGTTCAGTAACCAGTTTGCCAAGTTCTTTCAAGGATATCCAAAGAGAGTGGAAAAAATTCTTAATTATTTTTACTTTTGATTGATCATTTCATTTGTGGTGACCGTTTTTTTTAAACGATCTCCTCTAAAACCCCATTCTAGTTAGTTTCCGTGCGGAATTAAAAGGCCTATAATTACTGGTCATATAAGGATAAATTTTTGAATTATTACTTATTTTCTTTACTTTATTGATTGCGTACAATCATTGTGTAATTAAATCTCCGTTAAGAGTTGGGCATGATCGTAAGAGCCCCAAAATCTTTTCAGGGAGTTCCTTAGACGCGTTGAGCTGCCACACGCGATTTTACACCAGCAAGATATCGTCATTTGAATGTTTCCGACAGCAAGGAGATATCCTTTGCTTGTCAGGCAAGCAACGAGTTACCTTTATTCAAAATGAAGAAATAAATGAAAGTACAGTACAAAGAGAGCAAAGAGAAGCTGAAGAGAAAAAAAAAACAAGAAATGGAAGAAAGAGAAACAACTCGTCAGCATGAGCGTGAGCTTAACAGAAATCAGTTAGAAACCCTTGCCGTTAGCTCAAGGAATGAATCTCCTGAACCCCATCAGTAAAGTTGCCAGTGTTTAAGGATGCCGAGGATTTCAGCTCCTACTTAACTGACTTTGAGAAAAGTTTCGGACTGAACCACCTGGAAATTGAAGCTGATGGAGTCGTTCGACTACTCTCCCTCCTCAATATCCACCTATGGCAAATTTTTATTTCGCTCCCCGCAGAAGCCACTCTCGACTACTCCACCCTCAATACCGAATTATTATCGGCCGTTAATATGAATCCTGATTACTATAAGGCAAAGTTTCTCCAGGTGAGGATACTTCTTGGCCAGACCTACCGCCAATTGGGATTCACCATCCAGAGGACTTTTCAATCCTGGTGGACTCAGCTCAAGTCAACCAAGACTACAAGTCCATATTTGATTTCGTCTTACAGGACCAGTTAAAGGAATGTATAGAAGAGGCAGATTTGCTCGCGTCAAGCCACCACATATACCTGAAACACCACAAGAAGTCTCATCTCCCATGCCCCAAAGTTAAGCTAACATTTTTAAGTTTACCACGAAGAACTCGCCCAAGTTTGTAAAGGTATCTAGTCACTCTAAACCCAAGTACCATCCCCCGCATGAATAGAGGGATATTAAGCCTCTTATAAATAATGCCCCAGCGTCGGGACTACCCGTAAAGGCTAATAGTGTTTTTTCCGTTCTGCTCCTAATTAGCAAATCCACCAAATATGTGCCTCTTTCTTATCCGCCCGTTCGCCCTGAAACGCCAGCAACTTCTCCAACAAGCATTCCCCCGGGACAGCAAGTCAATTTCCTGTTCAACAAATGCTCCCCGGTGTGCTTGAGTTCGAAAAACAAAGGAATAATGGTTGCAGAGTGTCAACCCTCGTAAGAGAGACCGGCTGTACTTGCTTCCTCATCTCAGAGAAGTTCCTTCCTCCAGTGGGCCCCGACCACGATAAATTCTCAGTAGTTCATGACTACTTGGGACGTACAAATCTGTTCCCCTTGGTCCACTGATATCTCGAATGTAAATACTTTATTAGTTGGGCAGAAGTAAGAGCAGCCCCCATTAGGTTCTGCGCCGTGTTGGTTGGCCACAGCACGCAGCTCTCTACGAACCTCTTCGCACAGCCCGTCATCACGAGGGCCCAGGCGGTAAAGGTCACTGCTCCCCTCATGCCCCGGAATTTTCAGCCCTCAAAAACAAAACTTTTGCAAGCGCTCAGAAGGAATGTCCAAACCCTCATGCCCTTGTGGGAAAAAGCGAGAAATGTCGAACGAAGACCTGCCCGTGGTCAAAGGAAAGTCACCTACCTCATTAGTGACGGACTCCTTTTTCACTCCAGTTCGGCTTAGGATAAAACTCTACTCGCTCGTTATGTATCCCCCGTTCACAAGTTCTCCAAGTCCTCCGACTCGCCTACGATGGATTACTGGCTGGTCATTTTAGCCACAATAAAACAGCCCAGAGAATCTTCCGTTATTTATTTTGGTCCCGTGCTGTCAAAGAAATTCCAGAGTTTTGCAAGTCGTGTGACATTTTTCAAAAGATTACAGCGAAAGGACGAATTCCACCTGCTCCCCCTCCAGAAGACCGCAATTGTCTACAAGCCTTTCTTTTGAGTGGCCGTAGATTTGATTGGCCCAATTCACTTCCCATCTATAGGAGGACACTCGTACGTCCTCACTTTTGTTGATTTTACAACGAGATTCCCCGACGCAGTCGCCATTTAAATCATAAATAGTGTGACCTGTGTGGAGGCCATAATTTCTATCTTTTCCTGCAACGGCATGTCGAAGGAGATCTTGTCGGATAGAGGTAGACAGATTACCTATGAACTAATAGAATACTTTGGCAAACTCTTTATGATCAAACCCCTATTCACCTCCCTTTTTCTCCCCTCCGCTAACGGCGTCCTTGAAAAGTTAAATGGTACTCTGAAGACCATTTTAAAAAAGTTATGCCTTGCTCAGCTCCGACAATAACATCGATACCTCTGCCGGTTGCCCTGTTTATCTGCAGAGAAATATCCCCACAGAACTATAGGATTTCCCCCCTTTGAGCTTAGCGCTGAAAACGTCCAAAGCCCAATGAACATATTGAATGAACTTTTTTTCCAACCCTCGCCTGGAAAAGAAGATCAAATCTTCGTATTCTTACGTGTTAGACCTTAGGAACCGCTTGAAAGAATTCGCCAATATAGCTTACAAAAATACGAACCTAAACTTGGAAAAGTATAAGACCTATTTTGACGTTAGGTCAAAAGAAAGGCCATTCAAGCTCGGTGACGAGGTGCTGCTCCTCCTACCCACGGAGAGAAATAAGCTCTTGGTCTAATTGAAAGGCCCCTTCCCAATCCTAGAAACCCATAGCTCCGTGTATTACGTAATACAAACCCCCTCAGGGAACAAATTGTTTTATCTAAATATTTTTAAGCGCTATCACCGCCGCACCTGCATTAATAATATAATTGCCCTTGAGGAAGAGGCAGTAAGTGAAGACTCTTATCCCTCTGAGCCTCTTAATTTAATTCAAACCGTATGTGTCGAGTGTGATAACAACTACTCTCTCCCTTCGCTTCCCGCTTCTCGTAAAAGCTTCACCCCGGAACTCGTTTAAATCCCCACCTGGAACCTCCTCAGATGACGCAATTGGCTGTTTTGTTGACTGCATTTCCCGATGTAATTTCCGAGAAGCCTGGTTGTTCTTTATATTTTGAGCATGATATAGCCCTAACCACCCAAGAGCCTATTCGCTTTAAACTATACCTCTTTCCTGTTTACTTGCGTCCTCCTTTATACGCCAAAGCTAGAAACTTGCTAAAATTATGGATCATTGAATCTTCCACGTCGGATTATTTCTCTCCGATTGTTATGGTCAGAAAGCCAGATCATTCTTTTCGCATGTGCGTAGACTTTAGAAAATTGAACGCCGTAACAGTTTTCAACACTGAGTCTACATCTATTTGAGGAGGATAAGTTTATTTAAGAAATAGACCTGTTTAAGGCCTACTATAAAATCTTCGTAAGGCTAGTGCCCGGAAATACACCGCATTTCCTAGGGAAAAAGGCCGTATGCAGTTTAGGCGTCTTCCTTTTGGTTTACTTATGTCTGTAGTAACTATAATTGCATGATGCGCCGGATACCGGATGGACTGAATGACATTTGTGAAAATATTTCCACATTGGTTAAAATAAACTGGCGCCTTCGCAAGAAAAGGTAAAGGCCATCGCCGACATGCCCCTTAGGCGTACGAAACAAAATTACGCTCTTTTCTCGGATCGATGTCCTTTTACCGACGCTTTGTCCCGAATTTCGCCGCTTTTGCGTCCCTTCTTAGCTCCCTGCTAAAGATACGTTCCCTAGACCTCCTCGTATGGAAGCCCTAGGCGACCGCTCACTTCCATCAGCTGAAGGAAAAACTAACCAGCTCCCACACTGCGACTCCCGAACACGAGCACACCGTTTGGAATACGAACGGATGCTTGTAATGAAGGCATCGGTTGCGTTTTGCTACAGTATGAATAAAATGGCATTAGTTATCCCATTGCGTACGCCAGCCGGAAGCTCTCGTCAGTCAAAAGGAACTACGTGGTAATAGAACTTGACGCTCTAGCGATCGTATGGAGCGTGCCTAAATTCAAAACATATTTGTAAAGTAAAGAGTTCGTGATCGAAACCGATCATCGCCCATTGGCTTATTTAAAAAATTTTCAAAGCCAGAACGGAAGGCTTATGCGCTGGTGTTTATTTCTAATGGAATATCATTTCCAAAAAGTGTACATATTAGGAACAGAAAACTGTGTTGCAAAATGTCTAAGTAGGAATCTGGTCGAGGATCCTGTCTCTGCAAAGTAAATTGTGTTAAGCCTTGTACTCTCGTGTATATAATAGAGTCTGTGTACTCTCCCGTTTTTCATAATCCTAGAATTTCGTCCTAATTCTGAACGTTTATGCTTCTTGGTTTCCATGTAAAAATTTGTTTTATTTTTGTACATATTTTTCCTTTGTGTTGTTTTTTTTCGCGTTGTATTTTTTCATAGTATTGAATATGGTTCAACTACCCTCTTCATAATAAAGCTTTATTTAAATTGATTCTTTTGTTATTCTCATTTAACTATTTCCTGTATTTATTTATTTTGTCTTTTTTGGGGTTTGCTGGTTAACGACGATACATTTTTAAATATAACCTGCGTTAGGAATTAAACGAAAGTAATTTTTTCGGTTGTTGACCGACTCGTCGACTAAAATATAAATGCCTGCCCTTATTGCACACCTGTAGACAAAGGTCAAAATCTTTGCCATACACAACTCCTCCCATGTTTTGGGAGGCCCTTTTCTCTTCTCTATGTATCAGGGAAATGTCATCTTCGGAAAGGAAAGCGTGTGAGGACAATCCCTCGAAGGACTAGCGTGAGAGGAAGCTCCCCCAGAACAGCCATTTCTGCCTCTTTACTCTAAAGCACGTGCTCTTGGCATATGAAGTTTAGAATCTTCGAGGAGGAAGCAGTCCCGCGCTGAGTCACCCGACCAACCTGTATTTGCTTTTGGACGCTCCTCTCTTTCCCCTCCCCCGCGATAACGCCGAGCTGCTGCCTCCAGGCTTTCTAGGCATGTCTTTTCCCCTACGAGCGCAGCCGTACTAACCCTACTCCCATATCATGAGGCAAACTTCGCTGTGCGATCCGACTCATTATCTCGAAGAAAAATTAAATAGACTGACGTCGAGACTTATCTATGGACGGCCATGCCCTGGGGCTATCTATCGGATCAGCCACGTGGCTATTTAACCCTGAGTTCGCCATTCGTCGCGGAGATTGAGATTCTGCCAGTACCCCGTTCAGATCGTTTTGTCTGTTCCTCCGCAAAGTCTCGCAACCCCTGTTTGAGTGGTACCTCGTCGTTAAGATCTCACCAGCAAATCTCCCTTCGTGAAGCTTTGGACCCAGTTCAGAGAAAAGCTATCGAGTCACCTTCTTCCCGTCGAACTGTGCGGCCCCCCTTCAAGACTCCCGCTCTTTCATGCCTGAAACACCCTGCCGAGCCACAGAACTGTCTCTTGTTTGAGATTCCATCTCTCTGGAGCAGAGAAAATCTCGTTCTTCAACAAGAAGTACTCAAAACTCTCATCTACGAGTTCTCCTCGTTAGGACTCCCGAAGTATCTTCTCGAAGACCTGTGCCGTTGGTCTTGCCCCTCCTCAGAGCAGCACTACACTTGAAGGTAAAGCGATCTTCTGTTGTGATATCCTGATTACACCCCGTCAATCGTCATCCGCATCCTCTTTTGGATTGACTTCCCGCTCAATCGTAATTAATATCTCTTGTTCGAGTCAACGTTAATTTTGCTCCTCCCTCTTAATTCTGTCATATCCTAAATTTTCACAATCTAATCAACTCTCTCTTCGAGTAATTTGTTCCCCCTTTTATATATATATATATATATATATATATATATATATATATATATATATATATATATATATATATATTGCCCTATTTATTATATATAATAAAATTATATTTTGGGGTCTTGTTCTTTATATATTCTTTGAACTGCAACTTGGCAAGCCATTAGATAAATCCCGGTCAACCGTAAATCGCACTCTTTATAAAAATCCAGGAGGCGGTCCCCAACTCTTTTAATTGCCCCAAAGCATATCGCAGGCGGCCTAGGGTTGGCTATCTGTCCGTGCTTGTGTATGCGCCCTTTGGCAGAGCGAGTCTTCACAGGCATACCTCGATACATTCCTTCTCCTACTTTGATCTATTTTTTGTTCATTTTATCCACCTTTTTTGCCCTCCCCTGGCCCTTTTACGACTTGAAGCTATCTCTTGCGAGCAAAGCTTTGCAGTCATGATTCTTTCCACTACTAGGCTTAGTGGAAGAAATTGCCCACTCTCTACCTCGAAGCCGCTTATCTGCGAAGCATTTATGAGATACTCAAAGAGCCAGTATGGGGATACCTCTTTAACTCTAGTACTAAACGAGGACACTCCAAAGTGCAAGACGTAAACAAGCGCCAATTATTATAATTCAAACCCTCGCGAAAATTCACCTCCGCTCAAATCTGGTCTATTTATTCCAATCCCTCACCTTTCGCTCAGTGCCCCAAACAGAATGGAAAATCATGCATGATTTGCATATTAAAACCGTATTTAAGTATATCTAGTATTTTGAATTAAAAATACGTGGTAAAGTACGTATATATCCACACACGTGTGTCGTTATGTATTTGCATACACTGTTTCTCCATATTGAGAGAGGGGCTTCTAAATCCACCTGACACCAGTTCAATTCCAGCATTTATGTAGCTACTTAGCATGTAATAGCGAAAAGAATAAATGCATTCACTAACGGAGTTAAAGTTGTTAAACAACAATAATTTTGTAAAAAGAGAGGAAACAAGTAAATACAAGGCTCTAACCAACCGTCCAAGGCTTGAAAACCATATCCTGCTTGAGATAACTTTCCAAAGATTTGATTGTCGATGATTGGTCATTGTGCATGACTACCGAAATGAATGAACGGTAAATCAAAATTATTACTGTTAGTTTCAAAAAGTATCAGTATTAAGCCTCTTTAATGCAACCCGCCTACATAATAACGAATAGTCAACCAATTGTTATCAAACACCAAATGCCTCCTTCATTCACTTCTGTACAAAAATAACACATCCTTAGTTATCTTTTTGCCTTCACACCTGAATAAGCTATTAAAAAAATGTTGTAGGAAAAGAAAATTAGCATTTTGGGAGAGAATTTTAGTCTAAACTAAGCGTTCATTAGTAAAATTGAATGTGTCTCATAAGAGAAGTTATTCTGATTAAAATCCATGTGGGTCGTCTTTAGGAGAGATGAGAAAATGGTTAAGAGTGAGAACTTGAAAGCTTAGCGGAAACAGTGACGATAAAAAGCCATAGAGTTACACAACCAAGAACTGCCATCGCAGACTGGCAAGTATTCTCGTTAAATCAGCGAAGAAAATTCGATGTAGAATTTTGTTAATTATGTTGTCGTATAAAATTGGGAGAGAGAGATTAATTTAGTAGAAAGTATATACTTATAGTTGTGGTTCTTCTTGTACCCTGTACTCGTGGGAGGGGGGGTCAAACTCCTTCAACAGATATTTTGAATTTACGGAAAGATAAAGGTTGATCGACATCTCACGTCATTAAAAGCTTCATGATGAACTTAGAAAATGGAGGTATGTAGACTGGGTAGAAGAAGTGAGGCAAAGTAACGATGAACATCATAACATTCGAAGGTCTTGGAATCATTAGGTATTTTTTTCTGAGCTATTCTTTACTTCTTTCATTTAGTCGGTTTTAAAAAAATCTTTTGAAGATTTTATTTTGGATTCTTCTACCATCCCGTTAGTTCAGTGACCTGGCAGAAGAGAAAGAATGCAATAGCGATAATTATCTTACAATTACTTTGAGAGATAAGGAGCCGTTGGAATAGTAATAATAATAATATTTATTAGCAGTAGCATTTTCTTTCACTTCGTAATGTTTTGTTCATTTAATTAATTATAAAATTAAAAAAAAAAACTATTTCGAGAAGTTTTACAATACTTCTTTGTAGCATGAAGTAATTGTCACTTGCTTTTATTGTAATATATGGATGATAAAAACGTTTCACCTTGACATTTTTGGATTAGGTTTGGGAGATAGACAGAGACCTAACCACCGAGAGGCTCTGTTCAATTTAAAGCCAAATTTCCTCTTCTGCTTCTTCCGAGGACTTACCAAGTTCACACAATATGGCGCTCGTTTGAGAATTTACCCAATCAGAGTTTATTCAGGCCATTTTTGAGTTAGAACCTTTTATTAGTATAATTGTTGTCTCTTTAACTTACTTAGATACAGGAAATGAATTTATGTCTCAAGCTTGGTATAAATCCGGCAGTAGAACGTTGATGATTTATGGTATAATAACATATCATTTTAAATGCGAGGAGCAAATATGGAATGTGATCGACACACCACCAGGTTATGTTGAACATTTCAATCCATGTTATGCTAAGACTCGTTAGGACCTGTGTCAATATTCTTCTTTCTCTTTTGTTACATTTGCATCAATATGACAAATTGTTTTCTCTCAATTACATTAACTATATCGTAGGGATGTATGGGCGAGCATTTTTAACTCGCTCTTTTTCCAATCTTTATTAACTTTTGAATATTTATAATAATTAAAATTTCTAACGTTTACTTCAATATATTGATTAGTTTGTAACTGTCCTTTAACGGTTATTAGATGCCTTAAGTAAATAGTGTATTCTCTTCACGTCTGATTAAAGACACGTTTGAGAATACGGAAATTAAGATCAAGATATTTTCAGCTGTTTATTTAAAGCAAAGAATAATTTCTGCCAGTATATATTGAATTTCTTCATCCGTTGCGCCGGTAGAGGAAATCCAAGCGGCAATTAACGCATCTCGTACCATTCCTTGGTTTTGTCCGTGACTTAACTAATTTAGTGCGAACTTTTTTTAAAATTATTACTAAGACAGGTCGGCGTTTTACGTTTGGCATTGAAATTTAAGCTCAAAATTAAAGCACAAAAATAGGTAAATCGACCTTGCAAACTTTGTTTGATTGCATATTCCCTTTATAGTTCATGTTTCACTGATTTGTCCCTTTGTTCTTGTTTTATTATATTATCCACTTGCTTATCTTTCAGTTTCTTTGCCATCTTTCAAGTTTCAAAAGAGTGGAATTGGCTTCGTTATTTAAATAAGTTTTATTTCTTTAAACGATTTGATCAATCTCTCCTCAAAATACTATTCAGTGTTGCATTTCACCAAATTCTCAATGTTTACAGCACAACTCTAAACCAAAAGTCCGTCTCACATTCACAATGTTTCCTTTTTAAATCCTTTGTAACAACCATTAGCGTCCTCCACCATCACTAAAGTGGGAATATTCTTAGCCAGCCTTAATATTATTGTTGAGTGGACTCCTTTAATAAATAATGGGACCAGTAAATAAAAAAAAATTTCTCCTTAATTCGGATTTTCGTAGTGGATATATAATAACATCACGATTACTTATTAATGGAAATTAATAATATTTCTATTAATATTCCGCCTCTTTTATCTCAGAACCCCTGGTAATTATAATAGTACTGAATTTTGTCTAATTATAAGTTAGTTATTTCAAAAGTTCTGCTGAATCATGAATGACCTTAAAGATGGGATAAAGAGAAGAAAAGCTTTCAAACATTCTCCTAATCCAGGAGTATTCCATAATTGCAACTGGAGCCGATTGAACATTCACTTCGATGCCTCATGACGTAAGGATAAGTCTGAGACGCTGAAATCAGCGAAATTGTAAACTGCTTTGTGATTCCAATTCAGTAAATAGCCATCACAATTCGGGATGTAGCTCTCCTAATTTGGGACGTAGCCATCTTAATTCAAAAATTGTAAAAGGAAAAGTTCTCAACTGTAAAGAAATAACTACCTCCACTTCATTGAGATGCTTATTATGAGAGGTTGAGCTTATTCCACCTAGCGATCATTTATTGGATTCAATTTTTTCTCTTCCTAACTCGATGGCGCAGAAGAAAAACCAAAGAAGGACGTTTTGCATCTCCACAGTCAAACGCTAGACACACTTGTGAAATAATGGAGAAGAAGTCATTTATGGTTGGATACGCCATAACCTTCAATAGGGATTTTTTTTTGCAATCATTCGTTCAGAGTGTCGGGAATATTATTATTTCTGTTCAGAGAGGAAGAAAAGTATAAAGATTGACAGCTGTTTTCTGAGGTCACGGGATTTTTGTGCTATTTGTTTATTAAGAATACACACCTTTTACAGTTAGTAGGAAATGGTTACCTAAGTTATAAAAACGAAACGAGCAGCTCCAAGATTTAGTGATTTAATTAATACTATTATGTTTTCTGATCATCATATCCTCTCAGGCATTATTTTTCACTGAACACCCCATCCCGCAAAGACAATGTGTTGTTTTAAAATATATCATTTGTCTTTTGATTCCACTGCTCTTTCAATTGCCCTTTACTTCCATCTGTGAGACCCTAGATTAGCACATTTGGGCACAAAGGCGTAAACAGGCAAACTAAGATGTTCTACAATTAGACAGTTACAAATAATTACATATATAAGTTCACTAACCAAGATAAGAACGAAGTCCTACTTAAAAAATTGTAGCTCTGTAGAGGATTAACTCTTTTCCTCTGGCTTAAGTAGTTTCTATGCTAAGTAGCCCTGGAATAACCCATCTCATCGTATCCATACGGATAATTTTTAAATATGATAGTTTAGAAATTCCACTCATAAACTGCACCATTTTATACGATCTATAATAGGAATAATATATGCAAGGATTTAGTGCACCTTAATTTTGCCTTTTATTGAATAAGTATAACAATTTGGCTATCGTATTATTTGCCTTCTTTAAGACAAAACACTTAAAGTTTGGCAGCCGTGTTTACCTTTATGCTAATGAATAGCCCGGTTGAAATTACGAGTCATATCTATCTACCAAACATAAATCAACTAAACATCTTAGGCGACCAAACTCAATTCCAACGCATAAGTAATGCGAACAATTTATTAGCGGCGAAAACTTCCCAAATTGGTGAAAGTTTAGAAAAGTTTCGTTTCATTTCTTAAATATTTATTCTTGTTCTAAATTTTGTTCATTATAATTTTTATTCTCTTTAGTCTAATGGAAGTAGTAATTTGTGAAGGAAGAGATGGTGTCCTTGTCCCAATTTACATTGAGCTAATTTCGCTCTGCGATTGGTCACGGTTATTAGTGTGTTCTTGGTCGTCATTTTTCGTTTTCTCTCGGGCGCGGGGTCATTATAGATGTTAACTGTAACTCTCGATGTAGATGGGACCTCAGGGAGATGTACAGATGTTTATTTTAATTTAGAATCTCTCTTTGATGTTGATCCAAGAGAGATGCGTAAACAATAGTTGATTATCAATTTTAAAAGAATTTTAATTTCTCGTCGATAATTTGATTTTGATGTTGGGTATTATTACAATCTTGGCTCCTCTGGCTGTAAATATATTTATTTTCACCAATTTCTTCCGTTTCCTTTTTTTCGTGATTGTTATACCCTGTTTCTTAGCCAGTTTTCCTATAATCATAAATTCAGTTCTAATATTCTTCTTCTGACCTTGAACTTTTTTGCATCTGTTGCTGATCATTTTTGGGGTCGATTTTCCTCGATAAAAACATGTATCCTCAAAGTCTTTTATAATTATATATTTTAAAGCCTTCGCTAAGTAAGATCTTGATCGCACTTAACGCCTAGAGGACGTAATTAAATAACTATAACCAGATAATCAAAGTGGGATCATCGCAACGAGAGTGAAATCCTCCGATCGGAGCCAATGTGAGGACGTCGAGCAAGTTTTGTCGATTCTGGAAGTACTTTAGGCTAGGGATTTTGTATAGTTTTGTATGGTAGTTTCAGCGTTAGTATACCTTACCCAAGAGCTAAAACGAACCGAATTATAAAATTCTTTGATACGTGAACCATTTTTTATCTCCATGATTCGAGCGCCAATTTTCGTGATGCAGCCAAAACATCACGGTGTTTCCTATTATTTGAGGGCAAGTTTATGCTATGGGCCCTTTATGTTTGCCTTCTTAGCCAGGCTTTTGGAAGTGGGGTTTGGGGTGCTTCTAAAGGGTGAGGTTGAAGGCGTCTTTTAATGACTGATTCTCATTATAAGATTTTGGGCTAATTCTATTTTGTACCTTTTTTTTTAAAGGGCTATCTGGCGACTGCCCACTTGGGCATAAGTCGCCGCAAACAAATGGCCTAGTTCTAGGCTACTTTAAAATAAAAATTTAAAAACAAAACAACGATGAAGAGGGAAGATGACAATTTGGAAGCAATCTCCGGCGTCGGGGGAGGTCTCCCTCCCCCCGGCGTAGGAGCGTGCGACCTATAAAGAAAACAACAATAACAAAAAAACAACAAACCTAGTTAAATAAAAGGGAGAAGGCCCGCCTCCCCCCAAAAGTCTATTAGTCCATCAGTCAAGGTGCAGGCACTCATCCAGACTACAAAAGACAGGAGGTAGTGGCCTGCCCATCACGGTACCGGGACAGGTAATGTGCGCAAAGATCACCCAGACTGAATTGAAACATTCGAGAAGATTGTGCCGAACATTCTGGGGGACGACGCAGTCGTCACAATAGGGCGCAAGCGAGCGCTTCATCAAATAGCGTTGCGTCACACAAGTGTGTCCAATTCGGGGAGGAAAGAAAGCGATCTGAAGACTTCGCAGCATTGGGGGATAGGTCCATGTGAACAGTCGCGGCGCAATGGCACGCAACTTTATGTTCCCTCCGACGGTCTCCCATCTTCTTTGCCAAGCAGTCCGAAGAGCTGCCCCTATTCCTTTTTATGTAGTCGGTGTAAGGAAGAGCAAAACGCTGGTTCGGTCGCAGAGTCCTCGTGGACTCTTTTGCGCCCTAATCGGCACGCTCATTCCCCGAAATTCCTACATGCCTAGGAACCCAGTAGAAAATAATCTCCATATCAGCCCAGCTCTCCCAAACCGTGGCGTCACGGATAACGCGAACCAGGGGATGCGGAGATTCCAATGTCATGAGAGCACTCAGGGCGCTTTGTAAGTCGCTATAAATCCCAATCCGGTCTCCGAACTGGGCACGTCGCGTTATCTCCCGTACCGAGTGGTGTATTGCTACCAGCTCGGCCATGAAGACAGCCGCAAGGCCTGGCAGAATACCGCTGACTTCAAACAGAGGGGATACGGCGTGGAAGCCGACCCCCTCTTGGGACTTGAAGCCATCCGTATACACTGGCACGGTACTAGCGTGACACGAGGTGTGCTCCAAAAAGGTCGAACGCAATACTTTGGGCGCTGTGCAAGCTTTGAGTGCAGAGGCGTGGCGATAAATAGCCAAATGTGGTACCCTCCATGGTAGCGTCCTGGAAAGAACCAGGGGCGCCACCGGCCTGAGAGCTATATCTAGCTCTCGGAGGAGTTTTTTGGCCCTAAACCAAAAGGGTTTAGGGTATGACTGGCGTCTCTCGGCGTCATAGGCACCACCGAGATCAGCTCCGTATGCAGTGAGAGGTGTTGGCGACTGAG
This sequence comes from Ceratothoa steindachneri, assembly GCA_963969495.1. NCBI lineage: Eukaryota > Metazoa > Arthropoda > Malacostraca > Isopoda > Cymothoidae > Ceratothoa > Ceratothoa steindachneri. The sequence continues at coordinate 45,417,480 of OZ018331.1, forward strand.
GGAGGCGCCGGGCGCGTGCGTACAGGCGAGTGGCATCTCTCCAGAATCGACTAGTAGGCTCTCAATTGGGGAAGTGTGGAAGGCACCGGTCGCAAAGCGAAGGCCGGAGTGGTGGATCAAGGTAACCTTCCACAATAGACGTTCAGCTGCGGATGCATAAAACTCACATCCGTAGTCGAAATTTGAACGGACAAAGGATCGATAAAAAAGTAAGGCAGTAACCCTATCAGCACCCCAAGGGCTGAACGCCAAGGAACGGAGAATATCCATCGCACGGGTACAAGCGACCCTAAGGCTGCGAATATGAGCCTCCAAGGTGAGGATTCGGTCAAATACAAGACCAAGAAAACGGTGTGATTCAACCACTTCCAGGCGTACCACATTTAGAAACAAGTCTGGGTCTGGGTATAGCTGTAGATGGTGGCAGAAGTGCACCAGCTTAGTCTTGGCCAAGGTAAACCAAAACCTGTGCGCTTCGGTATAGCGAGAGACGCGGTTCAATGCCTGTTGGAGTCGACGCTCCAGAGTTGGCAACTGGGCAGCGCCAATAGAGATCGAAAGTTCATCCCAGTAGAGCGTAGCGAGGACTTCTTCTGGCAGCACTGAGGGGATGTCGTTGATGCTCAGGGCAAAGAGTGTGACACTGAGGACACTTTCCTACGGAACACCCTCTTCCTGCTTATTTAGGTCGGTGAGGGCTCCCCCCACCCGTACGCGGAATCGAAGATTTTGCAAAAATTCAGATACAAACATTGGGAGGCGTCCCCTCGCCCCCTTCGTGTGGAGATTCTCCATGATACCGTATCGCCATGCAGTATCATAGGCCTTCTTCAGATCGAAAATACCGTGGCGTAGTACTGTCTACGGAGGAAGGCCTGGCAGACGGCATTTTCCAGTCGGAGCAGAGCATCCGACGTCGAGTGGAACTTGTGGAAGCGTCACTGTGCAGAAGACAGATGGCCTCCGCTGTCCAGGAAAAAGGCTAATCTAACATTTACTAAGTTCTCCATCAACTTGCACACGCAAGTTTGCGAAAAGCAAGCACAGTAGCGATTCGCAAAGAATCTGGAAGGAGACCCTTCACCCCGATCCTGTTGAACAAATTTAACAGAAAGGCAATGCCTCGCTCAACCATGTTTCGAAGCATGGCGTATGGGACATCGTCTTGACCATGGGCGGTATCCGCGCACTAAGCAAGAGCGAAGCGCAACTCACCCACAGTAAACCTGTCGTTAAAGGCTTCTCCACCTCTGGAGGTAAAGTCCAGCCGGCGGCTTTCCGCGCCATTACGACGTGCATTGAATGTGGAAAAAGCAGTCGCTAGGGATTCCGCTACAGACGCGGGTTCTTATTGCGGTCATATTCTCCTCATGAACGGAAGGGGGGTCCTGCGAGAACTTGCCCTGAATCCTTTTGACTCGCTTCCACGCCTCTGTCAGAGGGTTCTTCCCGTCGTTAAGTGAAGACACGTATGCTCACCAAGAACAGCGGCGGGCGTGCTTCAAAATATACCGGAACTTAGCCCTAGCCCGACTAAATTCAGCGACAGTAAAGTCGTTCGGGCGGCGCTTATAGCGCATGTAGGCATAACGCTTTGGCGATGAGTTGCCAGAGAAGAACTCAACGGCCTCGTCTACCGATCTAAACTCTTCAACTGAGATAAAGAATTCAGTCATTTCGTGAATTGCAGGCTACCACGCCCGCGCCAAGCACCACAGAGGTGAGCTCTCTTGAGGCAGTTGCCCTGAAAATGATATTTGAATGGGAAAGTGATCAGGCTGTGCGTCCGAAGACCACAAAGATAGATTAAGGCAAGAAAATACAGCGGTTCTCGGAGAGTGATGGGTAAACTCATTTACATTTAGGAAACCTATCTCAAGCTCTTCGATCAGATCGGCAAGGACTTGTCCCCTGGGATTGATTGAGTAATCTCCCCAGAGAGGATGCCTGCCGTTCAGATCTCAAAGCAAGAGAAAGGGCCTCAGCAACCGTGCCACGACGTGGCGGAAGTCCCCTGCGTCGAAGTCAGCTGACAGTGGAATGTATGCAGAAATGATAGTATACCTCCTATCCAGGTGAAGCTGCATAGCAACTACCTGCAAGGAGGTATCTAAAGTGAAAAAAAGAACGGAGACATCTTGCCGGCTGTAGACCGCGCATCCCCTAGCCTGACCAGCTCGTGGTGGTGGAGTCGCAAGACCCTTATACCCAGGGAGGACGGGCAGGGCGCATGCGCCCAGCATGGTCTCCTGGAGAAAAATAGCTAACGGGGAACGGGACGAGACGAGACTCTGCAGCTCCTCCCAGTAGGCACGGAGTCCAGGGCAATTCCATTAAAGGAATATGCCCTCCAGGCCTAGCTCAGAGGAGACGTGGGGGCCCTCTTCGAACAGAAGACCCTTACGGGAATGGCCGTCCACTTCCCGGAGGCAGAACCCCGGGCGCTGTTAGCCGGAAAAAACGCTAAAGGCGCTGACGCCTTCGAGGACTTATTGGGGGAGGTTGGGCTCGCCATGCGAGTCTTTTTCTCCCTCCGTCACGAAACCTTAGGGGGGCGTTGTGGCTTCGGGGGTGGGGGGGCCCTCTTTTTGAGGAACCACCATATCTGAGCCACTCAACCTACCACTAGGCGTGGGCGAAAGAGTCGAAGCTCCTTTCTTGCTGTCCTCCTTTCGGGGGACAGCTTTCGGAACCCCAGAAGATGGCTTGGCGACCAACTTCATGGGTGTTGCCTTCTGTGCGTCTAACGACTCGGTAGAGGTACATGGCTGTTTTGCCCTACGGGAAATGGTCACGTTGGAGGGAGGGGCAGGAGCCTTGATTTTAGCTGGGGCTGTGTGTGAACTCTTTGTGCTGGCAGCTTTACAAGGGAGCGCCCGGGTTGAGTAGAACCCGCAGTAGGGCTCCGAATGGGCGCGAAAACAACCGTGCTCGTTGGCCTGGATGGGCCAGGAGCAGAGGGTGCCTTTCTAACCATTGAGGCATAAGATGTCCCATGCAGAGCCTGGCGAGCCAGGACCAAGCCCTTAGCCTCGCGGAATGAGAGTCGATCCTGGGCCTGAACGGCCAGGATTTCTTTCTCAAGGAGATATGCACCACATTGCTCAAAGAAGCAGTGTGCGGATCTCCGCAATTGACACACTTGGCCACACACGATTTAGACTTATCGTGTGCGGCCTTGGAGCAATTTACATAGACTTCGGGTGACCCCGACTTTGCACGTCTACATGAACAATATGTATGTCCGTAGCGGTGACAGTAATAGCATCGCCACGGCACTGGCACGAATGCCTTTACGCGGTAGCGGCACCAACCGGCATGCACCGACTCAGGGAGCTTGTCAGAGTCGAACGTGACAAAGAGTGTAGGGGTGGGTCTCAAGGCCCTTCCCTGTTTTCTCATCACACGTTCGACCTTGACCGCCCCATGGTCGGCCAGCTCTAAGGTGATGTTCTCTATTGAGTAGTCAACTTGTTCCTTCGAATAAACTACTCCTTTCACAAAGTTCAGGGTAGAGTGCAGCGGCACACTCACCGGGGTGCCATCAAGTGTCCGAAGAGCACTTAGCTTGGCCCCCTTGGACGGATCCGCCGCATTCGCCAGAAGGTTCCTGTCCGAGAAAAGGGTCACCTTCGGCTCTCTACCGATTTCCCTAGCTAATGCTCTCCTCTGATGCATCATGTTGCCCTTGGCCAACACGCTGCCCTCAGTGGAGCGAATAACGAGGAAACATTTGAAGCCAGTGGGCTCGAAAACGCCAGCTAGTCACTAAATGGGGGGCCCTGATGTTATCAAGGCTTCTTCCTTCGCTCTTTTCGTCTTAGTCATAGTAGGGGGCCCCGATGTTATCAAGGCTTCTTCCTGCGCTCTTTTCGTCTTAGTCATAGTAGGATGATCCTCACCCGAAGATGGGGAAAGAGGGGCCGGATGTGCAGATCTTGGCTTGGTCGCTTACCAAAGTGGCAACAGACCCATCCGTCCCCGCAGCCCCCGTGGATGGAGAGGAGCCCCGATTCTTCTTAGTCTTTTTTAATTTTTATTATTTTTAGGACTGGAGGGCGGGAAATGAACCCGCTTCTCCCCTCCACCGGCAGAAGCCCCTAGGCCAGATGGACCAACCTCAGCCAGTTCCTCCTCCGAGATGGAGAAGGTCTTGGTCGTAGCAGGGGCACCGTTTGGAAGAGATCCCTCCCCTCCTTGTACTGCCCTGGAAACCCGGGCCGTTTGAGGAGGACCTTGTATAGGGGAGGATTCGGGTCTGGTGCTTGGCGCTGAGCCTAGATTCCCTACAATGAAAGGCCATACCTTCTGAGGCTGGGTTGCCTCAAGGACCATGTCTATCTCAGGAGGGGCCTCCAGTTGGCCATCCCCTCCCAGGACATCTCAGGTTCAGTTGGCATCGTCACTAATCATGTGTGGGGAGGCACTGGTCTTGACTCCGGCAAGGTTGAATATTCTTTCCAGCAGGTCTTTTAAGAGGAAGCGACTGAAGGGGCCTGGCTTCCCTCTCCCCCCTAAGGGGGTTTGCCCTACCAAGCCGCTTCACTAGGGAGTGGTCGGCTATGAGCTGCCTGCTGGCTTTCTTGGCAGTCCCCATGGAAAGAAAAGGGGAGGCTGCAGCTGGAAAAAGGGAGGTGCCCGAAAGCACCTCCAGAGAAGTGGGTGAGGGGGAGTCCCCAACACCCGTAGGCGAAGAAGAGGAGTAAGCCTCCTATCCGGTTAGAGAAATATGGAGGGTCTCCTGCGCAAGCACAGGGGGTGGACCTCCATTTTTTCTGTGGAGCTGCCCGAGGGCAGCTCCGTCGATGGAACAGGTGAAGTTGAGGGTTGTTTTTTTTTATTAGTTCATTATTGTCATGGTAATGCTGTATTTTATACGGAAAACAATAGCTCATAACCACTCCCAGTAGCCCGCCCTGCAAGGGGTGCGTACAGGCCTGGCAGAGCCAGTTGCCGCTATTCAGGACCACTCTTTCTGCTTGGTGGCCTGGCAGTCCCACGGCATGGCGGTTCCACCTTAGACACGGTGTAAAAATATAGATTGTGAAGTGAGGAGGAAAGGAGATGTGAGGAAGCTATGGGTGGGGATGAAGCAGGTTGTTACAAACCATCCACCCCAGCGCGGAGCTCAGTGGTTAGGGAACATTGACCCTTCCCCGATCAGCCCCGATCCGGGACGGTTGACTGAGAAGAAGGTCAGCATCTACCCTGTGAAATTAGAGGTTGACCAGAGAAAGTTGTGGGAGAGGTTGTAAGGGATGTGAGGATGTAGGCGAGAAATACAGGCTATCTAAAGTAAAAAAGAGAGGCTGAGCTGGGGCCGGACGGAGCGCAGGATCCCGTCAGCACGGCGGCCAGGATGGCAAATCGCCGCGCCCCTTACGGGGGGGCTAATTCTAGACAATTTACGTGTCATGGTTGATTTACGTGATTATGGTGGACGAATTTGAAGGCTCTAATTTAACTCGTTTCATTTTTTGAGCATGTAGAGGAATTCCGGTTTAGTTTATTTAAGATTTCGTTTATTTTTCGAACGTTCCTTTCCAAGTCAGAATTTGTTTATTCCCTAAAATGAGGATCTAAAATAATCAGATTTAGTGCGTTGGCATTTTGCCTTTTATATTAATATTCATTATTTTGATTGCTTAATTCGTTTTTGTAACGAAAGAATAATAAGATCATTAACGAAAAATAAAAAAGGCAAATGATTTTGACATTATATTATTTTTTGAAAGAATTTCTCATCCAACGCCTATAATTTTGGTTCATTAAATAATAACTAGGTCTAAACAAGTTTCCTTGATTGCGCTTATTATTATCGATTTTATTACTGTTATTATTGAAAATGATACTCGAGGTCCAGTAAAAATATTTGCTTAATTTTCTATAATTTTGTTAGCATCGCATTCAGCCGTACATAAATATGAATTTATAATTAGTAATTTTTCCTCTGTATGAATTGTATTCTTCTGTTTATCAGCTTCTTTTACCTCCAGACAAAGCCGAATCATGATGAGCAATGGGGCCTAATTTGGGATCTTGGATCCACATTATGGCTGCTGCGACATGGTAAATTCCCCACAACAACAACTCAAAAATTGCCACAAAAGCTTTTACAAACTAATGTATCTTCTTGTGGTTCCACTGAAAAAAAGGACACTTCTACTAATGTTACTTATTTGATTGAAATAATAGCAGATTAATTTTTGACTTTAGAGTAAATTGGAAACTTGGTTTAAAAGTTGACTAAAATTTTGCCACAAGAATCATTAAATTTTCTTAAACACATGGAGAGAATAATGATGGAATTTTACTAAATAGTTTAAGATCTAAGATTAGCAAAGAAGGAAGGACAGTTCAAAGAAGTGAAAATCGAAGATAAAATTTAAAGGAATAACGCGAATGTTAGAATAATATTTATATACACAATGTAATTATAAAACACCCCCCAAAATCTAAAGCATGTAATTTCTTTTTAGTGAAAATGGCTTTAGGCATTTAAATATTTGTCCCAGGTCGATTGTGAAATTTTAGAACATTCTTCATCGATCATAACTAGAAAAAACTAAAAGGGACTTATTGTAAATGATAACTAACCTAAACTTTCTCCTTTTTTATGTCACTCCAATCGAAGATTATCTATGGCCTTCGGTTGTGATGTCACTCCTTGGATATCTTACTCTTTGGAACGGGTCAGGAAGAAATCAGTGATGGAGGAAAGAGGTTTTAAATAGTGTACAGGAACGAATAATTAATTGCTAATTTTTATTTACTTCATTTACCACATGTGGGTGATTCTAGACACGACCGTTTTCAAAATGTGCAAAAGACAAGATTAAAAATGTTTACTCTTTTGCACCACGAGGTTCCCTTTTGCTCGCCTTTGAACAGCTGGTTCTGAAATACACAAGTAAGGACAGCAAAGTCTTTACAACTAAATTCACCGAAAAAAGTATTTAAGCTCACAAATTCCAGCTATTCATCTTCGGAATCGTCAAGCTCAAAATAAGGATTTTTAATAAACTCATTTGTAAATTTCAATACGAATCTATTTGGTCAACACCCTCATAAATGAACTTAAATCCTGAACGTGGATTCATATGGAAGAGAAGAAATATTTGTTCCAGCTTGGAACTGGTGACCTCCGCCAAAATCAAGCAAAGTTCTTCTCTCACTACATATATATATATATAAGTAGTTAATAGCCCGAGGAAAAGAAAACTGGTATCACAACCTGGTAGTTAAACTCGTTGTCATAGATTACGCAAACCAATTAATGCTTAAGAAAAAAATGGTATTTTTAAAAAGTTGAAATAAAATTAATATTTTAACCACTATATAAAATTGAGAAAAAGAGTTGGTTTACGTAATCTCTTCCAAAGAGTTTAATTACGAAGTTGTGATACCAGTATATGTGTTGAAGTCAGTCTAAAAAATATGAATATATTCGTAGATACGCTTGAATACGCATATGTAACTTCTTCCATATTATTTAGGGTGACTATTGTTATGTAAACAAACATATTAAGAATTCATTTTAGTGTAAGGTCTTCTAATCATTTTAAATACCTCTTCGATCAAGTAATCAGGGCAGGCATAATAAAGTCTGCGAGTAGTTGGACCATAGTAAGCTCTAAAGCGGATCAGCAAGTCTTCATTTTTTAATATGAACGTTATGGTGCAATGATCTAATCCTGGAAAGCTCTTGGAGCCATCTTTTGCTTATACTTATCAACTTTCGAATTAATTTAAATCCGAAATCAAATGAATATTGTCGGTTTATCATCGGCGGAGTCTCCCAGTTCTTTTAAGAGGCGATTTCTCCTTCGTAAAGATTGTTAGGCGAAGATCCGCGTTTATTGCTCGCTTCCGGTCAATAAAATATTATTAATATTGGCGGAGAAATCTTCGGAGAAGATCATCGGGCGTCTGGCGCTATTAGAGATTTTCTAACCAGATATTTATACTGAACTATTTCAACAAGCTAAATGGTCGCTAGTGAGTTTGGGATAATATAGGAGGTGAAAGTGTAGGAGAGAGATAGAAAAGGTAGAGGTATTGTGTTTGGTGTGTGTGTGTGTGTGTGTATGTGTGTGTGTGTGTGTTGATGAGATGGTTATAAATGTAGGATGATATATGGAGATGATATGATGGAGGTGATAAGGAATTGTGCCAGGTTGCCTGGCAAACGGTTTCGTTTTCGATTAATTTAGCCTTTTATTTAATTTATTATTATTATTTTTTATATAATTTAAGCATTCGAGCGTTTGTTACCATATGCTCATTTAAGTTTTGTATTTTTATTTTATTATTTTTTTTTGCCTTTTGCATTTTCCTTAGTATAATGGTTATATACCGTTTATATTCATTTATTTTTCTTTCTTTCATTTTGAGTTCTTCATCGTTATTTTCTGTCAAAATTCTCATTAATGTGTCATTATTGTTTGTACCATTTCGCTTGACTATATCAATAATTTTATTCAGTTGTTTACATTGTTTTACTTATAGAGGGTGCCTATATTTAGCGTTGCATTCTTTCTACTTCCATCAAATCTTTGTCTGTATTTGATCTGACGCATTTCATTGTCTGGTACGGTAATCTTGCTTATTTCTTCCTGGGTTAGCAATTGTCTGGTACGATAATCTTGCTTATTTCTTCCTGGGTTAACGATTATCTGGTACGGTAATCTTGCTTATTTCTTCCTGGGGTAGCGACTGTCTGATACGGTAATCTTGCTTATTTCTTCCTGAGTTAGCGATTGTCTAGGACGGTAATCTTGTTTATTTCCTCTTGGGTTAGCGATTGTCTGGTTCGGTAATCTTGCTTATTTCTTCCTGGGTTAGCGATTCGTTTAGCTTTACCCACAGGTGTTTGGCGCGTTCATCGAATACTTTATTTATAGGTTCGAGTCCGGTTCTTTGATGTACGTCCTCTGATATAATTCGGTCCTGCCTTCTTTTATTTTCTATAAATCGCGTTGCCCAGTTTTGTAATTTTAGGTCTCTTTTATTTGTGTGGTACTCAACGGATGTGTAGGGATGATAGGGTCAACCATCTTGGATTAGACAATGGCTATTTACAGTTTACTTTTGTTCTTATTTGAGAGGTTATGGGATCTATGTATCGTCGTCATGGTCGCTTTTGCTTCTGTCACTTTTTTGACAGATGGGAGACATATCCATTTGTTGTCAATTTGAGTCCGAGGACTCTCCCTTTCGTGTTATATCGATATTCCTCTCTGTCTACTCTAACTGAGGCTATTTTCCTCGGGTTTATTGGTATTAGGTTAAAGATATTTATGTTTGTTTTGATTGTATTCTTTCTTTCGATGTCGTTTAAATTCTTAATTTCTCGCGCTCTCTTCTGGACGATGTCTCTTGGATTCATCCTATCACTGGAGTTGATTTGTGTAATGTCATCCACCAATTGGATGTACATCACACTCTCATCCGTTGGGGTAGATCGGAGGTATATATGGTGCACAAAATTGAAAAAAACACCCTCTCTGTGGGACACCCGCCTGTAGAGTGAATGCCTCAACCATTTGGCCGTTAATTTGAAGAATAGCTTTTCTTCCTTCCAGGTAGTGGCATAATATTCTGTTTAGGTTGGGTTCCATGTTGAGGCTAGTGATTTTAGTTTGTAGGCTAGGAATCCACATTTTATCGAAAGCTTTGGCAACGTCGGGGAGTAACACGTCAATTCTATTCTATCCCGCTGTTTCGGTGGCGATTTTTTCATCAATAAATGCCAGCGCGGTTTCCGTCCCTCGCTTTCTCCTGAACCCTTGCTGTTGTGGGTTATAGAGGTTATTATTCTCCAGGTATCTTTTTAACCTTTAGTTTTGGAATTTTTTGAGTTGTATGCCGAGTAACTCGAGCAGCGAGATTGGGCAAATTAAACCGAGGAATAATTAAGAGAATAGGAAGAGTGGTTATGGATGTAGAATTAGTTTCATAACTCTTGTTTCTGTAAGGTCAAGCCATTAACAATCGTTATTTTATTTGACAAGAAACTTGTGTTATCGTAGGGTTAAATCTTATGTTTACTAGATTGAAACCGTAATTTCTAGCCTCCACTCACTTATCTAGCTCAAATATTGTCATAAAATTATCAGTGAACCCCCTAGTAGTTTAAGGACTTGAAAAGGTGAGTCGCATAAATGAGATCTTCCAGTGAACGGAGATTGAAGTGCCTCAGTTTCCCTTCCTAAGATCTATTTCCAAGTTCAGGAATAAATTCCTTTTCTCGTTGCTGGAACCATTTTAATATTACAATGACCTTTTGTATATATAGAAACCAGAAATACACCGCATACTCCAAATGAGGTCTTGCAATCTCTGTACATAGGTAAATAATATATTTCGATTAAAACGCAATATGTTTAGTTATGTTTCCTAGAATTCTATTTGTCATTTGTGACGCTCAACCTCATTGTTTCCAAGATTCTTTGATCACTAGAGATTAATACAACTAATCCTTCACCATATTGACTGTTTTTACAATTTGACGACCCATATTGTAATTTCTTGGCAGATTATCGGACGATTTACCTAATTTAGGTCATATTTTGTTATAGAGGCAACATTAAATGACAAATATACATGTTTTACATTGTTCAGAGTATGTAATATCGTTTATCCTAAATGACGACTGTCCTGAATGAGCGCGTATTCCTGCTTTTTATTTTTCTCTAACAAATTAACGTCATTTGATTGAACTGAATAACACGGCCAATTTTTCCAACTACAATAAATTAAAAATCAAATCCATTTGTTCCGAATTCCATCAAGAAAGCAGGTGTAGAAGGGCCAACAATGCTGCAGGTGACAACTGGAGTGTTATGTGCATCCCAAGCCCCAACATCAGAGAGTGAAATTGAGGTTATATATCTCCCGCAAAATTTCACTTCCCCTTCCTTCACCAACTCCTTTACAATCAGCCTCCGCTGCAAATCGACGAGGCTGTTTTGTCCCAGAACATGCTGTGATTGACCCCATATGTAGTGTGGGTCCTCACTAAACCCTTCCTTAATACTCGCTGGGCCCTTCTAAACATGCCTTAAGCCTTCCTTGTTCCCTCTTAAGACCATCTTCGCTATCCCTACTTCCCGTCTCTAACCCTCATTTTCCGTCTTTCTTCCTCGTCTCTTTTGCCTTTCTCCTTACTTTATTATACCACACTCATAACTCTCTACCCTCACCCCCTACGCCCCAATTTAGGAGAAGTTATTAATTCAAATTGGTTAGATAAAAATAAATAAAAATATTTTCAAATGGGGGATCCATTGTTTATCGAATTTTTCCAGAGATTTCGCCTAAATTTGCCACAGGGAAGGTGTGCCTTTCCTCACATTGCCCATTTGGGTGATACTTTGTTCTCTCCTATGTCCACATCTCTTCATTTTCTTTATGCATTTGATAACGGAGTCACTGAACCAAGGCGGATATTTATGTAGAACTGTATCTAATTTCATCTACGATACTCCTTGCACTAATGAGAGAGAAGCAGGGAATAAAGTAATAATTAACTATAGCTGGGTTTCTTCAATTTTTGTATCACATGTTTATTTCTCTAAAATTACAAGTATATGTAAGAATCTTTTTGCACTTCAAAAAAAGATTTGCGACCGACTCGCACCTATTTTGGAAGAGCCCATCATTTGGTCTTCATTATTTGAGAAAATCTTTTTCTTATCTTGCGACTAAATATAAATCTGTTTCAAATAATATGACCTACACAATTGACTAAGCTCTTAACTTGGATTACGGCATCATTAGACATGGATGTTAGCCATTAAGTTTGAATCAATGTTTGTCGTGTTTCTCTTTCGAATTTTTTAAGCTGATATTTTGTACGATCGCGATAAGCTCCCATCATCAAAAGCAGAAATGTTAATTCCGTTATGATATTTTCTGAAGCATCTATCTTTTTTTAAGGCAGTGACACAACACTTGCAATTAATGAATTAGTCCTATAAAGTTTGATTGGAATATTGATATTTTTTTAACTATAGCCATACAAAAGAAAGCAGTGTATTTGATATCTTTTGATTTCTTCTGTGTGCACGAGGATAGAGAGCATCTTTATCTTAAATTTAGAAATACAATTTTGCGTTCTGCAGCACCCTGTCAGTAACTAAAGTCCGCATCTTTTCTCTCTTCAGGTCAGTGTCAATGACTGCACCTGTTTTGACATTGGTTGATACAGCTGTGGCCTTTCACAGAACCTCAGTGATCGCGAGAGGTGTGTAAGTGTATATACGTATGAGTGTATATGTGTTTGAGCGCGTAAGCGTGTGAACATTTTTTCTGCCTGTACCCCTTTATAAGAATAATACATATAATCTCTTACATGATCAAACAATGCATATGACCATCTCTGACAAAATGTTATATATATTATTATTTTTTATGACAAAATGTTATATATTTTGGGTTACTTGCATGCGCATAATTATGTGCGTGCTCATTTCAGGCCTTCATAAGGATTTATACTCGTATGACATTTATCTGTGAGGCTTCGTTGTCAATCCTATCTCCGCCTTGTAATGGGGCACTAAAGGTCTACCATGGAGGATTAATTCTGAATCTTTTGTGATGGAGGTTGAAAGCATTTGGATTTTCTTGTCACATTTGAGAACTATAAGCCAATGGGCCTTTTAATTATGATAATATTAAAAGTTACCGACCTTTTACCTCGTGTAATTGGTTACTACAGGGAAAATTAAGCAGTAAATAACTCAAATAGTTGGCTCGCTTTCAGATAATAAATGCAGGCTGCTTTACTGTGCCTCCACTCGTGTGTTCTTCTTCATGGTATCACATATGAAATTTAATAATTCGAGAGGGATCCTCACTTAAACCATGCTCTGGACTTGTCCCTTTGAAGCCGGTAATCACTCTCACCTCAACCCAAATGCATAATCTTAATTTTCTGCCTGATTTTTTACTATTTTATAATTATCTTCTTCCTGTAATGTTGTGCGGTCGAATTATTTGTAGATAATTAAGGGATAATTAGAAGTAATTCATACATTTAAGACAGAATCTTTAACTACAACATATGAGACTTCCTAACTTTAGACGCTGCACTCAAACACTTCATTAAAACTATAACAAAGAGAAGCAAAGAACACAACCTATAAGGCCGTAGAAATGCAATAGCACCCAAGTATCACCATAGACGTTGCTGATTTCATAAAACAAAGAAAATTACTTAAGCAAAGAAGGACACATAGTCGTGCTACCACCCAGCAAATCAAGCATCTCAATACACTCATAACATGGCGAATCAACTCAAAATAAATGCATCATTAGATACAGTATAAGGAAGGAAAAATAAAACCAACAAAATTCTCACCAACTCACGAAACCCTCCGAACATACCATAAGATCGCTTCCTTTAAAGAACGCTGCAACATCTTCATGAAGCGCTACTAAAACTTAGTCCTAAACACAATTTCATGTCAAATAGAATAATTGCTTAAAGGTCCAAGCAATTTGAAATTGACAAATCGAGCGCTATAGGAAACTTAAAGACTCAAGAGGTGATAGAAATACAAATAAATATAACGACTGAGAAATGATGTCCAGGAAAGGGAAAAGTTTGACCCTAAATCCATACAGCTGAAATGAGATTTTAGCTGAAAGCTCAAATCTGAAGGAAAGAGAGAGATAGAGGGGCAAGAGATACTTGTTTACTGGAAACTTTGAAGCGAAAATCAATTAAGGCATCTCTGCTCGTAATTTGTTAGGAGAGATGTTTAATGAAAGAAAAGAAGACGGGTGAAATGCACTCTCAAGAATTGGCGTTGATGGGAACGCAAAATTCAGAGTTGAGAGAGACTCTCTTCGCTGGGCGAGACAAGAAATTTTATAGGGATGAGCACTGCTTCGAGTGGAGAAAAGGAGACCCACTGCAATGTGTTATCCAATGGCTCGAAACCTCGCAGCGGTTCCTTAAAAGAATTAATGCTTTCCAATCGAGAATTTGGTACTGTGCAAAAATTTATTCTTTTTGCTACGATGCCCTTAAAATTTTGTTTCTATAAACCTTTAAAATAGCTCTATCAACCCTGTCAAGTAATATTTAAGTTAACTACTGTGATCAGTTTTTACTTCATATTCATTTGTACGACTATTTATTACTAACACTATCCTTCATTCCTTTCGCACCGTAATGTAAATGAGTAAATCACTTATACATGAAATAGAATTGTTCAAACAAAATTTCACTAGGTTTTGAAGCCAAAAACTTAATTCAAGCTTTCAAAAAAATGACTGAAATCAATAATATTTCACTAGGAGAATACAAACTGTAATGCGATGTAAATTCAAATATTGACTAACCTCCCTGTCCGTTTCAATATCATAATAAATGGAGTTTATTAAAACAAAGACAGAAACATGCCGTAATCGCCTCGAACATTTATAAGAGAATTGCCAACTATTTGTCTCTCAAATCTCCATTATATTTCGACAGCAAATACATGCCGCCAAACCGAGGGCGTCGCAATAGAAACACCAATTCGATTGACATTTCTCTATTTTAAATGTGAAACGAGAGAAAACAAAGAATTCTCAGAAGATGCCTATTTTAACTCGGAACTATATTAAAGGTCTGGGATGATACATGTGCACAATTCAAATCTCTCTTGACAAATATCTACCTCATAATAAATCGCCTCCAGGAACGCAAGATTTCTATCCACTAATCTTCACAAAAAGAATAAACAAAGTATTAAACATGATATACAAAATCCTCATTATCTGAGCTTATTGAAGCGCCGTGACCTGGCATCTAATTCCTGAAAAGAATAAACCCAATAAAAATTGAAAATATAAACTAGTTTCCGTAATATAGTTTCCGTTGAATAAATAAATATTCCAAACATCATTCACAGAAAAAACTTCTTGCTTTGTTTGATTTGAAGTATCTGAACTACCTTCAAGAGTCGTTGTCTTTACCCATTTTTTCTTGCTTAATAATAATAAATAATTATTAAAATACTAAAATATAGTTGAAAAATAACCTTCGAAAATCTAATCGAATTAATGTTGCTAAAAAACAGCCACTACTAATCAAGGGGACCAAACAAATATAGGACCAGTGGCACACTAACCAGGGTTGAAGGGTGTGATTTGTGGGACAACAACGTATATTTGAAATAGGATTATGAAAATTTACTAATGAATCCTCACAATTTTGTTAACATAAATGCGTCATAAGGCTCTTTTAACATTGCTGGAAGGATCGAGCCTCAACGACTCTCAAAGTCGCAACCAACTCACGAAATCCAAATATGCAGAGACGAGACTTTGCGGGACTTAATATATAAATAATATTATTGACTCCACAATAATTTAAAAACGCCAAATCTGATGACAACCCGCATGGTTCCGTATCAAACAAGTATGTTGCTTAATTATACAAATGCTTGCTTCATGGTAAGGAAATCGCCTGTTCTCCTCTTTCTAAAATTTAATGATTCCTGCACCGCCATTTGATGGAGCGTTCGCCTGTAACTTATTGCGACGACTGCGTTGTCCCTTAGACTCTTCAGCACATTCTTGTTGAATGCCCCAGTCTGGCTGATCTTCTCGCACTTTACCTGTCCCGGTACCCTAACGAACAAGGTAGCTAACTCTAATCTCATGCATTAGTGACGGGCTCGTGTACCAGATTGTGGACTATCCCGCTTTTTGGTTCACAACATTGAAGCTGCGTACGCTATTTGTTTCTTATAAGCAAATTCCTCCTAATATTGGATCGTGTGACCTCATTCGGGATGACCAAAATTGACTCCACATTTCTGTATATACTTCAAATAAAGGGATTTCCTTAAGAGGTCTCTCAATGTCTGAGTCAGACAAACCTAAGAGGACATCCTTTGCAGTAATGGAATCTCTTGACCAAGGATCCAGATATTGTCGGTTTCTTATTCCGAATCCTTAAATTGAAGAGTTTCTATAGTGGATTGTCCAGGATCTGCATAAATTGCATAGAGTTTTTCCTTTTTTTTATAATTACCGAGTTTTCCAATGGTCACTGAGTTCTCTCTTCTTCACCTTCCTGAATTTACTACATATGCAATTTTGTAGACTCAAAGTTTTTTAGAAAGTTGTTACTCCTAAATACTAATGTATCTTTTTGTCATTTTCCTGTTATAATAATTGAATTTTATTAAACAAATTAACAGTTCAAATGAGAATAACTAAGAAGGATAAAATGCCGACAATTTGCGTCTAGAAATAAGCGATTAGTCATTTAAAACATCAATCTTTTGATTGTTAAGATCGAGAACATTATTCAACGACCACAACTAGATAAAAACTAAAGTGGGTTTATGGTAAATAATAACCTAAACTTACTCCTTTTTTATGTCACTCCATTAAACGTTATTTATGGCGCTCAGTTGTGATATCACTCCTTGGATATATCACTCTTTGGAACCGGTCAGGGAGGATTCAGTGATGGAGGAAAAAGATTTTGAGAAGTGTAAACGAACGAATAATTTATTGTTTATTTGTATCTACTCCATTTAGAACTTGTAGATGATTCTAGCCACTACCGTTTCTAAAATGTGCAAAAGACAAGATTAAAAATATTGATTGTTTTGCTCCAAGGGTTTTAGAATGACCTCGAGATCCCATTTAGCGCCAATGTGAGCGGATGCTTCTGAAACATACAAGGAATAGCTTTGAAGTATCGAGGGCTAAGTTGAAATCCATCTAAATTTATTTAGTACTAATAATTATGTGCAGCTTTATCCACATAACATGACATGGCCACGTAATCTAACTCTAGAAAGATTTTAAGAGTTGTGCGCACTCTTAGTCTCACCCTGTACTTTTCTTCGGTTATTATTTATTCACTTATTTTTATTACCTCTAACGTCATCCCTTTCGTTTCGGTCTATCTTTAAAGACTTTCTGAAATGCCATCATTCGTTTACAATATATTTTCCCTGAATAAAAATCTCTACAAAATTATTACAGCATTAGCTAAGGTTTCTCTTTTTAAATGCGTTCGTATTTTGACGAAGCACAATAATTTATAAGCAGAATTTATTAGTCATTTCGAGACCAAATCCATGGCTCCTTCTCGACTCATAGTCGGCCAAAATGAATTTCTTCTTCGACGTGTGAAGGAGGGGAAAGACTCTACTAATATCAATCCCTCGCTATATCGGAAAACCTTCTATGATGATGAATGGGTATAAAAGCAATGGTTGGATAAGAAGACAAACCTGAGGGACGGATGTAGGGAAAAACGAGTCAAACTTCTGAAGGGGAAATGTTAGGACTCGTGGCTAGGAGAGAGCAGGAAACAAGGACGTAATAAGATCCTACATTAGAGACACTTTTGCCTTAAGAGCTCCAGAGGTTTTCATTTCTCTGTATCTTGAGGCAAACTCGATCAAGAAGCCGTGGTCAGTAGAAGCTTCTTGGGGAGTTTTTTCCCATCGAGAAGAAGAGAAAGGCCAAAGACGAGATCAAATTCATGGTAAAAATCTGCCTCTACCAATACAGACGAATTTAACACTTGCAAATATCCGACGGGGCACGAATTAGTTTTGGTCCATTTCGCGTTTGAGAACTAAATTTTGACATACAGGGTGTTCGGACTGTCAAAATATGGAGAGCGGAGACGTCGTTTCTTCCGGTTTCTTTCCTCAAGGACTGAGCCAGAATTCGAGGAAATTCTGGTCATGGCCACGTACCTGGTTTCCGCCCGGGGTTGAATGATGAAGACACGCGACTATTTAAACGCCACTATTTTCACTTCCTCTACCTTCACTACTTTCTTGACACATGTCTAACTTTTTGCGTGATATAGCTTTGTTGCTATCGCGCTTCAAATTCGAATCAAAAATATATATCCAGAAGCCTTGTTGTTCCTTTTGCTTAGGCCCTTTTTGATCACCGGCAAAAATCTGACATTTATATCCCAGAAAAGAGAGAGTGAGAGAGAGAGAGAGAGAGAGAGAGAGAGAGAGAGAGAGAGAGAGAGAGAGAGAGATGGAGAGAAGAGAGAAATTTTATCATAATGTGCATTTCTCGTAGATGCCCCCCTGCCCCTCCGCCCCTGATTGTAACAATGTAGTTGTATCGAGTCTCATATTCAAAAAGAGACAAAATACCTGACCTTTTTGGAGTTTAAATAACAACAACATCAGCCTTCAACGTCAGTGCCCCATTATATGTGAGAATGAGTGGTTGTGCTGTTTGCTTCTCTCAACACTATGTGAACACCCAGGAATTTGGCATTAGGAAATTATGTCTAATTCTGGTCTGAATTTATGATCATTTAATCTCTACAATTGTTTATCGACTTTATTATAAAATACAGTTTATTTATGACAATATAAATTATATTTCAGTGATTTTGCTTTAAGATAACGTCTCTATATTGGTGGTTATTATTTAATAGTGTCATATGTAATTTGAAGTGTATCTACGGTGCTCGATTTTGTGACCTCATTATTCACGATTTTCTCTCATTTGTGAAAATTCCATTTAAACCATTACAGAAATTACAAAGGAAATAATTGTCTTATTATTCAAGCAATCTAGTTTAGCATTAATAAATCAAAATGTAAGTGATTAAAAAAGATTGACGTTAATTTTGAGTCAGCAGAAGCCATTAATGGATTGAAATTGACACTTTTGAGACTCATTGTTATTCCTTTATCAGAGATAACAAAGAACCCTTTCGGACGATTGATCAAAACTCTCTTTTACCCTACGCGGGAGTGGTAATGTCATGGTTCTTACTTTAGGGAAGTTTTATACCTTTTTACGAACTTGGTGGAAATAATACCGAAACTCCCGATTCATTCATTTAGGTCCCATCCTGCAATAAAGGTTACCAGACAAAATCCAGAGAAAAACATATTAAAGGTTAGTTTCCTTTATTCAGGTTTGAGAAGGGTAACGTAGGCTAGTCTGTTGTGACCTGCTTAAAATTAGCGCAATTTCGTTGGGACCACCGTCCAATATTGACCCACAAGAGTGTTTGGGTAAAAGTGTTGCCCCTAATTAGAATTTTAATTAATATTAGTATTTTCGTATCTACTTTTTTCTGATTTAAATTTTTTTTATTAATTTTTGTCTCGTTTTTGAGATATTAAATTTAAAATCTGTCTTACATAAGCAGCTTTTTTCAGGAAACTGAGAAGCAATTTGGAAATCCACACCCAAACCTAAAGAGGAAAAAAAGGGAACAAAACCAGTCAATATTTCGAAAACAGAAATCACGTAAAACTAAATTTAATTATTCAAAAATTTATATTTTCAGAATATAATCAACAGTCTTTAAGTCACCGTAACGCCATCTTTCTCTCATACTCGGGTTTAATTAGTGCTGGGAAAGAATGGTGGGGGAAGAGAGAAAGATGAAAAATTTCTAATAAAAGAAGTATAAATACTAAAAAAATGAGAGAGAAAACTTAGTGGTATAAAAGGCCACTTCAAGGCCAAATACTTGGGTAGGGAGAGCACGTTTTAAGGTGCAGGTGCGCAAATGTGGTTATTATTATTCATGTTAAAAATGTGAGGCGAAAATCAACGAAGGAATCTGCGCCAGAACTTTTTGAGGAGAGGTTCGTATGGAGAGTAGTAAAGTTGGAGTAGGCGAAAAATGCTATATAACTCGATTGTTCCAAAGAGGAGACTACTTATTGCACTCAGAATTGGGAAAGTTTTCAATTCACCAGGAAATTCCTACCCGCAATTAAGTCGGATCTCTTCTTTGCGAGTGGGGAGAGAGGGATGGGGGCGTAAGAAGGAAAGTGTTTTAAAGCCGTACTTTAGAATGTGTCCCTTAGAGGGCGACACCTCACACTCTCGGCCATTATCAAATTGTTCCTTTATTTATTATCATCCTTTTAATCTTCGTATTTTTTGTCCCCTCCCCTATTCTTTTTCCAGTCAGATAAAATTCCCCTGTTGTTCACATCTTTCTTTTCCCCATCTAAAAAGATCTATCCTTGTCACATTCACCCCATCTCCCGGGATCTGTATGTTCACCCGTTTGGCGGAACCTTGCAAGTAACTCACCACCACCATCATCTCATCATCACAAATCATCTCTGGAAATCTCGTTAACTGTTTGACAGAAAAATAGTGACTAGGATCTGTCCCCAATTGCAAGTTGTGGTCGTTCTGCCGTTCATTAAGTATTATTCACAGTTCAGGTGATAGACCAAAGGAAATTCAGAACAGTTTTATGCCATTAGAGCTCCTAAACTCCCACTACTATTATGCTTTGGCTACACAGATATTTCCTACATTTTCCCCAAATTTCCTCTTTAAGAAACCTTTTAAAAGGCGATTTTCAATTTATATAATTTTAAAAATTTATGAATTAAACAAAAAACAATTGAATCGCTTGGTCGTAGGTGGCTTCGTGACATTCCTCAGCTCCATTGTGCTATTCACTGCAATGTTTCCGAGCGTCTGAGTAAGTCGCTGAAGACCGATAATAATTTCTGAGGAGATGTAAGAATGCAAGAACTCTTCGCAAATGAGCAGTTTATCGGATTGGAACATATACTCTTTCATACACTTATTTACCTAATAGAACAAACGGATTGAGGTTGCATTTCTTTTGTCATCCGACCGGTTGTAGATCAGCCCATTTCGGTAAATCCGAAAATGAATATTCCTCGTTTCTTTGGCGTCCCATTAAAAACACTGCATATTTTCTTGATTTTGTAAACATTTTTACATTCCTGTGAGTCACCTAAACACATAAAGCAGGAATTACTTTTCAAATGATGTGTACCAGAGGAAGCTTCGAAAAAATGGATGATAGAAGTCGTGATTTTGACAGAAGTATCATTTATAACTGGATATCAGTCAAGTCGAATATTGCGAGGAATAAATGGGCCTTTAGATAATACAAACTACTAAAGCTCCATGGACAAAACTACAATTATTGCTGAGTATTTGGGCTTCTTATCCTCTGTTATTGTTTTTAAGACTTTATTATAACGATATTTTATGCCCCAAGAACGAATCTCGCTCTCTTTTTACAATGTCCTCTAACACGACGGCATTCAGCGGCGAAGCGCCAAGAAGAGATCCTTAAAAAAAAATGCAAATTTCCATTCTCATGATAGAAGAAATTGCTTTTTGAAGAAGTGGTGAAGAGGAGAAATGGTGATCGCAGTAAAATGAAAAAAAAACAAGTAGTGTTGGTGAAAAGAAAGTTATTTATAATGCGACCGCGAATTGAATGACGTATTTGAAATCTACGGATTGAAGAGATTCGGTTAACAAAACGCAGCCTCTCCTCCCCAGACCAGGCAGAGATGTTTTCGCGCCTTGTATGAATTCCTTGTATATTTTGAGCATATAGCAACTTATACTTGTGTCTTCCAATCTTATGTGAAGAGAAACTTGAAGGAAACTGAAATAAAAGAGCGATAAGAGGGATAATCGACACTCACAGCCACTGCCAAATACGCTTGAGAAGAAGCTTTTTAGCTCGCTTACGAGCTGAACTTCCGGTGGACTTCTGAGAGGTGAGAGGCTTAGGACATCACTCGGTTAATATCTCTTTGAAGGATCTGTTTTACTTTATTTCCTTCTCATGGAAAAAAAACATCGGAGGGATTTGATAATATTTAACAATATTTTATTGCTAACATTAGATCGGAATTCCTAGATGTTTCAATGACCCCCCAAGAGAAAATGAACGCTTATTTTGTTAAAATTAAGCTCACGTACCTGTAGAGAAAGAAAAAAAGAAATGTACGATTTAAATAATTAATCACAATTGTAAGAATTGCCAGTAATAAATTACAAATTGGCTACTAGTTCCCAAATACTTGGAAACTGCTCACGTTGAGATTAATTATGTTAAGAAACATGGCGGAGGAATAATCATTAGAGCACTTGTTCTTTTTGAACATCTAATGAGAAAGATGAATCTTTTTTTATTTCTACTCAAATTACTCACTTGAGTCATGATTATTTTATCTTTTGGGCCTTCATCATAACTAAGAGGAATAAGTTCAGTGGTCTTAGTAACTTATTTCTCTAATTTATTCTTCTGCTCTCCTTTTTTCTCTTCCCTTGTTTTTCATCAAGTAAATGAATGAATGTTTTGTCCCTGCGACTTACAATCCACTTTGTCTTTTACATATACTATTTAACTATTGCTACTTCTAACAATAATTTACCAATGTGTGAGAATCACTTTTCAAAAACTGTAAAGCAGTTGTCCTCGTTGGTTCACATTTTTATTTTTATTAAAAACTAAATAAAATCCTGATTAATTTCGTTCTGGCTCTTCCCTCAACAGTATTTATTTATGTTATCAAATTAAAAGCGATGGAAAAAACACTTGGGTGACACTGACGAAGTAAATGTTAGAGATTAGGTCATAGGGGAGAGAGAGAGAGAGGGAGAGAGGTTTTAATGCTTAATACCTGTAATCTTTAAATTGGGCCACATATGTAGTTTTGAATGAATTACACTTATTTTCTTACAGATATCATCACTCATACTGCTACACAATGGGAGGTGACGTCCAAGCACTTAGTGCAGGAAGAGTTAATTGTTATTTCCAAGTAATCATAGTCAAAGGGGTACAAGTACAACACAAACCAAACAATGAAGGTTCCCTTTAATCAGACAATCCAAAAGCGATTTCACTAGGCAGGACCGAGAGACATCGAGCGACATAGTTCTTCCCTTACGCAATAATAGACATAGCTTCAATTGTATTTATAATTACCTGTACTTATTTAGTCTTTACAATTGATTGGAGTCAGTTAAATTCACTATCTTAAATAAAGATATCTTTAATTATGTACAGAAAGTTATTTACATACAAACTTCAAAGAACCTTGCAATTTATGTTTTTCTGATATCTCTTAATATCTCCTCTATTTTACTCGAATTATCATAAATATGCTATAAATTACCTACATAATTATATATTATGTTAAATTATATTCCTGTAGATAACATTTAGAGCATAACTAAAGCGAAGTAGATTTGTGATGTATTGCTTTAAATTGTACGGACGAGAGAATGTACAACAGGAGGCCTTTAACGATTATGTTCGGATGTTTTAATGAGATAATAGGCTTTATATTCCTCAAATGATGCCTACCTTGTGAAGTCAGGACTTGTCGAGCAGTGTTCAAGCAAGCCAACACCCGGTTGTTTTCTAGTCACTGGATGATGAATGGCCATTCTACTTCCTCATTAATTAACTTTAATTTTATTTCTTTATGAGGGAAAGGAAGATTTTTATCATACGTGATATATATTCTCCGTGTAGAATGTACATTGCTCACAGCGGAAAACGACTCATAGCCCCATGAAAGCCGTTGTGAGTTTCATAGCGTCACTTAGATCAAATGATTTGGGAGGACTGGGTAGAATAAAATCCATATTTTAGTTTCTGAACAAAATCAGTGGTTTGGAAAGCGATGAATATAAATCGTGGTTATCAATTTTCTTCTTCCAATATGTTGCACTAATTTTACTCCATCTTTCTTTTTTTTATTACACTTATTCTGTTATAGAACGTTATAAAACTTACCCAATCCAAGATTTCCTTATGACATTGAATATCAATTTAAATTATTTGGAAATGGATTTAATTGATCCAAACGGAAATTATTTTTCTCTTAACGAAAATTTAATAAAGTTTAACTTTTAATGAGATTTAAAAATAATATACGAATAAATAGGTCATCTTGATAAATCCTTCTCGTATCTAACATTTATTATTAGAATTTAACCTGATGCTCTATTAGATCCTTACTCTAAGGAAAATACAATTAATCTATTTACCTTTTAACTTTACAAAAGGCAGAAACATTCCACGCTTTACATATTTACAATTAGTGTAGTTGGGTAGCAGTCTTACTTGGATGCAAATTTGGTGAAGACCATTGTGTATTTTGCCTTAATTAATTTCCTTTGGCAACTTTCTTTTCTTCTATCTTTTTTACTCCATCTTGTAGATGATTGATTACTTGTCCAGTATTCATCTCTTTTTTAAATGAATGTGTTTGGTAAAAACCAAACTAAATTGCTAAGCTTTCGATCTTATTCGATCATGCCAATTTACTCTGGTAATAGTAAATAAGGATAAGACTGCTCCAAAATGAAGAATTATATCATTGACTGTCCACAGTCAAATTTCTGTACGGTGAAGCGGAGCTAATTTTTAAATCATTACTCCGATTATTATGATGAATATAACATGGAGAAAAATCACGAAAAGATAAGAACATAAGAAAAGAAGGAGAGTGCAAAAGATCATTCATGGACTACACTTGGCAGCTCCTGTTCCAGTCAACACACAAAAGATTTCTTACCAGAGAAAAGTCATCAACATTGTCACCCTTTACAGGAGTTCGTCAGATCTAATCTACAATATACATAAAATGCATCCAGAGGATTATGTCCATTCATGCAACCGCAAAATATAATCTCCCCACTCCTTAGAAAAATATATACATATGTACATAAAAAAAGTCAGTCCCATCTAGCAGCTTCATCCATATATTTATCTAATCTATTCTTAAAACTACCCAAAGAGGAGGCTTCTATCACATGTCTTGTGAGCCTATTCCATTCATCTACCACACGATTTGTAAACCAATTCCTCCCAATCTCCTTCCTAAACCTATACTTATCAAGCTTAAACCCATCGCTACGTGTCTTGTCATGTTTACTAAGTATAAGAGCCTTACCCAGATCCCCTTGATTATATCCTTTTACCCATTTGAAGACTTTAATCAATGCCCTGACTCTTCTCCTTTCCAATGTATGTAGATTTAGTTTTCAAGCCTTTCACCATAAGGTAAGTTCCTTAGCCCACCAATCATCTTTGTCATCCTTCTCTGCACAGACTCAAGCAAATCGATATCCTTCCTATAATATGGTGACCAAAATTGTACTGCATAGTCTAGATGAGGCCTAACTAGCGCCAGATACAGTTTTAGAATGACTTCAGCACTCTTATTGCTTACACTCCTCCTAATGAATCCCAATATCCTATTAGCTTTATTCTTAGCATTTAGGCATTGCTTTCTAGGACGAAGGTCTGAACTTACCAAAATACCCAAGTCCCTCTCACAATCGGTCCTCCCAAAAATTCTCCCATTTAATTTATAACTATTCAATGGATTATTTCTACTTATACTAAGTACACTACATTTGTCTATGTTAAACTTCATTTGCCATTTCTCGGCCCAATTGGACAGAATGGTCAATTCCTCCTGCATTACCTCAGCATCAGAATCAGCCCTAATGGCCCTACCTAGCTTAGTATCATCAACAAATTTACTCAGGTCACTACTTATACCTATGTCAAGATCATTAATATAAATTAAGAATAGCAAGGGACCCAAAACAGATCCTTGCGGAACTCCACTGCTAACACACCCCCACTCAGATTTAACTCCATCTATACTAACTATTTGCTGTCTGTCCCTAAGCCATGACTAAATCCACCTAAATATACTGCCATCAATCCCGTGTGCTTTAACTTTGCTCAGAAGCCGTAAGTGTGGCACTCGATCAAAAGCCTCACTAAAGTCCAAGTATAAAATATCATAGTTTTCATCATTATCTGCTGCTTCATACACCTTACTATGAAAAGACAGAAAATTAGTCAGACAGGATTTACCCTTACTAAAGCCATGCTGTGATTCTTTTATCAACTTATGCTTATCTAAGTGATCTCTAATATTCCTTGCTATAATAGATTCCATCATTTTCCCTACCACTGATGTCAAACTTACTGGTCTGTAATTAGAAAACCTTAATGACTTATCTATTACTACTCCTAGATCCCTTTTCATCCTCTACTCAGCTCAGCCAATGCCCATCCATTTCATAGTTAAATATAATCCAACAAAGTTAAAATACCTAGTATGCCCAAGGTAACGCCGTTTGGTGGCATAATATTTTTCAGTTGGGTTTCGTACAATTATTTTAAGGGTAAATCACCTTTTCAAGCGACAGGAAGTGTAGGCGGTTTTAAATGATTCTCTTCCAAGTTTTAATCTCTCAAAAGCTAACTTCAGGTTCAACTAGAACTTCTTAGTCAGTCAGAAAATGATGTCCAATACAGAAATGTCTAACTTCTGAAAACATGTTAATTTATAGACTATATTTGGCTAGAAGTTGTGACAATACCGGTGACCTCTTTAGGCACACAGAAGATCACAGTGAACTAACTCGCAACGCCATTGATAATCGTTGGTTATTTGTCTACTTTAATCGAAGCGTATCACTCTGCGACTTGGAACATCAAAGGGAAGGAAGGGGGAGATTATGAAAAATTACCTATAAATATATAATTTACAAAAACAATTATCACATAACGTTACACAACAAATCTTATTTAGAGACATGAAATTTAAACAAACCAACGTGATAAACGATATAATCACGTTAAAATTACAACAGGGATTTACGTGTCAGGAGACAATATGCTACAACACTCCTGCGTTTTTTTGCAAATTTGATATCTATGGAATCGGTAGAATGAAGCGAACATGCCTATTACGGTGGTTTACGTCTGTCTTACCATCATACCTAAAATTCAAATGGCAAATTGCATTAACTGCACTCAAATATTAAATATCGATTTTCTCAAAACAAGAATTTTGCAGTTAAAGCGTTTTACCTTTTGACGGCAGACTAGACCTCAAAGCCCAGTTCAGAAAATGCCTCTAGGCAGGGACTCGAGAAAACCGGATAGATGAAGGATACAGTTGGGAGGTTATCAAGATTTTTCCCATGGGGTTATTTAAAAAAAATCTTTCCATGATCCTTTTTCACTCCGCTCTCTTAATAACGCTTTCCCAGTAGCACGTAGTCCGCTATCCCACTCCCCGTGGGGCATTTCAACTTTTCAAACTGGCCCATATGCTCAAGCTTGTACAATTGCTTTCTTTATTTTTTTCCAGGTGCCTGGGGCAATCATGTCCAATGCTGGCTATTGCAAAACATGAGCTTCATTTCCTTTCCAAAGTTATACGGTCAGCCCCGGGTCGTAAACCCTTGGCACCTTCACAAATAGCTTCTTTAATACTTGTTATTGACACTCAGATTACTTTGATAGGCATTTTCCATCTTCCCCTTGACAATATCTGCTAGGTTAAATATGAGGTTTCATATTAGGAGAGGTGGCTAGCCAATCAAGCACAATAATATCATATGTAGCAAACCATTTGTTAGTAGTTTTGGTACTGTGAGCCTATTAGAACTCGTGTCGGAAAAGAAAAACATGAAGTATTCTAGCATCTCCTGGGAGTCAGCAGCGCTGATGACATCACATCTCAAATGACAAAGAATATGGAAACTTCACAATGAACTTAAGCACCTTATATTCTCTGCCTCTCCAAGGTCTTAAAATGGGGCTGCAAATAATGAAGCTTAAGTGTCATTTTACATAATATAGGCAGTAACTTAAATAGAGCAGTTCTTACTTAAAACCTTTGCGATTTTTTATTTTGTTGTTTCCTAGAAACTAAATGAAACGTTCTTGATAGTATTCTAAAGTCCTCTCTCGACTGTTACCACTTTCATCTCCAGATTCCTTTATGGAAGCTTCAGAATTTTCCTGTTGTCAAATAAACACACAAAATTTAAAACTATTTATCGTATTTTGGATTAGGCTTCAACATTGAAATTTATTGCTCAGAGATTAATCAAAAATAAAACTGTATAACACATCCCTTTTTTAGTGATAGAAATAAGGTACAAACTAATGCATATCATAACAAAATTTATAACCTTTTTTTAAAAGTAAGTGGGTTTTTTTACTGAAAAGCCTAATCAAAATTTATCTTAAGAATAAAATTACGTATAATTTTAAAAGATATTATTTTTTTAAAGTAACAACGCAAGAAGCAAAGGACATTTAATGTATTCTCGCTCATTCTTGCACGTACTTTGGACCAAAAATAACTTTATTGTGTGAAGCGCATCGAACAAAAGTTGCAAATTATCAGTTTTTGTTGAGTAACTTCAAAGTGTTTAAACTTAGTCTTTATTTAAAAAACCGTAAACTTTCTTAGGTAGCTTCATTATTTTCAGTTCTTTCATGTATTCAGAGATTAGGCTACCACCATCTTTCGCTTCACAATTATTACTATCTTTCATCTCATGATCTGATGCAACTACCGCTGGGTAATCATCTTCAGTTTCGCTTTTTAAATTTAATTTCTAAAAAGTCTACAAAATTCTTTGTAACATGTCAAAAAGCCATTGGGAATAAATTTGACTAGCTACCTTTTTCTTCTGGTTCTGGGTTAGTTAAGTATCTGAATAATGAAACAACTTCTTTATGCCTTAATGAGATAGAGCGTTTAGAAATTCACCCTTTTATTGAGAAGGAGATTGGATTATTTTTATTGGTGAGTTTATTCAAATAGACCTTCATGAGCATGTCAGCTTTCAGTAAAGTGGCATCTTGAGAGGTTCTAAGTTAAAACACCATTTCGAGAGGGCAAAGAGCTTCAGCTAGATTATTTATCATGACCCATTTTCTGTTGAGTTCATTACACTTAGAGCTTTAGAAATGCAGGTTTTGAGCTTTAGGAAGCTTTCATTCATAGCCAAGAGGCTGAAGCAACTTGTCTTACAGTCTAAAGTGAGCTTCAATTCTTCATTGAATTCCTTCTTAACAAAGTTTTGTAATATATCATTTTTGAGGGGAGATTTTCGAAATATTCGCCAATTTCTCCTCACTTTTGTATAACTTCTGACTATTGTTCAGTAATTTGAGGTGTCTCACTTGTTTCAGTATCATATTCAAACAAAAGAGCAATTTTATTTTCACTTTCTTCGGAAATTTCACCTTCATCAACTCTAACATCATTAGAGCCTTCATCACACCTACCTTTCGTAATTGTTAGATTACTGGCGCAAGATATTTGTTGGCTACCTTTCTAGCTACTTTCCTCCTGCTTTCCTTAACTTTTTGTAAGATTGCTTATATTTTAGCTACGTTTTTGTATTCCACTTAGACTATATAAAAAAAATCATCTTTTTTTTATATAATTATGTTATGCTTCATAAAGAAATAGTTTATATTCGTCTTTAGAATCACAAAAGAAACCTGGAAAAAAATAACGCTTATGATTGAAAAATCGAATGAATGATTCACATTGCTGATTGCGCATTGAACAAGCTGAAAAAAGGTAAGAAAATAGCAAAACTGTAGCAAAAATCGCTAATAAAATCGTATACCAACAATCTTAACAATTACTCTACTTTTATTTAATTTACGATAAAGAACATTGCAAACTGCTAAGTGATTGCAACGTGTAATACACTGTTAATGATATAAATATGAAGATATTTCCTTTTCAAATTAAATCATTAATAATGTATCATCAGCCGTACATCTGAAGCTTGAAATCCAAGCCAATCTCTTCCAATCTTTTGCTAACCATTATTATTATCATGGAGTAATTTAGGGAATGAGAAACCCTTATCATTCCAAGTGACCAGTTTTGACTGACATTATGAATATTAATATTCATTTATCTTCTACATTGGGAGGAAGTTTATTTATCTAAACTTTGTTTCCTGAGAGTTGAAGTAGTCAGCTAGTTCGTTTTTTTTCTTATCATAAAAACTAAGTACTATCCTTTGACACATTCATCTGATATTGGATAAGGTATGTCATATTTTGTCTTCTTTAAACTTTCCTGATCAAATTACTTTCTCTAATACAATGAAAACTTAATCCATCAACACTAGCAAGTCTTTAAATTTCTTATTCAATTGATTTTCTTTGAATAAATCCAGTCATATTTTTTTGGTTTCTTAGGCACAAAATCAGATTGTTCAAGAGACAAGTCTTTCATAAATATTAATGGCATGAACATTTTTAATATGAACACTGAATGATGAAGTAGATCCTCCAATGTACTATAATACCCTGTTACAGTTTTTGCATTCTGCACTTTCTTTTGTTTGGCGTAAAAAATATTACCATATCTTAGATCTTTATTACATTGTATTTAAGGGTTGGAACTCCCAATTAATAATAAAAATGAAAAAAACAAAATGACAATTAAAAATGACCCCGACTATGTGCACTAGGCAGCAGTGCTTAGTACTAACTGTCTCTCGCTCCAACAAATTTGTTGGGTCTTCAAATTAAATGCTCGTTGCCAGATGTAGGGTTCAAAGAAACTAAATATCTTTATTACTATTCAAAACACCGGTTTTGTACATTTAGATTTTCGTTTTTTTTATGAAATATTAAAAAGCCGATTTGCAACACTAGTGTAACAGCGAAGAATTTGTAGGTTTTATAGATTCTATTGTTTTAACATAGATGATGACGATGTCAAATTTATGTTATGGTGCGAATGCTTACTCGGTGCAGAGTTCCGATAGTTTAGAATGTACTCATACAGTTTGCTTATATTAATAACATTATGATCCAAGGTAGTTCGTGACAAACTAGGTTTATTTAAAAGCATTAATAATCGCAATTTTGTTTTCATAATTAATATTATTTTGATATCTGAGTGAAAGAAAAACTCATTTTTTTTTTAATTACTCTATTCGACTATCAGATTTGTAAGAACGGCTATGGCAGAAAAGAATAATGCGCAAATTTAATCATTTTAGCGTTCAATATAGACACTGCAAGAAATGTTTGGACACACGTGTTTTTATGATAAATATTTTCTAGGCTAAAAATGTTATCGTCTGCTGGAGCTGGTGGCTTTGAGAGTCCTACTCAATAAGCGATTCATCGTTCAGAAATCAGCTCATCAGAATGGCGCTGATCCTCCGAGAATGAACGGAATGAAGTATGAACTGGTTTATATTCTATTTACATTTTTTATATTCTTTTATTATTTTGTTCTTTTAAGTTTCTATTTACACAAATTAATTTCAGTACTAATAAAAAAAACCTGGTTTTTATATTTCGTTTTCGGGATTTTATGAAATATTAAAAGAACGGCTTCCAGTGGTTTTTAAAAACTGGTTTGCAACACTAACAAAAACACAAGAAGCCACTTTACCTAGCGACAGGGAAACATTGAAGAGACCAAGAAGGTATTGTGGGATACAGGTAAGAATAAGTAGGTGTGGAAAGAGCACAGGTGGAAATTATCAAGCGGAGGAGAGCAGGTGTTTTACATTGAGCGGAGTATTGAGGCGAGCTCTTCAAGGGA
Source organism: Ceratothoa steindachneri (assembly GCA_963969495.1). Lineage (NCBI taxonomy): Eukaryota > Metazoa > Arthropoda > Malacostraca > Isopoda > Cymothoidae > Ceratothoa > Ceratothoa steindachneri. The sequence continues at coordinate 45,448,673 of OZ018331.1, forward strand.
GACTGGGGTGAGAAAAGTAAGAATGGGAGGCGGGGTAAAGGGGGAGTGCGTACAGTGTAACGAAGATGAGACAAACACGAGATAAAGACCAAGTAGTTAACATGAGACTAGATGAATCACTAGGCACTAAAACTTATTCCACCATAAAATCAGATTCCATGGTTGAGTTCTCCGAAATTAGTACACATGGAATCTGTATTTGATTTTATGTACATACGGTCCCTATTTATACAAATTGAGGCGCCGATTTCAAACATTATTATTCAATTCCCAAATTTCCTTAAATTGATGCTTTATTAGTAAAATTAGAAATCACTACAACTTCCTTTTAACTGACAGGGATTAAAATTAAGACAATCATATTGAAATCAATAATAATAAAAAACGGACAATCTAGATCTAATTAACTTGATTAATTTACAAATATGAGCTGAATAATGATAGGTTTTAGACGTCTTTTTCTGCTCGTGAATAATTAGTAGCTGTGAAAAATTCTAGATGAACACAAGCCAGGGCAGCGAATTAAAGCAGGTTCTTAAGGGACACGACATAAATATTTTCCTTAATTAATAGGTGAACAAACATATTTTAATAACAAGGAGACTTTTTCGAGAGATGCAGTTATTTTTTTTCATGGGCTAAAAATATATTAAGACCGATTAAAAAGTTTCGTAGACGGTTTGCTGAAAAAAGTTTACCAAATCAAATTTGATTGATATTAGGGAGTCAAAGAAACCTATTGTTTTTCCCTTTTAAAAAATAAAGATCCATTTTCTAACTGCCCCTTCCATTAGATGGAGTAAGCATTTGTTTTTTCAAAATTTGCATTCATACTTTTCATCCAAAACAACTTCTCTCTGTTCCTGCAACCAGTTCGGTTCGATTCAATATTCAATTATTCGCAGATTTATTTTTCCTTATTGCATTCTCGTTCTGATTTCTTATATAGACTAGGCCTGGTACTTATTTATTTTTTTAAATTTAGATTTTCCTCTGCTTTTCTTCTCTTATCTATTTCCTCTGTTATCGATTATCGCTGGCTGTCAAGATAAATTACTTGTATTTGAAGGTCTTTTTTCAACTCCATACACAGGCTCAGTCATTAAATCGAGTTACCTTGTATTAGGTTCTAAACATCACTCCTGGGAGACTTACAAGAAGGGATCAGGTGTAACAATGTGTACCAGGCTGTAAATTACATCACGAGAATTGCGTTTCCTCTAGCTTTCCATATTTCCCAAGTAGTTTCCTCTTTGAAGTAGCCAGAGTATTTAACTTTTATTCTTTCGGGACGACACCATTCAGGCTTAATGACGCTTGTTACAGTTGTCTCTTTTTGTCTTGAAATCTTTGTCTTTTTTATTCTTTTGTCAAAGCCAACTTCACTGAAGTGTAAGATTACCAATCTTTCGGTCTATCGTTCCATTCATTATCCATTACGCCCCAGAAGAAAGCACTTATTTTTAAAGTACGACTTCAAAGTTTTATATTTATTGAGAGGTAAAGAAAGGTAGAAACCACTTTAAATGAGAGATATTACGGCGCTCGGGTTTTAAGACAACTTACAATGGCCATAAACATTAACTACGCTATAATGGTTGTTTCTTAGACTAATATACTTAATTACTCTCTATTTTCTTCTATAATAAAATCTAAGAAAGGATGTTTATTGCTGCTGTCTATTTAGATGATACAGTCAATGCTTGGATAAAAGAGTATAAATTTAGTACTTGGCTAGATTGGTTAAATTATTAAAATTAGCGAAGAAATAACGCATATAGATGCACTAAAATATGGATTAATTATATAAATAAAAATGTTGACTAATAATGTTACAAGAAATGTAATGAAATGCCAGCTGCTACCATTAGGTGAAGGAAACTCATACATATACTGAAAAATCTTTTTATAATTTTTATTATCAAATAAAATATAATTTGTTTTAAAACAAAATCTGAAGTTGTCTTGAAGTTATTAAGTGGAAAATTGCAGACGAAATCAGAATAGTCAAAAAATAAATTTATAATGATGTCAAATGTAAATAATGAGGACATATCAAAGCCAACAAAGAAATTTGAACGATATTTAACTAGACAATTATTTTCTTACTATTTTTGCATTATTAAAACTAGACAGAGTAGAATATGGTAGATTGCAAGGAAATAGGATGACAAAAAGGGTCAGTGAAGGGACATTGATTGGTCTTGTACAGCTTGACTAGACCATATAATGGATCAAAGCAAGAACCAGTAGCTTTGAGGCATTACTAAGTTTGTTGTTCTATAAGCTGGAAGATTTTAACATAAGTATAGTCGTGTTTACATTCTCTTCAGATTTATTGGCTATTTTCATTCTGGGGATTTTATAGTTCTAAATATCTCTAAAGATTGTGTTCATTTTACGACCATAGTTCGATTCTGAAGAGCAATTTCCTTGCCTTTGCTAGTTTGGGAATTGAGCACATCTGAATAATTCACTACTTTACGCCTATTACTATAAAATATTTTTAGTTACTATTCCCTTCTTAGTAACCATTAAAAATTTAGTAATATTGACAGTTTAGTTGCTATTAACAATTTAGTTACTCTTATCAATTTTGTTACTAATGACAATTTAATTATTATTACCAATTTATTTACTATTAACAATTTAGATATTGCTAAAAATTTAGTTAGTATTAACAATTTAGGTACTATTACCGATTTAGTTACTATTAATAATTTGGTTACTATTGACAATTTAGTTACTTTTAAAAATGTAGTTACCATTAACACTTTAGTTACTATTAACAATTTAGTGTCTATTACCAAATTAGTTACTACAACGAATTTAGTTACCATGAAGAGTTTAGTTACCGTTACCAATTTAGTTACAATTAACAATATTTTTACTATTAACAATTTATTTACTCTTAATATTTTAGTAATTTTTAACAATTTAGTTACTGTTAACAATTTAGTTACTATTACTCTTTCAGTTACTATTAAAAGTTTATTTACTATTAACAATTTAGTTAATATTACCAATTTAACACTAAATTTAGGAATTCTCGCTTCATAGTGAATATGACGATAGATTTCCAACGCCAAGGCAGTGAGTGGGTCACTCCCGCGAGCGCTGATAAAAAATACAGCAGCGTCACGAGATGGTGGCTCATTGGGCGAACACCCTGATGCTCAACCCCACAGGGCGAAGTAGCTTTACACGCATTATCATCCGTATAACCAATCAGAACACCGCTATCATTTTCCTTCCAGCTTCAAAGTATAAAATAGCAACTCTCTGCGCTTTGCTGGGTGACATAAAACAATAAGTCACCGACCCCTCCCACAACGATGACCGCCCCTGGTGCCTTGAGGGCTTATATGTTACTGTCATTCTGATTTTTTGTGTATTTCAATAATTGGTTATGTGATCCTTCCATGCTTCCGGCGATGATCTGCACTACCTACCTAAGTCACTAACTTTATTTACCATTTCAGTCTAATTTGGTGCAGAGGAACAATGGTTGTGCGCTTTTCTTTGTAAATAACAATTATTGAATTAAAACATTTTTTTTAACAAAAAACTATCACGAAATAGATTATAATTTCACAACATGATTCATTTACCCCCAATTTCTCGTCATTTTAGTCATTCGATCGAATAGAAAAGCTCCAGGGACTGAAATTCACCTCCTTCAAGGACAAGACCAAAGCCATTTTGGATTAAGGGAAGGATTGCAGTTTTCCTTCTGTTATTTTTTAAATGTTAACTTTTTTATAAATTTTCAATAATTTAAATATTAGAATATTCCTATCATGTAATTTTAATAACGAATGAAAACAGATAGTCTCAAAATTTCCGCCATGACTGTATACTTATACACAAAGATATTCATGTGTATTTAAACGGCAATTTGGAAACCCTCGTGAATGCAGAATAAAACACATTCGAACTTAAGAAACATTTTCTCCTCTAATGCAATTCCTTCTTCTCAATTATATTTAATTATATGTTTCTTCGTTTTTTTCTGCCAAAAGAGTAATTTCATAATTAGGTTGAACGTCGAAGTACCTAATTCCTATTATTTACTAGTTCACACATGAAGATTTTAGAAATTTATGACCTTTTGACAACAAAGTTACTTATAACAGCTCTCATTGAAGTAATAATAAAAAGTTGGGTGGAATTTTATCGAAAATTAATTCATTTTATTACTGATGGGTATGGTAAGGTACATACTCTAATTTGGGGAGTAATATCAAGGCAGTATCTTGATTTATGGCAACATAAATAGTTTTCACTCTACTGCAAGTAAATCTAATCACTCATTATTGTAATTTTTGGTCAGTGATCCAGAAATGTGCATTTTTCTATGACTTTCAAAATATATTTTTTATTAAATTTTTATTTTCATCAACAAGAGAGGTAGAGTGATCACTGTACCTAAAAGTGTGATCCCCTCCAAACAGATCCAAAGTTACAATACGCTTCATTTCGTAATGGTTAAAGAAATTAAGAAATGAAGTCTATCAAAGCTTAGCGCCCGTTTTGGGGAGGTTTCTTTAAAAAGATTTGCATATTATAAAAGACACTCACATTGAGGGATTTAAGATGAAACCACTTCGAACTCTTTTCATTTTTCTTGTTGGTTAAATTCACTTCTGAAATGGTTTGGGGATTTTAAAATATATATCAATCTTTACAAAAGGAAAACAAATGGTTAGTATTTGACATATGGTTATTCATTTAAATATCTGTAAAAACAATGTACTTAACAAGGGTGTACGACATCGAGCTAATCTATTAAATAAAATAGAATGATATAAATGTCTTTTACTTATAAAACACCGATAATTTTAATTGAAACTAATGCAAAATATTCATCTAAAAATAAAACGATGATTAATATGGAGAATTTTATGTTCGAAGCTTACTTCGCATTAATAATTTCGTCCAATGATTTTCTATTTGAAGAAGTCTTAAGATATCGGTTGGCGATACGGTAAAATATTGATTGACCTCCATTCTATGAGGAAGAGGGGACGCCTGCCAATTCTTTTCTGTGTTTCAAAGAGATTGCCAATTCTGCATACAGTAGGGAAGCTTCTTCGAGCACATACTCACATAAATATTACTGTCCACTTTCGTTGAGCTGATATGCTGATCAGCCTTCCATTCTTTTACTTCAACTTCTACCGGCAGCTTTTTTATTGTTTTTTTATACTATTCTTCATTGTCCCAATTGGTTCTTGGGGGTTTCTGTAACTTTTAATGACTTGTTTTGTTTGTATCTATAATCTCTACCTGAATCGGTTTATTCATATCTTAAACAATTTATATATTTAAGCCCTCTGAGATGAGGCTTGCTGTTACGCAAGGCTTTGCTCTTTCTCAATCGCCAACAACTCTCAAGGCTATCTATGTACCTTTTCGCCGATCTGTGTGCTGAGAATTTAAGAATATATTGAGATAAGACATCATTAATTAATGTCTCTAACGCAACTTTATGAAGTTTAACCATGACAAAACTAAGTCTGAGTTGGAAGAAAGTATTGCCTCTTTTCGCTCCCTTAAAAAAATATTTCTCCCTCTCAGATTCTCTTTCCAACACATTCAAAACATGTCATAACCTTTAATTGTCAAACCTTTATCAAATCTCATGTCCATATGGGCCCTATCCACTGTCATATGACAATTATACTTAGATTTCACCATCTAAGATTTCATTACTTCATTTCTTATCTAACTTAATTTTCATTTTCGATAGTGTTTATACTTGCCCTCTTCGACACCTTTAAATTGTTCGTATGTTAAAGCTAATTTTCTTCTCAGCCAAAACATTTCTCTCTTGCAATCCTTCCGCTACGTGAGCTGCACGGGTAATACATACGTTTCCCTTATGTTTTTAAGGTATCCTTTTTTTCCATATCAGAATTTAACTTTAATGGCATCTTCCCTACAAACACATCTCTACTCATATTTTTTTAGCATTTCCTTATTTATGAGAGAGTGTCATTGATTATCCTAATTTCATAAAATGGTATATATGAGGAACTATTTCCTTATGGTTTGTACGCTAAAGACCTCAGCTTTAGCAAAGTAATGCTCAATTATGGCATTCGGAATATACTTGACATAAAAATTCAAACTGGTATTAGCGTGACGCATTTCATTTAACCTGTTACGCCAAGATTGTGACCTTGTTTACAGAGTAAGTAATTAATTGATCGAGAATGCTTTGTTGTGCAGCATTTAACCTGTTGCCAACAAGATTAAGACCTTGTTTACAAAGTAGGCAATTTATTGATCGAGAATGCTTTGATATAGAGCATTTAACCTGTTGCCACAAGATTGAGACCTTGTTTACAGAGTTTGTAATTGAATGATTGAGAATGCATTGATATGCAGGATTTAACCTGTTGCTACAAAAATAAGACCTTGTTTACAGAGTAGGTAATTAATTGATCGGGAATGCTTTGATATGCAACATTTAACCTGTTGCCACAAGATTAAGACCTTGTTTACAGAGTAGGTAATAAATTTATCGGGAATGCTTTGATATAGATCATTCAACGTAATGCCACAAGATTGAGACCTTGTTTACAGAGTTGGTAATTGAATGATTGAGAATGCATTGATATGCAGCATTTAACCTGTTGATAAAAGATTAAGGCCTTGTTTACAGAGTAGGTTATCAATTGATCGAGAATGCTTTGATATGCAGCATTTAACCTGTTGCCACAAGATTAAGACCTTGTTTACAGAGTAGGTAAGTAACTAATCAGAAATGCTTTGATATATGTAGAGCATTTAACCTGTTGTCACAAGATTGAGACCTTGTTTACAGAGTTGGTAAATGAATGATAAGGAATGCTTTGATGTGCAGCATTTAACCTGTTGCCACAAGATTGAGACCTTGTTTACAAAGTAGGCAATTAATTAATCGAAAATGCATTGATATAGAGCAGTTAACCTGTTGCCAAGAGATTAAGACCTTGTTTACAGAGTAGGTGATAAATTGATCGGGAATGCTCTGATATAGAGCATTTAATCTGTTGCCACAAGATTCAGACCTTGTTTACAGAGTTGGTAATTGAATGATCAGGAATGCTTTAATATGCAGCATTTAACCTGTTGCTACAAGATTGAGACGTTGTGTACAGAGTAGGTAATAAATGGATCGGGAATGCTTTGATATAGAGCATTCAACCTAATGCCACATGATTGAGACCTTGTTAACAGAGTTGGTAATTGAATGATCGAGAATGCATTGATATGCAGCATTTAACCTGTTGATAAAAGATTAAGGCCTTGTTTACAGAGGAGGTAATTAATTGATCGAGAATGCTTTGATATGCAGCATTTAACCTGTTGCCACAAGATTGAGACCTTGTTTACAGAGTAGGTAAGTAACTGATCGGGAATGCTTTGATATAGAGCATTTAACCTATTGCCACAAGATTGAAACCTTGTTTACAGAGTTGGTAATTGAATGATAAGGAATGCTTTGATATGCAGCATTTAACCTGTTGCCACAAGATTAAGACCTTGTTTACAAAGTAGGTAATTAATTAATCGAGAATGCTTTGATATAGAGCAGTTAACCTGTTGCCAAGAGATTGAGACCTTGTTTACAGAGTAGGTAATAAATTGATCCGGAATGCTTTGATATAGAGCATTTAATCTGTTCCCACAAGATTCAGACCTTGTTTACAAAGTTGGTAATTGAATGATCGGGAATGCTTTGATATGCAGCATTTAACCTGTTGCTACAAGATTAAGACCTTGTTTACAGAGCAGGCAATTTATTGATCGAGAATGCTTTGATATAGAACATTTAACCTGTTGCCACAAGATTGAGACCTTGTTTATAGAGTTTGTAATTGAATGATCGGGAATTCTTTGATATGCAGCATTTAACCTGTTGCCACAAGATTGAGACCTTGTTTACAGAGTAGGCAATTAATTGATCGGGAATGCTTTGATATAGAGCATTCAACCTGTTGCCACATGTTTGAGACCTTGTTTACAGAGTTAGAAATTAAATGATCGGGAATGCTTTGATAAGCAGTATTTAACCTGTTCGATAAGACTAAGACCTTGTTTACAGAGTAGGTAGTTAATTGATCGGTAATGCTTTGCTATAGAACATTTAACCTGTTGACACAAGATTGAGACCTTGTTTACAAAGTAGGTAATAAATTAATCAGAAATGCTTGGATATAGAGCATTTAACCTGTTGCCACAAGATTGAGACCTTGTTTACAGAGTTTGTAATTGAATGATCGGGAATGCTTTGATATAGAGCATTTAATCTGTTGCCACAAGATTCAGACCTTGTTTACAGAGTTGGTAATTGAATGATCGGGAATGCTTTGATACGCAGCATTTAACCTGTTGCTACAAGATTGAGACGTTGTGTACAGACTAGGTAATAAATGGATCGGAAATGCTTTGATATAGAACTTTTAACCTGTTGCCACAAGATTAAGACCTTGTTTATAGAGTTTGTAATTGAATGATCGGGAATTCTTTGATATGCAGCATTTAACCTGTTGCCACAAGATTGAGACCTTGTTTACAGAGTAGGCAATTAATTGATCGGGAATGCTTTGATATAGAGCATTCAACCTGTTGCCACATGTCTGAGACCTTGTTTACAGAGTTAGAAATTAAATGATCGGGAATGCTTTGATAAGCAGTATTTAACCTGTTCGACAAGACTAAGACCTTGTTTACAGAGTAGGTAGTTAATTGATCGGTAATGCTTTGCTATAGAACATTTAACCTGTTGACACAAGATTGAGACCTTGTTTACAAAGTAGGTAATAAATTGATCAGAAATGCTTGGATATAGAGCATTAAACATGTTGCCACAAGATTGAGACCTTGTTTACAGAGTTTGTAATTGAATGATCGGGAATGCTTTGATATGCAGCATTCCACTTTTTGCCACAAGATTGAGACCTTGTTTACAGAGTAAGTAAAAAAATGATCGGGAATTCTTTAATATAGAACATTTAACCTGTTGGCACAAGATTGAGACCTTGTTTACAAAGTAGGTAATAAATTGATCGGGAATACTTTGATCTAGGGCATTAACCTGTTCCCACAAGATTGAGACCTTGTTTACAGAGTTGGTAATTGAATGTTCCGGAATGCTTTGATATGCAGCATTTAACCTGTCTCCACAAGATTGAGACCTTGTTTACAGAGTAGGTAATTAATTGATCGGGAATGCTTTGATATAGAGCAGTTAACTTGTTGCTACAAGGTTAAGGCCTTGTTTACAGAGTTGGTAATTCAATGATCGGGAATGCTTTGATATAGAGCATTTAACCTGTTGCCACATGAGTGAGACCTTGTTTACAGAGTAGGTAATAAATTTATCGGGAATGCTTTGATATAGAGCAGTTAACTTGTTGCTACAAGGTTAAGGCCTTGTTTACAGAGTTGGTAATTCAATGATCGGGAATGCTTTGATATGCAGCATTTAACCTGTTGCCACAAGATTGAGACCTTGTTTACAGAGTAGGTAATAAATTGATCGGGAATACTTTGATATACACATTTATTTGCGAACGTTTTGGACTATAGGATATAATCGCAAGCACTATTGGCAAAATTTAATATATGGCTTTGAAACTTTAACTAATCACCCTCAAAGTAGTCTTTGGATTTACCGAGTTATTTTATAACGTTCTCAAACTTGTTTTTTATATCTCATCCAGGCGCTTTGCCGAACTCTCAAAGATCTTTTCTTTACTCTTAAATCATGAAACATTATTATTACTCTAGCGAAGAACAACAGTTAGGGGAGAAAACTTAAAACCGACCTATCAAATAACGCCCTAAAGTTAAAATTTAATATTTACTTTATAAAAAATGTCAAAATCGTGACTCAGAAGAGGACTAATTAAAATATCATACATAGCCATCCAGGTAACTCAAAATTCGATAAAAAAGAGTAAAAATAAAGTATATATAAAGTAGTTTTCTTCTAAGTCACGATTCTGACATTTTATATAAAGTAAATCTTTAATTTTATCTTTAGGGCGTTTTTTAATAAGTTGGTGTTAAAATTTCTCCCCTAACTGTTGTTTTTCGCTAGAGTAATAATAATGTTTCATGATTTAAGACCACGGAAAAGATCTTTGAGAGTTCGGCAAAGTAAACTAGGAATCAATAAGCTTTGTGTTAAAAGAATTTACACTCGCTGACCCGATTTGGGATTAAAGTCAGAGATGCTGCTCACTCCTATACACAGGAAACGAGCACGAATAAGTGCACGTGAAGAAAAATCAGTTGCATACCTTGTATTAGCATATATGGGTATGGGGAACCTATTATTAACACGGGAAGCAAACGCTCATCACCGCACGCAGTAGCTCGCTATGCGAGGGAGTAACATGGGACCAGCATAACCGGATGCCACCCTTTTGGGCCACTCATCCCGCCTAATGGCCTTTCAAACATGTGGCTTCTTCTGTTTTACAGCCTGAAGAGGAAAAATAGCATTGTTCTGCAATGTTTACTCCTCTAATACGCAATAATGTTTGAGAACATCAAAATATGGGGAAAAAAGCCTATAGATCTGCTGCATCCTCCCCTACTGTTATGCTTTATCTGCTGAACAAATACCCTGCCATTATATGACAGAAATATACATTCAAATGGAAATACAATGTGCCCAGTTTGTGAAGGTGAGAGGAAGAATATTAAGCTCCCTCTATTGTACTGACCATCTTATAACTGTTTGAGGATTAAGTTAGGTATAGAAGCAGTCTGAATCTGAGGATGCAATTATGGGAAAACTGCTCTTTAAAGAAGATAAAATCAAAGACAAAAAAACAGGGATAATGCACAAAATGTGGAAATATAGACACAACCAAAATAAGTAAAAACGATTAAGAGAAAAATTTATCCGCAAAGGGAGTTAAGTAACTGCTGCAGCGAAGGGCAAGACTCGCGATCCTGAACTGAACTGATCTAGATGTCAAATTATTGAGGTATTGAACTAGATAGCTCAAACTGTCCTCTGCACATTAGCATGCATATATTTTGCATAAATGCTATGGTTATCGAATGAGAAAAATCATTTAAAGTTGTTTCTATGAAATTTACGTTGCCTCCACGGAATAAAAATTTTATTTTATTGAGGGATTATTAGTAAGAAAAAAGATTATCAATCTTTATGAAAGTTTCAAAGGCCATTCATGGTAAATCTGGGCCAATAAATCCAATAGACAGTTATAAGCTGAAGTCCACGAAAAACAGATCATAGTGGACAATGGCCAGCAATTTCGAATGTCTTAAGCAACAGATAATTACCAATAATCTCGTGGAGTTAAAATTATATGAAATAGCATTTTACATTTTAAGATTTTTTGAGAATTTATCAATTAACATTGTCTTTACCATGGGTATACAAATATAAACCTCCACCTTGGGTGAATTAGCATATTTGATCATTTTCCCTCTTTAGAAAAACTTGCTAAAGGAGGTTTAAAATGTGCCCTTAACCTTATCGTTTAGTATCCTCAAATTTCTTTTTATAAATTAGAAATATGGATGAGTCATAGGACAAGAGTATTTATCTAATATGATGTATAAGCATACGGCACTTCTATGTTGGACTTAATTCAATTTTTTAACATCAATTCAATAACATTAATAATTTCCTATTTTCCTGCGAAAGGTATATATTCAAATGACATATTTTCATTAAAAATCTTCAATCTTATTTTTAAGTATTAAAATCGCTAATTGCCTCGAATTTCCATTTTTTTAGGTATACATGCGCGTGATGTTAAAATTAGACGAACCTTGCTATTGGAGTTTATATTTCTCTTAGCATTTCTCATTAATTACATTCACTATGTATTAATTCCTCTTCTTTTTTCGTTTTTGTTTCCACCTGATTTTTCTCTATTAAATGACAATGCTCACTTTGATTGCGCTTTCTCTGCCGCATAGTATTTATCTCACAATTTTCATTTCTTCTCGTATTTGTGCCATTTTAGCGTCGTGTTTATCAGTCCTTAACAATGAATATTTCTGGAACCTGGCACTTAAGAGCTTCCTCCATCAAATCTAATCGTTGCGTTTCATTGTAAAATTCTCATCATTATCAATAATTCATATAATTTTTACGTTCTGGGGTATTTGCTAAGAAATTCACATTACTACTTGATCATTACATAAAGTTTCTCTTTTTTAATAAAAATAATATTTCTAATTCATGTAATTTGTTAGCGGGACCTGGCATATGGATTATAGAGGAAATTTCATAAAATAGCATGTGGAGGACATGCCTTTAGCTCTGCCATGTTGATCATGACATTAGAATAAGGCAAATTACGCTCATTAAAATACTTTTCCTAATGTATATCTCCTGAAGGCTTATGCTTCGGATTTATGGAAGGTTCATGAAAAACGTACAGGAAAGTTAATGGTTGCTCACCCAATTGATCTACTGAGCGTTAATTACGCAAAGGGGATAATGAGCTTTAAATTATAGTGGGAGGGTTGTTTGGCGGGAATTTAAACTATGCAATCAGGTTTAGGTAGGTTAAGATGTTAGAAAGATGAGAGAGAGAGAGTAAGCTTGACGTATTTTGCTTTGTTAGTTGTCAGTAGATTTCAGACATAGAACGTTGAAACTAGTGTTTATGGGAAAATTGCTTTATATATTTTGGGAGATATAATTTACATGCAGTTTTATGATTGCTATTGAGGTAGGTAGTTTTTATGTTTTATGGGCACGCTTATTACATGTATATTCTTGTTTTTCCTATATTAACCATTTTTTCTACGTTTTTTGCGGTTTCTTAGATTTAAAGAAATAACCCCTTTATAAATGATGAAAGTTATAGAACCTTTGAAACATCCAGAAGGGTTTCAGATAATAAAAGGTTCCGCGTAAGGAGGTTTGTCCTGAAAAAAGGGTTTATCGAGCAGGAAACAGGTGGATTTCTTTGATGAATGTATTTGCTAGCAAGAGTTTTGTGAATAAAGTATTAAATTATTTGTAGTGGGCTTGCTTGGGTCTCTATGGTTCTTGAGATAAATGTGAAAATCTTTGATGGTTATTCTTTTGTTACTATCATGATAAAATGTTCTAAACTAGCTTGAGTCTCTAGTTCTCTATAGATGGTTCCCTTCAGCTTAGTCATCGCCTACCTAGACGTCGTAAGGAAGTTAATAAATACTATATACCTTGCATTTATTCAGCCGATAAATTGTTACTGCGTGACTTTTATTCAAATATGTTTGTATTTCTACTCAATGATACACCCAAGAAAAGGTGCTAGGTATATATTTTCCATAATTTTAATCTCACTCCAATTATCGAGGTGGTAAAATTCTGAAAGGTAAGACCTGATATATGACATCTTAGACCCTCTTAAGGGAATAATATGGATGAAATGAACGAAACTATATATATTGTTTAGTTTGTCTTAAAATTTAGAGTGGAGGGAATATTACTTGACCACTAATTGGCCGAAATCCTTGCTTAGTATTTGCTTTGTATATAAAATCCAATATGGACTGATTTACATATTATCTTCCTCAAGATTTGTGTATACAAGAAGAAAAACAATCTTCTAATTTTCTAAGAGATAAAATCCTTATTTTTGAAGGGTGTTATTTATGTCCACATTTATTTTGAAACTCTCCATTATGCATAATCTAAAGACCTTCGTTACTTTCAATATTTTCTTAGGTATCACCTTTGCTCTTTTGTTTTATTAACTTGAAAACTATCATCGCTCTAACATTAATGAACTTTTCTCTTTTATAGAAACAATGCGAAATTTAATTAGAAAAGAAACAAAAGAACCCCAAACTTCATTGCAACTACCCCAAAGTATGGTGTTTTTATTTTAGACTGAGGATATATTCCTGAATAGCGGCCATAGAGAGTGTGTTAACATATGTCATATGTTAATATTACGGATTGCGGGGGAAAAGAATCATGTTTTATCATATATTTAACATTTTAGGGTAATAATTCAATTAAATATACTAAAACCGATCGTTACTACGATTCTCAAAGAATTTACACATCCAAATTCAGAAAAATGAGCTAAAATCCAAACTCTAGTTTAATGTAAGATGGAAAAATATTAGTCACAAACGTTAATAAGACAATTAATAATATCAATATCATAACACGAGCTATTTTAATTTTTTTAACCCGATTTTATTTAATTTGAATTACATTTTTTTAATTAAAACATTAATAGAGAACATTTTCTATGTGATTTACACTATTTGGGATGAAAAGTTCGAAGCACTTTGGGAGATTCATCCGATTAATCCGATGCATTAATTTCAAATTTCCGTTAATTTGAGCACATTCATTTATTATGTGTTCCATCATGTGTCTTTAATTTTCATTAATCGCACCTTCTTTAGCATACCCCAGGAAAAGAAGTCAAAAGAGGTAAGGTCTCGTGAATGAGGAGACAATTGTGATATTTTCTACCTGTCCACACTTTAAGAACCCCCTGTATAATAAGCGCAAATATTTAAATGAAACAAACGTAAAGTTTTTGGCCTTTGAAATTAGGAAATTACTTATTATTTCGAATAATATTTGTCTATATGATAGTCATAGAAATAAGAGAAGTGAGCAAAATTTTAAAAGATAGGTACATGTTATCATAATAATGTTGCAAGCCGGAGTAATAATAATAATAGGTATTTATGATACGCCATTCAGGGCTGTTAGCCCTCCCAGAGCGCAGGTTATGTAGAGAGTGTAGAGAAAGTTTAGGGAAGTGAAGGCAATTCTGAAGAGATGAGGCTTCAGGAGACGTTTAAAAGTACCAAGGGAGGGAGAGGATTGGACTTCGGCACGAAGAGCATTCCAGAGTCTAGGAACACAAACTGAGAAGGTAACCAACTGAAAAATATTTGACTTGAACTGCTCTTGGTAGAAGATCTAAAGGAAGGTCTATTGAAACGCGATTAAGATGCAATGAATATAAAAGCCATGGAGGAATAATAGATTACGTGGACAGATTTGGCTGGGAAATGTAAGTGAAGAGAGATAATATTGAAAAGATTTTTACATTACGGGATAGAAACAAAAGTCGTAAATGAAAGATGGATATATATAGATTACCTTCCAGGATTCCCTGAATTGAACCTTGAGGTAAATAGGTAATTTTTTCAATTTCTTATATTGTATTTTTATTTTCATTTCGATGTGCACTATTTCCAATTCTTATTTATATATTGACTCTTTTACTAGTAAGGGATACTTTATTTGAGCTACGTTTATGCATTTTGTTAAGATTAGTGTGTTTGGAAAGTTCTTTCGCTATTTTAACCCTATGAAAGAAGTATGAAATAAATAACCATGTCTAAACCAATGTCGAATGTTAGGAAACTTTCTAGAAATAGTTTATAATATCTTCTTTATTGTAGAGTCTTGATTATAATCATTTTTATGTTTAATTCCTTGAAAGATATGGAGTTAATGAAGCAACGCATTCATCATTGCTTACTGTATGAGTTAAGATATAAAGGAAAGCTTCAGAAGCCTTGGGAAACATTGCCTCTAAAAGAGCGAGGTTTGTCGAATTAGTTCCAAACGTCATTTCTAAACCTTCTGAACCATAGCCAACATGGAGGAGTAGTCACTGTATCTGGATTCGTTTCACATATGTATGTCATTGCCTATGTGGATCTAATAGTACTAAAGCATGGGTGCGCAAACTGTGGCCCGCGTTTCATTTAAGATTGAACATTTTGTCCAAATCTCATCTGTTTATTTTTTTATGTAATTGCGAAATTCTTAAATCAGTCATTTTAAAATATATTCCCCTCGTAGATAAAATGATGTTTAAAAAATACGATAATTTCTAAATACTACATAATTCTCACCACCCCAATCTACACCCAATCTGTTTCGCTCGGCGAGGTTAAGCTACGTTGACTGTGGTTACTACTTGGATCAGAGACGCTTGAGCCCTGGATAATGAACACATGATGTAGAATTGTAATCCGCGGTTGGAATCGACCTTAAACTGAGGTCCCGACTCTGATATAAGTCAGGAAACAGTTTAAAAAGGGTGGCAAAACTATGTCCCCAAATTACCCTTAGTTATTAATGTGTAGCTATACCAATGACTATGTAGTTTATGCAAACCAATGCGCAAAAGTAATTGTAATTAACTTATATATATATATTCGAAATTTGTATCTAACTCTTTAAGTGCGGCCCGCAAAGCTTTACATAAGCTTCAATGTGGCCCGCAAAGATTTACATAAGCTTCAATGTGGCTCGCAAAGCTTTACATAAGCTTCAATGTGGCCCGGAAAGCTTAACATAAGCTACAATGCGGCCAGCAAAGCTTAATATATGCTTCAATGTGGCCCACAAAACTTAAGATAAGCTTTAATGTGGCCCGATCCTTATAACTATTGCCCATCCATCCCTATTCTTGTATATAATAGTGGAGATAAGTTTAGCAAACCGTTTCAGAATAGATCTGTAACGAAAGCAACAAAATTAAGTAGAAATTTTGTTTGGAAAATACGTTCTCCGAGTAATGGAGACGACCTTTATGCTATTGTGATCGGCATAGGTCAAGGACTCTACTGATTTTGCCTATTCCACAACTAAGTTCTCTTCTTTGTGTAACAATACTGCATATCTTACATTTCATCCTCTTGTATGTTTACGGCTTTCTTCTATTAGAGTTAGCGGAAAAAGGAACTTACTTAACACAAATCATTCTTTGCAAGCTGGACCTTGAACCAACGAATGTGTGGGGCAAAATAATTTTAAATTCCACATTGAGGAATTGTCTCCTTTCTTTTATTTAGGTTGGTAACTTTTCTCCTTTTTAACAAAAAACTTTGACATTACGCTCTAATTTATGTATATACGTTGATTTATCTAAAATATGGATGAAGATTCAAGTACTGAAATATAATACGAAATTATTGCTTTAGTATTTATTCACACAAAGTAGTTAAGAAGAGGGTTCACACATCGCAAAAGCGCCATAGAAAAGTATTGTTACCATCATCACTAACTATAATTTAAGAAGGGGATTTTATCGAGTATTTGAATAATAATTTCATCTTAGTTTGGTTATGACTTATGTTTTTTTATCAAAGTTATTTCTAAATATTCTTTTATAATATTAAAAAGCAAAATGGTGAAGTTCAGAAATAAATATAACTATCGAAATTTTGTGAAATATTTAAAAACTCACAGAATTACAAATGGTAAAGTTCAGATAATTTAGTTTAGTTGCTTTTTAAAATTATTATAATTGGAGAAGTTCAGAAAATTTATAAAAATTTAACCATGGCTGCTTTTTTTTAGATTTTAAATTTGAATCAGAGTAACGAAGCGCAAGCTCCCCCTATGTAGGGGAAAGTGGCGAAGCCATTGCCTGGTTATTCTAATATTGTTAACGACATGAATGGATGTAATCATGATTGCGAACGAAGAGACAAACACGACATATATTTTAATAAATAATGCGCATTCTTTGACACTATATTTAGGCTCCTAAAAATAGAGCCATTATCTCGTTACACTATTATCAATAAATAATTCGTTTTTAGAATAAAGTTATTTGAAACTTCACGAGATATCTCTTGAACTTTGTTTACTGACTCAAGCTCGATATTTCTCTAGAGTATTTTACGGTTCGAACAAACGATGAATTTCTATTTTGGTAAAGTTGTTCCTTTATTGCACATTGTAGGCGAAAAGTGTTCCAGGAAGAGATTAATGTTGTGTGGTTGTTATATTACAGTAAGAGACATTTCAGATGTCATCAATTTGTATCCAGGTGTGAGAGAGAGGACTTATAACTACGCTCTTTTTTAGTGGTAAAGAATTAAAGTATGTTTCCGTCCACAATATTTATCTTTGTGTTGGACTTTATATTTCTGTTGGTCTCATTTTTAAGTTTTTTTTTATTTTTTCTTATCCGTTCCCTTTTTGTATGTATGTATACCATCTATCTTTCTTCTCTACTCGAATTCAGTTGCTACATAATATATTGATCGCAGTCCTCATTGAAGATATAATTAAAATTTGCCTCCTTTGTATCGACAGGTCTCTCAATGACTCTGGACGGAGTGCAGTATCGGATATAAAAACTATGGCAGACAGTGGAGCTTGTCTGGTGGGTTCAGCCTCCCCTACTTCGAGTAGAGGAAGGTCAGCCAAGGTCATACACTCTCTTCCCCCTTCGGGATCTCAACAAAATGGGGCCCCGAGGCGGCTGGCCACCCTCCTACTGGCTAGGAAGGACCAGCTACTGCGATCGCGCAGAAGACGAGGAAGCAGCTGCAGCAGTTGTGGGAGGAACACAATCTCCCTTTCGGATACGGAGTCTCTGGCGGGTTCTTCCAAACGGAGTCACGACACGATCAGTCGTAACTCTTCCAGTGGCCAATCTGCCACGACTCTGCAGACTCTGATATCGTCTCCTCACAAAGGTAAGTCCAATAAATCCATGTTTATTTGTATTGGTTTCTTTTTCTGAAGGAATATAATTATGAGAAAAAAATTCGAACAATATTATCTCCTTCACAGGATGTATGAAATCAAACTCTTCTAGATCGTTTGATTACGAAAACTGCGTAAACACATCCCAATTATGAGAAAACACTTTGTTCCTCTTTTTTATTGAATGAATATATAAAGCATTTAGCAATTGACTGTTCTCATATTCTTTGTAAATTCTTCGTTTGTTTAAATATAAAACAAGAAGGATACCAAAGGTATATTGCCAGCTCTCATCATTGATATTATACTCATTGTTTATCTTAAAAATTGTGTAAGGATTCTCTTTCGAATTTTTTTGCTATGCATGGAGTAAGGAAATACTCTAAGGCGTGTTAAATAATCTATCATGAGAAAACTGAGAGTTTTTTCTAGAAATGATACTCGTATTTAGTCCTTAACTTTGGTGCATCTTTGGCATGCACTTCTGAGCTCTCAAAAGAATAGAAAACAGATCGTCATTTCTATGCCAGCCATTATGTTGTTGAATTTTTTGAGCTTTGTAATCTGGGACGATTTCTCTGTTTTTCAATTAAATTAGTTGGCCATACGCTATATGTTTTGTCTTTTCAGATAAAATTAAATAATCCACCTGTTGATATTCAATAATAGCATTCCCCTTCAATAAACGTGATTCACCTTTCATTTCACTAAGAGCCAAACCCCAATTTATTTTTGGTCTTTTTAGCTGATTAAGGACAATTTTGTTATGCTGAATCAAAAAATCAAATTAGTTTTGCTCATTATGTTTAATTTTTTTATTTATCGCCACGTAATTTTTTTTTACGTTTTTTTTTACATGTACTGATATTTTTTATTCATTTGATGCAAAGATATATCTTAGTGCTTTATATAAGCGAATTCTGAAAAGTTTACATGTGAAAAAGTTTTAATAACTTGTATTTTTCTTTTACAAGTGAATGAATTAAATTCGGCGAGAAGATCTTGCAAACATATGCCCGTTGTATTCTGCTACATCTGCAGTGAATACCCAGTTTTTTATAAAAGGAATCCAGTCACAGGTTTCATAAAGCGTGCTTACCATTCTTATTTTAGTATGAAATTTGGTGAGCAGGATAACGCTCGGGTGCCACACATGGTAGGCAAGTCATACACCGAGTATCGGCGTAGTTAGACCAATAACAAGAAGAGTTGTCTAAGGGGGGAGTTCTATAGTTTGGAGGGAGCTGACTAACAATGACACTGACCTCTACCTCTGCTCTATTGATTTGATTAGGATCAACAGAAAGAACAGGAGTAGCCACAAGTATCCTGATATTCATTTAGCACGTCGTCCATAAGCTCATTTTGATGAAATCCCAGTATCTAACTTTGGATAACTTTCTGACATTAGTGACGACTATTTCTCCAGTTTTTAAGAAAATGAAAAACAAAAAGTGTTTTCTGACGATGAAGCTCCACATCCTTTCTCCCCAAAGGAGAAATTGATCTAGTTCACGATCTTAGCCTGAAATGGTGGCAGCTAGATTGAAAGAAAAAACTCTTCTTTGATAGTGCGCGTATCACCTTCTCTCGCAGCAGATTTCAAGAGTACTTTCTTTTTTCTCTGAAAAGAAGGATGTGGGGTAATGTAAAGATATTGCGCAGCCTTTAGATAAGCTTGGAGTGCCACAGTACCAACCCGAAGATTGGAGACTGTTTATTGTGAGCAGCAAGTGGTTTCTGACATGGAATCTGCTGCACTACAGCAACCAGTTTGCATCTATACCTCTTGTTCACTTTACTATACTAATACTAAAGAAGTATGAACCGGTGAGCTACGTGCTAGAGAAATTTCGTTTTGATCATCATGAGTTGTGTTGACCTTGAGATGGTGAACGTTTTGTTGTGAAAACACTCCGGGTTCACTAAGTCCCCGTTTTTTTGTGCATATGGGATAGTAGGGACCAAGCTAAGCATTACATTAAAAAGGAGTGGCCTCTAGGAGGAGGATTGGTACCTTGCAGAGCAGAGAACGTCATAAACAACCTTCTTGTGGACAGAGAGAGGATAGTTTTACCACCGCTGCAACTCAATCTTGGCTTGATCAAACAGTTCATCAAAACTCTGGACAAGGATGGTGGCTGCTTCACTTACTTGTGCCAGGCTATTCCAAGATTGACTAGGGAGAAGTTAAAAGTTAGCAAAAAGAACGGTCCTCAATCCTTGAGCTCATCAGGGATCAAAGGTTTGAAAACTCAATGAACGAAGTAGAACTGGAAGCGAGGAAGGCTTTGGTCCTCGTTCTGTGGAATTTTCTCAACTGTTTGGCCAAAACAAATCTCTTTTTCGGATTCAGCGGTGCAAATTGTCCTAAATCAGTTGAAAAACTTAGATGACTTAAGATTTTTTGTTTGGAAGAGTGTTGCTTACAGCTTACCACCATGAACAAAACGAAACGATACTTTTCATGAACCTGAATAAGGCCTTCATAATTTGGTATCAAGATGTCTTCTTTAAAAGCAGCAATGAGCGTTATAGTTATCCCCCGAAATAACAAAATATATACTTAGACACGTTTATGAAAACATGTTATCATGCTGATTTAAATTAATAATATTACATTAATGCAGTTCTGTGTTACCTTCACCGTAACAATCAATCAATTTGCTAGACTCTAGTTCCCATTTTAAATTAGGAAGGAAATAGCTACTTGGTGGCGCAACAAAAGACGTCATTAAAGAATAAGTGTACAATCATCAGGCAATCAAGAAATAATGATGAACTCCAAGAGTGCATTCTCACCCTATTGATTAAACGAATAAATAATTTTTGTAATGACAATTGCTAGGCTTTCGAAAGGTTCCAAAACAGTTCGAAAGCCTAGCATTAAGTTAAAATTAGGGTTGCCAATGTTTGAAATTAGGAATTCTTTACACATCGAAAAGGCAAGGTGAATTTAATTCAATATCATCTTCACCCCAACAAGGTGGAGTATCTTAAAAATATGTACTTTCCGCGCCAAACTGAAACCATATATGATGACTACAATGCCTAAAAACACTATTAGCACTGTTTTTAATACTCAAAATACGGCGAAGGTCTTCTGAAGTTTCACGTTTTTTTAGGCAGTTGTAGTAAAAATAAATAAATGAGATTGTGGAAAGATCGATTCGAAAATGAAATGAATTGTGTAATTATATATAGAGAATTTAATACTATAATGCGAATAAATAACGAAAATAATCTAGTTTGCTAATCTCGATTGCTCATTCAACGAAATAAGATTTCAAAAAATATTCGTAGGTACCAACTACATCAAATTGTATGGAAATGCAGAGAAACTCACTTGTGGTTTATAGTGCATCACTCTTTTAATAAATTATTTGCACTAACAATAGTTTAGAACTAAGTAATTATGTACCGGATTAAAATAGCGTGGTTAACACAAATGAGTAATTCAGATTAGAATGTGAAATATCCTAGTTTTAAATATTAAGGCGCAAAAAAGCTGTGTTCGACTAAGTAACTGAGGCAAGAATAATTAACAATATATTTATTGCATATTTAGCCAAATAAAAGGCTAGGTTTCGCTAAAACACGATTATAAATGATTACATTGAGACAGTTGTAAGCCTACCAACTAAAAAACTAGAGCGTATTTACGTATCATCAATCACGACCCGGATGGGAAATCTAGAAAAAAATCAGGTAGAGTTGGTGAGCAAAATATTATTTGTTTATAGCAGGAATACACGCAAAAAGGTACCATTTGGGTAGGAAGAAAGTTAATCCTTAAGGCAACGAATTAATACAGAGAAACTAGGCCCTAAATAATTATGAGAAACTTAAATCAAAGAAGATAATTTGACCAAACATATCGAATGCAAATTTGAGCTGAAAAGCCAGGAATCAACGAATATTCCACATACATTGTAAATACCTCCCTGATATTTTTAAAACTTAGGATCCTGCGCCTAATTTTCACCTTTTTTTGTAGGATTGATATCCCTGTAGTCTACTGTAGGCATTTTTTCTAGTAGGCTAGACCACTTTCA
This sequence comes from Ceratothoa steindachneri, assembly GCA_963969495.1. NCBI lineage: Eukaryota > Metazoa > Arthropoda > Malacostraca > Isopoda > Cymothoidae > Ceratothoa > Ceratothoa steindachneri. Next base: position 45,471,203 of record OZ018331.1, read on the forward strand.
AGTACCCCCTATTCCCTCTTTTAAAAACCTACACCCTAGCTGAGTGGATGCCCCGTTTATCACTTAGTGATTTTAACCACAATGAGTGTGGTTAATTGCAAGTTGGAACCATAACTCAGGTTTATTTTGTAGCGACAGATATGCTCTAGATTCCCGTGGTTTAGACCTCTAGTTAAACTAGCTGCGTAGTGATGAAAGGCTAAAAACAACAACAAATTAAAATCAATGCTTAAATCCGCAGCCAAAAAAAAACAACTTTCATACGTCCGGGATTAATTAAAACTTTTCACTATTCTTCTTTTATTTTTATTTTATCCTCCTCAATTCTGTCCTTTATGATCAAAAATAAAGATTTTATCACGACTTTGCTTTTACTTTTGATCTAACGGGTCTTTTGAGGGGGTGAGCAAGGTTAGTAGAGTCTTTGATCTACGGCTAAAGAAACTAATATGTAGAAATACATTTGTGTAATTAATGTATATTCACTAATAAATTGAATATTATATTCAGAAGATTTAAAAATATAAGTGGAATCTCTTTAATCAACTCAAATCTTTTCATTTTCAATGTTTAATTGAGAAATTATAGGATAATCGTATGCTTATTTCCGTCTCAAAGTATATTTGAAAATTGCAATGCGTGATTTTCACTACCAATCTACTATCTTTTGCGGAAAAAATTACCTCTAAATGGGTTCCTTGAGTTTAACATTTAGCAGACACCGTTTATTTGACCCTATAAATGCGCCCCCTCCTTCCCCCAACCTAGGTCTAGCAATGTCAGAGTAGCGTATATTTGCTCAAATCAGAAATGCTCTTTCCACCCTACTAAGACGTACCTCATTTGTAACGGGGAATAAATTTTTATTATATTTATTATTTTGTATCATTTATATTTGTTATCTATTTTGTCTTCTTGTTATATATATTGATATATACTAAATATTTTATCATTTCTTAAGGATATTATTCTACTTTGATAATCAAAGCAATGCAACTAAGAATAACTTAAGCTCCAATCACATTTTAATTAAGACATAGATTATTTAATTTTGGAAATGGAACGGTAGTCTACAAATAGTATTTTTGAAATAGTTATCCATTAGAGAAAAAGGAAACGAACGTTTTCTATGCTTTCTCGGGCTAACTTATTATTATTTGTAAACCTTTGCTAAGATGAGTGTGGGGAAAAAAAATTACTATTATTATTATAAGCCTGTTAATAGTAAAACGCATTGATTCATCGAAGTTAAGAACGGCCGTCTTTAATACTAATTATATGAGATTGTATTCTCTCCTGGTTGCGCCTGTCTCATAGCTTTACGGTTTTGGCTGGTACAGTTTAGTTAACATCACCAGTAAACTAATTTATCTCTATTTTTTTCTCCTGGCTTACAATAATTTATGACTTCAATTTTTCGTTTTGATGCATAAAATGCCATCTAGCTTTCTTGTGACAGTGATAATTAGGTTCAGCCTCTTTTTCCCATAGTTTATTCCACTTCTGGTCTGTGTGTTGTCAGCTCAGGACTTTTCAACATAGTACATATACAACCTACAGACATAACTAATTATATCCATTAATAGTTATATTTCAGAACAATATATATATATATATAATATATATATTTTTTTTAAATATCTCACAGGAAAAATGGAAAGCGAATTCCAAGTACTTGAGTCGTATATATATATATATATATATATATATATATATATATATATACCGGGTGTCCCAGAAGAAAGTTAATCGTAATTTGAATTAGCATAACTCAAAAACTATTGGAGATTTTTTGGTCTTGCCAAAAGTCTTTTATTTACCAACTATTTATCTGTCGATTCTGGAAATTTCATTAAATTTACTTTTATGATATTGATACACTAATGGGTTTAGTGGAGGCTATCAAAAATATGTTTGCGCAAGTAATTAAAATAATGAAACGAAGCCTAGGAAGGCTAGGCCACCGTGCACTTTCAAGAGAACCTAGGGCACTAGGTTGCCTAGGTCCTTGTGCGATTTTCAAAGCATAGCTTAGGCCATTTTAGAGTGTTTTTTTTAGCCTCGCTGTGGTATGGTCTCGTCATTATTGCTCACTAAGCAAATCAAAGCGTTTCTGTGTAAAAGTTGACTTTCATAGAACCTTTTTAATCATACAGTTAACAAAAGATCAACGCGTATTTGTAGTCACAAACTTTATTAAGACTGGCAGTATTAAACAAGTACAAGATTCATTTGAACAACGTTTTCTTGGTCGGCACCCACCAAGCAAGCCCCCTCTTTGGAAAAAAGTTCGCAAATACCAACATGAAGGAACATCCTTAAATCTAAATAAAGGTCGTTCGGGTCGTATGAGAACCATAAGAACAACAGAAAATATCGAAAATGTTCAGATGACACTTCTTCCAAATCCACATATATCAGTCAGAAAGAATGGATTACAATTTTCAAAGTCATCATTTAACCGCATTATTAAACATGACTTAAAATGGCATCCCTATAAGATGCATGCAAGACACTAGCTTCTTGAAACTCATTTTTCTTGTAGACAATTTGTCGAATGGCTTTTCCATAAACATGTTCATTTCTTGGAAAACATTGTGATTGGTGACGAGGCAGCCTTTTTCAGGAATAGAAAGGTAAATAGCCATAACATTCGGCAATACGCTGAACCACCCCCCAGCACTTAACTTTGACACACGTATTTGTCAGCAGAAAGTGTCTCTGTGGATCCGAATATGCGGGAATAGCTATCTTGTCGGCCCATTGTTTTACGAGAATAACTTGAATGGTGCTGCCTACCTGAGCATGATCCACGAAAGGATCTTCCCGGAACTCCGCCAGATTTATGGCAATCAATTCAATAGACTTTAGTGGATTCAGGACGGCGCACCAGCTCGTAAGAACAAAACTAAGAGAAACGTTTGACAACCGCATTGTCATGCTAAATCATGCAATTGAATGGCCCACAAGATCTCCTGACTTAACACCGTGTGATTATTTCTTATGGGTATATCTAAAGAATAAAGTGTATTATACTGTACCACAAAGCATCAACCAGTTAAGAGATAGTATCACACGTGAAGTCAATAGACTTAAGGAAAATCCTAAGTTAATCAAAAAAGTTGTTCAATAAATGCGATCAAAGGCGCAACTGTGCTGGGAAAGAAATGGAAGACATATGGAAGGAAATGATACTTTGAAAAGTAAAAAATGAATTTGTATTACCCATATGAAGAGGTGTTTTTGTTAAAAATGGATTTAAATATATTTGTTGATTTTAAAGTTCCAAGTTTCATTATTTTACTTCCTTGCGCAAATATAATTTTGATAGCCTCCCTTAACCCATTAGTGTATCAATACCGTGAAAGGAAATTTAATGAAATTTTCAGAATCGACAGATAAATAGTTGGTAAATTTGTTTTGTTTTACAGGACTCAAAAATCTCCAATAGATTTTGAGTTATACTAATTCAAATTACGGTTAACATTTTTCTGGGACACCTTGTATATATATATAAATATATGAGGAATTAAACACTTGATAAGGACATATTTAATTCAGAACAGTTTAGGTGTATCACAACTTCTTGTCAACTGGCAACTGAAAAAAAATTAAGAAGAAACCCATATGCACCTCTGAACAGATGGACAAAGATCATGCTACATGACCCATTCCCCCGCTTGTGCTAATCCGACGGGGGGACCTAATTTACTGCCTGATTAGGGCTGGGCAGTTTTACAATTTTGTGTATCTGCTTACATATCAGACTATTAAAAGAAAATTGACCTTCAGAAAAATTGAAATTTGGAATGGATGTGATCAAACTTGATTCAACCATTCTTCTTTTGACATAATATTTTTATTTAAAAACCAATTTATTTCCTTGAAAAACGATGGAATGATTAAAATCACTGACATGACAAAATACTCCACTAATTTCATTGGCAACTCTGATGCCCCTCTTATGTTCATACAATCTCTTATCTAAATTTCTTCCCGTTTCACCTACATGAACACTGTCACATTCTTTACATGGAATTACATATAACCCACCGCTTATATTGTTGACATATCCTGATTTCGCTGTGGTAACTAAATGATCAAATGAGAACTCATTATGTGCTTAAGTTACCATAGTGAAATCAGATTATGTCAACAATATAATCGGTAAATTTTTTAGTTGTCCTATGTTGAGTGCCCTAAATTCAGAAAAACGGACAACAGTGGTTTTCTTATGAGGTTCCTGATAGCGTTAAAAAACCTTAAACAAAACAACAGCATTGTTGTAACCAAATCAGACAAAACCAATCAAGTAGTCATTCTGAACCAATCAAGTTATATTGATAAACTTAGTGAACTTTTTAATGATGCGAACAAGTATGAAAAGCTAATAAATGACCCTCTTAGTAACACAGTAAGTAATTTCAATACCAAATTGAAGAGAATATTAAAGAACCCAGAATTAAGCAGTTCAAGACCATCAACTCTTAAACTCCCCTACATGTATGGGCTTCCCAAGCCCTATAAAGAGGGATGTCCTTTGCGTCCAATTATATCCAACATTAATGCTCCCACATATAAGCTCTCAAAATGGCTCGCCAAACATTTATCTCCAGCAGTTGGAAGAATTTCAGCAGCCCACATTAAGAATACTCAAGACTTCGTAGATCGCTTTAATCATGATCAACTTCCAGACGGCAAACTTGTGAGCTTTGACGTAAACTCTTTTTTTACCAAAGTTCCAGTGGATTAAGCCATCAGCCTTCTTAGAAGAGTTTTACTTAACTTCAACTTGTATATTCCCATCGCAGCTAATAGATTTGTTGATTTAGTGGAATTTTGTTTCTTAGATAATGTGTTATGAGTTAATAATGAGTTTTATATAGAGAAATTTGGGTTAATATGGGAAATAAGTAGTTTATCACCGATATTGGCCTGTCTTTTCATGAAGTATTTTGAGACAGAACTCCTGCCCAGAATTGCTCCCTCTAACTTCATATGGTTAAGGTATATTGATGATGTTTTTTACAATATAGTCTGATGGTCTTGACTTTACGGATTTTTTCAGTAACTTAAATAATTTACATGCTTCAATTAAATGTAAATGTGAGGGGGAACAAGACAACGAATTACCTTTTTTAAATGTCCTTATCAATAAAGATTACTATGATATAAAATTATCTGTATACAGGAAAAGAACACACTCAAATGTATATATACATTAATTTTAATGCTATGATAATACTGTTAAAAAATCTGTAATATCTACACTGTTTCTTAGAGCATATTTAATATGTAATCATTCTTATTTAGACGAAGAAATCGTTAGAATCAAAAGTATTTTTCAGAACTGTATTATCCAGATTGGTTTATAACATCAGCTCATTTTGCAGCTAGGAAAACTTATTATTGTAATAACCCTGCACGTTCTAATGACTTCATCAAATGTATAACATAGCCATTTAATCAGAAACTAAATAAGTTAAAGCACTTATTTCAGGAAACAGGAATTAAAATAGCTTTAAAATATAATAATTCTATAAACCAAATGATGACTTCCAGGAATCCTAAAGATAAACAGGATAAAGGGGTATATGTGATTCCATGTAAAGAATGTGATAGTTTTCATGTAGGTGAAACGGGAAGAAATTTAGATAAGAGATTGTATGAACATAATAGGGACATCAGAGTTGGCAAAGAAAGTAGTGGAGTATTTTGTCATGTCAGAGATTTTAATCATTCCATCGATTTCCAAAGGAGTAAATGGGTTTGTAAATAAAAAAATTATGTCAAGAGAAGAATTGTTCAATCAATTTTGTTCATATCCATTCATAATTTCAATTTATTTGAAGGTCAATTTTCTTTTAATACTCTGAAATGTAAGCAGATATACAAAATTATAAAACTGAGCAGCCATAAGCAGGGAGTAAATTATGCTTCCCCTCGGATTAGCCAAAGAGGGAGAGTGGTTCATGTAACATGATCTTTGTCCATCTCTTCAGAGGTGCATATGGGTTCTCCGTAATTTTCCTTTCAGTTGCCAGTTGGCAAGAGGGTGCGATAAACCTAAATTGTTTTGCATTAAATATGTTGTCATCAAGTGTGGTTTAATTCTTCATCTACCTTGCGTTAGTGCATCAACTTTCATCATATATATATATATATATATATATATATATATATATATATTTAAAATATACCACAGGAAAAATGAAAATGAATTGCAAGTACTTTCGAAATTTATTCAGTTTATTCTCAAGGAATACATAGGTAATTTCTCTAAAAGAATGATATATATATATATATATATATATATATATATATATATATATATATATATATATATATATATATATATATATATATATATATATATATGAGAAAACAAAGCGATGATCCGCCTACGTAGAATCAAAGGATACAAAAAAGAGCGGCGAGCGTGAATAATAAAAATAAATGATAAGAAAAGGAGGATTAAATATAGGTACTAAAGGGTATAGAGATAAAAATAAGATCTCTTACAAAATATTCATGTATGTCAGAGTGTGTGTGAAATAAAGAAATATAAGTTACATAACTATGAATACATACATATTTAATTTTAAATTCTTACACCAATAAATAAAAGAAATATAACAAATTTAATAAATCAAAGGGCCAAGATTTAAAATTTACAATTTCGTTTAAAATAAGCTTTTTAATGGCAGGGTCTAGTTTAAAGAGAACGGGGGATATATTGAAATTAGGCAAGGAATTAATGAAGGAGCATTCAACAATATTCATCTGAGTTGCAAATAAACTTAGCCGAATTTCAATTGATGGGATGGCCATATTCAGATAAGTGAACCAAAAACACTATTGCTTTCACCTCGTCTAATATTGTACTGGCGCTGGGACAAACCAACATTTAATGATTTTCCAGTTTGCGCAAAGTATCGTTTAGGGCAAACTGTACATTATACAGAATAATCCCTGCCCCTCCTATATTCTTGCTATTAATTTGAACCAACATTGTAGGCATAGTTCAAACTTAAATATGACTGAAATATTTGAACATTTCAAGAGACAAGGAAGAAAGAAAAAGGCATCAGAAAGCGGTAAAACAAGGGAATTCTTAAAATTGAATAAGGAGAATTGAAGGATGATGGATGTATTGATGGGCGTCTCATGACGCACACTTCACGGTGATCGCGCCGTTATTCAATTTTATAAAAGAGGCTCTTTGAGGAATCTATTTTCAAATTTAAAAGATCATAATGGATAGATGATGTTTGATAGGGTTGTAAAGACCACCGTGGGAGGAAGCCCTTTGGCGATACCCCTCTATTCTTTCAAGACCACGTGAAGCAGCGTGAGAATTTTAGAATGTCGAAGAAGGAATCCATCACTCGCTTAACTACCCGTCCCAGCTGTGTTTGTGTTCAGAAACCGATCGTGCGCTTCTCCACTGCGAAACGCCATGCGCGGCCATATTAACCACACCCCCACATCGCGAGGTGAGTTTAATCGTCTGTAACGACGCTTCATCATGAATTGTCTTTGCATAAACTAGCGCCAAGAATCCCTTCGGGACCACAAGGTCCTGAGGCTTCTAGCAGAACAGGCACCCGAGTATTTAACTTGGAGCTCCCAAACTCTAGCGGAGATTGAAAGCCAGCCATTCACTCCTTTCAGACTGCCGTTTGTTTCCCATGCCCCCTCCCCCGTAACTTTTCGTATGTCGTCGAAGATTTCGTCAGCAGATCTACCTTCGTTAAGCTTTGGCCCCTGTTCAGAGGAAAGCTACCGAGCCCCGTTCTTCCCGGAGAGTTGTGCAGCCTGCCCATCCATCTTCACCACCCATTCAAGATTCCCGTTCTTTCGAGACTAAGACTCTCTGCCGATGAGCAGAATCGTCTCGAAGTACCTTCTTGAAGACCTGCGCCATTGTCTTCCGTGCCTTCCAATTTGCCCGCGCTTGAATATAAAGCGATCGTGTATGATCATCTCCAGATTACCTCGTTACTCATTATTTAATTGATCTAACCACCATAAGTAATTGTTACCCTTTAGATATATATATATATATATATATATATATATATATATATATATATATATATATATATATATATATATATATATACATATATATATATATATATATATATATATATATATATATATATATATATATATATATATATATATATCAATTGCCCCCCCCTTTTTTCCATATATATTAAAATTAAATTTTGGGGTATTGTATTTATATATCCTTTGAATTGCAATTTGGCAAGCCATTAATCTTAACCCGGTCAACCGTAATTCGCACTCTTTATTAATCGCCAGACATAACTCAAGCGGCCTGTGGACAGCTGTCTGCCCGTACTTGTGTAAGACTCTGAGCACGCGAGCTAGTCTACACAGGTATACCTCGATAAGGGTGGATCTTTACATTTGCTGATGATTTGAATTGATATATGTTGAATGAGTTAACAATTTCTTTGGCATATTGTTATATCATAGTTTAGTAAGAATGCCACTCCCCCTTAGAAAACTTGTCAATCCAGGATAGATATGTTGTTATTTAATTATTAAGCGAAGAGTGGGCAGAGTCCCACCTCTGTTAAAGGATAGATAGCGGCAATCTCAGTTCGCCGAAGGTGGGGCACTCCGAGATGATGTGGGTCGTTGTTAGGGGGGTTAAGCAATTTTGTCAGTAAGGATGTGGTTCTTTTTCCATTAGAAATCCGTGCGTCATTCTGGTGTAACCGATTCGCAGTCGGAAGATTGCATCTTCTTGCTGACGTGGGATTGTCGGTGGTTTCCATGCTGAAAAATTGGAGAAAATGTGGCACATTTTGCTTGAGCCCCTGAAAGTGGCCCATCTGGGTGACCAGGTTTCCCTGAGTGCGATTCTTATTGCATGCTTGTAGTCTTGATAAGGAACTTGGTAAATGAATGGGCGTATAATTTGATGGGTGACGGCTTTAGCTACTTTGTCAGATTTTCATTCCCACCCATGCTTGTGTGCGAGGCGACCCAGCAGAGTGAAATTTCGCTCAAAAGTTGTTGGCTTTAAATATAGTTTCTTTTATATCTTGGAGCATTGGGTGCAGGTAGTATAGTTTTCTGAAAGGTTGTAGGCTGCTCCAAGAGTCGGAGTAGATCGTATATTCTTTTAGTCCTTCCTATTCGGATGCCCAGCTTGGTACGTATCTCAGGGCGGAGCATTCTGCCGTGAATAGGCTTGCTGTTTGTCATAGTGTCTCAGTATAGTTATATTATTCAGATATCATTGTAAATCCAGTCCAGTCGTCTAAAATCGAACTATTTGTGAATATTTCGCCCCCTGGTATTCTTCTACGTAATTAAGGAATGCAAGTCTGCTCTCCCTAGGTGGTATAAGTGTTCCCTGGAAGTTGATGCTGTGGCAGATTTTATCATTGTTTTTCCGCTGTGGCGTTTGCTGGTACGACATCTCATGGATGAAATTCATTGTAATTCTAAATTCCTCCATCAGAAGTCGCACCCACACTCCAACTGGTAGTGGGAGAGACAGGTTTGTTATAAAGACATGGTCTAGCCCGTCGTTTAGAACGGCTTTGGCAGTCGGCGAGGTAATGGTTATTGGGGCACGTGCGTAATGGCACAGTGTGATTTCCGCTATCCGCTGGCCTAAGAGCTGGCCACCGATTCTATGAGTTTGAGGAGTCTTTTTTTGGCCTAAAGTATATCTCCATACCATATTTCAGTTTTGGGAAGAAAATGGAGCGGTATATATACGAGAGGTAGGATTTGTCTGTCGGATCCCCATTTGTGTCTAAAGCTTGTTCTCAGAATGTTGGTAGGTTGTTAACTATACTTTTGAGGTAAATTTAATTGGGAGAACCAAAGAATTAAGTTCTTTAAGAAAACCATTGACATCCTTAGAAGTAGGCCACAAGCAAATGATATCGTCTATGTATCTGAACCAAACAATGGAGAAATCGATGTTAGTGGGGAATAAAGTGGTTTCATATAACTCCATATATAAATTAGAGAAAACAGGAGATAAATAATTTCCCATAGGTTAATCAAACTTTTGAAGGTAAAATTTATCATTTGGTACACATGGAGATGAAGTCAATAAAAATATTAACAGGCAAAGGAATATAAGCGTTACGTAATTTATCAATAAGGAAGGGAAAAAGATCGTCAACCAACATAGATATATAATAAGAAACGGATCCTACATAACTAATAATAGGACACATGGGATTATTAGTAATATGAGGTTTAACAAGACCATGAAAGTATAGCAGAGTGGCGTTACTGAATTGAATGGTGCAATGAGTCAGGAAAATGTTTGATTTACTAAATTTGTTATATTGATTTTATTTATTAAACAATGTATTTATAATTACATATGTATGTATTCATATTTACAGTATGTGACTTATATTTCTACATTTTGCACAAACTCTGTCACACGTGGATATGGGGAACCGCCCAGGACGCCATGAATTGCCAGTGGAAAATAGCGAGCACAGATGCACAATTGCACATGCGTGTAGTTTAATTGTTAAAACAATACTCTCAATAAACAGAAGGGAGTTGACATAGCTGCTGGAATGTTTATTTAGAAATTTTGAGTTGTATATGTTGGGAGGTAGGTTGTAGTGCTAGATATCAATGCAAAATATTATTGACAATGAGGACTCACAGATGAATGTCATATAAATACTATGAAGGTTTGAAATGGGCACACACATTATACAAAAATATATAAGATTCTGTGCTAGAAATAATGATATATAACATTTTGTCAGATAAAATTAATATACAACATTAGATCAAGTAAAAAATAATATATAGTGTTGTTATAAAGGGATAGAGGCAAAGCGAATTTTCACACGTATTAGTGCTCACACACATATTTACTGGCAAAGGGCTGCGAACGACAAAATCATATTCTCGAAATTTGAGATAAGGTTTTCTCTAACCTCGTGCACACACAAATAAACATTAAATATAGTTACTCCGCCTAAGCCATTAATTGCCTAACAGTGGGCCACTCCCACTGGTTTGATGCATTATATACAACTCTAGGTATAGCCTAAAAAGGTCAGGGTCAGTCAAAAGCTAGTCAGTCAGACAGTCAGGTATTCAGAAGGATAGTCGAAAACGGACTAAAATATCACTAGGCCTGCTTCAAATATCCGAGATAAATTACACTTAAATTCTTTCTGCCTAAGTCTAACGAGTTATCCGCCCAATAAAGAGTCCTTGAACCCGCCTCCCGTGATTCCTTTTCTTTAAGGTAATCAACCAGTCCTCTTACCAAGCCTACTTCACTAAAACAAGCGAGAAGATAATCTTCCCTTAAATTGGAGTTAGCTTAAGGTCAGCACACGTTAACCGAATACCCCAATAGCGCTACATCGAAGATAAGCAAAATTGGGAAAGGTTAGTACTTGGATGGTAAACAGCCGAGTCGACCTCCACCAGTAAAGTGGTAACCAATAACTTATAAGCAAGTCAACTACGAGCTTATAATCGGCTACCCCTGGACTGGCCACAACCGGTGACCTATGGACTTGCTATAATTGAGCGACCTAAGATGTGCCATAGGTATCATTTCGAAGATGGGGCGCTGGAAGTTTTTTTATCCAGTGTACCATATACGCTAGGACCGTCACTGGATATATTTGTTACATCTTAATTCTTGGAGACAGATTTAATTTATAGAAATATAAATACAGACTAAGCACGATATTTGCTTATAAAAATAATGCTAAACAATTCCTATTCCGATATTTTTACGTCACAGCTTTTTGCCTTCTTTAGGGATAAATACTATAGATATTCCCCAAATCAAAGAATATAATAAAATAGAATAAGGTAAAAATTAATTAAATTATCGATACTTTGTCTTCATAGGATAATTACTTAATAAAATATAAGGATGCTACATATTAGGATATAACTCGTAATGAAGAAATGGACATGAAAGAACTACTTATAAGGCATTCACGGAGTCGGTCTTAACATACCTACTGGTCCCATTGAACACGCTCTCAAAGCCGAATGAAAGCAAACTGCAGAGAGTGCACAATAAAGTGGCATACATTATTAAGAACACAAAAAGAAGAGAAAGAAAAAAGATACAAGACATCATCAAAATAGCCAGTATAGTTTCCATTAAGTTAACCCTATAATAAAAGGCAAAAGACATAAAGAATATATAAGAAGAAAAACACCAAGAGAAATGCAGGATGCTGGCAATCCAGAACCGGAACTATACTGGCAAACGAATACCTAAAATAGAAATACGAAAGAAAAAGGGAACAAAAAACAAAGGAATTAGAAGAAACATATATATATATATATTTATATATATATATATATATATATATATATATATATATATATATATATATATATATATATATATATATATATATATAAATATAAAACGAATTAGAAGTGACCAACCCGAATAAGGTAAATAAAGCACAAATTAAAATAAATAAATATATATAAGAATTTAATAAAAAACGAATTAGCACTCACTATCTGAATAAGGTAAATCAAACAAGTGAAAGAAGTAGAACCAATCAGCCATTAAAAGATCAGCCAGTCTCCTTGTACATACATACTCTAATCACATATACTTACATTTCACTTCTATCGCCCCTTTTTCTCTCACCTACCATTTGTTGATCACAAATTATTCGCAAGATCAATTCGCCGGAACTTCTATTGCGATTTAAAAGTGATAAAATACAAGCAAGTCCAAAAGCTTGAAGAATCCTTTGTCGCGATAGACGTTCAACTCGACATAGGAAAGATGGTGGTAGCCACCAATATTAGCTTCCGATGAGAGACTTTTTACGATTACAGTCTCTTTCTGTTCACCACTGAAGGGGTTCTGGTTCTTCTAGTGGCGACTGATTAATTTCCTTTTATAGTGACTTTTGCGTGAAGCACTTCAGGCGGTCGAGTTTATTCTTTCTTGATTAAAGGCTGGATAAAGTTGAAAGAAAAAATAGGTAAAAAAATCTTCCGTAGTGGATTCAGGATTCTTTATTGGCAGGATCTTGAAAAGTCTTAGGATTTTGCAGTCTTAGGATCTTCATCCATGAGCTCTTTACAATTCACAATATCTAATCATCATTCGCACATAGCTGGGCGAATATGAGTGTCAATCAAATTGAGTTGTTACATTCGGCTTACACATTTTTTATTTATATGTCTTTTCAATAATAATAAAACAATGCTATCTTAAAAGTTTCTGTTTTATATCAATTGAAAAATTGAGATTTCAATATTTATAAATACAGGGTCATCCCCCCAAAACAGGCCTGCACACACATTTTGTGATATATTCTTCATTTATTCATTCACTAATCTCCATTACTTTGCAGAAAAAGACAGAAGAAACCCCTGTAAACACAACTCGATCTTAATGGGAGCTCCAGCAAAGAATATACAGCTACAAACATTACTACAAGACAGGCTGGTTCGAATGTGAAAAAGCCGCCTCCAAAAGCAGAATTGAGGCCTGGGTGAACTATTTGAGAACTATCGGACAGTGGAAAACCTAAATGCAGCCAGTGGCAACTGTCAAAGCCATTCAAGAGGCCTGAGGAAGCGGACAGCTGAGCTGGTCGAGAGCGTAAGAGATTTAGTTCAGCAGAGTCCAAAACGCTCTATGCGTATACGAAGTCAGTCTCTCGATATATCCCATGAGACTTGCAAGAGATTGCTAGTAATGGAGGTAAAGGCCTACACATACAGAATATAGATGAAGCAGACCCTTAAAGCCTCAGACAAGGAGCAGAGAAAGGCTATGGCAGTCAAGATACTGGGGAATTTCCAGGAGATCCAAACTTTCCTTAATCTCCTTTAAACCTCGGATGAAGCTCATTTCCATCTTGAAGTAAAGGTAAACTCGAAGATAAATGTCTTCTAAGGGACTTCCATACCAAATGAGGTAGCTAGCAAGCTACTGCACTCCCCTAAGTTCACGGTATGGACTTCAATCTCAGCCAGAGGCATCATCGGACCAGTCTGCTTCGAGGAATCTGGCGCGACAGAGTCATTCACCATGGAGCGGTATATTGAGGTCCTTAAAACCTTTAGGAGGGTGCTGCAAACCCTGTTCACGTCGGTTATTGGGAAGTTATGGTTCCAGCAAGATGGAGCAGGCTCTCACACCTCAAACCTGTCCCGAGATTAGCTGAAAGAGAACTTCAGTGGCCGTGTGATCAGTCTCAAGACTTATTTTGAGTAGGCATCTGACAGCCTAGACTATCTCTCGCCAGATTTCTTTCTCTGGGTCTACCTTAAAGACAGAGTGCAGGTAGGGAAAGCCTGGACCATCATTGAAATCAAGGAAGCCATCAGGGAGGAGATAAGAGACATTAGTCTGTTAGTTAGTAAGGACGTCATGGACAACTTTGTGCTGCGCCTCAAGAAATGGGCAGAGTAGCTAAATGGAGGTCATCTCGAACACGTGCTCTAGAAGAAAGAAGAAAAGCCTAAAGACTCACATGTTTTGATATGTTTTTAAACACGATAAACTAGTTATAACGAGAGTTTCATTCAATCCTTGCCGAAAATTAAGAAATAAGGAATATTGAGAGTTGGGGCCCGTTTTTGGGCGGTAGCTCTGTGTAGAAGAAACGTCACTTCCCCGTTCTCTCGTAGTGGAGTCACGAGGCGATTACCGCAAAGACATCCGGCTCTGGCCCCGTCGGGTCAAGCGCGTCACCACAGAGCCGCACCACTCGTCGCTATGAAAAACCTAAAGGTTAAAATGCAAGATCTCCTCCAGAAGAGTGAGATTCAATTTCACGTCAAGTAAGAAATTGGAGACGTGTTTCTCCCAAGCTCGAAGGCTAACGAGGAGCCAATGTAAGACTTGGTGAGAAAAACCGTTTGGCATAAGAACCCTCCTGGGCCCGTCCTCAAGCCTCCCTCCCTCTAACCACTCACCTAGTAGGGTGACGAGGTATAAATAAAGAACACTGAGGAAAATCGGCGTAGAATACGTCAGTCTCCAGGTGAAAAAGTCCTCTGATTAAGACCCCGGGCTAGCCAGACTGGATTGGTAGAATACGTCAGTCTCCAGGCAACAAAGTCCTCGGATTAAGACCCCGGGCTACCTAGACTGGATTAGTAGATTACTTGGTTCGCCAGACCAAGAGGTACCCTGCCAGAGAGGCAGGGCAACCTACTTTAAGAGGCTAAGAAGCAGCTCATCTACGAGCTAGTCCCTGGTTATCAAACGGAACGCTGAGTTAACTTTGTTAAGTTCAACTTCCTTTCGTCAGAGAGACTCCTCATATCTTCTTGCATCTTAAACACCTGGGGTATTTTTCGTCCTTGATGAATTAAGAAAAGAAGGAAAAGGCTCCCTCTCAAGCCCGTTACTCGGTGGACACCCCAAACTCATAAGTTAACTTGGTTGAGGAACCATGTTCAACTAATTCTCGTCCGAGAACCCCCTCCCCTCTGTTATACTTGCCCTTGAGGAAGACTGGAACTAAGAAGAAGCTCATCCTCGAGCTAGTTCCCGGTTACCAAACCGAACTTTAAGTTAACTTGTTCAAGTTTAACTTATTCTCGTCAGAGAAACCCTCTCTCCTCGATCCTTGCCCTTGAAGAAGACCCTCCCCGAGTTCAGTCCTCGCCCATGAGGAATTAAGTAACGAAGGAGAAAAGCTCCCCCTCGAGCTCGTTGCTCGGTGGTCATACCGAACCCCAAGTTAACTTGGTTTAAGAACCAAGTTCGACTCACTCTCGCCAGAGAGACCACGCCTACCTTGGAGGCGCATAAAGCACCGTAATTATTCTCGTCCTTAAAAAAACACCCCCTGAATACCGTGTGGTCCCCCCAGCTGCTACTCTCACCAAAAGGACCTAGTGATCCAGCCCACCTACATCTGACCAGGCGGCACGCTTTGTGAGACATTAACATTCCTGAGGTATTTAAACTCCAGTAGAGTTCATAAGCCTAAATCATATATATTGAAGTGTGTAGCGAAATTAACCAATTTTAGAGGGTCAAACTAATTGCATTAATTATTGTGTATTATAATATTCAGAGTATTGCTGTGGTTAATGGTTAAATTTTGTGTATTAAATTGTTAAAGTTTATTTTGGGAATTATTGTGCGTTTCTCTATATCCTTACGTGTTTCCTACGGCCCTCTTCATTAAAAAAACAATATTAGCACTCTTAGTTGAAAAAGGGGGGCATTCTACGATATTCTGTATATATGAATAATTAAAATAGAGGTACTTCCTAACCATCTGGTATATGTACCAGATGTCGTTAATTCCTAACGGAGCACCTCTAGCATATTGTTCTTTTACCAGATGGTTTATGTACTCGTATATTGATTAGTACAAAATATGCAGTGAGTATTGGATTATAACTAATATATATACATATGTAGATACTTTATAATTAACTAAACTAAACAAATATTATATCCTTACGTTTCTTTTTGAACACATATAGATGGCTTACTTAACTTAACGGAAAAAAAAAAAGATTAACAGAGAAAAAAATAAGCTCCTTACAAAATGAGATTAAATTACTAAAATAGGAATGAGGATCTTCACTCTTTTACGTTAACAATATGATACGAGTATATTATGATGTTGATGGTTTTTATTTGTATACTATTTACTAATTACACAGCGACCAAAATATTAAATTATAGGAATGCGAGATACTGTATTAACGTATCATGCATGAGACTTTATCACTTTTTAGGGCCTGCCAGTCATTATTGACCCTCGTCATTGCTTTTGTATTATTTGCATTTTATGAACCTTAATTGTTGCCAACCCTTGCTCTGATCCCACGAAAATAGGGAACAATACAAAAACTAGTATATTTGACAACCTTGTCTATTCGAACAGTATCAAAAAGGGAGATATAGCGTTGGGAATAAGCTATCTTTAGGCCACCATTGTCTAATTTGAACTTTTTAAGTTAAATTTTGACGCGTTGTAGTCCACATACTATAATGTAGCTTTAAATCCATCGAAATTCTCAGTTTTAAGATATTTGTGAGTCTTATTCCATATTACAATGTTTGTACGGTATGATTCAGGCTTGCTGTTTAAACAGGGATACAAACTTTATATAACTTATTAGTAATGTTTGAACACGGCAACACTCACCTACGGGTAAGAGGAGCTTAGGCACAAGGTAGTGTAATCATTTATAAATAATGGTATGGAAAAACTTTCGCATACGAAGGCCGTAAAGCGGAAAGAGTATAAACTTTCGTGTTTCGTTTAATTATTACTTTGTATATTTGGGACGGATTCTATGTTAGTCTATATTAATTTCTCTTTCTTTTGTACTATTGTATCAAAATTTTTAAGCCCATTTACAATTGTTTGACTATTGGTATTTTGCAATTTACTTTTTTTTCTGTTATTAAATAGATTTAGTAATTTTCCTAGTTCCAGTTTGTCTCTCGATACCATACTTTTCCGTACATTAGGGACGTCGAACAACACGTAACGGGCTTTAATAATGCGCTTCGAGAGGTTTACGAACGCGAGCAACTCGAAAGATTTCAGTAAAAAATGTAGATTTCTGTCAAAGATGAATTTAAAATCAATTGTGACATAGATTCAGCTAATTTATGATTGGATATGGATCCAGCTTTCGACAGAAAAGTGCATCTATCGGTTTTGGACAAAGAAAAGCTGTCCCCGTAATGGCAGACTATGACGAGCAACCCTAATCATTAAGCAAGAATCGAATGCCCAGAAGAACAATTGGTATGGCTATTAGCTATCCTTGCCAACAAGTCATAATAAAACTTTTCACCTTCCTAAGGGTTCTTCCCACTGGTTCGTGGTTTGCAAGAGATGAAAACCAATCATTCAAATTCGCCTCATCTGTCACTTATCAGATAAAGTGAACACAAAACTTTAAAATCAAACTGGCTAAAAAAGCTAAAGCAACCTTTGTAGCATTGCTGTTTTAAACGATTATGAGATGGGTAGGATTTACAAGGAGATGTTTACGGAGATAAGGGACCAACAATATTAATGTCCACCATTTCAAATCTCGAGATAGGAATAATAATGGACCAGATTGCTTACTTAGAGTAATGATTGACCTTAGCTGCTTGGAAATGGAGACATTCTAGTGTCTTGGAACTTAATCTAGGATGTGATATACTATGTAGTTGTTTGAAAATTGACATCCTGCAGGTAATAGAACAACGGTCGTGGATATTTCAATTAAACATTATACCAAAGTTAAATATTCAGGAAAAGGGAAATAATTTCAACTCGGATTGAAGAGATTGCACTTTTTTATTTTGCTCCTGCGATGTTGCCAAAGAACGGAGGTCAAACAGGTCTATTTAAAATGAGTTGATATTCCAAGATAGGTACTCGGCAATTATATTATCCTCACCACGAATATACGCTATGTCGTTAATATATTCTAATATCGCCATCCAGTTACGTCTGTCTGTTGGTCTTTGCACGTAGAGACGAGGATAAAGCAGGCAACAATAGTTTTTGGTCTGTACATAGAGTCACATGTCAACCTTCGGCATGTGTCTGAATTAGAATAGAACAGCTAAGAGTTCCATGTAATAAGGGGAGTATGGTTGTTATGTTTTACTTAACTTGCTGGATAAAAATGCCACTGGTTGTGGAGAACCACTCACCATTTGATGAAGAGCAGCATCCACTGCAACTTGAGACCTATCTGTAACTAGCTGTTACGATGAATCACTAGTTAACGGGTGATGTTGCCTGATTGAGTTTGCTAGGCCTTCTTTAGTATCATCCAAATCTCGTCGTGTAGCATCATTCCACACCAGCTCACATAATATAAGTTGAATTTTTGCGAGTTTAGGCAAGGGAGTTGGAATTGCATCAAAATTAGGGATCCTCCTCCTGTAATAGCCTAAAACACCTCGAAATCTACGTAGTCCTTTGTAATCCATCGGTAAGGACATTTTACTGATTTCTTTAACCTTCCTTGCTAGAGGGGATATACCTTCAGCTGAAACATGTTGGCCTAAGGAATAAACTTCTTCCCTAATAAACTTGCATTTTTTCACAGAAATTCAAAGACTATATAAATATTCTATGTGATCATTTATGTCATCGGAGAAAATTAAAATTTCGTCGATATTGACAAAAACGGAATCCAAACCGCGAAATAAATTGTCCATATGGCGTTGACATGTGCTGTTTGCAAGTGTAATACCAAACATCATCCTCTAAAATTCCCAGAGCTAAGACGGAGTTGGCACAGCAGTTTTCTGTATAACCACTAGGTTAATTATAATCTGCTAATATGCCGCAAGAAAACAACTTTACCATGGCAATGATTGATTGTGCTCTGAATTCTGAGCAGATGATAACGGTTTTATTTTGTTATTGCCTTCAGGAAGCGAAAATCACCAACTCTATACTCTCCTTGGGTCTTCTTTTGTACCATATAAATGGGTGAAGTTCTTGGTGACTTTGATGGACACACGAGACCTTCTCTCAATAGAGCTTCATTGTTGCTTTAGCAACTTGTGTCTTGCCAATTGGAAGGGGTCTTGGAGGGTGGCAATTTAGTCGTGCGCTAACACTCTCCATTTGTATGAATAATAGAGTAAGGTGGTAAGGAGAAAATAAGTATCAACTTTGGGTTATACATATATTCGTATTCAAACAAAACTTCCCTAGAATATTTTGGAGATGCGAGAGGTCATTAATAGTTTACGCTACCACATGTGCGCGTGATTGCTTAACTTTGGATACCTGCTTAGTCTGAGTGTCAATAAGAATACCACGAGTGTCAATAAGGATACCAAACTAGGAAGAGCTTTATCTAATTGTAGTTAACCGTGTACTTTTATTCTTCCACCAATAGTATTTGGACGCGCATGCAAAATTTATATGTAGAAAAAGAGGGCTACAGGTGTGACAACGAGTGTAAAGTGCTTAGATTAACCATAACTACATCAGGTTACACAAAACACGATATTGCTAGAGTAAATGGGGGAAAAAGGTAATTGTATTACTATACAAGTAGAAAACTCTTAGCTTAAAGAACAATAGATTTACCAGGTCATATTACAATCTGCGATAATTTATCTAACCATAGCGATGTACTATATTTCAAGGAGCGATCTGCTAAGAATCTAAAGAATACAGACCAAATCTATGTACATAATCACAAATACTGAAAAAGGCAAAGAAGAAAGAAAAGAAAACTTAAAAGGAGGCAAATATAAGGCCAATTAATAGAATAATTGCAAAAAGAGCGAGGAACGTTATAGAAAAGACGCAGAACGAAATCGGCATAGATTTAGCCAACCAACTTGCACAGAGAGAAAGGTGGATAACACATCATTGATTCTTAGGCTTACCGAGGATGGGCGAAAGAGGAGAAGAGGAAGAGGAACTTTACACCTAGACAAGGAAAAGATTACTCGACATCAAATAGAATTATTTACATAAACCATAGCATTCCCAGAGATTAGTATATAGTAATGCAAAACCAGAATATAAATAATAAAGCATAGCTAGGAAGATAGAAAACTACACCAATAAAACGATTTAACTACCTTAGACAAATAAAGACTAAACTAACAAGTTAAATGATACACAGGTACATAACATAAATCTGTGATTCTCAAATTAAACAACCTTTTAACTTATTTAAGCTAAATCTAGCTGCCTACAATGGACAAAGATATACCTGATCTTTAGGCAAACTAGCATCACATTGCAAATCTCCTCCTTCCTCAACTATCACATTTACACATGGGACTCACAGCATTCACGTGGGACTAATTAAGTCCAATTTGTTGTCGTCTACTATACTTCCTCTCTGTCATATCCTGAACTTTCTTCTTTCCCTCCCTCTTCTCATACCTTACGGCGTGATCACCATGCAATGTGTACCAAGGCACCTGTTAACCAATAAAGGAATCAATCCATGGAATCCCTTTAGGCCATGGACAGGGCGACTGGTTAAGACTAAAAAGGATCAACGGACTTCATCCCTTCCTCTCCTTGGCTACTCTTTTGATGGCAAGTGGGAGGGATGGGAGGATAGAACGAAGTGTTGTTTGTCTATGACTTTTCTTTTAATTTCATTACATTTCATTTCATTTCTTTAGATGTGAAACTCACTTCTTGACGTTCTTTTAAGGATATAGGTGTAGATTTTAAGTTGAATGATTAGATTAAATGAACTGATATAATGCATATATATATATATATATATATATATATATATATATGCACTTACGAGAAGAAGTTCCTGTTCATTAGGCCAGTTTCAATCTTGTCCATTTTGAAAGTTTCCCAAAGAGAGTAATTTACATGAGAGATATTTAATCTTTAGTGAGCATTTTGATATTGAAAGTAAAAATTAATATCAAAGTAGTTTAAAGGTGTTTGTATCATTTTTATTTCCTTAATGTTAAAGCCAGCGACAGCTGCAATAGCAGGATAGCGGTATCCGGAAACTTCACGCCATTGAAGCTTATTTAGCTGGCACCGAGCAGGGTCAAATTATTGTATTATGATCGCTTGGTCACTCCTACTTCAACACTCTCTCTCTTTTCCCGGGATCTGCAGCCACTTGACTTAAACAATCAATAAGAATTCTTACTGGGCTTAGGAATAAAGAAAATATATAATTGGAACGTGTTTACATAACAAAAGCTTCACTTATAAACTGTTTATACCATGAATTAAACGTTCGCACGTAGCAACATCATGGCCTTAAAAGTAGCAACACTCCCACTATATATTTGTGTGGGAACTACAGAGCCATACACCACCTCAAAAAATTTCACCTAGGCAATTCAATTAATTTTGAGCTTACAAATTCAGAGCAACTTTAAATCAATATCACACTAATTCTCTGCTTTCCTTCTACCCTCACGTGTAATCTATTTAATACATCAATCACAAAATCCTTACTTCAATCATCTTGTCTTATAGAGCAATCATCATCAATCTTAAACATATACAGTCATTAACTTTCTAATTCCTATTTCATTTTTCTTGTATATCTCACACATTCGATACACTCACTCAATTCATACACTGAGCTATATTAACAGGATTAAAAGCCCTTTAGAAATCATTCAAGTTTTTCAAATACGAAAGTGAGAGAGAGAGAGAGAGAGAGTAACAAGGAGTAACAAGGAAAGATGTACCCTAGTAGATTTTACGATCCATTAAAAGAAGGTACCTTTGAGTGAACACATGAGCAGGCGCAGTCCTCTAAAGGGTCAGATTGACGCTCTAGAAGAGCAGATGCCCCACGCTTAAAGTCTCCAAGATCCTATTTTTCAAGACTTTGTCTAGTCTCGACCTGAACTGTTCAACAGAATTTATGTTGACAAATGCCACTAGAAGTGCGTTTCAAGTGCCGCAAATGCTATATGTGAAGTATTTCCCACACATATCACGCTGGTGACGATTCAGTTTAAGTTTCTAGCAGTCTTTGAGTCTACAGCGAGCAAAAGTCTAATTCCCGTAATCTATCTTCGTAACTCTTGTATCTGATAGAAGGAATCAGTTTGGTTGCTCTGGCTTGCACACGTTCTAATCTTGCGTTATCCTTTTCAAAAGAAGGACTCCAAAATTGTACGGCATACTCCAGGTGCGGTCGGACAAGGATGTTATACAAAAACAGTACCATATCCTTGTTCCGATATCCAAACTGTCGCTTTATATAACCTAACAACCTTTGAGATTTCTTCTCCGCCTCAATACACTGCCTCGAGGACTTGAGATCACTAGTGATAGTTACACCCAAGTCCTTCTTAGTGTCGGTGGATTCAAGAGCAGTGTCCTTAAGGATATATTGAGATTGCGGGTTTCGGTGCCCGATATGCATCATTTTGCATTTGCTCACGTTAAAAGGCATTTGCCACGTGTCCGACCACTCCCTAATCTTCCGAAGATTATCTTGAAGGCATGCAATATTTCCTTCTTTTACGAGGTTCCTACCAAGCTTGGTATCATTGGGAAATTTAGAATCTTCGCAACCATGTCACCGTCCATGACGTTAGCGTAGATGATGAACAGTAATGGTCCCAGGATAGAACCTTGAGGAACACCACTAGTGTCCGGCACCCACTCAGAAGCCTCTTCATTAAACACCACCAGTTGCCATCTGCCCCTTAGCCAGTTCTCTATCCAACTTGCTACATTTCTATCTATGTCCAGCGCGCGCACTTTTCGAAGGAGGCGGCAGTGTAGTACCTTATCGAAGGCTTTTTGAAAGTCTAAGTAGATAACATACACCGCCTTATTCCGGTCGTGCTCACTGAAAACGAAGTGGAAGAATTCCACAAAATTCGTGAGGCATGACCTTTGCCTTCGGAACCCGTGCTGGCAACTCCTCAATCGCAAATTCGACTCTATATATGACGTCCGTTTGTCCACCATGATACTTTCCATGAGTTTACCAACTATTGAGGTTAAGCTAATAGGTTAGTAGTTCGACGGCTGGCTAGGGTCTCCTTTCTTGAAGATAGGAGTCACCCCTGCTTCACGCTAGTCTCTAGGAACGCATCCAGTCCAGATTGACATGTTGAAGATTGTGCTCAGATGTCGTGACACTTCATTGCACACTTCTTTCACCGCTTTCTGTAGAAACCCGTCCGGGCCAGGGGACTTATTCATCTTTAGATCAGTGGTCATTTTTTCTATTCTCCTTCGGTGGAGTCCATTTTCTCCAGTTTTTCCTTCAAGTAAGAATCCGTGGGATGAGACCACACGCTTCAGTAAACACGAAAGAGAAGTAGTCGTTCAGGTGGTTAGCATTTTCTGCATCTGAGTGCTTTAATGCCCCCTCCTCATTCACTAAAGGCCCAATCGTGCGATGGATTGGTTTACGGCTGTTTACATAACCAAAGATCTCCTTAGGATTCTTCTTGCAAAGTCTCATCACTCGGAGCTCCTCTACACGCTTTGCCGCAATTATGCTGGACTTCACTGTCCTAGCCGGCCTACGGTATTCCTGAAAGTCTCCAGAAATCTTTGATTGCCGTTACACCGTTCTCTTCTTCCTCAGCAGTTAACCAGTTTCTCTATTAAACCACTTAGGTTGAAGAGAAGACCGACGAAGGCTAGCTCTATTTAACGAGTTGGCAGCGGGACTGTAAAGCATCAGGGTCTTGTATCTGGCAGGACCTATATATATAGGTCAACAACTGGTAGCTCGTCGTCGAATACAATGTTGCAGTTTGTCCATTTGAGCTTATCTTTGACCGAGAGACAGTGAGAGAGACTGAGATTTAAGCACTCTCTTCATCTTCTGCTGGGACTAAATAGGGGCGAAGATTTAAAAGAACTACAAAAGACGGCCTTAAGAAAAAGTATCAGTTTCACCCTGAGTTGCCCGTGTAAAAAAAGCGTGGGGATACTCCATGTTTCAATTATAGCAGTGGTATTGCCCTCTATGCATCATCTATCCCCTGCGGAGTTGCATTGTTATCTGCATACTAAAAAAACTGATCTTTTTGTTGTTGTTTTTTATTTAAGGAATTTCAATAATTTTAAATTTAAACAAATCTCAGATAGAGATCAAGAACTATGTCGGCAAGGACTATCTCTTCCCTCCTCAAGCATAAGTTATTATGCAATATTCTAGTGATTTGATTCTATGATTCGTCAATAATTGTTAGCTATAAATTGACCACTCACACCAAAATATTTTGCGAAATGCAGGCTTAGATATGAAGTTAAATTTCTTCTATAAATTCTATGATTGCATTTTTACTAAATTCATTTTAATTAAAGGGGAAATATTTTTTACATGGACGTTTGGGTCAGCTACGTTTTGATTTGGTTTTTGACGGTTGTAAGAACTTTAATGGATTTGGGGATATAAACCTTTCATGCAAAGTTATTATTGACACTTTTCTTTTGTTTTTTTCTATTTTATATTGACATAATTTAGTATTAGTATTAATAATTTATGTCATTGTTATTAAGATTAATTGTGAACTTCATATGAGAATAAGCTTGTTTTATGCTTCTTTGACTGAATTTTCCATGATTGGCTTAAATAATTTTTCTGTTTTGGTTAAATAATTAAGAAAGATTTTTGTATTCGGTCAATAAGGAACAGCATTTCACATTTTTCTTAAAAAATATAGCGAGATCGATAAATTAAAATAAATAAAATAAATATAACCATACACATCCAGTTAATGAAAAACGAAATGGAAGTTGCTATCGTCATTTACTCTACATACAGTGGAGGAAACAAGCCAATTACATACTACACTGAGGTAAATACCACGGTATCCCTTCCTTTACAGGCGATACACAACTGAGTGTACTATGAGAGGGAGAAGAGATAACCGACGCCAAACATCACACTTGCGCGTAATTTAGAGTTGCCAATGGCGACAAATTAACCAACACAACCTATATAGTAGGAAAGGTGAGCCAAGTAAGACTATAGTCAATTTCTGCCTTCCTTAAATTTATATTTTAATTTAGTTTTCGAAAACTCATAGGCTTAGAAAGGCTTCCAATACTCCTTATATAAATTGCAAAACTTTCCATATTCCGAAGATTTATTAACGCTATCAAAACTTACCGAAAACAAATCCTGGGAGGTCTGGCAGAAGCTTCCTTTCACAAAGATTTAACTTTTCTCTTCAGAATCAATTTGTGTCCACGATTAAAATTATAGGTTTTCGAAAACTTATGAAATGAGTATAACGATCAGTAGAATTTTATATGATTTTTCTTATATGTTTTTCTAAGTCACGTATGTTGTCTTCTGGGCTGACACAGTTTGGAAACAACGATTTTAGGAAGGTTGATTTTTTTATACTACAAGTTGTTTTTGTGACAGGTAACCGAAGCGATTTTATTTAGGCATTTATGATTTACTGGCTTCCATATCCTCTGTTTTATGGAGAATACTTGACTGCATTCAGATATTTACGTTAGATTCAATTTTATTGTAAACCGGATGTAAGTGTGGAATTTCTGCCCCATAAACTTTGACATTTATAATCCCTATATTCTTGTCTAGTCATGCTCGATTTCGCTAATGTTTTTTGTTTTCGGTGAGAAAATAAGAATACATATCCTAAATTTTAGGTGATCCTATTTCATGATCTCTTTGATATATTGCTTCCGAAAACAAAACTTATATAACCAATATAACCTTCAACTTTACTCAACCCAGGTTGTTATGTAATTTTGCCATAACATTTATCAAACTAATAATTTAAGAAATATCTTTCCATCTAAATAAAGGTTTCCTGTTGGACTTTGAAAACACTACTTTAACTTGAAATCCATTTAAAATAAAGAAATACTCTAGCCTAAAAATTTTATGAGTTAAAAAAAGACATTTAAAAAAAATAACTTAAAATTCCGGTACAATTACCTATAGTTCTTTACAACGAGAAATCACATACTTTAATTTGAATATACAGAATCATTGATAGAATTATTATTAACCCATTGGGAATCACCTTCCCCTCCCGCCCCTGTTTTTTATGATCATTCAAAAGTTCAAAATCTTTCGTTTCTTCTTTTTAATATAAAGAGGAATTTATGAACATCTATTATATTGCGGGAATATGAACGTCCCCTATTACATAGCGGAATTATGTACATTCCTGATTATATAGTGGGGATTATGAACATCTATTATATAGCGGGGATTAGGAACATCCCTTATTATATAGCAGATAATACGAACATCTTGTTAAGTATCGGGAAATATGAACATCTCGTATTATATAGCGTAGAATTTTAACGTCCCCTATTACATAGCAAGAATTATGAACATCCCCCTTAATAAAGCGGGGATTATGAACCTCTCCTATTACATAGCGGGGATTATGAACATCCTCCATTATATAGCTGTGATTATGAACAGGACTGAACTCCTTAACTACAATATTTTATTTATTTCATGGTAAACATATTTAAAAAGCAATAGGAGTTTTGTAATAAAGATCCATCTTAAAATGGGTTCCAAAGAAAAATAATTCAAAATAAGGAAGCAAAAATCTATGAAACTACATAACATAAGTAACCAAATTAAGAGGGTTTTAGACGATCTCCAGCATAGGTAAGCTCTGCGATCGTTCCATATCCCTGTCCGGGAAGGATTTGGGTCGCTACCGCTTCGCCCTCGCGATCTGAACAATTTCGTGCACCTTTGACTTTTTGAAGGAGTCTGGCCTCCTCCACTTATTTGACTTTCTTTCTTCTTTCCTTTATTAGTCGCGTGGACCTGACTATTCGGCTGATTATAACCAAATTTAAAACCCTAATGTTGTTTTAAATTCTCTTGCGCATGGTATAATTGACAAAGTCCTTCCAAGGTTAGTCCGGGAGTTATTGGAAATTTTTAACGTCGTAAGGTCGTAAGTCATACTAATTGAGAGCACGCGACTTAGGTCTGCTGACCTTGTTTTATTTCTTGTTACTTTGCGTTTTTTGATTTTATTTATTTTATTTTTATATTTTATGAATTTTAAAGTAGTGTATTAATGTGCTGAAATTTTAATTACAGCCATTTGTGCCGTTGATGAAGGGCGCCAGGAGGGCACTTAAAAAAACACCCTCATAACAATTCTTACCTTTGCTTTTCCCCCATTTCTTTTAACTCTTTCTTAATGCTTTCTTTAAATGCCCGTTTATTTTAATTCTTTCCTCATGCTTTATTTACTTGCCCATTCCTTTATTGATTAAAATTATTTTGGTCTTCCTTCTGTTTTTGATTTTTCAATGGATGTTTGCCGTTTATAATTATCATCCTGGAGGAAAAATAATTTCCTATATGACTGCAGGTGTCATTCCCCTTAATTATCGTGACATCTGGTATTGACCTCTCGATTTCTAGACTAAAATGTCCGAATCAATTTTTGTCACTTGAATTAGAAGCGCAATAGCAACGAGGACGTCGCTCACTCAAACATTGTAAACAGAGATATGTAGAGACAGTGGTGAAGCAAGAGAGAGTCGAAATGTCTGGATGGTAAATAGCCGCATATCTTCCAGCAGGTCATGGGTTCGGGAGTTCACCAAGTGCTGGGGACAGAAGGGCACATTATCCTCAAGAAGTCAGCCGTAGTAGGGTTTCCCCATGCTATAGATGACTGAGAAAGGGGTTTAAGAAAGAGCGGCCAGGGCCTGGAGAAAAGGGGCAGGGTGAATCTAGGCAATTAAAGCACACCATTCATCCCGACCTAAGAAATAGGGTTGAACCCCCAACAACGACCAAGCAGGTTGGCGACTAGCCTTCAAATTTGGTCACAAGTCTCCAAAATATGTGAAAAGAGGCTTTTAAAATAGTGGCAAAAAAAGAGTAAAATGAAATTATTAAGAAAGAATACACCTCAAGGAAATTCCCTTTTTTGAGAAAAGCGGCCGTACGGGAAGAGAAGGGGGTACCGCTTATCTAGGTCCAAAGTGTAATACTCAACACGGAACACCCATTTACGAGATCAGAATCATAAGAGATTTAGGCTTTCCTTTGATATACTCAGTTTGGGACATTGAGAAAGGAGGAAGAAGATGGTCACATGATATTTGACCTTTTAGAGACATTTCTCTCTCCCAGCAGAACTTTGCTCTACAATCTCTGAGACGATTTATCCAAGGTAAGAATTGGTATATGACTAATTTTGGGGCTTATCCCTACTCTCATAGGTCGCTTATCTCACGGAATAACTCGCTTATCGTACAGAGTGAATCACTATTCTAACGGATGGAATGTTATATCATGGTGTGGCTCGTTTACTTCATGGAGTGACTCGCTTATCTGAGTGAATCACTTATCCTATTGAATGTCTCGCCTATCTCACTGAGTGAATCGTTTTCTCACACAATAACTCGCTTGACGCAAGGAGTGACACGCTTATCTAACAGGCTAAGTTGTTAATCTCACTGAGTGACTAGCTTACTCAGGGAGTCACTAGCTTTTCTCATGGACTGACTGGCATATCGCACGGACTAACTGGTCTATCTCACTGAATGAATTACTTATCTCATGGAATGACTCGCTTATCCACAGATTGACTCGAATATCATACTGAATTACTGGCATAACTCAATGAGCGATTCGCTTATCTCACTGAGTGACTCACCCTTCTTATTGAGCAACTCGCTTATCTAAAGGAATGACTCGATTTTCTCTTGGAGTGACTCGCTTATCTCACGAACTGAACCGTTTATCTCACTGACTAGCTCATCTCACACTATGGCTCGCTTATTTCGAGACTGACTCGATTATATCACTGACTGACTCGTTTATCTCAATGTACATACATATAACTCGTTTATCTCACTGAGTGATCACTAATCTTATCCTAGTGAATGACACGGTATTTCTCTGAGTAACTTGTTTATCTCCTGGATTGACAGACTTATCTCACTGAGTGACTTATCTAACGTAGCTAATTGCTTATCATACTGAGTGACTCGCTTATCTTACCTAGTGACTTGCTTATTTTAATTAGTAACTTGCTTTCCTCATTATCTGAATTGGTTATCTGGCTGAGTGATTTTCTTATCTCATGGAATGACTTGCTTCTTTCATTGAGTGACTCGCTATTCTCACAGTGTGACTTGCTCATCTCACTGTCTCGGTTATCTGACTGAGTAACTCGCTTGTCTATCAGAGTGACTTGCCTCACGGAATGACTGTATGATAATTAATGTAAACCTAAGAAGTTTCTGAAATTTGTTATTATTTTGGGGCTATATTTTAGTAATATAATTTATAAAAATCCTGAATCGCTCTATCGGAAAATGTATTGATTTACACGATAAAAATTATCAGCACTCTTCTCAGCTATACAACTAAATGAGAATTAAAGGATTTTTAGATTTTAATAGTTTTTATTTTTCTTCCTTCAATTAAATCTATCTTATTCTCTTTAATATTTCAGTCACTACAAATCGGAAATTTAGTTAATTTCTATTCAGTAATATTGCCTAAAATTGAAAAAAATATAAGAATATAACAACTTTTCTACCTTGAATATTTTGGCCAAAAGAATCAGGTCATATCTTTTGATCAATTCATAGAGATCTGCTCTGGTAGGAATAAAAAAGAGAGGAAATTGCATAGAGATAAGAGGAAATTACGGTCTATGTTTTTACTTTATTTGTAAAATGGAACTGAATCACAGAATCAGTTTTGGTTCCTGTTTTAGTCAAGTGGTGATTATGTCAGAGGAAATAACTTTTGAAAAAATGTATATTATATAAAAACAAAATTGGAAGAAGAAAATCGTTACTACATTCAATCTTCTCAAAATTTAAAGACTGAATTCGATTTAAGCGCACCTGTGTTTCTAAGTCAATTTTAAAGAAAGCATTTTCTTTCCTACTTAACTTCGAAGGGAAGAAGAACTTTTGACACTAACATGAATTTTACCTGTACAAACTCATTTTTATTTAAGAAGAGGGGAGAGTTCACAGCAGCGATGATGCATTCTTTGTATCTTTTCTGAGTTATAAAGATTAAAGTTAACATGAAATAGAATTTATATATTTTTATTTTCTATTCATCAATAATCTTAAATATTTTATTTGGTAATTTAGTGACTTCAATTAGTTGGCTGAGTAGATGCTGATATTCAAGGTAAAACATATTGAAGTTCCTTAGTTTAGAAAGTAATTTTGCGGCTGGACGTTTTCTAATGACGTCATACAAGCAAATTGTATGGGCGAGGTACTAATATCGTGTAAGATCCATTTAAGCAAGTTGAAGGCAGCGACCGAAGTAACATCGATAAAACAAGTGGACGGAAGAGCTTTGGAGAGATGCTGACAATTGCCCTCCCGATAGATTTTTACATTTCCCTAAATTTGTGTTTAAGAGATATTGTGTGGAAATAAAGCTGGCAACCACGTTCCATATTTTATTGATTGCGTTCAAGTGAGGTGAACAGGTTGACTACGCCATTCGTCGAAATCTCATGAATGTTCCTACGGACTAATTGGGGCCCCCTCTTCTCGGTGACAGGAGGCACTATGCTGCTTCAATGTTCCATTCTTTGGGGAGTAAATTATATCCATCTATGGAAGCAAATGGGCTTCGGTGCAACATAATGTTTATAGATCAATGAGGTATTTAAGTGGATCAGCGGACCCAGTCATACTAAGTGAATACACCCCAAACCAGTATTGAAGAACTACCAGCCTCCACGGTAAAGTTTAACATTTTTTAAGCCTCCATATGGCGACGGCCTACAAGGGAATAAATTGCCTAGATTTTTAAAAGCATGTGGTCTCCACCATGTCAAAATACCCCAAACCCACCATCTACACAAAACAACTGAAACATTAACTCAGGTTCGAATTAGTGATATCACGAGTCCATATGCAGGGGGCGTCCCGTCTCTTGGTGTCTGTGATAGAACGGGTTGAGCAGCGTTAGTTTCAACTCCTATCACATATTATTTTAAAACCACGATGCTCCCACGTGCATCTTCGCGTCGAAGCTTGGCGCCTTATCACAGCCACCGGATGTCAATGTTTAAACAAGGAGGTTATCGTCCCCCCGTTCGCCCCCATACGCCGACCTCGCCAGATTGAGTTAGGCTTATGGGAAGATAAGGCATTGTTCCCAGGCTCAGCTGTTCATTCCCTCGAAGCTCCCCCTCCATTGTCCCCCACGCCAAGGGAGTGTCTCGACTATTTTGGATGGAAACTTTACCACTAAGATCAGATTGGAGATCCAGATTTTCGTCGCGAAACATCACCACGCCCCTTTCTCACTTTGTGCGCCAAGGGATCTCGACCTCGAGATTCACCATCACTTGTCCAGAAGGAGGACAATATCCCTTGAGTGCCAAAGGTTCGAGCCTTTCGTGACGCCAAGTCCTCAGAGCTTCCCCCTCGTTGTTCAGGAAGAGAACAACGTAAAACAGCCATTGTTCTTTTGAGCCCTTCGCCAAGAAACGGTTCTCACCCTTCCCCCTTGTTGATCAGAGGAGAACAACCTTAGAACAGCTATTGTTCTTGAGCCCGTAAACAAGAGACGGTTCTCACCCCTTCCCTCGATGTTCAGGAAGAGAACAACGTTAGAACAGCCATTGTTCTTTTGAGCCCTTCGCCAAGAAACGGTTTTCACCCTTCCCCCGTTGTTCAGAGGAGAACAACACTAGAACAGCCACTGTTCTTGAGCCCGTAGACAAGAGACGGTTCTCACCCCACCCCTATTGTTCGGAAGAGAACAACGTAGAACAGCCATTGTTCTTCAAGCCGTTCGTCGAGAAACGGTTCTCATTCTCAAGACGCCACGTCAGGATCCTTTTATTCCCCCATTTCGGCTGCAACTCGCCGGCGGACCGAAAATTCCTTCACGTCGCCTTCCACTGCACCACTCGTATAAAGTTACGTAAGCCAAACGTTACCTTTGAGTATTGAACCCTTTTGTCAATTATATCCTGTTCTTTAAATGGTTTAGCGAACCATCCCATCTCTTTAACTCTATATTTGTTTTACCTTTTTAAATCCTTCAATCCTCGGAATAGCCCGAGCCCCCACGACCCTTCTCATTCTCTGTTTATGTCAATATTTTCCGTTTTGTGTTTGTTGATAGTTATTATTAATAAAACTTTATTTTATTAATGATAGCAATATTATTATCCTTGAGCTCAGTTCCACTTCTTAAGCATATCGAAGATACATAATATCGGCCCGCCAGACATTAACGCACTCTAAAGATAATTAAAGAAGTTCCCTCAACGAATAGTGATATATGGTATATCGTCAGGAGTCCATTCTACGACAGTGTCAATAGGGCACTCTGCAGAGTCTTCGGCTCATATATGACAGGGAAGGTAAAGAATGCTGCAGTGTTTTGAGGGATATGCAAATAATACTCATTCCATCGAATCTGGAGGCGATTTGAGCCATAGAGAATTCTAACTAGATGCCGCTAGTCACAACATTAAGCACCATTATTCGTCCCTGCCCTTTCCGAGTTAAGTGGTATCCATTTGAAGAGGTATATCCGGAACAGACCTGACACTACAGATCGAAGGACGATCAATGACCGCAGAGTTCAAGAAATAGAATGTCCTACACCCCTGACGAGTTCCATGATCACCCCTTAGAACTCTGTTTATAATTCACTTAACCTACCTAACCTGTGTTAATACTGAGCCACGTATTCACGTATATCTTCATTTTGACAAGTTCTATTTCAAAATCCTCTTATCGGTATCCTGCCTACGAGTTTATTCGGAAAGTGATTCCAATCCTTGACTACTGTTAATTTTCGGTCTCAAATTAATCTTCTCTCAAATAGGTTTTTAATTCATTCATGGAGTGATTATGCACTAAGTCCGGTAATTTTTAAACTAGTGACATTTGTTTAGGGGATTTTATAAATGGAATTTGATAGACTTTGATAATTTTTTAATTATGCAAGTTTTATGCCTTGTATGTTTCGGCTTTAGTTCTTTAAACTTCACTTATGAAAAATAGCTCTTTAAAAAATACCACTATTTTTTATTATTTCTTAAAGCAACTTTTGTTTCAGTAACCATCAGAAAAATCTTAATTAAAATGCGTGAAATGTTTCATTGCTGCCAGAATTCTCTCAAGTATTTCTTTGAAAAGGTAAAAAGTAAATTTAAAGGAGGAAAGTGGGACACATTTCTAATATTAATAACACAAGAGTTTTATATAAGTGCGTTTTTGTATTTCAAAAGTTAAAGCTCATGTTTACTCAGGGAAAAAGCTTGCTAGAGTTGATGATGCCATTCAATTTACTTTTACTTTTACTCAACATAAATTTCAAATAAACGCAAGATATTCTTGCAATTTTTTATGACCATGGGAACGTAAGTTCGGAGGATTTATTTAATATGTAACGCAATGCTTAGAATAGGAAATGTAAATATCGACCCTTGAAGCTAAAATTATTTTTTCTACTTCGCTAAATCTTATTTTGAGATAAAATATTATATACAATCCTATATATAATTTAACTACATAATCTTTCGAATCCTTGGGGTAAGCAGAGTCGTAATAAATCCATTAGTATGAGGGAAATATAAGAAATACTAAAAAAATAGTAGTATTTTTTGAAGAGATATTTTTCCTAAGTGAAGCTTAAAGAACTTATGTTGAAACATACAAGGCATAAAACCTGCATGATTAAATTGTTCTATTCAACAGAAAATTGTAGGAGGTCGGAACATTTCTTACCTATCTTTTTTCTTTGAAAATGAAACTTTCTGTATTTTTCCCCAAATTCCATGACATATTCTCTAAATCCCTTTAATTAAGTCAGACAATTCCTGTTTTATAGAGACTTGCAAGAAGTAAATAGAAAAAAATATAATTACTAAAATACATTTCTTTTTAAATTTAAAAGGTATGAGCATTTTGTACAATGAAACTATTATTAATACTTTATATACTTCCGTTTACTGTTTATAGAGCCGCAACACTACTAGATATAGTTTAATATGTCATGATAAATTGTAATATTTACAACTAAGTTTCTCGAAGGGCATGAAGCATTTTGACCGTGTTCCTGTGTTTTTAAATTTTTTTCATAGCATCTGATTTAGTAATCAACAAATGTTGTTTTGGGTTCATGTCAGGGGACATACTTAGACAAAGAAGACATTTGAAACCGATTTGCTCCTCTTATTCTTTAGCCCTTTTTGCAGTATAGGAGGGCCCTCCAGATTCCAAGAATAAACAACTTTCATTTTCGAGCTGAGTTTGAAAACACTGGTCGAAGTCCATTTTAAACAATGGAACTAAATTTGTCCGAGTCAATATTGCCAAAACCCTTATCCAACTCTGATTTTCTATTAATCCAAATTGCTGTTATATTGATAACAGAAAGGCCACCTTGTTTCGCCGGCGGTTGTAACATGTTTAGTTCCAATTCTCAAGCGGCTAATCTCCAAACCCATACACGTTCCGTGTGTGAAAATTGAGTATACCTTAATTCGTCAGAAAAAAATTAGGCTTTGCCCATATTTTAAAGGCTTGTCCCTCATTACTTAAGCCCATTCACTCCTTTTTTTACCATTGATCATTTTTAAAAGAAGATTCCTCATGGCTGCAAATTTATAATATCCAAATGATTGCAGGTAATTAATTTATTACTATTCTTTGGCTTAGAATATTTCTGGCAATTAAAAAGCTTTTATCCTAGGTTATTCTTAATCAATCATCATACAGAGCAAAGACATCTTTTAGAAGAGTTAAAGCAATCATGTCATGATTCTAGTGATGTTTTACCCTTTGTGTGAATGAAGTTATAGTTGTGTTTACTGAAGTAAGAGTTATTCCAAGATTCCAAGCAATTTTTGTTTGGAGCACCCGACATCCAGATTTTCCAACAATTCATCCTCTTGTAAAATATGAAATTTCCTTGGAGTTTTGCTCTCTTAGGCATGTTTAAAAATTATATTTTAAATCTCTGAAATAATGTAAACAAATAATAACATTAATAATGGCGAAGAATCGGAATAAAGATATTTTATCATAAAAGTGTGCGTCAATAATTTCAGATTATGCATGGTTAATAAACATAAGAGAAGATCGCTTAAAGCAATTATAATTTTCCCTCATTGCGAAGACGCGGTTAGGACGAAAGCTTGAATCATTTTAAACGTAAGAAGGAGTCACTATTATTTAATCTCAAAACTATTTGATCTGGGCGCGAATAAATTAGAAGAGCTAATGAATGCAAGCTATTCAGGAGAGGTTCACTAATAAGAATTAAATAATGTTTACTATTAGATTTTTCTAATGGAATGCTCTTTTTGAAGCTACGAGTATTGTTAGTGTTTCTTTCAACATGATTAAATACCACATTCTACAATTCTTTATGTTAGAAATATTAAAATCCGGAAAAATTTCAGTGGAGCTACTGGCTTTGGTGGATTTACTTCGAAAGGATTTAAAACATGCTTGTAGAATGTCAGTGAAAAATTATTTGCCAGCCGCCATTTTACCAAGTAAGTCAATTTCTGTAATTGCCGAAAAAAATTGATTGATGGGAAACAAATCTTTTTAAAGTAACGAGACAGGAATGGAAGCATCCATGGTGGGCAAAAGGCCATGCGACCGCAATTATCTGATGAAACAATTAAATTTGATCTCACGCTACAAAAATGATTAAATATTAGTAATATTACTTTCGAACTACATACAACCAAACATGTTTAAATTATGAAAAAGCAATTTATTTAATTTAGGCATGCCCTATTTAATCTTCTTGGAAATGCTACTAATTTTTAATACCCAAGCTTAACTAGGTTGGTATCACTAAAATCAAAGGTCATAAATATTATAATAATTTCGTTTTAATTGCTTGCAATTTTCAATCGTGAAATATCATGTAATGGAGCAAGAAATTTCGTGCGAAATTTAAATCTAAATTATATTTATTAAAACTGAATCATAAATTGTAATTACTAAAATATTAGATAGGGGAAAATGTTCAAAGCTTCCTAATGCAAATATAAGATAGCTCTCTTTTGTTGATATGATAAATATATAATTTTATGCAGATTCCTCTACAGAAGGTAAATCGTTCCCAAGGCAATTGGTTAGAAAACCTCACGGTATTATACATTTAAAATAAATTTAGAAGCCATATAGAGATTTAGTTCTTTAATTCATCTTAAGTTATGATTCTTGCAGTAAATATGTGATTAAAAGCTATAATATGCTAAATATAATTAAAAGTATTTATGAGGCAGCCTACGAAGTAATATGCTCTGTTCCTACAGTGTTTGAAACATAGGAATAACCATGGCACCATTGTTAAGTAGTCATCTCATTTGTGATCCATGAATATTTTATTTCTTTCACACGATTCATTTTCCATAAATATGTTTAAAATTATGTTTTGCTGCCTATTTTGAAAGAGATGTCGACATTGGATTTTTTTCCCTTATATAATAAAAACATGTTGAAAAGGATTTTGATTGTAATAATGAAAAATATTCTATGTTAATTTCATAAGAAAGAATATAATATTTAACTCAGCAACTACCGAGAAACGAAAGAGAAAGAAGTCCTTTAAACCAAAGCTTAGCAAAGGGCAGCACTTGGAGGTGAAGTAATTGTAAGTAAATTAATCTTTTATGTTTTTAGAGTAAAAAGTAAATAAAATAATAAATAATCAGAGCAACGGAGCAAACACTATCAAGTATAAAGAATACCAAAACCAAAACTTAAAAACCTATTTATCAGCTTAGGCCGTGTGGATGCCTTTAATTAAGACCTCGAGGAACACATATGTAGTATGCCGCAGTTACTAAATAGTCTGAAGGATGATTAGAGACATACCAGCTCCAATGCCAGCTGCTGATTTGTCTCCAGGTTGCAATGGTTGTAGGAGGATCTCTGATTGAAATCTTCGATACATTTTAACTTGTATTGTCACGCTTTTCTGTAAAAAATTTATCATTACCCACTTTTTTGGGGGGGTTTCTCTTTAAAATATTCTGGGAAAAATAATGCTCTTTTAAAATTATTATTAAAGTTAACGTATCTTTTGGCAATACATATTTATGGCTACGAGTTTTCTAACAATCATCAAATAGGGCAAAAGCACTATTTACAACATGGCAATAATCATAACATTATCCTAATTTGGGGCAATCTTTTGCCATTCTCATATGTACATTGAGGACGCAAAATTAACGGCATTTCAACTGTATATAAAAAAATTGCTGGTATATTTACAAGCAGAGCTTCATTCATCGAATCTATATTTTTAATCTTAACCAGAAGAGACGTATAGGATATTAAAAAAAAAATTGTAAAACAATACACGAACGAAAACCAACTTTACATTATGAAAAGACACATTCATTTATAATTTAAAATAAGTCATTCTGGCATATATAATTCACAATGAGGTAAATTGATATTACAAAGTTAATATTTATAAAAATATCATTTATAAGAATATAGTTTATCATATTTAAATTTATTATTGAAGCAAAGAACAATTTATGATAGTCTGGCTTAGTAATGATTGTTAAAGTAGAAACCATTATAAATTCTTGTCTAAATTCGCATAATGACACAAATTCTATTATTTAAAACAAATAAAAACAAAAGAATGTCCTGCAGAAAGTTTATAAGAGAGTTCTGTAGACAAATTTATGAAGAAGAAGTAGGAAGTGTAAATGCCTAGATAATCTATCTTCTCAGATTCTCTTGCTGGCCTTGCGGCCAGGTACACAAACCTCTAGATGTTAGCTCTCAGTTGCAGCTAACATCTAGATGATTTATGATTTTGCAGTCAGAGGGGCTATTCCAAATGACATTATCTAACTTTCATTCTAATACTAAAAACATATTATTGATTGATTTTCTATTAATTCACTAAAGCACAAATATTTAAATCTATTCCTGTATGTTCTACTGAAGTAAGAATTCATTCGGTCGGCCAGGCTCATTACAATCTAAAAAAAATCAATGAATATCTTTATTACAATTCTTATAGCTACATATATTAATAAAACCAAAGTCTGCCATTGATAAGAACTTGATACAACACATCGCAATGTCAATCAGGCTCCATTCAAAGAAGATGAAAGGCTTTTATCGGCAAACATCATCCCAAAAATGAAGTCATTCCCTTAATCAGTGGTGACGAACTTTTCCTCTGTTGAGGGTCGCATTTTTAAAAATATAATTAGATATAATGAAAATTGCATATATTTGTGGATAACTAACTATTATGACTATGTATAAGTTTATATTTTTAGAAAAATGATAAATTCGAAGGTTATTTGACCTTTCTAATGATTTTATTAAGAGTAACTTTGTAGGAAAGGAATTAGAGGACTTTACACACAAAACATGAATTATTCAGAAGGCTACAGTTAATTTCCAAATAAGGCCGCATGCGGCCAAAGGAAAGCATATTCCTACCCCTGCTCTAGCTTTTTGAAGTTTGCCATCCGAAGAAAATCCAAGACATTAATATTCTTACATCTTTTTCCTAAACTCTTCTTGGGGAAAGAAGTTTGCATCTCTGAGAAGAATTTTTACTCTACCCTAGCATTTGTCTGGTTTCTGAGACGCTAGACCATTTACTATAGAACATATTTATCTTTAATCCCTTATCTCTTCTGAGGATTTTTTATCATTAAAAACATCTCGCATTTCGTTGCTTGCTGTTTGAATCAAACGCAACTAAACCAATAACTCGTTTTGGTACCAGTTAATGATTAATATGATTCTGGCCTCTATTTTCGCCCTATATATTATGCATTTTATTGGAGTTTATAGAGCGTTGCTTACTATTAGGTAATGAAAACCCTTTTATCTTTATAACACGTTTGACATTTATTTAATATGTCAAATCATTTCAGCCCGTTTTTGAAATTGGAATATCTTATGAGATTTACTAAACTTTCCATAATACTAAACCCTAGTAAAATTGATTTTTGTTAGTATCCATTTTTTTAGAAATGGCATAGTGATGAATTGTGTGTGTAGAGTCTTTTCAAACGGCATTCGTTTCTTTTTAACTTCTCTATTCTTTTCACACTGTAAGTTATTATTTTTATTTAACCAACCCTTTCTTCAGAGTTAGTTAAACATAAGCTGGATTCTGGCAATGACTTCCTTTTCCTGCGCATAAAATTGTTTAAGCTAAGAAAGTGAATAATATAGTGAATCCAACGATGATGTAAAATGTCAGTAAAGAAACACAAACCATTGAATGATGAATATAGAAAGTATAATGATTGCTAACTTTTTAAAAACTTATAGATGAAGAAGGTAAATTGAGAAAACTATGTGCCTTAAATACGAGGTATAAGGACTTTATGTTTTTTTAAAACAAGCTGGTAAAAAGCAACAACCCTAAACATATTGGTAAAAATGGTACCCCCAATATTGATAAAATGGAGAGGATTCTAAAAATATATTAGTAATAATGGCAACAACCCTAAAACTAGTTGTAAAAAAGGCAACAGTCCTAAATATATTGGTAAAAAGTGAACAAACTCCAAATATGGGTAAAATGGAAACAAGTCTAAAAATATATTGGTAAAAATGGCATGGACACCCCAAAATATTGGTAAAAGAGCAACGTTCCTAAAAATACACATCCTAACATTTTTTAAAGATCTTTTCTCTTTCGATAATTTTAAATCTTATTTATCTTCGCTGGTTTAATTTAATAGGTAATTTTTTCTGTTTTTAAAAATAAATTTGATGTCATTTGCAGTCATGTTTAATTATGTATAATTGTCATATAAAATTAATATGAATTTATAACGTTATTTACTATCTCTTTGATTCTATTTACTTGGCATTTTTTAATAAAAATTTATTGTAATTTCGCTTGCAAAGAGTGGATGTAATTTTCTGTTGTAAGTTAAAAGTAAATGGTCACCTTTGCTTTATTACTGCTCTCTGATTATTTCTTGTTTTTCTTTTACATTTCGATATTTTCTCATATTGTATTCTTCCTTAGACTGATCCCATTAGTAACTTGCCAATACAGCAGGGAATCCACAATCATTTTAAAAATTATAAATCGATGAATAGAATTCATTTGTAACAAACGCTCCAGTTTCAAGATTTCCATTTAAAGGAAACCAATTAATGGCTCTGAAATTAATCCCCAATAAATCGATGACAAATTAAGGAATTCCGAAGAAATCCAATAATTTTCTAAGTTGACTCGGGTCTTAACTAAAATTCAAATAAAAAGTATTTGTGCAGTTTGAGGCATACTCTTGAGCTATAGGGGTTCCAGGATGAAATGTTTTGCGATAATATTCCGTTGTAGGATAGGTTTGGTTCACAGGTGAAGCTTGTTAATAACGAGCTCATAATTTAGGTACTTCTCAAAGAATAAGAAATAGTTCCGAGCTCCAACGTTTGCTGGTATTAGCAAGCTTCACCCATTTAAATATCCCTCCTACAATTGGCTATACATGTATACGGTTGGCAAAAAAGTCCTGACTCACTTAGGTAACGAAAAGAAATTTTATTGAGCAACACTAACATTAGGTTAGTTCAACCTCACTCATTCGACTACATTAGGTTACCATAGCCTTACTCATTCAACTACATTAGGTTAGGTCAGCCTTACTCATTTAACTACATTAAGTTAGGTTAGCTTTACTTATTCGACTACATTAGGTTATGTTAGACACTCATTCGACTACATTAAGTTAGGTTAGTCTTACTTATTCGACTACCAGCCACCGTATGTTGCTCT
The DNA here is from genome assembly GCA_963969495.1 of Ceratothoa steindachneri. Classification (NCBI taxonomy): domain Eukaryota; kingdom Metazoa; phylum Arthropoda; class Malacostraca; order Isopoda; family Cymothoidae; genus Ceratothoa; species Ceratothoa steindachneri. Next base: position 45,512,423 of record OZ018331.1, read on the forward strand.
TGTTTGTTGCTCAGCCCAAACTGATTGAAATGAGTTTGGAATAAAGTGGAATTAGAGCTTTGATTCGCTAATCTTACAAGCGAAAACGTTCTACACGAGTTGCTCTGAAGAAAATTGGCGATATTAAAGGAGAAGGCAGAATCAGCCATTCGAAGGTTTCGAGGTGATACAGACGTTTCAACTCCGAGGATTTTACCCTTGACGATCAACCACGTTTCTCCTGACCACGAATCGGGTATCTGGGACAGATTCGGATGCTGGCTGATTGCTGGAAGAAGATCGTAGATTAGGATGGGCTATATTTTGAAGAATAAATGTTGTTGTTGTTCCATAAAATTTTCTGGCCACCCTAATATATTCTCTCCTGCGAATTTAAAAATAATGAACGTTCAGAAAACTACGAAAGTGCAGGACGAAAGTATTGCAAATGTATAAACAATAAAGATAATTAAAAAGCAAGCTTTCCAAAAGACGGAAAAAAAATTCAAGTTAAATTTAAAGGCTATACACTAACCAAGCTAATATACTTAATTAAATATTTATTGTTGTAAACACCAGATATAATCAACATTTAAAATTATGTCTTGACAAATATTTGACAGCTATTTTTATGTAATGTGTTTTGAAGCAACCTGAGTTTGTATACTAGACTCTTCTACTAACCTTTACATACCTTCCCTGTTATTTGTAGAGATATGCCATTATTATTGTTAATTTTAAGTGCCTTATCGTTGTTTGATTAAAATTATGATAGTGTTAAAAGAGCACATTAGAAATTTTATGTTTTTCTAATTTATAAAAGGCAGCTATGTCAAGTTATCTAAGCCAAAGTGAAGATAGTTTTCGAATCTACGTTCAATGTCAATGATTAACCCATCATATATTTATAATAATAGCATAAGAAACTCCGATTATAAGTGTTAGAAATTTGGGCTGAAAATATACTTCTACATTAAAATCATTCCACTGTTCATCATTATTTAATTAAAATAGGCGAGATTTGACCTGCCACAGGTACAGTTGCAATAAAGAATAAACATGTGTTCATCTCGTCTTTTTCGACTAAAAAAATAACCATTCATTGTTCTATTTTTATAGAAGAGTAAGAGTGTTTATATAAAATAATATCAAATGTTCTATGGAATGTAATAGTCCTTCGAGGCTAATCCGACGCTGGCGAATTATTTATGAGGGGCTTAATATCCCTCGATTCTGGCGGGGGATGGTACTTGGATTTAAAGGGACCAGGTACCTTCACAAATTTGGGGGAATTCTTCGGGGAAAATTTAGAGAGGTTACTTTTACTTTGGGCGAATGGGGGATAAGACTTCTTAGGGTCGTTCGGGTATAAATGGTGGCTTGATGGTTGCACATCTGCTTCTTCTATACATGTCTTGGAAGAAGACACGAGTCTATCCTTCACGAATGCGCGGATTTCAGAGAGTAGTGCAGCCATCAACTGAACCCTTAAAATGAAATTAAATAGGGACTTGTAGTTGCGGCTGACTTGGGCTAATTCCAAACAGAATTGGAAAGTCCTCTGGAGGGTGAATCCAAATTGGCGGTAGGTATGGCCGGGAATTATTCTCGACTGGGGGAACTTTGACCTATAGTAATCGGGATTCATATTAACAGCCGATAATAATTCCGACTTGAGGGTGGAGTAGTCGAGAGTAGCTTCGGTCGGGAGCGAAATGAAATTTTCTCGAAGGTGAGTATTAAGGAGAGGAAGTAGTCGAGCAACTCCATCGGCTTCAATATCCTAGTGGTTCAGTTCTAAAATTTCTCAAAGTTAGATAAGTAGGCGCTGAAATGCTTACCGTCCTTAAACCACTGGCAACTTTACTGAAGGGGTTTTAGGGGTATTTATTTCTCGAGCTAAGAGAAATGGTCTCCAACTGATTCCTGTTAAGCTCACACTCATGCTGACGATTTCTTTCTCTTTCTCTCTCTTCAGATTCCCTTTGTTGTTTTTCTCTTCAGCTTCTCTTTCTTCCTCCTGAAAATATGCAACTAGATCCATGACTTACAACGCAAGGATCTCTCCTTGTTGACGGAAACGGTCAAATGACGACATCTTGCAGTAAAGAAAAAAAAATATAATTCAAAAATGATTTCTATGTGACCAATGATTATAAGCCTTTAATCCCACACGGGAATTAGTAGAGGATTTTAGGGGAGATCGTCACCCCCCAAAATACAGACAGCGAAAAGAAAATTGGGAAAAAAACCGGTCACCACAAAAAAAGATCAATAAAAAAATAAATAAAAAAAAAGAAGAATTTGTTTTACTTTCTTTGGATATCCTTGAACGAACTTGGCCAACTGGCTACTGAACAACTTAACTGGGGGTAGGGGTAATTTGAGAAGAATAATGATTAAAAATCTAGTATCTTTCACTACAAAAATTACCCAACTATACCTGACACCAGATAATGATAAATATATATATATATATATATATATATATATATATATATATATATATATATATATATATATATAAATATATATATATATGAAAAAAGCAAGACCCCATTGTCGTAGAATACCCCCCTTTTTGTTCTTAGAGTGCTAAGAGTGCTAATATTGTTATTTTGAAGAAGAGAGCCGTTGGAAACACGTAAGGATATAGAGAAACGCACAATAATTTCCAAAATAAACTTATAATTCAACTTTAACAATTTAATAAACAAAAATTAACCATTACCCACAGAAGTACTCCTAATATTATAATATACAATAATTAATTCAATTAGGTTGACCCTCTAAAATTGGTTAATTTCGCTACACACTTCAATATATAAGATTTAGGCTTACGGACTCTACTGGAGTTTGAAATACCTCAGGAATGTTATGGTCTCACAACGCGTGTCGCCCGGCCAAATAAAGATGAGCGGGATCACGGGGTCCTTTTGGCGAGGCTAGCAGCTGGGGGGTCCACATGTTATTCAGGGGGGGGGTCTTCAAGGACGAGAACAATTACGGTGCTTTGTACAGGACCAAGGTAGTCGTGGTCTCTCTGGCGAGAATGAGTGGAACTTAGTTCTTAAACCAAGTTAACTTGGAGTGCGGTGTGACCCCTGAGCAACGAGCTCGAGGGGGAGCTTTTCTCCTTCGTTTCTTAATTCCTAATGGACGAAGACTGAACTCGGGGAGGGTCTTCTTTAAAGGTGAGGATCGATGAGGGAGGGTTTCTCTAACGAGAATAGGTTAACTTAAAGGTCGGTTTGGTAACCGGCAACTAGCTCGAGGATGAGCTTCTTCTTAGTTCCAGTCTTTTTCAAGGGCGAGTATAACGGAGGGTGGTTTCTCTGACGAGAACAAGTTGAACTTGGTTTTTCAACCAAGTTAACTTATGAGGTCGGTGGGCCACCGAGTAACGGGCTCGAGGGAAAGCCTTTTCCTTCTTCTTTCCTTAATTCCTCAAGGGCGAGGAATACCCCTGGTGTTTAAATGCAGGAGGATATGAGGAGTATCTTTGATGAGAGTAAGTTAAACTTAACAAAGTTACCTTAACGTTTGGTTAGATAACAAGGGACTAGCTCGAGTATGAGCTGCTTCTTAGCCCCTTAAAGTAGGTAGCCCTGCCTTTTTTGCAGGGTACTTCTTGGTCTGGCGAGCCAAGTAATCTACCTGTCCAGTCTTGGTAGCCTAATCTTAATCCGGGGACTTCGCGACCTGAAGACTGACGTATTCGACCAATCCAGCCTACGTAGACCGGTCCTAATCCGGGGACTTCGTCACCTGGAGACTAACGTATACTACCAATCCAGTCTAGGTAGCCAGTTCTTCATCCGGGGACTTCATCACCTGGAAACTGACGTATTCTACCACGAATTTCCTCATTGTTTTTTATTTATACATCATCACTGGGGGAGTCGTAAGAAAGGGGGTAGGCTTGAGGACAGCCATAGGAGGGTTCTTATGCTAAACGGTTTTTCTCACAAAGTCTTACATCGGCTCCTCGTTAGCCTTAGAGCTTGGGAGAAACACGTCTCCAATTTCTTACTTGACGTAAAAATGGAATTTAACCTTTAGGTCTTTCATAGCGACGAGTGGTGCGGCGCTGCGGTGACGCGCTTGATCTGACGTGGCCGGGGCTGATGTCTTTGCGGTAATCGCCTCGTGACTCCACTGCGAGAGAACTTGGGAGTGACGATTCTTCTACACCCATTATCACTACATACATAAAATCTCAAATAAAGTTGTTTCAGGATTTGTAACCCTTAATTAAGGTTCAAAGAAGGATGATCTAATTCCCCCTTCCAATATTTAAGGCAATGTATGTTTAGCCTCCTGTTCATTTCTTGGAAAGGTCTTTAATACCTGTATATATATATATATATATATATATATATATATATATATATATATATATATATATATATATATATATATATATATATATAAGGAATTAAACCACATTCTTCGAAGACAATTTAATTCAGAACAGTTTTGGTGTATCTCACACCCTTTTTCAACTGACACTAGGTAGAAAATATGAGAGAAATGCATATAAGCATAACACAAGATCCCCTCTTTTTTCCCACCAATCCCTTACTCGTGGCTAATCTGGGGGGGGGGGGGTAGGCCTAAACATATTGAAGGGCTGACATTCAACTATTTTGTTTATATGCTTTCTTATTACAGGATTAAAAGAAAATTGACCCTCAGATAGATTTAAATTAGGAACTGACGATATTAAGCTCGATTCTACGATTCTTCTCTTAATATAGTTAGCCGATTTAAATAACATTTTACTTCCATTGAAATCGATCGTATGATTCTTGTCTCTAATATGGCAAAATATTCCACTGCTTTCGCTGCCCACTCTAATATCTCTTTTGTGTTCTTACAATCTCTTATCTAGATTTCTCCCCGTTTCCCCTATATAAACTTTATGGCAATCGTTGCATGGTATTGCATATACTTCTATGTTATGATGTTCTTTGGGTTTCCTGGCCATCATCAATTGGTTTATGGAATTATTATATTTAAAGGCTAGATTAATACCCGCTTTTCCAAATATGTCGTTTAAACTATTTAATTTATTATTAAATGGCAATGTTATACATTTGTTGAAGTCGTTAGTGCGGGAAGGCTTATTACCATAGAATGTTTTTCTAGCTGCTCTATGGGAAGACGACTTCAACGACTTCAACAAATGTATAACATTGCCATTTAATAATAAATAAAATAGTTTAAAAGACATATTTGGAAAAGCAGGTATTAATCTAGCCTTTAAAAATAATAATTCCATAAACCAATTGATGATGGCCAGAAAACCCGAAGAACATCATAACATAGAAGTATATGCAATACCATGCAACGATTGCCATAAAGTTTATATAGAGGAAACGGGGAGAAATCTAGATAAGAGATTGTAAGAACACAAAAGAGATATTAGAGTGGGCAGCGAAAGCATTGGAATATTTTGCCCTGTTAGAGACAAGAATCATACGATCGATTTCAATGGAAGTTAAATGTTATTTAAATCGGCTGAATTATGTTAAGAAAAGAATCGTAGAATCGAGCTTGATATTGTTAGTTCCTAATTTAAATCTATCTGAGGGTCAATTTTCTTTTAATCCTGTAATAAGAAAGCATATAAACAAAATATTTAAATGTCAGCCCCTCAATATGTTTAGGCCTACCCCCATCCCCCCCCAGATTCGCCACAAGTAGGGTATTAGGGAAAAAAGAGGGGATCTAGTGTTATGCTTATATGCATTTCTCTTATATTTTCTACCCAGTGTCAGTTATAAAAGGGTGTGAGATACACCGAAACTGTTCTGAATTAAATTGTCTTCGGAGAATGTGGTTTAATTCCTCATCTTTTTTTGCGATATTGCATTAATTTTCATCATATACATACATATATATATATATATATATATATATATATATATATATATATATATATATATATATATATATATATAGTTATATTTATATGTCAAGGTATGCCTGTGTAGACTAGCTCGGCACACATGGGCATACACAATCACTGGCAGAGAGCTAGCCTAAGGTCGCTTTAGATATGCTCTGAGTCAACTAATATAGAGTGCAATTAAGGGTTGACCGGGACTTAAATACTGGCTTGCCAAGTTGCAGTTCAAAGGATATATAAAGATCCAGACTCAAAATATAATTTTTGCACAATATATATATATTCATATGGGGAGACTAAATCACTTAATAAAGTTCGTTAAATGAATTATGTCGAATTTTTATATGACGGAGAACAAAATTAAAGTTAACTCGAACGAGGGCGTATTAATTACAATTTAACGGGAATTCAAATCATAGGTGAATGCGCATAAAGATTAACGAGGTAATCTGTTGATGATAATTAACGACCGCTTTACCTTCAAGCGCGAGCGAATTGGAGGGAGAGGGTGGAAAACAATGGCGTAGGTCCTCAAATAGATAATTCAGAAAGTCTTTGCGAGGAGGACTCGTAAATGGGGTTTGATTACTTTGTGATGAACAATGAGATTTTCTCTGCTTCCGAAAGACGTGATCTCAGCTAGAGATGACCCTGCAAATCAGCTGGGAGTCACAGTCTCGACAGAACGGGAATCCTGAAGGGACGGTGAAGTTCTGAGTGCCGCACAACGCTCCGGAAAGAAGGGGGCTCGATAGCTTTCCTATGAACAGGGGTTAAAGCTTAACAAAAGTAGATCTGCTGGCAAGATCCTTAGCGAGGTACGATTCGAACATGGGTTACAGTGCTTCACGGGAAATAGACAGGTAGAATTAATGGAGGGAATGGCAGGCTTTCATTCGTCTTCAGAAATGGCGAGCCTCGGGTTAAATAGCCGGGTGGCTGGTCCGATAGGTAGCATCAGACCCTGGCCGTCCCTAGAGGATTCTCAACGCCAGTATAATTAAACACACTTCGTGATAACGAGTCAGTCCAGGGGGTGAAATTTGCCTCGTGATATGGGGATAAATTTAGGATGGCGGCGCATGGCGTTATCGCAGGAAAGAAGGAGGAGAGACGAGTGGCGCCAGAAAGCAATACAGCTGCGTCGGTTGTTTCGGCGCAGGACTGATTCCATCTTAAACTTTCCAAACTTCTCACGCTAGGCGCACGTGGTTCAGAAAGAAGTAGCTGAAAAGGGGTATTTCCGCGGGGGCTACCTCTCACGCTGGTGCTTCGAGAGCATCTCCTCACATCCTTACATAAGTGGTAATCAAATTCTTCAAAACCTTTGTGAATATGGAGAACAAGAGAGAATTTCCTAACCTAAGGCAATATTTTTATATTGGGTAAACGTGCTTTGTTCTGGCGGGCATCAGGAATTTTTTATTATCGAGCATCAGTTAAATGTTGCAATTGTTTACCAAACAAGTCTGCAGTAATTGCTCGCTTATTATTACAGAGCTCATAATAAAAGTCTTCTTTCGCACCCCATCAATTGGAAAGCATTGGCTTATACTTTTAGATAACAAAGGTAAGAGTAGTGATGATTTTATGCGATCGTGCCATTACCTTTCGCCCTTAATACTTTAGTATACAATCCACTTTACATCTCTGGTGAGAATTCTGACTATAAATGTTTCATGGACGTTATGACCCATTGCCAAGGTCAAATATTTAAACGTTGAAAGGTTTTCCTAGAAATAGTACAAGTGAGATGCAAACACTATTTTTTATTTTTAATAAACCAGGCCATTACAACTTCAAAAAGGTCTGGGCATTAATTATTTAAAAGATCCTTAGGTCTTATTACAGCTCTTAATAAAATGCCCATTATTACTACATAGCACAAAAGGCTGGAGCAATTATACCGTTATCTCTAAAAAGTTTGTAACAAATTTCGATTTATTCAAACAAACTTGAAAATAATTAATTTTATTATTCATATAAGAAATCGAAAATTTGTTCTATAACGCATGAAATTATCAGCGCTCGTTTAAACAAACTAACTCTAAAATATATTACCACCATTTAGCGCAATATTTATTTCATCCCATATTCCACACGGTTACCACGACCCTTTACAACCGGTGGCAAATGTTCTGTTTCTACATGAGTTGAATCATTTCTGCCTTCCTTTCTTCCATGTTTGCTCCATTGATTTCATCAACGTGATGACCTTCGATATTTAACCCTTCATTTAGATTCTGGTACATTGCTTCAGGTTCTTAATTGCCGAACAAAATATTCGTTCCGTTGTGAGATGATCATTATTTCGTTGGAATTATAATTTTACCAATATTTATTTTAGAGTCTGTTTGAGTGATAACACTCTAAACGACTTATGATAATCAGTCTTATATAAATTAATTAATGGATATGAGTAAAAATACAATAAGAAGCTCATACACGGTGTTTAAAAAGTGAATCAAAAGATTTTTGTCCTATTTTTGTAACATCTTGTACAATTTTGCATTTTTGATTACCTTTATTTTCCTCCTTGATTATTGTTTTGGTAGCTTCGAACAAATTTTTCGAGTCGGAACTTGGAAGATTAAGATTAAGGTTCACAATTTAACTGATAACATTATCCCCTATTTCATTTCAACTTGTTTTCCTCTTTCTCTCTGGACCTTTATTTACTTTTGAGTAAGTATGCATTATTTGTTGTCCATTACAATAATTAGTATAATAAATAAACTAAATTTAGTAAGAGAATACCTTTCACATCTTTCAATTTTATCTTTTGATATGGCTATAAAAATTGAATCCTTCGCATTTAGTGCTCGAATTATGTTAAAAAATATTATGACTAATACCATGTTTTTAAATATTATTTTCATCTTTTATATTATTTTCATCCGTTTTATACAGAGTAAATCAAAATATCCTATATTATAAACATATTAATAAAAGAAATAACAAGGTAAAAACGTTTCCAATGGGAAAGGTATATAAAAGTAGGGAAGTGACAATACAAGTTAATAAATGAAGTTTTACTTTGAGATATATGTTCCCTAATGCCCTGTCTATTATACAATTCTTGTATAAAACAGATTTTTCTTTTCTTTCTCTCTTTTTAGTTATGGCATTTTTTGAACGCAATGCGAATTTGACCAGAGAATTACCGCGCGATTTGTTCAGTTGAATGTTATGAAAACCAGTTTAGATATTAATATTGCAGCAAGTTTTATGCTGTCCTACATTTCTATTTCCGACACATCTAAAGTACAACCGAAAGATTTCATCAAAACTTTTCTACCCTGGCTGACCAAGTCATTTTTCCGTTTATTACTCATGCAATATTATTCTATGAATAGGAAAGTTATTGCATATTAATTATAACAATATCGATTTACAGGAGCTGCCAAGTGTAGGCCATGAATGGTCTTTTGCAGTCTCCTTTTTTTCTTATGTTCTTATGTTTATACGATACAGTCTAAAGGTAATAGGTGTTAAATACTTTATCACTTGAATTCTTATAAACCCTATTGCGTTACATCGTTCATTAAAATTTCTCTGATAGATTTATTATAGGAATATCATAAAATTCATTTTTATTTATTACCTAACTCATTTTATTTTAAACTAAGTTTACCTAAATAAAGGATAAAAATAAATGTAGTGATTCAATTTTATTTCGTCAAGATTTTGTGTATTTTTATAAGAAACTACATGGGAAATTTCGCCTTAATGAAAGATCTGCTTTCAATTTTGCTGATTGTAAAATGCTATTTAAGTATAGGAGAAAATATAATGAACGATGATATAGAATATTCAAAATATCGGATCATCTCAACATTCCGATGAGAGACACCACATGCTAATTTTATTAGACAGTCTATCTCGCACCCCCTTGTTTTATGAAAATTTTAAATGAGTAGCTCCTTTTGTCTCCTGACTGCTGCATCTAACTGGAGTGTGAGATAGTCAGATCAAATGGTCATCACTTCCTTCCCAACTCTAAAATGCTGGGTTCAATCGCCACATCCCGGTAACGACTTCAGCAGGTGGGCTAAAACATGTGAAGGGAACTCGTCTACGGCAGCAGGTAGATGAGAGGGAAGGGCAAGTATAAACAGATTTATACCTCGGTTGTCTCTTCTACTCCGCTTCCTCTTATAGAAGAGAGGAACACGCTCAAGTTAGTAAACCACTGCGCTTGGGAAGTCTATTGCAGCTGCGAAAATATGCCCCGCTCTAATTCCGTGTCATTTCTGTTAGAAATAACCAATGGCCCTCAGTCTCTGGCACTCGAAAGAGAGAGAGTGCAAAGAATCTCCCGGTAGCAACATGGAACGTTAGAGATGTTGTTAAGCGAGCTGAGACGGTTTGGAGTAGAACTGTTGGACGTGGCAGAGACGCATTGGAAATCATTTTTGAAGTTGAAAGCTTTTCTGTCGTAGCTTGATGGAGATCAGATAGAATAGAATGTAAATGTGTGCCAAAAATTGCCAGCAGGACGATCAAAGAGGTGATGACCTTTAGTAGCAAATATCACAAAGGTTAGTGGCAGATACATTCGAGCTGGAGAATGAACCATTGTTGGTGCTACAAGTATATGAACAAGACGCATGTTATCAAGCTGAGGAATATGAAGATGGTAGAGATTATTCACTATATCTTTTGAACGATATAGGAGAAGGAGAGTGCCCCTAAGGACTGGTTAAGGCTGCTTATTAATCCTGTTTCAAAAAAGGAGATAGGTTAACCCCGTGTAAAGTTCTCTGTAAGATCATTCTAAAGAAGATAAATGCCCGGGTAGAAGAAGTCTTAGGAGGAAGGCAATATATTTTTCGGACCACAAGAGGTACCATTGATACAATATTTATGCTAGACAGGTTTTGAAGAAAGCCAGAGAACATCAATTGCAAGTGCATTTTAATTTCATAGATTTTTAAGTAGTATTTCATACAGTTTGAAGAGAATCTCTTTGGAAATTATTGTACGCTGATAGTAACAGCAGAAAGATAGAGCAGACAATTAAAAGCTTCTATGATAATACAGAGTGTGCAATGATGGTGGGCGGTTCACTGACAAAGTGGTTCTGCGTCAAAGTTGGGATGAGGTAGGGGTGTATCCTCTCACCCACAATGTTCAACATCTTGCTTGAGTCCGTAATTAACGAACTTAATAGCCTGGATCACAATGTGAATTTTGATTAAAAATCTATCTAGAACTGAGGTGCCTCAGGGGTATCATCGGTACCAACTGGAGAAAGAGAAGGACAAATTTTATTTAAGAGGATCATTGAATATGGAGTAGTTCATTATTGATGTAATCAGAAGGAAGAGAATCAAATAGTTTGAACATGTGATGAGAAGACCGCCAGAAAGCTATATACGACAAGCTTATACAGGTAGCTCTCAAGGTAGGAGACCGAGAGATAGACCAACCAAGAGATGGGGGGACCAGATTCCTGTGGATGTTGGGCTGCCCTTAAACGAGTGTAAACAGCTGGCTCGGGACAGATTAGACTGGTAGGGGGGGGGGAGACAGTAGGCAGACGCACAGAAAGGGGTCGTTATGACTTGCGCCCTTAAGCCAAGTAAGTCAAGTCAGTCAAATGTCTAGAAAATAGCTTATATATTGTGATTGACTTGAGATTTACCAAAGTTTAATGCCTAAAGTTATAAATAATTACAAAATTAACGTTGGATAGTAAACATTTGCTCATTTTCAAATTAATTTGATTTGGAATGAAGTTTCGGTTTCTAGGCAATAGGAACCCCGGTTTAATCCAAATATTTTCTGTTTGGTCAATCTTTTATCTGTATTATTTGATATCTGTGGAAAATATAATCATCGCCGTAATTACGCCTAGGTATTTTTTTCCATACTGCTATAATAAGTATAAAAAATGAAAGTTCATTCCTGGCACACATAGAGAAGCATGGAAAAACTATAAAGATATTGGATTTATTTTATTTCATCTTGATATCTTTTATCAACCATAAATAATTCTGACATATTTCCCCTTGTCTTGCATGACTTAGCTTCAATTGCCTGGTAGAATTATGAAAGCGTGTCCGTAGTTAACTGAAATATACAGAAGTGTAGGATTGTTTTATGATTATATAACAAATGGACCCTCCTTACTTCTTAAAGAAATATTCGGTCCTTGCAGGCAATTATTTTTTGTCTTCATAAATTTTTATCTGTGAAGATTTTCCTAAACATCTCCATAAACACATCTCTTGTTCATTCTTGTGAAATAGAGATACATTTACATTAAGGTAGGTACGAGCCAGGTATGAAAAATTTTGAGTCGATAAATCCTTTTACCTGCTATTATACTATTTGAATTTTTTTATAATTCCCAAGAAATCCCGTGATTTGAGCCTTTGGCTGGCCATACTAAACGCTCGACCTTTCAGGGCAGAAGTGTATTTTATTTTTTTTGGTCCCAAAATATGAATGACAGAAATCGGATGACAGAAAATGAGTGCAAGTAGGTTTTATTTGATTTATGGCGCAAATTTAGTGTCAGTTTCGTTGAGATATATGTTGACTTTCCTATTCAACCAATAAAAGATATTATATTTTTTGGTTAAGGAGGGCGATTCTTGGAAAAATATATCGAATATTACCCTCTGATTATTCACATTTTTTCGAAATTGAGCAGAACCTAAAAATGGTATGAAGATATGTATGAGGACAGCGTAACAAAATTAAACAGAAATATCTTAACCTTTCATTTAAAGATTTAAGTGATCATGACAAAAAAATAAACAATGGTATCTTAGACTCTGAAATTGCCATTTAAGAATCTAAATATAATTTAAAATTAGTTAAAGAAAAGAAGTTAGTGTCTATCTTACTCTTTTCCGAATGGTTGGGTATTAGTAATTTAGTTGTAATTTATATTGTATCAAATTATTATTTGAATAAAGTTTAAATAAACTGTTTATATGAAATGTCTACATAGTTCTGGCTTTTCCCCTATATGGAGAACTTTATTCCAAATTAAATTTATTCCCAGAGAAAGAGAAAGCAGTTTCTGAACGCCCCTATCTGGTCAGGCGTAGAGAAAGGTTCGCTTTAATCTATTGCCTCCTTTCGAGGAAGTCGGAGCAACGGACAAAAATTACCTTTGCTTGAAGAAGAGGGACAAAATACGATTTTGAAGGTCAGATGGGTAAGACGAGGATTGGCGTCTCCCGCATTTAGTCAATTGTAATAACTCACTAGAATTAAATTTGATAAATTAGGACACTTTAGTTTTAAGGTCCGTTAGCGAATTGTTCCTAAGTCTATATTTTCATAGTTTCTAAGTTTCTATAATGTGTATTATTCAAACAAAAACTTTCGATTAGAAATTCATATATTAAAAGAGAATTAATGAGTTGAATATTGCATCAGTTAAAAGTTGACATTCAATTCTGAAATATAATCGATCTCGTTATTGTCTTGCTTTATTGGTAGAATAAATGAATTCTGTTTTCCTTGGAGAGTTCGATAAAAGGACGCTTTTAGGTTAATACAGCAGAGGTGGTATGTGTATTTTTTTTTATAAAATTATTATCTTCATCCATGCGTGAAAGTAATACTTCAAAGCATTTCTTAGTCACAAATAATTTAATTTTTGCGGTTTAATAACATTTTCTCATCATAATAACGTAATCGTAACAAGAGATATAATAAAATGGATATGACTCTATGCAAAAGAATTATATAACATTAATTTAAATGTAAACTAAGGCAGTATTTATTTTCAAATTTGAATAGAATATAGTAAAATCAGAGAAAAACTTCAAAATATTTTAATAAACTATAAATAACACGGGAGACAAAGACCTTTAAGGTTTGGATTATTGTTTTTGAAAAGGATTAGAAATAAATTGCTACTTGGTTATTTTATTTATATATTTGTCGTCTTTCAGTTCTCGATTGATGACAGTAAATTCATGGAACTAATAACGTGTTTTTATATATTAAAAGATAATTATGAGCCTTTTTGTGTGTCCACTTGGAATACGAATGCAACTGCATAACTTATTTTCACTTATTTCTTAACGAACCATTTTTCAAGAGAACATTTGTGAAGAAAAAGAGAAAACTCGCTATACAACTGTAACCTTAGGGAAAAAAGTCCCATATAAACATGTCTGAATTTGATAAATTGCAACCACAACACAATGCATGCATGTTTATTTGTATAGTGTCTTATCGTAGGAAGGTGGGTAAAATTCCGTTGTAATTTTCCCAAATGTTCTCGTTCTTTGATGTACCGTCAGGGCCAGTAGCGATTCTGGCATGTACAGCTAACTCTTTTAACTGTTGGTCACATCTAAGCGATTTGGAAAATTAATATGTGTCGTTGATTAGCTGTATAACACAGAAGATAAATTTATAAATACTAAAGTACACAAACTATATACAATAATAACGATAATCAACAAAAATCAAGTACGGGAGCGTGAAACGTACAAAAAAGCTAATGAACTACAGAACTACAGAAATAAGAACCAGCAAAGCCAAAAGGTCCGCTGAAGGCCAGTCCGCTTACACATTCTAACGTTAGTGTATCATACTCTTTTTTTCATGCTGTTTTTTTGTTATATATATATATTTTTTTTAACTATTTCAACTCTACGGTACACACTTATCTACATGTGTACCCTTGAAATGTAGGTTTAGCTATTCCTAAAATACACTGACACGCTTCTTCGAACCAGAGGGGAGGGAGGGTTTGATAGGACAGTACTCTCTTCTCTTGCAAGCGTCGCCTGCTAGTGATGAAAATAATATACGCATAGGATAGACAGAAAAAGAAAAGGGAAATTCACATTCACTCCATGCATGGAGGCGTTGCCGGCATCTTTCTATTCATCATTTCATTTTAATTCTCAACTCCTTATAATACATGACGTTTTAATCTGTGCTCCCATTACGTTATATCTACACTATTGAAGTACTCATCAAGTTGGTTTTTGAACATATTAAGTGACGTGCTTTCAACTACACGGTTGGGAAGGCCATTCCACGTTTGCGTGATTTTAAACGTGAAGTAATTTTGGGCTATAGTAGAGTTAAAACGCTTGTTCACTAATTTTAAACCATTTTGGCGTGTGTTGGCCATTTCATCCAGCTCGAACAATAGTCTGGAAGTAGTTAGAAGAAATGGAGTAGTGAAAAAGATTGTTATAGGTATAGACTAGTGCTTCCCAAAGTTTTCCAGTGCATCACCCCTTTTACTAGTACTAAACCTATCATGATTCCCTCTTCTATAAGCTTTCTGAAAACGTACTAATCTTAAATATTATAGATATACGAGTGGCGGTCAATAAGTTTTGCGAATCGGTAGGGCAAAACAGAGGAAGCGGCATGGTTGTTTGTAGGGGTGTTAGAACGAGTTATGACAGGTCAGGACCCGCAGCTGCACGCTCTAGCCTCGTCTATTTAAGAAGCAGTAGCTGATCGCAGATCGTCAGTGACAAGTTTTTCAACAATGGAGAAGGTTGAGCACCGCGCAATGATCAAGTTTTTGACCAAGGAAGGCAAGAATGCAAAAGAGATCTATGAATGCAAGGTTGCAGTGTACACGGACACCACCCCTTCCTATGCAACCATTGCTCGCTGGAATAGGGAGTTCCGCCATGGTCGTGAGTCCGTTGAAGATGAACCCCGTCCAGAAAGCCCGTCAGACGGGACCAACGGGGACAATGTGGCGCGTGTGGAGACGATTTTCCTAAAAAATTGACGGGTAAAGGTCGAAGAAATTGAGCGAGAAATTGGAATATCACATGGAAGTGTTATCAACATCATCCACGACAATTTGGCCATGACCAAGGTCTCTGCCCGTTGGGTGTCTAGAAACCTCAGGATCCATGATCGACTTCAAGTCGTCAAAGTCCACAAGGCCAGAGTTGCACAAGCTGCCCTGCTCGAGTGCGGATTCATGGAGCTTAACCATCCCTCCTACAGTCTAGATATGGCCTCCAGCGTCTACATTTTATTCCGCTAGCTTAAGGCTGCACTGCGTGTACGCCGGTTTGGGAACGATAAAGATGTCCAGGTTGCCGTCCAGGAGTGGATTGAACAGCAGTGGGGAGATTTCTGGTTGTCGGGAATTCGAAGCATCAGGGACAAGTTATCAAGAGAAAAAAAACTATCTTCCAAATTACAGGGCCAAATGTTAAGGATCACTTAGAAAAAAAAATGTAAAATGGAACAAGAGCAAAAAAACCCCTTTACTATTAATATTTTGTAAACATCTTTTTAATAGCAATGACCTCCTGAAATGTTTTAACACGATACTGAATTAATTTCATGATAAATGATAGGTAATATTGTTCCATTTGTTTTTCAATAATTCCTATGTTCATCTTGGTTATGGATTTCTCCTTCGCGCCATATCTCCAATAATCTTTCCAACATTTTCTAAGGGGTTGAGATCTGGATTTTGACGTGGCCAGTCAGTGAAATCAACTCCTTTATCAATCAAAAAATCTTTGACTCTCTTCGCAGTGTGGCAGAGAGCGTTGTCCTGCACGAATATAGGAGGTTAAACTGACAAGGATCGGAGATGTGGAAAGGCATGCTGTCTAAGAATCTGCTTGTAGATTTTACCATTGAAAGCCCTTTATAGGCAAATAAGTGAACCGGCACCAACAGCAGAAATCACTCACCATACAATTACACTGCCTCCTCCATATTTCACCGTCTTCTTCACATATGCACAAGATATCCTTTTGCCACATCTTCTTCAGAAGTACATCCCACTAACGGAACTAATCACATTAAACATCTATTCATCGTAAAATAAACCTACGACCATTTTTCTGATGTCCAAATGACATGATCTTGAGCGTAACGAAGACATGCCCTTTGATTCTTCTTGGAGATCATAAGTTTCTGTGCGAGGGCCAGAGCAAACAACCTAGAACCTCGTAACTTCCGGGGCAACTGTTGTGTGCGATACGTTGACATCGGAAGTGGAGCTGAACTCTCAGGATATATCAGCAGCACTCTTAAACCTATCTTTCAGTGACATTCGAACCATAATACGATCTTGTCTTAGTGACGTTTTCGAGATCAACCGTTTTTAGATTTAGCATCTGTCACCCCTAATGACTTAAAAAGAACTACAATTCGTTGGACAACATGTTTAGACCTTCTTACATTAGGTGCTATCACAGAATTTCACTTGATCTCTTGCTGAAAGCACATAATCCTTTCTTTTTCATCACAAAAAGCCGGTTGTCTCTCGCAAGACGCAATGTTGAGAGTTGAATGTTCCAATAATCTATGACCATAAGAAATAACTGTTTGTGTAGCCCATCAGCAGTCTCCTAAACACAAATACGTCAGTTGGTAGTTCATTTTTTCTCAGTGACCCTTAACCTTTGGTCGCCTTAATTTGGGTAATAGTTTGTTTATTTCCTCAAAATTCACGAAATACTTAGCCATTCACTTCAAATTTTCACGAAAGATAGATATTAGATATAGACAAATATGTGTATAATATAGTTTCACTGTTTTGTTAAACTTTTCTAATAAATATTTAATACAAATCTTTTTCTTATTGTTTATTAATATTCACTAAAAAAATGATTTAATCATGTATTTTAATGAGAATATATTTCCTTTTTAAATACAAGCATACTGGCATACATAAGTGTAAATTAGAATAAAAATGTACATTATTAAGGTACAAAATGAGTACAAAACACCATACACTTTAAAACATATGTAGGCCTAATTCAGTGGTATAAGGTTGAAATTCACCCATGTTTATGCGCTAGCAGACTATCATATGTAATTTCCATTAGTGCTCAAGGATATTACATTATATCTGTTTTATAGACAGCCAGTGGTTCGTACGAACCGATAAAAAACAATGGCTGATATACCCACAATGTACTAGTGGTCCGCACATGCGTTTAAGCCAGCGCCGGTACTGAAAATTTAGCCCCGTTCCGGTGAGATCAATGTAGATAAAGTTTGACGCCCCAAAGGCTCATGACACATTTGTCAAAACTTTGTCAAAACTAAATTCTATTCTTTTGAGAAAACCCTTCAAAACAACAAACCAACGCTTAGAGAAAAACCTTAAAAAAATTTGAAACCAAACTTCAAAGAGTTGAAAATTTGTTTCGTTATTCAAATACTTATCTTGAAAATTTATTTGAGTTAAAAGTGAAAGTCATACAAGTATTTTATTTTCAATCAAAATTTTATAATCAACCATTTTATGGTTCTGAATATTATATTTATTATTATAATAAGAGAGTTGCTTTTTTGTCACATTATTGAAAGAAAGAACTAGGGCTAAATTTCCACATTTCTTTGGGTATAAATTTAGTTGCTTTCCATTACATAGGTTCTTGAAGACACTACATTATGTTATTCATTTACTAATCTATAATTGAGAAAACTATTGTCATTTTTGATGACCTTAATCTCCTAATAATTTAATTGATTCGAAGACTGGCTCTGACATGCGAAATATGGTTGAAGAAAGTTTGTGGATGTAAAGGAGTTCTTCATCTATTCTAAGTAGAAAAGTTGGACTCCTTTTTAGAAACAAATATATTTAGTTTCTCAGTATTTATTATTTTCTCATAGTTTTAGTCCGAAAGAAATGCCTATTTCTTTTAAGGAATGACCATTAATAATTCTTTGAGGTTCTTCTGGAAAAGGCAAGCAATTTCCTCACTAACTTAGCAGAAATACTGAATTTAATTTGTTGTAACAAATGATCTGGAAGTCATTAAATTAGTTCGCGTTTGGCCGATGCAGACATTAATTACTTATTAGCTGATTACAACAAAATTAACTGGCTCGGAGCTGTTGAAAATTTATGAATTGGAATCCTTTATTTTTTATTATCCGGATTTTTTTTTAGATCATGCAATTTCAAATAGTTAACCTAATATTCTATGTGTAGTAGAACTGATTGATATATACCATCATCGAATAGGTTTAGTAAGCGGAAAAGTTGAAGAAAACCAAAGGTGGAAAGCTAAAACAGAGATTAGGGGAGGTTGCTTTGCACTCAAAGCAATCAGAAGGCAGTTCAAAAGGTAAAACTCGGCTTAACTCCTGCTTACCAATGATTGTCTCTCCTCATTGGATACAATTTTTATTGCACGCTGACCAAGGGAAGACCATGGGGAAGAAATCATTTGAATTTGGCTGGTGAGAATCGTCCGTACTCTTTTGTTGAATCTTGCAAAATATTTTTAAGAGTCAATCTGTTGGCTACCTAGTAGGCGCAAAACTCGCCATAATTAAGTTACAACCTAATACAAGGCTAGATTAAAAAACAATCAAATAAAAAAATACAAAGGCAAACAAACAAGCGAAAAATCCCCAAAACATGAAGCAAATAAGCAGGAAGAAGAAAGGAGCATGCTCAGTCGTCTGTGAGAGGTGCACCTCCCCCAGGCACAGAAACATGAGGCTACAAAAAATAGAGTAAAATAAGGTTGAGGAGGCAAGCCTCCAATAAATTGTCAGATAGTTCATACTTTTGTGCAAAACAAACGCGTCCCTAGTACAAGGGTCAAGCGATAGCGATCTCGCTCTTCCCAATACCAGGATAGGTAACGTACACGAAGATCACACAGAATACAATTGAGTTTGCATTGAAAGAAAGGTACCAACAGGAGTAAGGGCTTAGGTAGTGACAATTAATTGGAAACAATACAGTGCATTCATGCTTATTAAAGCAAGTTAGTGTGTTCTAAATTAACAACCTCTCAGTTCAATGCTTCTCCTGCATTATAAACTTGAATACCTTATTACGTTGCATTATTTTATTAAGTTTTTGACAAAGTTTTTGCCTCCAATATATAATGATTCATGATTACCAAACAGGTAAATAAAGGCTTATGGAAATCTTTGGCAGTGAAAAATATAATAGCTTGAACAGCGATGCAAAATAACATGGAACTAAAATGTCCATAAAAACAACTAAGAACTATCACAGTGATTCCTTAGCGATCTCCGCATTTCCCAGCTTGAGAAAGAGCAAGATTTTATTTAGCAGATGTAATAAATCGTCAAATACACCACCACAAAAAAAATGGCGGCTTGTTCTGGACGTTCATTAGATCTCAAGCAGATCTAAAACCTTTGAGTTGATATCAAAAGTACAAATTAAGAACCTAAAGCTCACAAATCATCAAAATACCGCCCGTTTAAAGCAATAAATCAAAATTAGTTATTCGAGATTTGCTTCTGAAATTGCTATCAAACTAGAAAGAATCCTAGAAGTTATTTAATTTTATATTATTTAGGGGATAGGTCGTAAATCCCTAACCATGCTTAATAATCAGCAAGCATGCCAGTTTTCAACTGCTAACTCTTATTTGCACCTTACATTTAACAAGACCTACAAGGCGCTTAGCCGAAATAATTTATTAGCTGTCCATTAGCCTACCCCTCCAAATTTAGTTTAATTAACCCATCCAACACTTTTGTTCCTTATTTGCATCCTTGCCCTTAAAGTTCATACTTAAAATTGAAATTAACTATAACCCCCAAGGAAATTACTCTGAGAGCTTCTTTTCTAAATTTAGTGAGTTTGTAGACATACCAGTTTATTACCCTGCTAAAATTGTTTATATTTAGGACGATTTTATCTTCCTTCATTCACTTACTTCTATTCCCGACCTCGCTATTTTTAATCTTTTATTGTCTCTCTCCATTTGTCAAATTCCCTCGACAATCATGGAACTCTATGCAATACTGATTTCTGACTGCTACATCACTCAATTCTCTCTCTTGCACTTCCCACAACACACATATAGTCCTTTTCTGAAATTACCATCGTCCGCGATTCCAAATTGACTATGAACTGCTTTCGAGGGAACCTCCCTCACTCCCTCGCTCATTAGACATATTCTGTCATTAGGGACTTAACTTTAAGCTTAATTTTCCATGCTTCTTTTATCCATCTACTCTTGTTTCTCCAAATCTCTTCATATTGCAAAATAAAAAATGAGCTCATGTGAGTTTCTATCAGGCTGCCTGAGCCAGGGGTACTGAATTGAAACAGGTTTCCTTGAATATGTTCTCAATAGGCAGAATTAAACTGCTCTTCTCACGTCGGTGCTGGAAGTCCACACCCTTCATATCTTTGCTGAAATATATAAAATACAGAACTGTTCAAACATTTTGCTCATCTCGCTTCACTATACTCTAGCAATGAAAGCCTATTTTTAATATGTACTCCTATTTTGCGAGCATAGTTATTTTTCAAGCTCCTGGTGCACCTCCTTTATCTGGAGAAACAAGCTAGAATCAGACATAAATATTTTCTAGCCCCCCAAAAGCAAATAAAGCATAAGGTGTCATGTGAAGAACTTCACTAAGCACACCAAGCAACACCAAGGACGAAGATTAATGGTTTCCGCTGCAAATATTGGAGAAAAGCTAGTGTGATCTTTCAAACTGGATCATGCAATCAATAGGAATTTGATAGCGTATTGGCAGTTCATGAAAAAAATCTTCTAATTATACATCCAAGTATTATTCGAATTGAAAAGAGTAAAGAAATTCTGAGGCGATTCAATTATGGACTGGCCTCCCTACATTTGTGATGTCATTCTAATAGATTACTGGCAAAGCATCCGGAAAAGAAACGTTTTGCAAATGACAGTCAATTAAAACAATAAAAATGCCCTTTGGAAAGCCACCAGAAATGAGATCAAGATGTTTCTGCTGTTTGATTTGCATCAGTAGACCACAAACTGAATAAAGTTATTCAGAAGAAGGGCTCCTTTGTCAAGTAGTCTTTGAACTGTTATCAATTAAAATTGTGTTTCATTTAATCGCTCTTCACTAAATTTCTTAAACTTACTTCATATAAATCAATTCAAATCTGTGTATATGCTTTGTTATTATTAGATTTGTGCATTTATTTAGCTTAGAAATTCTACGCATTCAAACTAATTAAAAAGATACAAATGTGAAATAATCAACGCAAGAATTATTTTTCTTATTTTCTTTCAATATAGGACTTACATTTCCTATATTCATTTTCCATTCTTTTTCATAATGGTGTTCATCCATGGAGAACTGGACAAAAAAATACAGCAATTACAAAACAACTTTGTGTAGTAGGGTCTCTCCCTTACTCTTTTATCAGGTAGGGGCTGATTATTTATAATACTTCTCTACTCTCGAAGTTACTTTATTCTACTGCACTTATTTGTCCCTTTTATTACGAACATCCCTTAAGGGGTGTCAGGTAGGGTGCACAGAAAACACAGTGCAACTGAGAGGGTTATTTACTAAATATGTAGCTTTGATGACACACTCTTAAAGTTTACAGTTTGATGGCCGGCCAACGCAACATCTCCTTAACTGTTAGTGTGATAAAAAGGCGCTATTACTGGCAATTTGCTTCTGGATAGGACACATAGCATGTTACATAAATTGTAGATCTCATGTAGAAGACAGAGTACAGTGAAACTATTAATTATAGGTGCTAATTATTTTGTATATAATAAGTCTTATACATTCCGAAACAAACCTGAAGGCAAAGACCAAACAATATAGTTTTAACCGAGTAAAATTAGATTTGGCCACAAGAATATGGAGATAGTTTATTGAGAAATTATAAATAATCACGACAAATAAATTACTACTTTCAAACACTATTTAGTAGAGCGATCTTAAGGTTAGTTATTCAAATCCAGAAAGAGTACTGGCTTGTTTTTACACATTTTTCATAAATAATCTTCCATTATAAAAATCCACCATTTTCTCTCTCATACTCGTAAATGCACTAGAAAAATCCTCCTGATATTAGAGGCTATATTTCCAGGATTAATGTTACATAAAATATATGTGATTTCTATCGTCCAATTATGAGTTGAATTCATACGCTATAAATGGTTAGTTTCTTTTATTAACTTATGAGCGGCATTTAAGAAATGCTATACTCAATCGACACATTTGCTCTCGACAAATTCGCTTGAGGGAAGGCATTAAAAATGTATTCTATGTAAATATTCCGTCCGATTGACGTTGACACATTTGGTATTTTCTAGTAGAGGTTTTAAGGAAAAGGCTTCCTTATTGTATTTTAAGTATAAAAGAAGTTTAAAATTGAAGAAATATTACATAATTGAAAATAATCTTAGATGATGCTAGATTACACAAGATCTGGTCACATGTGGCAATGTGACCTGATTATATAATATAATCAAACCTAACCATGCATATGCATGAACGTAAAAAATGAAGGTATATTAATATCTATATCGGTTATTTAGTCATATATAGTGAAAAGATGAAATTCCTTTTTTAGTTTTTTTCTACTAATCCAGAATGGGAGTAAATACTATATGAATTATCATATCTGGTTATCCTAAATTACTTTAGAACTGGATGTTTTTCTCAATTTATACTTGGAAAATGAATAATATTTAGTGTATTTCAGATTGACAATTTTGGATCAAAGGAAGCAAATTTAGTAATCTTTGGCAGAGCTCCATGGGTATAAGTAAAGGTTTAAGAATGGAAATATAATAAATGTGTTTTTCTGTGGTTTCGTAACAGAAATGGTTCTATATTGGCTTATGTTTGTTAAAGAAGCGGTAAATATGTTTCATTTGATTAAAAAACGTTTGTGTTAGGATAAAAGGTGCCTGGTTATAGATTTCCTGAAATTTTATTAATGCATGTATTAACAGTAAAACTTCTTGGTCAACTGTTATTGTTTTGGGTAATTTAAGATTAAGCATTAGTCTAAGTTGGATTAAATGATTTAGCTTCCCTATTATACAAAGAATCGAATTTTTTAGTCAATGTTTGTCATTATGAGTTATTACTAAATTCATCGCTCTCAGATGTTTTATCATTTTCAAAAAGCGGAATATTTTCAAGGGGTTTTAAGAAAAGAATAAGAAATAATCACTTTTAATTACAATATAAATATAACTGGAAAGAACATCCTTATTCTTAGTTCCATATTTTTTGAATATTTATAGAACGTAAGCTGTACCCTATTTATGTTAATTTACTCTTGGATTTGTGATATAACATAAATTAGAGTTATTACTACTCCACCAATAGTATATGATTTTTAACAATGAAAAACCTAGTGCTTCGTCTCATAAATAAGTTCATATATTCGTATATATTAGCAAGGCTGTAGTAAGTAGAGAGGAATTCAAATCAGATTCTGAAGAATAACATAAAAATCAAATCAGTCAAATCTAATTATTAACCGTTGAGTTATTTATAATTGAATGAGCTCAATGGTAAATAATTAAGCTCGAAACCTCTGCTAATAGGGATAGGTTTGTATTTATGCTTGTTTAGATCTATCTATCCTCTATCAATAGAATCTGATCCTATAATCCCTCTTATGTGATTGCAGGAGAATCGTCACTCCCCCTTTCTCTTGCAGTGGAGTCACGAGGCGATTACCGCAAAGACATCCGGCCCCAGAACCTTCGGGTCAAGCGCGTAACCGCAGAGCCGCGCAACTCGTGCTATGAAAAATCGAAAGGTTGTAAAATGCAAGAGTCCTCCAGGAGAGCGAGATTAAATTTCACGTCAAGTAAGAAATTTGAGACGTGTTTCTCCCAAGCTCGCAGGCTAACGAGGAGCCGATGTAAGACTTGGTGAGAAAAACCGTTTGGCATAAGAAGCCTCCTAGGCCCGTCCTCAAGCATCCCCCATCTTACCACTCCCCCAGTGGGGTAACGAGGTATAAATAAGAAACACTAAGGAAAATTGGGGTAGAATACGTCAGTCTTTAGGTGACGAAGTCCTCGGATTAAGACCCCGGGCTACCTAGACTGGATTGGTAGAATACGTCAGTCTCCAGGTGACGAAGTCCTTGGATTAAGACCCCGGGCTACCCAGACTGGATTAGTAGAATACGTCAGTCTCCATGTGACGAAGTCTCCGGATTAAGACTCCGGGCTACCTAGACTGGATTGGTAGAATACGTCAGTCTCCAGGTGACGAAGTCCCCGGATTAAGACCCCGTGCTACCGAGACTGGATTGGTAGAATACGTCAATCTCCAGGTGACGAAGTCCTCGGATTAATACCCCGGGCTACCGAGACTGGACAGGTAGATTACTTGGCTCGCCAGACCAAGAAGTACCCTGCAAGAGAGGCTCGGCTACCTACCTTAAGGGGCTAAGAAGCAGCTCATCTTCTAGCTAGTCCCTGGTTATCAAACCGAACGTTAAGTTAACTTTGTTAAGTTCAACTAACTCTTGTCAGAGACTACTCATATTCTGGTGCATCTTAAACACCAGGAGTATTCCTCGTCTTTGAGGAATTAAGAAAATAAGAAGGAAAAGGCTCCCCCTCGAGCCCGTTACTCGGTGGCCACACCAATCTCATAAGTAAACTTGGTTGAGGAACCAAGTTTAAATTATTCCCGTCAGGGAAACCCCCCTTATCGATCCTCGCCCTTGAAGAAGACCCTCCCCGAGTACACTCCTCTCTCATGAAGAATTAAGTAACAAAAGAGAAAAGCTCCCCCTCGAGCTCGTTACTCGGTGGTCACACCAAACTCCAAGTTAACTTGGCTTAAGAACCAATTTCCACTTACTCTCGCCAGAGAGACAACGCCTAACTTGGTGCCGCCTAAAGCACCGTGATTGTTCTCGTCCTTGAAGAACTCCCCCCCTGAATACCGTATGGACCCCCATCTGCTACCCTCACCAAAATTACCTCGTGATCACGCCCACCTACATCTAGCCGGTCGGCACGCGTCGTGTAGGCAATAACATTCCTGAGTTATTTAAACTCCAGTAGCGTCCACAAGCCTAAATCTTATATATTGAAATGTGTAGCGAACTTAATCAATTTTAGAGGGTCAAACTAATTGAATTACTTATTGTGTATTAAATTGTTAAAGTTAAAATATAAGTTTATTTTGGGAATTATCGTGGGTTTCTCTATATCCTTACGTGTTTCCAACGGCTTTTCTTTAAAATATCAATATTAGCACTCTTAGCACTCTTAAAACAAAAAGGGAGGGCATTCTACGATAGTGATACATAAATGAACATAGTGAATCTAAGCTTTCATTATATTAAAGTCTCTCTTTTTTTTAATATTATATTTAACTCTTTTACTGGTGAATTTTCGCCAAGTTTCATCTTATTTTCCTTGAGAGAACCACAGTTGGCTTTATAAGCATATTCTTATGTTTCTTCAGTTCTTTGATACTCGTATTTCGCTGAATATTTCTTTATTCCTAACGAGGAGCATCCATCATTTATCACAAACCCTTTTGATTTTTTGTTCTGTATTTCAATAAAAGAAACCATCGAAAAATAAAATATTAAAAAAAATAGATTCCTTTCTGCGATCTCTAAAAAATACTCAAATGGAATTAGTCAGTCGAGATACAGAATTTGAATTGTGTAAGCTTGTGCAATCCATCTTGAAGAGATAAACAATATTTTTTTATTTACGATAAAACTATGCAATTCAATGAAATCTTAAAATTCTTTTTAATTTCCAACATGCATTTTTAATATTTGCATTCAAATTCATATTCATACATCACCTTCATGAGTTTCTTTCTAAATTATCTTTTATCTTCAATAGTTTTGATATAAATTGGTAATGCAGGATAAAATAAACGTGAAAAAAATGCAACAAAAGATGAATAAAATGACTCATTCCCTCAAGTCTTAGAGATGTAAAATAGATAAGCATTTACCAATAATAAACCTATTAATATTCCTGCTTGAACCCATTAGTGCATTTTTATTACTTAATAGAACCGGATAAGTTCTTCGTGGGAATAACATTTTTGCTGGTTAATATATAATATTAATAAGTAATTTAATGTTTTATATAAAGAATACTTCTATATATTTTAACATTATTTTGCTTTTTCAATAAAGATTATTGAGGTTTAAATTTATATATTTATTCCATAATTCAAATTATATACGGATTTAACATATATGTAGTAGAAACACGTCAATTAACTAGCTGCATATAATTATATAAATGAATTAGAAATAATAATAATAAATGACAAACTTTTGTTTAGAGTATGAATTCACTTTAGGGTTCATGTTTTCGTGTCAAAGATAGTAGCTACAATTAAGAATATAATCGACCTGCTCCAATGTAATAAACTTAGTTAATTACACTTTGTCTACCATCCCTTGATTTTAAATTAACTAAACAAAAACCTTTTGCTTTTCATTATTTAATATAATTTTAATCGTCGCTCTTAATCGAATTATTATGAATAAGAACTAGGAATTCTTTCGAAGATATTCGACCTTAAATCCAAAATCTGAATGAAATTTGGCCCCCTTTCAAATGGGCTGTCTGTAGATTCATTTTTATTATCTATAGTTCCCCTTATTTTACTCTTGTTTGACTAAGTAATTTTAAAGGCCATCTCAAAGTATAAAACATTAGTTGGAGATAGACCTCTCAAGTTTGTGGTGTCTTTCATTGTAAGCCTTATGTGGCTAGTCCTTTTTCAACGTAGCGGAGATTAACAGTCACCGAAATCAGAATACATGACAAATTGGTAATGACATTTTAATATTAAAAGGCTTAAGAGATGTGAAGCAGAATCAACATGTTTGTCACGACATCCTATTTCTATCTATTATTCTATTCAAATTGATTCATCTTCTCTTCCATTGAATTTACTTTAACTACTCTGATGCCAAATCATAAATAAGTACCCTTGCCCTGCGAAAGAGTTTACTCTCGTACATTAGAAGGCTGTTTAGTTATTTACGGAATTTCTATTAGTTGGGTTCTAATGCAAAACTGTTTTGCCACACCGTTAGTCATCTATTTATTTCAATTCCAACGAAAATGACCTATGTGATATGAATAGCTTGTCTTTCTCAAATTGCAGGCAACCCCCCCCCTTTAAACTAAACATAATCTTTAACATTGAGCGATGAGTAATTTGTGGCCTAACCTCAATGTAAAAGAAAATGAGAAAAACATCATTTATATGAAATATTTACCAAAGTTACATGTTAAAAAGTTGAAGGATTTTACTGTTTATTTTATTCATTAAATTGGTCATCGGCCTCCATGCGGCGTCGGAACCTACTGCAGGTCATCTCTACGCCCCATCTTGTTA
This sequence comes from Ceratothoa steindachneri, assembly GCA_963969495.1. Lineage (NCBI taxonomy): Eukaryota > Metazoa > Arthropoda > Malacostraca > Isopoda > Cymothoidae > Ceratothoa > Ceratothoa steindachneri. Next base: position 45,540,414 of record OZ018331.1, read on the forward strand.
ACTAGTTAAAAACTATTTTGATCTTAGACAAACGCTCCACAATAGTAGTACACGTGGCCTTGTCATTCTCTCTTTTAATCATGTCTCAAACAATATAGTTTAGAGGGTTTCAGTCTTCGGCTTAGGAGGTCAGTTGTTCAGCGTGATGTGGCCAAAGAAATTTTATTGGGTCTTAGATATGTTCCTCATGCTTGTGTGGCATGTTCCCGCTACTGCTTCCACACGTATCACATTCCAACGTCCACTTCCTGGGTCTAGCTCAACAGATACACACCAACTCTTCCTAGGCACTTTATGTATCCCTGTTTTCATCAATCACGTTAGGTGTTTTGGGAATATAACAGCTAGGTAGTTTTTTTGCAATTTTACCACCTGGCCATGACAGAAATTCTTAAAGTCCGTAAAGAACTAAAGCATACCCTGACGCGGAACAGTTCCGTCTGCCCCGGAGAGACGAAGGTTCCACCTGAGCGCTGTTTGGTGTCAAAAAAATAATACTTTCTGGCACCTCTCCCATAAGAGAACTGGCCCCTGAGCTTGTCGAGCTCTCGAGCCGACCAGCGATTATCATACTGACCTTATATAGATTTCATTAGCCGGTAAGGGATCCCCCAGTATCATAGAAGGATTGGCGTTGACTAATTAACTAACTAACAAACCAAAGCATACCAGGCCTGAGTAAGATAATTTAGTTTATTCAAAACCTTCGCATTACATTCCACCTGTTTTTTCTTTACCTTTTGAGGCAGAATCAGGCCCTTTACCTGTTGTTTCCACATCTTTTGATACGGAATCAGGCCTTTTTTCTGTGGGTCATCATCTTTTGATACGGAATCAGGCCCTTTCCCTGTGGTTTCTTCATCTTTTGAGACAGAAACAGGCCTTTTGCCTGTTGTTTCTTTATCTTTGAGACAGAAGCAGGCCCTTCACCTGTTGTTTCTGAATCTTTTGAGACAGAAGTAGACCGTTTACCTGTTCTTTCTTCATCTTTTAAGACAGAATTCGACCGTTTACCTGTTCTTTCTTCAACTTTTGATATGGAATCAGGCCCTTTTTCTGTGGTTTCTTCATCTTTTAAGACAGAAGCAGGCCCTTTATCTGTTGTTTTTTCATCTTTGAGACAGAAGCAGGCTTTAATCTGTTGCTTCTCCATCTTTTGAGACAGAAAAAGGCCATTTACCTGTTCTTTCTTCATCTTTTGATATGGAATCAGGCCCTTTTCCTGTGGTTTCCTTACCTTTTGAGACAGAAACAGGCCATTTACCCGTTCTTTGTTCATCTTTAAGACAGAAGCAGGCCGTTTACCTGTCCTTTCTTCGCCTTTGTTACAGAAGCAGGCCTTTTTGCATTTTTTATGAGCAGAAGCAGAAATTTTCATACACTAACTGCCTAATGAGTAAATCTGATACTCACTTATCCCTGGGCTATGGATCACACATGCGGAGTGGGATTGTTTTTAATAATCATCTGAATCTCCACGAAAAATCTGCGACAAACATTGATTAGGTTTCTGAGCCACTGTACCTTTATAATCACGGCCTCACTAATTCCTTACTTTCCTTATTCATCTGCACTTTTCTCAGATTGACACCCAAGCACATTGGGATATTAATTTTAGGGCTAGTGGTGAAAATTTCAATTTCATAGCCTGTACTTTTGGGAGGAATGAATTCATTTATTACATTGTTTCTATAACATGTGCAGCAAAACTTAGTCTACTCTGATAGGAAGAAGATAGAAGCAAAGTAAGTCAAATGCATGCGTGGAACTCAGAGTGGGCATAAAACGATGATTTACTCACCACAACCTTTAGTATCTGTCCTAAATTTATTAATTAATCATATTTTTTCTATCCATTTCAGATGAATTCATTTTAGCCAATAACTTAAATAGATAAAATGGGATAAAGCTAATGTTTTTTATGAAAAAGAAATAAAAATACTTTTTGATTTACTTAAAAACTTTATTCAGTAAATTAGTTTCCATTATTATTGCTAATTCTCTACACTAATTTTAATAAGCAAAAACTGCCTATCTTAATGTATTTCTTTGGTTTATCACAAACAGATATGGTTACATTATCACCTTTAAGGTGATAATATAATGACTTAAATTAATGGTAATTATATGGGAGAGATCCAGCAATTACCACCTATCTAGAACAGCTTTCTGCTTATAGCAAGAATTATTTGCTGGGCTTGAAAGGTGCCGCGTAAAAACATGAATCTTAGTAAACCGCGACACCCCCATCGTTTCAAGAATGTAACAATTTAAACATCTCTAAATATAAATATAAATTTTTAAATCATCTAAAAACGACAATAATCTCTTAACAACTTACATTTTCCACCTGAAAATGATCTTAAATTTCTTAATATTCATTAAGTAGGTTCATGTAGAAGAATTTCATGATTCATTTATGTATATTATGTTGAGGACCTTTAAATAGTTGACCCACAGCCAGGATCATATTTTACCCTAGGTTTTTTCATAACACCCCATGCTAACGCTAAAAGAGAGAAAGGTTCAAAGCATTTAAGTTAATGTATTTATATTTAAACAATGTAGTTATATATATTCATTTGTTAAAAAGTCGAAGAATTTAAATAAGTTTAAAGCCATTATTTTTCGTATAACAATTATTGTGAATTTTGTTCCTAGCTTTCACTGAAAAGAGATTAAATTTTCCCTTAAAGTGATTTTAGAAATATCACAAAGATGATGAATGACTAAATTACGATATCACATATTAATTTATTCCAATAAAATTAGTTGCAATCTGATAATGTTCAAAGGGCAATGAAGATCGTGAAAGCCGCATACGTACGTTGGACATAAATTTATCCCTGAACAAATATCTGGCATTCCAAAGTCAGCTTAATGACATCCTTGATTCCCAAAGCTAGTAACAGTATTGCGTCATGGTTGTGAATGCCTATTCACAATAATTTAAAGATATTTTCCACTTCGGTTCAATATTTACTTTCATCTCAAAATACATTAGATCCTGTCACATTTATTCTTTCATTTTGTCGCTATATTACCGTGTGTATAAATGTAAAATATTGCCACTTGCATTATATTTAAATATTTTCATTTGTTTGACTTTTTATTCTTCTATGTTGCTTTATAGAGTTCCTGAGATGTGCTCTTAAATAAACTTTAGCTGTTGGCCGAAAATCTGCAATACTTCTCTGAATTCAAAATATTGACGAGATTACTTTATTTCCACTATTTGCCCATTTGCATTTAGTTGTCTATCATTCCCTGTTTATTCAATGTTGGATGATCTCTGTGTTGTTTACTATACTTGACTTAACAATCCATTTATATTTTGCCATGTTGCATTGCAGTTATCACTACAATGAATGTTTGTAATTTAGGGATCAGTGAACTACATAAATTTATACTGTCTCTCGTATTGGGAAATTGCTACAGTAATATATTTTAGACAAAATATATCACTGTTGTTTAAAGGAACCTAGAACGGACCTGTTTTTGTTCTGCTTAAGAAATGATATTTTTATTCATTACATTTATCGAGAAAATTCAAAATAATGGAGGTCGTGCTAAATGCAAAAAAATCTAGGCCCCCTTTTAATATCAAAACTATAACATAAAAGAAATCCTGTTATTTAAAATTTCTATATGCATAAATTTATTGTCAATATAAGTCATGCCGGCCACATCAATTAGTATTGAGAAAATTACTTTTTAAAATCAAATTTCTTACCATACATACATTTCTCCTGTGCAAGGTGAAAATTTTATCTTTTTATTTCAGGTCAGTTCGCTGTATTTTGAAAAACTTTAGTAGATTTGATGCTGCTCTATATCTAATTACATGAATATTAAAATATTTTTCAATATATTTTTACAATCGAATACATAGAAAACAGATATAATGTTTAAGGAGAATGTGAAAATAAGATAGAGCCATCAATACTACATCCTTTTGCCGAGAGATACGTGAATTTCCGTATTCTAAAAGGGAAAATAAATTACGTAGTAAAGGTTTCACCATTATTTTTTGTTACCTGTTGTGGCAATCAATAGTTTCGTGTAATAAAGAAAAAAAAATCAAAAACTGCTTAGATTATGTTATCAGAAAATTATATTATTGATATGTTAATTCGAGTTCGATAAGGAAAAAAGGATATTTACTAGTCGGAAATAAGTGAAAAAATTAACACTAAATAAATTTTTAGCGGGACTACAAAACGGTGCGTACATCATATGAATCGAAAGGTTTTAGGGGCAGTCTTATGCCAAGAAGCCTCGAGCTAGCAGCAGATTCATAGAAATCCTCTAATTGTAGTTTAATAAGCCGCAAGGAATAATGAATATAGATGAACATATAGCAAACTATCATATGCATTTTCATATATATTGTTTTATATTTTAAAGATATCTTAGTATGTTTAAATCTAAGCATCTTTTCTAAAATATCATTGGTTTTATATTTAGTTTCATCATAAACAGTTATCTGAAACGGAGGAGAAACACCCAAGCTCATAATCATATTCTTTTTTAACAAGGTCAGGGGTCTTTCAGCTCGTTTAGATGGAAGGCTTCTTGGTGAGTGAGTGAAACCTGGCATCGGAGTTGAGCGATGATGGCAGAGAACGTTGTTTGTAGGACAACTCTTAATGGTTTTTACTCAGTGCCTGCCAGCTAAGTAATCCTTAAACGGCGTGATGGGGCTATAGCTTTAAATTCTTCATGTCTTGTTTAGCGCAGGGGGAAGTGTTCCGAAAGAGAATTCATCTTACTGTTGTAGATACCGACCAGGACAACCCCATGATTTCGGTTTTATAAATTCTTCCCTAAAAATATGCGGTGATAATTGAATAAGTATTTTCTCAAATATATTGAACTAGTTCAGTTGTATAAGAAAAAATTCTATGAGCCTATAGAAAAATATTTCATTATAATCTGCGTTCTAAAAGCTATAAATGATCCTTTTTTTTCTCATGAATAGAGGTATTAAATAATTCAGCATTAAAACCTTCTATCTAATATAAGAACCTCTCTTATACAAAGTTATTAGTTTATTTAAGAACGCACTGCAATATTTTTGTTTTACAATCTATTTTAAAGTCAGTATTATGTCATAGTCAAATCTGGCTATAAATTACCCTAGAGTTTATTGCTTAGTTACTCATTATCTTTCTCTTTTTTTGTTCTTTTGCCCGCCAGGTTTTATAGATGACTGATATTCATTCATATTCATAGATATATTCATATATTACCCTAGGCTACAAGTCTAAAGCACCCCACATATATTTATTTATTTAACATATTTAATCCAACTTTTTCGAATTTATCATATTATTAAAAAAAAAAGCCCTCTTCCCATAATACAATTAAATTAATGTATGATTATTATTTTAAGTAAATATGAAGGCAGTTTATGCCCTCAAATTTCATCTAAATGATGGTACCTGGGTTATTTCCTTATTTTAGTGTAAACTAATAGCACTACAAGCCTGATCTATTTGAATTAGATTGCACATATATCTATGATTAAAAAATAAAATAGATGCCAACATAAATTGGAGCTTTATTATCTATTACTTTCTAGGTAGAATTTGAAGTTTAAAATATTGTTGCCTCCACCTCTTCTATACCTATTACTATTATTAGGCAAAATAATCGATAAATATAAACATTATTCGGGAAAAGAGGTTTTGAGCTAACTTAGGGAGGACCAGAAAAATATTTCTTATAAAATGGGTATGGAAGGGCAAAGACTTTAAATTGAAAAATTAATTTAATAATGATACAAGAAATCTTTCTATTTAATTTTCTTTTTTTTGTGAAATGGGTGAGATATTTACTTAGTTAAGTAATCAGATGTTGAGCAAAGTGATATCCTCACGAGTTTTTATTTTCTCTTCAGGATACTGGTAGTAAAATAGACTTTTAAGACAACAAAATTTTTTTACTTACAATATGTAAACAATTAGGAAAGATACGCATTGTTTTCAGGAACATGAATCTGTTTACTTGAAGAGACAGAGTGAACATGTCTTGCTTAATGATTACCAGTGAGTTAACTAGTACAATATTTTCTCTATTCAATTATAACTTTCCATGTTTAATTACACTTTTTCCTCTTTTATTCACCCATTTCTTTCCATCTGTAAGCTAAATAAGTTCAAATCACTAATATTCATCTGAAATTTATTCACATTCTCATAAACTATTCATTTGTCTCTCAAAACTGTCAATTTCCAGAACAAATAAATGTCTATGCTAGTGGTAGCAAGGCCTGAAGGCGAACATTCATTTAGCAGTAAGAAATCATTCAAAGTTACCTTGGTGCGTCTCAGAATCTGGTCGTTTCCAGTCAGAGTCAAGGACGACTAGCGAAAATTTATTTGTTTTAAAGACAAGTCACGCCCACAAATTTCGAAGTCAAATAAAGTTATCGGTGGAATAATATATAACTCTTGCAACGTTGGCCTTCAGCCACACTATTTATTTTTGTCCATGAAATATAACAGTCTCTAAATCCCATATCTGTCCCCAATCTTTTTATAAGTTCGAAATGAAACTCAGAATTGAAAGTGAAGAAACGAAAAGAAATGATACATTTCGCTCGAAGTGTCTTTTTGTCTTTCTTCAGAAGGACATATTCTCTCTGCCACTCGATCGAAAATCCATGAAAATATCAAATGTTTCTTGTAAATCGAATAGATCTAGGTCCAAGGCAGAGATTATTTCTATTCTATTTTTATCGTTCTTGCAGAGCAAAGGGAAAAATCTTTAAAGAGTAATTTCCCTCTGATTATTTCTAAATAAAAATATATATTACAGCTTACTGATACCTAATTGCTCTTTATTCATTTCCTTACATAATTGGAATTTTAGCCTGACTTAAAAGAACATAATTCAATTAACTTTTTCAGTATTTTTCAAATTGTTTTGTTGCAGAATTTATCGTTATCATACATTTATAGTTTCACGCAAATATAATCAATTGTCACCCGCAAAGGGCCACCATATGATATATTGGAAACATTTTTGCGCTCCAAGCCTTAAACCCACATGCTATCCCCATGCTCCAAACTAGTAAGGGGTTTCGGCTACTATATTTTTTCCAAACATTATCACTTGGTTGATCTTACCCATTTCATTTTTAGATATAGCAGCGTTGATATAGAGCTTAAAATTCGAGAATGAGATCTATCTATTGCTCATTCTGTCTATCGGTGATATCATTTCCGTGTGCTTTTTTCCTTTAATAGATGTATGACTTGATTACTTGATATATAGGGCGGATTAACCTTTTGGCTGCTGCTGGTCTCTATATGGTCTCTCTCAGAAACAGCGTCTGCCTTCTCTCCTTCCTTATACTAAGTCGATGTACGTAATATTCCGCCATTTCCCCTCTATGACAACTAGACATATGGAGACATGTATTAAATAGTATAATTTTAGCTTTGTTCAGTTATTTAGCCCCAAAATGTCGAGACTTAATGAACGACAATTTTGTGAGTCCAATTTAAATGCCAAACGTATCATGAAAACGAGTCAATTTCTTGAGAATCTAGTGTCTGACGATCTAAGAAGCCTATCAAGTGACGATAAATGGAGTTCGATTCCACGCATTCAGGTTCAAATCACGGCATTCTCCATCAGACAAAATGCAAAATAAGTTGATTATTTCGAACAATATATTGATAATTTTTAAATCGATGTCACTGTCTAGGAAAGCAATATATTAAAGAAAGTTTTACTTGCAAACCAAATACATAGTTACTTATCCAATTTCAAGGAAATGACCATAGATAGAATTAGAGTATTTATCTGTATAATTATTTTGATGGGACATAATAAGCAAAACAAAATAAACGATTACTGGTCAAAAGATGACATCTATGAACAAAAGATATTTGGAAGATGGATGGGGAAGGATCGCTTTCTTCAGATATTAGCATTACTGCATTTTAGTGATAACACAACAAAGAAATAGAAAATTTAAATAATTAAACCTGCACTTGATCTCGTGAAAAATAATTACAAGAAAAAATTCATAACATTTCAAGATCTGCATAGATTTTATTCTTCTATGGCGAGGAATTCTGCATTTTTGCCAATACATCTCATCTAAAAGACAAAAGAAATTGGAATAAAAGTATTTGTGTTGTGTGATTGCAAAAAAGGTTATGTGCTAGGTATAATTATTCATATCGGAAAGGGGACTGAACCTGTTATTAAGCCCCATCTAGCCATTGGTGGATCAGTGGTAATGACGTTTTTTCATAGTTATTAAAATAAAGGACATATTCTTTATACTGACAACTGTTACACTAGCCCTACTCTCGCTGATCACCAATTCACGAAAGAGACAAGGGCTTGTGGAACAGTTCGACAAAATAGAAAATATATGCCCAAATTTAAAACAACTAAAGAAAGGTAAATTGTCACTTGCACAGTGCAATAACATTATATGTATAAAATGGTGTGACAAATGGAGTGTACACCTTCTTACAATAGTACATGATAAACAAATGCTTAATAGTAGTAAAAAAGATAAAGATGGAAATGTTGTATAGAAACCTAAAGCTGTAATCGAATATAAGAAGATGCGTCTTGTAGATAAGAGTGATTTATTATTGAGTGGAATTGAATACGTGAGAAAATTTGTTAGGTGGTACAATTTCTTTTTTTCATATGTTAGACTCATCGATGCTCAATTCCTATTTTATGTATAAGTATTGGGAAAGTGTCGATAAGTCACTTCATGACTTTTCAAAAACGGTTGTAACACAGATGATTGATAAATATCATGAATATAATCGAGGACCAAATGGGCAAATAGATAATAAATCATTGCGTCTCATTGATAAGCATTTTATGAAGCCTATTAAAACAAGGAGGAGATGTCAAGTTTGTGCTCACACAAAAAGAGGGGAAAGAGAAAACAGAGCGAACAAATTCTATTTGTGAAGAATGCGATGTTCCTCTGTGTGTTTATCCCTGTTTTAACAAATATCACTGTGAGAAAGATTTTTAAAATTTTAAATTTAATAAAATATCTGTTCATAATATAATTATAGTTTTGTTATAATTTTTCTATTTTCTTTGGAATAAAGACTAATTTAATTTTTTAATAGTCACCGTTCAAAAGGCCAGAAAAAAATGGTTTGAAACCAGGTTTAGGATTATAACGGGATTTCTAAGTTTGTACATTCCATTGGTGTTCGAACATGTATCTGAATTTTTTATGCCTTTTTCTAATGCATAAAGGTTTGAACGAGTCAGCTATTTTTTATTAGTTAATTATGTAATTACGATATGTAATTATTTTAATAAAGTTTAATTGATATTTTGCGGGAAAGAAGAGGGTAGAGAATGCCCTTTATGCATGGCAGGGAGGACGCAGAAATATTCGCCAAAAATTATATGAGCGCTCATGTTCAAACTACTTAGTGGATAAATTGGGGGAAAAGTATCACTTTAATCAGAAAGCTAAATCGAATGGTGTCAATAAAATTTTGAGTAGAAGTTAATTTAATTATTAAAAAAAAACCCTCTAGCACTGAGAATAATGCCTTGAATTACAACCGACGCAGTCAATGTGTTAAGGAAGGTTTCCATGCTATCTTATTATGGCTAGTTTCACAATTCTATTCAACCATTTTAGTTTCCCTCTTATCACCACTTAGTTTAAAAGCGTATGAGCACAATTCTGGTGGTAATTTCTTCATTCTTTTTTTATTTTAAATTTGTCATGACACCATCGTCAACAAATATTTCCCCTAATTTTAATATTATAATTACCATCTTTTTTAAAACAAACTGTCGTTGATGTATCGTTTGAGCCATCAATCATTCTTATACAAAAGACTAATAAAATATTCCTTATTAATAACGAATAAATATACAGAGATATGCAACCACTATCTTTTAGATATTTTGTCCAAAATATCTTAAAGATAGACAATAATTTACAAGTTTGCATTTCGAGTATGGTTATAACTCATGAAGAGATACAATTTGCATCCAAATCTAAACTGTCTCTAGCGATTTTCAATGCTTGCAAAGGATTAAAGACGTAGTTATTCAGGTCTTATAGTAGTTTTTGTGTACATTTTCGATAAATTTCATCGTAAAAATTCTATTTTCATTGTAAATGGATCAATATTTCTTGGCATTTCCTTTCAGAGGACTCTCTTTTTTATTTGAAATCTATAAAAATAAACAGCATTGCATAATAAGTTTAATATGTTTCTGTGTGCGCGATATAAAAGGTTTTTAATGGTAGAGGATGGAATTATTTTTTAGCCTTTTTCAAGCCAATGAGGAATGATCACGTCTCTCAGTGACTTAAACTTCTCTATTTTGTTCCATATAAGATTTATGGACAATGGACTGAAAAACTATAATAAACCCTGAAGAACTCTATGATTTTATTCCTTTGCTTGTATCGAAAATCGCTAGAGACGGCAAGGATTTTTGGATGTAAATCTTTTCTATTCATGAGTTATAACCGTCTCGAAATGTAAACTTGTTCCGTATATACTCGTATGTATATGCATATATTATTTCACTTTTAATTACTAAATTTATGAAGTATTTACATTTTTGGCTCAATAGTTAGAGAAATTAATCTCAAGGTTCTAGATTAGCCTAAAATCGTATGTGATCTCAATACTTTTTAACATATACAAGTTGAGGAAATGAAGAAGAGCTGAAATTTGAAGTAGATTGTATAGAGAAATATATAATTATAAGCCCTGAAACTCACCCAAATAGTTACACTTAAAATTTATGCATGACTAATCGTTCATCTAAATCTCTTCTTTCCAAACCATTTGATTGATATATTTGTTAATATTTCTATCTTAATTTTAACCCAGTCAAATTAAAATTGATATATTGTTTGTAGAACAACTCTTAATGGTTTTTACTCAGTGCCTGCCAGCTAAGTAAGCCGCAAACGGCGTGATGGGGCTATAGCTTTAAATTCTTCATGTCTTGTTTAGCGCAGGGGGAAGTGTTCCGAAAGAGAATTCATCTTACTGTTGTAGATACCGACCAGGACACCCCTATGATTTCGGTTTTATAAATTCTTTCCTAAAAATATGCGGTGATAATTGAATAAGTATTTTCTCAAATATATTGAACTAGTTCAGTTGTATAAGAAAAAATTCTATGAGCCTATAGAAAAATATTTCATTATAATCTGCGTTCTAAAAGCTATAAATGATCCTTTTTTTTCTCATGAATAGAGGTATTAAATAATTCAGCATTAAAACCTTCTCTCTAATATAAGAACCTCTCTTATACAAAGTTATTAGTTTATTTAAGAACGCACTGCAATATTTTTGTTTTACAATCTATTTTAAAGTCAGTATTATGTCATAGTCAAATCTGGCTATAAATTACCCTAGAGTTTATTGCTTAGTTACTCATTATCTTTCTCTTTTTTTGTTCTTTTGCCCGCCAGGTTTTATAGATGACTGATATTCATTCATATTCATAGATATATTCATATATTAACCTTGGCTACAAGTCTAAAGCACCTCACATATATTTATTTATTTAACATATTTAATCCAACTTTTTCGAATTTATCATATTATTAAAAAAAAAAGCTCTCTTTCCATATTACAATTAAATCAATGTATGATTATTATTTTAAGTAAATATGAAGGCAGTTTATGCCCTCAAATTTCATCTAAATGATGGTACCTGGGTTATTTCCTTATTTTAGTGTAAACTAATAGCACTACAAGCCTGATCTATTTGAATTAGATTGCACATATATCTATGATAAAAAAATAAAATAGATGCCAACATAAATTGGAGCTTTATTATCTATTACTTTCTAGGTGGAATTTGAAGTTTAAAATATTGTTGCCTCCACCTCTTCTATACCTATTACTATTATTAGGCAAAGTAATCGATAAATATAAACATTATTCGGGAAAAGAGGTTTTGAGCTAACTTAGGGAGGACCAGAAAAATATTTCTTATGAAATGGGTATGGAAGGGCAAAGACTTTAAATTGAAAAATTAATTTAATAATGATACAAGAAATCTTTCTATTTAATTTTCTTTTTTTTGTGAAATGGGTAATCAGATGTTGAGCAAAGTGATATCCTCACGAGTTTTTATTTTCTCTTCAGGATACTGGTAGTAAAATAGACTTTTAAGACAACAAAATTTTTTTACTTACAATATGTAATCAATTAGGAAAGATACGCATTGTTTTCAGGAACATGAATCTGTTTACTTGAAGAGACAGAGTGAACATGTCTTGCTTAATGATTACCAGTGAGTTACCTAGTACAATATTTTCTCTATTCAATTATAACTTTCCATGTTTATTTACACTTTTTCCTCTTTTATTCACCCATTTCTTTCCATCTGTAAGCTAAATAAGTTCAAATCACTAATATTCATCTGAAATTTATTCACATTCTCATAAACTATTCATTTGTCTCTCAAAACTGTCAATTTCCAGAACAAATAAATGTCTATGCTAGTGGTAGCAAGGCCTGAAGGCGAACATTCATTTAGCAGTAAGAAATCATTCAAAGTTACCTTGGTGCGTCTCAGAATCTGGTCGTTTCCAGTCAGAGTCAAGGACGACTAGCGAAAATTTATTTGTTTTAAAGACAAGTCACGCCCACAAATTTCGAAGTCAAATAAAGTTATCGGTGGAATAATATATAACTCTTGCAACGTTGGCCTTCAGCCACACTATTTATTTTTGTCCATGAAATATAACAGTCTCTAAATCCCATATCTGTCCCCAATCTTTTTATAAGTTCGAAATGAAACTCAGAATTGAAAGTGAAGAAACGAAAAGAAATGATACATTTCGCTCGAAGTGTCTTTTTGTCTTTCTTCAGAAGGACATATTCTCTCTGCCACTCGATCGAAAATCCATGAAAATATCAAATGTTTCTTGTAAATCGAATAAATCTAGGTCCAAGGCAGAGATTATTTCTATTCTATTTTTATCGTTCTTGCAGAGCAAAGGGAAAAATCTTTAAAGAGTAATTTCCCTCTGATTATTTCTAAATAAAAATATATACCACAGCTTACTGATACCTAATTGCTCTTTATTCATTTCCTTACATAATTGGAATTTTAGCCTGACTTAAAAGAACATAATTCAATTAACTTTTTCAGTGTATTTTTCAAATTGTTTTGTTGCAGAATTTATTGTTATCATACATTTATAGTTTCACGCAAATATAATCAATTGTCACCCGCAAAGGGCCACCATATGATATATTGGAAACATTTTTGCGCTCCAAGCCTTAAACCCACATGCTATCCCCATGCTCCAAACTAGTAAGGGGTTTCGGCTACTATATTTTTTCCAAACATTATCACTTGGTTGATCTTACCCATTTCATTTTTAGATATAGCAGCGTTGATATAGAGCTTAAAATTCGAGAATGAGATCTATCTATTGCTCATTCTGTCTGTGGGTGATATCATTTCCGTGTGCTTTTTTTCTTTAATAGATGTATGACTTGATTACTTGATATATAGGGCGGATTAACCTTTTGGCTGCTGCTGGTCTCTATATGGTCTCTCTCAGAAACAGCGTCTGCCTTCTCTCCTTCCTTATACTTAGTCGATGTACGTAATATTCCGCCATTTCCCCTCTATGACAACTAGACATATGGAGATATGTATTAAATAGTATAATTTTAGCTTTGTTCAGTTATTTAGCCCCAAAATGTCGAGACTTAATGAACGACAATTTTGTGAGTCCAATTTAAATGCCAAACGTATCATGAAAACGAGTCAATTTCTTGAGAATCTAGTGTCTGACGATCTAAGAAGCCTATCAAGTGACGATAAATGGAGTTCGATTCCACGCATTCAGGTTCAAATCACGGCATCCTTCATCAGACAAAATGCAAAATAAGTTGATTATTTCGAACAATATATTGATAATTTTTAAATCGATGTCACTTTCTAGGACAGCAATATATTAAAGAAAGTTTTACTTGCAAACCAGATACATAGTTACTTATCCAATTTCAAGGAAATGACCATAGATAGAATTAGAGTATTTCTCTGTATAATTATTTTGATGGGACATAATAAGCAAAACAAAATAAACGATTACTGGTCAAAAGATGACATCTATGAACAAAAGATATTTGGAAGATGGATGGGGAAGGATCGCTTTCTTCAGATATTAGCATTACTGCATTTTAGTGATAACACAACAAAGAAATAGAAAATTTAAATAATTAAACCTGCACTTGATCTCGTGAAAAATAATTACAAGAAAAAATTCATAACATTTCAAGATCTGCATAGATTTTATTCTTCTATGGCGAGGAATTCTGCATTTTTGCCAATACATCTCATCTAAAAGACAAAAAAAATTGGAATAAAAGTATTTGTGTTGTGTGATTGCAAAAAAGGTTATGTGCTAGGTATAATTATTCATATCGGAAAGGGGACTGAACCTGTTATTAAGCCCCATTTAGCCATTGGTGGATCAGTGGTAATGACACTTTTTCAAAGTTATTTAAATAAAGGACATATTCTTTATACTGACAACTGTTACACTAGCCCTACTCTCGCTTATCACCAATTCACGAAAGAGACAAGGGCTTGTGGAACAGTTCGACAAAATAGAAAATATATGCCCAAATTTAAAACAACTAAAGAAAGGTAAATTGTCACTTGCACAGTGCAATAACATTATATGTATAAAATGGTGTGACAAATGGAGTGTACACCTTCTTACAATAGTACATGATAAACAAATGCTTAATAGTAGTAAAAAAGATAAAGATGGAAATGTTGTATAGAAACCTAAAGCTGTAATCGAATATAAGAAGATGCGTCTTGTAGATAGGGGGTGATTTATTATTGAGTGGAAGTGAATACGTGAGAAAATTTGTTAGGTGGTACAATTTCTTTTTTTCATATGTTAGACTCATCGATGCTCAATTCCTATTTTATGTATAAGTATTGGGAAAGTGTCGATAAGTCACTTCATGACTTTTCAAAAACGGTTGTAACACAGATGATTGATAAATATCATGAATATAATCGAGGACCAAATGGGCAAATAGATAATAAATCATCGCATCTCATTGATAAGCATTTTATGAAGCCTATTAAAACAAGGAGGAGATGTCACGTTTGTGCTCACACAAAAAGAGGGGAAAGAGAAAACAGAGCGAACAAATTCTATTTGTGAAGAATGCGATGTTCCTCTGTGTGTTTATCCCTGTTTTAACAAATATCACTGTGAGAAAGATTTTTAAAATTTTAAATTTAATAAAATATCTGTTCATAATATAATTATAGTTTTGTTATAATTTTTCTATTTTCTTTGGAATAAAGACTAATTTAATTTTTTAATAGTCACCGTTCAAAAGGCCAGAAAAAAATGGTTTAAAACCAGGTTTAGGATTATAACGGGATTTCTAAGTTTGTACATTCCATTGGTGTTCGAACATGTATCTGAATTTTTTTATGCCTTTTTCTAATGAATAAAGGTTTGAACGAGTCAGCTATTTTTTATTAGTTAATCATGTAATTACGATATGTAATTATTTTAATAAAGTTTAATTGATTTTTTGCGGGAAAGAAGAGGGTAGAGAATGCCCTTTATGCATGGCCGGGAGGACGCAGAAATATTCGCAAAAAATTATATGAGCACTCATGTTTAAACTACTTAGTGGATAAATTGGGGGAAAAGTATCACTTTAATCAGAAAGCTAAATCGAATGGTGTCAATAAAATTTTGAGTAGAAGTTAATTTAATTATTAAAAAAAAACCCCTCTAGCAGTGAGAATAATGCCTTGAATTACAACCGACGCAGTCAATGTGTTAAGGAAGGTTTCCATGCTATCTTATTATGGCTAGTTTCACAATTCTATTCACCCATTTTAGTTTCCCTCTTATCACCACTTAGTTTAAAAGCGTATGAGCACAATTCTGGTGGTAATTTCTTCATTCTTTTTTTATTTTAAATTTGTCATGACACCATCGTCAACAAATATTTCCCCTAATTTTAATATTATAATTACCATCTTTTTTAAAACAAACTGTCGTTGATGTCTCATTTGAGACATCAATCATTCTTATACAAAAGACTAATAGAATATTCCTTATTAATAACGAATAAATATACAGAGATATGCAACCACTATCTTTTAGATATTTTGTCCAAAATATCTTAAAGATAGACAATAATTTACAAGTTTGCATTTCGAGTATGGTTATAACTCATGAAGAGATACAATTTGCATCCAAATCTAAACTGTCTCTAGCAATTTTCAATGCTTGCAAAGGATTAAAGACGTAGTTATTCAGGTCTTATAGTAGTTTTTGTGTACATTTTCCATAAATTTTATCGGAAAAATTCTATTTTCATTGTAAATAGATCAATATTTCTTGGCATTTCCTTTCAGAGGACTCTCTTTTTTATTTGAAATCTATAAAAATAAACAGCATTGCATAATAAGTTTAATATGTTTCTGTGTGCGCGATATAAAAGGTTTTTAATGGTAGAGGATGGAATTATTTTTTAGCCTTTTTCAAGCCAATGAGGAATGATCACGTCTCTCAGTGACTTAAACTTCTCTATTTTGTTCCATATAAGATTTATGGACAATGGACTGAAAAACTATAATAACCCTGAAGAACTCTCTGATTTTATTCCTTTGCTTGTATCGAAAATCGCTAGAGACGGCAAGGATTTTTGGATGTAAATCTTTTCTATTCATGAGTTATAACCGTCTCGAAATGTAAACTTGTTCCGTATATACTCGTATGTATATGCATATATTATTTCACTTTTAATTACTAAATTTATGAAGTATTTACATTTTTGGCTCAATAGTTAGAGAAATTAATCTCAAGGTTCTAGATTAGCCTAAAATCGTATGTGATCTCAATACTTTTTAACATATACAAGTTGAGGAAATGAAGAAGAGCTGAAATTTGAAGTAGATTGTATAGAGAAATATATAATTATAAGCCCTGAAACTCACCCAAATAGTTACACTTAAAATTTATGTATGACTAATCGTTCATCTAAATCTCTTCTTTCCAAACCATTTGATTGATATATTTGTTAATATTTCTATCTTAATATTAACCCAGTCAATTTAAAATTGATATATTGTTAGCCAGGTCATCCATATTAGACTAATGAAATTTAAACGATTCTCAATTTTTATTCATTTATGGTACTCGTTGACGCTTTTCTTCCTTTTATTTTTTGATCTCTTAACTACGGAAAGGTTTGATGCCGCAATACGCAAATTATTCTCGACGCTTCGTGAATAAAATCAAGTACATAGGCCATGAATGGTCTTTTGCAGTCTCCTTCTTTTCTTATGTTCTTATGTTCTTATGATATTATATTTTTTCCCTTGCATATAGGGTGAATTTTAGATTTCAATTATGACTAAGGATAAAATGTGTTCTTTATCAATTGTTATTTCCCCTTTTTTGAAGGATAAATGCATTAACTTGGATAAATTTTAATGTTAAATTTTATGATCCCTGGTTATAAAGGATGAAAATAGTTAATTTACCGGGCATTAATTTGGTCCCAATTTATAGCCTACTAATGGTAAAGTAATTACATAAATATTAAAAAGTAATATTACGGTTTGTGATAATAAAACTATTTCTAATAATACAATTAATAATACAAAATTGTGGGAATAACAATACTAAAATTTTTTAAACTATTCATATTAAATTTAATCACCCACCTACGTATTTAGTTGTTCATGGCTTTTCGTTCCATTCATTCCGTTGATGAGCGGGGCTGAATTTATTTTCTCTGGTTTCATTTTGTTTAGGTACCGTTTTTACGAACATTTTTCACATGAGTACGATTCTTTAATTAATAAGCATGCTATCATTGGCGTGATTTAATAGGCTTGATTTACTACTAGCCTCTTAAAGTAAAGGAGACGGCGTAAGTTCGACCCAAATCGGGATATTGTGATTAAGCAAAGATATATGGCTTCACCTCTTTAAAATTATGAAGTGGGATTCAAAAATGATTTAGAAAGGGGCAAGGCACTGTTATGCACTATTATTGCTAGTACATGAAATCCAGTCTGCTTTAGAAAATAGTTGCCAGTCTATGCTTTTTTCTCTTGACTTTAGTGCTGCCTTTGACACTGTCCATCATAATTGTTTGTCTATTACTTTTTAAATAATAGACAACAGCGTGTTGTTGTCGAGGGGTATTTTAGTCCTTATTGTAGAGTATATTCTGGAGTTCCTTAGGGTAGGTTCTTGGGCCTTTGCTTTTTTAGTCGCGAGCGAGTCTATTCGTGAGCGACTGTACATCACACTTTCGCTTTTTTTTGTTTTTGTAATAACATCATAAATATTCGGCCGTTTCTAACGAAATATGAAAACCTTATGTTGTTTTACATTCTATTTCGAATGCTATAGTTGTTAAAGTTCTCCTAAGGTTATCCCGCGCATTATTTTGTTTTGGCAATAACATAATAACTATTCGGCCGATTTTAACGAAATTGAAAACATTTAAGTTGTTTTACATTCTCCTTCAAATAATATAATTTTCAAAGTCCTACTAAGGTTAGCCCTGTAATTATTTTCTTTTTACAATAACATTATAACTATTAGGCAGATTCTAGCGAAATTTGAAACTCTTATGTTGTTTTACACTCTATTTCGAATGCAATGGTTGTCAAAGTTCTCCTAAGGTTATCCCGCGCATTATTTTGTTTTGGCAATAACATAATAACTATTTGGCTGATTTTAACGAAATTGAAAATCTTTAAGTTGTTTTACATTCTCCTTCAAATAATATAATTTTCAAAGTCCTCCTAAGGTTAGCCCTGTGATTATTTTCTTTTTTCAACAACATCATAAATATTCGGCAGATTCTAGCGAAATATGAAACTCTTATGTTGTTTTAGATTCTTTTTGGAATTATATAACTGCCAAAGTCTTCCCAAGGGTAGTTAGCCCTTGAATTATTTTGTTTTGGCATTAACATCAAAACTATTCGGCCGATAGTCTGCTAGACTAGACTAGGCTATAATATGCTATACTATGCTAGGCAAGCCTAAAAGAGGCTATACTATGCTAGGCTATTATAGGCTAGGTTATGCTAAGATATAATGTTCAAGGATAAGATATACTATGCTAATTTAGGGTATAAAATGCTATGCTAGGATAGAATATAGTATGTTAGGCTAGTCAATACTAAGATATACTTGATTAAGGTATAATAGGATTTAAAGGCTATACTTGTTGTCGATTGTTAATTCTAGGTTAGGTTATACTAAGCTAGGCTAGGCTAAGCTATGCTAAGCTCTACTAGGTTAGACAGTGCTATACTAGGCTATGCTATGTTAGGCTAAAGTATAATAGTCTAGGGAGGGCAATGCTCTGTTATGCTAGGTAATACTATGTTAGGCTACGATAGGCTAGTTAACCAAGGACATAATAGGTTAGGCTATGCAAGGTTATTCTAGTCTAGGGTATAGCATGCTATAATGGTCTAGGATATACTATTGTATGCTATAATATGATACGTTTGGGTATATTACGTTAGATGTGGTTATGCTAGGATAGAGTATACCAAGCTAACCTATATCATTCTCGGCTAGGCTATCCTATGCAAAGATATATTGGCTAGGCTATAGTAGCCAATACTAGCTTGCATATACCAAACCAGGCAACTCTAGGCGATACTAGGCAAGGATCTGGCGTGTAATGCAAAGCCATCCCTCGTTAGGCTTGGCTAGGCTAGGCTATTTTAAGCTAGGCTACACTAGGCAATGCTATGGTAAACAATACTATACTAGGCTAGTCTAGGCTATACTAGGATATGATAGGCTAGGCTATACTAAGCTTAGTTAGGATAAAGTAAACTATACTATGCTATATACTAAGCTAGGCTAGGTTAGGCCAAGCACAGCTATGCTATTCGATTTTTGTTTAGGCAACCTATGTTTAGCTAGGTTTGGCCATACTATGCTAAAACAGGGTAGGTTATAATATGTTATACTTGGCTATGGTATGATATGCTATATTAGATCAGTTTAGGCTAGGCTATTCTAAACTATACTAAGCTATGCTCTGCTAGACAATACTACGCTATGCTAGGCTAGGCTATTCGGAATAAGTGAGGGCACGCGACCTTTTGGTCAGAAGACCTTGTTATATTATATAATAATGAAATGTGGTTTAATATCACTGATAAAATTCTAGCATATGCTGATAACACCTCTCTCTATGCTCATGTTCCATCTCCTGCAATGGGACAGTGTTGCAGACAGCCTCACTGAGGATTTGAATAAAATTAATTCCTGGTCTCTTTATTGGGGGTGTGAAATTGAACACTAGTAAATCTAAGGTAATGTTTGTGGTGAGTTGTTCTAGATCTCTCTTACCTGAAAATCCCATTTTTCAATAAATGGAGCTTTGATTAACAAGGCTGACTAGCTCAAGTTCTTGAGAGTAACTCTAGATTCGAAACTCACTTTTGAAACGCATCTAAGATACATGTCTTGGGATATCTCGCAGAAATTGGGCATTATCCGGAAATCTAAGAAAATCTAACAGGGGGGGATAATGTTCTTCGCAAGTGTTTTTTTCTTTTATTCTACCTAATTTTGAATATTGCTATGCTGTATGGAGTTATGCTGCAGACTCTCATCTGAGATTTCTTGATCGGGCATTTAATTTTGTAAAATTTTAATTATCAGATTTAGATTTAGATATTAGGCATGGTAGAGGTGTTGGAGCTCTTTGTATCTTATTTAAAGTAGTGAATGATGTGACTCATCCTCTGAATAAATTTTTGCTGAGATTTTAGCAACCAGCCAGAATCACTAGTTATTCTTTGACTGCAAATTCCATGTCATTCGACATTGGTCGTCATTCTAAAACATCTCAGGTTTCTAAGTGCTTTTGACCGGGCATATCTAGATTGGGGATACTTTGCCCACAAATATTCTGACTGCTCCTACGTTTTTGACTGCTCCTCTCTAATTTGTCGCGACTGTGGCGCTGTTTAATTCTTCTTCCTTACTTTACTGCAGTGCTTTAACCTACACTGACACATCTTAGGGGTATAATTTCCTAAATTTTCAGTGTGAAACTTTGCATGGTCTATATAATAATAATAATAATGTTGTAATCACTTAAAAAATTCAAATTACATCTTGCAAGCTCCAGTAAAATTGGAATATGTAGAAGTTTTTCATAGTTATATGCTTCAGGTAAAAGCATTCATTGAAATAAAGTAGCATAGTTTTTCTTTTCGAACGGTGAAAGTTACTTATGTTCATGAGCTTCTTTGAAAATGTAATAGAAATATCTGCATTTGTATTTGTTTATTATTGAATGAGCCTGGAATTTTCTTTTTGATAAAATCAAACCCATATTTTAACGGATAAAGTTTCAGTAAAGAACCCACTTCTTATCTCTGGTAACGATTCCGTGCAGAAATGGCTCAATAAAACTTCGAATCAATACAGATAGTTATTACTTGACACGTTGTAAACTTAAGTATTCAGACAGTTCATCTGACAACCAAATACCAATTGTGTAACGTAAAATAGCGCTAGATGTACTAGCTTAAAGAATGTCAAGACATTATCTGTTATTTTTAATCAGGTTGAACCTTCTTTAAGGTTGATTATTTAAATGAATTGTAAAATATTTCTTGTTTCAGGCATGTTCTTCAGCGGACAGATTCAAAATGTCATGTTTTAGGGAAGGTCAGTTCATAAATTGCTAGAACCTTAATTTTATCTTGAATTTCTTCTATTAATCCAATGCCAATTTTCAAAAAGAGAACTGATCAAAGCATTTACATCCATACATATCAAACATAGGTAAATAATATTTTCATTTATCTGGTCTAGATTACCACACCTTAAAAAATATTACACCGATTTAAGTTTCTATTAATTTTGACATTTTGAAGAGTACATTTCAAATATCGTCAAAGTGGACTATACACATTTTAATGAATTATTTGAGGAGGTTTTAGTATAGTCTTATCTATTTTTACCTTTCTTCTGTTTTTAACTTTTATTTGCTCTCTTCTTGCCGCCAATCGAGAACATGCCGGCCAAATCTATATTGTTGACATAATTAATGATTTCTCGTAAAGAATTCGTACAATGCCTATCTCCTGTTCAGGATGAATACCTATTTTTAATTTTTATTTCAGGACACTCTGATGTTTCTTTTTAACCTTTAGTTGATTTTATTCTGCTGTAAGTTGGAATTCATAAATATTACAATAATAACACACACTAAAATCGAATGCACATATAAACAGATATAATGCGGAATAACTGGAGAAATGCTATGGAATCATCAATAATTCATCTGCCTTCCTCAGATAGCTAAAATTGCTTACTCTCACAAATGTTTTCTATTTATGTAAATAAGTGAGAAGCAGTTGAGGAGAAAACTTTTCCATTGTTATTTGTTCAGGAACCAGTTCGCTGATAAATAGTTTTGGGTGATAAAGAGAACGCATTTGAAAATTGTTTAAATAAAGTTATCTGAGACTTACACTATTTACATTTTAATTAAGGTTGATGTGAAAATTAAAAAATAGGAAAATTAAAAGTCGTAAATTAATGAAAAACTTTATATCTCCATCCTCAAATTGGTACTACCGTATTAGGAATCATAGGCGTACTCTTAGCAGCAGTCTTATTCTAAGAACCCGTAATGTAGCAAAAAATTAATTGTTATTTTTTCACGAACTAGTTGAATTGATAAATAGATTTGCGTAACAAATCTACCAGGCAATGACTACGCCACTCCCGCCTACGGGGGAAGCTAGCGCTTGGCTACTAAGATTAAAATTTAAAATATAAAAAAAGGCAGCCAAGGCTAAATTTTATAAACTTTCTGAACTTCGCCAATTATAATCATCATCAATACGAACTCTATAATTTAAGAAGGGGATTTGTTTTAGTATTTGAATAATAATTTCATCTTAGTTTGGTTATGACTTATGTTTTTTATCAAAGTTATTTCTAATAATTCTTTTATAATATCAAATAACGAAATGGTGAAGTTCAGAAATAAATATAAGTATGGAAATTTTGTGAATTTTTTAAAACCCAGAGAATTACAAATGGGGAAGTTCAGAAAATTTATTTTTATACATGTTCTTTTATAACTATATTTAAGCAACGAGATATTTTGAAAGGGGGAAAATTGAGTTTAGATTTCCTTTTTAATTATAATTATAATTGGCGAAGTTCATAAAATTTATAAAACTTTAACCATGGCTGCTTTTTTTTAATATTTTAATCTTAATAGCGAAGCGCAAGCTCCCCCCGCAGGGAAAAGTGGTGAAGCCATTGCTTGTTCAATATTATAAAAGAATTATTAGAAATAACTTTGCTAAAAAAAAAGAGGTCATAACCAAACTAACATAAAATTATTATTCAAATACTCAAAAATATCCCCTTCTTAAATTAGAGAGTTAGTGAAAACTTTTAAAAGCTGTTTAGATACAGGTATCCGAAACTTACACTATTGACCTGTAGGCAGGGTCATCAAATCAGTGCTAACGTAGTATGTACCTTCATTGTAGTCATTTGCGCATTTTAAGGCAAAGAAAGGGCGAGGTAGCAGCAATTTCATATTAAATCAGCTAATTTTAGGCTCATTATTCGCAAGCAATGTCCCAAATAAGAGATATAAATTCAGGTAATTTATGACCAGTGGACATACTGCAATAGGTATTTCAATATATATCGTGAATGATATTCTAGTTTTTTTTTAAGTGAACTGCTTAGTTTTAAATCTGATTATTTAATATTAGACTTCTTGTTTGTATAATATGTTTCATTTCAACTGGGTATCTGCAATTTTGCATACCTTTTTTGCTAGGAGAGAACTGTTGAGAAGCGGATTAATCTCTACGCTCTACTTATATCAGTATGGATCGCAAGGTTTTTAAACATACTTGCTTTGCATGTGATGGTGATAATTGAAAATCATATTTGGTTGTTAAGAGTTTTCATAAAAATACTATTTTATTATAGAGAATGTATTCAAGTTATGAGAAGTGAAGATGCCTGGAATTTATAAACAAAGATATAATTTAATTATAAGCCAATGTAAAGAGATAGGGGCATAGTGACCTTACTTGACCAATAATAACATTTTATGCTCATCACCCTAAAGATATTAGGCCAGGAACGTATCCAATTCTGCAAAGGCGTGATGTGTCATTCTTGCTAATAATAAAACGTAACCTCATTTGGTTAAATTCACAAAGAACTCCTGTTAAAAATCGTAATTCATTTAAGTTGTGCAAAGGTGAGTTTCTATCTTTAATTGAGATATACCTTGGTTGATTCTATCCATGCTTTATATTTCTAAAGATTCTTAGTTTATTTCTCTGGAAGCCTAGGTCTCTCTTTATAGAAAAGAACTTTTTGTTTTATCAATAATATTCCAAGGATTTATCCCCAGTTATTCCTTGTGTTTGCAATAGATAAGTAGTTATATCTTTATCAAATCGCAGATCTTGAATCACCTTGACATTCCTATTAGTTGCCTCATGACGTTTGTTTTGGTCTTTTATGGAGGTATGTATGACAGGTCATATCATCAACTTCATCAGCGGAATCTTTCAAAATGCTGAGCAATGGCCTATCCAAGCGGTTTGCAGTGTTCAATTTCAAGGCAGAAGCTGAAACATTGCTCCCGTCATTAGATAAAATTCATTCTTCCACCTTCTGTGAGATTACCTAGTTGGTTTGAAATTTAGAAAATTGAACAGATTAGGATATATTGGGGAAGTTCGAATATTACCTTCCAGAACAATGTCCTTTATATGCAAATTTCTCAAATATTGTATTATTTTTTATTATTTTGTTCCCTTGATTGTGCTCTTATCCCTGTAATCTTTTATTATTTATAAAGGTTTTTCATAACATTAATTGTTCTTGTTCTTTGATATATCTTCATTTCTTTCGTCTTTTTATGTATTTAGTGTGTATGATTCACCTTCAGTCATTTAGAGGTTTGAAATGCATAGGTTTGCGTTTAAAGCTTAGATCCATGTCAATTTAAAACATAATGCTAAAATCTCTGATTATTTTATAACTTAATTATTCCTACTTCATTCATTTTTTTATTACCATCAGGAATTAAAATCTAGTCTAAGTAAATATACTAATTCTTGTTCCGGAAGTAGTTTATGATCGTCTCTTATTCATAAATCCTCTAACTTCTACTTTACTATTGTTCATTATTTTCATCTTTGAAATTTTTATTTTCTCTTTCTGTCTAGTGATAATTTGGTTAATATTTACTCAAATTATTTTAGACTTAAGCTAATAATACTAAATTATTACCATGGCGACGTTATTAATATATCTACACTTATTTCTGATTCCCTTTTAATACAGCTTTATACTCCGTGAATTCTTATCAAGGACCGCTATAAACAGCTTTGCAGAGAATGGATTTCTACTTCTTTCTCCCAATAAGATATATATATATATATATATATTTATCGCCATTTATCTTTAATCTCTGCCGTATTTTTGTCTCTCAAACATACATCAACGAACATTCACTTCAGATAAGGCTACCACCCCAGAAAGTCCATTGGTCACGCTCACTAGCTATGCACATAATTACTCTCACTCTAGTACAGCGCTACTACAGTTTAACATAGTCACACAGTCAGTCAAATCACCTCAGAAAGCACAAATTCTTTAATTTGTCTTCTCTTTGTGCTTCATCCACCGAGGAAGGACTTTTCAACCTACTAATTAACTCTCTCAAGCAGTTCTCCGTTAGGTTTCACAATTCTTTCAATTCACATTTAAATTTACTGCTTCCACCGAAAATGGGATTTAGACCACAGACTCCAGTCATTCATCCTAATAAACGTTGTTTAAAATAAAGTTAATTTTATCCAGTTGTTTATAAATCCATATACGAACTTATTTGGTGAACACTATAATAAATGAACTTTAATCCCGAACTGGGATTCCTAAGCAGAGAAAAATAATTGTTTTATAAAAAAAACTGTTAACCCCCACCACAATCAAGCATCAACTCTCCCTCTCGCTATATATACATATAAATATATATATATATATATATATATATATATATATATATATATATATTTGCTTCAAGATAGCCTTTAACCATTGAAGCAACTTCTCTTGGATGGTATAATTCCATTTAAACTATATTTAACGGTTATTTTGAATTATTTGTATATACAGGGTGATCGGGCTAAATTTGAAGGTTTGCATAAAAAGACCATCACTCCTTTGAGATAAATTATTTAAAAATTAATTAAATATAAACACAAGATGGGGCCCTCAATTTTTACTACGGCCTCAAGAAAGTCACGCACATGGCGCATATTTTTATCACTGAATCCCTGGGTATATCTTTAAACACCTCGTTGATCCTGCCACCAACTCTGGCTTGAAGTTACATGAAGATCAGTTAGTGTCTTTTATAATCGCTCTACTCACGTATTTAATCCATCGGATTAATATGACAGGAACTAGGTAGTAAAATTGGGGCTAGGGATGTCATAGTAATTCACTGACATCCACTGCTGAATCTCCCCGGAGGTATGGTATTTCAGCAGCAAATTACCCCTCCTAGGGTTTGATGATCATAAATACCAACAGCTCTCAATATCCGGCTGAATTGCCCTAAGAGCCTGCTATAACATTTGAAAAAGTATCGGCTATTTTTGGCCATACAAGACTCCGCTACTCGCTATAAGTCCGTATTTATGGTGCATTTGATTTTCTGATGGCCAACAATAGACTGATTTAATCATTTCTAATTGATAAAAAATAATCACCTTAAAAGATCTAAAGATTTATTTAATTTATATCTTGTATTTTATCTCACTTTATTATAATTACATAAATATGAATCACCTTTTACCTAATTTTCCTTGAAATAAACAAGGTTGTCTTTAAAGACATATTATGTATTCTTATTTTGCTATATCCATCTGTTCTTACTTTGATCTCTGCTGAAAATTACTTTATTTATTACCTCAAACACAAATTCTTGATCACCAATTGCTTTGATGTTTTAGAAATTGAATTTCTGTCAAAGAAACATTTCAAAGTATGGCATCAATGGAAACTCCAGTCGTTTAATTCAAATGAAATCTTATTTGGAATAGGAGGAATTCGAGGAATAAACAGATCCTCTCCTGGTCCGTAGCCACATGAGGTCACTTTTTCTATCCTCTCTTTCTCACTGTATAACTCTCCTCCACCCTTTCCCCCTTTCTCATTTTCCGATTCTCTTTCCCCTCTCAAATTCTTTCAACCTCTCCTTCTCCCCCATCTTCCACGTCCTCCTCATCTCCTCCCTCTGGTAGTTTAAGAAGCCCCCTGAAGTCCATTAGTGTGTAAGAAACCTACTCGGATTTGAGAAACTGGTCTTATGTCTAAAAAATCCACTATTATAACCAAAACACAAGTGAGGTTTAAGAAACAAAAAGGTATGACATACAAATGGAACTTGCGTTTTCATATATATGTAGATTAAGTGAAATTTCACAATGAGTAACACATAAACTCTAAGGTATTTTATTGACACATTTTACTGTTAAATAATACTCATTTTAATATGAATGCAAAATAAAAAAATTAAAATTTCATTTAAAAATTAAATAAGTGGATATGAGAGCGTGCGTATATTAGAGAAAAAGCGTGAAAGCTAAATTATTTAATACCAAAATGTATGCGGTAATTAAGAGAAACAGCAGAATATATGGCATTCTGAAAGCATTTTAATATGAACGCACTAAAGAAATTCTCATAGGATTTAGGTTGAAATATCTACAAAATTATTTGAGATGGAGGCCAAAAGTATTAGTTAAAAATTTATACCAGATGAAGTTTCTTGTTAGGAATTTAATGGATTCTTTAATTTTATCTTTAAACACACAAAATCTTAGAGGCTCCTCACTTCTAAATGAGCTAACTCATCCGTTATGCTGCTTTTGAGTTTAAATAATATTTCACCTATGTTTTGGGTCAATAGACAACAAAAGTAAAGATAATAAATTATATTTTACTTTAGTTATTTACAGTTAAACACAGAAAAATATACATAATTGGCATTAATTAATAACACTTTTTTAGAATTTTGTCCCCTTCATCTAGCGGTGTTCCTTCATCCTTCTCTGCAGTACCTTTCATTTCTTTTAATAATAACTATTCAAACTAAAGATTAAAGTTTTATTTTTTCAATCATTTTACCATCTCTTTATTATGAAATTTATATACTGCTATCAGAGGAAAGTTTGATAAAGGAAACATAAGGAATAAGACGTGTCTATATATCGCTACCTGGCAAACGCGTTCTCAAACTTGAACTTGAAGAAATTCAGGGCGATTAACTTTAGTTTTTATTTTAAACCTAATGTAATGCAGTTTACATCAAATTTTATTTAAAATGTACCTAAATGTTTGTATAAACAAAGTTAAAATTCTTTTTTAAAATTCTTTTTGATGAAACTATAGTGATATTTCAATAATAATACTGGCAAATTACGGAAATCACAATTATAAAGTAGATATTAACCGAATGCTATATTTAATATACTTGGAATTACATATTTTTAATCTAGCTTAATTTAAATATCATAACTTGTTGATACGAATACAACGTCGTTAGTCTCTCTTGCGGAGCTACTTCCTATTTGTTGCTTAATTTTATTTCCATCTCCATCTAATCTCAGGCTTATTTTTATTCTATTCTTAGGGAGTGACCTTTTCCACGTGTCAAAAATCTATAATGAAGAACGTATATTTGTCCACTATGCATGTTATGTACACAAAGTTGCTTGCATATTTATTGTAATATGTGAATCGTGTAATTCTATTTAGAACGAATCTTACTGCATGCAAAAGATAAATGAGAGAAATTTTAATATAAACCAAGAAATATTGGTTGCCAGGGGATAAATTGCAAAATTCAAATTATAAATCACATTTAATAAAGGCCACAATTCGTTGATAAATACCTAATATTTTGGCTACTTGTAAAATATTTTGTGGCTTATAAAATATAAAATAAGCAATAAATCCATTTTTAGATTAAGAGAAAATATAGACAAATTGGTTATAGAAACTCCCAGATTTTAAGATTTTGGAAATTGTAGAAAACTTTTAAAAACTTTTAATTTTGTTAATAATATCACAGCTTATGCGGGTTATATATTTATATGTAACTTTTCTTAGTTTTATATGAATCAAAGAAACTCCCCAAAACTAATCTTATATATATAATTTTTATTAGGAAAAGAAATAGGGCATACCATATATGCCAATTGTTTATAGCAGTACTTGATGAGATTTCGCAGTTGATGAGGCGGGATTTAAAGGGAGTCAGAATTAAGTGTTAATATTTTAATAAAATTTTCCCTGCTAATGATTTATTATTATTTGCTTCTGTCTTAACTAATTAGAATAAATGGTAATCAAATTATCACTAACATTTTTGCAGTTGAAGTCAAAATATTCATTGCAAAGATAGCGATTGGCTCTTGATAGAAATATGGAAAACGAAACTAGTAGAAATATTTACTCCAGTAAATGATCGGAAAGCTTAGAGTTATTTCATAAACTGACATGAATCTATGTTTTAAATGCAAGATATTTAATCGAACACTAATTTAGGATTTTGTACCTTTCATATTGTGATCTAATTTTGCAATTAGTTATTCCAACTTTCATCTCTCCATAAATTTTCCTTGCTCTAAGTGTTTCTAATAGTATTGACTTAAAATACGGAGTAAATGCTTCATGTTTTTAAAGTTTATAATCTTTTTGATTCTGACCAATTTTCCTAACCTTATCATATAGAACATTATATGTTGTTGTGTGCTTCTTAAAAAATATTAGTTAATTTTTATATATTTTCACTGGATCGAAATATTATCTTGAAAAATGCTTATTGGCTCTAGGTTTAAAGATTTGCGGCATGTAATATTTGATTATTTTATTATAAGGTTATTATGTTTTGAAATAATCCATATCAACTCTCTGCCTTTTTCCTTGACGTTCATAGTGGGTAGAAGAATCATCTCTTGCCAATGTCCAGCAATAGTCTGCAAGCATTTTTGTACACCATTTACCCTAGTACCCCTTTTCCATTGTTAAAATATCTCGGTGAAACCTTTTACCATGTTCCTCACTAACTGCCCTACAGTTCGCTATTAAAAGTCTAAGTGTGAGTCCAAAAAGTGGATTTTAAGTGACATGTTTCATCCTATGTCCTTTTAAGCCTTGCTGAGGTAGTACAACAAATCTTCATAGTTTCCTTTCCTTCTGTTTCCGAGAAATAACTTTCCACTAACTCTCTTGCTTCCCAAGATGCTTTCTCCTTCCCTTGAAGAGACTGACTAAAAGTCATTATCTTTAAGAAGCTCTCGAAACTGAGGACCAATGAGAACTGCTTTTTTTATTTTATCCTCGCTCAGTGATGGGAATTTTGATGTTAAATACTTAAATTCTTGACCAGATTTGGCCATAACTTTTACAAAATCTTTCATGAGTCGCAGTTTTATATGTAGTGAAGCTAGCAAACTTTTGTTTGGTTTATTGAGAGGTAGTTTAAAATAATTTCAGCCTAGGCTCAAATGATTAACGAGTGGCCAGTCTCTCTTGTTATAGTAGGAACCCCTTACATGGCTGTCCCATTCACAAAGAAACCAGCAATACTTTATGTATCCGCCTGCAAGCCTATTACAAGAGCAACAACCTTTAAGTCACCTTAGAGCTGATATTTATGTTCATCATATCTTATGCATTGCAACATATGCCTTATATTCTTGGAGTTTCTTTCATATGTGGTACATAGCCCAAAGGAACTACTGGTTCACTATAGACGTTGTGAGGTAAGACACCTTTCAGACTTGATTTTATAACTAATGAAAAGCCTTAAGTGCCTGGGTTCGTATTAGATGCCAAGTGCTTCCATCAGAGCATTAATATTGTTGCAGGCTACTAAATCAACTTCCATGACGAAGAAACCGTTGAATTCTTGCTGTGGGTCACGAAATTTTGAAACTTTCCAATAAGCTGATATGAGATTCTATTATTGAAGACGAGAGCCTAGCAGCTCTTCCTTATTCTTGGGTAGTTGTAGATCTCTGACAAGTCATGGAATTTCCCTTGTCTTATGAGATGTAGCCTAGAGGAGTGTAATTCATTCAAATTTGGGCCACTCTGTAATCCAGCAATGTCAGTGTTCTCTGCTTCCTCTTCACTACTTTCCTCATCTAATGCAAAGGATAACGAAGTTTGAGCATCAGGAACAGTTAAACCTTTTCCATGTGGAACAAACCTTTTTGTACTGGAGTTACCATGCAAAAATAACA
Source organism: Ceratothoa steindachneri (assembly GCA_963969495.1). Classification (NCBI taxonomy): domain Eukaryota; kingdom Metazoa; phylum Arthropoda; class Malacostraca; order Isopoda; family Cymothoidae; genus Ceratothoa; species Ceratothoa steindachneri. Next base: position 45,571,805 of record OZ018331.1, read on the forward strand.
ATTGTAATTATGTTATGTTGGCTTCCCTCACGTCATTGACACAGCAAAAGGCATTCCTTTTCTCTTCAGGTTCAACCATTGGAGAAGGTTAGTAGCACAAGTTCTTATCCTGGTCACTAATCTAGCATCCAAGATATAAGTGATAATCCTTTCTAACCATAGCAGTTATAAGATGCTTCTGTGATGCAAATATCACAACACCACAAATGTAGCAGAAGTTGTATGCCTTATTCACACAAGTACGCAATATTTGAAATTAGAAAACAACAAACAATTAGAACATACCAGAAAATTCATTCATTAATCTATTATTACATATAATACAGAGCATTAAAGCTTAGCAAAAGTATTTATATCATTCAGTAGGAAAGTTGAGTGAATATAAAATGCCTCAGAAGCATATAAACAGTTTGCTAAATGATGTTTATTATAAGTTTAAAAAGTGTTTACTAGGAAAATCACCTACCTTTAACCTCAAAATGTAAACTTGCACAGCACAACCACATTATATGACTGCTCGAACAATACTGAAGGGCAGTGAGACTGTGAGTGTGGTAAGAAACATACTGCCGCAAGCCTGTTAGAACCTGTTGTGACACGTAGGTATATCTTGAAAAGTAGATCTAACAAACAATTTTAACCATGTTATTCATTACCATTGACCTAATATTTGTTAAAAATTGCTACTTTGGTCTCGGGAATCTTTTGGTTGTTGATCAGTGTTACCATCTCTTTCCAAGGGATAATATGGTATGATCTATATCAAAATCGAGTGTGGGTAATTATTTGATATTAAATAAAAGGTTGATTAATTTGAGTGATAAACAAGTACAAGATTATGTATAAGTTTGAACATATTCTTTTACTATAATATTTACATAAATAAAATTATTATGTTACTCGGTAGTTCACGTACATTGAAGAGATTATATTATGAAATTATTTCATTTAATAGTTGGTCTAATGATACAATTACAAGGACCTAATAGCAAAATTATTAAAAGTTTTATTTCATTGAATTAGATGTATCTATCTAATCCTCCTCCTAGCAAGCCAATGATCTCTTACGCCTCTGAATTTGATATTATTATTATTCCATTTATTTTCTAATGTTCCTTTTGTTTTTTAACCTCATGTTGTTCAAGCTCACTTTTTAAAGAACATGCAATGAGATAACAAAGGTGGTTCTAGTTTTATAAAACGCTCTCCAGATCTCAGGATGTACAGTCTAGGAAGTTAGTTTGTTCAACCTGGTCAACATTACAAATATAAATCTTCTCGTTTTATTTATACACCTCATTCCACCTTTTTTATACCTAACACTAGCTATTTTCTGATTAAATAATAAAAAATCCTTATCTATCTATTTAATCATTCCTCGAGCAAGAGAATGATCGTTCACGCCTATGAATTGGATATTATTAGTATTACATACAATGCAGAGCAGTTTTCTTACCATTAATATTTGATTATTCGTTTGTCTATCCAAATTTCCACCTATGAATATATATATATATATATATATATATATATATATATATATATATATATATTTACATATATAAGTTTTGTCTCAATTTCCTTGGCCAAATGATAAATGCAAGGTATGAAGCAGTAAGAAAGCGATGAGAATTTATGTTAGTGTGTCTCAGCATCAGATCATTTCGAGTCAGAGTCAATGACGAGTAGCAAAAATTCATTTGTTAAAAGAATGCGCTTGCACACGAATTTGTGTGTCATATGACGATCTATGTGTATAGTATATTCAATTTGTAACGTGTGGCCTTCAGCCACACCATTCATTTTGCTTTTGAAATACAGCTGTCTATAAAATACCATATCTGGACACAAATATGGTTTAAGTTCGAAACGAAAAGAAATGATATTTTTCGCTCTCCGTTTATTTGCTTTTCATCCGAAGGACATGTTTGTTCTGCTAGCTTATCCGTCATCGGTGAAAATATCGAATAGTTCCCGAAAAGAATTTGATTCGGGTTTAAAGGGAGAAGTAATTCTGTTTTGAATTCGTTTTCTCTTCTTATTCTTCTTTTAAAGAAAGTGGAAAAACCTTGAACTGTAATCAGCTTTGAGTTTTTCTACATAAAAATAGATAATACAAGTTACCTAAATCTGATTGCCGTTCATCATTTCCTTAAAAATTAGAATTTTTTTCTAAAAGAGCCATGGTCTAACTTTTGAATTTTCGCCTCATCATATGAAATCTTTTATTATTTATCAAGTAGTTCTGACCAGAAAATGTCGTTATTGTACGTATTTTGTTTAACGCCTAAACAATCTTTTACTACAAGTATTCACTCACCATACGATACCACGAGGCCATTTGACCTTCCGGCTGTAACACCTATAATTTTAGCTTCTCGACTTTAATGCTTGTAGCGGGAGTCTGTTGCTTCTTTCACAGATGTTCACTTGCTTGGTAGTTACCATTCTATGTTCAGAACTTCCTTAAATAAATATCAAGGCTGTAACACCTACAGTTTTACCTTTCTGACTCTAATACCTGTAGGGGGGTTCTGCTCTGTCTTTCACAGATTTTCATTTGCTTAGTCTTAACCACTTTATGTACACAACCTCTTTAATTATATTTGAGTGATGAAGTTTCTTTAATAATGAACTTAAAATTCTAGAAAACATAATCGATTGCCACTCTATGAGATTGTGATTTTATTTCTTAAATTGTACACCACCTTTTAAATCTTCTTAACTTAGTTCATCTGGTAATTTTATCAGTACCTGATTCTCAAAAATCCTTACCCTAATTTTAATATTATAATTTTTTTTTCCAAAACTTTAAGTTTTTGATGCCTTCTTTGATTTTGCCTTAATTTCTAAAAAATAGAATTGTAAATAAAATACTGAATGTTACTATGTGAAATCAATAATTCTTCTACATAAAATTCAATATAATATTCGTTTTAAAATAAGACTAAATATACGAAGTTATACTCCCGCAAACATTTTTATGCAAGTAAATACAGGTACATACACATAAATATACACAATAATTTCTACGTTTACATTTATAGATCGGTTATAATATGGACAGATAAAATTTACTACACACAAAAAGAATTCTTTAGGCCTTATTTTAATTTTTACATCGTTTTTCATGGTTTTTCATCAGAGAAATTGTATTTTGAATAAAAATGGCTAGATATTTTGGGGGGCATATTCATAGAGAAGAATTTATGTCTGTTTTAAATGTAAATTTGAAATAACTACTCAGCATGACGTGATATGTATAATATGTTCGTGTTTGTCTGCTATAAAAGAGTGTTAATAAGCGCAAAGTGAATTAATTTTCAGCTTCTCTCTGATTAACTTCTTGAAGATAATCTCAACCTTAGACTCTGCATCATGGCTTTTCGTTGGGCCATTAATGCTTGATAAACTCTTTTGATTAAATAATTATCTTATTTTTTTTAGTGCCATCAAGATACGTATGTTCTTTTTATTGACACGTTAATTCTTTCTCCAATCAATCTCAGGAATCTTCTAAAATATTTATTGTACCTTCGATAAAAACTGAAATACTCGAAAAAAAATTTCATTTGGATATGTTTAAAAAATCTTTCTTTCGAAATGTTTAAACAAGAACGAATATACTTAGAGTTTTAAGAAAACAAATAATCTTATTTCTTACTTATTGACAAAATTATTTTGAAATAGGTAGACCACGCACCAAAATTGGAAGTTATCTATTATTCATACCAAAAGATTCAGAAAGGGAGAAAACATTAGCATATTGCATGCATATCACGAGTATACATTAGAATTTGGATATATTAAATGTGCGCAGCATTAATAATTTCATGTATGCATGAGCGGAAAAAGCTCTATCAAGCTAGACTTGAGATTATCCAACGCTTAATCTCATCGAAGCGGCCAAGAAGATATAAAGTCTACTCTATCTACTTTACGGATTAAAATTTCTTGTGAAAAATTCATTTAAATTATTTTAGAATTTATAAGATTTTAATTGGCAAAGGATTTCTTTATATAAAGAGCTAAAGCAAAAGTGAGATTATTATCAAAATGTACGAAGGGTTAAGATGGAGATATTTGTCCGTTTTAGAGATTTAATTCACGAAAACCATTGGGTTGAATTGAAATTCTCTTGTGAGGTTCTACTACGAACCTTTATACCGTGTTGAATAGATGAAGAACCCTAACTTTTGTTATATATCTACATATCTTTGAGAAGCCCAATTCGTGAAATTGGCATAAATTTATTCCCAAAGCTAAACATCACTAATGTAATTAACATAACGTCACTAGATTAAAATCTTTAAAGTTTTCTACTAGTTGGACCTCCTATTTAAATATCCGCACCAATGGACATCTGCATTCCTAGTTTAAATGGAAGAAGCTTAAAAGAGGTATTTGTGATACCGAAGCCTAAAACCTCACCTAGTTCCCGCTTGGGAATATCCGAGCTGCGATATATCGAACTTTTTTGACATACCTTTTGAGGGAATACTTTTTAAGGCTTTTACCCCTCTATTGTATAAAAAAATTGTATGTATAATTCGATTATGCGTATAGGTTTTCCACATTTGAATTATATAATATTATGACTAATGAGTTAAGCTCAGTTTGCATCGATATTATTCTGACTCATCTAGATTAGCACGTTATTAGGCAAAGAACTTTTCTCTCCCCCCTCTATTCACTTGAATTTTATCCTCTTTCTTCTTATAAAATCGTATGTATTAACTTTATACCAAATTTTCTTAGCAAAATGATATAATTTGCCAGATTGCGAAGCACGCCATTAACGCTGTATTGAGGAAGATTACTAAATATTTACTACTTTACCTTCACGCATTTCTCTCTTATATTCATTAAATCTTAAACCCCCAAATGACTATAAATTTACCGGTCGCATACACTACGTGTGATCCGGACGATAACGATAGGGAAAAGAGGCATAAGACAAGTTTGGATAAAGGAAATAATGCTTGCAAAGATACTACTATATTAGAAGAGGTGGAGTGTTTATAAGAATTCAGTGCTAAAGGGTTTATTATTTTCGTTCATTTAATGTATGCCATTCATACAACTCATACATAAAGGGGAAAGAGATGAAATGTGATGATATTACCTATAATGCGCGTTTATATATTTATTCTTGTTAATTAGTTTGTTTATTATTTCTGATTAAGGATTAAAATTATTTATTTTCACTGGTGATTTCCCCTCTTATTCTTAAATGAATCATCCATAGGATTTTACTTTTGTTTTAGTAATTTCATTACCCAACTTACGTTTTTAGGGTCTTTTAATAGAATCTTTGTTGATTGAGGTGGCTTTAGTTTTGTAGGGAGTTACGTCTTTTGGTATAATTTTTAATACCAATTCTCATACTATGATGACTATTTGAATAATAGTTATGTAACATGGGCGTGGTTTTATAAGCTTGAGTTGAATAACCTGGAGTTAACATCTATGCTTGAACGTGGATTTAACTTTGGCGTGCTACACCATATAGGAATCGGGGTAAGAGATCCTTCCAATGACTAACCAATCTATGTGGCTTAACTTTATCAAACTTCTGAATCATCATATTTGCAAGGATTGATCATCATCTGATATTTTTAGCCAATTCCTTACTCATGAATCAGCCTTACGCAAAATCCCTTGATTGTGTTGATGTTAAGGGATTACATAATAGAGTTCATTTGCTTTTTGTTATGTATACTACTAGTTAAAGGGTTTCATTATGTAAATTTATGTAATTGTAATATATATTTATTTGTAATGTATATATTTATGTACTTGTGCATCTATTTGTAATACATTTGTAATATTTATTTGTAATGTAATATATATTTATTTCTAATGTATATAAATATATACATTACAAATAAATATATATTACAACAATCTCCAACTGCTTTAGTGATTATCCATAATACAACCAACTAACCTCCTCCCACACAACCAACTAACTTGCTACCAATACTTATTTAAGTTTAAATTTTCCCAATTTTAGGCAGATCACCTCCAACCACTTAACGCTCTCCTACTGGAAATGATTTGCTCTAGATTTTAGGTAATTAGTCAATCAATGTGATCTATTTTTTGTGTGATTATTCAGTGTACTACTACTCCAATGTAAGTCTCTTATAGTTGTCAAATTTGGCGCCCATGTACCTTAGACCTCTCTTTCAACGTGTGATAAGTATTATTAAGATTTTTTATGTGTATGTATTGTATAAACTGTTTATTTGTAAATATGATATTCATGTTTCTTTAAACCTCATATATATATATTTATAACTTTAATTAAGTAAAAGGAGAACTGCGAAATTACAAGATTTGACTTACTATTTAAACTACTCTCATTTTTGCTGATAATAATAACTATAATAATAACCTTAATATATTAATTTTTGATATTTTCTTTGTTTTGCCTTAACCAATACTAGGCTATGCTATATATGAAGGAATACTCTAGGATTATAAATAATCTTATAAGATTGATTGGCATAATTTGAACTCTGATTTAAGAAAGTAATGTAACTTATCATTGTTACTTGACTATTTGTACACATTTGAGGTTTCTTAAGACTGGCATAGAGTCCAGCTTAGCCTATAATTGCCGTTCTGTAACCTCGTTTTCATAACGAGGTTTTTATTATTTTCCTTAGTGGTGTAAGACTTAACCCTGCCACAAAACATTTTCACTATTCAATAATCTATTATTTTATTCTAAAACCTTCAAATAATATATTTTTGAATACTTGTTTCCAAGGAAATAACAATTAAATATCACCTTTTTCTAATTTTTATACCATCCAAGTATTTCTTGATATAATTGGTATACTTGTTTTTAGGTAGGGAAAATAAAATTAGAAATCGGCATAGTTGTTCTCTTCTAATTAACAAGAAAGGGAAAAGGTAGAAAAATCAATGACTGTGAGTTTTAACAAGCAAAATTATTAATAATGTAATCTTCTTTCTATCAATGACTGCAGCCTAATGGGTAGATAAATTTGATATTCCTTGTTTTAAAAATTTATCGTCTTTACCCCTACAATATTTTGACACGTTTTTCAACGTTTTTTTATTTCTAAATATTTTTCCACATAACAAATGATGTAGTAATTGAGAGAAGTGATAATCTCTAAGTTATAAGTAGGGTAAGGCTAGGAAATGTATAAAGTCTTCTTATCCTAAAAAACCTAGTATGTGTTAATCTTTCAGCGTGAAACCTTGCAGTGTCCTGATGGCCATAATAAATTTATCCCGCCCCAAAGCTATCAAGGAGGCGAAAATTAACCTCTGTATTATAGTCTTTCTTTGATTTATTACCTTATAATGCTCAACTCCAGCTACGGTCAACAAAAAGATTAGAAGAGATTAAAATCCGGATTTTCCTGTATGCCTCGGTTCCTCATTTACTGATGACCCCTTCGTTTTACTGTCTGAAGCAGCACACATTTTATGGTAAAAAAAACTGAGTGCATGAAGAAATATTGCTAAACAGATGAAGATGGAGTATGTATTCCCTTTTTTGCGCTAAATATCTCATACCTTAGTGATGATCTTATTAAATAATTTCTATTCAAAAAATGATCATGCAAAAAAGTGGTTCATCTTCCAGAACTTTTAAACTACAGCTCACATTAATGATCATTCAGTCGATCAGGATATACTCCTCGTATAGTATTCAGTGCCAGCGTAGCAGTTTTGTCAAGCAAAAATGATACATTAAGCATTATACAATGTTTAACTATTTAAAGTCTTTATCTTTCTTAGACTTAAATATCATCACACAGAGAAAAAATATCATCAACACATTTAGACGTATAATTAAAGCGCCGTTAATTACGGTCTTGTTTTAATTGTTTCTCTTATATCTTTAAGCGCGAAAATACATCATTATTTTCGGTTTGCTCTAATATTTAATTCTATTTAATTATTTGATCAGTATTCTTACCTATATGTATATAAATCCAGTATTTTTATCCGTTTTGAGCCTCATTACTGCGTACAAATGGCTCACTTAATCGTTTATTATATCTCATTTCAGGGGTTAATTTTTTTTTTTAATAAGTATGAATATATGTGTTGTATGATAGCTGACTTCAGCTTAATTAACCTTTTCCCTCTCATCCTTAATATATTGATTTTCTCCTATCCCGGCGTTGTAAATTTAAGCCCAATACTCTTTTCTACAGACCGATTATAGTTTATTTCTCCTATCTACCATATTTAGGATTAACTCTATTCCCTTCCCCTACCCCGAAACATAGCTTATTTATCAGTCTTCTTTCTATCGCTGATATCCTTGTTTGATTGTATTTATTTGATACCCACTAAAAAATTTATATCATCCATCTTCTTTCCTTTCTCCCTCGATACATTTTTCTCGTGCGTTCACTCTCCGGTTGCCTCATTGCCTCTCACTTGCAGAGCGAGATCATTGGTGTTTTGTGACTCATAGAGAGAGGATGTGAGACCTCCCGTAGCTCTATCATCTCATCGCTCTCAATCCACAAAAAGGAAAGATAGCCGTTTTTATCAACCTGTGAGATGGCGAAGTGCTTTTTAAAGGAAGTCACTTTAAATTTCGTGCTAATGAAAGTTTAAAAAAAAGTTGTTTTCGATAATGATATAAATTATATTTTATTGTTCATTATAAGTTATCTTTAGTTGCAAAGCGTCTCTGGAAGAAAAGGTTTTTAATGTGTGATTATTTTGAATTTTATAATCATATTAATAATGGCTAAATTAAATTGAGCGACAATCTCGCCATTCGTGTGACTCAATGATTTTTTGAGTGTGCCACTCGTATTTTAAAGAATTATATAAGTAGAAGGTAGAGCTTTGCGTTGATACTTTCCAATATATACCTTCGATAACCCGTAATATTATTAATATTCAAATGTCTTTTTGTTTTGTATTTTGATATACATTCGGGTAAAATTCATAATAACAAACATAGATACATTTACAAAATGGGAGTGTTATAAATCTTTTATATATATTTTATAAAGAAATATATTTGCAAGAATTGGTGGTGTCTTTATTTCATTACATTTGCATTTTAAACGAAGTATATTTCTAATTTTGCGCCTTAATCTTAGAAAACTATGCCATTTGAACTTTACAATTTCAATATAGTGCGTGTCTTAATTTATAGACTATTTATTCATTATTAGTTAGATTCCCCAAACTTTCAGGGCAGAGGTGAATTTTAGGAAAGCAGAATATTTGTTATTCTTTATAAAGTAACCCCAAATAATTATGCCAAAAGTTATGGTTATATGATTTTACCTGGAAGATATTTTTGTCTTAAACTGAATTGAGTTTATATCTTCCTTTGAAGAGATGATAAATATTTTAGAAAATAACTAACCTCAATAGTTCTATTTTGAGCGCAAAGCTCTATTCGGTTAAAAGAACTGTTTGTAAGAACAAGAGTCTATCTCACTTTTCATCGTACCTGTATCTTCTTTTTCTTGAGTGTCAGTACCACAAATGTCGAGCATCTCTTGAAGAATATAGTGGTAAATAATTTGTGCTACAAAACTGTCTTGATTTATCATTTGGGCGTCAACTAGATGAAGGATATACATATGCAAGTCCAAATATGAGTGAAATAATAGATTTGGAAAGATTTTTAGCGTATAATCAGTGTTTGTTTTTATCTGTCACTTGCGAGAATTGTAAAGATTTAGGAGCAGAAATTCTCCAGAAGAAATTGATTTTTGTTATGGTTGTATCAAGGAAACTTTCGGTTTATGTGGAGAGAGTTGAGGGAATATCGAAAGTTGATAATATAGTTTCTAAAGGGTAATTTATTGAACCCATTCCAAAATAATAATTTTTTGCATGTGTTATATGAAAAATGACTTAATCTTAGAAAAATGTTATACCTGTCTTTTTATGACATCTTTTCAAGGACTATAGTGATTATTTTTAAATTATTTCAATGTTTTTTAATAGATCTATAATGGATAACGTGATTTCTATTTGAGCTAAAATTCTATTAGGTTGTAAGTGAATGACAGCTCTCGCATTGTGAGAGGGTAATGAATTTATTAAAGAACGCCTGGCAGTCATTGAATTTAATAATTAGGTAATCTTTTGAATGAGATATGTTGACGTGTTTTTCCAATAAAGACGTCTGTGGATATGATATATTAGAAATGAATCTAAGGCAGTAACAATGATGTGGTTCACTTTCAAAGAAGTAATCAAATTTATACCTTTAATTAGAAGAAAATAAGGAAGATATTTCCATGCCAAGACTACCTCTTCATAGGAATAAATGGAATCATACAATAGCAGATGTCGAACCATCCAAACGTCGAGCTCCACACAGGCAAGGTAATTAAATTAATTCGTAAGAACTCCATAGGAGATTACTAATACTCTAAAGGTTTTTCGAGTTAATGGTTCTAAAATTAAAGCTAAGAGTTGAATTTTCACCATTATTGATCTCCCATTCACTCTGAAATATATGATAAATGTACAAATTCAAATAAAAATTCGAAAGATTTTTCCTTTGGATTCTAATTTAAATTTAAATAGGCCATAATCGGTGTGTAACAAAGAGATAAATATAACCTAGATATTCAAAAAGTGAGTATTAGAAGCCCTTAAACGTTATATATATAATGAAAGGAAAGATGATCTTTCAAAAATCTAGCCTAAATTCTCTTTATCTATTGTTCATAACTGCAACAATTTAAAGTAAGATCTGAATGTGCTAAAACAATTGAGAGATTATCACGAAAATTATTTCCCAAATAGGTAGAAAACTTACGTACATTCAAAAATAATTACTTAATAGGCTTATGGCATAAAAGTTTTAATTAGGGAGGCAATATAATATTGAAAATAATGGTATTGACTACAAGTTAGCTTATGTTTTCTCTTATGCCAATATTATTTCTTTTAGTAATTTACGGGTATACATTGTCCTTGAAATAACATTTCAGTTCAAACCGGCTAAAGACAATATATATAATAACTTGCATCTTGGTAAAACTGATAGCTTAGTCATTTTCCAATCCGTTTTAGTTAATTGTAAAATCATATCTTCCCCATTAAAAATTTTGGGGACATTGGACTTTTTCAACTTGCTTCACTAGTTATCTTTGCCCATAGCTATGGGCAAAATGAGAGCAAAATATAACATAATATTGTTGACAATCACTAAAAAATATCGTTGCATACTCTCATTGAAGTATAGTATAATATAGACTTTAAGTGTGAGAAAAAAGAAAATGAGAAAATATGAATATATAAAATTATGGAACGATGAATATCTGAAACTGTTTACCCCGTAGGCGGATGCTAGCGCGTCAAAGTGTGTTTAAAAATAGCCCATAAAAGCATTAACTTCATCAACTGAGTTTGAATTTTTGCCATAATAAATTAGATTGATGACTAAAGTTGAATGATCTTTCTTTTTCTTTATCAAATATTCGCTCAAAGAGAAAAATAGGGCAAATTTGTTTACCGCTCGAACTTTATAAAGTGAGAGTGATAAGAAGGATTAAACAAAAAACTTATTACTTTAAATTGTTTATGGTTAAATTCACTTATGAACAAAGCGATCAGCTAATGAAGCCTTTAATTTGTACGAGGCTTCATCATCAACACTGACCTCTTTCGCTTAAAGTGGGGTTGGTGAGCATCATTGCATCCTCGGATATGAGTGGATGTGTTCCAAAAAATCCCAGTCCCTTAATGCCCTTACTTTTTGGGCTCACAGACAAAGCATACTCTTGTGTGTGCAACTTCTCAGTCCAGCAGCTCATATCTGGAGTTAGTCTCATATTACGACACGTTCCGGGAAAATGATTGTGTATTCGTCACGCCTCACTTAACGGAGAGGACGCGTGGTAAGAAAGATATAAAAAAATATTAGTTTTCTGGGGGCTGTTCTTTAGATAGGAAATCTAGCTATAGCTTGCATTACTCTAATATCTCTCTCCCTGCTCATTCTTCCCCTTTATTTTGCGCCTTCAACCGTAAAATAAATATCTTCCTCTTCTTTATAACTTTATACAGTCGATGGATGAGAGTATGTGAAGATGTAGTTGATTGGACCGCGCCATAAAAAATCATTTTATTATTACCACTACATTATGTGCGATGCTTCTCTCTTTTTCCAATAGAATATTTTTACATATTTAGGTCTTGAATAGCCGAAATTTAAATCACTCAGTACAAACATATTAACCAGGTTCCTCGTATAAGATCAACAATGCAAAGTTTTGAGCTTAATTTTGAGGTTTCATTGAATAGATAACAGAGATTTACTTCGAAATCTCCAAGAAGAAGTCAGCACTAATTTCGCCCCCTGTTTAGATTTTATAAACATATCTCAAGATATCTAGAAAAAACCCGTTAATTCTCGCATGTAATGATTTGTTAAAGGTATAAACACCAAAAGCATATCATAATAATTCTATGAATAATGTTTCATTGTTTTTCTCTAGGAGCATTTTTTATCTAAATAGATTTAGCTTAATTACTTGATTACACTATTGATTCTAGCCATTTTCAACCCAGAAAATGAATCTCAATGATTCCTAATCATCTTCAATTTTTAAAAAGTTTTATGAATGTTTTTCGTGTGATCTTTTCATGTGTTGATAAAAGCTATGCCTAGTTTGACCCGAGCGTTGTAATTTATAAATAACTAGATATCCACTCTCTATAGCAAAATAATATCATTGACAGTAAGTTTAATAATTCAAATTCTTCTGATACTGTAATCATTGGTATTCCATTAAAACTTTCAGAAGGTTCTGAATCTCCTTAGAATAATTACGTGTTTTTTTTCTGAATTTTTTGGGCAGTATACTTGATATAATCACAATCAAGATCTTTAAAGTTTGCATCTCGTTGAAATAAAGAGTCACCAAGTCAATAAGACGACTAACAGGGAATTACATAATTAAATCAATGGAAGGAATAATTTGCTGAAAACGTAATTCATACCTCATACCGGTGAACTGATTCCTTTTTATTGCCAATCAAGGCAGAATATATGTGATAACTAAAGAAGAAGCAAGAAAATCTAAAAATATCAAGGCTTAAAGACAGCAAGTTTAGGTGTTCCAACAGCAGAATAAAAACAGAAAATAAGAAGAAAAAGGAAGTTGATTCAATCTTGCTTTACTTCCTCTATTCAACATTTGCCGAGTATGAGTAATTACCATATAAATCTATCCGTTCTTTTACCATGAAGGCAATTTAATCCTCCTTCTTCTTCCGCAACCATTAGTAAGGAGCAACTTTTGGCTTTCCAAGTCCCTTTTCACTCTGTTCGACTTAAACAGGAAAGTCGAGTTAAGACAGAGAGTAGTTTATCCAATATATTCTTGTTTTCAGGATACAATGAAAACTTAATCAATCTTTTACTACGGCTGATATATATATATATATATATATATATATATACATTATAGATCTATAATATATATATCAGCCGTAGTAAAAGATTGATTAAGTTTTCATTGTATTATTTGGGATAAGCATTTTCTCTCCTCGTACTCTTTCCGATGAAATACGATTTACCTGCATATTTCGTGACTTTATTCTTCCAAGTACGACTAAATTTTTAGCATCGTTTTGACCCAAGTTTACTTTTATTAATAGTAAGCCAGAACACATAAATATGTCTTACTTGCCCGTAGCCTCGTTTCAAACGGTATCTCTATACCTGATCAACATATCAACTTCCAGATCAACATATGATTAGAAATTTATATAATATTACTAGATTTCCTTTGATTGCCACCAGTGATATTCCAATTAGGTAAGTTTCTATTCCTATTTTCGAGTTATATTTTTCTGGTGATGCTACTAGGTTAATGTAACTAAAGTTCTGGTTTGTTATGGATTTTTTATAGCTTAAATTTAAGTTTCCAAGAAATTTTTATTGTGTTGTCATTTAGCACATTGACTACCATTTATAACATACATGTTATACGGTATATCTTTTTTGATGACCAGGATGAGGCGATACTGCCCCTTTGGATTAGACCCATCAACAATATTAGGCCAAAGAATTTTCTAATTTAATGAGCAGTGGTAGCCTTCCACTTTAGAAATTTTTGATTGTGATTTTACTTGTTTAGCACTAATGGATTAATCTGCATACCCATTCGTGTCTTCAACAATTAGGTTGATTACTTGTTCATCCAAAAATAATGAATAAATTTCAATTAGACTTATAGTTGGAGTTATTGGTATTTGAATTCCAGATTTTCGTATAAAGCCTACAGTCCTAAGAAACTTTTCCATTGTATATCCTCATTATTGAAGTTGGTTGTCGCAATATTTTCTTCTTCATCATCAATATCCTCATCTTCATCCTTAATACAGATCTGTTTTAGTTGATCATCAATATCGTCACGTTCTTCTTCATCATTATCGGAAATATTCTCATTATGTAGGAATGTTGGATCCGCTACATCATCATCATAATCTGATATGACGCTTTCATTATCACATACTCGTGTATGTTTACGAAATTGAAATAGTACATTGATAATATCTTGTTCAGAGACTAATTTCCTGGCCTGTTTTCACTTATTGTCAAAGAGGGCAATATTCTATATAGAATAATTTATATTTCATATCTAATAATAAATTTCACCTGAACTTTACTTGAAATATTATTTTAACTTTTATCTTTTATCTCAAATTATATGAAATTTTATCTGAAAAAGAAAAATGAAAATAAAAGATTAGAAAAAGACCTGGAAAAAAGGAGTGTAACATTTAAGTAATACATGGCCTACGAGAAACTTTATTACACAAGTATTATAAATGACGTGTGGGAAGCCTACAAAGCCTAATTGTATTACATAGATGTTACACGCAGCGCACAAATAACAAAAGTAACACATATAAAAAATGTTTATATCTATCTAATCTGCTGTAAGAAATAGGTCTTAATGGTACCAATCATCTACTGATGATGCAGATAATTTGTTTATGTAATAAGAAACAAAACAAATTTTGGCGTCCTGGGAACATGTTCAGAATTCGGCCTGGCATTTATAGTGTTAACTATTCCTCTTCTATTGCTACCCACAGCAAAGTATAATTTATCTTTCCTTTATTGGTGATTTCTCTCCATCAAAATTTACCAGATTAGAGTACTAAGTTTATATTATCATTATTGATCCCAATTTTTCTCTAGAAATTTTGTGGTTAACTGAAATTTATTTACTTTATTTTTTAAGCTACGCTAACTCTTCCTTTTATTATTTTTCATCTAATTATTACTCTCCGCTTAGGGTAAGTCAAAGGCAATGTCTGATTGTGTTCTGGCAGCTCAAGCATCGTTTATCCTTATTTCAGAAATCGGTTAATGAGACAAGTATGTCCCGAATTAGAGTAGTAGTATGTCATAAGAAATCATAATAATAGAAGCACACTATCACGTTGATAGAACTTTCCGTTCTGATATTTGTAGCTGGTATCTGCATATTGTAAGAGAGATGCCCCTTTTTCTTATTTGTGCTGTCATTTCCGTTGTACTACACAGAATTTAAAACACACGCGCATAGTCTTTAATGCTGTCACAGTTTGATCTTATGTCAAGGTTGATTCTATTAAATATTTTGTTTTATTTGTTATGGAAAGTTCATAAATTCTTAATTTAATGCCCATAACGCTTCTAGTTGTAACAATTTGTGAGGGAACTTTTGGCTTAAGTCCTCGTGCTGTTAAAGCTTGTGTTCCTTTCGGCAAAAGGATGTTAATTATTGTCAAAATCGGCACATAAGTTAGTATATCCGTTGCGTGTATTGATCTTTGTCAATGCGTTTTCAAATGGCTAAAGATTTACTTATAAATTTTCTAAAGTAATCTCTTACTTTCTTTCTTAAATTTAGGTCAAGGATACTTGTTTGGTAATTTTCATGGATCTACCTTTTCCATAGTTTCTTTGGCTGGTCTGGCTCAACTCTCCCACCCTCATTCTAATGCTTCCTACGATGGTTTTCCACTTTATTTTATAAGAATATTTATTTTAATTTAAGCATAGAGAAAACTGCACACCGCGAGCATGGTTTATATAACCTAGGACTATAAGGCACCTCTTCAATAGTTTGGGTCATGGCTAATGACCAGCAATGACGTCTCTTTCAGAAATTCAATATACCAGACTTCACAGTAGGTTTAAGCGCTATGGTACTCGTCTTATTCTGCGTTGAAACCGCAAACGTTCAAAAGTTGGAAACGGATGCGCACTTTTAATTAGCCTTATCTACCAAGGTTAGGCAAGAAATATTATTTTTTTAGATATCTTCAAACGAAGCCGGAAAATAGGAGTATAGGGTATAGGAAAATAGGGTATTATAAGGTATCAAGAAGTAAAGTAAATTCTATTATGGTAGTCTTTAGAACTTTAGGAAGATTATGAAAACTCCTAAAAATGCATTTACTTCTCGGCCGTTACTCTAACATCCCCTTTATTGCAGGAAACATAGAAATAGTTTTTACTAGAATTGCCTTTTCAGGAAAAATTGCGTTTGTAAATTTAAAGAAAATAAAAACAGAACATTAATCAATTAGTTAGGATTGGCGTTCAGGGGCCTTAAATATCTACTTTCAAAACATCAGTTTGGATATTCCCCAGGTTCTTGATGATGATTAGCTAAAATACAGAACATAAATTATGTTAAATAATATCAATGAAAAACAAATCCTGATGGTACAAATTAAACTAAAAGCGGCGAATCGAAAATGGATGCGCAACGAAAAGGAAAAATAATAATATTTTTTTACCATTATTGGACTTAGTAATCCGCAATTTTAGTTTATTTTTATTTATTCATTAGTTATATTCCTTAATTTTGATTTTCTAACCTAAGAATATGTGAATTTTAGTTTTATCTGTCTTAATATACTTTAATATTGAATAGAACTGTAAGAATATCTGAACTTATAGTTAGAATGTCCGTATTCAAGTTCATTCATTGTCGGGCAAAAGTTATGATACTAAGCATCAAATAGCATCCACGTTGCGGAAGATTCTAAGTTTTAAATAGAGCAAAAAGTTATTATTGACCCTAAGAATTTAAATTATAGCAAATAATGAAGTAGTTCTCCCCTGATGGCATTAAATCATTAAATGACTCTAGAGCATCCCAGATTGACTCGTTAAATAAATCAATAAATCATAAACTTCGTGAAGTATAAAAATGTCAAAAAACGAGGGTTCCACCTTACTCTCAGGAATATTAAAAAGAACACTTACGATTAATTACTGCTAAACAATATTCAATATATTGGGAGTGGGCATCGTTTAATGTTGTAAGAGATAGCCTGGAAAGAGGTGTGATATAGCTAAAGCTTGTGATATACCTTGCATGGCAGAGAATCGAGGGTGGGGGATTGGTTTGTAGAAATATACAGTATATGTCTCGACTAAAATTGACTAGGCAAGGAAGAGCCTCTGCAATGGGCCGCCCCGTGTAGAATTATAAAACTGATACTAGGAAGAGTGACACACACTCCTGTTCGAGGTGATCCCGGCTGTCTCATACTATATTGAGTCTCGAAAATTTTACCCCAATTACTACTTGATTTACCAACCTTTTCACACTTAGTTAGCCACCCGCCTATGTAAGGGATAGTCCCCGACTTGCTTTCTGAGAATTGGATGGGGAAGAGTCATCTCTCACTTTTGCTGCGTTAAAGGTGTTTGGTTTCTTACAGACCTGTAATCTTTCTACGCATTTTTCTCACTTTAATATATTTTACTACCTGTCTTCTGAAAAATACTATTACTTGGCAACAGAGCATAGCAAACTCTAGCGGAAATTACCCCAAACTATTTGAGGATTTCTAAAACAAAATATGACGCGACTAATTTTGACAACTGAGCCAACGTTGGAAGTAATTATATTATTACAAATTATATTATGTGTGACATTGATAACCTTGGTACAGCTGGCATCTGGGGAGGGGGTTGTATTCCTGCTCAGCCCCATTAAGAGAAGTTTACCTTCTCGCTCCTAAATGCCTACAGGTGGATGTTCATTTCCACTTTCATTACAGATTATTTCTTACATTATTATTCACGAAGAGCTATCGTTGGTATCGTTATTTATGTTTGGGGCAAAATTAAAAAATAAAATAGACTAGATTTGGTAAATGTTTGATCGATTTCCATATGTTATAAAATAATATGTTGAAGATGGAAATTAATATGAAAACACAGAAAATTCTAGCTATTACCTGATATGACAAAATGATTTGGGTGTGAAAGGTAAATTAAAATTCGTTGGTTGGTGAAAAGCCAACCTCAGGAACGGAGAATAAAGAAAGAAATAAAGGTGAACTTTTGTTGGACCGAAGAGAAAGATAGGATAATGGGGTAGGCTGCTGTGTAAAAATGGGGACTGGACAAATTTGGATAAATCTTTGTCCATAGAGGGAAGTACTGTAAAACCTCTCGGAAAATTATCCATTGACCGAAGAAACGCCAAACAATTGTAAATAGGCGTCCTAGATCTGGTTATATGGTGAAGAGAAATATAAACTGGGATATTTTATTATTTTATTGCCTGAAAATATCAGTAAAGGATATGTCAGAAGTGAATAGCATGGAATGTAAGATATTAAAATAAAATTCCTTCATTTAACGTACCTTCCTATGAATGCATTTAATGAAAAAAAACCTTCTGAAAAGAAATGAATGTTTCTCCTTCGGAAAAAAAGAATCCATTGAAGAAGAGAAAAAGGGGAAGACTTAGAGAAAGATAGCTTTATAAAATTTAAGCCTAATTATTGGACGGTAAGTTTTAACGATGAATTCGTGAAAAACAGATGAAGACAGTAGCTTGGGAGTTATATAATGGGTGAATATCGACGATTCTTCAATGTAGAAATTCTGGTGTGCTGCATGTGTAGGTAATAATAATTGTACAAGATGTTTATAGAACCCTGAGAGTTTTTAAAAATGAGAAAGCAAATGAAGTACATGAGGTTTTAGGTAAATCGTTCAAAATTTCAGTGGAAAAGAAAACAAGTTTAGTATAAACGAATCCATATAATCTATTGAAAATTCAAACACAAATAAAACGATATATAATTGAAAATCACATGACACTTGATATATAATAGATGTATATTTTAAAGGCCCAAAGAAATGAAAACTGCTAACACAACCCGGAACCCGGAAAATCGCTAAGGAAATTATGATTACGTGTACCATTGAAGCTTATGAAAGAGAAAGGGAGATATAGTAACAGAAAAATTGGGGGCAAACTATTTTATCCGTTATCAGAAAATGAACAAAGGAGTAGGATTTAAACCTGTGTCATAAAGCGCTCTTCACTAAAGTGACCACGACGCTCATCACCCGAGCGACTATCCTTTAAAATATACATAGAACGATATATATATATATAATTACAAAATTATTCCAAATGGCCACCATTGCCTTTAAGACCTTTTCTAGGCTGGACCCAAACTTGTTGCAGGCACTACTGAAGACCCTTGTCAAGCGATGATTTTAACTCTCAATGGTGGCCTCTGAGTTCTTAAAGTATTGCGAGGTGAGCAACCATATTGACATTCTTATTAACAAAGCCCTACGCAAAAAATCTACGGGGTTAAATTCGGGGTAATTGGGCGACCACAACTCAGGGAACCGCCGGTGTAGAACGTTGTTTAACAACCACGCCTCTGCCTTGCTTGCAATCTGTGCGAGAGCAGAGTCCTGATGGAAAACCTAAGGCCTTGCAGGAGCTACCTGCTGAATTAATAGCTTGGCTATAGTATCCAGCACCTAGATGAAAATGTCTGTATTGACCTTACCTCCTTGGGGGAAGATGGATGGAGACATAACATGGCCCTTGCTACTGACTACGCCTAGAACCATCAAAGACTCCAGAAATTTGCTTTTCATGACCACTAGCGCTTGCGATAGGTCTTCGCAGAGCCAGACCATTTTGACCTTTCATGTTTCTGTACTGTAGGAAAATTTTCTCGTTTGAAAAGAAAGGAAGAGGGCTTGCGCTATCTTTCTTGACTTCATTGATCAGTATTTATAACTTTACTCAAGGCTTTTCCTGTTAGCCTGCGTGAAAAACTGCCTTAATTTCAGCACGCACGAGTGGTAGCATAGGTCTTAAAGCACAGCTTAGGGGATGGTTTCCTTGCTGATCAATAGCGACGAATTTCCCGTTCCGCTGGTGTCAGAGTGAGGTTTCTTACAATATTTTTAGCGGTAACTTCGTCACTATTCTCAACCTCATCATACTTCTGATTCACTTCGTAAACGATGTTACTCGTATAGTTAAACATTCCAATCTCCTCCAGTCTTCTCTCGACGCGCAAGACATCGAGTATGGTGTACCGTATTTCAGGTTCAGCTCGCATTCTTAAAAGCAACCGCGTATTCTATTACCCGCATGAATCTAAAGTCTTACTAAAAAGCTCAAGGTCAAGTAACTTGCATTGGTGTTGTCATTCGCCTTTAGGCACTCTTACAACCTTTTATCGATATACTTGGAACGGGCTGTAGATGAGAGATGGAATGATATATTAAAAATGTGTCTTTTTATTTGTGTTACTAGAACAATAATTACTCTTTATAACAAGGTTGGGAGAGAATTGTAAGATGATGGCAATGATTAGAAGGAATTAAGCATTGGGAATGATGTAGGCACATTGTAAGGAAATATTGTTAACAGAGTGAATGATATAATATGAACAAGTTAAGTGTAGATGCGTAGTGCTTGTGCTAATAGAGTGTTTGCGTTAAAGTAAAATGACTAAGGAATTACGGCATTGCTACTCTTAGAAAAAATAGTAGCATTATGATTGTTTATACGTAGAATGATGCATGTAACTACATACGCTCGCAGTATTGGGCATCAGTGTATCCACCTAGTTAGGCGACCAGTTTCTGTCTCGACGTCAGAAACTGCTCGCATAACTACGACCCAAATGAGAGTTAATCAGATGGGTAGTGTCTTTGTTGGAGTGTGCTCATGACCTGAGATCAGTTGCTAAGTGTGAGAGTGTTGTAGTCTTAATTGGAGTAATTGGCTTTATAGGAGTGAAGATGCCCTAAATTTGGCAAGCATGTATAAGAAAGAGTGAGGAAGGGTTTGAAATGTAAGAAGACTGAGAAATAGATCGTTTAACATTGATATCGTGTGGTATAAAGATGTAAACTAAAAGGGAAACAATTGGAAGCTTATGTCAGTGATAAATGGGAAGTAAAAAGGATCTAAGGGATATTTTGCTAGTTTTACCCCCGAATAATCGGCTAGAAGACAATAAAATGCAAGGGCAAATATGTCTTCATGGCTGTCTAACCTTTTGCTGTAGGTAAGATTATGATTACCTTGAAACTTAAGTAGACATAATTGGGAAAATTTAGTGTCTAGAAACTGGTTGCTCTTCCTATGAACTGCGCCCACCCTATTTTATAAAAGGTACGTGTATACTCTGTATAAGCATTGTTTAAAAGTATGTAATTTATGATAGCGGATGTATCTTATGGATTTATTTAATCCCAAATTTAATTGAATATTCTTTAAAAGATTTGAATGACTTTTTAAAACAGCCACGTTTTATTCCTTTAATTACTGTTGATTAATTTGATTAGATTTTGCTCGGTAAGATGGTACATCCTAAAAGAGACCTAAAAGAACTGCCATACGTTTAAAATTAAAAAAAATACAAGTAGGGAAAACGTTGGAAAATTATTTTTGATTTACAGGGTGCGCACAGTAGCGGATCCATGATTAAAATTTAGCGGGTGGAGCTAACCTAAATTCTTCCCTCTGACGAGTTTGAGAAAAGGGCATTGAATATACTAAGGGTTATCTTACACAGCATTGATTAAGATACCGGTATATCACACTGGAGTATTAAATCTATCAGATCTGTAATTATTTTGTTCAAAAACTGATAAAATTATGAATTGTAATTTTGGTATGTCAGTTAAGATATAATAGTGAATTTTTTTAAGGTGGGGGCTTCAGCCCCCTCAGTCCCCCATGTATCCGCCGCTGGGTGAGCTAAATAAACGGGTCTAAATTTTCATTAGGATTCATATCTTAAAAGGGGTTACCCTGTAATAACCTAACATCATTCGGTGCTTGTTCTAAATTATCAATCTCTTCCTCTCTCAATTTAACTGAAACCAAAGAGTGTCTACGTTTAGAAGCCAGTAATATTTTATTTTTCTTGTCTTCCATCAGATAAGGGAGTATCATGGATCAAAGCGTCAAAGTTTAGTAAATTTAGAAGGGCTACCTTTCTTCATGCAACTTCGTAAGGATCGAATCGTCTATTGTTGCCTTCGTTTTCCTTTGTATTCTTTTGTATAACCTGACATAATAGAATATGGTACTCGCATTCAAAGAAATCTTCGTTTCTATTTCTGGAATCACTAAAAAAGGTAGTTTTTTGTATAAAGGCCAGAAAACTTCTTGACACAAAGGCAACAGTCTACAGTCTAATATAACTGAGACATCTTTGAATATCTCCAGCATGCATTAAAGTTGTAAGTTTATTTAAATTCTTTGTTCTTTTTCTTAAGGAAAGGAACCGGAAGAGTGAAAATACTTGCCTTTATAAAGTATAAATTGTACGAGATTACTATTTTAAATTTATTTATATAGAGGTGTATAAAATTCATTACGATAAATAAATTTTACTGCGTTTATTGACCAGAGAATCTTTGTATATCATCGCCTATTTATTACGAAATTTCTAAGGTAAAACTTTTTTTCAAAAGCTTTCAACATAAGAGGGATCTTCAAAAATTCTTGGTGCAAAATGAAAGTTGTATTTATTAAAAATTAAAATAACACAAATGTCATTAATATTTCTCACCATAGTTTCCATTTGGATAAATGCACTCCTGAAAGCGATTTTTTCTCCTGAAAATTCTCTGTCTGAAGAACTCCTGGCTTTTTGAATTGCACCATATAGATAACAACAGGGGATTTCCAATCAAGTTTTGTTAAAAAATATTTAATAGCTCTGATGTCAAAGGTTGCTTTTCCATGAATAAAAAAAAACTAATTTCTTGTATGCAGTTAATTGCTAGCTGAAATACGGTGGAAGAATGAATGTTGTATTTTCAGGTATCAGCAGAAACCAAAGTAATTATCAAATGGGTTTGGAATAGAAAATTTTTGATAATCTTTTAAATTAAAGGGTGGCATCAAAATCCTTTTGAAGATCTCCTACACGATGTAAAATATTTGAGAATAATATAGTACAAGTTAGCGAAGTATAGGTAGGCAGTGCTACTCAATAAGAGAGTAATGATAATTGTTGAATCCTTTATGACTATTTTTATTTCCTTACTTACCTAACTTGCATAAAATGTGGCGGTGAAGGAAAAATGAGGTAACTGTTACTACAAATTTATCTAACATATATTCAAGAGTTTTCTTGCAGTGGCTCTTTATACTATACGACCTAGTTCACAGTCATTTAAGACTTTCAAATTTGTATTTCAACTTCCTGTACCTACAAATGTTTGTCGTTTAAAATACACTCCAATCAGAACATATCTTTTTAGGCTCCAGCTAATGGGCAGTCAATAGATATGTCTCACAGAGGCCAATTAACGCTATGAATTGGCAAACAGATGTGACATTTTCTATCCATAGAGAAATAGTTAACACGGCATATTTTCAATATTACGCGTTATTCAAACAGTTCTTCCATACAGGGCCAAATTTCTCTATTTGTTAGAATGGCACAGGTTTTAAAAATGAATAGCCTTTATGCAAGTGTTCTTGTTCCATATAATCTATTCGTTTTATGGCCAAAATAAGTATATACTAAATCTTGATGAGAATTAAATGTTAAATTATGTTTATCTTGACAACTTTATCAGGGCTTGACTGCCACCGACTGTTACGGTTGAGGGTATTATAGCTCTAAGTGTATTATTGTTAAGACAGTAAACTACATTTCATTGTCGCACTTGACATTATCCAAACAAGATAAAGATTATGGAACATTTTACCTATTACTTATTAGACTAACAACCAAATTAATCCAAAGCATCTCAATCTTTTACACTTCTCTTCATCCAAACATTTTACCTTTGAGTCTTTCCACAGAGGCATTATCCTTCATTAAAAATAGCATAATATCTTGGTCGGCATATTGTTTTAATATCATAAATTCCTTATACAATTTGATGGCTATTGAATGGTTATAATTTTCATGGATGGGCTCGAAGAACATTTTAATTCTCTTCATGAATAATAGGTCAATTATTTTTCATAAAATTAATGAATTAATAATTAGTTAATATGGCGCTTTTCAAGGTTTCCCTTGAACTCGTGTCTATCAAATAAGGATAACTTTAAAGAGGTTTTTGTATTCTCGTGGAAATTATAAAAAAGCACTATTATCCATGAGGTATAGATGGCTTCTAAGAACAATCCTTTTCTCAGGAGCTAGGATAGGTTTATTGAGGAGGAAGCAAAGCATTAATCGACGATAGATAATGACCCTATATATAAATAAAGAAAGTTATAGATGATTCTGTATCGATTGTTTACTCAATGAAGTTGGCAAAACATGAATTTGAAAGAAATAAACGACGCTTTCAGAGCGGAACAATGGCTACAAATCCACGAGTAGAGGTTAAAGAATAGAAGACTGTGTTCTAGTACGAAGAAAGAGACAGAAATCAAACTGCTTGTTGGTGAAGGAATGAAAAGTATTGTCAAAGCAGTTGTGGTCAAATTAAGAATCGATTCGGCTGAGATTAGGGAGAAAGAACAGTGAAGATTTACTAATGTTAGCAAAAAAGGTTTTACAGATTCTTAAGTGACTATCGTAGATGACGCCAAAATTATTACCTCGATCAAAAAAGTAATAAAAGAAGCGCCAAAGATAAAAAAAGGAGAAATTGTTTTGTGCGACTACATCTGAAGGAGTGCCAACCAGTGTGACCTCTGTTTTTCATGGTTGATCATGGGAAAGGTATTTGAGTGACATTCAATGATGATATTATAAGCGAATGGTAGATTTGATTTCTTTGTGTCTAACCAAATTAATCTGGAAAACATATTTTTATTTCCATTATCTTTGAAATTAAAAGATAAACCAATACTATACTAAAATACATATAGAAAGATGATACATGCAAAACATAACTGGGCCAAAAAAAAAACCTTTAAGATCACTGAAGCGCATCTCTACCTGCCTCATTTTCAATATGAGGAGATTAAAAACAAGAAGAAACACTAGCTCGGAACCTGCCCCGGGCAGTTCCAAGATACCCCAAAATTCATTAAGGCGTAAAGAGGAAGAAGAATGTGGACAACAGTCTCAAATGAATCTGAGAATTCCAGAAGTAACATAATAGACGGCAGCTAACTTTTACAGCAGTAGCAAAGATATCTGGCACATATAGTAAATATGATTCCGTGCTTTACCTATCTTAAAGCAGACTAAAAAATCTCCTCAGCGTCGGAGAAGGAAAAGTATCCTAGAATTTAGGTTAACAGCAGCATTAGAAGGACCCTTTTGAGTAATGGGATAGAGGGTTTTGGCAGGAGTTTGCAGGTTGGTTCAGCTTAATGTTGTTTTTTTATCATATAGCAAGTAGTAGCAAAATTAAATTCAGAAGGTACTTTTCCTGAAAAAAATAGTGTATTTAAAATATCAGTGAAGTAACGTAAAGAATAGGCTGGAACTGGCTACAAAGAATTGGAGGGGTCAGGAACACCAAATATATTGGGTAAAAGTGAAAATATTGGGACCTTCAACAAACAAGAAAAGCAGAGTTCCTTGAGGTCTGGTACTCCAACTAGTCTTGCATAAACAGACATATTGATATTTCTATTTATCTTAACCTTATAATTTGTTCTTAGTTTTTATTGACACATACTTTACCTTAATTACACTTACTTTACTAGATGTGATAACCCCTTATCTAATATTCACAACCTTTGCTAGCCTGACGCTACTTTACCAGTTGCAGCCTGGCTACAAAAACATGCATCCTTCACAAATGAAAACATGTGGTGCTGGATAGCAGATGTTGGAAATTCTTTCTTACCAAGTTTTTCACGCTCTGGATCAAACTCTAAAACTAGATTCCTCACGTTTAACTGGAAGAAGAACAAGTTGTTCCGAAGAGACA
Organism: Ceratothoa steindachneri; assembly: GCA_963969495.1. Taxonomy (NCBI): domain Eukaryota; kingdom Metazoa; phylum Arthropoda; class Malacostraca; order Isopoda; family Cymothoidae; genus Ceratothoa; species Ceratothoa steindachneri. The sequence continues at coordinate 45,597,960 of OZ018331.1, forward strand.
GTGACAGCTTGACACGACACTGACTGGATTCCATACTGGGACAAACCTTTCCTACCTATACACCCTTTTTAGGTCAAGTCGGTTTAGGGAAGCTCTAAGTGTCCATACTAACCTATTCAAGCAGGAGCCATATCTGAACCGGGTGGCTAACTCGACGCAGGCTGAAGCTTAGCCCGAGACGATTTAGACCCGTAAGAGCAGCGGCCTTGACTTAGGTTAGAGCAAAAACTGTTAGGGATAGGCGATAAGCAGGTAGGGAGGGTAACCGACTTGATGGCTGAATAAGCCGGGCAATAACCGGGGAATAACAGCAATCTTTATTTTACCTATAGTCTTACTCTCTTCCTTTTTTTTCTTAGTATTCTACATTAATGGAGAAATATAAGAAAATGTATGGATAAACAGAAGAATATGGACTCTGACAAAAAGGTCTGTTTGTGTGCCCAGAAGGGCGCGCGAAAACACGATCGAACAAATATTTTCAAGATTATTTACGGCGAACTAAGAATTATTTTGTTACGACTTCTCGACTACTCAAACTCATGTATTGCGCTTTGCCAATATGATGAAGATGTTGATAAACTGGTATCGGAGAGAGCAGCGAAAGCATTAGAGTGGATCGGATTGGAGGCAAAATACCCCACAACTAGAAGTTCAGAAAACACTTCACTGCCTCCAAGTTGACTCATGGACCAGGGAAAAAAATACAGAAGAGACCAAAGAGGAAATCGAGAGAGCTCAAATCTGGGCTAAAGTCAAAAAGTTTATCAAATTTAACGACAGAAGAAACAACACGAAATATACACATGTTTTAAAACTGATCTTCACAGAAACTAGTTTGCCAATGGAAGGAAAAGAGGTTGGCCTGTTAGCTTTCCACTTAAAAATTACACCAGATCAGATAAAAAGTGAAGAATTTATAAGCATCCGAACCTACTTTAACTTCTTTTCTTTAGAGAAGCATCTTACAAGAGACTGCCCAATTAGAGAAATTAAATGGTACTACGAGTGTAGCAGTAAACGCACAGATGGCGTGAATGCGACACCTTAAACAAGAAATGTCTAAACTGCAACGGGGACCACCTTACATTATTGATAGCATACCCCTCAAAAGAGAAATAATAAATAGCAAGAAAGTAAGAGCCAGATGGGAGGAAGAGAAGCAAAATATAACTTTCGTAAAGGTTGCAAAAGCTACTTTAGAGTAAATCCAACCCATTCATTATATTATTGAATATACTGGCATGTATTGTGTATGTTAATGTTCTCAATGTGGCTAAAAGGGGTTCCTTATCAAATGAGCTGAATCTTATCTTAAAGAATAACAGATTGGAACAGCTGTGGTTCCTGAAAACCCACCTTCGTCGGACATCCTCAACGTAAGCTACAAACCAGCATCAACAGATAAAGAAAGCTCCAAACCAAAACCTACAAGTCAGTCAGAGGATCAACATCTGTCGCAGACAGAACTAAAAGAGCAAAGGCAAGAGGAGAAAAGGAGCAGGAACAGAGATGATCCTATGGGAACAGAACCAATCCTAGTGGATAACAGCTACGGAAAAGCACTCCATCACATTAAGATGAAATACAAGAGGCCCCTCTTGAGGCTACCACCACCTAGATCCCTACAAATAAAAGGAGAAGAGCAAAAGTAAATTAGAGTAAAATCTCTTGCTTGAGAGGAGAGATCCTTTCCTCGAACTCTTTAAAATACTTATCGGAGGCAATCTGAGCATCCCCGAACATCTATGCCACATAGTTAAGAAGGAAGAACTCAGGAAAAAACAAAGCAGAAGAACAAAATCATCACCAGAAAAGAAAATCAGAAACGCCAAAGAAAGATCAAGTTCAGAAGAAAAAGACCCCAAATAATGGATCAAATAATAAAATTAAATATTATAAGTCACAATGTCTCAGGCTTATTTAAAAGAAGATCCGAAATTAATTATACTAAATGAAATTAATATCAACCCCGAGAAAAATAATATTAGAATATTCAACTATACAGTAATAGACCAAAACACTAATGCCATCAATTTCAACGGAGCAGCGATCGCAGTGCGAAATGATATAAAATTCAACAGATTGAAAGCTTTAGACGAAGAATACCTGGCAATTAGCATAAAACCAAATACAGAAAACCTGAGCATTTTCACAGGGTATCAACCACCAAAGAGGGACTATTTGTCTTTCCATAATTTCCTGGAGATTTTCGGAAGAAAAGATAAAGCCATATTCATTAGTGATATAAACGCCCGCAGTAGAGCCTCAGGATACACGAGTCAAGTCAATAAGACAGAAAAGAATCTCGGTGCTCTAGTAGAGAGAAAGGGTAATAGTAAAGATAGGCCCAGACTTCCCAAAATTCCTCGGCCCTAACAGAGGTACCAAACCATATATTGTACTGGCAGACCCAGATCTCTAGTACAATTATCTATTTGAAAAAAGGCCACCCTCAATCAGTGACCATAAGATGTTTATATAGAAGTTATCACTATACCCAATACAGGTGAACTGCCACCAAGGAAACGATACAGAACGGCTAATTGGGAAGCATGTGCAGAATAACTAGCAAGGCACATTCAAAACGCTTCATCCGAAGTTTCGTTGAAAGAAATAGAGCAAGCACTTGAGAAATTTATGGAGGCGCTGGTCAAGGCAGACGATAAATACGTACCGAAAACTACGTCAAGAACACTTCCGCACCCATTAAGAACAGCAAAAATTGCGGAGCTCAAAAAATCATTATGAAATAACAAAAAAGACCATTGAAAAGGAAGGGCTCTGAACAGGTGAAAGAGCCGGACTACAAAGAATAAAGGAGGACCTCATAACTGCTATAGCAGAGGAGAGGAATACTAGATAGAATCGGTTTGTGGAGGAGATGGACTCATAAATAAATCCATCAAAGTTCTGGAAAAAGATAAAATTAGCCAGAAAAAAAGTTGTACTAAATCTAGATTAGAATTAAATCAAAATGTGACGGAAATAAAAGAGCCCTAGGAGATTGAAGCTATAATACGTGAACATTACAAAAGTGTATTTGATATGCAACTGAAAGAAAATGTAATTGCGACGGAGAACACGAGCAAGTGGTCATAGATGAACTCGAACGCCATTACCTCGAGACTGTCCCCAACCATTGTGCCTTTATCGGAACAGTAGAAGAGCAAGGTATGGAACAAGCGACTCACCCAGAGTTAAAAAACTTCTTATTTAACACCAAACAGAGGGCACCCAAAGAGTCTGCCATTACCAGAGAGATTCTGGTCCATGCACCGGATTCCTTTATAGAAATAGAAAAAATAGTTACTTCCCTGACTTATTAAAAAAAATAAAAAATTATATTCCTGCTAAAGCCTCGTAAACAGCTAAATCCCCCTTGAAATGTCAGGCCCATAGATTTTGTTCAATATTCTGCATATTTAAGATCAATTGCTTTGATATTAATACAGAACTCAGCCAAGCCACCCATGGTCTTAAACAAAACTGTTGATTGCTAGCTCTTCCCCCAATTTTCTAATGTATGTACTTTGCTATTTTATTTAACTCATCAAATTCTATTAGGATTTTTATTCTCCAGCCTTTTCTCATTAGTTATCAAAAATATTGGCATTTTTTTAATTAAAATTAATTACATTTTTTATCATCTCTAACTTGAATCAGATTTTCCTGAAAACGTTTTAATAACAAGTGTAATCATATCAATAATATTTAGGAAGAAACTTCACCTAAATTGTAAAGAAAATAATAAAAAATGACGTTTTTCTATGCCCTGTTCCATAATTTACAGAGGAAATAAAAACCCTTTCATTTCAGTAAACTTTAGTTATGTTTCTCTAATTTAATCAAATTATTGTAATTGAGCGCACAATATAGATTGCTTTATAATTATAAATACGCCAGAATAATACTATACAATTAAGTAAACTCTTCATTACCATTATCAAATGAAGGAAAAAATAGTTTGACATTCAAAATATTTGGTTCTGGAAACTAAGTAACATTGTTTTCCTAAATTATCAAAAGGCAAAACCTAAAAAGGGTTTTCAATATTTGGTATTCAATCGAGTCTTTATTATGTTTGTTACACAATGTCAAATACACGAAAGTAATTTTCACTTAAAATATCTCTTAAATTAACATTTATTTATTATTTCGAGTTTCCTCGCACCAAATTGCTCCCTCTTGGCTTAAAACACTTTTCGGAGCTAAAAAGAGGAAGGTTCAGAATTTAAAATGAGAAAGAATCGTGAAATTTGGACATTCTTTGGAAAATAGGGGCACATCTTTCTTGTTTAATTTTGGTAAAATTGCAAGCAAAAGAATTGGAAAATTTATGATCTAGTATTGGGGAAATTATCTCTCTTATCTCTCTCTATCTCTTTATATATATATATATATATATATGTATATATATATATATATATATATATATATATATATATATATATATATATTATATATATATATATATATATATATATATATATATATATATATATATATATATATATATATATATATCCCTATAGGCACGTAGCGTAAAGGTGACTACTTTTGGATATAGTATTACATTCAATTATTAAATAAACAGTCAGATAAATATTGAGCGACCTCATTTATATATTTAAAGAAGAAAATAAAAATGGAACAATTAAATTTCATTTCTTTTACTCGTAGACTGGTTTTTAACAGCTTACCGTTTATGGTATTTTCGACCTTGATTGGCCTATGGTATTCAATAATTATTACTGTATTTCTGTTGAGTATTTATAGTCAAGGGGGACTCCATATCTCATTATGTCGGTTGGTCCCCGTTTTGCTTTATTTTGTTTTGGTAAAAACATTGTAACTCTTCAGCCGATTATAACGAAATTTGAAACCATAATGTTGTTTTACATTCAATTTCAAATGATGCAAATGCCAAGCTCCTCAAAGATTTCTCCGGGAATTATTGAAAGTTTTGCAGGACGTAAGATGATAAAGCAGAATAAGTGAGATCACTCGACATTTGGTTAGCAAACCTTGTTTTCGTACAATCATGTAAAATATCTCACACACATATTTTAATATGTTAATGTATCAGGACTGATTCAACCTAAGTAAATCCTTTAGTGCTTTTGGGGGTATTCCTTTCTTTTTTCCATTGTGAAGCAAGGCAAAGACTTCCATCTTCCAAGTATAAATATTTCTTTACAAACTTATAGTTGAAATCACTGGTAGAAGCTTCCATTATAAAGAAAATCTTTTCTGAACCATATTGCAATACACTCACCTAATTGAAATATCTTTCTTGGAGAGTTAACATACTTTAATTTGCAATTTTAGTATGATTTTTACTCTTATAGAAGATTGGAACGAATGTAATTTTCAATTTTCTAGAAGAATGTTTTAGATATTATTTATTAAAGTAGCCCCTCTCGTTAAGTTTAGAAATTTTGCAATGAGCAATTATACCTATTTTTTTAAGATTCTAAAAATATTTTTCAGGATTTGGGGGATATTCACCCATATTTTCATTACATCTAGGGAACATATTAAACCTCTTTTACTCTATAAATTTCATAAGGGTGGAAATGCAGGTACTTCGGCAAAATATATTCATAGCACCTATGCAAAAAGAAACTTTCAACAACCAAGAGGAGGACTTCAACCATAATATAACAATTTGAGAGGAGGTGAGATATTGAAACAACTTTGCATTACGAACTGTTAAACAACATTTAAAATTTAATAGTAATCTCTATTGCAATCAGCTTCGTCTTTCTAAAGCAGGTTTGGGCCAAAGGCGACCATCCTTAGTTAACATAAGCGGTATTATCCTGCTTGTTATCACTAAAATTGAATGACCAAAGATCTTTTGGAAGATCTTGGTTGAAAAATATTGCTTCACCCTTCACATTCTTCGGATGATGTTCTTTCTTATTATCACCTTTGTAGGGATTGAAGAGCCATTTGTATGTCTTATGTTGACATCAAGTCACAAACAAGGTTTGAATAGGAGTTGGAGTCATATTAACATCAAAACCTAAAGAATTTTACAGGCGTGGCATTTAAACCTTGTTGACAAATAGAATAAAGATCTACAAAGCAATGGAGGTTAGTTATATGATTAAATATTTCCATATCCATATTTAAAAAAAAATAATATATACATTAAAATCGGACATTACTTTCGTTCCAACATATTACATAAAATTTCCGAGGTATTTTAGAGTATTTTCTAACGGAATTTTTCTTTCATTCTCACTCCCTTAAAAGCATCATTTTTGGTAAGCCTGGTTGAAATGAGGCGTCTGCCAAGTTGGTAAAGGTGTTGTAAATCTTTCTCTAAACAATTTATTCTTCTTTTTTAGTACTTACGGTAATGGAGCCTCCAAGGGCGAAATTTTGTGTCCAAACTTGACTCTTAACGAAAAATTGAAGCGACAATTCATTTTAAGAAAGGAGGAACCAGATCACAGGAAGGCTACCCAAACTGACAAATGAAAATTGTGGGGTTTTAAATTGGGTTATAAAGTTTCGAAGCCTATATAGTTTGTTTCCTCATCAATTACGAGTAATTCACTCGAGTGAGGATGTTAGAGAGTGAAATAGCAAGAAACTTAAAAAAGTTATATTCAGAAAGTAATCCTTTGAAATACATAGAGATGTTGCTATTGTTCTTTCCAGGTAAAAGAAGAAAATCAATAAAACATAATAAATATTAAAAAACTTAAACAAATGGAGACAGATACTTGCTATTAAGTACTTTTCTTACATCAAAAGTCTTATTTTTATAGTTAAAGGCAAGGAAAAGTGTTTCTAAATTAATAATCTTTTTGTTTCATTATTGATTATTTCATGTTTCGCCATTTCTGTTTAATGTGATTAATATCTATTTTATTCCGTGATTATAAATTTGATAGATATTTCTCTCTTTAACCATAATAAAGTATCAATATTTTTTATTTTTATATTAATCCTCTTTATGTTTAGTCTTTACAAAACTACATCGTGAGACAATTAAATGAAAATATATTTAAAAATCACTATGCCTAAGAAATTACTTGAAATACTTATGTCCGGAGAAAATGGTTTGAGGAGCATTTATAACGGCTAAAACTATTCAAAAGAAACGTTTAAAGTGGAAAATTCAACTAATTTTTCATGTGGCATTAAGATGAAAACATTTTCAAGCCATTGTAAATTTGGTACTGATGGAAACATTTAAACACTCATTATATTTAGACATAATTTTCGAAACATATATTACTGAGATCCTATGCATGCCTGAAAAAATAATTTTAACATAAGACTACATATGTATTAGTAAAGAAATATATCTTTACACATTTCTCTTTTAGCATCTATGCTTTACATCATGATATAAATGAAGATCTTAATTGGATGTTTATAATTCAGTGCAATAAATCTTCCTTGCTTCAAGAGTCTATGTGGCAAAACTTTGCCCTTTATTTACTCTCTTTGCACTGCATCTTTCATGAATTGGTATTGTTCTCGTTCCTTATTAACTAAATGACTGTAACTCATTGTAATATGCACAAGAAATTGACTGCCAATTGAAATAAGAGCTTTTATACACTAGTTGGATGACGCATCATAATTGAACTGCTATTTATGCAAGAAAATAGCCCGGAGTATATGAATATAAATCAATAGATACAGTTTTTGCATTAAATTGGTTAAACCATACTGGCTGGAGTCATATTCACTTAACACTATGAAGGTAAAATGACAGTGAAGAATCATTTATTTGCTATAGTATTGAGTTACCAAATGGAGTTTTGCTTTACGATGACTGATAAACACTCATAAGACAATTTTTTGTGTCCCAATTTTAACCTTAGATTTACATTCAAAATTAAGATGTAATAGAAGAGTAAATCTAGGTCGTAAAGGTGTAACTTTGATATAAATATCGCATAGATGAATAACCGATAAATCTTCCATCGTTTTTAATTGTCAAAAGGTTGCACCTAGAATCCTAGTGGCTTAGATACGGTATAGCGTGCACGTAATACCATGTTGAAGTTGATTTTCTAAGGATCGTGTGCTCTTTATAACCCAGAAATCGCAAGTTGATCTTCAATTTTTTTCCAAAATTTTCACATTCTCCGTTAACTCCTTTTTTGCTTATCTGTCCTACAAGCTTTCTTGTGTTGATGGCGTCGTTGGTTTTCGTTTTTCAGTTTTAACTTACAACACAACACTCTTCTTACAAATATCTGCTTAAGGTGTGGATCAATGTGAGAAATACGAGGTGACACTTTCATTCTTAAAAAGCAATGCCGATTTTAATGTCGTCATAGTAGACGAGGAAGCGATTATGTCCAACGTGAAAGTTCACGAAACTCATTTCCGAAGGACACGAGTTAAAAGGACTTTGTAAATTCATCAAATTATTTTGAGAAAAATAGATGAAGAGAACAGAAAAAACAGTTTGAACAATGGCAAAAATCTCCTTATTTAATTCTTCGCCATTTCCAAATCATTTCGTACAATCTCTTATCTCCCAGTATCTTTATTTTCCCTCCTCAGAAATTTGAACACTAATTATTAAATTGGCACTAAATGTGTGTCTTTAATCCCCACTCGAACTATATTTCTATGACAATATACTTGCTTCCTTCCTGTTCTAAATGTTTGACCAAAGAGCAAACCAACATTAGCCTTCACATCCAAATTTTGAGGGGGGGTAAAGCATAGTTAATAATCGAACACATTTTTTCATACAATTTTATTACGTGTAATAAATATCATTAATTAAATATATATAAATAGGTATTCTTTCTCTTGTATAATAAAATTTAATATAATATTCGAAGAAATAGATAAATTGAGAAAAAAGAGTTATAATAGAAATTAATGATCAAATTTTTCTATTGATATTTCACATTTCTTTAGTCTATTAATATTTCGTAATAGAAAAACGTTGAATTCTATTTTCTAATAATAAGTATATGGAAACGGAAAAATTTGTAATTATAATTAGGATTAAAAAGTTATTATTTTTTAATCCTAACTTTAAAATTTTGTTCAAGTCAACCAATGAGAGCGATAGTAAGGAGCCATAACTCAGAAGTGAAGATCCAAATGACCGGAATTCGTAGCTGTTTGAAGATGAAAAGGAGAATTTTCTCTCTAAAGATTGACGGGCTAATTCCTTGAGAAGACTTTAAGGCCATAAACTGAAACATTCGTAATTATTTATATTTTATTTTTATTTTCTGATAAACACACACACACACACACACATATATATATATATATATATATATATATATATATATATATATATATATGCAAAAATCACACAGGAAAATGAAAGGCAGATTTCAAGTACTTTCGAACTTGTTCAGTTCATTCTGAAGAAATAACGGAAAATATTACAAAGCTGGTATAAATATATATATATATATAAGAAACAACAGAGTAATCCCCCGCCCATGTACAATAAAAGGACCCAAAGTAGAAAAATATTCGCAAAGACGGAAATAAAGTATAAAACCAAATAGATAAGGTCTACTTCCGGAAATTCCAACTGTGACCACAGAATGTAGACATTTAAGTCACTAAACTAAATAAATACATACCTAATTGTGAATACAGAAAAATAAACGAGAGAAACATAAATAAATTAATAAATTAAAGGGCTAAGATTTAAAATGTACAATTTGGTCATAAATTCGCAATAACAGCGTCCAGTTTAAAGAGACCAGGAAATATATTAAAATTAGGCGAGGAATTAATGAATGAGCATTCGACAATATTTCTTTGAACAAAGTCATCAGATTTGAAAATAAATTTTACCGAATTCCAATTGATAGGGTGACTGTTTTCAGATAAATGGACCAAGAAAGCACTACTGCTTTCCCCCCTCCTGATGATTTACCGGTTTGCCCAAAGTATTGCTTAGGGCAAACTGAACGATCGACAGAATAAACCCCTTGCCCCCTATACTATTGTTATTATTATGCTCTACTCACGCGCTACCTTGTGAGTTTCTCATATATATATATATATATGTATATATATATATATATATATATATATATATATATATATATATATATATATAATATGCATATATCTCTCATGAGCGTGAGAGAATGATGAAATAAATCCAACTTCACCGTAGCAAGTAGAAAACGGAGTAATTTTTCTTCCTAAATAGTTATTTCTTACCTCGAAAAAATCCGAGCTTTGGTGGGATTTGAACTATGCACATTGAGGAAGCGAGCAACGGTTATTGATCTCAATTAAACCGCCGAGTGGTCTAAAGGTCGATTTAATTGAGATCAAAACGGTTGCTCGCTGCCTCAATGTGCACTGTTCGAATCACACCCCAGCTCGGTATTTTCGAAGTAAGAAATAACTATTTCCGAAGAAAGATTATTCCGTTTTCTTTTTCCTCCGGTGAAGTTGGATTTATTTATATAATATATATATATATATATATATATACATATATATATATATATATTTATATATAAATATATATATATATATATATATATATATATATATATATATATATATATATAAATATATATATATATATAAATATATATATATATATATATATATATAAATATATATATATATATATATATATATATATATATATATATATATAAATATAAATATATATATATATATATATATATATATATATATATATATATATATATATATATATATATATATATATATATATATATATATATATATATATATATATATATATATATATATATATATATATATATATATATATATATATATATATATATATATATATATATATATATATATATATATATATATATATATATATATATATATATATATATATATATATATATATATATATATATATATAAATGTATATATACTGTGGCAAGTAAAACTATTAGACAAACTGTAACTATTGACAATTACCTCTTTCTAATGGGCTGAGAGGCAAAAACTAAAAACTTTGAAAATAACTGTGCCGAATATTTGTCAACTATAGCAATTATTAGAGAATTTTAGATTTTTTATTAATTTTTTCCGAATAAAAACAATGAAACAACCAACGGCAAAATTATTGGACACACAATAGCATGTAGTGTGAGATTATCATTTAAAAATGGTTGCACTTTCTACGTCAGTTCGAAACGTCATTCGATCAATTTAAATGCTCCACGTTACTTGCGGTAGTTTACTACCGTTATTTTGAGTTCTAGGCAGTTCAACAGAATGGTTAAGTTGAAGGAAATCTCAAAAGATATTCATAACGGGATCATTTCTAATCGTGAAGATGGTCTGGATTTAATAAAATTATCTAGTAACCTGAATATACCACCATATATCACCATCATTCGAACTAAAAGATATAAACTCTAGAAGCATTAGTTCAGCTATACTATCATGAGTATAGCAGTACTTTTTTTAGAATCAGTTTTACGAAAAATATGACAATTTATGCTGGATAGAAGGCATCTCATTGGAGGAGAATCTGCATGTTTCAGCAGATTATTAGATAATTCATGTCAGAACAATTGCAAAGATTCAACAGGTAAATCATCCCTACAAAATATAGCTGCAATGTGAAGTAACATCAATTTTCTTAAAGAGTTATTTTCGATGAAACCCTAAGTATGCAAGAAATATACCGCTAGAATTTAAGAACATTTTGCATTGATTAGAAATTAAATGATAAAGCGAAAAGATTGTTCTTGACTAACTTTCCTAATGAAGAGAAGTTATTAAAATATACTTTGGTGAAACGCTTGGGAACAGAGAAAAAAAATAATTTGATTTAATCTAAATATTTCCCAAACTATTTGCAAGAATTCTCTTATTAATTCGAACGTTAAATCATGCAAATTTTTCGCACCGACTAAAAGTTTTAAATGGGAGTGAAAAGTTAGACTTCCGGGAGTATATATCGAATATTAATGTTATTTTTTATTGGAAATAATGAAATTGCTTACCATAAACATAATGGTTTTGGAATCGATGAATTCAGGTGGATAAATTGGGGAAATAAAAGTCTATGAAGTAACATAATAGTTTGTGTGACAATTAAAAAACGACAGGTATTGTTGAGGTTCGAAATCGGTTCGTTTATTAATGTTTGCTTGTAAAGCAAAAAAATAAGAAACGCATGTAGCAAAGCCAATAAAGGCTTTGCCATCGAAGATACGAACATTTTATATTCGGTGGCTGACGTAATAAAATTTAATGACGAATCTATGATTTCAAATTTCTACATAATTATAAAAATAATTTAGTATCGATATTGAGAAAAAGGAAATTTTCAAATTCCCGTTCCTGAAAAAAAAACGTATACAATCTACTTAAAATTGTTAAAGTAGAACTATGATAACCCCTTTGTGGATTTTTAAAAATACACTAGTGAGAAAATAGTTGATGAAGAGATAAAAAGAGTAAAAGTAAAACCAATTTACAAAAAATGAATAAAGACGGATCCTAGAAATTTTCTGGCTATTTCTCTTACTTCTCTTGTAGATAAAGTTCTGCAGTAAATTGTCAGAGATACTATTGTTGAGCCTTTAGATTTCAATAAATTAATAAATTAATAACAGTTCGGTTTTTGACCCTTACGCTAATGATTATTTTTTTCTAACAAATGATAACAATGTTTTGTTATGATTGGTTTCCTCAGACATCTGTTCTCGATCCCTTGATTTAAATTTTTCAATATATGTAATTAAATGATCCTGAGTTGAACTTATATATCATGAAATTTTAAAACTTTGTTGATGATTCATAACTAAATGGTAGCGCACTATAAGATGGAGAAGATTTGCAAAAAGACTTGAAAAGATTAGTCGAATGGTCGGAAAGATTATAAGTTGACTTAAATCATCCTTTAATAGCACAGGTTGAACCTGACATATATTTTACTTTCTATAACGAGTAAAGAAGTTTATATTAATTTATTTCATTTGCTATCTCTCTGTTCCTTCTTTATTTATCAATACATGATCCTTACTTGGTTTTATAAAACGAGGAAATCACTTGTGAATAATCCTTCCTTATATCCTATGTGTTATTAAACATCTACCGTGTCACGTGTTATTGTGATTTTGCATTAATATACATTATTTTTGAAAAATCAATTCCTTTTTCGTTTTCGCAGAAACGAGAAAGAAATTAGCAAACAATACAACAAATGTTCAAGTTGGAAATATATTTCTCGTTCTAAATAATTAAAATATTTTTTCATTATATAGTAAACAAAGTAAATATATTATTAAAGAGACCTAAATACTAATTTCGGAGATTGAATGCTTCTTTTGTAGGCCTTTCCATTCAAGAAGAAAGAATCTATAAGATCAGATTATTCGCTATGGACTTACAGGATACACCATACCTAAATTTTAATTCGCCAAATTAGTTTCGCTTGATGAATAATGTATATCAAGAAAAATAATTGATCATTGCTATAAGCATGATTTATTTAAAGGTATTTTTGTTCAATTTTCTTTCGCGATGTTTCTCTGTAAATTTCAATTCGTCTTACGTTCATTGCCTTGATGTTTCTTCTTGTGTGCCAATATTATTTTACTACTCTTTTTTGCCTTAGGAGACTATGAATATATTTTTTGAACTTTCATTTTCCACCTTATTATAGTGAATTGTTTAAGGCATATGAGTCAGTGGTAAGTATAATACTTTAAAATAGTCCATTGCCTGACGAGTTACATATTATAAAACTAAATTCATTAATAAATATTAAAAATGAAATGGATGAAAATTAACAACGATTTATGTTTAATGTTAATGTAAAGAGGTATGAGTTCGACGTTGGGTTATGGAAGAAGATTCATAAATATTTAAGAAATCAAATAGAATTTAGCAAAGGATATTTAGGGAGTAAATCTTTTACAATCTTTTTACATTCCTTACTAAGGAAATCTTAGTATTTTTCTTGTTTCACTGTCATTTGTAATGGTGAAGTCTGCATTCTGTGCAGGATTATTTGGCTTTTAGGCAGGAGAATTATCGGCTGAAAATTTTGAACAGAATAATTACTATTTTTCCAACACCTCTCATTTTATCAGAAATAAAAAAAAAGAATTGTAAGAGATCGATTGCATGATATATGAAAATAGAATCATAAAGAAACTATTGTATTGAAATACATATATATATATATATATATATATATATATATATATATATATATATATTAGATAACATGTACAAATTTAATAAGATTAGGATTAATACTATTAAAAATTTTCTTTTAATTTTTTAGTTTCTTTCAAATTTTAATCACAGGAGAAAACATTGCTTCAACTATATATTTTTTTTATTATTCAGTTCAGGGGAAAGTATTTTTTACATCTGAAATACTTTTCGAACGCTCATTAAAATATTTATTACAATTTAAGAATTTAATCGAAGTATTTTATCATTTACTTCAATAATCATTTAGCAGTAAGATCGTAGTTAAAATATTTACTCCGTCGATAAATCTACAAATTAGAATAAATTGTTTGCTTATCGATAATAAGAATGATTAAAGAGCTATGTCTCAGACAGAAGAATCTAGCAAATGAACGCTATTTCCAATTACTGGGTATGGATGTGTATTTACCCAAGTGATGTCAACCATTCCATTTTCCTTCCCTTTGAATTCAGTAATTTTGAATAACTATTTAGCAAAAGTTTACTTGTTCGGTTAGTTCCGTTGATATTTGCTTTTTTAAAAGAAACATATAATGACCTAAAATGTGTTATCTTTGAGTTTTTCCAACTCACACCACACAAGCCTATACACCTTTTCGCTAAAGTTTAAAATGACGTAGGACGTGAATTTCCGTTTCTTCCTAAAGTGAAAAATAATAGTCTTGTGCAACCCCCTGATCTCGCCAGCGTAGCCGCACTTTCAATAATTTACCTCAATTTTCGTTTGCTTATTTAAAACATTGGTTTTTGGTAACTGACTTTTGCTAACGTTAAAATAAATTTTAACCTCTTTCTAAAACTAGGAAATTTAAAGCTATTTTCTTTGAAATAAAGCCTCTTTCTCTATT
Source organism: Ceratothoa steindachneri (assembly GCA_963969495.1). Taxonomy (NCBI): domain Eukaryota; kingdom Metazoa; phylum Arthropoda; class Malacostraca; order Isopoda; family Cymothoidae; genus Ceratothoa; species Ceratothoa steindachneri. Next base: position 45,613,019 of record OZ018331.1, read on the forward strand.
ATATTCTCACTCATTTCTGTTGAAGAGAGAAATGGCAGGAAAGATAAGTGATAATAAACAGTCATCATGGTTGTTTTTGTGTTTATCTGGTAGCAGATATCAAGGAGGAAACTTTATCATATAGCGAATCAAATTATAGGAAGAATGGAACAATCTGTGTCTAGTTACAGTTATTATATTTTAAATAATGGTATTGTAAGTTAATTAATAGTAAAAGGATTATATACAGAAAAATTCAAAATTCAATCTCATTATTTGTTATTATCTCTTTAAATAATATTAGGTAATTGTTAGACAATTAATCATATACATTTGTATATCTCCGATTTTTCTCAAATTTAGTTAAAATTAGGTGGTCAGGATTTCGTTAAAATGAGTTATCATCATCATCATCATCATCACTAACTCTTAAATTTAAGAAGGCGATTTTGGGAGTGTTTGAATAATAATTTCATCTTAGTTTGGTTATAACTTAAGTTTTTTTATCAAAGTTATTTCTAACAATTCCTTTATAATATCAAAATCAAAATGGTGGATTTCAGAAACAAATATAAGTAGATAAATTTTAAAACCCCAAAAAGTAAAAATGGTGAAGTTCAGAAAATTTATTTTTAAATATCTTCTATAACTATATTTCAGCAACGTAATATCTTGAAGGGGGAAAATTTAGTTTAGAGTTCCTTTTTAAAATTATTATAATTGCACTTCTCTATTCGCAGTAAATTTTGTGTAAATTTCAAGTAATTATGCAAATAGGTTTATATTTTGCAGGTTAAAAATTGCTTAGCATTATAATAATAAGAATAATAATAATAGTGGTTGAGTTAAAAATGAACAGAAAATGTAAGAATAGCTCCGACAGATTTTGCTATGTTTGCGGCAAAGTGACCTTTCCCGAGCAGCAAAGTACAATCCCTCCTGTAATTAAATCTTTGTATCATGCATATTTTGGAGTAAGGCTAAGAGATCAAGATAAAAGTTTTGCACCACATATCTGCTGCAAGGGATGCTACATAAGTTTAAGACGCTGGAGTCAGGGCGAACAGAAGTCCCTCTCTTTTGGTGTTCCCATGGTGTGGAGAGATGGCAAGGACCACATTACGGACTGCTATTTTTGCATGAAAAATCTTAAAGGTAAGCATTGTATCAAGTATTTAAGCTTTCTGTATTATACTGGCTCCTGAAAATGTCATTATTATGCATAAAATTAAAAACTAACATAGTTCACTTCAGCATGAACATATCCTTTACTAAACATTTATGTACTATCTGCAACTCCAAATCAATTCCTTTATGTAATATGCAATTATTTTTTCCACAGGTATAAATAAGAAGAATAAACATAGTGTGGCATATCCGGATGTTCCTTCTGCCATCAAACCCCTGCCCCATGGCCGAAGAATTCCTATACCTTCTCCCCCTAAACATATAGAGGTACATGAAGAGATTAATATGGAAGTTGACCAAGATTATGACACATCTGAGTCTTATCAGGTTTCCACACATGATATGGTCGCAAGACCATTCACTCAAGTTCAGTTAAATGACCTGACCAGGGATCTGGGGGTTTTCAAAGGCGAATACACAACTTCTTGGCTCTCGACTTCGTGAAAGTAATCTTCTCACTTAAGAAACAACATTTAGGGGGGTACAGAAATAAGGAACAAGAGTTTCGAAGCTATTTTTTACAGAATTATTCCAGCTCTTTAGTATACTGCGCCAATATTAAAGGACTTGTTGAGGCCCTTGGAATTCCCTACAACCCATTAGAATGGAGACTGTTCATAGATTCCTCCAGTAGAAGTTTAAAAGCTGTGTTACTGAATATTGGTAACAAGATAGCTTCCGTTCCCATAGGCCATTCAATCCAACTTACTGAAAGTTATGAAAATATGAAAAAATTGCTGGATGCAATAAATTACTCTAGCTATAAGTGGAGACTTAAAGGTAAGATCATTTTACACTTGGCATTTCTAAGCTTTTTGATATTGACATTTTCATTTTTAATTGTTAATTCTTGTATAAACATTTTGGTCAACTTACATTTTACAAGAATGCAAATCTTGAAATCATAAGTCATTTTTGAGTTATATTTTTTGTTGAAGTGTGTCCTTATAGGTTAATGCATCCTATTGGGTTAATGGGGAACTTATCCTAATTTAGAAGGTATACAACACAACACAATAAACTCAAAATAAGATGTACATATATCCAATTAGTTCCAATACGATGATTTAATGCATCGGCATACAGGATTTTTGAGTACATATTCATATTCGTATTGTTTTAAGAAATATTACTTTGAATTTGTTTTTAGAAATATTACACTGAATTTACATACCGTGCTAAATTTTTTTTCAGGTTGTGTCTCTTACGCTTGGGACGCAAACAGGCTACACGAAGCATCCTTGTTTCCTATGTTTATGGGACAGTCGTGCAGATAGTATGCACTATGAGATGAAGGTTTGGCCTCCACGAGAAGCATTTAGAATTAGATCAAACAATGTGATAGCTGAACCTTTAGTGCCTCTTCAGGAAATACTCCTCCCTCCACTGCATATAAAGCTTGGCATAATGAAATATATGTCAAAACCCTTAATAAAGTAGGCCAAGCTTTTTATTTTCTTCTTCAAAAATTTCCACAAATCAGTGACGCTAAGCTTCATGGGGGAACTTTTGATGGACTTCAAATCAGGAACTTGATCAGCAATTTGATGCATCAATGAAGGACATAGAAAAAGATGCCTGGAAAGCTTTCAAAGCTCTAGTTAACAATTTTCTAGGCAATAAAAAAAGGCTAGAAGAATATGTTGCCCTGGTCAATCAGCTCTTAACAAGTCTCAAACATTTGTGAGCTCGAATGTCTATAAAGATGGACTTTTTGCAGTCCCATCTGGATTATTTTCCCGACAACTGCGGGGATTACAGTAAAGAGCAGGGGCAAAGATTCCTTTAGGACATAAAAACAATGGAATCCAGGTACCAGTGTAAATGGAACGGAAACATGCTTGCTGACTACTTTTGGTGTTTGAAGCGTGATGCACCAGATGACAGGCACAAACGAAAATCGTCAAGGGCGTCTGTTCTTCGAAATTATAATTATTTTCTATATTATGTTGCATTCTTTTATTTTTTTTTTATTAAAAGAATTATAGTTTACATACGTGTATTCCTGTTTATATTATATAACAGTAATAATGCATTATTAGATAGAGAAAGTTTTTTTTTTTAAATTCAGAAAAAATGAGGTAATCTCAATGAAAATGGTGTATGCTGTATTAAGAAAATCTGACCTGATTGAACAAATATACATTCATTTTTGAGCTCAGAAGGCTGGATTCATCAAGAAACCACAAAGAAATCCTGGGGAACATAAAAAAAATTTCAAACGCAGGCCTGTGTTATCGAATATTTTAGTTTTTCAAAACAATAAGAATTACAAATGGTGAAGTTCTGAAAAAATTGCGAAATTTATTAAAATTAAGCCATAGATGTTTTTTGTCTGTTTTTCCGTATATTCGAATGATTTTTTCAAAATTATTCTTAAAATAGCTTTAAATTTGAATCTTTAGCCAGAGGAAATAGCTACTGGCCTAAAAACGCAATGAACCCAAAGCCTATCTGAGTCAATTTCTATCTAAAAAAATAGCTCTGCGTTTGTTTTTACTCTATTTTAAATGAATTCTGATGTTTTTTCTCGACTTTAGGCGTAAAAAAATATGCAAGGATCTGAAAAAAAACAGATCATGATCAAATTTTATAGACCAAAAGCCTATTGTCAGAATCGGATAGGCCGTAAGCCACATAACAACGGTTCTGCCTGCTTCTTATTTTCCATAAACTACCCATGGGTAATCCATTACTCTAGAAAACTCCGCCTGATAAATTGATCACACGAATAAAGAATCCTATCCTTCTCAGGATTCCATCAAAACTAGATGTTTTTTCTCTTGTCACTTTCAGTCATGTCTGATGACACAAAGGCTCGATTTCTTAGCTCTACCAATTTCCTCAGCATAACTGAGCCATTCCTAGTTTCATTTTTACAGTATTTGCTCTCTCCTCTCAGAGGATTTACGCTTCCTATTATACGTAGTTTCCGTCTTCTCCATGAAGAATCTCTTAACATTCTTTCAGGCTCCTGATCATAATATATTGACACAGCCTTACTCTTGTCTTTTCTCAATCACGTTTAATCCAGGTTAATTTCCAAAGCCCATCCTGTAGCTTTGTTTTTACTTTGTATCACGTTAAAAACAAGGTAGGTAGAGTGGATGTATTTTGTCTTTCTTCTTTAACTAGAAAATAAGCTCTAGTATCTATCGTATCTATGAACATATAATCTTTTTGCTATTTAGGAATTCATCTAAAATGGTAATTTTATGAAAAGCATTGGAATGGGTGTTCTGTTTCTTTCATTGAAACAAAATTACACAGTATTAGGTAATCAAACGCTAGTAATGTTTATTATACAGGGTGCGACAGAAAGGTCACCCCAATTTCAAAGGTTAATAAAAAACAAACACATGAAGATACAAGAATAAACCTTTTATTTTTGTGAAGTATATTAAATACCATTTATTTTATGTTTTAGTTAGCAATCCACCTTGGACTGGAATGGAAAGCATAATGTATTTGTTGTTTAAGAATTTGTTAAGAACGGTGAATACGTCGTAACGAGCAACGTCCCTTCCGAAGACACTTTGCGCTTCGTCGTCATGATCCCGTACCGGATGGAAAAACAATTCGTTGATGAGTTTCCAGCTTTAGACAAACATTATGACTACGAAGCGCAAATTTGAGCTATTCTACTAAAAGAGTTAAGGTCTAGATCATGTACGAAAACTAAAAAGCATGTAAGTCAAATGAATAATAAACGAATATTTAAAAACTGTTGGCACTTATACATCTATATGCTTACTCCATTTAGTGATGAATAATTTCCATCCTATTATTTCACTTTCTTATAACCCCTGTTTTAAACATTTTTGCAATGTTATAATCAATATTTTAATTAATAATATTGGAAAATAGAATAAATAAATATCTAATTTAATACAGAGATGGCTTGTGAGAGAGACTATTGGTGGATTTGATAGTCCGTAATTCCTAGGTTAATTTTTGGTATATTAGGTTAGTTATCAGTACTTTCCTGGATTTGCTGATCCCCGATCAGAAATGTAGTTTATGACCAATCAAGTGGCCTATGAGAGCAAATTTTGATTTGGATGATATTCCTTCAGTAGGCCTATTTTTTAAATTTCAAGTGGCTTACATAGTTTTAAAATATTATTTAGATTCAGGAAAAAGGGATAGTATTGTGTTGATGTACACTCCTATATTTACACTGTGCATTTTATTTTTATGCCAAAAATTTATGGAAAAAGTGATAGTAATTTGACGATATTCCTATTCAAAGATTACAAGATCGAAATTGGCATCGCCATTCGGCGTAAATTTGACTTAGGACCTTTAAATTTGGTTTAATTTTTTCCTTTTTAAGATGAATTGTAGTCTTACAAATGTTTTAAGGCTTTTTTTTATAATGCATATAGAGTAGATAGGTGGTATGTATCATCAATTATTGCTCGGAGAGAAAGGTAAACACAGAAACACAGAAAATTTGGTTTCTGGCTTTCGTTCAGTTTGGCTTCTGACTTTTCAGACATCTTGAATGTATCATATGGTAAAGAGAGACTCACTAGAAACATCAAGGAATATTATTATGTATACGTTAAAAAAGAGTTAATTGGCTAATTGTAAAGATTTTCCGAAAGCTTTGGATGATTAATGTGAGAGAAATAATACCTTGTTTTTCTGACTTGTATTTCTTCAATTATATTCTCACTAATTTTTACTATTATAATTTTTATTTTGCCATTTCCTCGAAGATGAATAATAAAATTTATTAGGCATCCCCAGAACCAAGGATTTTATAATTATATGACATTATTTTTCCACATCAAATTACTCTTAGTTTTAATAAGAACTCATTAGATTTCTCCCATGATAAGGGGAATTAGCGATTATTAAAATTTCTTACTAATTAAGTATATCGATTATAACTTCAACAGTACTTACATCCAAAAATCTTTCATTCTAAAGTCAAAGGACTTAGACTATTTTAAGAATATATATATATATATATATATATATATATATATATATATATATAATTTTTCGTAACGCTCCAAAATGTATTTTATGAAAGTGATTAGATTTAGCCAAACTAAAATAACACGAATCTTGCAATGAATAAAACACATATATTTGTAACAGAAAATAATAACTAATTCAAAATCAAGTGTGTAAAGTATAATAGTAGAAACAAAGGATATTCAGAACATATGTAAAAAAGTATTCATAACGTAAGATGAAAATAAAGAATATTTTGTGTATTTTCCATGGCTAACCAGAACAGTTTCGAAACGCCTTTTGTAGGATAAAACAAAGTTTTTGCCTAAATTAATTGAGATTTTCCCTCATTCTTTTTAATACATACTCAATTTAAATCCGCAAGATTGGAGAGCTGCCTTGCTCCAACTTTAATTTTGAACTCATTTCAAAATGTTCTATTGGATTTAAGTCTAAAGACTGACTAGACCACTCAAGAGCATTAATTCGATGCCTATTAAGACTCTCAGTTCTTTGCATTGACGTATGCTAAGGGTAGTTAACGTGCTGTAACACCAAGCGTCGAGCCATGTTGACTTTTCGGCGGAGATACTGAAGTGCTTTTCGAAATTTGGCAGTATTACATAGAGTTCATCGTACTTGATATGGTATTCTACTCTTCTGTACCTGCCAATGGCAAGCAGCGCCAAACCGATATGCTACGTACCCCATGCTTTCCCGTTAGGAAGGATGCTTTCTGTTTGCAAGCGCTTGTATCTAGATCTAAGGCAGTATAACCTCTACATAGTTTTATATCCTCTAACCTCACCAATTTATCTACCAAACTCTTCTAAAAAAAAACCTTCAAGCGGGAGATACCGCCTTCGAATTTAATTTTGTTTAAAACTTGCTTAAACTTTTATTAGATATTTCCATGTGGCTCGGGATATTTCGAGTTAAGATCGTGGTAAATGGGGGGGGGGTAAAATTTCGAAAACTCCATTTTTATTTACGACGTCAAAAGAATTCGGGGAAATTTATGTGTTTACCTGTATAGTTTTTGTCTGATAGTTATCTCAAAAATTTTATGAACCTAGTGGACATTGGTCCAAGAAAAACGAAATAGATTTTTGGTTATGGTCTAGAACCATATGCGGAGTCTGGAGCTTCTATTCGCTCTCATTAACATTACGAGTCTTAATGACCATAGCATTCGGGCAGATATTCTCTCCTAAACGTAAATTCACACTCGATACCTATTTAGTGGCCCTTCTTTTTCCAAATGCATAGGAAATAGAAAAAGCCAGGCAAAGCAATATCTAACAAAACGAAGAAATCCTGAAAAGAAATAGATATTAATCAAAAGGAAAGATATCATCAATTATTATATAATTTCTTATCATGACGAAATATCTAAAGTACTTTAACAGTGTCTATTCATCAGAGTAAAGTACCGTATAGTATCTAATTTTGTATTCTAGTTATTTCTATTCATCAAAGTCCTAATCAAATCTTCCCCAGGGTAACTAATTTAAGCGAAATTTTCGAGTCAATGGTTTACGGTAAGGTACACACTGTTTCTGTAGATTAGGAATAATTAGGGCAGCACGACCCCAGGGCTGCGAGAAATTCATAATATAGAATTATGTATTAATTATAGCGAAATAAACTAGCGCCTCTACGTATTTTAATTTTAAGAAAAAGATTTGAATTTCGTAGCGAATACCTCAATCCAGATGTTTTAATTACTGCATAAAATTCCAGCTTTGGTTTGCTGCATAATGGTATTTTTGTTAAAAATATATTTTATCTCATTATACTATTCAATGCTACAGTGAATTACATTCACGCTTGAGTTGCGAATTAAAAATGCAGGAACTTGCTGCCTTTTCAAGTGTCGAGCAGTATTAGTTGTTTTGTTGACTCTATTCGTAACTTTATCTAGAATTCTTTTTAAGGGAGCTCAGTCAATACAGATTGCCAACTCCTTTCTCAGTATGTTTGCAAAATTAAGTCTCCTATTTTATTCGTTGGTGGATCTAAATGTAATAGTTTGTCTATTTTATCTTTTATCAGTCTTTATGCACAGATAAAACATGATGCCAATTTTTATATTTAAAATCTTTAGGTACCATCGTCTAATTCCGAATTTTAATATAATTTCATCCATGTTACCAAAAGTTAAAATATTACTCACACCTATTGAAACTTTTCTAATACATTTATATTTTATTTATGCACATTTATATAGATTTAAGGAATAAAAAACTCCAATAGGGGGATAAAAATCGGAAGAATATTTTTTCTCTGGCCTCCTCCATAATTTACAGAAGGGTAAAAAAGAAACCATTTCATCTTACTGACAGTTTTTTCAAATTTCTCTTAAGTTTTTATTTAATTAGTGTTCTTATTCGATAATAAGGACCTTTTTTCGCGTTTGACCATATAATATTAAATACTCCATTCTCTTATTGGCCTCAGAAAAAACAGTCTTTTTTACAATAATATAATAAAGGAGAAAATAGTTTTGCATCAAAGAAGTTTCCTCTTAGTATCTTGGCTTTTTTGTTTGCTTTCCTAGCCAAGAACGAAATCCATAAAAGGGTTTCCAAATATTCGCTTACATCAATTTCTTTTGCAATTCTTGATTAAAAATATTTATGGACGATTGCACGCCTATAAAGTTGAATTTGTCTATATTTATATCTCTGCACAAGAATAATGATTCAATTATTGGCGTTTCATCTCCGTGTGTTTACATTCAGGCTTTTTATTCATATCGATTTCTGATTTGGGCTAATACTGTTTTTTTTTTAAACGTTTTCTTTAGTATTCGGTTTACATAATATTAAATATACTTTACGACCAATATTACTCTACGCTTCATATACATTATCTATTTTTTTCTATTTTACGGATACATTTTTCTTCTTCTTTCCCCAATACCCTTTAGGGAGACCACGAAGACTATTGTTTTAAATTTAAAAATAGAACTAATCGTAAATTTGGACACTCTTTGGGGGAAGAAGCGGAACGTTTTTTGTTCATGTCGGTTTGATTATCAGGAAAAAAATACAGATTTTTCTTCAAAAAGAGAGTGAAATAACCATGACAAATAGAAATTAAATTTCTTCCATGTATTATTTTACTAGTACACGTTAATATTCTAATTTTAAAGAATATTTTCCAAGGCAACTCTCTTTAATTCTCATTCCTTAAAACATTTTGGGGCTCACCCTGTACGAATCCACTGATGTGCGAAGTTGGAAAGGAGATTGTTAATTCTTCTCCCAAAATGTCGCCTCTTCGTCTTTGTTACGGTAATAGACACGCCTGGGAGTGATATTTTGTGGCCAAACTTGACTGCAAGCGAAGAAGTGAAGTCACATTTAGATGGAAGATGGGCTAAAATCCTAGCAGAGCCACAAAAGCAGAATAATGGGAAGTTCGTGCTTTAGATGTAGAGTCTTAAACTTTTGAGGTATAACGTACTCATTAATTAGCCACAGTATTTCACATAAATCAGGTTTATGTGGAGAAATAAAGTAAATAAGAAAATATACAGTATTATTTAACAAGTTATTTTTTAGAACATACGGTATATATATGTGTATAATGTTCTAAGTAGATAAAATAATGAAACAAATTAAATTAAAATTGATTCGTGAATTAATTTATATTTAAATATAAGTTATTTCCCCCTGTTTTTTAATATTATTTCTCTGCTAAATGTGAATTTGCCCCGGATTTGCATTTCAATGACTTATCTTTTAAATCTATCTCCATCATTTGAAGGCAAAGTTTAACCAGATTCTGGTTTTCCTTGCAATTATCTTCTATTAATGAACTCTGCAATAGTCAGCATTAAACAATTGTATGAAAACTAAATTCCAGAGAAAATTATTCAAAGAAATCCTATTCTCACTAAAAATGTTTAAAAGAAAAAGCTTTTGTAAAGGTTTAAATATATTCAGGTTGTTTGAATAAAATTTTATCTGGTTACCATCGCCTTTGTATGGGCGGTCAGATATCACACATTTTATTTGTACCTAATTTTGTATGTATATCTAAAGAAAGAACCACTTGTTAATTGTTTGTTATAAAGTAAATTTAAACAAAATGTTAAAATATATGGCATATTTCATGTTTAGAAATATTAACTAAATTTTAGATTTCTTGAGTCTGTACGGCAAGAGGTAATCTGCTTCACTATCTTCATATTGTATAAGAAATAGTAAGTAATAAAAATAATAATAGGAATTTTTGTATGGCACACTTCAAGGTCAAGTGGATTCGCAAAGCACCTCTTTACGAGTTAAAGAAAGGCATGGAAAAATAGGTATGTCTTCAAATGTCACTTGAAGGCACGGTGTGGGAGATATAAGATTAGAGCAATGAAAGATCATTCTGCATTCTAGGAGTAAATCTTTAGGCAGCACGATCACGATACAGTAAACAAAGACAACGAGTCTAATGCAGTAATGGGAAATATCCTGAAAAGGAGGCTCTCAGGGCCCAGGTTTAGTGAGTCACACAAGTAGGAGAGTATTGCGCTGTTTAATTCCATATATTTAAGAAGGAGGAACATGAATATGATACAAGATCGAAATGGGTACCAAATGCAGTTCAAGGACCATGAGTGGAGGGGAGGATGGCACAAATAAACATTCTTTGAGGAAAAGAACAGGAGAATTGGAGATTCGGACAAAATTTTTCGAAGAATGAAACCGAGGCATCCCACTGTAAGTAAGTTAAAAGAATCAAGGCGGGTGGTAACCCTATCGTGGATGGTAATTTCGATGCTCTTTTGATCAAGATAGGAACGTATATGGCTGAAATCACAAACTTTCAAATGTAATGGACAGATTTTTGTCAGGATGAGAAAGGGAATCCTGGAACCACGTATTTTAGGAAAAGTATTAATAGTTTAACGGTGTCAAAAATACTTTTAAATAGCCATATTTACCTTAGTTTTGTCATGATTGCGTATCAGAAAAGGATTCCCCCTCTTAGACAATACGGAAATTATGTTGACCGAAAATTTCAAATGTCAGATAAAAAAGCTTGTCGTGGAATGGCCGGAGTCTATATATATATACATATATGCCTTTTATGGGTTTGGTCGAAGTCGGTTTGAGAGTCGACCTAGCCGGTTCGTGAACGGGAAATAGTTAAGAATTTAGTAGGAATGGTTTACTTTTCAATTGCGGCGTCCTTTCAAAACAAATAAGTCAGAGTGCAAGTTGGCCCCAAATTAACAGGTAGCTGGTACTCGTTTAGTGTTGCAAGAAAAAGACGATAACAAAAATATACCTCTTCTCACAAAGAAATAGAATTGAAATATCTACAGATACAAAGTTTAAAGGGGATGATCGTAAATTTGAAATTAAATGTCTGCACGGGACAGATCACAAGAGGAATAACTATAGGATTAGTGGTCGAGTTCCGGTCACAGATTAATAATGAGGGATTTTAAATAGGAAGCTCACACCATATTATAGAATAATCTGTAGGCGTCAGGATTGCAACTGCTTACGTGTTCGTTGAAAGTAAGGGCCAGTAAGGATACGATGACTGCGATGGGGAAGCTGGGTTACCTCACGGTAACCCAGCCTAATTTGGCCTTCGGAGATGGAGTTCCTCGTCAAATACTCGCTGGTTGACTATAGCAGAGTTCACGGATGTCGATTTAGCCTTCTTCCTTAAATCGAAATCACCAGTATCTCCGATCGCGACGAGTGAGCGCGTCCTTTGCTCGTACGCGGTGTTAGGCGGAACAGTGCTGAGCCGGGCTGTTGTGCTCTGATGTCACCGGACTACAGTGCTAGAGTGCTGAACAGAGTCGTGGGATTATATAGACGTTCCGCTAGTGGCGGGGATTGCCTGGGCGAGTCTCCACGACTCGCGCGATCTTGGAGGAAGGCAGCGACACGTTCGGGGAACCGAGAAAAAGTGGGCCTAGAATGTTTGAAGAGCGACGATCTATGCCAGAGGGCAGGAGGCTCGCTGTAAGGGTATGCGAGACGAGGAAAATATGCCCCTAAGTAAATGCAGCTGGGGTGTAATAAAACGGCGTGGGCCGCATCCTCACCGTGGTTCAGACTCGCTTCCCACGTTCCATAAGGCGAACTCGAGACCACGTGGGTACCAAAGAGCATAAGGTCGCCCTTCGAGCTTATTCTTCTATAAATCTTTAACCAAATAGGGAGAAGTTTGAGGTGCATCAGTATAAAAATGGAAGGAAATAATAAAAGGACGAATTGGAAAGCTAAAGTGACTTGAATAAACACGAAAAAGAAGTTTAAGAAGAATCATGACTTACTTAACACCAAAGAGTAACGACGACGGCGTAAATTTTGGTATTTAGGATGAAAAACAAATCTTTCAACTAGAATTTTGAATGTTGCATAGCGATTTGGATCTACTAGAATGCAAAGCAAATCAGGATTGGATGCATGACGAAGGCGATCATTTCGATAGGCTTTCTTTCCTAATTTTCTGCAAGGATTGAATTAAACTTTGGTGATAACTAATTTATTGTGTTAAAAAACATCCTATCAAAACATGAGAGTCTTTGGACTTTACTTCTTTATTCTAGCGCAGGTGTTTGGTACACCTCTTTATGGCAGAAGCTCGCGCTCTGCAGGTAGACTTTATGTCTGCGGCCTAAGGCTTATACATACTGCACTGACAACGGAGTTTTGAGGTAAAAAATGTTTAACGGTTTCCATTAACATATCTCCAAATAATTTACTCGGGCTAAAGATTAAACTGAAGAATCTTTTTACAATTGAACTTCGATAAAACCTTCGAAAATATGTTAAATAAAAAATACCTTAATAATAATAAATATGAATTTTTTTCTTAACTTCACTATCTTCTATCCCTTTTATTAAAAAGTCCCAATCATTTCATAATCCTAATTATTTGTAGAACGTTTGATTTTATTTAAAAATGTGGATAATTAAAGTAACAAACATCGTCATTCCAAAATGTAAAAAAAATCTTAGGAAATATCCCGAAATTTTACCAAGTTAATACAGGGTGACCCCTCAAAACGGGCTCCAACTATCGATAAGCCTTATTTCTTTATTTTGATGCAAAGATTGAATGAAACTTTGGTGATAACTAGTTTATTGTGTTTTAAAACATTATATCAAAACATGAAACTCTTTGTCCTTTTCTTCTTTATTCTAGAGCACGTGTCAGAGATGACCTCGATTCAGCTCTGTGCATTTCTTGAGGCACAGCACAAAGTTGTCCTAGACGTCCTTAAAAACCGACCAACTAATTTCTCTGATCTTCTCCCTGATGGCTTCCTTAAGTTCCGTGATGGTCCTCGGTCTCCCTGCCTACAATCTGTATTTAACGTAGCCCCAGGAAATGTAATCTTGGGGACTAAGGTCTGGGCTGTGAGGTGCCACTCAAAATGAATCTTGATACTGATCACATGGCCACCAAAGATCTCTTTCGGCCAATCTCGGGATAGTTTTGAGGTGTGAGAGCTTGCTATATCTTGTTGGAACCAGAACTTCCTTATTAATGACGGGAACAGGGTCTTCAGCTCCCTTTTTAAGGTTTTGAGGACCTCAACATACCGGGCCTTGGTGACTGTCACTGTCGCGCCAGATTCCTCGAAGTAGAATGGTCCGATGAGGCTGTGGCTAAGATTGCAGTCCATATCGTGCAATTAGGGGAGTGTAGGGGCTTAGTTGCTACCTAATTTGGTCTGGAGGTCCCCCGAAGACATTTGTCTTCGAGTTTACCTTTCCTTAAAGATGGAAGTGAGCTTCATCTGAGGTCCAAAGTAGGCTAAGGAAAGTTTGGGTCTCTTGAACCTCCTCCAGTATCTTGACTGCCATCGCCTTACTCTGCTCCTTGTCTAAGGCTGAAAGGGTCTGCATTGTCTCTATTGTTTATAGGTAGGCCTTTACATCCATTACTAGCACTTTCCTGCAAGTCTAACGGGATATACTGAGGGACTGACTTTGCTTGCGTACAGAGAGTTTTGGTCTCTGCTGAACTGACTCTCTCACGCTTTCGACCAGCTTAGCTGTACGCTTCCTGGGGTGTCCTAAATGGCTTACAGGGTTGTCACTGGCTGCATTGAGGTTATCCACTGTCCCATAGTTCTCAAAGTGGTCCACCTAGTCCTGAATTCTGCTCTTGCTGGGGTCTTTATCACATTTGAACTGATGCACGAAAGTGTCCTGCACTTTTTTGAACGAGTCTGTCTAGTAATAATGTTTGACGCAGTATATTCTTTGCTGGAGCTTCCATTGAGATCCAGTTGTGTTCACAGGCGTTGCTTCTGTCATGTCCTGCAAAGTGGGGTTGATAAGTGAATGAATGAAGGCTATATCACATAAAAGTCTGTGCAGGCCAGTTTTTTCGGGGGCACCCGTATATATGCTCTAGAATCATGGCTGAAACAACTATTTTAGTTGTTTTCTAAAGGAACGTGCTGATAAGTCAAAATAATTGTTGCCTCCCCAAATGTATTTGGTTGGAGTTTAGTGAAGTCGTTAGATAACCATTCAATTGCGGAAGTTAACAAAAGAGCCCTATCATATTTTTGCAGTTGGCTAGAATGCATTCAAGATTAGGCAGGAAATAATGAGCTTTTTTCAATAGACATTGATAAAAAATGCTTTATAAAAATGCAAGGCGGGTCAGCTACCAAATGCTTCTCTAAGCATATGGACATGTTTTTAGCTTCTTCCATATTTACCTAACCGTTTCTCCATTGATTTATATCTTGTCAAGCACTCTGAATTCAATATTTACAATTAAAGTTTCAATAATAGAGAAAAAATAAATATTGTTTTATATGAATTTATGAAGAATAGACATACAAAATTTTAGAAATAGGATATTACAGAGAAACAAGCTATTTAATGCTATGTGAAAACTTAAAGATATGTTGGAGTATGATATTCAGCACTGAAATCACTAAATGTATTTACATGTGTTCTTTAGAGTTGATAGCATTTTGTTGTGTTTACAAAGTAGGTACACCAAATACGTTAGATTATTGTCTCTTTGAGACAGCAGAGAGGAGTAAAAGGACTAATAATAAGCTGATCAGCCGAAAAGTATTGAACTGGAACCAGGTTTATACAATGCAGTATCACTTCCTCTTGTAAAATTACTCTACTACACACATAAAATCAATCAGTGAAGAAAGTTTTTAGAACATGAATCTAAAAAGGACAATATTTACCTTATTAAATCCATTAAATTCAAAACAGGAAAGCAATGAAGAACAAAATTTTCTCTCAAATTCAACGTATTGAGAAAATACCTCTCACATTTGCTAACGTATAAAAAGTAAAATTGGAAACTAAATACAAATAAAATTAGAGACAGATTGTTACTCAGAAACTCCTATTTGAAATGCATAACTTGCAGGAATAATTTATATCCTAATTTTGTTTCCTAATTGCAAGGAATCCGTGCTTGGGTTAAGATCAAATTGACTCGCATAATGAATAATTTAAAACAATAAAAAATTGGGATTGGCTCCCAAAATCAACGGATCTGAAGTGCAGCGAAAATCTGTGAGTCTGCCTAGAACAAGTGTCGAACGTCAGAAACAGCACTCATGCAATTTCGCCAAATTGCACAATTCCTTGATGCAAGATTGGCTAAATATTGAGGTAGAGGATTATGTTTGCAATCTCGCAAGTCGAATAATGCGTTACAATGCTACTGTTGCATCTAACTAGTGTAGCTCTTCATAAAGCCCTCAGAAGGTTCTTCTCGTACGTATATACCGGAAGACAGCCCCAAACTGTCCCCTCTTTTATAATGCTGTAATTTATTAGCCATTAAACTTAAAGGGAGAAATAAGTATCGTTAGAAAGAACAATATTTGAAACTTTATTACTTAGCTTAGGTAGCCTAGGCTTGTGGTGGATAGTCTATAATAAGTGAGGGCATGCGACATTTAAGTCAGCAGACATTGTGGTATTTACTCAGGCAATGCTGGGTATTTATTCAGTGGCTCATAAGTGAGCCTTAAAAACACTAGGCATGTTAATGCGAGACATCCGAGATTGTGATGATCCTATGGGAAGTCTAACTCTTTTAAAGTAAGATGATTTCAAGCAGACACTTGCAGTAATCCGTAAAGAAACCAGGGCAGATGAGGTTCGGGCTTCCCTAAAATCATCTTCTTTGTGTAGAAACATTAGAACAATGTCTCTAAAAACAAATATGAGAGCAGAGCTCTTTGATTACACTAGGGAACAATGTATTTGGTGAATTGACATAGGTACATTTTCCTTCCTAATTTGAGCATATGAATTCAAATCTGAAATCAGATTTTCTTTAAATGCTACAGACTTTTCTTAATAACAATAAATAATATTATACAATAATTTTCATTTTAAACGCTTATCAGCATGCCCTGAAGTAATTTTGAATCATCCTTTTGCGTTATTTATAGTAAAGCAGGTTTTTTGCACTAACATTTTATTTTGTATGAGAAGCAACTTGAATTACTCATTAGGATTACAACTATAGTAATCAAATTGATGCTAATTTATTAATAACCGTACATCAGGGACGAGGACCTCTTCTTGATTCTAATCGGGCAAAAATTTGCGTTTGTAACTCTTTCTCTTGTAAGTCTTCTCTGGCTGATCTCTTCTAATCATCCAGCAGTAGTCCGCCATCATGTGTCTATCCCAGCGACCTTAGTAGCGCTCTTCCATCGTCATTAAATCCTGATGGAAGCGTTCCCCTTGTTCGTCGCTCACGGCTCCCATATTCTCTGTGAATCGGTCGAGGTGACTATTTAGGAAATGCAGTTTCACACTCATGTTGTATCCCAGATCACAATATATGCCAAAAACATATTAGTAACCAGATACTCGTCGTTCGGCGCTTTTTTGTTTCCCAAGAAGTTAAGAACAAGGGCAGTAGATGTTCACGAATCTAGAATCACTCAGAAGTCTTCGGATTTGGGGACCATCAAATACTCCTGCTGTTATTTTTTCGTATGACAAAGCAGGAAACGCCGATACTATATCCTGAAAAAAATCATTGTTAGTTCTCAACGCCTTGGCATACTGCTTCATCAACCCCAGTTTGAGATGAAGTAGAGGAAAAACAATCTTCTCTCGAGTTACGATTGGCTCATTAACAATGGTTGGCATTCCTGCTTCCAATTTCCCCAAACTGGCTAATCTTTTGGGGACCAGTGTTTGTCACGAGCAGGACTGTCCCACATACAGATATAGCATGGAAAATTTGTATATCCCTTCTGCTGGTAAAAGGGGAAGCTGACCATCTTAAGGTCTACACATATGATCTAACTGTGTTCATGGTACTTAAATAAACCCATGACCATTCTTATGTCATCGTGAGTTTCTCACAGATGGACAGAGTAACCGAGAGGAACTGCATCAAAGTCATTGCCATTATACAAAAGGACACACTTGAGGCTACTCTTAGAGCTATCCAAAGACAGTTTCCACTCAGTAGGGCTATATGTTCCAAGTCCCAACTCGGTAAACAAACCAGGAAAATCGTGGCAGTATACAAATTGTTTGTGCTCAGAAAAATACTTAACAAATGTACTCTCCCTTGTTTGCTAATATGGTACCCGTACCGACCTGTCAAGCATATGTATTTCACCCAACCTGGAAGCTCAAAGTTTTTCAGCTTTCATAGAGAGCGATAAATCACGTATCAATCATTCAAATCTTCTTGAGTGAAACAGTGAGGAGCTAATGACTGTTCAGCATGTGATGATGAATCTGCTGACTCTGAATCCATTTCTTGCACGTCAATATCAGGTACATCATTTTCATCCTCGGTGGATGCATATCCACTGAAAATCGGAACTGGTAAAGACTCAGAATGAGGTACTGGCCGGATCGCCGAGAGAATGTTAGGGTAGTCGATCTTGTGCCGACTTTTCTTGACAATCCTTTTAGTATTCAGCAGACAGAATTAAGAGTTCGATACATGGTTTTTTGGCTCTCGCCACACCATGGGGATTCCAAAAGGAAGACCATTTCTCTTTCCTTTCGTCCACTCACGAAAATGTTCCACACAACTATGGCAAACATCATGTGGGGCCCACTTCTTATGTTGATCGCCAAGAGGAACATCATAATATGTCTTATAATTGAGGATTATTCAAGTTTGATATATTGCGCCTTTGACGAACTAGCATGTAACAGCCACTTTCTAGCAGAAGGTGTCTGGATCATTAAGGCAATTTCCTCTTGATGAAGCCATCACTCTAACATGAGACCTAAAAAAAGAAACAATAATGTCAATATTTTGCACACCCTCACCTATTACTATCTTACTACTATGTACTATGAAGCGTTTGCTTTCAACTAGCACCCTCTTTGTCCGCCCAGAGGGCAGTTTTCGGGGAAACAAGAAAATAGAAATTACAGAATAACTTTCGCATGTAGGTAAAAATGGATTATATATTGGAAATCAGCATGATTAAACGAATTAAAATCAGCAAATAAATCTAACTCACCAGAAAATGTGATAAAAATTTTTCCCCTTTATCAACTGTCAGCACAATTTGCCAAAAATATTCTAAGCCTGGGAAATGGCAAAGTACCTCTTGACGCTGATGAAGGAATAGAAATATCTCCTCTTGGCATAGTTATTAATACTATTGATAATCTCAAGGCAAAGGAATCACCCAATCTTCACCAAAATTACAAAAACTCCAACTTGCTTTGGGAAAGAGATATATTGTCTTCGAAGAAAAACAGTTTGCAAATCGGTTGAAACAATTTCGGATCATGCTCAAAGAGTCGATTAATCCACAGAGTTCTTTACCGATCTAGAACCTTCTGACATAATTTCTTACCAACTTTAATAAATGTAGTAAATCTAAATAAAGGTTTTGCGCAATTTAGATTCAACAAAACTCTCTAATTTTACTCGTTTGGTGGTAAATGAGTTTATACTCCATGTCATAGAGGCAGCCATTCTTACCTTAAGTGAAAATGAGAGGATGTATTTATTCAGAAAATATCCCTAAAGCCATCAAGGTTACAATTGTCATTTCAATTCAGAAGAGTACATTTTCCATTCCGGGAAAGTTTGGCTATATTAATTAAAAATATCTTAAGGTGAGACTCTATTAGTAGTATAGTTACAATTAGGAGAACCCTGTTTTTCTTTTGGCTAACTCAGTGTTAATTGTTCTAGAGCTAAAAGCAAAAGTAAACTGCTTGTATATACTCCACCAGGCAAAATTTAAAATATTGTCTACCGATAAGTTCTGTAGCGTTGCTGAACAAGTTTAGGTTTGTTTGGGAAGAATAAAAAAAGAAAATGATCAAATCCGTCTTAGTTAATTTACGAACGCACATTTTACCCAGGCAACGGCGGGTATTTCTGCTAGTGTATAAACATATATATATATATATATATATATATATATATATATATATATTAAATTACTATAAATAAGGAATCATGGCCTGAAAAATTGAATGATAGCCATGCTTGCCTAATATTTTGCAAATTTGATAAAGATGTGTCACTAATTCACCAGGCATAGACACCTAATCCACTAAGTATTTTCACCACCATTCAGTGTATGCACACTAAATACACTGAGGAGGCATTTGCTTGCAACTACTTCGCCATATAAAATTAAGTTTGGAATTAAATATTTCCAAATGGACACATCTGTCCAAACGTTTCTTTTTCACTCACCTAATGTAGAGATTTGTTTTTTGCCCTAAGCTATACTCTCAATTCTATTACAATATTTCAACAACGCTTTCTTTGTTGTTACTCGAGCAAAAAACCTAGATACTCTAAGTTATATATCACCATTGTAGTAGAAACATTTTCTTCGTTGTGCCTGTTAAATCCCTACGCTATTTCACGAGCGGAAACTTGGCAGTTATCTATCCTATACTATACTTGTCTCTTCGAACCTCCTGATAACAAAGATGCATGGAGTTATGTTCATTGAGTTTAACCAACGCTCAATTCTCATCTGCCTTCTCTATACCACTTTATTAATCTACGCTAATCTTGTTTCGAGCAAAGTGATACGAAGAAATTTCCAAATTATTTGGTGCAAGCATAAATTTAAACACATTTCATCATATCTTTGGCTTCTGCTAACACCTACAAAACCATCATTTATTCTTCTTACGCATTTTAGGTAACAAGTGATTGCTTACAAGAAATTAGCTATTTATTATCCTTGGCAGAGCAAAGTTTTGAGATGAGAGCTGTTAGCAAATTTTTAACAAAACTTGATTGGAAATTCCCTGCTATTGTCGGTTATCTGCAACATTTTATGGTGAGTCTACAACACATAGAAACACTCTTTTGAGGTGGAAAAAACATTTCAAAGAAGGAAGTTAGCATCTTAATGACAAAGAGAGAGAAAGGTGACCATCCATATAAACCAATGCCGAAAAGGTGGTCGCCCTTCAAAAACTTCTGTATAAAGTTTGCAGGATTAACATCGAATTTATGCAAAAGAAGTCTATATCTCACAAGGATCAGCATATGTAATTTTAAATTAACATCTTGGCTCAGCAAGCTTTCTGCTTGTTGCGTACTAAAAGTGTTGCGGGATGATCAGCTTGCCCAAAGGAGTCATGTTCCATCATGACAATGTGCCATCCCACTCTTCACCGCTAACAAGAGAAACAGGGAATTTGGATTGAAAATCATACCATATCAGCCCTATAACACTGATCTTGCCCCTTTGAATATGTGAAAAGCCAGGTCTTCTTCAAAGAAAGACTCGTCAGGTGTAAACAGCGCCTTCAAAAGTGCATTGATCAAAATGGAAACTATTTTGAGAAATATTAGTGACATGTGTGTCATTTTAATAAATATCTCTTTCATTTTGCACCAAGACACTTTGAAGATCCCTCCTACTTCTAATTCGATTTTAAATGTAGTAGAACACGATAAACCACTCAACCAGCCCCCGTACATAATAATGCAGGAAGTTGTAGTTTGTGGAGTCAGGAGGCCAGATGTTCTGAGTAATGTGGCTACAGAAATTGTCTGAGAGCCAAGAAAGGGTCATTTTGCTAGTGTGGTACTTCTTTGGCCCTCCAACCGACCCTTCATAGATTTAGCGCATGAAAATCTCCTCCCACGCCTATGTTATCTCTCCATTTTAGGTCTCTGACCATCCTCGAATATAAACGGGGGAATAACGGGGCTTTCGTTACTGACCACCATAAACGCCATGATATGTACAGGGAACTTAGTTTTCATGACTTCAGTATATCTTTGGAGGAAACAGCAGGCCAGCGGTTGTGTTGAAAGTTAACCACTTGTTCTTGGTAAAAAGCTACTCGTCTCATAAGAACCAAATTATTCTAGGGTTTAGTAGATGCATCAGTTTGTTCACAACTTTTGCAGTACGTACCTTTCGCTTATTTTTCATCTTCTGATCAGTAGTAGCGGATGTATTCTTGCAAAAACCGCCTGATGAGTGACTCTGACAGTACCTCGTCCTTGGTATGGACTTTATTGACTTGCTGGAATCGTTGGAAATGGCGATCTGGATCTTCTTATCAAAGTATATGGATATTGTCGTATCCGAACGCTTATAGTGTGGTTTCCGAGCCCCCATAGTCTTGTAATCACATTTTGACATATTCAAATCTTTCCTGATCCTCTGCATCCCAAGCACTCGAAGAGCTTTGCATGGAATCTCCCGGTGTGAATAATAACAGCACCACTTGACTTTCATAAATATAAATGAGACTATTATGATAAGAATCGACGCCAAATAACACACTTGCACAGAATTAGAGTTTTTAACGGCAACAAATTTAGCCACCGCGCCCTCTATATGAATAGCCTGAGTTATACGACTTCCATTATAGCCATTTTATATGTGTGTTTTCCGGAATCTTATTTAACACATCTAAAGCTTACGTTATTTTTAGCATTTATACATCTTTCTACCAAAAAATAGTTCACTCATTGAAACAAACTGTTACTTTCTCAGTTGCAAATCTTAACGGATTTTTTTTATTCTCAACACTTTTGCCTTGTTATTATTACGGGTTTTGGTAGCGTGGTGGTTAGCGTGCTGAAAATTAAATCAATATGTCTCGGGTTTGACACCAAACGCGCCCACTCCCCAAAATCCAGTGTTGACTACTTTCTCTCACGATCCCTCGAGACGCCTCTGCTTTGGGGCAGCATGGTAGCTTATGGCAAAAAAACTTCTCAGAATGAAACAAATCAGAAAGATGAGAAAGAGCTTCTTTTAGCAGTGAGAGTAAAATGCCTGCAATGAAGATGAAAAATAATTAATGATTTATAGAATCAAGAGTAGCAGAGCAACTTCGATCCACTCTTTGTCATTTCGTATGTAAAGAGATATTTGGAGGGCCTTTAATATAGAAAGCACGAAGCACGTTTACTTGCAATTTATCGGGGTTTGCCAGCTGTTTTCAGTACATTAATCAGACGGCAACGGAGGTATCCATCTTCATGCGAGAGCAATATAAATTCCCTAAATCTATACTTGTTTCGCTGATCTGTTTCTCATTTTATCAGCTCAGTGAAACTAAATGACCAAACCTGCAGGGATTAATACTTACTAATTTGCCTAAACAATGGATCTCAATCTTTAATTGGTCAATTGTTGAATACAGTTACTAGAGATTGAATTTTTAAAATGTATATTAAACCTGATTTAGAGATACATGGATTTATGTTCAGAGATTTTAACCGACTCTCACACATCTCATCATCGTTCTCGCCTCCGCTCTTGGAAATCTACATACATCTCCTTTTAATGACCAAGAGGATACTTCTAATCCCATTCTAAATATAATTGAACTCAATCAAATTCATAAATCGTGTCATTCTTGTTTCTCTATGATCATTTGATTCCATTTTTCCCATTCAACTTAAGTTATTATTCAGCCTAAAGATGGAAACAACGTCATAACCATTTTGAAGAAAGGAAAGGTTACTTGTACCATAAATTATTTGAATGTGGTTCCTTATATCCTTTTTCATAACTTTTCCTTTAAGTAATTTGTGAAATGTCTCGAAATTTGCGTGGTAATCCTACCTTTTCCGAGTTACAAGATTTCTAGTGACCTATCAGAGAAAATGCTTTCTCTGCTCTTGATTCCATCCTTTCAGAACTTAGGTTGTTTCTTGATTTTCTAAAATTAACAAGTGGAAGAGTATGGTTTTCTCGAATAAGAGCCTGAATGGAATATAGTGACGGATGGCAGAAGCACTGTCGAATATCCCACCTACGAAAGAAGGTATAAACTTGGCCATAATAAAGATTAGGGTTAATTGCCATAATAATGATGCTCTACTCTTCAAAGTGGACGAATCTGTTCAATGTTAAAGAAAGTGGTTTTTATCTTTGTTTCCATCAAGGAGACTCCTTTATCTCCCCAGAGTTTTCTTTTTGTTAAGAGATGGGCTGCATCTAAGGGAAAATCAGATATACAGTTCTTAATTAAAGTAGGTGTATCGTAATTTCTTTCCTTTATCTTTTGTGATGCCTTGATTACCACGGCTCTCCTTGCATCTGGTGGGCGAGAATGTAAGAGTGGATCACCTCATACCTTGCCTTTAATTGCATTATTATATTATCTTATTCTGGGAAGCTAGAAAAGTGAAATTACCTAGCTTTCAAACATATTAATTTTATTACAATATCCTGGAAAATAATGAAATATTAGTTAACGAGATGTACAGCGCCGAAAAGCCCAAAGACAAAACAGTCATACGAAGAAACATCCTCTAATATAAAGTTTGGCAACGAAACATCCTGCATCGAAACGTCTGGTGACGCTGTATTAGCGAGCGTAAAGTGATCCAGCATAAATATATTTGGTAATACATTCTTAGATTTCTAGTAATCGGCCTATAATAACCCTGGGTTTATTTTAAATTAATTAATTAAACAAATTTAAAACCAATTAGTGGAACTTAAATACGGAATAAAATTATATGCAATTCTTGAGGGAGAGCTAAGCATAATTACGAATTACATAAATGTGTTCTGCTAGAAATATGATCTTCAATCCTATCTATTGTTTTCATCCCTCGATATCATTATGCCTTCCTCTTTCCGTAATATTTCTTGTTAATATTTCATTAGGCAAATCCTCAAAATGCCTTCGAGTAAGCTGTAATTAAATATTTTAGGAGAACATGATTTTTTTGTCCAAATATGAACTAGAAAGGGACGTCTGATACGTCAAAGAAAGTAACTAGATTGAGAAATGGAACGGTTTACTATGGGAAAATATGCCAATAATACTTATGATGCATTTAACTACTGATGAACATTAAAGGGGAAGTCCTATTGTAGCAGGTGCTCTAATGCTTATAATTCACTTTTGCTACAGACTTCAATTTTTTTCTAGAACTTTACTTGCATTCTTCTAATGGCCCCCAGAACTCCTTTTGCCTAGGTAATACCCATATACTATGGAACGCGATAGCTTAAGTCACAAAGGAATTATCTTTAATCCAATGTAGCTTTAACATTCTATTTATATTGGATAAGACTGGCGAAAGTAAAGTTGGTTATTTGCGATAAGTGATACGCTTAAAACAAGATGTTAGGAGCGGTGTTGTCATTTTTCGTCAGTACTACTAAAAAAATCGTTATTACCTATTTTTCTCTTATCACATATCTTACTTTTGCCTTATAAATTAAAAACGCTCTCATGCTTAATTATAATCTTATATTTTATATTTAGCTTAATATTTTTCTTTGTAGGTAAGCGATTTATTTTACGAGTGTGATGATGAGGTAAGCTAGAAAATTTATGAGCTTGATCTCTGTCTTCTTACTATGATTATAAAAAATGCTTATATAAAATTCGTCTTAGCATAGGTAAGTAAATAGACGCTAGAGATATTTTTTTCTCAGAGAAAATAAATAGATAAGTAGTTATTCATATTATATTTACTAGTTATTTATAATTGATCCCAAACTTTGGGTTTTATAAATTTCGTTAGTTGCAAAATTTTTGAAAGGAAATGAGAGTTAAAATCATGATATTGTTTCAAATGCGATGCAATTGAAAGATAATTATTAACAATTCTAAAAGGGATAAATTAACTACAGGAAGAGACGAGAGTTATGGAAATCTAGGTTAAAAATAATCAGGAATTGGGTAATATGAGAGCAGCCTAAAGAATTAATAGTTTCTGCAACAAAGATAAATAAAACTAAACACTAAAATTTGATTATATTTTAGAAGTCGAAGAACTCATTACTCATAGGTTGATGCAAGCAAGAAATACAAATATAATATATAATACAATTATTACCTTATCCCCAAAGTAATGCACTATTTTTTAATGCTTATCATTAATTGTTGGATATAAATTAAACCACTGTTAGAAGTCATTTTATTAACATGCTTTTATTAATAATTTTAAAAATTATTATAATTTCCATCGGTTTCAAGCACTAATCATCATATTGGATTTCTTTTTAACTTTGATTTAAAAAGTTCTTTAAGGTTGTTTCGACATCTACTACTTTTGCCATCTTCATTATCTTCAGGTGGTTTACTAAATTTTTAAATTATAATATTTAGATGAGACTAAGTCAGATGAGTATGGAAAATGACTGATTAGTTTTCAATTTAAATTGTTTAGTTTTGTTTAACTCCTTAGATATTATGTCGCAAGTTGCCTTGATGAAAGAGCATGTAAATAGTCCAACTGAGAAGAGTAAACCTCTTTGAGATAATTTGATTTGCTGTAAGAAGTTAAAATGGACTCTACCATATATAGAGTGTTCCCCCAAAATGTATACAGACTTTAAATAGTTGTAAAGTAGGTGTTTATTAAAATAAATTCCATTTTAAAAATTTACAATTATTTAAAGTGTGTATAAACTTTTTGAGGACACCCGTATATGCATCCAAATACACAAGGGATGCTTCCGTGAATGAGGCCCCTTTTTCGACAGAGGTATTTGTCTAGAACGTTGAGTATTATTGTATACCAATAACAAACACTCTTTTCTTCCCGGTAAAAACCCTACTCCAAGCTTTTTTATTCGATTTTTTATAACCATAAAATGGTGATAAAACGGCAAAGAAATTCAGCATTACTTATTGGATCACTTGATATGATAATTCCTCTTCAGATGAAGAATACATATTGACGAAGTTGTTGTGGATGTTCCTCGAGCTTTTTTCCGAATAACCCATAGACGTCCTTGAGTGTCGTTCAGAATTCACTGACTTCAACTTTGCATGATTCGGTGTAGCATTCTGGACAGTCATCCGTGATACCTCCATCTATCCTTCTCTGGTGGCACAGAAAGACTGAGTGATGTCAACAACGCAGCCTGGCCATGTGGGCTTAGTATTCCGTAGGAAAATACAAAGCAAAGCAGTATAAGAAAAGAAGGAGTCTGCAAACAGCTGATCTCAAGTGTGGATATCAGTGTTGCTCGGAATCCAGCAAGGTGTTCTTTGTGACTGACTGAATATATCGATGGATTAAATGGGCGTGGATATATTTCTGAGGCTCATTCGCGGTTAGTAATGTGTGAGTTGAAAGTTTATTTTTTAATTTGTATTTTAGGTGTTATTTTAGTGTTCTCTATTGGGGGTGTATTCTGCCAGTTTAGTTAATGTCTTTCATTTCATTGTGACCCATCAGCTTGAGAACTTCGTTTTCGGAGTGGATTTGAGCTTTAGTTGTAGTATATGTGGAAACAATGACATTTTTTATGAACTTGTTTTGTATTGTCTGAAATAAGATAAGAAATCTTTTAACAAGTTGGGGCCTCAAGCAGGATATACATCTATATTTATTTCGTTACCATGAATAATATCAACTATTAATATTCTGTGGTTGTGGCTACTTCCTTTCCTCTGAATATTGCGCATGAATATGATTTATGTGCGTCAAGACTTGGTGTACATCTAGTTTTGATGTTGATCTTTGAACTTCATTGATATATCTTATGTCACGTCAAGTAATTTATTCGTGTAGTATATGGCCAATGTTTGTACATAGTTGAAGTGTGCATAAATGTGCCTATGTATCGGGGTGAAGAGGGTAGCTGCGGATTTGGTTTGTGCAATTTTTAGTCTGATCGTACTGCACCAGGTGTGTAATGCCTTGACGTAAGGTAGAATGAATTCGAGTAACAATATGTGCATTGATGTGGAAGGTACTACATGTGGTATTCATATAAAACAACTGTATGTATAACTTGAGAGGGAGTGGGTTGTAGGTGTGTAGGGTTTATAGAGAGTACTTAGCAAAATGGACCTATAGACAACACTAGAAAATGTCTCATGTCCCAGTTCGCCCGTAAAATAGTTATTTAGCCATCGGTTTGTTTGATTCTTAATGAATGTGTTGCATATTTTAATAGTGAAATTGTAGCGAGTGAAAGTAGCAAAAGTTCTACTCATGTCTAGTGTTACAAAATGTGCTTTGTGTTATTGTGCGTGTTCCATGGCCTTAAATATTCTTTATGCAAGGTCTGTAGTTCATTCACTACATTTGCCAGAAATTTACTGATGTTTATTTAAAAGAAATACGTCTATCGGTTCAAAGCTTTCGGTTCACGAATTCATTCACTACAAGGGTCAGAATTTTACTGATATTCCTTTTATATGAAATATGTTTCTCGATTAAAAACTTTACGTTTAGGAGTTCTTTCACTACAAGTGCCAGAAGTTTACTGATTTTTCATTTATATAACAACTACGTCTATCGGTTCAAACCTTTACGTTCAGGAGTTCACTCAATACAAGGGTAACAAGTTCCAGATCTTTCTTTTATAAGAAATACGTCTATCTGTTGAAACCTTTACGTTCGGGAGTTTATTTACTACAATCGCCAGAAGTTTACTCATCTTCCTTTTATAATAAAGACGTCTTTCGGTTCAAATCTTTTTGTTCAGGAGTTCATTTACTACAAGATCCAGAAAATTCCCCATCTTCCTTTTATAAGAAATAAGTTTATCGGTTCAAACCTTTACAGATAGGATTTCATTCATCACAAGGGCAAGAAGTTTACTGATTTTCGTTTTATAAGAAATACGTCTATCGTTTCAAACCTTCACGTTCAGCAGTTTTTTCACTACAAGGGCCAGAACTTTACTATCTTCCTTTTATAAGAAGTACGACTATCGATCAAGAACCTTAACCAAAAGTAGTGTTAGAGATGGCTAGACCAGTGGTGGGCAACACTTTTCATTCAGTTGCCCGCATTTGAAAAATTGTTGAGCCACAATGGCGAATATTTTAAAATATTGTCTATTTTGTGGAGTTTGATATTTAATTCATAAAGGTGCAATTTTAATTTTCCTATAAAGTATTTACATTTATCCTTACCCTTAATAAATCTTTTGATGCCGTTCTCATTTAAAAGTAGTTTAATATTTGGTTCTAGCATAGTAGTCTTCAACTTGAGTTGTTCTTCGAAATATACATCAGTGAGCTGAGTTCTTAACTTTGCTTTCATTTGTGTCAGGTAACAATAAGTAGTGGAAAAGCAAGAAGGAATTTGGAAGAAGATGATGGTACTCAATTACACTTTGACAAATTTCAAGTGGATCTTTTCTAAATTTTAATTGAGATTTCAAAATTTTATTTTCTGAAAGTTCCATCAACTCCAGATCGGCCAATCGACCAGTGCTATAGATACTCGTATATCTACTAAATGATGTTGAAAAGCCAGCGGATCTTTTCTGTTTGGCGCCAGGCGGATTTTGTGTAACAGATTCACGCCAACGATGCAGTTTTGAGTGCTGAATACGACTATAATATTTGTTTTTTGGAGAATTGAAAGGAAGTATCTAAAAAAATAAATTTCAAGCCGAACTTTTAGGTTGTCCGAAATCTTTGGGAAAAAAGGAAGGGAAATGAAACGCACTTAAACTGCAACATGATTTCCTAATATTATTGTTCAGTCCCTTTATTATTTGTTCAAACATTCATTGGTATTTTGATATATCCCATAATATTTTTTTAAACAAATTTTCATTTCTATTGCGTTTTCGCCACATAAATTCACATAATTAGGAATCGAGCATCTCACGGTGGGTAACGCAATGTCGTTAATTTCTTTGTTTTACGGCGTGAAATGTACTTTGTATTTCCTGAATGTGCGCTCTCTTAAGTACTTGTTGAAATCAACTGCTATACAGTGCCCGGTAGACATTACGATCGGCGGCGCGAACCATGAGACGCAAACTATTTCGTCCGTGTTCCAATATGTTTCACCTTTTTGGAGTAAATTCCAGGGGATTGCTTGTGGGGGGTTTAGCACTACGGGTGGACCCCCTACGATGATTCTAAGTTTTAATCAATGGAGGTCTTGGGGGCACAGCCCCCAGTATATAATCATAATTGTTTATAGAATAATGTTCTAAACTAGTACGCATTAAATTTTTTTTTTAATACCTCATTTTATTTCTCCCCAAAATAAATGTTATATTCGTTTTCAGCACTCAAAACTAAACTGCATTATTGGTGAGAATTTGATAAAAAACTTCCGCCTTTCCCCACCAAACAGAAAAGATCCAAGCCAGCTTTATAGCTGCTTCATGTGTTTCGAAATCTTTGAATCTGTCATCATAAATTTGAATTAATGTGTCTAGAACAGATATATATTCCTGAAGTTGAAATGATAAACATTGTTCTTATTGTTCACTTGATACCAAATTTCATCCATTAAGGGAAATATTCTTTGGCTTTTTCCAACTCAATCAAGTAAAATTATTTTTAAAAAATACATTTTTCCTAAAAATGATGAAGTGTGTTTGGCCTGAAAAATAAGCTAATTGCTCTGGATGCGATTTATATCTACTGAAATAGGAAACCTTCTTTCTTCACATCTGCACAAATTCCTTAAAGTTTACTCAGTTGAACGTTGTAGTTGTACTCACGATGTAAAATATCTGCTCCACAAGTAACTTAACTCTGTTCATTTTAGGAATCTTTTATTAAAAACATATTACCAGAGATGGGCATAATTGTTACCTCCTTTTTAATGTTATCACTTGTATAGAATTATTAATAATCAACATGTATATATATAAGAAATGCGATGGAAATATTAATAACTATCATGTTAAAATATATAAAAAAAACCCACAGTAAAGTTGAGTTGAATTTATCTTTCAAAGACGTATCGTCCTGCAGGTTTTAATGCAACATACGAAAACATATTTTCATTAAAAAATACATATGACTCTTAGCAGGAAATTGGACGTAATATCTAAGGAGAGGAATCATACAAAATATTTTGCAGCTCTAATCAGTCAAACCAAGCCACCATTTGCTAAAATCATCGCATAAAATTCTATCTATCGCTGTTTTTGGCAAACTTTTATGGATTCAAATTTAGTAATAACCATATTAACACACTTCTCTGTTTTAGATTACTGTTTAGTTATTTTCGGATTAAAAACAATGGAAATGAGCAGATCTGAAAATGTTTGACCTCATGAAATTATAGGTTAAGGAAACATTAACCACCACAACACCATACACGACCATAAATGGTGCTTCGAAAATGTTGACGTGTAATAGATAATTTTACATGATTGTATTTGAAAGTTAATACATAAAAGTATGCTAGGAAAAATTGTATAATTTATTTAAAATTTCTGATCAAACGCTAAATACTGTAGAATGCAGATCAGAATATGACGAATACTAATGTTGTTTACGTTCAGAAGCGAGCTAAAATTAATCTCCTTAGATCGATTTTTATCAATTAAAAGCTCTGGAAGCATATTTCTTTCTCGTCCGTATTGGGTTTTCTTTTCTTAGAAGTAATCAGCGTTTTATTGCCTTTTTTTAAATATCTCAAACATTATTTAAATTAAATAAAATATTCTCCTTGTCAGAAAAAAATACCTGTATTAAAGAATATAACTTCAACTTTATGCCATTCTTATTACTACAACACTCTACCGTTTTGAAGGCTGAAAGATAGTAATAGCACTACTCCTATAGATAATTGCTAAAATTCAATCCACCTAAACCTGATTAAATTTTCTCTCGGTGGGTGAGTGAAAAATTGAAATACTTCCTCCATAGCCTGAAATCATACACGTTAAATGAAATATTTTATTCTATAATAATACTTATATTATGATGCTTTGAGATTGTTTTATGTAGTAAACAATCTATATAGGGAAGTAATAGAGTTCAGGCTAATTGTGAACTAGCGAATCTTATTTTCCAAGTTGTGTGTTGGTTTCTTATTACAGTTTAATTAAAGTAAATTAACAGAAAAATGGGTAATATTCTTAACTGATCCTCTGCAGTTTGATAAAAAAGGCTATATAGTTTATTGTTTGTAGGCAAATCAATCTCTTAACCAAGAGTTTGTTATTCTGGATCTACCCTTCCAAATGAATCCATAGCTTTAATTTTTACCACTTTTCTTTCTTATTGATTCTTTGCTCTATCATAAACATTCTAAATTCATTCACATGGTTATTATCTAATGTATACCAGTTTTCAAATATATTTTTCAACTACTTCTTAGAACTCATATAAAGAGGGAATAATGAGAAAGCTACAAATCATCTAAGCCGCTCTTCATTTGAACTTACGAGTACATAGAAAAAAACAGTGAAAAAGTCTATATTTATAAATACTCGTGATCATAAAGCTCAGTTTACCATTAAAAAGGAAAGAATATTTTTAATTCAAATATTGAAGAAATTTGACCTTTTAATATTTAAAGGATTCCTATGTGTAAAGCTCATATGTCCTAATTTGACAGGCTATGGGTATCGTTTCTTATAATCGACAATACGTATAAAGATTGTATCTATCTATAAGACTTGTAATTCTTCCCTCGTGATTTGTTAAGCAAATGTAGAGGTAGAACCTCAAATGACCTCTTTCAAAGAAAGATTTTACCACAATAACCTTAAAGATTTGTATTTCGTTATTTCATATCTTATATATTAAGTATATAATGAGCTTATTATGCCACTGTTACCTCACCTTAAAGTTTGTGTCTTTTAATGTTACTTTCTCTTGAATTAAACAAAACTCCTGTCTCATGTACTATATGGTTATATAGTCTGCAACAGAAGGTTTGTGCATCTTTTTTTCTTCGTTGATAGTGTTTTTGAAAGGCAGAAAGTAAACATGCTAAAAGCCCTCTGATACATTTGCCAGCCGCTTGCCTTTTATTCGCTCGTTTATTGTATGTGACATGGCTACGGGGCCTTTAAATTTTGGGCAGGTAAGCTATATGGTATAAAAATCCCTTGGAAGTTCCTAGCCTGGATAGATGCTAGGTTTGAGAGGGTGGTTTTGAATTTGAGTGCATGCTATGTTAATGATAGAGCATCTTACCGGTAATAAGGAGGCGTATTTTCCATTCCCCATCAGAAATTCAATTATTTTACCCCGGAGTTATTTCTCTCTTTTCCGTATGGATTGCCTTCATTGTGCTATGCTCTGCTCTTCTTGATTTGTGTATTTTCCAATCTCCCTGTCTCATGTCTTAAAAAAAATCCTGTTTTTTGCCTTATGAGCTAAAGCACGTCCAATTTCTCCCTCTCAAGTGTTTTTCTATATATATATATATATAAATATATATATAGTACAAAAGATATAGAAAATTGGACGCGAATGAGCAATGAGACAAGAAACAGGAGTTAGTTAGAGGTAAGAGAAAGGGACATTAGAAGAATCAAAGAGAGCAGAGGGCGGCACAATGAATGCTATCCTTTACCGAGAAGACAGAAATATATATATATATATATATATATATATATATATATACCGGCTTTCCAAAATTTGAGTGCGTAATCTGATGAAATTAAAAACTTTTAGGTAAAAATTCTTATTGAATTAGTTTCATCATGGTCAAATTGTGCTCTGCAAAAAAAATTGTATTGTTCTCTGTACAGGGTGTCACAAAATTTTAAATATGTATTAAAAAGAAATATTTCTGTTTATTTTTTCGGCTCAATTATGATCACAAAAAAGCTTTTTCCTACGTGTTAATATGAACTGTTGTAGTGTGCATATTAAGACTCTGACTGGCCTCCCCCACCTAAGTTCTCAGTTCATTTTTAAACAATCGTCGAATTGGTTTAGTTTAGTTGGGGTCAAATCTTTTCTGTTTTTTTCTTTTCCCATTTGTACGGATCCGGTTATTTCAAATTTGTTCACAACTGAACGAATCGAGTTGTCTGGCGCTCCAGGTTTTCTAAACTTTCTTGGGAACTTTTTTCGTACTTCTTTAAAATTCACTCCTCTGATACGAGCTATCACAGCCAAAATTCGCTTTTCTGTGCCCATTATTAAAGGATTCTTAAAAGGATTAAAAAACAAAGTCAAATTTTGGGATAATATTTACATGGAACACTACAATTTTGTGCAGAACACAATTTAAACATGATCAAGATAATTTAATACGAATTTTTTCTACAGTTTTCAATTTCATCAAAATACGCACTCACTTTTGGTACACCCAATATATATATATATATATATATATATATATATATATATATATATATATATATATATATATATATATTCCAGAGTAAGTATCAAATGGCAAAGAGAATAAGAGTATTCATTCTTTATTTCTGCTGGCTACGTTTCGAGCAAAGATAAGCTCATTTTCTGGCCTGATAAATTGAACAAGATTAGCTTTAAATAGCAAAACAATTAACATTTAGATTAACTAGGACTGGAAGGTACAATTATATATGAATATACATATTTACATTTTATAGTAATAAATCATAAATAGTTAATTATTTCAACAATGATTGAGAAATTGTGAGCATAGGGGAAAGAGAGGGGGGGAGGGGCAAATTATGAACAGATAAGTGCACAAAAATATTTTTATTTTAATTTTTAACAAATTGAAATCTTACTGGGCACATAAGTTCTGTAAACACGATTAAAGCAATGGAGAGCAATAAACAATGAAGAAAGGTGAAGTATTTTAATTGGTTGGTTATTATAAGACACGGAGAGGGTTGAAAGGTCTTAGTATGAATGGACTCAATTATTCGTATGCTTAAATCATCATTGGAAGAATTTATAATTTTAAAATCATTAATTGTGGCATCGGTTTTGCAAAGGATAGTCTGATTCCGAACAGGGGAGCATTCCTTGCCAAGGTGAGAACAAGCTCGAGCGCGCAACGAGCGCAGTGTACTGCCGACATAATTGCCTCTACGACATCGAAGACATGTAAATTAATATACTACACCAAATGGGAGGAATTATTAATTTAGTATTTAACGGTATACTTAATATTGGGATGTATTTAATTAATAAATTTGAGAAATTTTTCCGCCTGTTGAGGAGTGTCAAATATTGCTAGGGAGTTGTCTACAAATCTGAGATAAAATGAGGTTTGTATATATAATGGGGAGGTACTGGAAATATTTTCTTCTAAATGAGTCATAAATATATCAGCTGCTGCTGGAGATATTGGGGAACCCATTCCTACACCATCAGTCTGCTTGTAAATATTATGATTGAATAAAAATATGTGTCTGAAAATAAGTTCAAGAGTTTGTTTAAGAATAGGACGAGCGATGTCATGAAACTTTTCCGAAGCAACACAAGACCTATTGAGAATTTTATCAATGATTTCATTTAAAGGTATGTTCGTGAAAATTGAAGAAACGTCAAAACTAACAAAGATATTAGAGGGACCAAGGGGAAGACGTTTCAATTCATCAACAAGCGTGAAACTGTTTGCAATGCTGTATTGGTTAGTGGTAAACGGGTTAGGAGCTAAAGTGATATTTAGCCAATTTATAAGTAGGAAGAGAGTAAGCAGCCAGTATAGAGCGTAAAGGAATACCAGCTTTATGTACATTAGGAAGACCATACATAAAGCCAAGGCTCGAACTAGTTGAATGAAGATGGTTGTAGGTTGATATGTCTAAGATGCCCGAAGACTTAAGCTTCAAAAGGAAACGATTGACTTTATCCTCCAGACGTGAAATTAATTTATCCAGAGGCTCAGCGACTGTAATGAATTTAGTTGCGTCGTTAAGTAAGGACTGCATTTTTGAAATATAATCAGATTTGTTAAGTAAAACTACACCATTTCCTTTATCGGGGCGAGTGATTACTAAATTTTCCTTATTTGAGAGCGTTTTTGGAATAAGAAAATCATCGTGGTTTAAGAAACAGGATGAGAGAAGATTAGAGATTTTGATTTGTAATAAAATTTCTGCGATACTTCAGACAAACTTGTTAAAAAATATTATACTCTCCATATATATATATACATATATATATATATATATATATATATATATATATATATATATATATTCATGCTACATATAATTTATACAAAGTTTGTCAGTAATAAAATATTAATTAAAAAAATCAGAAAACGGGAATACTTTTTAAAAATTATTTAGAGCAGCGCCTTGAGGAGAATAATATTTGAACCTCCTTCGCCATTTATTTCGACTGTAGAAACGACGGTTTTGGATTAGTTTCTTTTATTTGCAGAGAAACAGCGGGGGTTCTTGTTTTCAAGTCTGGGTCATTTGATCTTTAAGGTGCAATTTATCCGAGAGTGAAAATATCGAGTTTATGTCGCCGATTTCGGGAGATCAAACGTCTATTTTAAACTTTATACAGTATATACGAGAGCCGATGGCAAATTTTCATCGACATAAATCAAGATCTGTCCAATGAAACGGTTTCAGGGTTGAGCGATAGGCTTGTAAATATGCAGTGCTCTTGTGGTTAATTCAACCCAAACTAATATACTGTTAGTTTTTTTTAGATAAGTTATATACATATGTGTAAATATCGTTCTGTCTGTATTGGAACATTTTACTATTATATTCATTATTTTTAATTTTCGTATTTTTTCATGTTCCTCATTTAAAATTTTTATCGGTTTTATACTTTGTATTTCAGTCTTACGTGTTAAAATCAACTCTCAAATTTATATCACTTGACGATTGTTGAAAACTAAATTAAATAATTAATATATGGGAATTTAACAAATTCATTAAGCTGGCCAGCTTAGACTAAAAATTTAGTACCCTAATTTCAAAAGTCCTCTATAACACTGCGTAACACGATTTTTGTCTTTAGGTAGCAACTGTTATTTTCTATTTGCATGTGTCTAGAATACATGAAAAACACTGTTATATATTTCAATTTTTGCTTTTCTGCCCAGGATAAAGATATTCATAGGAAATTTACCATTTCCCTTTGAAAGGA
Organism: Ceratothoa steindachneri; assembly: GCA_963969495.1. Lineage (NCBI taxonomy): Eukaryota > Metazoa > Arthropoda > Malacostraca > Isopoda > Cymothoidae > Ceratothoa > Ceratothoa steindachneri. The sequence goes on from OZ018331.1 coordinate 45,649,348, forward strand.
AGTGGCAAATTTGAACTTTCATTTGCATAAAGTAGAAACAAAACCACATGATACAAAAATATCATTTATTTATTAAAGGAATAAATAATTGAGACAATCATAATATTAGAAATGAGTCGTTTTCATTAAATTATTCTTATACTGTAAATTACTTTCACGATTTAGCCTCCAAATATAGGCCCTCATCAGATTTTCATTATATGATCGTTGATAGCAGCGTTCAAAGTCCAACAAATCCTAATGAAAGCGCTCACCATGACCCTCGGAGTACGCCTCCATGTTCTCCTTAAATTTATGAAGATAAGCGTCAAGAATATGGACTTTCAGGGACATCATGTAACACACTCTGCCGTAGTTTCTCACCAAGTTCTCAACAAGCTCTATATAGTTATCGGCTTTGTGAGCATCTAGGAAGCCTAGAACCACTGCTATAAAGCTATCCCACGCTCCCTTTTTAGTCCTAGTGAGCTTCTCGGGAAGCTCCTTGCACTCCATGATCTTTTTTATTTGTGGACCGACGAGGACCCCGGCTTCCACCTTTGCCGAAAATAGCTTAAGAAAGAAATCTTGGAGATACATAAAAGCTGCTGACTCCTTATCTAGAGTTCTGACGAATTGTTTCATCAGGCAAAATTAAGAGTGCAGAGGAGAAAACAGTACTTTTCGGGGGTCCAACAAAGGCTCTCATTTGACGTTGTTTCTCCCTACAATAAACTCGGTGGGTTGTGGCCAATCCCGATGATAGTAGTGGAGTACGGTGTCTCTGCTATTTCAAAGGCTAAGAAAACAGGAAAAATTCATATTTAAATGCATCTTGTAAAATCTTGACACTGCTGTATTTCTCTTTGAGCTGGAATGATTGAGAAAGGGAAAGAGATGGATACATTTTCCTGTTATGAAGAAACACTACTTAGAGGCTCCTGGACGAGGTGTTAAACGAGGTGTTAATGAAGAGGGGACACTCGTTGGGTTTACATGCGATTCCGATTGCCGCACACACACCGCTCACATTAGGACAAAAGCAAAGTTTATCTTGACGTGTAATAAAGCTTGAAAACACTGGTTACGGTTTCTCTGAACTGATATTTGCACACTCTAATCTAACAAATCCCACTCCTTGAGTCTCGAAGTTAAAAGCTCGGCATTAGACATTGTGAGACCAAGATCTCTAACAAAGTCGTTGAGGTCTTTTTGGTTGGAGTAGTATGGGTTTCGCTCCTCAGTTGCACATGTGTAGTCTGGATCAATAACTTTATCCTCTTCTGAACTGCTTTTCCTTTCTAAAAACTGCTGCTCTGTTTTTGGAGGACTGTGTATTGGGAGCTCAAAATTGTGTGACACTGGCGCAATAGATGATTGAAGGTCTGGATACATGATACCAGGCACATTTCTGCCTGATCAACGTTTGGAAGGATTCACCATGCAGAAGAAACAATTACTTAAGTAGTCAGTTGGTTTCCTAGAAATTAATAGCTCTCTTTTCTCTTCGGAACCAACCTGTAAAAAAAAAAAAAAAAAGAAAAATATAAATATACAAATACATTTCACTTAGTATTATTATAAATGTTTTAAAAAATAAAAATCCAGTATCCAAAGGAAAACACACACACACACACACACACACACACACACACACATATATATATATATATATATATATATATATATATATATATATATATATATATATATATATATATATATATACGAGCGGTGGTCAATAAGTTTTGCGAATCGATAGGGCAAAACAGAGGAAGAGGGATAGATGTTTGTGGGGGTCTTAGGACAAGATATGACAAGCCAAGACTTGCAGCCGCCAGCTCCTGCCTCGTCTATTTAAGCAACAGTAGCTGATCGCAGATCGTCAGTCACCATTTTCTCAACAATGGAGAAAGTTGAGCACCGCGCAGTGATCAAAACTTTGACCAAGGAAGGCAAGAATGCAAAAGAGATCCATGAACGTATGGTTGCAGTGTACACCGACACCGCACCTTCCTATGCAACCATTGCTGGCTGGAATAGGATGTTCCGCCATGCTCGTGAGTCCCTTGAAGATGATCTCCGTACAGGACGCCCGTCAGACGTGACCAACAAGGACAAGGTGGCCCGTGTGGAGAGGATGATCAAAGAAAATCGACAGGTGAAGGTCGAAGAAATCGAGCGAGAACTTGGAATATCACATGGAGGTGTTATCAACATCATCCACGACAATTTGGACATGGCAAAGGTCTCGCCCGTTGGGTCCCTAGAAACCTCACGCCCCATGATCGACTTCAACGTCGTCAAAGTCCACAAGGCCAGAGTTGCACAAGCTGCCCTGCGCGAGTGCGGATTTGAGGAGCTCAACCATCCCCCCTACAGTCCAGATCTGGCCCCTAGCAACTACTTTTTATTCCGCCAGCTCAGGGCTGCAATGCGTTGACGCCGGTTTGGGGACGATGAAGATGTCTAGCTTGCCGTCCAGGAGTCGATTGGACAGCAGTCGGGACATTTCTGGTTGTCGGGAATTCGAAGCCTCAGGGACAAGCGGCGCAAGTGCATTGAAGTCGAGGGTAGTTATATTGAAAAATAATAAAACACTTTTCCTCATATCTCGTTTCCTTATATCCGAATTGCAAAAATTATTGACCTCCCCTCGTATATATATATATATATATATATATATATATATATATATATATATATATATATATATCCATATGGAGCTCGGCCGTGAATCCTACATTTAATATTAAGGATAAATCCCAGGGCCACAAGAAACGATGCAGCATTTTTTAATTTTTCACAACGTTTCGAAAACTACAAGTTTCAATCTTCAGGCTAGAATAAGTTTACAAAGTTAATACATATAAAGAAAACTTGAAAAGGCCAAAAAGACATTATTTTAAAGGGTGACAAATTATAAAATATCAGTAAAATGTACTACAAGTTAAAATTTTAAATTTGACTTCGAAACAGTTAGATTTGCTTTAAAACTGACACAAAAAATTAGTTAATAAATTTAAAATTTATTGCAACGTTTTCGAAACCTTGTGAAAAATTAAAAGATCCTGCATCCGTTTCTCGTGGCTCTGGGATTTATCCTCAATATTATATATACATATATATATATATATATATATATATATATATATATATATATATATATATTACCTTCCAGAGTTCTTTTTCAGAGCTCGATGGGGGAAATGAGCTACCCAAAGTTTGTCTTGATCTCCAACTGGCATGCCAAAGTATGCCTTGTAGGCCTCACACATTTTAGCAGATCTCTCTACAGAGTACTTTGTCACTCTTATCCTGTCACTTTTGCGCCTGTCGGCTTGTTAAAACCAGTTGATACGATATGTCACAAATGCTTCTATTAATGACCAGTGAGGATGTCTGTGCTGCGATGGCTAGAGTTAAACTGATCTGTTGAGTAGACATTCAATATATTTATATTCATAAATGTTGCCAGAATGTTCTGGAAATGTTCAAACATATAAAAAATTCTCAAAAGTTCTAGAAAGCTCTACAGTTTATTTTTCACCCAATTAGTGCTGAATCTATATGGAATATAAGAAACTGCTCTTGCTCTCCAGGTTACAAAAAAGAAAATATAATTGAAATAATAGCTATTACTACTGCATTACTGTTTCTATAACTTTTTAAATACAGTATAACATGTTTATCTCATAACTGGGCTAATTTAAATATTCAATGAACTAGCCAGGAGATCAACGTTTTGGGATTAAAATTTACTTTTTATTTAATAGAGCCACAAACAATTAGGAAATGACTCTTTTAACCCAAGGACAAGAGAAAAGTGTAATTTTCATTACATAGTGTAATCTACAGTTGGTAAAACTACAGTTACAACATTATTTATATTTTAAATTCTGTTGAAGATTCATTGAAATGTAAAATCCCAGTTGTATTAAATAAAACCATCCCCAATATTTCGGTTCAGGCTCTTGTGGATAAGCAATTTAGAGCATAGGAATTAGATTTTTGTGTTAATAACTGATCGTTGCGTTTTTCTTTAAAGGGGGCTGATCTATTTACAATCATTCTTAGTTTTCCTACTAGTAGTAATGTAGTTTAAGTATGTAATTTGATTTCTGTTGCAAATACACGATGTTGCAGCTTTTAATTTACTAAATGGGCGCTGAGTTACAAATGTCTAATTTCCCATCCATACCATCAGTAACTTTTGATTTATTTGATCTTTCGAATTTTTTTTTCAATTAAAATTCCATTCATGTTCATTTATCCGTACATTATTTTCCCCATAGTGACAAGAATATATTCAAAACTTGTTCTAAAGAGTTTGTGATGTTTTGCATTTGGGTTCCCCATTACGACTAAATGTGTGAATCTTTGGTACAAGGCTAGGTATGATTAATTTTGGTTTCTCCTTTTTATATCTCTTATTTTTTCTTCTTAAATTGAAAATATGTACCTGAGAGGAAAGGTAGTCAATCACTCGACCGATCTAAGATAACCCACGAATATTACTGCTTTTTTATTATTTTCATGCAGTTTGAGAAGCGTTCAATGATAAATCTTTGCTGGAATAGTTTAACAGTTTGCAATTTCTGTACTCAATACTTCCTATAATTTCTTTCGACTCAATTTAAACTCACCCTCTTTCGTCCAGAAAGTTTAAATTGTACTCGGTGTTCCCAAAGGGTGATAGAAAGATTTGTTCTGGAAAAGTTGGTCTCGAAATTTAAAGAGTTAATATCCTAAATACTTGATAAACAAACTTATAAAAGGAAAAACACTAAATATATGGTAATTGGTGAAAAATAACTTAAAACTAAAGGAGTAGGAGCAATTAAAACACAACTATCTCATAAGCTTTTATTAAAAGAAGTACTTGAAAAAATAAGAAAATTTGGTCTGGAAAATTTCGCTCTTAGAAATTTCGGTCTTATACAGAACTTGAAAAATAAACTTGTTATTTAAGATTATAAGAAATTGCTTATAAAAATCCTAATTTGTTATCTTTATCGTAAGATTGTACAAGTTTTAACCACTTTTCATCTATTTTCTCATATTTCCCTTTGTTTTGTGGATTATATCCACTTTGAATGAGAATAATTTACGTTTTCGTGAGTTTCTCTTCCTATCGAAGAGCATCAAGAGATTGCACATATTAAGATGCTTGTAGGTAACTGTAGGAGAATCGTCACCCCCCCCGTTCTCTTTCAGTGGAGACACGGGACAGTGGAGACATCCGTCCACGGCACCGTGGGTCAAACTCGTAACCACAGCGTCTCGCCACTCGTCGCTATGAAAAGCCGAAAGGTTGTAAACTGCAAGATCTCCTCTACGACAGTATATTCAATTCCACCTCAAATAAGAAATTGGAGACGCGTTTCCCTCAAGCTTGAAGGCCAACGGGAGCCGAGGTAAGACTTGATGAGAAAAACCGTTGAAGTAACAACCCTCCCGCGGCCAGTCCACATGCCACCACCCCATCCTACCCCTACCCCAGTGGGATGACGAGGTATAAATAACAAAGACTTGTAAAAAACGTGGTAGAATACGTCAGTCGCTAAGCTACGAAGTCTCCGGTTTGAGGCCGGGTACCAAGACTGCACAGGTAGAATACGTGAGTCTCCAGGCTACGAAGTCCCCGGATTGAGGCCGAGCTACCAAGACTGGACAGGTAGAATACGTGAGTTTCCAGAATACGAAGTCCCCTGCAAGAGAGGCAGGGCTACTTAGGAGGCTAAGAAGCAGCTCATCCTCGAGCTAGTCCCAGGTTATCAAACCGAACGTTAAGTTAACTTGTTCAAGTTTAACTTACTCTCGTCAGAGAGGCTCTTCATATCCTGGTGCATCCTTCAGCCCAGGGATATTCCTCGTCCTTGAGGGAATTAAGAAAAGAAGAAGAAAAATGCTCCCCCTCGAGCCCGTTACCCGGTGGTCACACCAAAATCATAACTTAACTTGGTTGAGGAATCAATTTCAACTTATTCTCGTCGAAGAACCCCCCCTTATATCCTGGTGTATTCCAAAACACCGAGATAGGCCTCGCCCTTGAGGAAGACTGAAACTAAGAAGAAGCTCATCCTCGAGCTAGTTTCTGGTTATCAATTGACCTTTAAGTTAACTTGTTCAAGTTCAACTTATTCTCGTAAGAGAAACTCCCCTCCTCTATCCTCGCTCTCGAAGAAGACCCCCCGAGTACAGTCCTCGCGCATGAGGAATTACGTAACAAAGGAGAAAAAAGCTCCTACTCAAGCCCGTTGCCCTGTAGCTACACCAAACTCTAAGTAAACTTGGTTTAAGAACCAAGTTCAACTTACTCTTGCCAGAGAGACCCCACCTACCCTGGTGTCTCCTAAAGTACCGTGATTGTTCTCCCCCTTCCCCATTGAATACCGTGTGGACCCTCATCTGCTACACTCGCCAAAGTACCTCATGATCTCGACTACCTCCGACAATCTGGTCGAGGCACGCGTCAAAGGACCTACCAGATTCCTGTGGTGTCTGGGGCTCATTGAGTTCAAGGTCAGACTTAAACCCGCTGCCAGAGCAACTAAGGTATTTAAACTCCATTAGAGACAATTAGCCTAATTCTTGTATATTCAAGTGTGTATTGAATTTAGAGAGTATTAGAGAGTCAAGTTAGTTGAAGTAATTTTTTTCGTATTTTAAAATTCAGAGTATTTCTGTGATTCATGCTTAGTATTTGTGTAGTAAATTGTTAAATTCAAAATATAAGTTTATTTTGGGAACTCCTGTGTGTTTCCTTCTTATACTTACGTGTTGAAGCGGCTCTTTCTTAAAAAACAACAAAGTTAGCACTCTTAGATCAAAGCTTACTTCATCAAAGAAGTACTTCCCGTTCCACAAGGGATACCACAACAAAAGTATTGTCAAGTGTGAAGTGATCGAAAGGGGCATTCTGCTACAGTAATTGATACCCTTAAAGACGAGTGGAATCCTTCTAAAGTAGTGTTTTTTCTAAGCAATCCATGGATCACTCGATGCCGGACATTCCAAAAGTTAATTGTATAGAAAGGCTCTTCTCGCCTACAACATCTTTTGAGGTCAATGTATGTAATTCAAAATAGCTTATAAATTCTATTAGCCTTAATTTATCCTCGCATAAATCTTCATAGGCACTACTAATAACATCTTCAGGTGGTAAAAATGCCAAAACATAGAATATTTTTATCTTAATTGCAAAGTTGCCATCAGTATTGAATTGGACCTTAAATCACAGTTGACTTATTTCTTATGAACATTCTGACTAAAATGGAATAGACAAAGCACGCTGTTGACACTAGTAAAAGTTACGACTGTAACTATTTTGAAGTGCTCTTTCAAAATCAATCATTGCTTCTTGTGAGTTCATATCTGGTAACAATTATTTTAGTTCAGTGAAAAAATTGTCATATGTTACTTCAAGCCGGTCAGGCAAAAATGCAAAAGCACGAGAAAATAATTTACCGTTTAAAACAGTGTGAAGAGTAAACAACTGATCCTATATAGATGGAGCTGATTTAAAAGTGCCATCCATTCCTAAATGTAAAGCATTCTTCAAATCTTAAAGACCCTCATTTGAGGAAAAATTTAACATTCTCGTTTCGTCATAAGAGCCAGTGCCAAATAGTAAGAACGATGCACCTCTCTGAAAGCTAGTGAAAGTATCTTGTATTTCAAATCCTGTACGAGAAAGAGGCAAAGGAGGTGCACCAAAAGATTTATTGCGCCAATTAGTTAAATTTCTTGAAACCGTTTGAAAATTTGGCACTTCATACTTTGCATATTCTCCAACACCACTTACTCTTTCCAAAATGAGAACTCTAGTGATTGATACAGTGCACTTATTCACTTTGGTTTTTAATTCTGAAATGACAATTCTTGATTACGTTACATTTGGATCAGCTTCATGTTCATGATTATTGAGTTTTTTTATTATTAATAACAACTATTTATTTCCCCTTCAATAAGGAAAAGGTGCATTAGGATATTAATGAATCCTCGCGGGAGGCACCGCTATTGGATAGTTTGCTCGCTTGCACGTTATTGCGACGACTGCGTTGTCTCCCAGACTGTGGGCCACTTCTTTTTGAATGTACGGACTGGAGGATCTTCGCGAACATGACCTGTTCCGCTATCGGGAGGAGTGGGGTTGTTACCGCTTCCTCCAGTGTACTTAGGACGCTTTCATAAAAAACCTTGATTATATGACTATTTGGAAGAAGCTGGCCTTCGTTTTATTCGACTTTCTTTGTTATAGGTCGCAAGTTCTTGCACCAGGGAGAGGCGAACCTCCGACTGATGTCGGGGCGTGGATCCTTATTCTTGTTTGTTTTCTTGACTTTGTTTTTTGTTGTTTTTATTTGTTTAGTTTGGTTTTGTTAATTTGAGAGTAGACTAATCATAGGCGGAAATTTTAAATTACGGCGACTTATTACCTTGAGGGCAGTCGCAAGATGGCCTCGAGAAAAACAACAACCCAATAGTCTCCAGTCCGCATTAAAATGCAGATCAAACTGTAGCTTCGAGTGTTAAAAATTTCATGCTTGTTTGTTTGTACGAACTTGTTCTAAGGAGATAGAATTGCCATCTCGGCCTATCATATAATGACGTAAAAACTAGCTAGCTAAAGATTCTTCATCTCCCTACACTTCTAGTGGTTATTCAATTTTATTTTTATTTTTTCTTATGAAGAATATGTATCGTTGATTGAGTCAGCTCCTTTAAATAAAGCTGTCTCCTCTTTATAGTACTTGGACCCTATCTCCTTCCCCACAATCAGGTTTCAGCTGCAGCATGGGTGACTAGGCTGCAGCTAACATCTAGAGGACTGCAATGCCCTCCCTGCACCAATAGCTGCGGCTATATCTCACACATATATTTACATAAATCTTTTCAACATTACTTCGGGTGAAGTCTCCTTGGTTTTCATTATATATTAACAAATATTTACTCATTTTGATCCAATTAATTTATTCTAAAATGGAAATACTTTCTTCTCTCCTTTCTATCTTATATGTAATGCGAACATAGTCCAAATATGTCTATATTTATCCTAATCTGATTATTTAATTGTCTGGCTCATAATGTTTCTCATTAAGCTAAGCAAAATAATAACTAATAAGAAGCTTTATTATTTAGCCTAACTAATTTAAGAACATATTGTCTCTAAGTCGATTACACATGAATTTCTGTGAGAGCACTTTAAAACAAGTGTACTGTATAGGTTAATTTAATCAATATTTCCTTGCTTATATTTTATTTAACCTTTATTATTCCATAGGTAGGTTGACTCAATTATGCTTCCCAATATTAAAATTTTCTAAAAGAGTAAATTTCGAAAGGAGTAAATATGAGGAAAATCATTTTAATATAGGCCTTCCTGCCTTTCATCGTCTGGGCAAAGCAATTGAATCCTCCAACCTCACTACTTTTTAATTAGGACAAAATGTTGGTGAATTCAATGGTAAAAATTTGTTTATCTATGAACGACCTATCTCGGCTCTGCAATGAACCATTCTTTACTCACTCACAGTATCATCGGCAATATGGATTCATTCCCGACTTTAGCCTGTCTAATTATCTTGATTATAAAACCATATGATGCGCTAAATTGTTCATACTCTCTTATTCCAGTTTTTCTTTAAGTTTATAAAACTTTTTATAGAGTATCTCATAAAATTCTAATTAATTTGTTAGATAAAATCTTCGTCCGTGACTTCATTAATCTCTGATTTACATACAAGCTGACAAACCGTCAACAACCAGTATCCGTTGATGGCGCGTTATCAGCATAGTCAGCAATGTCCATAGGCAGCCTTTAGGGTTCTATATTAGCATCCTTCATTTCCTTATTTACACATTTAACTTGGGTGCTTCTTCTACGTACTAAATTTCACATAAAGGCAAATGCTACTCAATATCTTTCCTGGCTCTGGGCTTTTTATATTAAATTTCTCATAATTTGCTTTTGCAGAACGAATCCACATTAAGCAATGCAGTTATTTTCTCTAAATTCAATTGTGGATTTACTACATGGATTTCCAGGGAAAAAACTTATTCCACTTAAAAACAACAACTTAGCAAGCCAATTTTAACCGAATTATTCTTTAACAAATCTCAACTTTACATCGCAATCCAATTCTTTAAAATTTTCAAATCTGATGCTTTTTCATTTCTTACAAAGCCCTTCATTACCCTTCTTATTCCTACAAATACTTATGGCCTCCATTTCTCCAGTGGCCGAAATTTAAAACGTCCTAAATTTAGAAAATTTACGACACAAGATTCTTTTATATTCAGGAAGTATTCAGGACGGTTTTCCATTATCTGTTAATTACTTTACCATATATTAACTCTTTTAAAACATATTTTACTTATTAAAAATGAAGGCCAAATTTAGTCTCTTCACTAATCCAATATCTTTCATTAGCATCATCAGTATCATTACTATAACTTTCATCCTTATAATTATGAATAATAATAGTCGCTATTACCATCGCGCTCCAATGATATTTCTTTTCTCTCACTCTTCATACTTTGCCGAATATTTCAAATCTGCTTCTTCAGCTTTCACCTAAAAAAGGCCCTGTGACAAAATTGTGTGGATAATGTCAACAAAACTGTCGTTAACCTAGAGTGTAACGTGGTTTAAAATTTAATAAATTTTTCATTATTTTCTCAGGTAGTTTTTGTTTATTGATTTTATTTGATTGGTCATTTGTGTTTATTAGTTTTAGTAGGCGTTGGAGAGGTATATACTGTTTTTGTATTTATATTTCGAGGTGGTTTGATAATTATGAATTTTATATAAGTTAAAATGACCTATAAGGAGCGCACATTACCAACGAGCTCTCACGAATATAAACCAGCCCAAGAAAGTTTGAGAGGGTTTATCTTCATGTGATCCGGGTACTTTGCAAAGTGGTTATACAAATTTCCTCCTAAGAATAGAATTATGGTGGAGTTCCTAGGGTAACAATAAGAGGTTGGTTAAGTAATCACGTCACACTTTGTATTTATTAACAAATTCAGGTTGGAATATTATTGGTTACCTCAAGTCAGGGGTTTGCAGCAAATGTGAATAGAGAGCTTTCGAGGAGATTGGTATAAAGGCTGGAACTTGCCCCTCGCGAGGGTGGAAACTGAGAGTTGTGTGGATGAAAATAACTCGCCTCTCCTTAGTGCAAGAATAAGTTGGCCAGGAATGCCCAGTGGTTATCAGGTGTCACTATCGCAAGATTTCCATCGGTCACTGGCTGCTTCAAGTATTACAGAATATTGGAGAGATTCGAATTCCATGGTTTAGTTCCATCGATTCAAAGTGTAATTGATTTGCTGCTTTTAGCTTCTCGATAGATGGAAATACCTGGGTGTAGTTGTTCATTCTCACGCAGTCCTGTTTTAATAAACTATAGACTACAGAAATGAAAAAAATTAATTGTACTGAGTTTTGCATAACCTATTACCATGTATGTGGTTTGTTTTCACAAACTTAAAATAAGGTAAATACTTATATGAGATGAAAGTTTATGTGCCCTGACTTCACGGAAATTTTTCAAAGAAGATTTAGTGAATTATAAACATTTTGTCTGCAGTTGAAAAAATACCTTCTGTTTTGTATTTTCATATAGATCTTTCGATATCATTCTTGATAAAAACCTAAATGATACTTTTAATATATATGTGTTCATATGTATTCTAGTATTGTGATTCAATCTGTACTCATCTTCAGGTTTGGACTGTTGAAGTTTCAATTTTCTTTTATATAAGTTCATATGTTATTGGGCGGTCATATTGTTCATTTATTAGTTTAAGGGGAACTCTGTAATTTGATTTTCATATTTAAAACCTTGAAGCCTAATACTATATAAAATATAATTGATTAATGAATTACGATATTTAAACTAGAAACAATATTAAAGCAGAGAAAATACGTGGTAATTAATTGGATTCAATTCATTAATCAATTAAGCATCAAACTGAAATGAATCTCGGTAAATATTATTTTATTTCCAAATTAAGGCTTTTGGAAATTATTTGAAGTGAAATTCCAATAGAGGCGAATAAACTCCTATAATCACTTAATTTTTCTTTTTTTCTATCAAATAAAGAACTAGGAATTAATATTCTAAAAATACTGGGAAAGAACCTTTCGAAAGATTTCCACCAAGTACTTAATGAATTTCGATATCCTCTGTCCGTTCTCTTTCAAAGCCTACAGCGTTGTTAACATTATGTTTCATTCATACATCTTGAATATAATATTAGAAATGTCAAATGGATTTGGAGTTTTCTCTATATATGTACAGTATGAGGGCTTTTCTCGATTATATATATATATATATATATATATATATATATCTATATATTTCAATAAATATTAGGGTTATGAGGGATCAGTTCTGACTTCTATTACCGCAGTAAGATAAGTTTCTGCTATATTTTATTAGTTATAATTTCTGCTATATTTTATTTTTTATAACTTGCTGGAATGTACTCTCTTAGGCCATACAAATTGACTATCTTTTATATTTATCCATTCTATTTAATGAATATTCAAAGAAGTTTTTAGCTTTTACAATTAATTTTTTCCAATAATTTGTTAATAGTTATTTGAATAAGGAAAGATCTAATTTTTTTAATATAAAATCATTTCTAAATGCTCTTTAATGATATGGTTGTATATTATGATTCTCTAAGAGAAGTGAACATTTAATCTTAATCTAAAATAAATTGTTTTTGAGGGCATTGTAACAATCTGATAATTCGTTATATTTACTTGTGAAGTCCTTACTAGAGTGCAAGCTTCTAAAAATCTCTTCCTTGCTTCGGTGTTTCTCTGCTGTCGCCTCACACCTCCTTCCATTTCATCTGACTTCATGCAAAAACTCGTACTCGTTTCGATGTTAATCTGCCAATGACTCTCGCCTCCTTCTATTTCCTCTCTTTCATTCGCTTCAATCTTTTCTGCCGATGTCTCTCGCCTACTTCCATTTCATCTCACACCATCCAAAAAACACCTCCACACTTCCTAGTTTCTATGCAGATGACTCTCGCCTCCTTCTACCTTATCACCTTTCATCCCAAAACGCCTACACACTTCTTTTTTTCTATGCAGACGACTCTCGCCTTCTTTTATTTCACCACAAAATCATCTAGACTTAGCTGAAAATCATTTTAGAGGAGGAAATTAGCGACGAATTGAGTTTTGGCGTCTTAAACTCTGCCAACGATTTCTTAATAAATGAAGCTTTGATTAACAAGGCTAACCAGCTCACTTTTAAAACACATCTAAGATACATGTCTCGGGATATCTCGCAGAAATTGGGCATTCACCGGAAATCTAAGAAAATTTATTAGTATAATGATGTTCTTTACAAGTGTTTCTTTGCTTTTTTTTTACTTCATTTTGAGTATTGCTCCGCTGTATGGAGTTCTGCCTCAGACCCTCATCTGTGCTTGCTTGATTTTGCATTTAATTCTGAAAAACCTTTACTATCAGATTTGGATTCAGACATTGGGCATCGTAGAAATGTTGGAGCTCTTTGTATTTTATTTAAAGTAGCGAATGATGTGAATCATCCTCTGCATAAAACTTTGCAGAGATTTTATCAACCAGCTAGAGTTACTAGGTATTCTGAGACTGTAAATTCCATGGCATTCGAAATTAGTCGTCATTCTAAGTGCTTTTTACCGAGCATATGTAGATTGTGGAATACCTTGCCCACGAATATTGTTACTGTTCTTACGATTCATAAATTTAAAAGATTGGCTAATATCTTTTTGTTGCGTAACCGTGGGGTTGTTTAATCATTTTTCCTTTCTTTCTTTCTGTGATTCATCTGCACTGACACATCTTGGTGGCATAATTTCCAAAGTTTTCAGTGTAGCTCTTTGCATGGTATATATAATAATAATAATAATAATAATATAACGAATTATCAGGATAGTACAATACACTCCCCTTTTTATTATTATTGTAATTATTATTAATATTAATATTTTTTTCTTCTTATTATTTTAATGTCATTAATTTGTATTTTTTCCTTAAGGTTATAATTATTATAGATTTATTAGTTTTCTATATTATTATTATAACTCCATATTAATGACAACCTTATTATGAAATCCTTTTTATCTCGAAGAATTGTTACGAAGCTAATATCCACCTTTGTATGGCGCTCCCACTCATACGACTTCGCACATTTTCGTATACCAGGGGCGGTTAATGGGTTTTGCAAATCGGATATAAGGAAACGAGATATGAGGAAAAGTGTTTTATTATATTCCAATATAACTACCCTCGACTTTAATGCACTTGCGCCACTTGTCCCTGAGGCTTCGAATTCCTGACAACCAGAAATCTCCCGACTTCTCTTCAATCCACTCCTGGACGGTGAGCTGGACATCTTCATCATCCCCAAACCAGCGTCCACGCAGTGCAGCCTTGAGCTGGCGGAATAAAAAGTAGTCGCTACGGGCCAGATGTGGACTGTAGGGGAAATGGTTGAGCTCCTCAAATCAGTACTCGCACATGGCAGCTTGTGCAACTCTGGCCTTGTGGACTTTGACCCCGTTGAAGTCGATCATAGGACGTAAGGTTTCTAGGGACCAAAGGGGCAGAGACCTTGGTCATGGCCAAATTGTGGTGGATGATGTTGATAACACTTCCATGTGATATTTCAAGTTCTTCGACCTTTATCCGTCGATTTTCGAGGATCATCCTCTCCACACGGGCCACATTTCCTCGTTGGGTCATGAGGGACGGGCATCCTGGACGGGGGTCATCTTCAAGGGACTTACGACCATGGCGGAACTCCCTATTCCAGCGAACAATGGTTGCATAGGAAGGGGCGGTGTGTGTGTGCACTGCAACCATGTGTTCATGGATCTCTTTTGCATTCTTGCCTTCCTTGGTCGAAAGTTTGATCACTGCGCGTTGCTCAACCTTCTCCATTGTGGAAAAATTTGTGACTGACGATCTGCGATCAGCTACTGCTTCTTAAATAGACGAGGCGGGAGCGTGCGGCTGCAGGTCCTGACTTGTCATAACTTGTCCTAAGACCCCCACAAACAGCCATCCCCCTTCCTCTGTTTTTCCCTACTGATTCACAAAACCTATTGACCGCCGCTCGTATAATGCCACACGAACACGATCTATTTGCATGTGCTCAAAAGCGGAAACCTAGGCTGGATTTCAAAGCTTAGCCAATAAATTTAATAGCTCGATCGTGCTTCATATATATATATTGAATTTCAAATTTTTAAAATGGCCTTAGTTTATTATTATTATATTATCATTAATAATATGATTTTATTTTGAACTTCCAATTTTTGTATTAGATTTATATGTTTTAAAAAACATCAAGAGAATGCTTTAATTTTCAAGCTTATGTTTAATCTAAGTATTCGTCATATACTTATGACTTATGATATCATCCTAGAATATGATTTTATAGCGTTATAAAAGCAATATATTATAGTTTTCGTAATTATATATAAATAATTATATATGTATATTGTATATGGTTCAAGAAATTATAAACCACAATATATTAATCTGATTTATTCACGAAAAGAACTAGTTTTGGTTTTCGCCATTATCAACTGTACGAGTATAATGAAATGCATGATTTGCGACTCCAGTACATAAGGTTACTTCCGCCCAAAATATACCCCACTTTTCCTCAGAATCCATTACCAACCTCTTATCTGGTTCTGTGATACAGACAATATCCTATCGCTATGACACTTACATAACAACAATTTTAGCGAATTTTTCCACAACTTGAACTCATTTCATACATCAAGCAAATTCAAAGTAGACTGGGAACAAGACAATTTCTTGCCGTTCCTAGATGTAAAAATGTAGCGTTTAAATTATCAAATACAAAGGTCTGTATGTCGTTAACCGACCAATTGAAATGCATATAAATATTTATTTATTCTCATTGCCTGAAAAATCTGTTAAGATCTCCGCCTTTTTTTCCCTATTCCTTCGAGCCTATAGAACATGTGACCCAATTTTCCAAGATGAAATCAACAACCTTATATGCAATATCATTGAGCCGATATTTCCCTTCATTTCATTAACAAATGCATTCTAAAGAGAGAAAATACATATATTCCATTAATCTACACCAAAAGGAGAACTTTATAAAATGTATAATCTTCCCATATGTCCTAGGTCTAACTCCCTTAAAATCTTATGCTTGCAAAAACAACATAAATATAACATTTAAATACTCACATACCATCCAAAGGTATTTGACCATTAGGGTGGAGCGAAAATAATATTTCTGAAATTTATCTTCCCACCGCATTTTTTTATGAGGCTATCTGTCAAATTAATCCTCCTAAAAGGATCTTTTAATATAATCAATTTTAAAGGTTCATCAACGCCAGTGAAAATTGAAAATAATCGATTTTCAACTAAACTTTGACTTTCGTGGATTGTATTTGAAAATTAAATCGAATTTTTAATTGATACCTCCAAACAAATAATTAGTGTATTTTAAGAACAAGTAAACGGAATTTGAAAGTAGTCAATTGATATTTAGAGGTTCCTCAATGACATAGTATAGCGGCGTACGTAACAATTATGTTTCAGTAGCGCGGATGTTCTCGTTGAGAGTGGATGTATGTGTGTATATGTGGTTCTGTCTAGTATCTATTGTTTAGACCACATTCTTTTATTTGTATTTAAGCACAGTTATTTATAGTGTACAATAAATATTTCTAAACGTTTTATTATATTTCAGAGCTAAATAATATGTAAGAAAAAAATTAAAGCAATATTTAATTATATCATTTAAACCTAAAACGCATCATGAAACGAGTGTTGGCAACTTATAAATATATTATAAAATATGTTTTGTATGAGCAAGAAAAGGAAAAGAACCGCAATAGAAAAGACCCACCAATTAAACAAATTATTACATTAGTAGCATAGAAGTTAATTTCGTTTTGAAAAACAGCATCAATCCCTTGTGTGTCCACAGAGGCAGTTAGAAAAAGAATTTTAAATTATCATTCAAAATAGCAGGCTTTAATGAGAAATATTAGCAGGAGAAATGTGATATCATTCCACCAGAAATGTGACGAATTTACAAAGATTGCAGAAAAATTGTTTGATATTTCGTGTTGTAATTGTGATAGCGTTGAAAACTGTTCTTGTAGCAAAGAAAAGATGGTGCCATAATTAGAGTAAATGTTTCTGGAAGACCAACGAACAATTAGGATAATGGCAATAGGTAATATCGATCAAATTCAATCAAAGAAAATAGTCAGAGTGCAGTATGGAAGAATCGTGAGTATTGTCTCTTAAATCAACCATCTACTTCGACAGATAATATCGATGTGATTCTTCCTTCAGCCATCAGAGAAACAGATTTTGCTGACGGAGGTAGCGACTATGAGCTTCCTTCATTCGCAAAACGCAAAGAAAAAAACAAAAAATTTGCATCGATGACTCCATCTAAACGAATAAAATTATCAGAGTTTGCGTTGGCATGTGACCGCACTGGTGTGTCTGATCGAGCTGCAACTTTAATAACAGGTTCATTGAGCTTTCTTTGTCCCACTAACTGTAACGCAGGTAAATGATCGTATTTCATTTCCTGTAAAGGTTGTGATAAATACTACAGTAGTGAGTTGGGTCACTTTAGTAAAAGGATTAAAGAACATGGTGCAGATATCAATTCAGTTTCTCCCAGCCATTTCGTCCATATGCAAAGTTATGATAGAATCGAATTAAACCCAGTCAAAATTATTTATGAATCCCCGAATTTTATAAAAAGGAGAGAGTGCTGAGTAAATCATAATTAGCGAAGTTGATATTTCTGAAGGACAATATAAATTTAAA
This sequence comes from Ceratothoa steindachneri, assembly GCA_963969495.1. Taxonomy (NCBI): domain Eukaryota; kingdom Metazoa; phylum Arthropoda; class Malacostraca; order Isopoda; family Cymothoidae; genus Ceratothoa; species Ceratothoa steindachneri. The sequence continues at coordinate 45,667,196 of OZ018331.1, forward strand.
AAGTATATCACGAACACTGTTGCCCAATCGATTCATAAACCGCTAGAATCGGCCATTCATGGAATTTAAAGTGGCCTCCCTAAGAATACATAGATTTATTTCTTTCACTATAATTCGATTGTTATAATTTTTTAGCCGGATTTTTCGCTTTTATATACTGGAGTCGCAAATCATAACTTTCATTATAGAGTTGATAAGAACGAAAGCCCTAACTAGGTCTGTTCGTGAATAAATCTGATTCATATATTTTGTTTATTATTTCTTGCACTGAATATTATATATCTCGTCAATTTGATACCTTCTTACCATACACACACACACACATACATATATATATATATATATATATATATATATATATATATATATATATATATATATATATATATATATATAAATATATATTGAGTAATATTTTAAATATTTTTATATAAGTAAGTCGATGGGAAAAGTCGCCGATTTTTCCAGCCTTATGTTTTACGCTATGTTTACTTTGGTATCTAAAATGTATTCGAGTCGAAAGCGAAATTTTATAGGTACAATTTATCTGTCTAAATCTCTTTGTAAAAGCGATTGTCGTGGTACACCAACCTATACCATTCTCTACCCCTTTATTATGTTGGGATAGGGACTTAATCACCTACTGCAACGCGAACCGTTTAAGGACTGTTTGCAGAGATTAACAACCGAGGAGGAAGTAAAACGTGAGGTATTGGGTTTCAAATCCTTAATAATCAGAGAGAGTGCATAAATGGTTGACGAGATTTACTTGAATAGTTCGAGGGTATCGTTCAAGGTTAGTTAAAGATGAATTAACAAAACTAGTTTCATTTACAAAAATCCAAATAAAAATTAATAAATGTCAAAAGTTGATTATTTAAATTGAAATAGTCTCTAGATAATTATTATAAGGAGATTCTCAAATAGAGTTAATTGCTTTGCGTTACTAGGCTCAGATTAAAAGGGGGACTTGACAATATTAATAATGGAGGGGATTGCAGTCTTACGGCTCGGTTACTTTGAGGAAGGTCCTTTTTGCGATGAGGTGACTGGGAAACGTTCCGATGAGGCAAATGGGACACGGCCCGAATAAGGCATGTGAGGCACGATACGAACTAAGATTTCGCTTGAGATTTTCTTCGGTTCGATTAAACGAAGGGAGAGTGTTGCGCAAATTCAGAGGCTTGTCGATCAGAGAAGCTACCAATTGACTGAGGTAGAATCACGGCGGAGACTCAGTTGTCTGATGAACGCCTACGGGACTTTGACAAGACGATGAGGATGGCCTTGAGGTGTATGCTGGTCTCCTCGAACTACAGTCAAAACCGAATATTTGTATGACCAATTCTGAGGGAAAAGGGGAAAATTTAGAGAAAGGAGTCACAAGCTCCAGACATCTTGATCCGGAGGCGGAGTTGATTCATTATTTACCAGCAAGGTGCGAGACACAGCGCCTCTTTCTCGCCTCGTCACCGGAGGTGGTGGGAAGAAGGCTTGTGACAAGTTCGCAGGATTGGGGAATATTTCCCCCATGCGCTCAGGTGTCGAAAATTTGCGAATGTTCCTGAAGAGGAAGTGATGTTTCCCATGGCAGGATACAATAATCACACGTGATCTCCAAATAACGTGAGGAGGTCACAGGTTGTTCTTTTACAGTTATCTTTAGAATTGACCTTTAGAATCTTATTGTGAGCCAGGTTACCTCTGGCTCCATAAATTTCCCTATCGACATTCCCAAATTTTATTTCCTTTGATAGCGCTAATATTGTTTAAGGAACTTTTGTCACATTACAACGGGTTTCTCCGACTTGTGTTTATGGACATGGTTGCAATTTCGGAATAGAAACTAATAAAGTTTTATGCTGCATAAGTAAATCTAACTTACGAATTCAAAACATCAGGGTTTTATCATAAAAAAGGGATAGGAGATATGATGCAAGATTTATTTGGTTGTTTAATTTGAAGATAGATATTTTTGACAAAGGTCTATTAGTCTTGTAGCAAAATATGCTGCTGGAAATGTTTTTTGCTAACGAGTCTATCAATTAACCTTTTATATAAACCCTCAAATAGAATAAATGAAATTAGGAGATTTTTCCAAGTTCATCTTCCTAAATTTTAATTTAACGGAAGCCTTTGTAAAATTTAACATACGGTTAGTGTATTAATTTTGGTGCTCATAAAGAAGGCTAAGAGGAAAGAGATATATAGAAAAAAGTATCTTACCTAGGAGAGAACACTAAAGAACACCGTAGGACACAGCATCTGACTGAGAGACCTCACTCCTGATCTAAACAGAAGAATGAGTCAAATATGAAAGATAAGAGCTAAAGAAGTTTAGAGAAGATTGAGAGACACTCAGGATATTAAGAAGGCAGTAGAAAATAACATACTGATCGAAGGTGTACAATTAGGCAAAGATATCGAGAAGTACAAAAATTAAAAGCCTCCCAGTGGTGCTCTTGCGGTGGAGTCGGTCAGTCACATATAAGTGAAGACGGACTGGAAAGTCTTGTAAATGAAGGAAATTTGAGAGATTATTTTAAGTATTAATAGGACCAAGATTTTAGTTCTTCAAGATTGGAAGGACAACAGTATTTTTAATTTCAGAAGGCATCTTATTTAGAGACAAGAAGGCGTTGAATATACTGAGTAGATGTGGTTAAAGAACAGTTAGGATTTGACATAGAGAGCAGGTAGGAAACTGTCAAGCGGGATGCTAGTTTTTTTTGATGAGCGAGGTACTGAACCAGCTTGTCAGGGATGACTGAGAACAGGGAGGTGAGATTAGGAGGTGGGTTAAGGGAGAGTATAGTGTGACGAAGGGCAGAAAAAGATGGGATTCTAGAACAAATGCTCGTATTAACTACCTTTTAGAGAAAAATGTGTAGCCTGGGAAATGACAAAGGAGCGTGGAGCTTTAGAAGTGCACGAGGATTTGTTTGTTTTCCTCATATATTTTATGGGTTTGAGCCTCGCAGGCGGATTGCAGGAGGGCTTTTTGACGCATATCTTGCAGGAGCATAGGTAGAGAAGCTTATTGTCTTACCATGCCTCGGGTTGGGGATAACGAAGGCACTTCTGGCAAGCTCTTTTTAGTTTGGGGGCCTCTAGAAGCGTTTTGAAGACCCAAGGGATGGAAGATATTTAGGCACAAGAGGGAAGAAGTCGAGCGTGAGCATTTAATCAGGAGGAGAGTGACTGCGAAAGGTCGTAGGCAGGGAGACTATCCGGGAGAAGTGTTCCTGCGGCAGGACCTTTGAAGAGGTCTGTTTGAGAAGGGAAAGTTAACCAAATTGAATAATATATGTATACTTTGTCAGGATCACATTTACATTCTGAAATTGCAACATAATTGTTAATTGTTTGCGTTGATTGTAGTTGAAATTTGCCATTTTTAATAGTAAAAGATGCGGCTTCAATAAGAGTTGAATAAGAAATTTAAGGAGAACAATCAGATTGAAGTATAAACGTATTTTATTATTTAACGAAAGCATTTCTCATAGTAAATTTCTTAATTCTTTGCTTACCACAGATATTTAGAATATCCGATACTTTCAATTATTTCCTTATTCAATTTACAAAAGAGAAGAAAATAATATCCATTGATTATTAATTCTTTATTAATAAATAACTTACAATAACAGTCAAAATCATAATTATTGAATCGTAAACCTTTCCAGAGGTCATTATATAGTGCCGGAATTCTCAACATAGGCAAACTATAAGTAAAATATTTTACAATTTTACACAGATTGAAGGTTTTATGAGTAAAAGATTATCAAGTTTTATTTAAGGCTTAATATATTTATGCCCAATTCAAATACTTCATTTAGAGGGTTCTTTATATAATATGTATGAAAATCTTTTCATCTAACTCTGGTATAAAATAAAGAGATAACAAATCAAATAAATTGTCATAAAGGATTGTAAATCTGAGACAAATTGTTATCATATGTTCTCATACAACGAAGCCTCTGCTAATAAAAAGAGGTAAATTGGATAATCTCCAATTGAGCACTATGATTTTTGCTTTTGTCGTCTGTTTAAAAAGTTCCTTAATAATTTTTAATATTTTGGGGGTTGTCGGATTTAACTTACTCTTTGTTGAATAATAAATTACAAGTAATTGCAACAGATCAAGCAAGATCTTCTCATTTATCATTCTTTCTTTTGTAATGGCAAAATTTCTCTTCCAGAAGAAGAATCCATAATTAAGAACCTCGTATTATAAGTGATCACTTGGAGGCGATCAGAACCTGGTTGTGAATACCTTGAAAATTGTATACGTCATTAATGAAGGAAAATTACTTTTAATGGATATCGGCACCCACAATCTAATTTTGTTACTTCTTTGGATGAAGAAGAGGCTCGTTACGCATCGTTTATATAGTGCAGAATCCATCATCAGAACGAGTAGATAAATAAAGTTTAACATCATCCACAACCAAATAGAGTAAGACAAAACGCCTTGGAAATTTCACAAATGTAAAACTAGGGCACCTTTAAAAACTAAATCGATCTGCATCTGTCAACTGTTAGTCGTTTCCTAGGACTCAGTGATTACTCTATATTATTTCTGCCCAACTCTAATACCTTTTTTTTTATTAAATTCAGTCATAGAAATGAGCTATTCGAAAATAACAACTCAAAAGTTTTCCTTTACATTGATTTGAATCTGAATAGAGAAGAATGACCTATCATTAATTTCTAAGAAACATGGCATTGTAGAATATGTGTGTAAAACACGATAAAGTAGAAAAAAGCGAATAATGTTAATATATTGTCTTGATTGATAAATAAGGACCTGTAATATTTAAAGCGTTTTTATTTTGCTCTTCAGGTTCCAGGCTTACTTCACCCACATTCTAGAGCAAAGGCTTCTACATGATATTTTTGAAACGCTGTTCAACGCTCTAGTTTGAAACGTTAGTCAGACCATTGCGTGCCTTTCCTTAATTAATTTTCATAATTTTTATTCGCGGTAACTTAATTGAACAATTGAGTTTCAATCGGCTTTTTTCTTCACCCGATTTAACAGCAAAAACTCTCTTTGTTTGCTCCTTAATGAGGAAAAGTTGTTTATCAATAAGCCTTTTACTATCAAGCATTGTAAGAACATATACATTGATGAAGTTCTTGTGCATGAGCCAATCATGTTAAGAAGATTTGTGAAAAATGCCTTAGTAAGCGCTTGTGTGCTCGAAAGAAAGTATACTGAATATTTTTCTTGGGAAATTATATATGAAAAGGTAATAAAATCAATCAAAACTCAATTCATCAATATTAAAGCAACTTGTCTTATATATATATATATATATATATATATATATATATATGAGGAATTAAACCACATTCTCCGAAGACAATTTAATTCAGAACAGTTTCGGTGTATCTCACACCCTTTTTCAACTGACACTGGATAGAAAATATAAGAAAACTGCTTACAAACATAACACACGGTCAGGTCGGGAAAGATCCCTTCTTTTTTTCTCCAATTCCCTACTTGTGGCTAATCAGGGGGGGAGGGGGGGGTAAGGCCTAGACATATTGAAGGGCTGAAATTTTACTATTTTGTTTATTTGCTTTCGTATTACAGGATTAAAAGAAAATTGACCCTCAGATAGATTTAAATTAGGAACTGACGATATCAACCTTGATTCTACGATTCTCCTTCCTTCTCTTAACATAGTTAGCAGATTTAAATACCATTTTACTTTCAATCAAATCGTTCAAATGATTCGAGTCTCTAACATGGCAAAATATTTTACTGCTTTCGCTGCCCACTCTAATATCTCTTTTGTGTTCATACAATCTCTTATCTAGATTTCTCCCCGTTTTCTCTATATAAACTTTATGGCAATCGTTGCATGGTATTGCATATACTCCTATGTTATGATGTTCTTTGGGTTTCCTGGCAATCATCAATTCGTTTAAGGAATTATTTTATTTAAAGGCTAGATTAATACCCGCTTTTCCAAATATGTCATGTAATGAGTTTTATAGACCAATATTTGGCCTTAGCATGGGAAATAGTTCATCTCCGATATTGGCTTGTCTCTTCATAAAACATTTTGAGACTGAACTCTTTCCTACAATTTCTCCCCCTAACTTTATATGGTTAAGGTACATTGAAGATGAATTTTCTGTATGGCCTAATGGCTATGATTTTGATACCTTTTTTTAATAATTTGAATAATTTGCATGTCTCCATCAAATTTAAATATGAATGGAAATATGATAATAGATTACCCTTTTTAGATGTCCTCATTAATAAAGATCACCATAAATTAAAACTTGACGTTTATAGGAAACCAACCCACTCGAATGCCTATATACATTATTTTTTCGTTTCACGATAATACTGTTAAAAAATGGTTTATTTCTAACCTTTTCCTTAGAGCATACAAAATATGTCATCCTTCCTATTTAGATGAAGAAATTGTCATTATCGGGACCATTTTTTCTAATTTGTATTACCCCGATTGGTTCATATCGCCTGCCCATTTTGCAGGTAGGAAAACATTCTATGGTAATAAACCTTCGGCACTAATGACTTCAACAAATGTATAACATTGCCTTTTAATAATAAATTAAATAGTTTAAAGGACATATTTGGAAAAGCGGGTATTAATCAAGCCTTTAAATATAATAATTCCTTAAACCAATTGATGATTGCCAGGAAACCCAAAGAACATATTAACATAGGAGTATATGCAATACCATGCAACGATTGCCATAAAGCTTATATAGGGGAAACGGGGAGAAATCTAGACGAGAGATTGTATGAACACAAAAGAGATATTAGAGTGGGCAACGAAAGCAGTGGAATATTTTGCCATGTTAGAGACTCGAATCATTTGATCGATTTCAATGGAAGTAAAATGGTATTTAAATCTGCTAACTATGTTAAGAGAAGAATCGTAGAATCGAGCTTGATATCGTCAGTTCCTAATTTAAATCTATCTGAGAGTCAATTTTCTTTTAATCCTGTTATAAGAAAGCAAATATACAAAAGAGTAAAATGTCAGCCCTTCAATATAATCAGGCCTGACCCCCCCCCCTGATTAGCCACAAGTAGGGGATTGGGAAAAAAAGAAGGAATCTTTCACGACCTGACCGTGTGTTATGTTTGTAAGCAGTTTTCTTATATTTTCTATCCAGTGTCAGTTGAAAAAGGGTGTGAGATACACCGAAACTGTTCTGAATTAAATTGTCTTCGGATAATGTGGTTTAATTCCTCATCTTTTCTTGCGATATTGCATTAATTTTAATCATATATATATATATATATTTTCCTGCTAAGTTAGACAGTTACATGAATCTTTAAAGCCTGCAATATCTCAGAAAAAGCAAATCCATTTTAAAATTTCAAAATATATCAGCTATATTATGGCTGGAAGATAGCGGTTTTTACAAAGATAACACCCTCAGCTTTGACTAAAGCCTCAAGACGGTTTCTTAATATGGCGCATTGCGTTTCTCATTATCCCTGGGTAGAACTTCAAACAGTTACTTAATTTTTGCCAATAGCTTTGCTTTGGTGTTGCAGGCTGAGCAGGTAGGATTTTTTAACTGCGCCTTACACATAGTATTCAATGGTATTACAAATGAGGAAAGCAGGAGCCAAGAAGGTAGTGTTAGGGAAATGATAGTAATTCTTAGCAAAATAATTTTGACCCTTTTTGAGGTATGGTCTTCTAGCAACAACACTCTCAAGCCAGTTCTTGGCCACAGTTTCATAGGGCCCTTTTCAGAGATGTAGAGATACAAGACGTCACCCTCACTGGAGAGACAACCAAGGGGATGATAGTTTGGGGGAATTTGGTCTTCATGATAAGTGGAACGTTGCATGGTTTGTAGGCGTGACTATTCTTGTTCTGATTTTTGATCGACTGGTCCTGGCAAAAGGTCTTTTCATCTGAGAAGAACAAGATCAATCGTTCGTGGCTCATCGGAAAGCTTCAGCTTATATAGAAGCTTCTTTTTTTTCTTCAAGCGTTGCTCCTCATGTGGGGTGTCCCTTTCGCCTCTTGTACGAGTGCTAGCTAATGTACTCATTCATGATGGTAACTACAACACCCATCTCTCTCGCCAGAGCTCGGATTCCATTTTTGGGGTCTAACATTAACATATCCTGCAGTTGGTGGACTAATTATAATTTGCGGGTGAATTCGGAACCCCTGCTGCTTCTTTTTTTGCTGTCAACGGTTTTGTACTCTCTCTTGAAGCTGTCCATATTAAGTGTAAAGGTCCGTATAGTAATCGCCGTTCAGTGAGCAGTAATAATTTTGTCGGCATTTTGATAACTAACCCTAATAAAAAAGATGTAGGTAAATCTTTTCGATATGTACATAGGTTCCAATCTTCCATGTCAGTTAAATGTTTCTATACTGTAACTTTACTCTTTATGCTCTGCAAAGCCGGTGTCTATTTACCGAGACATTGCTAATCGTAAAAATTTGGCTATAATATATATATATATATATATATATATATATATATACTATATATAAATTAGAGCGCAAATGTTTATACCACGGTGATAAAAAAATGCAAATTTACATTCTTTTATTTAACGTAGTTTAATGAAATTTAAGAATCACTTGGAAATTGTTATAATAGATATTAGGAAATTATCAGTTAAGAATAATGGTGAACAGAAAAAGATTGAGGAAAAAATAGTGAAATTTGACAACGAAAAAGTTTACAATACATTCATATAAATACATATAAAGAGGGTACATTTTTGAAATGTGCGAAAAAAACCCACCCTCATTTATTCCAGAATAAATAGAAAATTCTAATTTAAATGCGCAGTTGTTTTTCTTCGTCTCGCCTAATTCCTTACAACATAGTCGTACCCTTAACATCTTTATGAAGAGAAAAAACAAAAAAATCAGTCAAGCTCTTCTTGAATGCATTGGAGTCCTCTATAACTGTGGCATAGGGCACATAAAGATCTCTTATCAGCTTAATATACCTATAATTTCAGTCGATACCATAATAAGCAACTCGAAGACTCGTAATTCAATTTATCCTTTGGAACCTTCAGGCTGCCCTTAGTTTTTAAGGGAATGTGCAGCTCAAAAACAGGCTAGAACAATATGTGATAACCCACAGACTCCTCTTAGAAGTCTGCACAAAGATCTGGAAACAAGCGCCTTTGAAGTTAGCAATGACACAATAAGTAGAACGTTGAATCGTTACGAACTCTTTTGTTGGTCTACAAGAAAGACTCCACTCCTTAAATAAAAGAACAACATTCTGAGAACAAATCTTTTGTTCAGGTGAAACGAAAATAGAAAGTTTCCGTCGAAATTCAATCAGCAGGATTTGGAGAAAAAAATGTGCATCTTATCCACCCATAAGTATGACCCCTTAAATAAAATTCGATGGTGGATCAATTATAGTGTGCGGTTGTGTTTTGGGGGAAGATTTTAGAAAAATGGAAGCAGTCGAAGAGAGAATGAAAAGCGAAATGTACAAACGATTTTAGAAAGAAATTTGTTATATAGCGTTGTTTCTAAAAACCTGAAACCAATATAGGCATTTCAACTATACAATTACTCCAAGAATAGAGCAAAAGCTACTAAATATTGGCGGCATACAGGAAAAATTGATGTTTTGTAATGGTTAAGTCATTCTCTTCGCCTGAACCTCATTGATAATCTGAGGATGACAATAAAATTAAAGGTGCAGAAATGAGATCCGCGTAATATATCTGATTTGACGAAAAAAATGTTTGAAGGAATGAAACACAAATCAGACTAGCACCTGTAGAAAGATTGGAGTAGACTACTCAGAGTGCCTGCAAGCTGTAATTGAATATAAGGTTTATGAATTCAAGTAGTAAACATGATTATATGAATGAGTTGTATACTTTTGCTTTGGAAAATTATAATATTGTACTTATTAAGTGTTCCTCTTCACCATTTAGCTATTTTTATTTTCACATTGTATTCATTACATAAAGTTCCACGTGGCTTGTAAATTTTGGTTAAATAAATTTGCATTTCTAACAGTTTATTGTAAAACTTTACGTCCCACTATATATATTTATATATATATTAAAGATGGACAAAATCCATGAAAAATTTGGACAGGTAATGTATTTGAAATCCAGAGAGCTGACTCTACTTACGGTCCAGTGCGACACCATAGTCCTTAAACTGGAAGATAGCACTTAAGGAGTTCTAATTTAACAATAAAAGTACATTTCAAAATACCCGCTTTATGCTAGTCTCTTTTATCGTCATAGAATACTAAATATTTCTTAAACAAATTTCAGCGTTATTCCACTATTTAAAATATTGCAGATATTAAAAATCCGGCATTTGAAATGTATTCAGAAAACCTAAATTCCTTCGCTGAATCCAAAATCAGCCTATTGCCGTTCCTGGAGGAGGTGAGTTTTAGTCCCTGGAGCATTGCTATGGAATCAAATGGGTTAAATGATAACAATTATGGATTAAAGGAATGATCTTGTGTAATTAGTATCAGTTTCGTAATAGCTTTGGAAAAAAAAACCTTTGGATCTGTTTCAACTCCAGAAATGGTCCTTTCCAAAGAAAACGTCCAACCATTGTTGATCTGAACTAAAGGGTACTGAAATCAATTGAAAAAGTGCTAAGGGTATTGTATCAAAGAACACAATCTTTATATTCATTAATAACTTTAAAAAGACTGGTTAAGCACGTGTGAAGAACAATTGTGGTTGCCTATCAGATTCAAATGAACCCTGAGCTAGCCTGCTGCTGAGGTTCCAGGTCAAGGATCAGGTTGCCTGCATTGCCAATTTTGCTCACGATCAAGAAGAAGCAGGTATAAAAGATTCAGCAAATACATTAAAATGGAAACTTTTCGACAGCAGTCTCAACTCGAGAAGGGTGTGATCAACCTTCGACCTACCAAGAAGTATCATACGGTCGGCTCTCCTTTGTAGGAAATATAAAGAATGGACTATTTAAGAATGGTACAAAATGATATTATTTAATAAAGCTTCCTCCTTTATTAGGAGGAGGAAAGGTGAGCATTTTTCAACTTATGTGACGTGCCACTGGTGAAGCTTCTGGAATCTCTCTATCTGCTGCTACTTCTCATCTAAGGGAATTGCCGTACTAACACTTTTCCTAACGACACTGCTATTTGCTCAAAATAATACTAAGGCCTGCTGCATCAGAAATTTTTGTAAAAGGTCAGGACAAAGTTGGGGATAATAACAGTATTTATTAGCATTATGATGCACCTTGTTACAAAGTAACAGCAATAGCAACGTTCTTGGACGAAAATAACTTCGAACATTTGGGACCTTTCACGGTGAAAATCGTTAGATTTTAACCCAATAAATAGTTTGTGGCCAATAATCAAACTGGCGGTTGATTAAAATAAGCCACCAAATTTTGAGCAGTTGCAGGTGCTTATTAAACTAAAAGGGAGCAATATCAGTCAAGACGTTATCACAAATTTGGTCTTCAGCGTAACGCCACTAATTCAAGCAGTTTTGAAGAACAAAGTATATCATTGTAAATATTGACTGCACACATCATTTGAGTGTAATTATTAATAAAATTAGTTAGGGCTCTAAATTTTTGTATATTACACATTCAAATTATGAAACCATCAAAAAAGAAGTCTGCAATGTTTGATTAGTTCTAATTATTTTTCTTTCATAAAAACATAGAGTAGGCTCAAAACCTTTGCACAGGACTGCACACGAGATTCAATTGACGTTATTTGCCATGCACATAATGCCATTTCTCTCTATACAAAACCTCAGCCTCCTAATAATTTTTGAAGCTTTATTTTCTTTTCGTAAATTGCTTAATAAAATTTGCCTAACATTTAATAATTTCCTGTAGGTTTTATCTGTAGGTTATAGTAAATCAATTATAGAAACCTTCGACTTTGAGAGGCAAATGTTATTGAAGATGTGATAAAACTAGAGAAGTTCTGATCTTTCTTGCGGTACTGTACGTTGTAACAATTCCTGTGAGTACATCTAAGAGTGATGTCCCACAAGAAGCCCACAGAGGATGCGTTTTCTTTATTAGAATTTTTAAATCCATTTCATTCGTTTTCTAATAATTTTTATGCTCCTCTTACCAATATTATCACTGATACATATTAAAATGAGAAAGTTCAATTTTAAATGCACTCTGAACTAATCCATTAGGTGGATCCCAACTATCAACCTTTGCCGCATAAACATAAGCACCTATAATCCCAAGTGTTTATAATGTATCCTTTAATAAATTTCTCTATAGGGAAAAATATAATATAGCAAAATACAAAACATTAGTAACAAGCTGTTTCGCTGCCATTACAACCTCTCCCGGCGCTTACTTATTTATTTGTTTTGATTAAATATATTGAGTATAAGGATTTTAATCTATGTTCTATTTTCAATTTCCAAATGAAAAAGAAAATATTTATTTATCTCTGCGTCATGGAAAAATAAACATATCTTAATACCTATAGCGTAAATCCACAGTTATTTATCTCCTTAGGAGAAAATAGAAAGTTACTTACCTCTTAGATTAAATGATAAGTGATTTACGTCTTAATGAGTAAATGCGCAATTAATTTTCTCCTAAAAAGTAAATTCACAGTTATATCTTAAAGAGTAAACGCACAGTTAATTATCTACCCTTTAGGGTTCACTTTGCCTTTCCTTAAGAATTTTGGAAAATGCTCTTAGGATATTAAACTATTTTTACCTATGTGCATTTTTAAAAAATTGTTCGTTTTTTGTGTGGTTAGGTTTTGTTAGGTTAAGTTAGGCTAGGCTAGGTTAGGTTAGGTTAAGTAATGATAAACTTAACTCCATTGGTATTGGCGTAAGAAGATCGAATGTAGGAACAATTCACATAAAATGTTAGCCTTTTCAACATTTGCACAAGATTGGTAAATTCTGCGCTCAAGTGCCGCAAGGCGGGAAAGGAACATTACTGAAACCTGGTTGGTTTGATTTGAAAGACGATCATTTTTTATTTTCACAGACAGCAGAAAATCAACGATCTGAGCATTAAAAATCTTTTTGCGGTCATTTGCAAAATGGTGCAATTAAGTATACCTTTTGGGATATTTGGACGCTAAAGGTTTAAGGAGTAAATGCAACAGTACATTACTTCTTATAGTAAATAAAAAATTAATTACATCTTAATGAGAAAATGCAAGGTTAATACTCTCTTAAAGAGTAAATGTATAGTTAATTATCTCTTAATAAGTAAATTTACAGTTAATTAACTCTTAAAAAGTAAACCGAAAGTTAGTTACATATTAATGAGTAGATGAACAGTTTATTTTGTCTTAAAGAGTAAATAAACCTTTAAATACCTCTTAAAGATTAAATGTACTCTTAATTACCTCTTTAAGAGTAAATGTCCCGTTACTTTCATATTAAAGAGCAAATGCAGTGTCAAATAACTATTAAAGAGTAAATGCAGAGTTAATTCCTTCTTAAAGAGTAAATATTTAGATTTATTTAACTCTTAAAGAGTAAATTGACAATAAAATATAAGATATTAAAAACAATCTCTGTTTGGCTGTCATTACTAGTTCTTGCGGAACTTACTAATGGACACTAGGGGTACTTATTCTTTTATAATGGTTTTGATATAATTGGTAGGGATAAGGGAGATTCAAAATAGGACAGCCCAAGCATTGAACTTACCTAAATGCTTTAGCAACCGTATTTTACCTAACATTTTGTTTCGGGTGTATGAATTTAATCTATGCTCTATTCTCAATTTCCAAATAAAAAAAAAAATATTTATTTAATTTTGCGTCATGGACATATAAACCTATTTTTCTATATATACAGTAAATCCACAGTTAATTACTCATTAAAGAGAAAATGCACATTTAATTATCTCAAACTATATGTAGATAGTTAGTTACCTCTTAAAAATAAATGAACAGTTATTTACTTCCTAAAGAGTAAAGGCGCAGTTCAATATATATTAAAGAGTAAATGCACATTAAATTAATTCTTAGAGTAAATGCAAAGTTAATTGCTTCTTAAAGAGTAAAGGAACAATTACTTATATCTCAATAGTAAATGAACAGTTATTTATCTCTTAAGAGTAAATTTAGAGTTAATTTCCTCTTAAAGAGTAAATAGAAAGTTAATTACATGTCAATGCGTAAATGCACAGTTCATTATATTTTAAAGACTAACTGCCATGTTTTTTCCCCCATTAGTAAAGTGGAGGTGTTTGAGCACCGCAACTTGTATTTTTGTTATATAAAGCATATAAGTAAAAATAGCATGAAATTTACTCATTTATTTTGGTAAAGGCATGCAGCATAATAACGTATGATTATATTTCTGGTATGATTACATAGTACATCAGTAAATAAATACATAAAGACAATAGAAATCCAAATTTCTCTAAAATTATTACGTTTACAAAACCATATATATATATATATAACACCATAAATTTTTCGTTTTTTGAGCATCCTAATCACTCTGATCCATCACCTAATATTGTAATTGGCACTCAATGCAACTGACAAACAACTTACTCTGTTCTTTACCCGCTCTGGTCTGCTACACAGAACATTCATCTTACGATCGTGTGTTAAATGAGTAAAAGATTTGATCTTAAGATTAAAGTTTGTTAACCAATATTTACCCTGAATTGTGTAGAAATATATTATTGGTGTGTACTAAATACTACTACGATTTGTGACTAAAAGATTAGTAATGAAGTGTGAAATGATTCAAATATTGTTGTATTTGATGTATTACTACAAATCCCCCACAAAAATGCATATATTGCAAGTGGGTGTAATTAAATGAATAATGGCTTAATATTGTTTTTTTCGCCACTCTCCCCTACGTACCCGGGAAGCTTGTGCTTCGCCACTAAAATTAGAATTTAAAATCTAAAAAAAAAAGCAGCCATGGTTAAATTTTTATAAATTTTCTGAACTTCGCCAATTATAATCATTTTAAAAAAGAACTCTAAACTAAATTTCCCTCCTTCAAAATATCACGTTGCTAAAATATAAAGTTAATAGATAGAAAAAGAAGATATATAAAAATAAATTTTCTGAACTTCACCATATTGAATTCTTTGGATTTTAAAAAAATCACAAAATTTCGATACTTATATTTATGTCTGAACTTAACCATTTTGTTTTTGATAATATAAAAGAATTATTAGAAATAACTTTGATAAAAGAAGCATAAGTCATTACCAAACTAAGATAAAATTATTATTCAAATACTAAAAAAAAATCACCTTCTAAAATTATAGAGTTAGTGATGATGATGATGATGATTGTAAGACATAGCTGCTTTATTATTATTTTTTATGTTCGAAATTTTTAACAAAGTTATTTCTAAAAAACTGTTCAATTTTACTCTTTATTAAGGAGGAAATCGCTCCTGTCCCCTATAAACGAGTAAAGCAAAATTATTTGAGCAAATTTAAATGGAGAAAAAAATCTGATAAAACTCTTGTTATTTCCTTTAAGCCTAGAAAATAATTATAGATTATAAAAATAAATAGATCAAGAGTCATTATTTTCATGGCTTTCACTTAAAGAGTATTGAAAGGTCTCTATCTTCTTCGGTGAACGCGTTCGTTACTTATTAGCCCGATGAGAGAACCGCCTGCTCTATCGCAAACCGAGCATCGGAAGTTCTGGGTCACTTTGCTAGTCATAGAGACACCTGTGCGTCAAAATGCTTAGCATAGGAACCAGCGGCGCTCTCAGAAAACTTACGATCCTCATCAGAGCAGTGGTTGTTTCCCTGACACGAAAGATCGAGACAACTGTACTATTGATCTGATTGCATCTCCCCACCGCCTTTGTGATCGTTACCAAATCAGGTTGGTTCGTACGCTCACCCCGCCGTTGGAGCTTTTCCGCAGTGGCCATCTAACTAGCCATGATGGTTGCCTCACGTTGGTAAGTGGACGCTTCGAGTGTTCGTGCGCGAGCCGAACGCTTCCAAGATGAACCAGCTGCCATGCGTTTCGTAGGTTTATTTTCTTCCCCTGAAGGAGGGAAAGGTGGGGATTTGCGCTCCTTTCTGCTGAGCTTGATGGAGGGACTGGTGGGGTTGCGGCCAGATATTTGATGCCTATAAGGGAAGAGCCTAAAGAGGTAGGCACCAGAATTTAATTGAATTTATCTGTAAATGAACTATGCTGAGAGATTAACAGTATATAAAGATACCTGGAAAGATCTAGCTACTAATGAACTGAGTAAGTTTAGAGGAATAATTATTCTCATAGGTCTGTAAAAATGAAAATATCATTCAACTTTTGAGCCTGGAAAATGGACGTCTAATTTTCGACAAAATTATAAGTAGGGAAAAGTTTCAGCAAATACTTAAAGTTGTACTCTTTGATGATGCGGGAACAAGACGGAGAAATAGAAACAGAAATGATGAGCTTTAACCAGTAATGGAAATTTTTGGAAATGTTGAATCAGAATTTGCACAAAAAGATCTTCTTTGATAGTTGATGAACAGTTAGTCACTTTCAAAGTTTGCCCCATTTCGAGTATACATACCGTCAAATACAGGAAAATACGGAAATATATTTGGGCAATATGTGTATTGATAAATCGAAAGGATGCAAAATTAAGTAGGCAGAAGAATCATGGCTCAAGATTAATCCAAAAATTAGCAGCTGAAATTGAAACTAGTGGCAGAAATATAACATGCGATAATTATTTTACTAGTTTAGGATTAGTTCGAAGTCTTTCGAGAAAGAACCCGAATTAGTTAACACTATCAGAAAAATTTGAAAAGAGCTCCCAGTTGTTTACACAAATGCCCATGGAAGAGAAGTCAATAGCGCCTTATTTGGATTTTAAGAGGAGCCAATAATTCTTTCCTACTCGTCCAATAAAAACCACGTTTAACTCATTTGAGCTGAATGCATTCCAAGCTTATTATTGATCCATCAAATTCTTCCCAAAAACAGAGGTTATGCTTTACTACTAAAAAAAAATGAGTAAAAACTCTTGATAAAATGCTGACATCATATTATTGTAAAAGAATTTATCGAAGATGGCGGTTATTCATTTTTTACAACATGGTGGATAACAATACAATTAATGCCTACATTATAGCAAAACAAAGAGGAATAGAAATTGCTAAAAAGTAAGAAGAAAATTTATTATTCGATTACCAAAATAACTAACAGGTGTTGTTTCAGAATAAGAAAGTGCCCCATGAAATTTATCAAGAAAGAAAAAGGGTTGATGCTGATTATTTGGCTCCAAAAAGGACAAGAAAACCCATACTTTATGTTATAATTGCAAAAAACATGTTTGGAAAAGTCATTGAATTTTTAGTTGTCTAAAATATATTAACAAAGTAAATTTTAATTTTTTCACTAGATATTTAAAAAAAATGTTTAGTGTACCCTTTTTAATACAATAGAAGGAAATATGGGGGCAAACTTTTAATAAATTCTTTCAAACCTTTTCGTTAGATCATTATATTGTTATTTTTATCTCTATGTTTTTATAAAAAATGCAAAAAAAATAGTGAAATGCCTAAAACATAGTTATGGGCCAATGGACTCAGTTGGTATTGTATGGCAAAATTTCTCATTGGTATTAGTAGCGTTAATGCGGAATAAATATAGGAGAGAGCTGCGATCTTTTGGTTCTATATCCGAGAAGAATTGCCTGAAGTTTGAATCGGAATCAGATAGACAACCAGTTGAGTTTACAAAGTAAGTGGACGTTCATGTAATAATATTCTACAACAGAAAAAATCACTGGCAAAATTTTTGGAGATTAATTGAATGAGTAGAATAACCATAGCTTGTGATCAAGCGAGATGTAGTCAAAGAATTGGGAGGGTAGGTACATAATTAAAGCAAAAATGGCAAGATGTAAAATTTTGTGATAAATTTATAGCCGATGCTACTAAGATTAGATGAAAGCTGAGAAATGATTTGCATATATTTATTAACATTTGGTGTTGAGAGATAAATAACTATAAAAAGTGAAACCAAGATTACAAAACATTTACAAATTTTTTTAATTTGCTGTCACCATGGTTAAGAAAAGAAGAAAATATTTCACAGCGATTCACCTCTGAAGGAGTAGACTCCAGTATCGCGTAAATTAAATCAAGATTGTTTTTAGAAAATTGTTCCAGAGACATGAAGTAATTATGTCGTAAGGGAATAGAAGGAGAAATCGATATATGCGGCTCTATCACGCAGTCGCAAGAAAATTCGAAGAGGAAGAAAATAAATGAGAAAAATGACCAGATGAATAAAGGAGCTCTGCAAAACACAGTAACAAATATTTGCTCTCCCATATATGTCACTTTCGGACGATGCAAATGCGAATAAATGAGGTGCTTGGCTTGGCAGAGTCGCCATAGGAAGTTTCTATCATAATATAACCACTAATATCGATGAAGATGTCGCACTGTAGCTGTGCGCGATGAACTAGTGCGAAATTTCACATCTGATATAGATTCTTTCACCGTTAAAGAGTGATCCAAAGTAGAGTGCAGCTAATTCGAGTACCGAGGTATTCAAGATTGTGTCTTTTCACTGCGACATATTTGGACATCATTATAAACAACAGTGAGTATGGATGTGAAATAACTAAATAAAAAACGAAATGGTAGCTAAGATACTGTAAATACCTTACCTTAAATGACCGAACTGTATCGTAAAAATTCCAATGCTTTATCCTAAATTATGACACAATAATTTGCAATCTTAAATGCAGCAACATGTAAACGCTAAAAAAAACTATTCTTTTTATTTTCTCAATAATTCGAAATAGAACAATGAATTTATTGAGCTTATTATTTATTCACATAAGCCTCAAATCTAGTCTTATACTGATGACGAGAGGTAAAATTTTACTTCTTAAAAATTGACTTTGGCTAAAAATGAAAGAATTCATTCAATTTTCCGCGTAAAATCTTAAATCTGGTGCTATTTCGCTAACTTTTTTGAGGATTTATGGCTTTAAACTGATAAATCCCATGCTTCTACCAAATGGGTAAACTTTGGAATGCGCTCTAAGATTTTTACTAACGACCGAAGTAAAAGAATAGGACGAAATTTTCCAAGATCAGCGTTTATGCCTTGTTATAAAATTGGTGTGGCATTTGCCTCTTTAAACTCCTCATGAACTATTTTGTGCCTAATAGATAATTAATGGGAAATGGTACAAAGCTGTTATACCGGTTCCTTTCGTAATTCTTCAAGGTGGATGGGATATAGTTTAATGGTCTTTGCACTTTTGATTTTTCCTTTTATTAATATAAAACTTTATTTCATTTTTGATTGTCAATATTTGAAAGTCTAAGGTTTTCATAAAAGAAATTCTGTTCTCTGTGAGCTATTTGTATTCGCAATCGTAAATAAACACATTAAAAACCTTTCATTTGATGTGTTACTTACGTGGGCCGGATATTCGATAAATAAACCATCGGTATCCCGAAGAGGCCTGATAGACTCTTAAATTGCTAAGTCCCGTATTTTTAGGAAGCAGCGAGTTCTTTGTGGCTGTTATTTTTGTTTGACAAGGTAACGAGAATAAAGATATCAATTTGCTTGTCGATAGCATTGCTGGCTTTCAAAAATTTTCAGACTCATTTGGGTTCACCTATACAATTTGAATCTTAATATTCATCATCTGTAAATAATTTGATAATATTAAAGTTCAAGGTATGAATTATTTCGTTATTTATATTGGTCGTTTTTAACGTCCAAAATATCATCCAAAATTAAAAGGTTTTAAAGACATGAGAAACGTCTAGTTATAATATTTAATATGTGCTGAATGATTGAGAGTTCGCATGAATATGTTTCGAATAAAAAGGTTGACATATCGGTGAACTATCAATGGGGTTAGAGAGCATATGATTTAAGTTTTAGTTGAAAAATATTAGTGGAACGGTAGGACAGGAAGACATCTGATTATTGTAAAGGTGTGAATTGCATCATAATGATTTGCACCGAGAATAAAATTGCCGAAGATATGACTGCTGTTAAATTCTTTTTAAAAAGTGTGAATACTCTAAAACATGATAGAGACGGCTGAAACGGAGACTACAAAGGTGTAGTCAGCAAAAAGGGACAAATCAAGCATCCTGACAGAGTTTGAATGCCGGATTTCATCTAACAACTGCTTGACAAGGATAGAGAAGTCCCGGACAAGGGAATCCGGCTTTGGCGGATGAGAAGGGCGTTATTAAGGACAGTTTCTACCAATGTACAAGAAGGAGAATTGACCAATTATACCAGTCAAGTCTAGAAAAAACAGCTTGCGAAGTCAAATCAGATCCTATACCGGCTGAAGCATCCGAGTGAGTAAAAGACAATCTTTGGAGTGCGAATTTTCTTCTGTAGTTTACCAAATTCTCTGTACAAGTAGCTATTGTTTATTCTTATCTGTTTGGATCGTCGAAATTCTTCGTCAATTGTAGTCCACGTGGAGCAGTTTTTGATAGCTCTTCTTATCTATGAGCTCATTACGGAATTCTTTTACAGTTCTCGGTCCTATCACTTTTCGCGTTAAGGCATCGACCAAAAACTGGGCCCTCTGCGATAGACGTTGATGATATATTTCCAGTCACTTTTCTGTTTTACTTCTGAATTCACGAAGTTATATATATATATATATATATATATATATATATATATATATATATATATATATATATATATATATATATTTTTAGAGAGAGAGAGAGAAAGAGAGAAAGAGGAAGAGAGAGAGTTGGAATATGAAGACCCAGGTGATTATACTAATCATTTATTGGCCGGATCTTTCGGACCTTTACTAGGACCATCTCCAGCGACTATATCGTCTAATAAGAAGGGGAAAGAACATTAATTGATAACAGTTAAAAGAATGCATTAAAAAAAAAGAAGCGGAAGAAGGCAAGTTAAAAATAATAAAATTGACAATAATTAAAATTAAAGCAAAAACACTAATAATATAAGGAATTAAATAATATCAGCCAGTGGTATTTAAAAAAAAATAAAAATAATAGAAAGTGAAATTATAACAAACTGACTTGATTATCACATTAAAAGTTACTCAAGTAAACAAAAAATAACATATTATATTTTATTGTAAAAACACATACCAAAAAAAGACAAAAAACCCGAAAACAAATCAGAATGAACAATGGGACTGACCTTTTATGTGGGAGTTGAGAAATCAACTAACTGAACATATAAAATTACTGACGAAATTTATTCGGTTGGTCGGTTGGCTATTTAATCTATTGAAGTGTTGGTTGGTTATATTGTGAATAATTTAATTGAGGAGGCGTTATCATTTAGGTTTGGATTTATTTTAATGATATATAGTGACTCTAAGATTTTCAAATCGAGAGAAGTTAAGGCGGAAGATAATATAGTAAATGAATTAGAATTAAGAGGATGATGGTGATACTCTGAATGTTGCCTGATGGAAGAGGCTTCAGGTTTAGAAATGGGAATACCAGTGCTATGTGACAAGCACAAGTGCTTCACGATCCTGCAGTTGAATTGTAAGCCAGTTTGGCCTACATAACGGCTGTGGCAGGTCGTACATGAATAATTGTAAATTATACAGGATCACAAGCCCAAAGGGATTGGCTCCATATGGAGGAAAAATAAATTTAACTATACAGGGTTGGAGTTTATACAAATGAATTGGCATTGAGCGAAATGGTTGTTAAGGGTGGAGAGAAGGAGTTTGTTAAACTCGGATGTCAAATGCTTGAGATAGGGTAGCTTAATGAAAACCTTCTGTTTTGAAACAGTAGTAAGTAAGGGTCGAGGATAGTATATTTTGGAGCGAAATTTGGATACTAACTGGTCAAAGATGAAATCCAGGTAATTATTAAATTTGAAGAAATCCTTTAAATAAGTCAGTTCTTCATGAAACGATATCCAGTTAAAGCATATATAATAGGCTCTAAAAATTCGGCTTTTAATACTGGATAATTTAAACTGACTGGGAGAGCTACTAAAGAAATATGTACCTAATCTAGAGGTGGTAGGTTTTCTGTAAATTAATGTATTGTAAGAGGAACCTGTTCGGACAACGTTGACATCCAAGAACGAGATTTTGTGTTACTTTTCTGTTGCTATAGACAACCTTATGTTGGGATGTTGTTGGTTAATATAATTTAGAAATAGGAGTGCATGATCACTGTGCTTAAAAATTAGGAAACAGTCATCTATAAATCATTTGAAGACAATACGCCTGAATTATTAAGGACATTTGTCCAGCCACCGAGTTTCGTGGTGACACAAAAAGCTATTGGCAAAGGAGGGACACAGTGGGAAACCCATAGCCATGCTTTCGTGTTGTGAATAGAGCTCATTGTTGAAAAGGAAAATAGTATCACCCACGGCTAGCTTTAAAAGCTTGATGAAAAGTTGCATAGTTAAACCCTATATTTCACTCGTATTATGAAAAAGAGTATCTGAAATAATATTAATGGTTTCCTGTACCGGAACATTAGTAAATAATGAATCCACATCGATTGTGGCCATAAAAGAAGAATTCCCCAAATTGAGATCACCAATATATTTTAAAAAATAAAAAGAGTCACGTAAGGTGAAGTAATTGTGTGTCAAAGGATCAATAAGCGAAACAAAATATTTGGCTAAGTTGTAGCTTGGATTATTGACTGTAGATAAGATAGAACGGCGAGGTATTTCATTTATATGAGTTTTAGGTAAACAATAGATGACTACAGGGGATGAAACAGAAACAAAAAATTTATGATAAACATCAATTAAAATATTTCGTTTAGTTAGAGAACGTAGAAAATTATTAATTCTATCTTCAATTTTCAGAATATACTTAAGGAGATCTGTATTCACTTTGGAGAATTTCGACAAAGCTGATAGAATTGTAGACATTTTACGCATCTAATCAGTAAGATTTATGATTACTACCCCTTTGCCTTTATCAGGTTTACAAACTGAAAAGTTTAAAACTGCAAACAGCATTGGAAACTTTAAAACTGTCCCACTTGTAGTAGAACTTATTAGCCAAGCCCTTGATCTCATTAATCAAATCGGGAGTTGATTTAAGTGATGGAAGAGTATTGAGCTGGTGACAAAGTCTTTCAAAGGCAAGGAAATATCGATAGAAGTTCAATTTAAAAAGAGGAAGCCTGAAATCTAATCCTAAATGGCTAGATTAACTAGCCAACTGACCAACCGAATAAATTTCGTCAGTAATTTTATATGTTTAGTTAGTTGATTTCTCAACTCACACGTTAAAAGTTAGTCCCATTGTTCATTCTGATTTGTTTTCGGGTTTTTTGTCTTTTTTTGGTGTGTGTTTTTACAATTAAATATAATATGTTATTTTTTGTTTACTTGAGTAACTTTTAATGTGATAATCAAGTCAGTTTGTTATAATTTTACTTTCTATTATTTTTATTTTTTTTTTAATACCACTGGGTAATATTATTTAATTCCTTATATTATTAGTGTTTTTGCTTTAATTTTAATTATTGTCAATTTTATTATTTTTAACTTGCCTTCTTGCGCTTCTTTTTTTTTAATGCATTCTTTTAACTGTTATCAATTAATGTTCCTTCCCCTTCTCATTAGACGATATAGTCGCTGAAGATGGTCTTAGTAAAGGTCCGAAACCTCCGGCCAATAAATGATTAATATAATCACCTGGGTCTTCATATTCCAACTCTCTCTCTCTCTCTCTCTCTCTCTATATATATATATATATATATATATATATATATATATAAATACATCGTGGATTTTCAAAGTGTTCAAAATATTGTTAAAACCAAACAGGCTGAAGCAATAGCATCTCTCTTTAATTGGACTTTTCGAGGTCCAGCCTCGTCTTTTGCACTGAGAATATAAAAGATAAGCATTAAAATTACTATTTCTTTGTGAATGAACAAACCCTAAGGTCGACCTTTATCTCCCTTTCCCTTAAAGCAGAGAGCACGTGGGTCTAAGCTAGACCTCTAAACGCAAAAAGAGAGAACTATTCTCGCGTGTGAAAACTTCAAAGTGGCTGGTAACAGCTGGAGGCCAGGGTGTAGCCAAGAAGAAGCTTCCTCGGTCGTCCTCTTTTGTCTGGGCTTCAAAGGACTGGCGCCAATGGTTACTCCCAAGAGGCTGCAATGACTGGAGGCTTTCTAGTGACGAAGCCAATGGGGATTTAACCTAAGGTCAACCGTTACTTATCAGAGAGTACCCCTTGCTATTTCGTGAAGATACAAACCCTCGTCTCGAGTCAAACCTTAGAGTTAAGGCCGGGCGACTAGGGAGATTGTCGTGAGTTTTGCCACAGTTAATCGGCAAATTCGTGAAACACATTTTTTTTTGATAATTGCGCGGACAACTCTTCTCATCCCACCAAGGAAACCTGTCCCTCTCATCTGAGATTACTCATCCCAATTCGAGTGTCTCAACCAGCCTAGAAATGACCTTACTCGTGCCCCCAGGTCTAGCTCGCCTTGTAAAAATCAGTCATCTCACCAATAGTCAAGCCATCAAGGTAAAACCCTTTTACCCCTTTTCCAGGATAATCCCCCTTTTGTCTTCGCCCCCTAATATCCTCTTCCCGACCCTTACATTTGACTTTCCAGTGTTTACTAACATTTTTTATATCTGACCAAGTATCATAATTTTATCTCCGTTAAACTGATTAGTATTTGAGTAATTATTTCATTAGGAGCGACTTTATTCTCTCATTCCTTAGCCTTTGTAGACATTTCCATAATTAACATTATTAGTGTAATTAAAGTTTATTTTTGTATTTAATATTTCAATTACTTTAAATGAAACCTGGTATTTAAATCTTCCCTTTGGCCAACCATTAATCTCCTCACGTACTCACTTCTTGTTAGCCCTCTGCAGCTGGTCTATCAATCTGGCCGCCTTCAACGTAAGTAGACTGCATTCTCTGCAACGAAGGTATCCGCTCACGAATACCACAACATCCTTTTAAAAGAGTAAAATGAGTATAATTATGGAAAAGTTATGAATCTATGATTCCACTTGAAGAGAAGTAGCTGATTGTTTGGAGAGAGATATCTGTTAATTTGAAGAGAGCTAACTGTTTTTTGTAGAGATCTAGCAGTTGTTTCGTGAGAGATAGCTGTTTGTATCGAATTTAATTTTGTGGTTCCTGTACTTCTCTTCGTATCTTACAAGGAAAGATTAAGAATGAGAGAAGGAGAGATGAGCCTATAAAAAAGAAAAGGGTAGTGAGAGGAGAGCTAGATAGGGCGAAGGAGGTGGCAGGATGGATTGATGGATAAGAAGAGGTAGATAGGGCGAAGGAGATTGCAGGATGGCTTGATGGATAAGGAGAGGAAGAACCGGAGAGGGGGCGAGGGAAATAAAAGGAAGGCTTGTGTGATAAGCAGAAGGTGGGAAAAAGAGTAAGAGAGAAAGAAAGGATAGGGAAAGAGGGAAGGAGAGAGAAAGGGAGGGAATGAAAATAAGAGAGTTACGGAGAGAGCAAGAAAGAGAGGGATAGAGGTAAATGGAGCGAGAAGTTTATGAAATAAATATGAAATAAATCAGGCTCGAAGTATGCTACAAATTTTTAATTCTTGCAGCCGACGATCACCTCAAGTCATTCAAAAGAATGGCTTATATAATTCATATTGATAATTTGTTTAAATATCTACATTAGGGGTGGGGAAACACTCGCCCATAAGCCCTATTTTCATTGTTCCCTGAGTGATATATTTGTAAGCCAAAATTTTTAATATTGAAATAATAAATAATATTTTTATGTCCAATTTCCGTGGTAGCAGTCAATAAAATTGTTGCGTATATCGCACCATGTAATAAATTTAAATGAAATTTACAAAGATAAAAGAGTCAAATTTTATTTATCGCTCGCCGAATTCTTTCATTAGAACTTTCGCCACGGCTCAAAAAAGTTTACCCACCCCTGGTCTATAAGATACGATTTCTTCTGGTTAGGGCTGCCATTATACCTATGTATAGAAATAACAATCTTAGTTTTGTTCTTTGCAACAAACTCCAAGGGAGAAAATCTAAGACTATGTTGTGCTCTCTACACGATCCACACGTTTTTGTAAAAATTTTCAGGTGTTGTTGATGGACACTTATTAACCATTTTCGCTGTTTGCCTTACGCAAGGGTCTTCATTAAAAGGCATACTAAAATCTTTCCCTTTATCTGTTATCTGATACAAAATAGTGTACATGTATTTCAGAGATCTGTTCACTAACAAAAAAAGTTATATATAGCTCAATAATAAATAATCTAAGGCTTTAAAGCGAAAATTTATATCAATACTCACACGAATGGGTCTTAAAAAAGAATCATTGCCAATCTGATGATCTAAAAACAAAAACAATTGAAGTAGACGCTGCAAACTGAAAATAATTCAAGGCAGATTTACCTAAAAGCATCTGGCGCTGATCCTCTGCTTAAGGAATTTTGTCTGTGCGAGACAATACACGACCACAAATCAAGCGTGTAGTGGGTGATAAAATGAAGAGTCTATGCTAGCAGATCCTATCCCTTTCGGTTACGACTTTCTTTTGTTTTTAGTCAAACAGTCAGACAATGAAAGATTCTAGGATAATGGCTCAATTGTATAGACACGTCAACAAATTTTTGCTTCGAAGCTTAAATCATAGATAAACTTTTATTTTAGCGGAAAAATATTTCATGAGATTATGGCTGAAGAGATCGTAGCTCCAAACGTTGTTTATTTAGTGCATTTCATACTACACGTGCGATATATGGTTGTGCATTTTCTACCAAACACGGATAAGTTGACTTAGAAGTCTTCAAATTTTTGCTGTGTATTCTTGACTTTTAAGATTTTAGACAATGAGATTGTCACTGGAATGTTCATTTATAAGGAGGCACTCGAAAAGTGAACGACAGTTTTTTCCTTCCAAGCTGAGGGATTTTATTCCAAAGGAATATGTGAAATTTTATTTAGGTGAAGAAAGCTCAGAAATGGATAGAAACTATTTTGCATCAGGTAACTTTTAAACTTTGTGAAATAGTTATTTATATATATATATATATATATATATATATATATATATATATATATATATGTATATATATATATATATATTGTTTCAATAAATTATAAACACTTCAGTGTATGTTTAGAGATACTAGGAACATAGGTGTGTGCAAATAATAAGCGAGATCATGTTGTACTAAAATGAAAGCTCTACATTATTAGTTAAGTCCAATAAACCCGACTCCACAATCCTGAGGTTTGTATAGTCTTTTGAGGAATATAAATATTTGGCTTAATTACATTTTCTTATATGGGTTATTAATGACTAGTATCTGAAGAGGGGATTTGTATTTGTAAATCCAAGAATAAGGTATACTACGATGTACGCAGTGATAATATGCAGTTAATACAGCACTAATATAGCTTTATCGTACATACCTTCTCGTTAAAATAAGTTTATTGCCCTTAAATCTCAGGCAATTATCTTCCATTCTCTCCATTTACGCTTATTTAAGTTAGTTTTACTTTACTTTGAACTTAGTATGCTCAAATTACCTTACAAAGTGATTCAATCAAAAAATATAGAAGAAGATTTTCGTGTGTCTCTATTCATCGGCTATCCAGGAATTTACACACCTTGAAAATCTGAAATGTCTCTCATTTGCCATAGTTTTAACGAAAAAAATGTGAAAAAACAGAATTTCAGTTTAGGGACCTTCGCTATGATGTGTCTTGAATGCATACAGAACCATTTCTTTGGTAATTGGCTTATAATTTATAAGTGCTGAAAGAAATATGACAGTAGAAACAGCTGGTATTTCGATATGTCAAATCTATTCATTTTTATATTATATCACTATTCTAATTAAGTTTATCTAATATAGATCGCTAAGTCAGATGTTTTAATCTCTATAATACCATTGTTTATCTTTAATGATTGGCAAAGGGATATAATTTAACTGCAATCTTTTTTTATAAAGGTAAAAGGTAAATTACAGTCTTTATAATTAACAAAGTTTACAATATCATAACCTAAATTTTAACCATTGTCAGATTAAATTCCTTACTTAATGTGTATTTCTTACATGAAAATTGCTATACGCAGTAATCTTCAGAGGAAATGTTTTGTTTTACATCTTTCTAACGCGTTCGCTAGATATTCATTGGGAGTTTACAGAATTAATAACTAGGAACGATCATTAAAATCCACTGTTGGTTATTTGAATAAACAAGGGATAAGATAGATTTTAGAGATCAGGAAAAGAAAAGAGAGAATGGATAAAGCATTAGTTTAACGACTTCTATTTGAGTATATTTATATATGTAGATTAATGTTAAAAAATTCTATACTTAAACATAATTAGTCTAGTGAGTTCACTCACTTTACTATGCAAGTTGTTCCAAGATTGTTTTATTTTATAAGAAAATAACTTTTGTGCTATCTCACTGTTAAATTAATTGCTTAATAGCCTTTGACCTCTATTTCTCGTGGCCTCTAGGGTATAAAGTTCAAATATTGTATCATATTTTATATTAGGGAACTCTATTGGTATTTTATAAGTTTCGATGCAGTAGCGGGGTACAAACGATATTTCAGTGAAAGAAAATTGTAGTTCCTCAGTCTGTCCCTTAGTATCTAGTTTAAAGTTCAGCCATTTATATAAGCCAAGAATGATATGATTCGATTCAAAAGCAAAATATCTTAGAAGCAACCGTGCATTGTTTTTAAATTTTAGCTCCGTCGAGATAAAAACATCTAAAAACTTTTGCATGTTGATTTTGTTTAATATTCGATCTCTCACATTGGTATCACTTCGGAAATTATCGTTATCGATGTATATTATCTTACGCTTTTCAACGTCAATTGCATCTGCCAAACTTCTATCTATTTGACTAATCTACTTGATTGAAGTTTTGGGTGAAGTACTCAGAGATCCAGTTTTACACCCACACACAAATTGTTTGAGTAACCAATGATACTCTCGGCCCAGTTTGTGGGAGATCCTTGGAGCAAGAGGGGGAGAACCCTAATAACTATTTCACCGTATATGGTAGTTTTTTCGTCTTTCCACATTCAGGCGGAGGCAACTTTCCCTGAGAACACATCTCTGTGGTGGGTAATTTGTCGCTGTTGGTGACTCTGAATTTTATATCATGAGTGTTGTCTGGCAGCAGTTCTCTTATAATTGTAGACACAAATGGGCAGCGTCCGTAAAGGAAGTATTACCATAGCTAATTTCAGTCCTACAAAGCTTGGAAAAGAAGGGGATCTCCAATGTGAAGAACAACCCGTTCTTGTTTGTTAATCTGAGGACGCTGCGGAAGATCATCAAAGATTCAGGCTGTGATTAAGACGATACGGCGGCTCGGAAACATCATTATAAGCGCTTAGGTAGGAAAAAAATCCTCAATTTATCATTGATAAAGATCCATAAAGTCAATGATATCCATAGTCAGGCAAAGTCAGTGCCATTGTTTCTAATCCTGCAGGTAGTGCATTAGGAGATCCACTACCCATACAAGATGAAAAAGAAACAGCTTCTGTTGCAGAAGCTGAAGGACAATTGGAAGAAACGTGCTGCAAGCCTCTTAAAATAACCCAATCAGTCCCTTATTTTTTTCTAAGACCAGGCAGTGAAATAACACAACAACAGCTGGTTTGCTGTTCCTCCAAAATATGTACTGAGGGATATTAAAACCAAGTTCCTGGTTTACTTCATGGTGTTTGAGTGGTCAGTAGCGAAGGCCACCTTGTGACTGTGACTCAATAGAGAGGGCTAAATGAAGCGTTTGGAGGAGTTAATGTTCACTTGGATCTATTAGCGGCCACAAGAAGGCACTATGTGTGCAAGTCTAGCAGGAAGACCAACTCTAAGCTGTCGAACAATTTCTTTGATCTTAAGAATTAGAACATTTTGCTTCCCACCAACACATGCTGCACTCCCTAGACTATTATGTGTACGGCATGGTTGGCAGAGAGACTGATTAGTCCTCCTACTCCACCAAGCTGTATTTTAGGCCTATCATTACTACAGTTTTTACCCTGTCAAATAATAGGGCCTTCGAAAATGCCTGCAACAGATTCTGACAGCGGCTGTCGTCCATGGTTGAGTCCGAAGGCGATTTTATTGAATAATATAAATAGGATAATCATACAAGTCTTTAACAGGTAATTTTAATAAATATTCTTTAGAAATGAACTATCTGTGTAGTCTTGTTTATATTGAAGTTAGGCGCCCAAATTTTCCACCGCACCATGTAGATATAGTTTTTTGTCAAAAGGACGCTACTGCCCGATGCCAAGGAATATTTATTTCATTTGTAAAATTTGTCTACGCGTTCTCCACTAATCTTAATATAATTTTGTACTATGCCCCATTCTCTTTGCGCTTTAGCTTTATTAAGTCATTAAAGAGTAACGGTAATTGCGAGAAACTCTATCTGCAGCTTTATCTTGGTGAAACGTCGCAATCATTTGAACAAAATATTTAAGTATCTTAAATAGACATATGTCTCCTTGTAAAAAGCCATGCGCCGACTCATTATTACGCTATTAACTTGAGCACGGTACATGATCCTCTCTCCTACAATTGCCTTCAAATGTTAATCAAAAGTTATAGCAAGGGATATGGGAACAATTTCACCATATCAGTTTTTACTACTTTTTGAATAGTCTTTGAACTCTCAAGGAAATATTTTCTCGGCCGAGATTTTTTCGAAAAATTGCTAAAATGTTTTAAAAGTTAACTTTCTAATACTTTACGGTGGATTGGATAAATTTTATCGTATCGTAGCACTTTTGAAAATATAATTTTTTTAATATAAAAGCTAATTCCATTTTCGGTTATATCCATATTCGACATATTTATTATTTAAGCATATTGGGTTTTGATTTCACTAAAAGCTTCATTACACTTTCACTTTTTCTGTATTTTCTTCCTCTTTAAAATTGCAGCACGCATGAAATCTATAGTATTTCTTTACGCTTAGAGGAATTTTTGCTTGGAAAATTTATCTTAAAATGACAGACTTATGGAAAAGAAACAAAATACTTTGATAATAATTAAACTTACTTGGAAATGTTTCAGAGGGCAAGGGTTCACCTACTAATTTGATCCAGTTATACTTCCAATTTTCCTCACATTATTGGATAAATTTACAAAATATACATATAAAGTGTTACTCAATAAGTTACTTCCCAGTTTAAAAAAATACTAAAAAAATAATTAAGTTAAAAATATTGGTGATGTATGAAATGAAAGAGGAGATCTTGGAGTTTTATTCTGGTGCAAAAGTTGCTTTACATTTTATTTGTGTAGTTATAATACGTATACAAATTATATAATACAAAATAATATCCGACTAATTATTATCACAAGATGTAAGGATAAAGCAAAGAACATCGAGTAAGAATTGTGACAACATATTTCAAACATAATGGATTAATTTTACTGTGCAGTGTGAGTTTAGAACAAGAGTATTTAATCAACGAAACAGTACGTTTATTGATATCATGGTTCAAAGAATCTGGGTCTACAGTGGATAAAGGCGCTCTGGTAGACCAAGATGTGTGCGAAATCATGTCATTCAGTGTCTGATAACCAGTGTTCAACAGCCAGAAACGTCAACTAAGATAGGTTCCACTCAATTAGTAATTTCCTGAAGATCATTAAATGCACCCTAACAAATGATCCGATTTTATCTCGCTCTTAATCTGACTAAGACTATTTTTCAACTACTGGAGAAGGTAATAACCACATTAACAGATTCTGGAGTGCTGATAACTCCTAATAAGATGCTGACGGAAAAACACTGACAATAATAGGTGACTCTTACAGAGGAATGATACAAGTTTATTGATTGCCATAACTAGAAGATTTGAATATGCATTATATGTGGTTTTAACAAAATTGGGCAACATCACACACAAAGCGAAACCTTTGAAACACTAATAGCAGCCTTCTTCAGTCGGTTAATTTCACATTTAGCTTATGTTTCTTGGCCGCCACGATCACCTGATTTTACCACTTCATTTTTTTACTTTCAGGATACCTTCAAAAAATTAATCTTCAATAATTTATACCGAACATCATTGAAGAAATTCCCCAAATCAGTTAAGAAGTTTTGGAAAATGTAATAAAAATATGGTGCAAAGAATTCCATTCTAGAAGAGGCCAGTGAAAGTCTATATAAACCCAATATACACAAAGTTGGTATCGAAGTTTTTTCCCATGATTTTTTGGGTAGTTGCAAATGATTTTATTTTGTGACTAGATAATTGGAAAAAATTTCTCTGACACATCAATTGTCTATTTTTCATCATAGCCATTAAGTTACACCTAGATTTTAATATGTAAAGCCATAATAATATTGGCTACATTCCACTAAAAAATTGCAACAAGATATAGACCATAAACTTTTCAGACATTACCTGCTAATTTTGGGAAGTAATAGAAGAACTATACAAAAAATATTGTTATGTCTGAAGTAAAAAGAGAGATGATTTATATGGTTTGATATATCATCATTTCTGACACACTAGTGATTCAAAATCAACATGTTTACTAGAAACACCTGAAGGTTGGAGAGCAATTTATAAGGTGTCGACAACTAATTGGTGGATCTCATGAATTGAAACTGGTACTAGCCACATGAATGTGGAATATTTACTAGTAAGATAAAAGACATCCTTTATCTGGCATAAATTGTATTGTTTTTTAGAATAAACAACCCGAAATCAATCGATAAACAAGATATTGTTCTTTCTCCGGGGGATTATGGTTGAACTTTTAGTAGGCAATCTAGTAAATCGGAGATCTTAGTAATGGAACCATTTTTGGTATAAAAGAGCTGTTGTAAAAAGCATGTACATGTTTAGAAATTAGTACAAGTTAATTAGTGAAGTTACAACTCCTGACTCCCACTTTAAGGAGATAAAATTTGTTTTAATGTATGAAATTTTAGAAGATCGTAGCACTAAGGCACAATAAATATTTATTAGGCTTAAAAATTGCGCAAATAAACGGGTGAAAGAGATTGCTTAATTAGCCTAGCACAAACAACATATTCTTCTGAGTGACTGGAGGCTCCTGGCATATGACAACGGTGCCAACTTTGCAGGAAAGTACAATGTCAGCTAGCAAAAATCGTTGAGAAAATCTGAACTTTATATAGTTGATTAGACTTAAAATCTTACTTAACATTTTCATTCTATCCTACAAATCTATCGTAAATACAAATGTTACCAATATTATCTCAGTTTTAGTATTTCAGTGTTTCCTTACGATTGCTTTGTAAGCCTTGCAACAAAAATATTTAACATATACTCGTATTTCGATAACTTTACGTTAGTAGGTTTTATTAAATATAAGGAACATGAACAAGTTGAGATTTTAACGTACTTGGTTCAATGCCAAGGGCGAAGGGGCACAAACATCAGATACCGCAGAAGTCTGGTCAGTGACTAATAGAAGCGCTTTTCTTACCACATTTGGGGTAGGAAGATAACACGAAGACATTGCACATAAAACTATTCACAACACTTCAGTCTTTCCACTCCCTTCACACTACAACATATACACTCTTCTTTTCTCTTCCAAGAAACATTTCAATTGTTTCTTGTATTCACATTTCCATGAGGTGATGATAGGTCCTTACCGGTGTTGTACTCACCAGTGATTGCCATGCTGATTTTTATGTTAATATCATTATCCTGTCAGTGGTTTCCATCCTGCTATGAAACATGTTGTTTCCCAACTCACAACCTAGTCAAGTATATACTTATTTGGCGATTCACTCCAATAGAAATACAGATTTGAACAAAGTTTACCAGTGATTATCTTAAGATAGCCTGAGATATGTCATCGTTTTAATATGCTTTCCTAATCATACATCCAATTTACTGCAATTTGTTTGAATTTGATTATACCCCGATTGATCTACAAAAAAGGAAAATTGCAATTTAATTTTCTTGTTATTCATTTATTTGATTGAAAAGACCTAAATTCGAAATATATTAAAAATAAATCTTCATTTTTTAGCGGCAATTTTTATAACCCGATAGCAATTATTTCCCAGAGATCGTGTGGTTGATATTATCTTTGTGCACTGTTTAATGCAATTTTATGTATCAAACTTACATACAAGATTGGATATAAACCTTTGGATACTGTGTGAACGATATATTAGATGTATTATCGATATATTAGATATTATATCGATATATTAGACAATCTAATTATTGTTATTTGTCTTGATAATTTTTCTACAACTGAAGATTAAGTAATTATGTATGGTTTAGATTAATTAATATTTTTTTGTGGAAAATTCTAAATATGTGTACAATCCTGTATTCAAAGTATTATTAGAAGAGAGTTATTTCGTTTACCTATGTGGTTGGCCGGATCAGCATAATTTCATATATTCTTCTGTTTCTAAGAGCTTAGAAAAAAGATAAAATTTCTCTTTGATGCATTAAATTAGGTCACCCCATTGTTAAAGCGATATTATTTTCCTGTTGATCCTTATTTTATGGATATAAATCAAACAAAATCCTGAATTTTTGTTAGTTTAAATAAGTACATATATATAATTGAAAGAACTCAATAGCAAGTTATGGTATATGATAGTGGAACCACTGTATAAGAGCATATAATTTATTCACGAGACACCACCTCTGAGGAGACTACTCTATCATTCTACGGGGTCAAGTCCTTGCCGACCTGATCAACGAGCTTGAGATCAGTGTCATAAATGTGGATGAGTTTACGCATCACTGCCCGAGAACCGCTTCATTTTAGGGCCTCAAACTATCTTTGTGCTCTCCGGATGCACAGCCTGATTTTAATTGGCGGGTAGTCTATGACATCCATCGTAGTGATCACTTTCCCATTTAAATATCATTTTCTGGGCCGCTGCCGACAGATAACCCGTCCCGGTGTTGGTTTTCGTGGGTGCGGTTGTCTTCGTTTCAGGAAATGACCAAATTTTCTATCTAAGTGAGGAGTTTAGGCCGGTAGATGAGGCCGTTAAGTTCTTCTCCGGCAACCTCAATGCCGCGGGCCTAGCTACTATTCCTAGAACGTCTGGCAGTTTTTCACGCCCACCATTTCCGGGGTGGTCAGCTTAGTGTGAGACGGCCCCCAAGCAGAACCGCTATGCCTACATACGCTATAAGTGCAGCCTGAACGATTTCATTGTCGGTGAATTTCGTTCAGTTATATTTTGAAGCACGCCCGCTGCTTAACCGTGGTGGAATCCTTCACGACCCCCAACTCCGGATGCTCTAGCCGGGATGTTGCTCCACCAGCATTCAATGCACGTCGTGATGTCGTGGAAGGCCGCCGGCTGGACTTTACCTCAAGAGGCGGAGAAACCTTCAAGGACAGTTTTACTCTGAGTGGTTACCTTCCGCACTCGCTCAGTGCGCGGACACCGCCCATGGACCGGATGATGTCCTGTGTGCCATGCTTCGTCACCTGGGTGAGTGAGGTAGGTCCTTTCTGTTAGATTTGTTTAAAAGGATCTGGGTGGAGGGTCTCCTCCCGGATTCCTGGCGAATCGATTTTGTGCTCGTCTTTCGCAAACCGGGGAGAGATGATCTACTCCGGCCGGTTTCCGCCTAATCTCTCTAACCTCTTGCATGTGAAAGTTGATGGAGAAATTAGTAAATGTTAGACTGGCCGTTTTTCTAGAGAGCGGGTGTTATATGTCTTCTAGACAGTGCAGCTTCCGCAAGTTCCACTCTACGTCGGATGCTCTGCTCCGACTGGAAAATGCCGTTTGCGAGGCCTTTATTCGTAGACAGCACTACGCCACTGTGTTTTTCGATTTGGAGAAGGCCTATGATACCGCATAGCGATACGATATCATGGAGACTCTCCACACGATGGGGGCGAGAGGACGCCTCCCAATCTTTATTTCTGAATTTTGGCGAGATTGTCGATTACACGTACGGGTAGGGAGATCCCTCTCCGGCACAATGGAGAAGAAAGAGGGTGTCCCGCAGGGAAGTTTTCTGAGTGTTACACTCTTTGCTCTGAGCATCAACAGTATCACCTCGGTGCTGCCAGAATATATTCTCGCTACACTCTACGTGGACGACGTTTCGAAGTTTTTGGCACGGCCCAGATGCCAACTCTGGAGCGTCGACTCCAACGGGCATTGAACTAAGTCTCTGACAATGCAGAATCGTACAGGTTTCCGTTTTCCTTGGCCAAGACTAAGGTGGTGCACTTATGCCGCCAACCACGGCTCCACCCTGACCCAGACTAGTTTCATAATAGAGTACGCCTGGAAGTGGTTGAATCGCACCACTTCCTTGTCCTTGTATTTGACCAAAGCCTTACCTGGGACGCTCATATTCGCAGCCTTAGGATGTCTTGTACTCACGCCAGGAATATTCTCCGTTCCGTGACGTTCAGCGCTGATAGGGCTACTGCTTTACTTTTTTATCGATCATTTGTTCATTCAAAGCTCGACTACGGATGCCAGATTTATTCATCCGCAGCCGATCGTCTATTGCGGAAGGTGGACTCGATCCACCACACCGACCTTCGCCTGGCGAACGGTGCCTTCCGCACCTCCTCCATTGAGAGCCTACTAGTCAATGCTATGGGGATGCCGCTCGCTCTAAGCCCTGCACAGTGAATTATTTGCCTGAACACGCGAGCCCAGCGCCTCCTTCATTCGCCAACAGCTCTCACTGCATCCGCATCTGATTTCGACGGTGCCTATGCCGCTCAGAGACGTCAATCATACCATGAGCCTTTTGGGTTTAGGGATAGGAAACTCTTTCGAAAGCTAGGTGTTGCTCTCGGGTATTGTTAGGCGTCGGCATAGTTTACTAGTGGTCACACATATATATTAGTTGTTTGGTTGAGGGTTGCAGGTCTCATGGGGGCATTCGAATTTATATACCACATTCGTATATTTTAGGATGGAGACTTTTTCACGGAGGTTGTTTTTCATTAGTATGTTACTGATTTTTTTGTTTTATAATAAATTCGTAGAAATAACTGACTCTTTTTTCTTGGATAGTTTTACTTTATATGATATTTTTTAGTATCTATTCGTTCGTCTGTTATGTAGGCATACGTCATTTGGTTCTTGCAGTGGAGTGGTATTATTCTTTTTCCTTCTGTATCTCAAACTTTAGGTTATATATATATATAATTTATTAACTAATATAATTTCACTAGTTTTCGCCATCAGTCTCCCTCTTTCTAATAACTTTTCAATACAATTATTTAATACTAAGATTGAAAATAGTTCTTTAAACTGTTTTCGATCTCTTTAGTTTTGGATATCTTAATTCTATTCTGGTTATTCCTTAAACTACTATAGAGATAGTAATCTGATGCTACTAAGTCAGGTAAGTTTGGAAGATGAATCATTAGTTCACAATCAAATTTTTGATTTTTTATAGCATTTTAAACTAAATGAGAATGCGCATCGCATAGCTGAAAGAACACTCTTTTTCTCTGGATTAATATTGGCCTTTGTCTTCTAAGTCTTACATGTACACGGTGCTAATGAGCACAGTGCATCCTTATTCAAAGAAATGCACCAGAGAATCTTACGTGGATGAGGCCCCTATTTCGGGAGTAGTATTGTTTTTACCCGGTATAATCAATTGTCTAGAATGTTTAATCTTTTTTCACATAAGTCACTTTTCGCCTTCTGTAAGAATCCTCCTAAAAGTAGTTCACCTTTTGTCTGAGGAGTCAGAGATGCAGAAATATTGCATCTTTGTTTTAAATGTACATCTTGCCCGGCTTGAAGAATAAATTGCCTCAATTGTCAATTTTTTTAAATAAAGAGTTGCGTAGATTTTTATGGCCACTTTTTAAACAGTTACAATTAGCTTTTTTACAATTTTATTTTAACGTTTTAGAGAAAATTAAACTAATCCTGAACAGGGTTTATCTCAGTGATTAATGTTTTTAGAGCCAAAACTTGCGTTAACCTCTTTGGACTGGATCACATTAATTTCTCCATCACCTATCCTTGACACAAAATTTCTGCTATTAACTTGCCTGCTCTAAACTCTCAAAGCATAATGCTGATTCATCTTATAATTGTCATACTTTAACCATATTCAACTTTTAATTTAATACTTATAATATAAAATTAATAGAGCAGAAATTGCCCACTAATGTATCTCTAAATGAAAGCATTTTATGAGGCTTAAAAGATATAGGTATCGAGGCTTTGAGCTTAGTAGACTAGGCTAGTATAAAAGCAAAGCTGTTTGTCAATTACTTTTTCTATAAATAATGATAGCATGAAAATAATTACCGCATTACTTATTGAATTACCTATTACTTCTTTTAATTCAATATAATATTTAACCTTTAAATTATAACTAATGGAAGTTCAATTAAACGGTGTAAAATTTGTATTCTTGATTAGCTAATAGGAAGAAAATGGCTGTTATTGGGCTACATCCCTCAGAATGTGCTGGTAAACTAATTGTATATCTAAAGAGAAATTTTTTTCTTTTTATAATTTAATCAGTGAAGAAGAAAGAGTACTTAAGTTGAATAACAGAAATGGTTGGAAGAGAAACGAATGGAACAATAAATAAATTAGTCGGAAATAACAATAAGAAAATGGATTGCAATTATAATTGCATTTCATTTTCCTCTAAATGAGAGTGGAGATAATAATTATTATCTCTACCCTTATTCAGACTAGTTAGATAGATCTACGAAAGTGTGAAGTATCCAGGTAAGGTTTTATTAAAGTTAAACTAAAAGTCAATTATC
Source organism: Ceratothoa steindachneri (assembly GCA_963969495.1). NCBI lineage: Eukaryota > Metazoa > Arthropoda > Malacostraca > Isopoda > Cymothoidae > Ceratothoa > Ceratothoa steindachneri. Next base: position 45,705,937 of record OZ018331.1, read on the forward strand.
AGTAGAACCTTTTATTCTATAATTATATTTAATCCGTGTATATTTTTACAAGATGCTATAGCAAATATGCTTTTGCACGTATACTAGCTAATAGGCCAGAAATATAGGATAGGCAGTGTGTGTTTAATGAATTATAAAAGGATGATAAGTTTAATTTAGGGATGGTGATAAGCGCTCTTCTCATTTTTCAACCAAAGTATAGTAGAAAAATACCATAATTAATTAATCTGTCTTACATAAATATTTAAAATATACCCTTTTCGGGTGCATATTGTAGAAGGATACTAAACCTTGATAAAGGCCACTAGCCGTTAGAGAAGTTTACCTGCAAATTTTGATCCGGCGAGCAAAATACTATGGCGGCAGAGACTGAGACTTTGGGGATCAGGTTTAGCCCCATTCATAATGATAATGATAAGGAAACTAAATCATTGATGGTTACCTCCATGGATTTAAGTCTGATTATACTGATATTTTTATATGGAAGCTAATAAAATTGGGTTGCGGAAGATTTACCGACAACAATTTTCCGACAACAATTTATCGACAAAAATTTCTCGACAACAATTTATTGACAATAATTTATCGAGATAGACAATTTACCGCCATAAACAATTTATCGAGAATTACAATTTCTCAGAAAAAAACTCGAAAAGACAAATTGGTAACTCACGCCAGCATCGTGGTAGTGCTTCGGCAGTGTATAGTTTAATGTTTAGACACAAGGCTTCAAGTGTACTTTGAACTTTTAACCCAAACATGCCTATCCAATTTATAGAATCGGAAAAGAAAAAGAAGAAGCTGATTAGCAATGGCTATTTCTTGTATTCCGGGTTCGAATAAAATTAGTTATGGCTTTTTTGTTTCCTGAGCAAAAAAGCATTTGTTTCTAAATATACTGAAAAGCACAAGTGAATTCTAACAGTAGAGAATAATTGAATTCAGAAAAAAGGATATGAACTAACTAAACATCTAAACAAAGATCTAGCATAGACGCAAAGTGACTAATAATGAAACAGATAAACCCTCAAAGAGTAGCAATAACACAAAAATAATTGAAATAGAATCAAATTACTAGATAATATCATCCACTTAGTTGAAATTATTACTCCTTAGACAAAATACTATCGCTTCTACACACCTTTCAACACCGAATGCTCTTATAACACAATGGATTCTGTGTAAACCGATTTTATAGAGCATTAGCAAGATTTAATTGATAATTAAAACCTGAGCGTTGGAAAATCATTAATATATTGCCAAAATATGTTAAAGCAAATAATACCGGTATTTATGACTAAAAACTTAATTCAAGGTCTAAAAAAAATTAATCTGAGTATTTGCCGTTTTTTCACCCATTTAATCAACTCCCCCATAGATACAAAGTTCTCTAATGAAGTAGATCGCCATATAATCATCCTTAGTATAAACAAATTCTCAAAATGAACTCAAATCAGAGAATGTTTGGCAGCGACAAATAGAATGTTTTCCCAAACGTAAATTTAGGTTCTTATGGCACTCGATTGCCTTCATCGTGCTGAAGTTTACTTTCTTATAATTATTCCCTATATTATCTATTCTCATTCGTTCAACTCTATTATCTATCTCATATGTGATGCAAATTCCACAAAAGCGCATAAAATAGCTTCAGCCACGCGAATCAATATTTAATAAGGTGATTAAAGTGCCTTTAAAAGTACTCTCACATTTCCACGAAGAATAACGGATATTCTTTTAAGAGGGGAAAGAATCAAATATTTGAGTCACGGAATAATCCAGTGAAGTCGGCCCTTTTACCATATTAAAATTAGCTTCTTTATTAGTGAAACACATCGATAATTTCTAAGCGGTGATTAAAGAAGTTAGATAATTAGTAGATAAAATAGAACCAACGGACTAAACCTTGGAAAGTGGGTATAAAACGTCAATCAGAAGTAAAAGATATTGATTCCTGGTTGTATTTTATATCGTATATTTATTTAAAATATCTTATAGTGGTGGGCGAACAAGTAAATTTTCTACAATGTCCTTTTTTTCAATAATATTGCCTAGACAATAGGTAAGGTTAGTAGTGCAAATATATTAAAATAATGAAAGAAAAGTAATATATTAGGGAAATTTTGTGATTTAAGAGTAGATAGGAATTATTAGCAAATAATCTATTTATCAACCACCTGAATAAACTATAATACTTTTCATAGCAGTGTTTTAAAGACTAGATCTATTATAAAGATTGTAGGCTGTATAATTTTTTCATCCATTCTTTCATTAGTGTTCGCAGTGTTACCATTGGCTTAGATTTAGAATATGTAGATTCACATCCGCATATCACGAAATAAAAAAATATTTAATTTATTTTTGAAAACGAAACAAAATATCTAAAGCTATTGAAAACTTCAATAAGAGTGAGAATAACAAATATTATTCATCAATTATGGTCAGTTAGCTGTGCTTATATTTGAGAAAACTCAAAATAGGCCAGTACTAATTTTGAGCAAAGGAAGAAATTACTTTCATGATCTCATAAGAGAAACAATTTTTAACAACTAAATTTATTGCTTGAAATGATTCTGTTAATTTTTATCTACATTGACAAGATTTAAAACTTGACCCATTTATATGAACAAGGTATTGAATGCTTGATGTAATTCATATAATTGGACCTGCATTCTAACATCTTTGAGGTTCTCCTTATTCTTTCAAAAATTACACAAAGACTCGAATTTTATTAGTACTCGTTCAAAACTATTTAATTTCTTCCTTTTATATTAATTTCTTATTTACATACTTTACTTTTATATATTCCCCATCTGCGAAATACTCTATTTTTTCATGGGCCAAAAGTATTTTTTTATAAGCATATCAACTTAATATTATAAGTGTTATTTTACATGCAAAATAACAGAATTTATAATTATTCCTTGAGAGAGTAAATTTCTGATATCCAAATAACAATGTTATAGGTAAGCAGTCAGATTGAGTACATTATACATATATATATATATATCTCTCTCTCTCTCTCTCTCTCTCTCTCTCTCTCTCTCTATATATATATATATATATATATATATATATATATATATATATATATATATATATATATATATATATATAACTTTGTAAGTATATAGTTTTGAACTTTAATTTATTTTACGCTTATATGGCTCAGTAAATAATTTAGTCTAATCCCATTATTTTTCGCTTCATAATATCTTTGACAGCAATTTCCCTAAATCATTGAGTCTAGAATACCGCAACATAAAAGATTCCCTCCCCATTGATACAGATTATTGTATATTAAATATAAAATTGGTAACTAGTAGAGGACTAAAACAAGTAGCAAATCATTTTCTCGCGTGATTTCCAGGAACAGTATCTATCTCACATTCTGTGGTCAAAATATATTTCTATTTGATTTCCAAAACAAAATTTTTCAAAGAATAGAAAAATAATTTCTACTATTGTGGGTGCATAAATATCATTTTACTTTATCTATAAAATTTATTCCTAACACCGTCGTTGCTTGTCATTTTCGTAAGATACTTTAAAAATAGTTACAAATTAAATTGCAATAAGATAGATAATCGAATACATTTGCATTAAATGAAGAGAGGAAAAATGGTGATAGGTTAAGATACGTTTATTTAATTGATGGAAAATTAATGCCTTTAATACTTTAGAATCTAATTTGCATGTCAAACGTGAATTATTTCTACAATTTCAACCATTCATATTCGTTGTTTTTAAGCTTCTAACTTTAAATTAGCAAACTTCCCAAAATATTCCCGCGATGGTGACCACACAGGCTGAACTTCCATCCTTGCATTCTATTTTAATCAAGAAAGGGCAATTGAGGAGTTCAAAAGGGAGATTATTTTTCTATTTGCATCTTATGAATTTTGGAGATCCATGAAATACGAACTAAAAAGATTAGGGTATTTTTAATAAAATAATCCACAATCGAACGTGAATTTTGCTTTAAAGTGGAAATCAGTTATAGGGATTTGCGTCGAAGACTGACACTAAAGTTTCCAGATAGTCTACTATGAATTAATATAAATCTAAATAATTCAATTCGAACCTTCCTTTTAGAAAATATTATGCTTAAGAAATATTCGCTTGCTTTGATTTTGTTTCATTAAAATTATGAGAATTCTCTTAAAGATAAGTTATTATTTTTCAAACTTTTAAGTTGCACATCAACTTTCACAATTAAATTTTATATTTATACATAATTTATACATAATTTACACATATATTTATATATAATTATACTATTTAATACTTTTAAACCTAAAGTTAATATTCATCAATCTAAATTTGAAAGCGATGAAGGAAACATCATTTGTATGGGCGGTCATATAACTAAAGATCCAGGGAGAAGCATCACGAAATGTAAATGTAAGAAACGAAAAAGAAAAGATGAGGTAAGAGATTGAAGGAGAATAACATTACTAATAGGTGATTGGCTTCAGGAGAACTCCTTTGAACAATCTTTGCTTAGAACTTTATTTCCAGTTCATGAGAAATCCCCCTTCAACGAGCTTAAGTTTCAATTTTTAGACGAAATGTAAATGTTTGTATTTTCTACTCTTCCTATAGCAATAGAGGGCGCAGTAGTTTTCATTCTTTAGACATAAGTGGATTATTTATTTGTCATTTTGGATCTATTTATTCAAACTTCTACAATTTTTTTTTACGAAAGGGATACTTTGAACTCAACCATCCTTGAAAGAAATAATGATGTTATAATCCATAAAGATATATATATATATATATATATATATATATATATATATATATATATATATATAAACACTCGTATATGTATTCACCTAGATTTCTTCTGCAAAGCTTGTGTCTTATATTCAGTAAGAAGGACAAAACAAAGAAGGCGGGGCCCATCTTTAATTCCAACGTTTCTGGTTATTACAAAACCCATCTTCAGGAGCTAAAAAAAAAATTTAAATGAGTAATCTAAGCCTATAAAACATAAATAACAGCAGAAGTTCAAAGTTAAAAACACATATCGCAGAAAATCTTCCAAAACGACGTTAAAAATATAAAATGAAAGTTACGTTAATGAACAAACAAAATAGTGAGGTAAGGAACAACAAAATATTTGTAAAGAGATACTATCAATTAAGGACAAACAAAGTAAACGTAATATTACAAACTTAAACAAATGAAATGGAAAAATATAGAATGAGATACAAACAAAAGGTAAACTATAAGATAGACACTGAAACATTACCTAACATGGTCGGTTCACAATGACGAGTAAAAACAGGAAGGAATTCAAAGAATGAACACAGTTTGGTTGGTTGTTAAGTTATAAACAGAGAAAAGGATGACGTGTCCTTATTTAAATTTGGCTGGTTGTATATAATACAGAGTTATTCTTTAATGCGGAGAGATGTAATAGATTTAGCAAGTTTTAAGACAGAAAAATCATTTATGGACACGTCTGTTTTACAATCACTAGCATGTTTCACGATGGAAGAAAACTCTTTGTTACTTAATGTTTTACCGGTTCTATGGCTAATTCCTATATGAGAACAAAAACGCGACTAAAGAGTACGTACTGTGCTTCCTATATAGGTCCCAAACTTACAGCTAAGGCAAATGAATTTATATACAATGCACGAACTAAACGGCGTGGTAATACTGTCTTTCACGTTAAAGAAATTACCAATATTTTTGTTATTAAAGAATATAAGTTTAAAATTAATTTGAGAATTTTTTTTCCTAAAAATGGAAATTAAACGTTTTCGGAGCTCATTACAAGGGCTAATGTCTGGTAACAGGACATACCTGATTTCCTTTGAGACATTAAAAGAAGTGGAGGGGTTATAAAGCCTATGCATACTACTAGGCCTACTACTGCCTTGTTGGATGCCCAACTAAATAAATCTTCTGGTCTCGTCTGAGGATGTGACAAACCAGATCTTCAGATCTTAGCCGTCTAGTTTAGGATAGATGAAATCGACGCCATCACACTACCTCTCTGGATGTTTAGTTGGGAGCTGCAACTATTGGGGAGAGATCCTTCCAATGGGAAACTACTTGTCGGTGTGCGTCGCTGCAAACTTCTAGGACCCTATTGGTAAAGCACTCATGGTGGATCCTTGAAAAGTCCAAAATACAAAAACAGGATTAGCGGAAGAGACTGGAGGGAAGGATTTAGCATACCATACCATTTGTTTTATTTTCAGTCGTCATAAGCTTAGGAATTTCCGTGTTGGCAAAATTTCAAAATCTTAGCAAGATTTAAAACTAAGTCGTTCTTATTTCTAAATCCTTGCCCGACCTTGAAGTTGTGGCGGTCGAGTTGTTCGAAGAAAGTCTCACTGTTTACGGTGAAGGGGCTCCCCTCCAGACAATCGATTGCGGCAAAGGGGTTTCCTTTTAACTGAAGACGAGTATGCCCACGAGCAAGAGCGTGCTTTGAAACATACTGTAACCTAGCCATAGGTCGACGATCTTCAGCTCATCAGTTAGGTCGGGTAAGACTTCTCTTGTCAAATGATCGTGTATTCTGCGAGCAAGAGTTTCGGCAATTGTGGTACGACTCTTTGGAATCCGCCCGCCCTACCCTACAAAATCAGCTGACGGTGGAATTTGAGCATAAATAATAGTCAATCTTTTGTTTAATTGTAGCTAGACTGTCACTGCCTGATTAGAGGTATTTAAAAGCAATCAAAGTAACCGAGATTGTCGATTCCGCGTACGGGTGGTGGTGGCCCTCTCAGGTTTAAGGGAGAAGGAAGACGATGTCTCGCACGGAAGTGGTTTAATTGTCACACTCCTTTCACTGCCATCAACGGTATGATCTCGCTGCTACCGGAAAATGTTCTCGCTACACTCTAGATGCAGGACCTTTCGATATCTTTTGCTGCGACCCAAATGCCAACTCTGGACCATTGAATTCAACAGGCTTTTCACGCCTCCACCAGACCCTGAATTGTTTCTATACTGGGTTGTCTTGTTGATGATGGATTCGTACCATTTCCATGGTCATGATTACGTTAACGCCTCACTTGGGTGGTGCACATTCGCAGCCTTAGGGTCCCTTTTGCCCGCCTCACAGCCATTCAGTAGGCATTGTCGTTCTACACCTCTGGGCCTAATAGGGCTACTACTTTGCTTTTCTACTGATAGTTTGTTCGTTCGAAGCTTAACTACTAATGCGAGTTTTATGGATCCGCTGCCGAGCGTGTATTCCACAAGGTGAGCACATTAGCGGGAGGCATCAGCATTTGATGGAGCTCTCGCCTGAACTTTATTGCAACGAGTGAATTGTTCCTGGTACTGTTCGGCACCTTCTTTTAATGTCAAAGTCTTGCTAATCTTTGCGAACATTTTTGTCCCGGTATCAAGAAAAACAGGATCGCTACTGCTTGTATCTTGTACAAGGGAGGCTGATGTCCTCGATTTTATTTGACTTTGTTGTAGGTTACATGGTCCTGCGCCGGGTAGCGGGCCTCCTCCAAATCATGAGAAGGTTTCCTTCTTCTTGCTTTTTATTTATTTATCCTTTTTTCCTTTTTTTGTGGAATTTGGCATATTTGTTTTTAAAATCTATTCTAGCATTAAAATGTAAGGTAATTACAGCTTCTTTTGCCTTAGTAAGCAGTTGCCAAGTAGGGTTTAACAAAACAACCCCTCTTCACTCATAGATACTCACAGAGGATTTTCTGGAAGAGGCAAATTATGCCTGTGGTTCCACCTATCCGTCCTCAACGTGATGCCCAGTCTGGGGGTAACCTTCCTATTAAATAGTGTCAGTTTTATAAAAGAATCTGGAGAAAGATTCGAACTGCCGACCCAACGATTGCCGGCCGGGCAAGCGCTCTAACTATTACCAAATAACTTCTATTTGAAACAACCAACCGATACAAATTTAAACGAATATGATTGTTTTTATTCCCTTTGGATACCTCGCTTCTAAAGTTTATTAAAATTAGGGTAGTTAATTTTGTATAGTTTTAGTAAGTAATTGTTTTTTACGGAATTTTCCTCAAATCAATATTATATCTAATAATGTTTTCCACATCTCTTTAAATTCCATTAGTCTTTGTACTATTTTTTTGTATGTCTTTATCATATAGGATTTTATTTTTAAGTTTCTTAAATCTCAGATTGATTTTATGGAATTTCTGACGCTCACTTAAATTGTAATATTTTAATATACTACATAATTATAATTCTAATTCTAATGTGAATAGAAACGTTGTAACCTGAAAAAAGGGGACACAGACCATGTTGCCTCGAACCTTCACCATGATCAACTACTTAGTATATAAAACCTTCACCATAATTATTTCGGCCATTTGCCTTCTACTGTTGAGAGAAGCTGTTCCTGCTTTTTTGTCGGTCTTCTTCAATTTCTTTCCGAGTTTCAGCCTAATAGTGAAGACTATCTCTCTATCTTGGTTTTGATCTTCTTTTCGGTCGCCTTTATTTATTTAGGGGATATTCGCTAATTTATAGTCGACTTATCGTCTTGGAATATTAGCACACTTGCCCCCCAACTCCATATCAGGTTTCTAATAGCTTGCACTATATCTTGTAGTCTGATTTGTCTACGTATCTAGGTGAATGATTTTCTGTCAAGCCAAGGTATCCCCATCATAATGCGTTCATGGATTCTTTGTGTTGTTCTCAGTTTTCATTTAAGTTTTGGGGTCAGGTCGCAATTTTCTGCTCAAAGTGAGCATTATTTGTATACTTTTATTTTCAGACACATGGACATTTTGCTTTTGAAGATGATTTTTGCCTTACCAGATACCTTGCCGCCTCGAGTGATTCTTCATTGGATTTCTCTCTCTTTGCGGGTGACATTGTAATCTATTGACCTAGATATATACGAGAGGTGGTCAATAAGTTTTGCAATTCGGATATAAGGAAACGAGATATGAGGAAAAGTGTTTTATTATTTTTTAATATAACTACCCTTGACTTCAATGCACTCGCGCCACTTGTCCCTGAGGCTTTGAATTCCCGAAAACCAGAAATCTCCTGATTGCTATTCAATCCACTCGTGGACGGCAAGCTGGACATCTTTATCGTTACCAAACCAGCGTCCACGCAGTGCAGCCTTGAGCTGGCGGAATAAAAAGTAGTCGCTAGGGGCCAGATCTGGACTGGAGGGGGGATGGTTGAGCTCCTCGAATCCGCACTCGCGCAGGGCAGCTTGTGCAGGTCTGGCCTTGTGGACTTTGACGACGTTGAAGTCGATGATGGAGCGTGAGGTTTCTAGGGACCCAACAGGCAGAGACCTTGGTCATGGCCAAATTGCAATGGATAATGTTGATAACACTTCCATGTGATATTCTAAGTTCTCGCTCAATTTCTTCGACCTTCACCCGTAGATTTTCGAGGACCATCCTCTCCACACGTGCCACATTGTCCTCGTTGGTCACGTCTGAGGGGCGTTCTAGACGGGGAACTCCTTATTCCAGCAAGCAATAGGTGCATAGGAAGGGGCGGTGTCGATGTAAACTGCAAACATGCATTCATGGATGTCTTTTGCATTCTTGCCTTCCTTTGTCAAAAATTTGTTTACTGCGCGTTGCTCAACCTTCTCCATTGTTGAAAAATTTGTGACGATCTGCGATCAGCTACTGGTGTTAAATAGAGGAGGCAGGAGTTTGCAGCTGCAGGTTCTGACTTGTCATAACTTGTCCTAACACCCCCACAAACAGCCACCCCCCTTCCCTCTATTTTGCCCTACCGATTCGCAAACCTTATTGACTGCCCCTCGTATATTTCTCACTATTTAAATTTGGTCGCTATTAATCTTTTTCTGTAGAAGGATAATTATGGCATTGAACTACTACTTCGGATTCGAGACTAGTTTTATATATGAAGTAAAGAGGAAAGTTACTTTTTTCTAGAAAGACATCTTCAGAATCCTTCAGCAAGCCTGACTTGATCATGTTTTGCCCTAGTGTTTTTCAGCTCTTTATTAATTAATTGCAATTCTAAATTCTCTTTTGAGAACTGCTCTGACATTATTTAGGGTTGTTAATTGTGTTCAACCTTTCATAATAGTCCTTATTTTTTTAACTATTCTTTCCTGTTTCTTGCTAATTGTATCGTCTTCCTCATTTAATTCTTTTTTCGATAATTTAATTTTTTAACTCTCTTTTCGGAGATCTTATGCTCCTTACCTTTTGCTGCTTGCCGGTAACAATGTATGTAATATATTTTATGAGCTCAGCTCGCTGTTAGTTTTTAATAAGCTTGTTTAGTTTGACCAATTTAATACATTGGGTGGTATTTTTGGCCTTCAGGAGTTTGCACATCGTCATTATGTTTATGTTTCTTTTGAGAGCTTGTTGTTGTTTTTATTTTTCAGCAGTGTTTACCATCAGTTTCACCGAGTTATTGTTCATCTTTTGTATCTTGCTGGGTTACTAGATTTAACGTGAGGGATATTTGGGGTTTCTCTATTAATATGACGCTGGAATGAATTATTTTCTGAATATTAATGGGGTCATGTTTTAAATGGAAATGGAGATGGGGAGAGGAAAGGGAAATGGGGGAGATGGGAAGAGAGAGGGAAAGAGGGATAAAAGGGAGAGAGGGTGGGCAGAATGAGGGAGGAGACAGGGGTGTTAGGGTTTAAACTGGATGATTTTTGATTCCTATAAATGAACAGACACATACTTCATTTTTATGATATATATATATATATATATATATATATATATATATATATATATATATATTATATATTAATCGCCAAAAGCATTATAATGTATTACAATCCAAATTGATAACAGCGGCCTTATCAAGCAGAAAAATATTCATTAGCGACGAAAATTTTGCGATCAAGTTCTAAATTATTATATTTTCTTATTAAGGTGTGAATAAATATACAGAAAAATCAAACACATTATTTTGTATATCAAAGTCTTTCCTTAACCTATTGCAAAAATTAAGTTTCTTGTAACATTATCTTTTATCTCATAGTTCCAGGTAAATCGCAATCATAAGATGAGTAATTCTCGATTGTTCTTTAAAACATTAAGTATATATGTAGTAGAAATAGATGCTCTTAGAGCATTATGCTTGAGTTTTGCGTAAGGTCGACTTTAATAGAAATTTTTAGGGTCCCTTTGTAATATCCTGGTGTTTTCTACCTAAGCTTAGGGAATATATTATATCAAATATAAAAGTTGCAATTGAAACTTTTTCTTACATAAATATTATCCTGTTTGTTGCACTCCTGAAACTCAATGCGCGATTACCATATTAGTCCACGTTCTACGAAAAAATTTCTTTAGAGAGTAAATAATATCCTTATTCTTTCTCGCGGTATACAAAAGTTCTAAATTTATACTTCAACCAAAAAATGGTAATTATTTATTTTGTGTCACAAAAGATAAGCATAATAGTATATCAATTTCTAGTTAATTACTTTTATTTTTTACGAATCTACTTTGTTACATTAATCCCATAGAAAATGGTCAAGGAAATTGTACTCCATTAACTGTTCGTAAATAAAATTCAGGGCCTTTGGAAATGCACACGTCAAGATTTTGTGAAACCCCCTCAAAATATTCCAGGCGAGTGGCCAGTAACTCCGTCAAAATTATTAAGAGCAAAATTTTAACTTTTACCCTGCCCCTTCCAAGTTTTGGCAATTTATTTAATGAAATGTAGCCTCTAGAGCACTAAAGTGAGTTCTTAAATTTTTTTGCTGTATTTCTGCTATTAGAGCCTTATTTTTTCAAAAACTGAGCTCACCTGTCTTAACAAATAGCTTCAATGTAATTTCTTTCAAGAGGCAATTTATGCCTCATTTTTAAGTTATGAAAAAGGAGAGGAAGGTGTTTCGTTCTATAAAAGATAATACAAATACAAAGAAGTCTAGAGTCTAGAGTAAAATATTATAATTAATATTGTTAACTTTGCGAAACATGCCCAACTCTAAGATAAAACGGAATCTACAGTAGACCATAATATATTGGAAGCTTTATTGTAGTGAGTCCATAGTTTTCACAATAGCTCGTTCAATACGAATCGTAGAAAATCATTTTTTGTTGAATTTCTTCGAGATTTTCTTGATCTCTTCATTGAAGATTAACAAAAACGAACAGCTTTTTTATGGGTTATAATCCATGTAGAATCTTTTATTGTAAATTTTGTGAAGATCCTAATCTTAATTTTGACATTATTTTCTACATGTAGTTTGATGTTTAGGAAGTGGTCATTCTTGTCTGTGAGGTTTTTGAACTTACATTTTAGGATCTGTATTCCTAGAGGCGAGTCATGAAGAGAAAGATATATTTGGAGGATTGGAATGTTGTCAAAGTCTCATCAACAAATTGTACATTAAATTATGAGTTAAAATACTTGTTTTCTCAGAGTATTTTGACTTCTTGCTCTGCCATAAAGATTTTATGAATTTAGGTGTGCACATGGAAAAGCGTTCAGTCTGGTGGAAGGTTTTGCCATTAAAATGGATTTTATATGTCAGAGCAAGGAAATAAAATAATCTGATTTAATAACGCTGGTAATTTTACACTGGCCAACAACAAAAATGCTTTCGAGACCAGAGTAGCAGTTTCCAACTACTTTTAGGTCGCTGATAATAAACATCATGGTTAAATTTGCTTGTTAGATGTACCTTTCAAGAGAAACTTACGTGTCACAACAGATTCCAAATGACTTGCGGCAGTGTATTTCTTACCACACTCACACTCTTACCGCCCTTCAGCGTTGTATTCGCAGTCATAAAAGCTGGTCGTGATATGCACGTTTACATTTGGAGGTGAAAGGTAGCTGATTTTTCTCCTCAAACATTTTTTAATCTTATAATAATTATTCATTAAGCAAGCTATTGATATGCATGTGAGGCATTTTATATTAATTTTCCTTTACTACTGCATGATGTAAAGATTTCTGCGAAGCTCTCATGCTTTGTATTATAATGGTAAATTTATGACTAAATTTTCTGTTTATCTTCCAATTGTTTGTTGTTTTTTTCTTTCAGATGGCGCGTACTTGCGTGAATAAGGCAGAAAACCTCTGCTACATTTTTGTTGAGCTGACCTTTGCATCACAGAAGCGCCGTATAACTGCTATGGTTAGAAGGGCATATCACCTATATTTTGAATGCAAGAAGGGTGACCAGGACTGGTGACCGGAACTGGGCTCCTACATATGTTGCAACACTTGTGGTACTAACCTTCGCAAATAGTTCAAGAGGAAAGAAATGCGTTTTGTTTTGCCAATGACGGGATGGGAGCCAACAGAGCAGAACAACAATTATTATTTCTGCATGGTACCCCCAGTACAAAATGACTTGTCAAAGAAGCAAAAAGAGCCCATTAAATATCTAATCATTCTCTTAGCTATTCGCTCAGCTTCACATAGAGAAAGTCTTCCAGCTCCTGATGCAGCAACTTCACTATTATTCGAGTCAGATGACAAAAGTGGTGAGGATGAAGCAGAGAAAGCTGACAGTGCTGGATTGATGAAGCACACTGCTCTAGGCCACATCTCATAACAGAAATGGAACTGCTTGACCTTGTCAGGGATCAGCAACAATTAAAGAATACGGCAGAACTGCTAGGATCTCTTCTTCAACAGTGAAATCTCTTAGCAGCTTATGGGAAAATTTCAAAATTTTGTGACAGACAGCAGTCGTTCAATGATTTCTTACTAATGAAAGGGGACTTAGCGGCCTACAACAATATTAATGGTCTGATGGAAGTACTTGGCATCGAATAGAACCCATACACTGGAGGCTGTTCATTAATTCATAAATAACGAGTGTGAAAGCTGCCTTGCTGCACAACGGCAATAGTGAACAACCAGTTTATGTGGGCTATGCAGCACATATTAAATAAAATTATGATAATATAAAGCATATGGTAAAATGCACAAAATATAATGAACATCAATGGCAGCTCTCTGGTGACTTGAAGGATGTTTCTCTTTTGATGGTATTACAGGGTGGATACACCAAGTACTGCTGCTTTCTGTGTGAATGAGACAGACGTGCAAGAGGTTCCCACTATCTAGGAAGATCCTGGCTACCTCGTCTATCATTGGAGCCTGGGATTAAAGATATTCAACATCCACCTCTCACTGAACCAAACAAATTTTGCCAGCACCTATACACATAAAATTGGGTCTCATGAAAAACTTTGTCAAAGCTCTGGACAAAACTGTTCGGGGATTCAAGTATTTAACTTCAAAATTCCCCTCACTGAGTGACGCTTAGAATAAAGAAGTTTTCATTTGGTTTTCTTTGAATAAATTTTTCATGGAGAGGAAAAAGCTGCTTGAGAAGCTTACAAATTAGTGGCAAAGGGATTTCTCGGGAAACTATGAAGAATTGTAATTGAATTTGATTAAACCTTATAAGGACATCGGATGTAACATGTCACTTAAAATTCACTTTTTGGACTCACCTTTACACATTTTTCCAGTGAACTGTTGGGCAGTTAGTGACGAACATGGCAAAAGGTTACACTACGTTATTTCATCCATGGAAAAGTGGTACCAGGGTAAATGTAGCCCAATAATGCTCGCACACTATTGTTGAACATTGGTCAGAGATGATTCTTCAGTCCACTATAAGCGTCAAGCAAAAAGTCAGAGAGTGAATATGGATGAGAGTTTAAAACTTAATGACACATACTGCATGTTTTAATAAAATAATCAATATTACATGCTGCATATCTTCAAACCACTTGCAAATAATCTGTTTTAAAGGTGATATTTAGATACAGTGCATGAAAATACATAAGAATTAACTAATCTCATTTAAAAAGTACACAACTTTTTAAAAATTGTTGACCAATGAGAGGAAAGTACTTTATTATGAAGTCTGAGTTTATTAATCAACTAACACCAAATATTAAATACGCCCAAGGAAAATATGTCAATAATTTCATTTCTTCCCTTGATCTACAAATCATTGGCACAACCACCAGTTGATCCACATTCATCTACCGTAATCCCACATACGCACGCCCTGAATTCCACATTCTTAGTTACTGTTTCCTCAAATATAAACTTAACTACATATATTAGGACTTTACTCCCCCACGCTTTTTACTTCGCCTCTGCAAACCAAAGCTTTCTAAAGAAGTTATTTTCCTCTTTAATTACTTCCTACAAGACAGATTGCCGCCGTGCTTATTAAACCCTATATAGAACCTCAACTCCCTTCTCTGATCTAAAATTCCATCTATTCTAAAAGACTTTACCCGCTATCAACTTTCCAATCAACCCAAATTATGATGTCGCTTTAAAAACAGATACAAAATATCAACCCTCTGTCAATACTCGATTTGTTATAAATATAACTACTCGAAAATGTTAATCCGAGGATTACAGAGGATCCATGCAGCACACTTTACATGCTCATATTAGCACATACGTTGTGATTAGCCATAGAAATAAAGCGCCAATCGCTAACCATCAAAATTCGCCTATCAGCTTTTAATACTAAAACCGACACCTTACCAAGGCCGCTTTTTCTTCTTTTCCAATTGAAAAGTAGCAATTTTTGGTACGATCTTTTGGCTTCTCCTGATCATTGGTACATAAACCATAAGCTTCCTCAATTATTGGTGTACTTGAGTTCCACAAGTGTTTCCGCATCCAAAATATAGGTAACAGATTATTTTAACCATCGCATTTATGCTGCGCTTCCGCGATACAAAAGTCACTTCATCACAAATAGAGCAGAAGTTTTCTGTTTATTTCACACATACACTGGGACTCTAGAAGAACATAATTATAAACATTTTCGATACACAAATTCTTGATACATCAATGTGAAAGCCTAATACAAAATATAGTAAAGCCTTAGATTCGGGGCGCAGGGTAGGTGGCGCTGTTTGTAGGCTACAATTTTGGGCTACAATATATCTCTTATGACGTCAGATGGTAGCTTCAGATGTGACCAATCACGGCGTTATATTTTTTTGTTGTTTTGTGGATTTATAACTTTTAGTCTGTATTATTTACTAAATATCTGCGCCTCTGCTCGTTTATAGTTTTTTCTAAGTTCGGTAAGATTTATTGATGTCTTTTATTGTTTTTTGTTTTGTTTTGATATTTTCGGTTTGCTGCGAACGATAACAGCTTCTTACTGGCAACGTCGTAGCTTATAAATAGGACCCGTTTAGCGAATGTTTTTGTTTCGTTATGGCATTTTCGTGCTCTAGTTGTTCTTCTTTGTTATTCGAATTCAGCTTTAGTTTGTATAATCGCGAAAAGCTTTTAGATTATTTAGAGGCGCATAAACTAATCAAGAAACCTATAAAAGTAAGTATTGTTTGTTATTAGGTTAGGTTTTTCTGCCTGTAAAAAGCTGTTGGGAAAACCCCCCCAGTTAATTCAAGGGGACTGCTCGTGGAGGAGATATCTCTGCGGAGAGCCTATCCTGCGATGATCCTGAGTTTCAATCAATTGGGGTGGTCTGGGGAGCGCAACCCCCCAGTATATACTCATATACAAAAAAATATAACGCCGTAATTGTTCATATTGGACGCTACCATCTGACGTCATAAGACATATATTGTAGACCAAAATTGTAGCCTACTAACAGCGGCACCTACCCTGCGCCCCTAATCTAAGGTATTACTCAAAATATTAGTATAAACACTTTACGAATTATGTGACATTAAAAAAGTTTCATGTAATGAAGATATTTTTTATTAGGGAAGAAAAATTTAAATGTAAATTAATTACTATAATTTTATTTGAATTCGTCATAAAAATCCACAAAACCACTACCACAATAGGTAGTTGTAACAATACTGAAAGATGGTTAGTGGTTTACGATGCGCATGAATGTGCATACTTGTACTTTTGGTGATACAGTACTGTAACTTGAAAAGTAGAGCTAATAAATATTTTTAACTATTACTTTCCTTAACTGTTACTAACCCCAATTATTGGAAATTAACAACGTTTTATTCCGAAGCATTTTGAAATAATAAGAAAAGACGTGTTTCAATACACGATACATTTATACTAACACAAATACCTGACGTACTAGTTCAATTATACGTCACATTAGGACTCAAAGAACTTGAATTAGTATAGTACATAATTTATATCCTAGTAGCAAACCTTTCAATATTTTGGTTGCCCAATCTTCAACTGAATTGACGACGCTTTTATACCTTACAAGTGTAACGAACTTTGAAATTTCAGATAACGTATATTAGAGCGTCAACTTTTGAAAATTCCGCCGATTAAGTTTATATTGGGTTCCAATAAACAATATTAGTAAGATAAACTGCAATATACGACATGCTGGTATTAGGCTAGTATGGTAATAAGTCGCCAATTTGAACAGGCCACCGGACACCCCTTGGATATACTCTTTATTCATGTTTCGCAAATGAATATCCAATAGACCTATCTAACAGCCCTAAAATTATGTTTTTGGAAGGAGGCTACTAAGTGTTATACTAAGAACACAAAATCACACCGTAGAAGGCACTATAACTTACCCTTTCAAGATATAGCCAGCCCCCACAGGTCAAAACAAACCCCTATACTGGTACGTCAAAAACGAAGATTAAAATGACCAAGTGTTTCAATAATGTTTAGTGGCAAGGATTGCTCTATGGGATACAGTGACTTGGTACTATGAATGAGATGTATATCCTAAGCGTGCCAGATTTAATAATTGCTTTACAATTGCTAATATTTCGTCTGGGTATTCTGTCAACCTTCCCATTTTTTGAATATCACAATAATTAGCTATTAGTCTTTTATTATTTATATATGTTATCAAATCATATATCAAATGACTTCATTTCTGGTAGAATAAAGCAAAATATTCTCATAGTGCCGAATTTTATTACAAAAGACCAAAAAAAACAGTGTTTTACATCTATGTCATTTAGCTAATTCTGATTCAAAATCTGACCTAATTATTTTACACGCACATCATGTTACTGAAGTACGGAATACAGTTCTTTTAGTTTTGCGTCCATCTATGAAGATAGCAGCTTTGTAGAGAAAAATCAAATCAGAATCAAATATTTCTAAATTAGAAATGCTATATTAAAAAAATGGAAAAGCATTTTTTCTTTACCTTGGGGCATAAAACTGTCTATGAATTTTGTTTTGCATATGTAGTGGCATTATTTTTAGGTAGCCATGTCCAGAAGTAGTCAGCAAACATGTTATGATCAAATATTTCGACACTAAATTGAATAAGTTGTGTAAAAAGCGTTCCAAATGAGAATGGAATGATTTTATCTTGAGTAAAATTAAAAAACCGAGCACTTTGTAAGAGCTAAGAAACAATCTCTTGATTCTTTTTACTGCTTAAATAGTCACTTTGAAAACTGCTGATCTTTCACTAAAATACGAATTTGAGGTTCAATAGAAACAACCTATTTTACTTTAGCTTCAGCCACAATGCCTTTGAACTTCATTAGCAAGTACTGGAAAGCAGCGCTGTTTTGAGCCATGACCTTTATAAAGTTTTTTCTCAAGCAAATTTTCAAATAAGGTGATGAAAAGAATAATTTTCAATAATCAAAACGAGGTTTAAGAAGACAGTTGGTCTTTTAGGCTTATCCTGTCATTAAATCACCATTTATATTGTTCGGAATACTTTTACTCTGTTCTGTTTTTCCTTAAACCAAAAAAGAGATGTGTTTTTTTGTAGACTTGATGAAGCCCCAGAAATTAACAAGCCACCTTATTTTCTACACTGATATAATTTTTGTGTTTTGCATTCAACTGCAACTATCAAAGGCTCATAGATTCAAAACTTTCTTCCATTCATTGGACAGGACCAATTCGAAAGAAGGAAACTCATTGACATTATATAGAAAGACTGCCTTTTACGTATTATTGCCAACATCTATAAGCAACAGTAAAATTTTTCCTCTTCCTAATTTCTAAAAAAATGTAAAGTTTTATTAGTTCAGGGAGTTTCCTTCCGCGTAAGAAAAAGTTTATATATATTTTTAAGGAAAATTTAATCAGCTATATATTTACTACTTTGTTCTATAACCCTTTTCAATTTTAATCTTTTGGGAAAAAAGACCTTTTCAGTTCAGTTTAATTGATTCAAATTCATCATTCAAAAGGGCTTTCACTACCAATAGGAATGGCTCTTAAATTAACTTAGACGAGTATATTAATTGGATTTTATTCAATTGTCATTCAAAAATATCGTGAAATCCTTTTGAATGATATATTTGGATACAAGAAAAAGTATTAATGGAACTGAAATATCCTAAGTGTTTGTTAATAAAATTAGGTCTGAAAGCAATAAAAAATAGCAGAGGGAAGTAGGGAGACGAAAGATTAAACATGTTTCTTAGGAAAGCAGGTATATTAATAGCAATATTTGCGGGAACAAAAGTTAGGGAGATATTAAAACATACGAATTTTCCAGCCAAAAATCACAAAGATATTATTTACCAAATACCTTGTGACGGATGCGACCGCAGTTATTACGCGAATAAAGACGAGACATTAAGACTAGGATTAATGAGAATAAATGGGACATTAAATCACATGGAATATTTGCCTAATGGAATGGGATCAAAGAAATTAGCAAGAGGGTACGAAAGAGAGAGAAGAATGAATGAACAAGCATATGTTATTTTTTGCTATAAACTAATCGCCGTGATGGATTATTACTGCTAAATAACAGTGTATCTAAAGTCATATCAAATCATACGGAAAAGACGGAGGTCGATCACATCAACCAACCAACACGAAGAATAGGACCGGGGGCGGGCAGCCACGCCCTGGGTTGACATTTGCTTAGAATAATAGGGAATGAATCCTTTCCTCTGTAGTTATGTCCCGATGGAGCTGAAAGGTAAAACAATATCCGACCTTATTCTCTCTCTCAGACATACACACACACACACACATACACATATATATATATATATATATATATATATATATATATATATATATATATATATATATACTTGTAATTGATTTTTTCTTTGGGAATCTGATACGCAGTAGGAATATGAAGACCCAGGAGGTTACACTAATCATTTAATGGCCGGACGTTTTGGACCTTTACAAGGACCATTTTCATTAGTCGATAGAGTCGCTGAAGATGATCTTTGTGAAGGTCTGAAACGTCCAGCCAATAAATGATTTGTGTAATCTCCGAGGTCTTCATATTCCTTCTATATATATGTGATAAAACGGTCTGAGGCCGCTTAATTTCAGCCGCTATCACATGTTAGAAACACATGCCACCCACGTGCATCTGGTAGAGGAAGCAGAGTGCGTTATCGCCTACCATAGCAAATATTTAATCAAGGAGGTTCATTCCCCCGTTTCGCCTCCATACGTCGATCTCGCCAGATAGAGTTAGGCTTATGGGCAGATAAGGTATTTTTCCAGGCGTGACCGGGGCATTCCCCCGAAGTCCCCCCACTCAATTATCCCCTCCGCCATGGAGACGGCTCCGGGTACTTATACAATAGTTTTTCCAAATTGAAGCAGATCCCGATTAACTTCGCAAGGCACCACGCTGATCCGGTCTCCCTTTTACACCTAGGAACTCTCTACCTTGAGAACCCCCTTATTGTCCAGAAGAGGATAATATCCCTTGAGTGCCAAGGTTCGTGCCTTCGAGACGCCAAGTCAACAAGGCCTCCCTGTTGTTCAGAAAGAGAACAACGTTAGAACAGCCATTGTTCTTTGAGCCCGTTTGACAAGAGACGCCCCCTTCCCTGTTGTTCAGAAAGAGAACAACGTTAGAACAGCCATTGTTCTTCAAGCACGTTCGTTAAGAAACGGTTATCGTTCCCAAGACATCACGTCAGGATAATTTAATTCCTCCCTTTTTAACGTTCTTCAAGAGAACGCTTGGTTTCAACAATAACCTCCATTGTTCATCTAGAACATCCCCGATTAGCTGTCACAAAGATCGCTCGTACTTCCAAGCCCCACTTCGCTTTCACTCTTCAAAGCCAGTCCTTCCCCTTCGTTAAGGACAACCCCCCCAAAGAACCCTTCTGCTGGAAATCGCCAGTGGACCAAAGATTCCTTCGCATCGTCTTCCTCTGCACAACAACTTTGTAATTACGTAAGCTGAGAATTACCTTTAATCATTTAACCTTTTGTTAACGCAACTCTGTGCTTTACCGGTTTAGTGAACCATTCCCCCCTTTAATTTTTATTTGTTTACCTTTTTAAATCTCTCCAAATCTTAATCCTCGGATTTGTCAAATATTCCCACGACCCTTTTCATTCTCCGTTTATGTAAACATTTTTTGGGTGTGTTGTTGATAGTTTAATTAATAAAACTCTATTTTATTAATGGTAGCCATATTATTTACCCTTGTGATCCGTTTCACTTCTTAAGCATATTGAACATAAATAAGCCTCTCCAGGCCCCCCCCCTTTTGGACTAACCTCGGTCAATCAGATTACCACGCACTCGAAATATTAGAATAATTCCCTCAACGAATAGTTATATAGGGTATATCGTCGAGAGCCAATTCTACGACAATATATATATATATATATATATATATATATATATATATATATATATATTTATATATATATATATATTTATATGAACCACTGCTAAAATTCAAAGATTGTGTCAGGAAAAAGACTGTTAACCTGTCCCGAATCAAAAGTACATAACATAATTTCACTCCAATCAGTTCCTCGCTCACACACTCTAATAATTAGTATTTACTTACAAACCAAAAGCAAAATTAGGGACAAAAAAGTATTAGAAATAGTATCTAACTAAGATTGATAATAATCAATATACACAGTAATATACACATGATCTGAATAAGATTGGTGAACTTTATTCCCTCTCAAAATTCTTAAAACTCATAGGTAATATTTATGTTTACAAAACGCTTAAAATCTTAACCAGATCCTAAGTCTTGTTAAACATCTTAAAAAAATGGCATCTTCACAAAATAAACATAATTTTCTTCAAAAATGTTGTGACTTCATCAAATTAAGGTACTTAGATCATCAAAAATACTAATAGAACTCAACTGTATATTTAGTTTTCTTGCGATTACCAAATTAAACAAAGGAATAAATTTAAATAAATGCTTTTAAGATAATTACATTGGGCTGCATCCCCCACAAAATTCCTTGCAACAAAGCCGTCATTACAATTTCCCATTAGAGTTTAGCATTCTGAATCCAGAAATCATACTCATTTTCTCAGGGAGGTTCTCATTTTTTTTGTAATAACCGACACTAAATTATTTAGGTTTATCTTACAGAAATGCGTCTGAGTTAGGTCTATAAAATTCCTGTAAATTTATATAGGTAAGTAAAGGCAAACACAGGTTGACAGGCCATTTTATTTTATTGAGAAGAAACAAAATCATGATAAATGTTAGTTAGACACATACAGGCATGTACATATCTGCTTACGAAAATCACCATTGTATTTGAATGTGAGGCCAGCTATTCTCCATCAAAGGCACGTGTTCGAGACAACCTCTTGTGTGCCGGTGTATCAGCAGATATTGCCCGATTCTTTGAAGCGACCAGCAGAAATCAGCCATCATCGTCACGCTCCAATTGCTTTGATAGCGGTGTTCCATTTCGGATATATCTTGATGGAACCTCTCCCCCTGTTCCTCACTAAAGTCCCCCAAGTTGGCAGGAAAGTAGTCAAGATGGCTATGGAGAAAATACATTTTTATGCTCATCCCTACGCCAGCCGTCTCATATGCTTGGAGCATGTTTCCAACTCTTTCCTTGTAGTCATCGGCTTTTGCGTTGCCCAAGAAGCCTGTTACAACTGACTTAAAACTATTCCAAGCACTTCTTTCATTAGGTGTTAATGCTTCAGTAAAGCCGGTATCTGAAAGAAGCTCCCAAATCTGTGGTCCAACAAATATACCGGCTTTCCTTTTAGCATCACTTACAGAGGAGAATTTGTGGGAGAGGTACTTAAACCCTTCTCCATCTTTCGGAAGTGCTTTTACAAAGTTCTTCATCACTCCCAGCTTTATGTGAGGTGGAGGTAGGAGCACTCTCTCCATGGTACAAGTGGTAGAGCTTTGACGTTATGGCGGCCAGGTACAAATTCCGTCCGTTGTGGCCATTGCACTTGTCGGGAGTGTACGGAATCTGCACGGCTGTCCCACAAGCATAAAAAGCATTGGTGTTATGTGGAGTCTTCCTGCAGCTCTAACAAAATACGTAGGACCTTCAGATAACCACTAAGAAGCCAGTTGAGATCGTGATATTGTAGTTTCTTAAGAAAAAGTGACATGGTAGCGTAGGTTTCTTTCAGAGTGATGGAATGCGCAATGGGCAATGATGATAGTTTTCGCCTTCAAAAAGTAGCACGGCTTTTAGACTCCTTGTAGAGGAGTCGATAAACCCATTTGTCCCACAAGCCCTGAAACATTATGGCAATACATCATGTTATATGTCTTAGTAAAGTACCGCACAAATTTCTGCTCTCGATGTCTACACCATGCAAAGTGTGTGCTACTTCTTAAAAGATTTTTCTCTGCTAACCTTGAGCCTAGCAATTGTGCAGATTCTTTTGACAGCCCAAGATCTCAAACAAGGTCATCTAGCTCACTTTTTTCAAACAACTGAGGGCTTTCCCACGGATCCCGGTAGGGTTAAACTCTTCATCCACATCTGCATTTTGACAGTTACTACTTGAAGAGTTACTAGAACTGCTACGGTGCACATTCTCACGACATATTGGTACTGGGACGTCATCACTGTGTGGTACAGGTCACATAACTGATGGAATGTTTGTATATTTGATGTCTTTCTTGCTTTTAGCATTCCTCCCCAGCGGTTTCACCATACAAAAATTGCCTTACGTTTTTCTTTAATCCAATGGTGAACCCAGAAATACAGTTCACACAAGCAAAGTGAGGAGTCCATGGCTTGACCTGATCTTCTAGTTCAATGGCAAAGTAGGCATGATACAAAAGTTTTACTGAAGATTTAATAGTGCGCTTCTGTTTTGAGGGTGTGTACTTTCCGCATATGTAGCAGAACGAGTCAGGATGGTTCTTGCAAGTCTGCGGCATCCTTCAGGTAATCTGCAACAAAATAAATAAACATAAGACGAGGTCAATGATCACACGCAGACATTACACAGTAATAATTCATACATAGATGCCTATGCTCCTAGCTCTATAACACATGCTGTACAACACAAAAACTAGAACCTCAGGAGCAAAACGAATACTACCACAGTGTTCAGCACGCAAAATTGGTCTGGAAATGATATTGTCATTTATGTTGCATTTTTGATGCAGTCCAGTGTTATTTATGTTTAGGCACCAATCGCTCGATTTGATTAGTATCGATTCTAAAATAGAATAAAACTAAAATGCGTCTCCAAGTGAAAAGACCTGTTTAATTTTCCAGTGAGGTAGGAAACACTGAAAATTGGGGACAACGTTGATTTAAATCTCTCCTCAACTAAGAAGATTTCATGAGATCGCAAAACCTCTTTCTTATCCTAACGAATGAAAGGAGCTAGGCAGAATGTCCCTCTCGTTCGAATAATGCTATTATATCCCTTCCTCCTTCGTGGTGCAGTAAGCCTGAAATATCCGGAACGCCATAACGGGCTTTCCTTTCTAGTCGGTTGAGTGGTAAGGTCGAGTAATAGTATATTCTTCCAAACAAATGTGTTATCTGTGATCTTCCTATACACCTCTGAATCACATCTTATTTTATATAATTCCTTAATTAATTCATGTCTTTTAAAAGCCAGTTAAAAAGGAAACCTTAAATTTACATGGAGAGTTTGGATCATCACTTGAGATTAAAACAATGGATAAATAAAAGGAGAATAAATATTCTTATCCATATCTACGTATAAAGATTATAAACACCCAACTTTGTCAAATGTCAATGAAACAACCATAAAGCCATACATATACTAATCTAAGCATCTTCAATTCATTAAGAAACCAGCCTGGAATTACTTTATGTAGTTCTACAAAAGAAAATCCAATATATACATGAGAGATGCATTGTGACGCATTCTCTTACCTGTCTTCACACGTGACGTGCAGGAGCATATGTTTTTCGTAAGATACTTTCTTAAATTTGGAAAAATTTTGGAGTTAATGAGCTTTTATTTTTTCTCAGATGCCAGACATTGTTCCGACAAGCGGTTGTCGCGGTTCGAGGATCTTGGTGACGATAATGTGCTGGATGGTCTCCAGGTGATCGCAGAAAAAGAGATGAACTCGTTTCAGCGTCACATTCCTGGACTCCAGAGGCACGATATCAAGACATCGACCATTCGACAGCATTACTACCCAGAAGGTTGGACGATATTAAACATTTACACGATTTTGTAATGTTATAGCTTAAGACAGGGAACGAATGGATGATAATTTTTCTCATCCTAGAAGTTAACATTTCGAAACATTGAAAAAGGAAATTTTGTAATAATATTTTAAATTATAGCGTCTCCTTAAAACACGTTTTGGAGAAGTGGAGGTAACACAGTTTAACTCTCTTTATTACACATTATTTAGTAGAAAAGATCGTGGGTGATTTTAAAAAGGTACAAAGGAAGGCGCTAGAGAGATCACCAGTTTGTCTTGGATCGTGGGATTGTGCAGCTTGTCTAGGTTTCAACTCATGTTAAACCATTAACTTTCCTTGCGGGGTCAAACACGACTGGAGGCCATTGTTTTACGCATTTTAGATCCAAAAGCATTTGAAGTATTTTCCTCTCACGTAACTTCCTAATAGATTTCACACAAATGCGTTAAGAAAAAGTGTATTTCTTTACTTTCCATGGCCATCATCATTATTATTTAGTAAAACTGCCTAGGAAAATAGAGCGATGGACTCTTATTAACGAAGATTTTGAGAATGGATTCATAAAAATAAGCAAAAATGAGGAATTATATGTATGCGAAAAATATATAAAAAATTCTAAAGAGAGGGATTTTAGTGACAATTCCAACTCACAAGCACCCCAGCACGGGCATTATAGATGGATGAAAATCAGTCCTCTATATGTTAGATGAAAGAAATGTTACTCATGTTCCCTTTAAAACCAACCTCATCGCGGTCTTAGTTTTAGATTCGCGCCTCATTGCGACTTCCCATACATCGTCAATAATAATACTAAAATCATACATGTCTCGAAAAAGAAAACGAAAAAATCCTGGACGATATTTGACTAACTCGCAATTAGCTTGACTTCATTACAAAAATACTGCATTCCGGAAACGTGCTGCCCTATGAGACCAGCCCTACCCACACTCTTTGACCACCAGTCCTTTTATGAAAGATAAACTCAGAATGCCCCCTCATTTGTACACAGAACTCCTCATCATAACCCATTCATGCAAATCTATCATACACAATAGATTGCACTCGCTCCTCGGTAAGACTTTTTACTCTCAAACACACATTTACACATTCAGCCAACCTATTGCGCTCTCTTCCAAACCCTCTCACACACTGACACTCAATCTCGGTTATATCCTAATTTACCCTATACATATTTCTTTAGAATTAATTTTTAACCCTTCGCACATCAAGCATCTTCTTAAATGTTTGGTAAGGCATTTAAACAAACAGCATACACTAATACAACTTACTTTGAAATGCCATATTAAAGTCGTTAGCTTTCCCTGAAGCTCTGATCACCTTACAATTTAAAGATTTAAGGACGAAATCTGTGACATCTGTCCTACTATCGTTCCATTCACATCCTAGAAGCTTAAAACTTTTAATTGCTAGACAACACCAGTGACACTAATAACATACCCTTGC
Source organism: Ceratothoa steindachneri (assembly GCA_963969495.1). Lineage (NCBI taxonomy): Eukaryota > Metazoa > Arthropoda > Malacostraca > Isopoda > Cymothoidae > Ceratothoa > Ceratothoa steindachneri. The sequence goes on from OZ018331.1 coordinate 45,732,700, forward strand.
CCATATTCATGCCAAATTACCAGTATTATCAAGAGCATTACTTTACTTACTATTTTCGACATTTAATTTTTAGCCCGCTCTTCAAATATAGAGCGTCAAACATTTCGGTAAACTTATTCATTTTCTCCCTCTTCTCCACGAGTCTTCAACAAACATAAACAAATAAATTCCTTACCGTTTCTCATTAATATCTCAATACCATTTCCTTTTACTTCTCTCAATATACCAACCTTAAAGATGTTTTGGATCATGTTTTCTCCGTCCATATAACGCTGAACCAAGTGTTACTAGCGGATAGAGCCCTTTCTCAGACCTCAGACAAAGAGCCTCATGCAGGGAGGCAGTTGTTCTTTCTTAACCACAAGACCGTTTGAACTAATCACCTTATTTACAACCTACGAAAGAAATGCATCCTATCACAATTTCGCTGGAAGCAAATGGTGATCAGAATATTAGAAAAGGCAATTCTCTGAATCTCTTTGCAGGAAGAAACCTTAGTTTCACCTCAACGGAGACGTCGCCCCCGACTATCTAACAGAAAGCATAATAATCCACTTCGCTTTTCTCTTTGAATATTTCGCAAACATATAGTATGCCATCGCTTGGATAATCCACTAGTACTTATATCCATGTTTTTTACCTCGGGAAGGTAATTACGCGCAAACTCCCCTTCTTTTTAAAACGCACTCAAGTTACCGCGGAAAATTTACTGTGCTAAGTTATTTCAGGTGGTAAAATATTCAAGAGCAAAGTGTTTCTAACCAATAAAATATCTTTATAACTAGTGGAATATTGTACTATCTAAACGGATCAGAACACCACAATTTACAGGGCTACATTTTGGATCACTTTTGATAGAAAAAATCAAAGGTTTTCGAAATTAATGCACCATTGCATATGGGGATAAGCGACGTATGAGTAAAGTTTATGCATATATGGATGAATAAAACAAAAATTATCAGCAGCTTTGGCATTTACTAAAAAAGAATTAGGTGTCCCAAATGATCCGAACACTTAGGTTTCGTGTACAGATAACCAAAAATTATTTACATAGTATCTATCTGCAGTTCCATCAGATATTTTCAAGGAAAATCCCTAAGAATTCTGTTCTAACTTCATAACACTTGAGCATTCCAAAAAACAAGAAAGCTCTTTCGCACTCGTCACTAAGCACGATACATGGACGGGTAAACAATGGACCCAATCCAACTTATGAGAAGAATATAATTTTAATTTGTTCGTATACGATGAATGTGGGTTCGTTCGTCACAGAATGGCGAAAAATTCTGTTGTCCATCAAAATAGTGTGAAGTTTGGCAGACTGTCATGATGTTGGCCGTGAACTAGAGAGAAAGCACTGGGTCACTTGGGTGCTTACGGGACACAATGAATGCGAGTGTATAAAAAAATTACTGCGACATGTTTTGCGCCGTCTATGAGCCTCCACGAACCAACATACAATTTTAATTCACAATGAAGCCCCCTGCCGCATTGCCACTTTGGTGAATGAATACCTTTCTGGACGACGCATTTTATGAAGACACTCGTAGAGATATGTAGAGCAAGAAATTTTAAAGTATTTGAAAATCTCTGTGAAATTCTTCAAGATGAATAATGTAATATTGCTTAGAGAGAGTGTCAAAGACTAGGTCCTTCATATACCAGATGTAAAACATCTTCGAGTATAAATGCCTCGATACAAAATACTTATTATTAATAACTTGCACAAACGTATTCTAGCAATAATTTGATTGTTATAGTTTTCGCTGCCGTTCGAATTAGTTTGGATATTTCAAATTTTCTAGTAAATTGCTTATCTGCTGAAAACTTTCGTTTTATTAATTAAAATTTTCATAAACCTTAACCAAAGTAAGTATTCTCACCTTCAGGTTATTTTACACTAATTTTGGAAACTTTGAATTATTTCTCGCTAAGATATGGAAAATAATAATACTAGTAATAATAGGTATTTATAATGCGCCCTTCAGGGTTGTTAGCCCTCCCACAAGAACATAGGTTGTGGGGCGAGTGTAGAGAAAGTTTATTGGGAAGAGAAGGCAATTCTGAAGAGATGAGTCTTCAGGAGACGTTTAAAAGTACCAAGGGAGGGAGAGGATCGGATTTCGGCACGAAGAGCATTTCAGAGTCTAGGAGCACAAACTGAGAAAGAACGGTCACCCATGAGCAGAGGACAGAACGAGGAGTGTTCGGGAGTGGAGTGAGGTTAGACCAGAGTGCCTGAGGAGTTTGAAGACGGGAGCGGGCTGACGAGAGATAAGGTGGAGCCTCGAGCTTTAGGGCCTTGTAGGTGATGAGAAGAATTATATAGTGGGTACGGAAGCGAATACGTAACAAGTGTAGCTCCTGTAACAGAGGCATCGAATTAGGGAACCGAGGGCGGCGAAGGAAGAGCCGGGCAGGATACTTTTGAACTAGTTGTATGGGAGGAAGTAACAAAGAAGGGAGTTTCACTAGAACAGAACTGCAGTAGTCTAAGCGTGAGGTTACGAAGGCTGGGATAGCAGTCTCAAGGCTTCGTCGATCAAAATGGGATCGAACCGCGTGAGAAGTTGCGGAAAAAATCGAAGGAAGACTTACATATAGGATGGATGTGCGGTTTAAACGAGAGTTCCTCGTCGAAAATAACACCAAGATTACTGAAGGAAACAGAGAAGGCGACATTTATTTACCCAATGTTAAGGGAAGGGAACAGAGCTTTAGATTTCTTCACCATCGAAGTGGTACCAACAAGGAGAACTTCAGTTTTATCGTGGTTAAGTTTGAGAAAGTTGGCAGACAGTTATTCTTTTATGGAGGTGTAGGCCGAAAAGAGCTTGGTAATTGACTGAGAGAAGGACATAGGGGATGAGGAAAGGTATATATGAGTGTCATTAGCATAGAAATGGAAGGACAGGCCCAAATCGCGAAGTAAGGAGCCAAGAGGAAGTAAGTAGATGCGAAAGAGGAGGGGACCAAGGACTAAGCCCTGAGACATCCCCAAATGAGTGGCCGCGGGCTCGGAAGATAGGTTATCAAGGGCGACCGACTGAGGGTACAAGGAGAGTTATGAGCGAAACCAATCAACTGCCGTGCCGGTGAGACCAAAAAAAGTGTGAAGACGATCAAGGAGGAAACTATAGTCGATGGGGTTGAAAACAGAGGAAAGGTCTAGGAGGACTAGAATGGACGTCCAACCCCTATCGGCTGCTCTACGTAAACCGTCTGAAACTTTAAGAAGAGTGTAGTTAGCAGAGTGCTACGCTTTAAACCCATACTGATACATTTAATCGATATTGCAGTTAGAAATATGGTCATTAAGGCGAAAGATAACCACTCTCTCCAGGAGATTAGAGAGGATGGAGGCTGTGAGATAGGGTGATAGCTAGATGGTTCAGACGGGTTAAGGTGTGGGTTTTTCAGGATAGGGCGAATTGAGGCATGTTTAAAGGAAAAGTGAAAAACCCCGGTGGCAAGTGAAGAGTTAATGAGATGAAGAATCAGTGGGAAGACAGCAAGAAAATTTGATCGAGGAGTTTGGGTAAAAAAACGTCATTAGGGGATCCAGATTAATTAGAGCGTGAGAATAGAGCATTTACTTCCTCAGAGGTTGCCCGGGGGAGGACGTTAAGCGGCAATCGAGTATGGCCAGGGAGAAGAGCATGGGCCTGTTCAGACGACTGAGGTAGTATGGCACGAAGGTTAATAACTTTATCAGAGAAAAATTTAGAAAGATTAGAGGGTTTGATAGGGGAAAATGGGGCTAGGCCGAGGAAGACGAGAGAGGAGGTTAAAGATATTCCGAGGGTCATTCTTGCTCTAGAAAAAAGTTTGCGTGAATGAGCCTCATGCGCTGATTTTAATTTGGAAGAATAGGTCGAAGTAGCAAGGCGATAGGCAAGTGAGAGGGAGGTCATGTCCTGCCCACGGGAACGTGCTTTACGAAGGGCTCGTTCATGAGCACGTAAGGACCTCCTTAAACGAAGGAGTTCCATGGTGAACCAAGGGGTGCGGTGATGACAGTTTGAAGAAGTAGTGATAAGGGGGGCGCGCGCGTCAAGGTAGGCGAGTAATGATTGGTACACCGAATTTAAGGTTTGGTCAGGTGAAGCACTAGTATGAATACGAGGTAGGGCAAAAATAACGTCCTTATACAGAAAGTAGTATAAATTGAGGATAGTCGCCAGAAAGGAGTAGGATCTCGGGACGAGCGAGGAGGTAGCTCCAGTTTTCTAAGTATCTATGATTTAATTGATAACAATTAAAACTTAAATTTCTAAAAAATGTCAGATATTAAACGCATCATATATAGGCTTAATTACTTTTTAACTTTTTTGGATATAAACTTATTTTCAGGTAAACAATTACAGAATTTTAACTGGCGTCTTTTTACTCGTATATACATTTATTTTGCTCTGTACGGTATAGAAAGGTGATCATACTAATTCCGATGTATGAACATATTTAATGAGATCAAACCCTGCATACAACGGTTAGGGCCCTTATTGCGTGTCTTAAAATATTTATGTATTCTTACGATATGTGTGTAACTACGTTTTTTATAACTTTCAAGTCAAATAATTAAATGACAACATACAATTAGTTCTTTTAATTGAGATTCGTTAAAAACCTTTTTAATGGGAATCTAGATGCGAGCCATATATTTTACTCCACTTACTGGCCTATGTATGTCATTTCAGTCCAAGTATGGGTAAACATTGACAGATATTTAACACTTTATTTACAAAGTTCTAACTATAATAATCTGACCAACACTCATTTAACTTAATGTTTTCAATAGTACTTTCCTTTATTCTTAGACTTTGTTAGGATGAAAATTCAGTACTTTTCTCTTATCGTTGGTTGTTCATACTTTCATGTTGTAATCATAATATTTATTTATTCTATTATTTTTGTTCCTTACTAATTTATTGTTGTCTTAGGTCCTAGGCTACGTCAGGTTGTTTCAGTTTATTATCAGTTTTATTATATGAAAGTGAGCTTACTTCTGCCTCCTATAGATTAGGTCAGAATGTTTTTTAAGATTTTAGAAGAAAATAAATAGCTTTCTGCCTAGATTAGTTTTTTTCAGGATAGAGCCGTGGATTTTGTGTTTGCAAGTTAGTTTTATGTTTATTGGTTTTATTTGGAATTTAAAATATAGTTACAATTTATTAATATATGTTTCTTAAATATATCTGGTTGATATGTTCCTGACGGATCTCATTGTAGTCCTTGCTCAAAGAATGTAAATATATTCGATTCTTCTTCCTAAACCTTGAAAATTGTCAAATCTAGTAAGTTTTCCGTCTCTTATCATTTAAGGTTTCTAAATAAATCTGAACTTAATGTGATTTAGTTTGCTTTAAATAATTTTAATATTTTCCCTCTTGTTTCAACCACTAGTTCAGGTTTAGGGTTTATTCTTGTTATTAGAAAATAAAAGAGCTCATATGCGTTACATAGGTTAGAGTTGCTAGTTATTTTTTATTAGTTTTATTAAAAGAAAAAAGCTGCCTATTCTGATAGGGAATTTTGTGCATTTTATTATATAAGGTGCCATCTACCCCCACTCAAATGCGCCACAAATTCCGTTAGATTTAATTTCTTAATTCCACAAAATAGTAAGAAATGAAGCATTTCAAAGTTTGAAGGGGGGGGGGGGGCGGTTTGTGGGTTAGTGGTCTTCGCTCAGGGAAAGTTTTTTTTCTCTTGTTACTATTTTAAGTATTTCTGATTTTTACTATTACTAAACCTAATATCCCCCGAAATCTCTTCGAGAGCGCTGGACTTTTGCTGTTTTATTCATGGTTCAAGACAACAGTAAGTATGGCCCAACTTAAGCTGCGACCACTTAACCAAAAGTTATTTTATTTTCATCTCTTCCCTCTGGCCAAATAATTAATACATTCAAAATGTCAAACTTCATAAACTTGTCTTACACAATTATCCCATATCTCCTTCGAAATATGTTAATCCCTCCTTTCCCATTTTCCTATTTTATCACCTCATAATTCTCTTTGGTGGAATCCTGAAGATCCGAGACGACATTAAAGCTGAGAATTTAATTTCTACTATTGTTCCCTTTTATACCTGAACTAATCTGCTTTTAAAAGATAAACCAGACAAAGAAAAACAATTATTAAACGCACACAAACGTGATAAGATAAATGCAAAATTAATTCATAAAATAAGTGTAATGAGAAAATATTCGACCTAATAAATAAAAATTAGACAGAAAATTGGAAAACTTTATCCAAAAAGTACGTATATTTGGAATTAAATATAGTCCCCTTGAAAGGAAAAAGGCTGAATTGCGCTAGCAAGTAATAATGAGAAGGTTATATAGAAGTACAATTACCATATTTGAAGAGGCTGATATTGAGCTGAGAAGCGATGGAATAGATCTAATGAATTCTGCGAAATAGAGTCATTCACTTTTATATAATGTTATTCTCGAATATTTGGATAACTCCTAACTGGCAAATAATGGAGTTCTATCCTGAAACTATTAAAACTTAAATATTTAGAGCATGTTAGTTACTAGCAATAAACTTCCTTAAGATACCCCATTTTAGGAGCAAAACAATAACAGCTCTATGAGTTTCTTGTGGAATAAACTTCTTTAACAAAACCTCTGCCTACACTGCATCTGCATCCTTTGGCGTGCATGTCCACTAAATAATGTATGCATTGCGCTTACAAACTCTTATTATTCTAAAAGAACAATGGTAAGAGAGTATAATGGGCGGGTCGAGCAATTTTGTGGTTGAGTAAAAATAATCAGATTTGCATTTTTGTTCTATAAAATATATATGAAAATCTTAAATAATATATATCGCTGTAAATTAAGTTATGTTTACAAAGCACGAAGTGCCATTTTTTATATTTGTTGCTTGCTGTAAAGAATAAAACGCTAACTTAACCATTAAAAAAACTTTTTATGTAATATTTTGAGAAGACATAAGTAGGAATATCCATGAAAATAGTTCCTTCTAGGAAATAAGAAGGAGAATAACTTAAAAGATAATGAGATTTTAATGGGAAGTAAATCGAGAATTGATGTAACTCTTGGTTGACTGAGCATCAAATATTAAATTTCTTTTTACTTTCCTTTCTAAATATTCAGGTTCTAACATAAACAAAACGGAAAGTCATTTTTTTCTACTTTCTTAGGTGGATCATACCTATCCATATAAAACTTTATCCACTGACATCCCCTTAAACTTTCTCTCTGGTAATATATCATTCCATTAAAATAATATACACAAACTACAAAAATCAAACTGTAAAACCTACACCCATTATATTGAAGAATAATTACAAGATTTCACCATAAATAAATACCTCTTTTAGAGGAACGACTCCGGCAGAAAGAAAAAAATCAACTCAGCCATCAAAAAATATATCCTCTATTGCCGGATGGAAACATACAACCTAAACCTCACATAAGAATTTACCTACTGTATAAAAGGGAGCCACATGCTCAAACTAAACACAGCAACTACGAACAATAGTTAAAACAAGCACACGCTTAAACACGCCTCAGCATTCTAATCTCAAAACTACAACACACACTGGAAGAATACAGGGGCACAATAAATCACCAAAGAAACTCAACACAACTCTGAAGCACCCGAAAGAAAATGCATACATCACAATACACTCACTCAAACTCTTAAACATCAGTAACTGATTACTCTCAGCCTCAAAACAGCCTCCCTAATTAATAAAACGCTGAAACATTCTGATAAGGCAGAACTTAATCTCCAGCTTTTTACCCACATACAAACAAAACACAAATTTATAGACACAAAACAAGCATAATTAATTAAAGACTAAGCTCCCCCATTCTCCCTGGAAAAATTAAATTAACATCAATTCGCCCAATAACTCCCAAGTTACAGGCACTTAAAATATATCAAATATATTCTTCTGAGCTCCAATGAAACATCTATTTCATCATCACAGACATTTACAACTACTCTATCTGGAATAAAACGCACATCATACCAATACTCAAACCAAGCAAACCGCCAACACAGCCAATCCCTTCCAGACAACTGACTGCTGTGCACCTTGACTAAAATGTATGAAAACTCAAAGAGAGAAGAATTGGGAAAGATATACCCATCTCACACACAATAGGTGGTTTAGTAAAATCACTTAACCACCACTCTTTTAACAAACCTCACAAAACATATTCTAGAAGGATTGAACCAACATCCACCCTACACTTGTCTAATAATAGAGGCAATTTATCTCTACCAAAGCCCTTTGCAGATTACTAAAACACAACTATTCATGGGAAATCTTAAAGAGAAATCACACAAACGACAGAAAATGTCTATCAAACATCTTCGGCAGAAAATGACCAGTTGTGCATAAAACACATATTAATTATTTGCACCGCTTCACCTATGCTGTCCTCATCTCAGCAAGATTTATGCTGATGAGATCTCAATAACAGCACAACATTCAAATGTCAAAATAGCCTCTACCTGCAAATCAGTTGTAGCACTAACCTTTAAACAATACTCCCACCATATATAACTAGTCTAAGATAGTTAAAAATATATTAAAAGGTATTAAAGTAATATCAACACAATATTTTGGAAAAAATAAGTTAATAATCACAATATACAAACGATTAATGAGTAATTCCATCCATTAAACGGCACTAGCTGGACAAAGGAATCAAAATCATCCATGGATGCATTCATATTTACTGATATCATAGTTACTCACTGAATACCACATCCCAACAATTGGAGTAAGTATAAACATGAGAGTAACCGAACATAAAAAAACTCGGGCCAGATTAAAAAAGTAATTCCAGAACAAAACAACCTGATAAAACACAGCCACAGAGTTCACAGCAACGACACTTATACAACCTGCGACCAAACGAATCCTAAATTAAACACCTACAAAATTAGAACGCAGGGAATTTACTATAAAAGACACACAGGTTATTTCAGGTTGAAAAAATACCATCCTGAAATATAGATTTTCCAAACACCAACCCGAATTCGATGGAGCCAACACTCAATAAAAATATACATACACCTTAACTTCGCTTGCCCAGAGCTTGAACAAGCATTAAACACTACTTACTCAAATCTATAAGAGGGCTATAACAAGAGGTGCTGCCGCACTTTATTTGAAAAGGGTTTATTTTTAAATTTATAAAAAGAAATAGTTTGAATTTTGATCTAAAACTGAGAATTATGAACGATGTTTTCAAATTTGGTCCTCCAATAAGGAAATATGGCACGCCTATTAAAATGGGCTCTATGGAGCACTCCCTCTTGGCGTGACTCAATTTTCATCACTGTGCAGTGAAATGATTAAATTTATTGATGGATCTGGATTTAATGAAAGAGTTATGTGTTAAATCATCTCATTTAATATATATTTGTTTTAGAGTGAGTATTTTTAACAAAAGATAGTATAGATAAGGAAATTATTACAAGAATCTGCCGCAAAAATATAAAGTAGCAGTCTAAAGTATGATTTTAAAATATAAATTCCTGAAACTGTTAATTATGACCGTATATTATATGCAAGTTATAATAAAAGCTTTGAAATACGCTTTTATATCAGTTTACTGAAAAATACACATTCAAATTTCTTTATGTCTTACTCAACAAAGCACTGGATGTTCAGTGCCACATCACATTTGGAGCCCTTAGGTTTCACAATCCATATTCTTCTTACACACACCACAGCGCCGTTGAGTATCTTCCAACACAACATAATGATCTTTTGTGCCGTAGCGTGCATGCCCAAATGAAATTAGTGGAGAGAGTCTACAAGGTTTCTCTGATGGTTTTAGCATAACATTGACAATTTCCCCTCAGAAACTCTAGCTCTGACACCTTGTGAATCTTTCTGTAGAGAATCTACCCATTTACAAATAAGCCATTCAGGAGAAAGCGGAAAAGAGGAAAGTGCCACACTCGCTTCCTAAACAAAACTATACTTTTCCCTAAAATAATCAAACAGATCTACTCTTCGCATTCATTTGAAGTAAAGTTTCACAATGTTTGGCTAATGGATTACTACCACTTCTTTCTTCTTTATCACCATCGTTTGCATGCGTCTATTGAGAGAGATGCACCGTGACTTCTGATTGTTACCACCTCAACACTGCTCTTGTCATTCCATGCAGAAATAGCAATCTTCTTTTTTTTCCTGAAACAGGTCTGCCTCCTCTCTCTCTTGTATCTTGATGTCTGACATTGGGACATCCTTGACGCTGTCTTTACGAGTTGTACCTGTTAGACTAATTAATATTAGCCTCTTGGAAAGACTGGAGAAGAGTCAGTGTTTTAAAAAATGTTGTCAAAATATCCACTGCTAGCCTTAGGTACTGTCCCTTTGACCACTACATCGAAAACAGAATCCCCCACAGGCATTCGTTCCTCAAACCCAGAGTCCTTTCCTTCATACAATCGAAAATCCATTAAAAGTCCTTCATAAGAGCATAGACACCAAACCTTGTAGCCAGGTCTCACGGGCTTTCATCCCATGAATTGTTTAAATCTATTTCGCCCATAATATGGTTTCATGTCTTCATCAATAGCCTATGTCATAGGAAGTGATTGACCGATATCCATGAAGAGCTTTTTGAAATGTTCAAATGGAGTGTTAATCTTAAAGATCTTACGATTATGATGCGAAGGCTTCTTTGAGTTGTCCATGCTTTGCACGATCTCTACAAATCGATTTATTCTCATTCCACACTGAGTTACAGTCTACTTTTCGGTGTCCACCTGCTTCACCCAATGCAATTCTTCTTCGGTAACATAAATATTTCTCAAATGCAATTGGATGATAAGAGTTTGTCTGTCTTTATCACCTCAATCAATTCATTGTACTAAAAGTATCAGAATATGTATACAGGTGTAAATCTTTCCCCTGCCTATTTTTTTATAATAGATGGTTGATGAAATTCCCGCAAGCTTTTAGAATCACCTTCATCACAAATTGAAATTCATATTTCTGTCACTCAAAAATAGGCTTTGAGCGTTTTTGGTTCTTTCTCTTCAGTAGGCCAAGGTCTGCTACATGATCATAGCAACCAAACTCTTCCTACTCTTCAAAGATTGCTGGTCTCCATGACCAAAGAAAACTCAGTGCGACTGTTTCGGTTTGTTAGATTTATATGTGGGCAAGGGGCTAGAAGTCTTACTCCCAGCAATCGGACATTTTCTTGCTCCACAACAGTTATATCCTCAATAGCGTCGTCAACATCAGATTATTCCCGATATTCTGAAGTCTCCAAAGCAATTTCGCTGACTGTGCCATGAAAACAGGTAGTTAAATGCCTCTTTAACATCTCATAAACATCTGAAAGAGAAAATACATATCCATAAGAAGGAAAGCAGGAAAAAGGATGGTGTGTTTTACCCAAGAATACATTGTAATATTAAGAAAGGACCCTGATATTATATACAAGAGTAACAAATATTTATTTAGGATCCTAAATATATACTCATATACATAGAGACCCTTGTGGATTAAAATATATCAGATATTAGGTTGAGGAATAAGTTCTTGCGTTTTTTCTAATGTTGTGTTAATTTAAGTTTTGTTGACCTGATTTGTGCACATATTAAGAAACAATAATAAATAATGAGAGCAAAATTTGCAAAGGTTAGGCTACCTCTCTTAACAGCGTAGACTATTAGGCTTTTGCTTAGGCTACGTCTTGAAGTTGAATAATAAGTCATTGCGGTGTATTTAAAAGTTGTGTTAATTTAGTTTTTGTTCTGCACCCTCAAAATGGAATGTTAAGTTGAAAGAATGGCGCATTTTCGACACTTGTTGTTACTCATTTTTAATTGAGACGGGAACAATACAAACGCAGCTAAAGGTCGCGCAAAATTTGTGCTGTGTACGGAGAAAATGCTTTATCAGAAAGGACAGCTCAATGGTGGTTTTCACGTTTAAAAAACGGTCATTTCAATCTTAATGCCGAAGAACGTTCTGGTCGCCCCATTAAGTTGGATGAAGATCAATTGAACGACCTTCATCATGAAAATCCTCGTCAATCGACTAGAGAATTGGCTATACAATTGTTGGCAGTGAATCACCTTCATTCGATGGGGAAAGTTAAAAAACTCGGTGCAGGGGTTCCGCACGCTTTGAGCGAAAGCAAGAAATTCAACGCTCCATGATTTCCGCAGGTTTGCTTGCACGTCACAAGGCTACTCGTGGATATGAGGACATCAAAAACAATGGCTTAGCCCCAATAAAATCCACTTCCGCGATTAAAGCAAAGACTTTATCCATGAAAGACGATCTTGTGTGCGTGGTGGGATTGTAAAGGCATTATTCTTTATGAGCTCCTTGCAAACAACGAGATTGTCAATGCAGAATTCTACGTTTAACAAATGTATCGACTCGCAGAAGCTATTCGTGAAAAGCGAACTCATCGACGTTATGGAGTCCTTCTGCAATACGACAATGCTCGTTCTCACATTGCCAATATGACAAAGACGCCATCCAAACGCTTAATTGAGAATTACTTCCACATCTTCCATATTTGCCAGACTTGGCTCCATAGGATTTCCATCTGTTCCGATCACTCTTCAACAATTTGCGCGGCGTTTCGTTCAATACTGATGAGGAATTAACAACCTGGTTAGACGAATTCTTCGAGTCAAAATCCAGAGATTTTTAGTGCAGAAGCATCGAAAAACTAGTTGAATGTTAGGAAGAAGTCGTAAATAACAACGGAGAATATATTATTGATTATATTGCATATTTTTATTAATTAAAAATGAAGTTTTTCTAAAATTGTTAATGGTAATGAATAAATTTGATAAAACCGCATGAACTTATTCCTCAACCCATTATAATAAAAATAAAGACAGTGAAGAGAGAAGAAATACTTTGATTTAAGTATTCTCCTTAGATGACAGTGACCTGACTGAGCTCCATAGAGACCATTTAAACGGCCATCATATTTTAACTTATAATAAAAGTGAGAGAATGCCGTTCACACGAATCAATAATATCACACATTAAAAAAAATCTTTATGTGTAATTTTTACCATCTTTGAATAAAGAAGTTCCATATGCAGCTTTATATAGACAATTATTTACCCAATCCAGACATTTTGGTAAAAGCAATGAAGGAGCTCTCGTTTATTCCTTTATTTACTTGTTTACAAAGTGAGTTAGTTATAATATGAAATATCAACTGAGAAAAGTTGGTTACGTTTTATTTACATCCACCAAAAATAAGAACGTAAATTCTCCGGTAAACGTCGACAAAACTACTGTTTCTAAAAGTTAAATCCCAGCCCATTTAAATGGACTCTATGCGTTCGTGGATTAAGGGGCAGAGGGAAGAATTACACAAGTGAAATAAAGGCAAAGACAATGAGAACAATTAAGGATATAAAGAGTGCTATATGAGATAGGAGTAACTGTGGACAATTGGGACAGTGGGCATGTATATAGGAAATGCCAGAACAATTTTATCCAAACAGTCAGAAATACGAACGTAAATAACATCAAAAAGTTATGAAGTTGTAAACTTTGCAATGGTTTATTTTACATAGTTTCTTATTAATGCCAACTTCATTTTTATCTCCTAAAATTGGTTCAAGAAACACCTGCCATATTAGGAGTTTTAAATATGTTGTAAAAGTAGCTGATCTTATAGATTCTGAGTTTTATGTCTATGTTATGCAGTATGATGATTTCATAAGTAGAATAGTCCAATCACTTAAACTATCATGATCTAAGAAACCACGGTGGTTTTAATAACTTCCCCTTTCTTAGATTTATTCCATTTCTATTTTTTAGATACTAAAACTTAATAATGTACCCTAAAATGCCTAAATTGTGAGGTATCTGCTGCGTATGCAATGTGAAACAGCACTGTATTAAACAGAATGTGCATTTCTATATTTTCTGACATCTATGATTGTGCTTTCTTTCAGGTGGATGGGGTTGGGTTGTGTGTGGCTGCGTTTTTGCGGTGCACGTCTTAACTTCGGGACTACAATTTTCCTTTGGCGTCTTATACACAGATTTGGTGGACCTCGTTGGACCCGAAAAGTCTCTCCAAGCGTGTAAGTATATCGGTATAATTCCTTACAAATAATCGATGCACTTTGGTACTAATTTGCTCTGGAGCCTCATAGTGTTAGGAATACCAATGGAGCAAATCCCCCCAAATAAGGAGCACCTTCATATCCAATAGGAAACAATCCCAAATTATATTCATATTACTATTTATTGTAACCTTAATTTTAGCAGTAGTCTTGGTTACTTGGTTTTACCCCAGGGTGGCTGCTATAATTAGCATGGTTCTAACCAGATGGATGACGGTAGGGTCAACACATTTCTAACTGAAGATATGTTGAAGTTCTCACTGTGAGGTTAACAGTTTGGGCATATTGATACAAGTTCTTCAGTGTTTTCTGATTAGTGGTTAGAGGTTGGTAAGTGTTAGTGTCTGTATGGTATATGAGTTTTTATAATACATATTGTTGGCCTGATCTAAGGCTGAAGGTAATGACTCTTCCTCATGGATATGTTTTGGAGGAGGAAAGGTAGTATAGAATTGTATAGGCGTTGTGCAAATCGGAGCTGACTATTTGGGGGGGAGTGGATTTGTTTTGTTGCGATAGGTAAGCGGGTATTGAGGTGTAGATTTTGTTGTAGCGTAGAGAAGGCGTTACTTTGTTCGTTGTTGGAGGGAGTGGATGTGAGTTGATATTTGGCATAAGTGTGATACTGTAACTGTCTTAGTGTAGAAGTGTATGCGTTTCATTTTTAAGTGTGTACAGTATTTTGTGAGGGGAACTTTAGTTTGTGAATATAGGTGAGTTATGGGGGCATTTGTGTGAGGGCTTTGTTTGGCACTGTTTAGAATTTGTGCGTTAGTTTTTGCAATGGTAGTGTGGATAGCACTCTGTTATTGGGTATTTAAGTGTGGTACTAATTAATTGTTTGCATAGAGTGGTTCGTATTTCACTTTGGTGTGGGATTGTGGTGAATTTTAGATCGCGTATAACATTGATTACACTGGTTAACACACATTTTTTATCAGAAACCTTACTATAATTTTTTAAATGCCTTTTTAATGCCGGTTTTGCTCTAGCACTTATTGTTTTTAAGATATGCCAAAAATTCAAAATGGCCACCTACGATTATAAAATGTAGTATGTTACTGTTACTGTTCTATTGCATGCATCATTATTGTAAAACAATATAAAGGTTTCAAAATTACTTTAAAATTGGCCGAATAGTTATGATGTTAGTGCCAAAACAATATAATTCCCGGTCTAACCTTGGGAGAACTTTGGCAATTATAACATTCGAAAAGGAATGTATAACATCATAAGGGTCTCGAATTGCGTTAGAATCGGCTGTAAGGTTAAAATGTTATTACAAAAACAACAAAAAAGCAAAACGGGGACCAACCGACTGACATAGTGAAATGTGGAGTCGTCTGCGACTAGAATCGCTCGCGACTAAAAACGGTAAAGAAATATTGTTACAATTACAAACAACAAATGTTCCACCGCTAAAGCTATTTTAGCATAAATTAGTAGCTGGGAATATTAATAATAAGGACATATAATATGAATTGTTTTGCGTGAGTTATGGTTCTTTTGTCTTAAAGCATGAATTGAAATCACACCAATGCTTCTTTATAAATTTCTCCTTTACCATGGTTGATTTCATCCCCTTTAAACCTTTGGTTTATAAATCCGTTTTGCTAACCTAGGCGAACCTTTGATCCTACGCCTTACAGATTCAACAGCAAAATTAGGTCAGATGCAGAATGCCTCAAAATTTGAATATCCAAGGTTTCTTAGTTTTCTGTCCATTAATTTCGCTTCTCTTGCAGCTCAGGATTTTTCTTCCTTTTACTCGCTATTAAAAATGTTTACTTGTTGAAAAACCATCCGAGATTTCGGTAACCATTGAGTAAACGTAGAATATGGCGCTGTTTCTGAATGTAAGCAGTTTTCTCCTGCGGATGAGCCGTCATAACGGAGAAGTTAAATGAAACATTCAAATTAAAGGGAAGCCAAATTCCGAAAACTTCCTCAAAAGAGTGAAAGTGGATACGTACAATTTGACAGTAATTTACATTTATTTAGAGGAGTAAGGAAGGTTAGTAATGAACTAACGTGAGTTTGTGTGAGAATAGATTAGGGATAATATTTTCTGCCTACAAGACCGAATCAAAAATAACTCCTGATCTCATTGTATTTGAAGTTACCAGCCTCCCAATATGCAACAAAGGTGCAAGCACCAAAATGGATGAAATTAAAGACATAGCTTAGTTAATGAGAGGAAAACTTTGAAGAATAAAAGCGCTTCGTTAACGCTTCATTAAAATATACTTTATATTAATCCTTCTTTTAAAAATCATACATTTGTGCCCAAGAAATATCCACGTCCAGCTAGTTCTCTAGAACCAAGCTTCAATGTCATCGAACCTGTTCTTCTAAATTCAGTAAGACATTTCCATGTTTATATTTTACTCCATCAAGTTTCAGATCCTTATAGGGCTAACTATAGAGCAAAGAGAAAAATGCAATACTTGATAACAAATTTTGGTAAAATAGGGAATAAAAATGACCATTGATTTCGATTTAATTCATTAACTGAACGATTCTAAGGACATGAACATAATGAAAAAGTCCGTAGATAATTCTAATTTTGAAATAGGAAGGTTTGTTAATATTTACACTGAGGAAAAATTTTAATCATATTTTCTCGTGACTTAGATACATCTGCCTCTTTTAATTCGTTTTTCATGCTAATTTCAAATATATAATCCATTTTTACCTACATGCTATAGTTATTCTGTAATTTCTATTTTCTCGTTTCTCCGAAAACTGCCCTCCAGACAAACAGAGAGGGTGCTTGTATAAAGCAAATACTTCACAGTACAGAGTGGTAAGATAGTAATAAATGTTATTGTGGAAAATATTGACATTTAGTTTCTTTTTCCAGGTCTCAAGAGGAAATTGCGTTAATGATCCAGACACCTTCTGCTACATATGTAGCTGTTACATGCTAGTTCGTAAAAGGCCCAATATATCAAACTTTGTGTTCCTCCGAGGATGAAACTGATGTAGCTGATAGAACGTCCACGGAATGGATTCAGAGTCTGCCGATTCATCATCAGATGTTGAACAGTCATTAGCTCCTCACTGTTTAAATAAAGAGGATTTAAGTGACTTGATACGTAATATGTGGCTCTCCAAGAAAGCTGCAGAACTTTCAGCCTCCAGGTTGAGTGAAAAACATATGCTTGATAAGTCAGTACGGGTATCATATTACCGAACAAGGGAGAGTACATTTGTTAAGTATTTCTCTGAGGACAAACAATTTGTATACTGCCACGATGTTCTTGGTCTTTTTAGCTAGTTGGGACTTGGTACCTATTGCCCTGCTAAGTGGAGACTGTTTTTGGATAGTTTCAAGCGTAGCCTCAAGTGTGTTCTTTTGCATAATGGCAATGAGTTTAACGCAGTCCCTATCGGTCATTGTGTCTATCTGCGAGAAATTCAAGATGACATAAGAATGGTCATGGATTTACTTAAGTAGCATGGACACAATTGGATCATATGTGTAGGCCTTAAGATGGTCAACTTCCTTTTTGGACAGCAGAAGGGATATATAAAGTTTCCATGCTATACCTGTATGTAGGACAATCGACCCCGTGACAAACACTGGTCAAAAAAGGATTGGCCAGTTCGGGAAACTTTGGAAGCAGGAATGCCAAACATTGTTAATGAGCCAATCGTAAGTCGAGAGAAGTTCGTTTTCCCTCCACTTCATCTTAAACTGCGGCTGATGAAGCAGTACGTCAAGACGTCGATCACTCACAATGTTTGTTTTCAGTACATAGTATCGGCGTTTCCTGCTAGGTCATACGGTATAATAAAGGCAGGAGTATTTGATGGTCCCCAAATCCGAAGACTTTTGAGTGATTCTAGATTCGTGAACACCATAAATGAAAAAGAGAAGGAAGCCTGGCTCTCATTTTCTGCCGTTGTCCGTAACTTCTTGGTAAACAAAATAGCGCATAACTACGAGGATCTGGTTACTAATATGCTTTCATCATATCTTGATCTGAGATGCAATATGAGTGTAAAGATGCATTTCCTAAATAGTCACCTTGACCGATTCCCAGAGAATCTGGGAGCCGTAAGCGACGAACAAGGGGAACGCCTACATCAGGATTTGATGACGATGGAAGAGCGCTACCAGGGTCACTGAGATAGACACATGATGGCGGACTACTGCTGGGCGATTTAGAATAGATCAACCATAGAAGGCTTACAAGGGAAAGAGTTACGAACGCAAATTTGTGCCCGATTGAAATCAAGAAGAGGTCCTCCAGCCTGATGTATGGTTATTAATAAATTAGCATCTATTCGATTACAGTATTTGTAATTCTACTGTGTAATTCAAGTTTCTTCTCATATGCAATAAGCTGATTGTGCAAAAATCCTGCTTTACTATAAATAATGTAAAAGAATGATTTTAAATTACTTCAGGGAATGATGATAGGCGTGATAAAATAAAAATTATTGTAGACTATTAGTTATTGATATTCGAAAAATCTGCAGCATTTAGAAAAAATCTGATTTCAGATTTGAATTTAGTATGCTCGAATTAGGTAGGAAAATGTACTTTTGTCAATTCACCAAATACAGGGTGTTCCCCAGTGTTATCAATAAATTTGAACCTCTCAGCGAGTAAGATGCTAAACTATTTTACGAAGAAATTAGATTTAGTTTCATTCACTGGATAAACATTAATTAAATTACCCTCAGTGCTTCTAGGATTTAGACAGATCTCTATATTATTTTTGAATGTAGGTTGAAAATAAATGAAACTTAGCGAGGCCATGATGCAATTAAAACTAGTAGAAGGCCGTCTGTGGAATGATATGCATTTAGGGTACATGTGTAGCTTTAATATTTTTTTTAATGTATAGTTGTTAGACTAAATAGTTTGTCAAAAATCACTCAGTTATCTTTTCTACGTAGAGTTGTATAGGATTCTGTCTCTTAATCTTTTCTTCTTCCTGTTTATCATTTTATTTCTTTTGTCTATTTTATCGGTGAAATTTCTTCTTATTTTTATAATGGTCTGTTCCACATTCAACTTTTTTCGCAGAAGAAAATGCTTTCTTTTGTTACAATTGGTTATTAATCGATAAAAATATTACCATACAGTGAACAGGACCATACTTAAAGATAATGCAAACCTAATATTTTGCCGGTTTTTAGTATCGCCATCACGGAACATCGAATAAACCATAGTTGCAACAAGCAGAAATACTGAAATGTGATTTCCAGTGTTATTGATTATATTTCTCGTGACAAACGCAAGTTTGTTGTTGCAGCTCTTTACATTACTACCCAGCTTGGTTACGAACTGTGTATATGTATCATAATTTATAGGTATACCATTTGTAAATGGAAGGTATAAGATGTGGGAAATATCATATTGCACGTCTGCAGTGCATTTATTCATGTTACCATTTTAACTTGGGCGGTCAGTATCGGATATTAGAAAGAAATTTGATAAGTTTTTAACTGTGAAGTCCAAAAGACCTCTTGCACTTTTACTCTCAAAGGCACTAGTGGAAACATGACTAAAGTGTACAACAGTGACGCAGTTGATGTTTTCTAATCTCTTATTAGGCTGATATGAAGTAAGATCATTAGGGGAAGGAACAACATACTGAATCACTCAAATTAGGAGGGGTGATATTAATTTATCATTTTAAAATCAAATATAGCGAGTCTTTGGGTATAAGATGAATTCAAATGGTACATTTATTTTGGATAGACAAACACTACATACTCGTATAGCAATTTTCTGCTGTTTTTTAGGGGTTTTTTTTTTTGCTATTCCTTTGGAAGAAAGAGAATATGGTGGAACTTTATTTTGAACTTGAGGGATATGTTTATTGAACTATTGCTAACCATATTTATCTTTAAAGAATTATAGAGACACCTGTAGTGAACATTTTTCTCATTTATGGAATATAAAAATATTAAGTAATTTAATGCTAGCCGCCAATTTTTGGTGATGCATTGTAAGGAACAGAGAAAATGATAATACAATCTATTTGGAAATTATCTTATCTAAAAGCTCATATATGATTGTTGTGTTTTTTTAAATGATTCAACTCACAACGAGGATAAAATCAAATTCTAATTTAAGTAAAGCTTTGACAATGGACGGGAACTGCTAGTGTCTAAGCAACCAACTGTGAAATATATCCTTAAGTATAGTCTGATAAGTGTGCCCCCAGTACACTGGTGAGCTATCCCTGCAAAGTCTCATCATTCACCTTGATAGGCCTACTCTTCCAGACAATAAATTATCTTTGACAATAGAAAAGCTCCTTGATTCGGTAACAGACTTGGATATTAATCCACATTTCACTCGACTTCAAGCTGGACCCCAACTGATCAACCTGACAGAAAATGTTATTTAAGATCTGCCACCGATCAGCACTATGGCTAAAGAATTGTTTGTGCAATTATGGATGTTGTGTTTCACCTAAGTCTGACTCTGTTTGAAATTGAACCACTGAAGTAGAGTCACTGGTTCACTACCGCAAACAAATTCCTCAGGCTTGGGGTCTCAAGGAAATCCCATGAAGAATTTTCAATTAATTGTTGAATATATCATTGGCGTAAACTACCCGTGCTAGTTTAATATGAATGTCAAGCAATTCTGGATTAAAGGCATAGACAGATGCTCTTTCTGATAGACTTGATAAAGTCCGAGCGAAAGGAAAAGCTTAATTTTGTAATGTTAACTGTGCCAAGGCTTGCTTCCTATGCCTACAGTAATGGAATCATTCAAACACAGCTATGAGGATTATAAGGAGAGTTTCTTTTGGGTAGAAGGATTCCTATCAGGATAGAGGAAGAGCCAACCACACAGCTGGGAGATTAGTCCTTTAGGAACAGGAGGATATTTGACATCAATTGTGATGTTCTAAGCATTAGCGAGATTATCATCTGTTCAGAAGCTGCGACAGTTCCAGCTCTCATTTTCTTTCTAAGCACCTCAGAGGTGAAGAGCCTCATTGACATACCCATGAAAGTACATGACTGGCCTTGCTACACAAACAGCATTAAAAGAGTTGTTAAAATAGTGTTTGAAGCCTCTGCTAATTTCTATACAGAATAAAAGAAAGATAGAGCAATTAAGCCTACGGAGATAGGCAAGAATCTGATGTCTAAAAAGTAGTCTAAGCAGAAACTGTGTAACCTAGACAAGCTTAATTTATAAGGATATTGATTTTTCTTTTAGTAATTAGATCCAGTAATACACATGCTTCTCAATATTCTAAGAAAAATATTCATTTGAATTAATTTTCATAAGGACTGTTACCTTTATATACTATAACATCTTGTAATCGGGTTTGAGAGGGCAAAAAGTGGCATTTAGAAATGCGACTTGATGTTAATTTGAGTTATCGTATCCAAAACTCAGTGTCACATTTAAACTACGCGTGACAATAGTGCATAATCTAGTCACACACGTGTTAGAATATCCTTTAGATTTTAACTTCTTATAAAGGGGTCTCAAAGGATAAAACTGGCAATATAAAAAGAAAAATGGATGTAAGATTTAAATAAAATATTATAATACATAAATATAATTGGAAATAACACCAAACACAAATCCTAAATAGTAAAATTAGGTAGCAAGTTTATTTAAAATGTTATGTTCTTTTTTCTCTTATTAATCGTTTCTTAAATCGTTCCTGGACAACATGGTTTAGAATTAATTCCAGACTTAGCAATCTCCTTATTTTTATAGATTAAGTGACCTGAATAATTTATTGCTTATTGGTATTTGTTCATCATTTATTGCCAAATCGATCTTTGGTAATTCTCACTCGGTGAGTTAAAATACCGGTATCCTTTGGCAAACGATTCCTCTAAAGATAAAATAGAATAAATAATGTAATGATTATGTACCCTTCGACAAGTACTCCCGCACTAAAGTACCTCCATATTTTTTACCAATAGCTTTATCTTTGATTAGGATCATTCATCCAACACGTTTTTCGTGTAAACAGATTAATAGGGATCCCTTCTAGATTTAGCTCTAAACATGCAGTAGAAGTCCCAAATCTGATCTTGTTCAAAGTCTTCCTACTTTGGATATTTTGATCATTGGTTTGAGAGAGATTTTAGTTGATTAGATATTGCAGAGACTGCCATATGTTGCAGCGTTCCGGGATTTGGATTCAATCCAAACTGTAAATCCCTCCAGATACGTGTTACAGACGTTATCGATTGATGCTAAGATCCTTATCAGAGTGACAATCCTTCATATTGTAAACCAATAAAGTTGTAATAGTTGCAATAAAAGAGATTAAGACTCATCTCATTCGTACTTTATATGTAGTTTAGTCAGAGCATGGCCTATTAAAATATTAAGAAAATATTCAGGTATTTATTTATTTAAATGTAAATTTACCCTGATATTTATTTAATTCATCATTGTTTAAACAGAGAAGTTTAATGAAAATAGTCTTATTCATATATGATGGAATTATTTCAGAATTATTTATTTAACTGATTGCAAGTTCGATCAATAAAGTGTTAAGGTAGATTGACGATTAATTTACACTAAATCATCAGCAGAAACTAATTAAATAATAAATCTGTACTTATTCCATGCTATGCATCTACATATACAATTTTTTTTATAGTTTTTGTTATATTATGCATTATGATAATCTTTATTACATCTCATATTTTACTTTTTATTTGACCAAATATATTCCCTAAACACAAAGCTGAGTGCATAACCATCTCTTCTGCGTAGAAAAATTGTTTAACCGTGATCATAAAAAGCATAATACCACTCTCTTTTATTGCTAAAAAAGAAGCTTTATAGCTCCCCTCAGTACTAAATAAATGTCCCATGATCCTAAAGTATGGTGGTCAGTTTCGAAGTGGTAGAAAGGGTGGCAAACTTTAATCCTCACTAAAATTTCCCTTTTAAAACTGATAAGATTTTTTCAAGGAAATTTTACTCTATGGAAATAAAATAATAGATAATATTAATTTTAAAGCCAAACAGTCTAAAGTGAAAGACTGAAAGAATGACATCAATTAATCAGCAAGCCAGGATAGGATTAACTTGAGCTAATACTCAAAAGAAGAGATAAATATATGGAAATATTTAGAGTAGTATGTAGAGGTAGAAATGTTAAGAAATTACATGAAATATTCCTTGATTTAATATCTAACACTACTTGATGTTGATAACGGTAATATAAAATTCCCAACTCTTTAGACTATATGGGCTCCTAAATGTCAGAGACATTTTTAGTTTACTAAGTAAAGCTTTGTCGGGTGCAATTTCTCCAAACAGCATTGATAATTGTTGTATCGATCATGTATTCATCATTTTGCCATTAGATGAATCCTAATTGCTGGAGAAAATAGCCCCACCAACGCAATAAATTAACATATGAAACCAAAACAAATGGAAGATTTGTTCTTAATCAGGAATAAATAATACTGTACAATGGCAAGTGTACTTTGTTTTATTATTCTATTTTTCTCGCAGATTATTGAAAAAGAAATTGTAAAATATTTCTTAGTTTATCATTAAACAATTATTTGTGTTTACAGTAGTAAGAGGTAGATTTACAACTATTTTCACCAATTAGAGTCCTAAAACCGCCCTGATATTTAAGTTTTTGAGATAAAATGCCTCTTACCAGTATTGGGAGTGATGAGGAAAACTTGGCTCATGTTTGGCCTATTTTGACATTAGATAAATCCAATTGCATCAGTTGCTGGAGGAAATAGCCCTTCCCATCACAATAAAAACATATGATGCAGAAAAAGAATAGCGGTTTTCGACGTAATAGGGAATAAAGAAGGTAGAATGCGAAGTGTGCTTTTGTTTTATATATCTGTTTCTGCCATTGATTGTAGAAAATGGATTTTGATAATGATAATGGCTATATTCCTTTCTGAAAATTAGAAGTTTTGGAAATAATTCAAACCTTCCTCGTGGTTAATGATAGAAGAAATATGCATGACGATCCATTATTGAAATGTAAATTTGGAAGAAATTTTTTTAATTTACATACGAGTATTTTGCCTTACATAATATGTAAATTCTCTTACAGTGAAACTACAAATATATTTAAGCCTTCAATTAGTTTTAGTAATAGCAATGATACTAACATCCTTTATAGTCTTGCTCTAAATGGAATAGACAGAATTCAGAGGTAAAGAAAGATAAAAGAACAGATAAATGGAAAAAAAATTAACAAAAGTTTGGGTAAGGTCGTTTTTATATATATATATATATATATATATATATATATATATATATATATATATGAAAAGAAACTCACAACTTGCATGTGTTATTTATCATATATATATATATATTAAAGAAAAAATAGTTATCAATTAAATTCTTAAACAAATTTACTCCATTGCTTTCTTGACCTCTCTACACAAGTCAATCCAATTTCAAATTATTTTATTAGAAAGGAAATTTCCCGCTGACGCATTGGTAATTATGTAGAAACTAGTCTGGGAACTGTTATTTCTTTTTGCCACTCGGTCCTCAGCTAAAATATGGCTTCGTAATTTATATTAATAAACTGCTTTAGTAGTTTGAATATTTCAATAAGTTTGCCAAGCAAGTGCCACTCTTTTGGCGAAAGTAAATTTAGTTGATTTATCTTATGTTCATCCGATCAATTTCTAGTTCCTTTGCTTGTATGGAGACCAGAATTGTACCACATGGTATTGAAGAACCATATTGGCCTTTCTAATGCAACAGTATACTGCTTCTAAAATTTCAGATAATTGGAGATTAATACAGTTAAATAAATCCTTTTCAATGTTGACTAAGTTAAAATTTTTATTATTGGTATAATAAACTCTTATAAGAAACTATGTCCATTACCGTTGTAGAGAAATGGCTACATTAAGCATCCTGGAGAAGTATAGGTATATTAAAGCCCCCCCCCCCCTCATGAGGAGAAGCGTGGGAAAGGTAGCCGGTGAAACTGCTTACCATGTGTGATCTCCCCGCCGCTGTGGGCAGTTGGAGCTAACATCTGTTTTAAGGTCCTTAAACGACGCTCTAACGATCCAATTACCTACGAGACCCATAAACCCGTGGTTATGGAAAAAAAGCGGTGCGAGTCAGAAGGCACGCCAAGTAGCGGTGTGGTTGCGAGCCTCTAATTTGCGAGCTGACTTGGGCACCCCAGTGCCACCTCAAGAATTCTCGCTCTCTCCAGATGCTTACTCACCATTCGCCCCCCCCCCTTTGCCGCTGTAGCCTGGTCACTTCCTCCTTTAGATGGGGCAGCAATCCGCCTATAAATAAGCCCCGCAAAGAAAGAGAGAGGATGATTATCAGAAGTTGATACGCCAGAGTAGGATTAGTTCGAGAAGATCGATCCATCGGCCAGACAAGAAGATTATGAGAAGTCGATTCGCCAGAAGAAAGATTAGTTCGTGAAGATCAATCTTTTAGCCAGACAAGAAGATTAGAAGTCGATACGCCAGAAGAAGGGTTAGTTCGTGAAGATCGATGCTTCAGCCATACCAGACTATTTCCGTGAGAAACGATAGGATCAGATTGAGAAAATCAATCCCCCTTTTAAGGCCGTATTAACCTAAATAGTCAAGCTTTATATCGGTGCCATACCGAAGAATCCTTTTCAGTCTGCAAAGAAGTCCGACTGAAGAAAAGCAAAGCCGCTCACACTCGAGCGACTCTCACATCTCAAGCTCCGTAAGAGTGAGAGGAGAAGAAACCAGCCCCAACGAGCTCCCGTTCTTTAAATACGTTGAAGAATCAGCCCCCGTCACAGGCGACAAGCAATCCCTCCTCGACGAAAATTCAACCAGCGGCCACAACACTTCAAAGTGAGAGATAAGTCCCCCAGCGACATCCGGCAATCCCTAATACCTACCTGTAAGTTAAAAATAACCTTTATATTCCTATTGCGATAGTAGAAGTTTAGTACGTCACACGTTTTAAAGGAGAGTAGAAACCATTGTTCTTAAACCTAGGTCATATGTGTTTGTAGACGAGAGTACGTTAATTTAAGGTTTAACGCTAATCAAATAGAGTCGTGATAAAAAAAATACTAATCGGCAATTGGTATGTTTACGGAAAGCCTATTTGTTTATTTTTTGTCATCGAAAGATCTTTGATGCCAAAGATAGAAATGTGTTAACTGTTGGTTTGTAATAGTTAAGTGTTTCATTTAAAATAAATGTTTATTTTTAGTAGATTCTGGTGTTTCCTCTTATCCTTATGTGTTTAAAAATAGCTCTTCCTTAAGAACAAAACTACTGAATTAGCACTCTTAGAACAAAGCCTACTTCATCATAGAGGTAACTCACGCCCTTTGAAGCATACCGCTACTAAAAATGTGTCAGAGAGTATAGTGATCAAAACCAAGGGTCATTCTACGACAACCGTATAGTTTTCAACTTTGAATTGCATCTACCAAATTTCTGTTAATTTGTCTACTCTATCAATGTATTGTGCCACTTTATCAACATTAGTGCCAACTGCAACTTTGAAATTTTACAAAAGTTTAAGGAAGATCGTTATATATATATATATATATATATATATATATATATATATATATATATATATATATATATTAAAGAAAAAAACGTTTCTAGAAAAGATCCTATCAACTACTAATAATCATCTATGTCAATAAAAATCTATTTTCTGTGACAATAAGGCCTCTTGGAACTAGCCAGTGCTCAAGCCATTTTAGAACGCTGCCCCTATTCCGTGCGATTTTAGCTATATTAAGATTTTTTCATATAGAATGGTGTCAAAAGCCTTTTTAAATGGAGATAAACTCCATCTTGATCAAAAGATGTGACAATATATTACAAAAATCCATTAAAGTAATTGAGAATGAGCGTTTTTAATTCGAAGCCAACCAATTAATAAACAGAAGAAAACTGATTTAATTTCGGTTATCGATATAAAGGGCACCTTAAGTTTGTCCGTGAAAACTTAAAAACTTAAAACCTGATTACACATCGCATGGGCATCCATCTGTTTTTACTTTTTTCTGGAAGCATAAATGCGGATCCATGATAAATTTCTTAGTTGCTAAACGAGTGCTTTCTTCTGCATACTTTTCTCGTTTTAAAGGTTTAGCAGTTTTTGCGATACATAGCTTTCCCGGACATTGTAGCCGAGAGGACACCTGCCAAATATAAAATGGGTTTAATCAGAATTTCAAGCTTTTAACCATAGAGATTTTTCTTAAATGAAAGGAAAATTGTAAATCATAAAGCTGTCTCTAACTCAAGACAGAAATAAAAACGTGTTAGGGGACCAGATACAAATGCAAACTGACTTTAGCTAAGTAATCTTCACTGACGAATTAAGAGTAACTCTGGATTAGACAGATGTTTTCAATAAAGGTTGGTTGTTGATGAACGACAGGTAATGCATTTATTAAACAATGAGTAGAAGAAATATTTATCATATTTGCTGAATTGTTGGACATCAGATAGTAGTAACTTTCAAATTGCAAGCTGGCGTAAAAATGTTTCCGAAGGCGTAATGCTAGTTCATGGAGAAATCTTCCTACCATTGTCCAAAGTTTAGCCAGAGAGGATGAGTTAATCACTTGATTTTATATAGTATAATGCTCCCATTCATGCATATAAGCTATATTAGAATGTGTTAGAAACTAAAAGATATTTAGGAGACTCAATCATGGTCTAGCACTTCAATAGATGCAACTTAAATCCATGATTATGAAAAGTAGAGTTAACATAACCAATTCGACAAAAAGTACCTTTGGAAAGACTTTCTGGATACTGGTAAGCATGTATTTGTTGATTGTATCAAAACTTTACTTTCATCAGTAAAAAATAGAATGTTCAAAATTACTTAGATCATATTTTTTCCAGTAGCTCTTAAACAGGTCTAATTTAAAATTAGATTTAATTTAATTTGCTTTCATATTATTTTAAAATTACTTCATAGAATTCAATAAAACTAGTTATACTTTTGTGGTAATAATAATAAAGCGTCAATACCTTTCTCTAGGCTTTATTCAACTAAAAAAACATCATTATAGTCTGAAAATAAAAGAAAAACAATATAAGTAAACATTCCGCTCTAATCTGGTTAAGTAAACAGAGTAATGTAGTGTAACCCATTAGGCGACTATACATATAAGGTTACATGAAGCATAGATCACCACATTCTCCCCTCCCTTGAAGAATCATTGTTCTATTCTATATAGCGAAGAGGCTTGTGGCGTTCCCGCGTAGACTGGGGCAGTTGTTCCGGGCCAGCATGCGCAGGGGTGTAGGGTTCATCCCTACATTGAAGATTGGCTCAAGCACCAGATACCCGGGCTGAAAGAGAATGCAACTTCATATCACCTTCCTTCATGAATATACTCTGATCACCTGCCGCATTGGAAGAATTCAACTCAGATGAATCGACAGTAGGTACCGGAAGAACTTCCATCAAACCAGTCTCTGTAGAAGGATCGATAGTGAGATCCTCTTGCCTCTCATATAATGATACCTTACCAGTCGGAACCAAGTCATGCACTGATATATGTGATTCACGTCCATCGGCAAATCTTACCTGAGCGTATTGTGGGTTTGCCTCTAAGAACTGAACCTCATCAACGAGGGTTCATATTTACTGGCACAAACGTGACGTCGTAGTAAGATGGGTCCAGTAACAGATTCTCAATTTGGCAACGAATAGCTACTGAGAGATCGACGCTGGTACGAGGAGAGCCTTTCATGTGACATAGCATTGGAGGCTGTCCTGAGCAGAGATCTAATAGCATGAAGGGTGTTAGGCAACACTGTTTCCAATTGACATTCTTAAGAGCTTCTTGGATGCCATAGCAAGGGTTATGTGCTTCCAGATTATAGCATTATACCTCTTACACTGCCCATTCAGTCAAGGATTATAAGGTGTCGTTCGACTAGAGGCGATGACTAGATTGTGCAAGAAGTCACGTAGATCCTTGGCCATAAACGAGGATTTGCGATCAGAATGCAGATAGGAAGGCATAACAAATATAGCAAAAATCTGATTTAGACAAAGGATTATAGTACTAGTAGTCAGGTTTCTGACAGGCAAATGTAAACGGAAAATGAGAATACTCTTCCACCACCGTAAGCATATAGCGGTTTCTTGAGTTCGAGGGCAGAAGCCCCTTTAAGTCCAAACTAAGACGTTCAAAGGGCTGCGTGGCCTTGATTATGGGAGTTTGGTGTGGTTGGTAGAACCGAGGCTTCAATCGGGTACACTGAGGGCATTCAGAGCAAACACTTCTCACATCTTCCATGGAATAAGGAAGATTTCTCACTCTGACAAAATAAGCAAGTCTTGTTGCACCAGGATGCAAATTCGATCATGGAGCTCAGATAGTTTTTCGTTATTGACAGTAGCTCCAAAGTGAGCACGTGAGAGAGTGTCTGCAGGAATGTTGTATTTAACAGGACAGTACACGATGTCATTATTATAGCACCTCAACTTGATCCTCCATCGTTGAATTTTATCTTGTTTTTTCCAAGCCGATTCTAAAGGAAAATAAAGCTGACAGCCTGTTGTTCCGTAACTAAGATAAAATGTCTTCCTGTCAAGTAATGAGACCACCTCTTTCTAGATGCTACAATTGCACTGCCTCCTTTTCTACTGCATAGTGTTTGCGTTCAGTATATGTAAGGGTGCTAGATAAAAAGGCAACTGGACGGCCTACCTGATTCATATTAGCAGCCATGCCTGTATCGGAGGCATTAATCTCAACTACCAAAGGAATAGTTTCACCATTCAAGCGCACAACAGCCCTCCCAATCTTTTTTTGAGATCATCGATGGCTTATATGGCCTCTGGACTCAGAGGAAAAGTATCAGTGGCAACAAGAGGTCTGATCTTGTCAGAGATTCGGTAAACCCACTGCGAATAATAGGAAAACATACCAATAACACGGCGTAAGGAAGTACGGTCTTTAGGGATCGGTAATTCTTTTAATGGACGTAAACGTTCAGAATATGGTTTGAGGAAGGAGTGGGTTATTGTGTAACCAAGAAAATCTATTGATTTTTTTTAAAATGACAGACTTAGTCTCGTTGAAGGTAAGGTTGTGGAACCGGGCAGCCTCTTGAAATTTTGCTAAGTTCTTATCGTGCTCCAGCTGGGTTTTCTTCCTACGGCAATATTGTCCACACAAGCTTGATGATGTTGTCAATAGTACTTTGGAAGCAAGAAACGCCGTTCGTAACCCCGAATGGAACTCTGCAAAATTGATATAGCTTGACATACGGGTTTACAATAAGGAGAAAGGCTTGAAAAGAGACGAGGTGTATCCACCAAAGCAGACAATACACTGCAAGTGGCTGGATTGGAGATATTTAGATCTTTTTTGGATCAGCCAGAGTCCACAGTAACACTAGAGTGCTGGCTCATAAAGTCTTAACCAAGAATGACATCACAGCACAAGTATGGTAGCACAGAAAGCCTTGTATTGTAGTAGCACTCACCCTTCGAATTGATTTTAACCATGCAGCGTCCCTTCACAGGAGACGTGAGTGATAAAAAGGCCATAGATAAGCTGTTAGTCACTGGAACAACCTTCAACTTGTGCTTCTTGACATAGATATGTGAGATCAAAGATTCAGAGCTCTCTGTTTCGATAAGAGCGGTCGCTTCATTATTACCAACCAAAATTTACACAGTAAAGTGCCGTAGTATTCCCGGGAAAGAAGCAGAGATTACAGCCAGTGTATAAGACTAAGTGGATGCAGAAGTAGAAAATGTGGTAGACCGGGACACCGTAGCAAAGTGCCCGTGCTTATTACACTTATGACAATTGACGTTTCTAGCAGGGCCCTGTCCAATATTGTGACGGTAACCACCACAGAAATAGCATCGGGACTTTAAATTGGCAACAGCACAGGCCCTTTCAGCAGAATAAGCAGTTTAAGAGGTTGCAGCAGCACAGGTCCCACCATCGGTGCGAGCAGGATCGGATGTCACAGCAGCACTTAAACCAGAGAAAGTATAACGATAATAAAACTTTGAGGTCTTCTGAGCAACATTGAGTACCCTGGGTTGATCAACACTTGTACTTTAGTCCAAAGTTTAGTTTTCAAGCAATCGTTGCCTGATTGTATGAGGCATGAAGCTTAGATCAGCACAACTTTGTTATTAAAATAATTTGTGGTTATATTTATGTTAAAAAGAAAGTATTACCAGTAAGTAAAGGGTAAAAATGACAATGATAACAAATAGTCGAGCTCCTAATAACTTGTCTGAATTTCCTCTCATATGGCAATTATATGCCATATATTCAGATAGGATTTTATTTTCTTTATTGTTAACTCGATGATTAACGTGGCACAAAGAAGACGTGAGCAAAGAGGAAAAATAAAACGACCTTTGCATGCCCTGCACAAATTAATAAAAAAAACTCTGTATAGCAAGTGACTAATGTAAAATAAAATAATCGAAGACTAAAAAGACCAGCCCAAAGAGTAAAAATAGAGAAAGCAATAAATCCTCCAAAGTCCAGTAGCTTGATGAGATCCTGAACGAGGAATAGATGCGAGGAGTTATTATGAAAAAATTGAATCAAACACTCATATCATCAGATTAGATAAAACCTAAAGATTTTTACGACATTAATTAATAATTTCTCCAAAGGCTGGGATCATGACACGATCCTAAACAGAATTAATATAGGAATCTACAAATGTAGATATTCGTCAAAACCAGATGAGAACACTATAGAGGTCGCTACCTTGCAAGGAGAATTGCAGATCTCACAATCATCAAACTGTGTCCTAAATATCCATAACTTTCTCAAACTTTCAAACGAAAAGAGAAAATGAGAAAACAGAAAGAAAAAAACAAAAAAGCAACTAACCATGAGGAAAGAAATCTAAGAAAACGAAATGAAAAAGGTTATTTTTCATAAATTCTAAGAAAACAAACAAATTAGCCAGATCTTCTTCTGCTTGTGCAACTATATATAAACAATTATTATTCTCATTTTTACTATTAGTTTTCAAATCTATTTCTACTTATTTCTTCCTTATACTTATCTCACTATTTCTTAAAAAAATAAATCTCTCGTAGGGGCAATAGAGGTATTCTCCTTGCTGATTGTGTTCAATTCACAGTGATATCCAACCATCCCCACAAAAACTTCGCCATTGTCTATCCGACTTGCCAGCGATTGTCAGTTTGGTGTTTTACCCAATTTACTTATCCAAGCAGCGAGCAGATCTCGTATGCTAAAGTTAAAGGGACCGATATCTTAACAACTAAGTAATAAGTCTGCTTTCATCCAATCAACTTACTTGTTTATACCAAATCAGTGTATTCTAAGTCAGGGGTCCTCAAACTTCTGGTGCTCTGGAGCCCTTGAGGAGGTCGAACATTGTTCGCGGAGCCCCCACAATAAATTTATAATGAATTAAGAAAAAAAACAACATTAGCACTTACCAATTTAGCTTCTCGAGTAATTAAGATTGTTATTTATTTAATGAGTGGGATTGATCTGCTGTTTTGTACTTAGAAATGTTTCAAATTCGGGTTTAATTGAAGTAACTTGCAAGATTATGTCATCTTCTGCATTTAGCCGGTTTCTGTATTTAGTTTTCGTTGCTGCATACAATAAGAATGTTTTCTCGCACCGATAGGTCGTCGGAAGTCTCACTAAAACTTCTAGAGCTCGAACCGAAATTTCTGGAAATTCTTCGCTTATTTAATCCAAAACTTTGTTAGTTCAGTTTCTTTAAATTGACTTTTCAAATCAAAGTTTGCTTAAATATCAATCAGCTGTTCGTTTTCTTTTAAAGACAAGGATTACATGTTAGGAGACTCAAGAAATGGATTCTGAATCCAGAGAAAGGTATCAGTGTCTGAAACAAAGTACTGTCCAACTAATTCGGCTAAAACAGTTAGATGCTGAGCGATGGAATATTTTCTAGTCTCCTGGAAAACAAGTTGGTTGGAAAGAAGTCAATCGCATAAATTTCCAAAGCATTCATATTTTCCGTCGAGAATGCATTCTTTCCACAGATTTATTTTCCGTTGGAGTGCAAGGAACTTTCCCTGAGCTTTGAAATATGTAACTGCATTGCCTTGTAATGAAATATTTGTTTCATTTGAGTGGGCAAAGATATCTGACATATATGCCAATCTTTGAATAAAAGCTTCATCCTTTAATTAAAAGCTAATTTGTGCTTCTGATTAGATAAAAAGCTGTAAACCTCTACATGCAACTCCTAAAATCTTGCCAACACCATCCCTCTTGAAAGCCAACTAACTTCAGTATGTCACAATAACGCTTTGTGAGCCTTTTCCATATCTTCACACAAAAAGCTAAAAATTCTGGAATTAATTGACCTTGGGTTCAAAAAGTTAAAGATTTTTGTCACATTATCCAGCACTCTAGTTAAATCAGGAGGCATTTGCTTAACTGCGAGAGCATGTCGGTGTAAGAAGCAGTGAATGCCAACAATTTTCTAGTTCTTATTTTTTATTTGAGCCACAACTCCTCAATATTTACCCACCATCGCTGCAGCTCCATCTGTACATACACTTGAACAGTTTTTCCAGAAAATATCATGCTCCTTATAGAAAGAATCAACTAAAAAAATAGATCTGCTCCTCCTGTATGAGTTTTTAAAGGTTTACATAAAGGTAAGTCCTCTTCAGTCTTACAAGTAGAGATGTAACG
Source organism: Ceratothoa steindachneri (assembly GCA_963969495.1). Taxonomy (NCBI): domain Eukaryota; kingdom Metazoa; phylum Arthropoda; class Malacostraca; order Isopoda; family Cymothoidae; genus Ceratothoa; species Ceratothoa steindachneri. Next base: position 45,766,496 of record OZ018331.1, read on the forward strand.
AACAAATACAAGTAATATGCCTAAGCCCGCAACGTCTGTGGATTCGTCCATTTGAAGTGAAAATGTTTGGCTTTGTTTTACTCTCTTAATTACTTATTTTTGGCAATATTCTGACATGTCACTAATACGCCTGGAAACTGTACTATTTGAAAGGGGCACAGATTCTATGTTGCGAACATAATTTTCGCCCATCATACTCTCAACTAAATCTTTTGCACAAGGTTTTATTAAATTTTAAGCAATTGTGTGAGCCTCGCCCTGTTGTGCTATCCGAAAACTTACTTTATAAGAAGAAATAAGGGCATTTTTAGGATCTTCACTGATAAACGATTTAAAAATTGTTCTTCTTTCTTTTAGTTTTTGGCTTTTCTCTCTAAAATAATAAATATTTTTATTTTTAAGTCGATGTTTTGTTTCTAACTGCCTTCTGAGCTTTGCGGGAAAAGACCGCCATTCAAAAGAACAGTGCCACATTCTACACAAAGTCCATTTGGCTCTTCCTCATTACCACTCCAGGTGAAGCCAAAACTCAAATAGCTTTCGTCATATTTTCTCTTCTTAGAAGTTTCCTTAGTTTTATTATTATTATCAAATTTCGATGACGAACACGATGTGCTTGCAACAGGTTGGACAGTGGCTTCATTTGTTTCAGTCGAAGTAGGCTTACTTTGGTTTCCTTTTACATTTTTTTACCATTTATCCATTTTAAGGGTATAAAGCAATTAACTTTTGAAATACGAAATATAAGTTATCACATTTCTTGTATTTATATTCAAATTAAAGCTACGCTGCTACTGCACAGTCCACAAATCTTACAAAAAGTTTTATCGTAAATGCAATAACAAATTAACGCGGCACTTCAACAGGAACAACACGATTACACTAACATTCATGGATGATGAAATTGACGCTTGGCAACCATACCGATAGATAATGTTGTCATATTTCCATATAATCAATTACAAGAGGTGTGACTTTTATTGCAGTTAATAGCGACGCATAACTTTGATCAAATGTTCTCGATGCTCACTGCGTTGTATTTCCCTGAAACGTTGTTCCTCCGATGGCTGAGTCATTCACCATGTGTTATCAGTTTTCACCAACTGACTCACTCTCTCTCTTACTGAGACAGTCATAGAGTGAAAATAAAAATCGAGATGAAAAAATATTTTCTTCCGATTTGAGGCCGGAAATATGAAGGATAAGTCAAATCAATCACATCAAAATTATAGCAATCTTATTCGACTTTCTTTACAGAATCCATTTATATAAAATCCATGTATAATGTAAAATAGATAGTGGCTATGTTTGCGTTTTTACAAGTGATCGCGTATCACGCATCTAAGTTAGGCCCGAGATCAACTTTGGTTTAAAACCCGGCACGAGCAAGTCTATATCTCTTATTACCAGGTGAAATAAAGGTCATATTAGCTTGATTTTACAGCCATTTAGAAAGACCTTAAGCATGCCATATCTCACATTTATTTCAAAGTGACACATAACGAGCCTGTTGCCACATTTCACCACCACCTTTGCCAGATTTCATTAATGCCAATATTGCTTTCTTGTAATGGTTAAAATTGGCCTGGTTAATATTGTAATAAAGGAAAAATGGCTCGCGGAGCCCTGGGGCTCCGCACGGAGCACTTTGAGAACCCCTGTTCTAAGTCACAACCTCGCGTGCAAATTAAGGTTTACCATAATACTGCTTACCCATTCTTTTCTTGTTTTATAAGGATTTTCATAACCCTCAAGCTTGACAAATTGTTCCTTTGCATCGCAGTTATTTTTAATGTATCCTTTTTCTTCTATATTAGAGTTCCAGTGTCCGTAAGTTCAATTATTTTCACAATTAGTTCAACAAAAGATGTGCGAAAAATTAACAATCGAAAATAGTCGAAATTTGAATATAATGTAGCATAGTTTGATCAAACGCATTTGTTAAATCTCATTTATAATGAGATTACTTTACTGAAATAAACCCATTCCAAAACATGAATTTAATATCTGGTTGGATGAATTATAGCTTAAATAACACCATAAGGCGTTTCTTAAAAAAATCTACAGAATTCTTCTACGTTTCTTAGGGGATTTTATTTCACTCATCTTACGGAACCTTTTACAATTCTACAGCTGTTCGACGGATTTCGAATCTGGGCAATGGGAGAATTAGGTTTTGGGGAATGTCACTTGTTGCATAAAGAGAAGCGATTAGGGAAAGCCCTCATCTGTGATTCTATGAGAGTTGGAAGGTGTCTGAAAAAACAAGCGGATTTGGAGGAGGATTTAGAGAATAGAACGCTCAGTACACTGGGCAGGTTTTTAATTTTTTCCAAACTTAGAAAGTCTGGAGTTTACCATCTTTAACGTGAAATGCTTTATCAGCAAGAGCTGCTTGAAGCGGAAACCGGAAAATAAAAAAATAGAAGAGGTCACTTCTTTCTTTCCTTTTCATAAAAACAAATATTGACAAGCCCGGATTTAGAGAATGGAACGCTCAGTACACTCTCCAGTCTTTTTTAGATATAAGATATGGTTTGGTAATGTTTAAGTCATTTGTGAGATCCATGGACCGCCGTCCCACTGATCCTGATCATTGTAAAAGGATCCCCTTTTAAAGATAATATAACTCATATTTTTAATTACTTTACCATATATGTATTCTAAAAATTTGGGAAATTTACTATCACCAGGTTGAGACAACCATTTTCATCGGTAAAATAATAATCATTAACTTTGATATCGGATACAGCTTTATTATAGCCACATTAAATTTCATCTATATCTGATCAGTTCAAAACTCAAATATTTCCAATAATTACAGAACCTGAGTTGTTACTGAATTCTATTGAGGAATAAATTTAGGTTTAATTCAGGGAAAAGGAAAGAAAAATGATTGACGGTATTTCCTTTTTATTTTAGGTTGGGTAGGAACAACGTGTTTAGCTGTTTCAAGGGGTGCAGCTCCGTTAGTTGTGGCCCTGTGCCGACGGAAAAGCACTCGCCTAACTGCTGTTATTGGAGGTCTAGTTGTGGCACTTGCTGTTCTTTTTACATCCTTTGCTCTTCATCTTCATCAGGTATTTCTCAGGTAAGTTAACTAGAACTTTTGAAAAAGTGGATTTAATGATAGAAGTGAATGAAAAAACATAAGGTACAGCTACTGCCAGATCTTAATAATTATGAGGACATTAGAATAGAGGTAGAATAAGAATGCTTTTATAATATATATATATATATATATATATATATATATATATATATATATATATATATATATATATATATATATATATATATATATATGTAGAGATATATGCACACAAAAGTTACACACACTCATGTACTCGTTTTCCCCACACTAACGTGATCAGACTAACGACAAATCTGATCTCGCTTTGTTCAGTTACATACATATCTTCTTTTAGATCAACAAACTCGGTCCCCAAAAAACATAATTTGACCATTTGTTTATTAACGCTAGTTTGTAGCACTGATAATTCTGCCTTTCAACTTTGTTAGCTTTTTACCTTGACCTCTGTTAAATTCCTGTGATACACGATCTCTTCTCTTCCTCTCCTCTCTCTTTCTCCCTCTCTCTCTCGAACAAATATTTACTTCAAACAAAAAACTCCTCTGTAACCTCAATCCTCACTCATACCTTCTCTAAAGTTATAAAATAATCACAAATTATTCATTAGATTCACTCAGATTCAGATACAGATATTTTCATAATCCATGTAGTCGATCACATCACCTTGTCTTCTCATTTATTCCATCCATTGAAAAGAGGATATAGGCTTACCAGCTCCAACCATTCATTATATTAAAGCCTCAACTTGAAAAATAAAGTTATTTTATCAACCTGATTGTAAATCAGAATACGAACTTATTTGGTGAAAACCCTCAAGCAAACTCAAATTCCAACAATCAAGCATCAACGACTTCTCTCGCTACATATATATTAAGAGATTCTTTTATTTATCTGGCTAAAAATAGTAATTGATCCGAAATTTGAGTGATCCCGAATTGGAGAATGATACTTTATTTCAAGCATTCCCTCACATATAGGAAAATCTCATCCTTACATATGAATGAATCTATTTGATAAGTAAATCTTTGTTTGAATGGAAAAGGGCTCATCTTAATTATAGAGATGACGAGGAATGTTCAGCAATCAATAAGAGTTGAATCATGATCATCATATGTTATATTGCGCTTTGGTGACATGTGTTTACTAGAGTGTACAGAAGAGCAAATAAAGATTTGAAACTCATCAAAATTATCTTGCAAAAATATACAGAACAATTCATACAAAGCTTTTACCAAATGTTCTACATCCAGTGCTCAGGAAATCTTATGGTCATTTATAGTCTCTATCCAAGCAAATTTCCGACCGTCGTTCTTTTTCATCTTATTGTCTTCATTTACATATAATAGTGTCCAATTCGATGCATTTGTATCTTCTATGGATCAGAGTCATATTGCTAGGTTCGATGGAGGTTTACGTTTTATTTTGTTTTCCATTTTAAGCCATAGTTTATTTTCGTTCTAAACGTTGCATTCGCAATTTAATATGTAGATTATGATTGTTTGTATTTAGCGTTAAGGTCAATGAAATCGATGACAAAGTATTTTATTTAAAGGAAAAAAATGAATGTATTTTAGTGTTTTTCGACTTTCTCTACTTTAATTTTGAGATACCATGTAATTTCATACTTCAACTGGATTATTCCTTTTATTATACTTTTTTTATTAATATATCAAAAACCATTCTTGTTATAATTTTGTAGATATTATGAGTTTTATATGTTACGCGTACAATTATTACTAATAAGTGTTATTCCTCTCTTATCATTTCAGCTGGGCATTAGTTTTAGGTGTGGGAATTGGTATGACAAGAGAGACTGCAAATCTTATGCTAGGCCAGTACTTCAAGCGGAGACGTGAATTCGTCGAAATTATTGCTCAATCTGGTTGCGGTGTCGGAATAACATTATTTTCCGTATTTTTTAAAGAAACAATAAGGTAAATATATGATAAAAAACTTTATCAAAGAGGGTAAGAAAATAAATATCATTTGATCGAGAGCCAAAGCTAAATTGAATGAGACAATCTAAAAATATTTTCTCGATAAGATTTGGAAACTCGTCTTTATTTCGAGATACTATATTGAATTAACTACATTTTTTTAAATAGACAAAAGCTAAAGTGAGACTTATTTCAGTAGTCTCTCTATAAATACTAATACTACATTTCTAGGAACTTTTTCTCTTTATCTCTAAATCAATAAATGTCTCGTCAGATCAGTCGGTTGGCGCCTCGGCCTTCAAGCGGTGACTGGGGCAGTTTTCTCGGCATTTTTTCTTGGAATATTTTACAGATCTGCCTCTCTCTACCACCCTCAAAGAAGAGCGATTCTACACCTAAAGAACCAAAAGAAAAAGGTGGGTTGATATAAGCAAAAGTGCCTTAAGTATAAATTATTATTTATTTTTAGAATTGTCCAAACTTTTATTTTAAATCCCATTTATATTTAATAATTTTAAGAGAATTTAGAGGTTTCTTCCAATATGCTACTATCAGTCATTTTGAATTTTGTTATTTCTATATTCTAAGAAAATCAGGCAGATTCATATCAAAACTTACACCTTCCGAAGGTTCAAATAGTGACGGCATTGGCAAAAAGTTGCAAAAACAAACTTGAGAAAAATCAATTGAAACCCCTTGTTGTCACCATTTCGTCTGTTTTTCCCCCTCTAAAACTATGTTTTATGTACTTTTAATTTGTAGAAAGAAAAATTATCCAGGAGTTAAACGACTGCATCTGCCCGATCATTAAAGGTTTTATCAGTAAATTTCTACATCAAGGTTATAGTCATAAATTTTGATATTTCAGACATTCCAAATAATTCGACTCTTTTTCCTAATATTTCTCTCCCCGCCCTCCGGAGAAGCTTGCTTCTCTTTCTAAATTAAGGCCAGGCAAGGTGAAGTGAGCTTAATTCAGTTCCCAAACCAAGACGCACTCCGCCACATCCATAGATCTTACATGCATTTTCATTTCGCCAACTTCATCAATTTCTCTCCTAATCTCTGTCAAAGAATTTTGATTGGTCAGATGCAGTCGTTGTTTTCGCTTTGGTAGATTTTAGGTAAAGTAAAGAAATATTTTTCTATTATAGCGTACATAATATTTACACGAAATCACACGTGACTCCTCTTTCAAAGGGGGCCATTCATTTTGTTAATGAATAAGAACAATGAGTCGGTATAAGTTATTGAAACCCTACTCAAATCGCGACTACCATCCAGGGAAACAACAAGGCCGAATAAATGTAACGTTACTCAATTCGAGAAAACGTGTTTTCTCTCGGAAGGAGTCGATAGAAATAAATTTGACCTATTTAAAAGCCATAAAACATTTCGGTTTTCATGAAATCAAATAGACATAGAAAAATTGTATAAATATAGATTTGGAAAAAAAGGCATTGGTCATATATAACACCTTTGTTATTGTGACTATTTTTTATCAGTAAGTGAATCTTGTTTGATATTAAACACCCTCTTTTGTCTCATTTTGACATCAATTTTACCAAAGCTGCTCGAATTATCCTTTTTTTTATCAAATTCGTTTTGGATCGTCCAAGATAGATTTGAATAAATAAACAAACGCCCATAAATAAGAGGTTATATATAGAGATTACATAATCCATCGCATACTGGCTGGCCCGAGACGAAAGGTATGTTCGGCCAGTGTCGTAAAGAAACAATTGTGGCCATGGGTTCCAAAATCAAGAAGAGCTCCGTCATGCGGGAAGAGCATTTAATCACTTAGGTTCTTATGTTCGGCGTTTGGCTATACCTAATTCCGAAACATAGTGAGGTAGCACTTTTCACATTTTCAGGAAGAAATAATGGGACAAAACCAAAACTGTTCACTATAGAATCCCACATCATACTTCGTGGCAAATAGAGGGAATTTGGAGTTTAGCAGGTAGTTCCAAGTAAAAATGTGACTCGTCAAACCATAAAATTACTGAGTAATGCAATTTAAATAATTTTTAGTAAACTTCTAGATTATTTAGCATTTCCTTTGTTGAAATACTAGATGGAGAAATAATAATTGTATTGTAAGAAGGAAGTTCAATGACAATCAAAAATTAATTGCTTAGCGACAAAGGGTCAAACCTTGTTTAAATTTTATTAGATTTCTCCCAAAATACATAAACTCTCTAAATCAAATGTTAATCCTCTCAAAATGAAGTCTATCAATTTAAGCCTTATAAATTCATCGGAAATTCGATTGATCTGATTAAGAGTAAAATATGAGAACTAATGAACTCAGGTCCAATCAGGGTCAGGTGAATGGAAATGATTGATGATAAGGATAAAAGAAAGCATAGATAAAACAAGAATCCTCCATTAAGAAGTTTCATAGCAAATATCGTATTAACTAATGGCTGAGTCCATTAGAACGTATTAAAGAACCCTAAATTGCTTGTTGCTTATAAAATTGATTATTTGTTAATAATTTTTTATTATTTATTAATTAGATATGGAACCTTGATGATTGTAGTAAGGATATAAATGATTTCAAACAAATTTGTCCATATAAAAGAGTATTAAAGTTAATACACAGATTGTCTCTGTTAGCATAAAAGACCAATTATTAAAGTTAAACCCTAGCAGGGTTCCATCGCTTAGCTTCGATACGACGGCGATGAATACGGAATTGAAGTGTGGAGTATGTGTTCGATTGCAGAAAATCGTTGCTCAAGATCTGCTGCATTTGGCCTGTTAACATCATGTGCTGTAAACTATTTTCTCCACCCTCATCCCAGAAGCATCTCAAAGTCCAGATATCGCTGCCTTTGTTCGTTTCCCAGAGGTTCTGGCAGTTTTTTGATTAAGACAAGTCCAGGACAGCAAACGGAGAGATCAAAGAGGACTGGGTAGACTAGGTGAACGAGGGGCTTAAACTCTGCCAATGCTACCTCATACAGTACCACCCACGTAACCACTACCGGTAGCTGCTAAAACTAGCCATTGTGTTCCTTGGTGGAATCCTTCATGGACGCAAGTAGATCCATTTCCACAAGACGGGAGCACTCTATCGGGCTCAATGAATGGCCAGAGTGATTAACGGTCTGAAAATTTGGATCTTTGCGCCTCCTTTTGAGGAATACAACAAACAGCGGCCGTCTACTCCTCACGCAGTCAAGGACACAGTTCCCCCAAAGCTGGGCGAGTTCTGCGCCTTCATCGTATGCTACTACATTCTAGCATGGTTCTCAGCTGCGTGTTCAGCAAAAGCCCTAAAAAACGACATTAACCTTTACAAAGCCATTACAAATGAAACGAACAAGGCAATCAGAGAGTCAGGGCTGAAAGCGTTGGGTCGTCACTGGTGGTACCTGTCAGAAGTGACAGTGGTTCTTGCGATTTTTAAAGATGAGCTATCCCTAGAAGAGAAGAGAAATGTTATTACCACCCTCCAAAGCATGAAGGCATCAAAGGAACCTCCGCTCAAGGTTCGCCTCGAGGAGGCTGACTTAGACAACAAGACAGTTGCCTCCTTCATCACGAAAAACACAGAGAAATTCCTGGATCTGCTGGAAATCACAAAAGGAACGAGGGGCCGCTTTAGTGCAGGATTTCACTAAGAACCTTTGGACGAAGTCGGAGGACAAGCTGCAATGCCTCCTGAACGTTGTCGAAGAACACCGAAAAATGTATTCAACAGCAAGAAGGGAAGCCTGACAAAGTCAAAGTATTGATTACTGATTTGTGTAATATGACGCAATCTCTTCCGTCCATGAAGTATAGTATGGTGACTGTGCGACATGAAAATATCATTCAATCAAAATGAATTTTCTCTTATTTTGTCTCTGTTGGAAAAGGAAAATATAAAGAGTTCCGCGTTAACATCATTCCATTTCGAAATTCCACCTCCATTGACGTGGATGCACCATAATATATATACATTTATACTACGAATTTAACTGCACCGGTTAAATTAAGGTACTCGTATTCTAAAATTTTCTTTCTAAGAATAGGAGATAGGAGATAGATAGTGGTAAATTAAATATCCAAGGGCTTCTCAAGTGTTAAAGAAATAATGCAAATTTATAAACAACAATTTTTCACTTTAGTAAGAGTAAGTAGACCAATTCTCATCCAAGTTCTCCCTAAAAAGTTTTATATGAGCGGAAATGATTATGATTTTAAGGTAGGAAAGGTGCTACCTCGAGTTCATACAGGCTATACATGAAAAACATTGATATTTGGAAATTATAATGGCCATATTACCTAAAGAGCATCTTTGCCAAGCATTACTCTAGACTGTTTAACTAAATCTGGATGAGAATGTCTTTTATACCCAGAATTCAATTTCACATAAAATCGTAAACCTTCGAATTCCTTTTAGAATTCTTTAATTAAACATACGAGTATCTCTGATTCAGTATTAACTCTTAATTCTTGTCTACTTCTCATTCCATCCAGAGTTTAAACAAAAAGCGGTTAAATAATGTGTTCTGTACCGTGAACGTAATTGAGATAATTTATTATGCAAATATTTTCTTAATTTTCTAATAAAAAATAGGGACGAATAAGGATAGAATGCCTGTCTGGGTTGCTCAACATTACTAAATATTTGCCAGATTAAATTAATTCCACTCATCTTTGTCCAATAATCCTTTTTCAATTATGACAACACATCGAGGTCGAATAGTTTATTATTTAATCCAACTTATTTTCAGAATTGAGAGACTTAAATGTTATTCCCGAAGAAATGAAGTTGAAAATATTTTCGTTTAAATTTCAGGCTCAGCACTTTCATCCGATTCAAGGAAATGGGATTTCTGGAAAGAGCCTTTATTTAGACTCAATGTCTTATATTCTTTGGATCTTTTAAGAAATTGTTTACGACAAAAATAACATTGTTATGTTAAATGGTACCTAGAACGGCTTCAAATTCCTTGCTTTTTATTAAATTTTCCGATGGTCGTATCTATCTAAGAGAATAATTTTTTTTTCATCATTATAGAGCGGTTGATAATACAAAAGCCTTACAACTATGTAATATTTTATTTACCAAGTCAGTTGGAATTCTTCTTGATTGCTCATTTCAAGTGGCTGCAGGTCACGTGAATAGAGGAAAGATTTTAGGTTGATGGTGAGGAAAAAATCAATATAATTGTAGGATTAAAAGAATCTCTAATAGAGTCTAACTGCGAGAGAACAGTTTAGTAAAAGTAGCCGCCCTTACCTAACATAATGGCGTCAATAATCCCAGAAAATTTGTACATGCCTTTCTCTCTGCGTCTCTGAGAAGATCTTCGAATACATAATTGATCTTCGCCACTAGCTTGCCTTTGGTGTTGCAAACAAAGTGTTTCAACTCTTTTTTAACCACTCCGCACACATAATAATCCATTATATTATAGTAGATATTCTCTGATAAACACTTCTGGCTCTCTCTGTAGGTACGGCCTACCAGCTGAAACTCTCCCCAGCCAAGGTTCGACCAATATCTCCAGCCCCTCCAAATACCCTCTTATTTTAGTCTAAGACCCTGCTCAAACATGGGTAGTGGCATGACGTTAGCCTCACTGAAGAGAAATAGAACACATTACAGTTTGGGGACAGTGGTCCTTATGATAAGTGAAACGTTGCATTAATTATAGGTAATCCAACTGGTGTTCTGGGTGTGGTGCAACTGCTCCTCGCACAAGTTCTTATCATCTGAGAAAAAGCAGATAGTCCGAAGTTTAACTGGATGCTTCAGCAATTTCAGAAGCTTGTTTGACTTCGTCAAGCGTCACTCTTTTTCCTTCCCCTAGGACTTTGTCCCTCGCGCCTACATTAGAATTCGGAAGGAAGGTCCTCATACAGAGCGAGCTTCATGGTAGTGAGTAAAGAACCCATTTCTCTCCAAAGCCCGGATTCCATTGCTCGAGTCCTTTATGAAAGGTCCAGCACTTGTTGGAAGAATTTCAGCGTGCGGACGCAGTCCAAACGATTTCACTGATCTTTTCTGTTAGCCAAGGCTTCGTACTCTGTTGCAGTTGAACATGTCACATCTTATAGCTTTTACAGTGTTAAAAAGAGTATTTCCCACGCTTCAAAATGTCGTCAGGTAGACATCCAACGCAAATCGTCATGATGTTTCAAACTATTTGCCCAATTTTCAGAGTACTTCTATTCCTCCATGTTAGGTCACTTTTACTCAAATAAAACTTTTCTCTGTATGTAATTTTACACCGTTCTCTGTTGCCCTTGATACCTCAAATTGTTCTTAAAAAATGGAAACTATACAAATCGTCAAATTTAACCTAAACATATATATATATATATATATATATATATATATATATATATTCAGGGTGACCTGCCCCTCCAAAGTTTGCACAGTTGATTTAATAATCTCAACCATTAAAATTACAATTTTGGGGTTTAATCAAAACATTTTACCATTTTGGGGTTAATCTCAAATCCGAAATTATAGGTTATTTAGCTTAACTTCATAGAAATGCTTTAAATGTTCATTTGATTTACAAATATTTGGAATAACAATCAACTTTTGCCCCCAAACCTCATCATATTTTGATTAATACCTATAGTTATTCAATTAGATTCCCATACGCTTACCCATAGTTATGAATTCAATTTCCCGAAAAATGGAATATAAATACCCAATCAAATGGCTATAGGAAGAAACTGAGTCACTGCTCTTAATGGAGATAACTTTGAAGAAATCTAGAAAATCAAACCTTGATATTAACTGATGAAGCAAAACACTAAATGGCCTCAATAGAACAGCCAAAGAGAAAGGAAAAGAAACAAATGTTGTTGGTGACTTCGAAAAGCACTGATACCACATTTACATACACTATCCATAGTGTAAACAGGTCAAAAGGAATACGAATATTTTTATAATTTTAAGTTGTATTAATTATATTCAATACCCAACTAACAATTAAAAGACTTATTAACAGTTTTTAAAATATTCTCTTAATTCGGAATTAGTCACAAGGTTGGTAGAGGATTTATCGGCTTATTGGACAAATCCTAATGATTTTCTCGCTGTAGCAGCCATAATAAATGCCACAGCTCCTACAGATACACTTAAAATCATATTTACATTCATTAATACCTCTGAGGATGTTGTCACTTTCCTTTGTATGCTTTCAAACAGAAAATTCCTCCTTCAGAATTTAGTATAAGCCAGAGTTTTAACGAATAATTTTAGTTCTCTTATTTTATCTAATTAATACTATTTTATCTTTCCTTCCCTATTTTACTATAAATCTGATTAACTTTATCGTTCTTGAAAGGCAAGTTGGACAAATTTTATATAATTAATGGGTAATATTAAAATAAGGATAACCAATTCAGAACTTCGAGTATTTTAGTCATGGTATAAATAGCCATTTAAACAAGATCAATTTTGATTTCCTATACAATAACGACAATGAAATGGCTCTCAAAATATTTACGAATGTTTGTTTATTCTGCTGATTTCCTTTAGTAAATTTGCTATATTTCGCTCATTTTTGTTTATTACCTTTTTCTACACATTTTTCTATTTCTTCTTCTCAACTGCATATGAATTAACTGGTTATATTGGTATTATTTATCATTTAGATCTTGTGTATTTTACACAATTCTGATCGTCGTCGATTACGGTTTTTACCTATGTTTTGAATATCCTTCCTTTGTTCACTGGTATTATCAACTCTTTTAATTCATTTAAACAGAGTAAATCTCTAATCACATCTAATGCTCCCTATTTTTTTTTCGTTTCCAAAGGATTTTTACTCGGATTTTGTGTAGCTTAGATTAATCAAAATATGATTATAATTAAATATAAATTTTGAAAAGCAGAGATAAATGATTCCAATCACCAATTTAAATTTGGTATTGAGAAACAAAATTTGCCTTTCATAATGAATTGAGTGAATTCATTTAACAGAATCTAAACTACTTAGAAACAAATATAAAAAATGTAAAAAATAGGAAAATGACGTTATTATGACAAATAATATCTTCTGCGATAAAAAATGTTTTTTAAATGAGATAAAACTGGAATTCTTAGGGAACTAACTGGCTACTTTCCTACCTAAGTTTAAATTGTTTAAAAACATAAATTTATATTATCTACTGAATTTACAATCCAAACTCCGATAGCTAAATCACTCTGAGATAATTCAACCTTTTTTCAAAATTACAAATTTAAATAAATGAAACATAATGATACAAATAAAAACATCTCATTTCATTATTATTTAAGGTTACGATGTAATTTTAAACGAAATGAATTAATATTTATGTTGGGCTTCCTTTATTCATTTGATTTATACATTTAAACAAAATGACTGAATATTTACATTCCCTTTCATGTTACAATGCGCTTTTTATTAAAGAAAAAAATAAATTATTTCTAAAAGGTGAAATTTCAGATTTTCATTGAATTCTATGATTATTTTCCTAAAAAACTGTAAAAATGATTATCTACTATAATAAAGGATACCAGTTGCACAAATAAAAACCCCTTGGCTTTTTATCTCCTAACTTAAATTGTTCTTAATATAAATTTTATTAATAAAATAAAAAGCTGGCTACATAGCCATCTTGAGATGCTCATGACATAATTAATAGGCTATTCTTTCCCTATTAGATTCAGGTCTTTGACTGCTTATTATTACGATAAAATTAAAGCAGCTTGTCAATATTATATTAAATTCAATTTGGTTTTCATTTTATATAATTATCCCTATCATATTTGGCCACCGAATTAGGAGCCAATAGAGCTGTATCAAAATTTCTTGGCTCAAAATGTTTTTTATTTTTATTTTCTCTTTCCTAGTATTTTTTTTCAGAACACGTCAGCAAATAAAAATAATCTTAAACTAACCCTTTGTCGTGGCCAAAGCATACTCAACCATGACATACCAATCAAACGGTCTCTCTTTCATTGCTCTTGCTTCTTCCACAGCAAGTGAAGGATAAGAAGAAGGCCGGAGATAAACCGCCTTATTTCGACACTACCTCTTTGAAAATGAGATCGGTACAGGTGATATTAACAGCGTCAGCACTCGTCTCAGCTGGGGTCTATGCTCCGCTTTTTTTTCTAGTAAGATTTCAGAGATTATGTTAATGCTATTTTAAAATTAAAAGTATGTGTAAAACTAGATTTCGTAGCAATAAATGCGATTAACTGAAATTAATTCACTTCACCTACTTCAACTTGAAACACTTAACTATATGCTGTATTTTGTGCCACTTAACACAATTAGAATTACCTTGATCCAATTCTTTTATGCTATGATAATCAGAGAGCTGCTTTCCTCCTACATTCACTACTCAACATGACTTTTTTATGAATGAAGCAATGTGTTATAGCATTTATTAAATTCAGATTTCATTTCTGTAAAGAAGGACTGCAGCATGCCCATCCAGACATAATTATTGTACATATTTTTACACCCTGTTCGAAAGTCATTCTTCTTTCAAATATTTTCTCATATAAACCAATCTGTTCTTTCCCCTTTCTACAAGCCATTGCATAGCAGAGCATGTGTCCTTCTCTTTCACTCTTCTTGCTCGCCAATAACACTGCATAATATTATCAATCACTGTAGCATTGACAACATCCTATCCACCTTAAATACATTTTACCGCCTTATTATTAAATCTATTCATCCTTCCCACCTTCACTTCCCCTAAATTGTTAATTTTCTCTCTTTGCTATATCGCTAGATTCTACTTCAAATCTTTGGTTTCACTGCCATATATTAATGTGGTCTAAGTAGAATGTTACTCAAATCTTTGGCTCATTCACTAAACCTATATTCAAAATTGAGTTTTTCTATTATTCAAAACTTTACATAGTATCGTTTTATACCTTATCCACTCGATAATGGACTCCTTGATCCAGGAAAGTATAAAAAATATTATCCAATCTTAAACACAATTATTTTTTGCATCTCGAAATTTATTTTCAACTACTCAAAATTTTAAACATCATCTATGACATTCTCTGTCACTTACACCAAGCCGTCAGCATACTCTTTTTGAGATACAACCTGTGCATTCCCTCTTTGATCGGCTCCCTTTGTAACGCTTTTAAAGGGCACGTCAGCTGCTCTTCCTTCTCGGTGAGTTGGGGGAGGTCAACATCTTGAATGTGTACTATCCATTGAACTTGTTTCCAATTCATTTCGTTTTACTCTTCCCTGCCAAAGGTGTCAAACGTAAGCACAGATGGCTGTTACAAAACAAGAGAACAAGAGTGTTCTTGTCTTCTAAATGTATACGGCCAGGTGCTGCTCACCAAACTTTCAGACCCACTGCCTGGAACTTTCACAACAACCCAAATAGACAAACTTCTCACACACTCTTGCTCATAAATCTCACGTACTTCTAGTCATTATTATTCATCAGCCAGCCTTCACAACCTTCCATGTATAAATTCAGTTACTGGAGAAAATTTGTCACTTTAAAGCCGGCAACTTCGTACATAAATATTTTTACCCTATTTCACATTTGTTCACACAAATTCATCCCTTTTAGATCCTGGCAGAATGCATTTGTATCGACGTGATTATACGCTATGTCAAGTTACTTAATCCTAGCATACATTTTACAATTCTTATATTTTCAGTACATGGAGAGAGCTGTCTTGCTTATTCCTAAAACATAATTTTAGCGTCTCCTTTGTTTAATCGGACATAAAATATATTCTTTTGTATGTCTTGCATTCAATAATTTCACCATTGCGCTTAGGTATATATATATATATATATATATATATATAAATACAAGCTTCTTGCATTTCTCGTAATCAATTTACCATTCCAATTTCTTAAAAGAAACCCGCAAACAGCAATCCGGCATTATGTTTTATCTTTTAGAATAAAATATTATTCATTTAGCTTCATACTCATTTGTCCCTTCTTCATGATTATAATAGAGTATCCATTGTGATCACTCATTGACAAACATACTGGCGGTACCTTTCTTTTCTGCCTTTTTAATCCTCTCATTCTCCTGTTTTTTTAGTTCGTTCGCTTTCCCCTCTGGTCTTCCCAGTCTCATTCATCTCTCTTCTAACTACGACTTTTTTTACTTCGATTAATCACCATTTTAACAGGTATCTTTGAATTTTAGTTAAATATACATTTATCCGTAGCTTTCTAGCAGAACCACCTACACTATATTACAGTTATAAATACAATTGAGCCTTTTTATAAATGCTTATTCCTTATCCTCGTTTTCCATTTAATACTCTTTCTTTTTCGTCAATCTTTTTTCACATTTTTTAATTGAAAATGAAAATAGGTACTTGCCTCTACATTTTTAAATATTTTTATATGCTTTTCTTACTTTGTAATTTATACATCCTATCTATTAACATATTCAGGACACAACTACATGCTTCGGGGCGCAAACGTACAACATCCATTTTAACTTTATATAACTCTATTGTCTAATCTTATGTTTACAACTCTGTAATTCTATTGCTAACTTTCTTAACCTTGGTGGCTTCATGTATGCCTTTTACGACATTTAAATATACGGAAATCTGGATGTTTTCGCAAGGCCATTTAGATACAAGACAATTAGGTCGCAGACAATTAGGTCCTGGACAATTCGGGACTATTAAAGTTCTGCTCTGAATCATTCCCTATCTAATATAAGTTTTTTCATTTATAACATAAAGTAATATTAACTAGATAACCATCAGCTTGATAGAAATATTGCATTCAGTACTATTTAAGCGATACACTTAGTCCAATTATATTTATTTTATTAACAATGTAACTATTAAGTAGATCACCTTTCAATCATAAAGATAAAATCCCCGCAAATTTCAGATTCTCAATTTTCAGTTACATATTTATCTATAATTTACACTTATGCACTAATATATTATATATGTTAAATGTATCTTAGCTACAAACAAAATTAGCATGATTAACACTATTCTTTATACTTTTTTCGATTGTTATCAATTAATCAACACTCATTTACTCACTAGCTCCTTTGCAACTCTTCTTTTGCAGATCTTAGGAGCGCAGGAGGAGGGCATGGAAGACTCTTCTCTAATTCTCCTTCAAACATTTCTGGGGTTTGCTTACGCCCTTGGTTGCATCGGGGTAGGGATCATTGTCGTGCGACGGAGTTCACAGTGCCTCATTTCCAGACAGTACCTTTGCCAAGGATCCATCTTTGGACTAGGTAAATAATGACAGGTCGCTTTTGTCAGACTTCAAGCATATTAATACTATGAAGCTTATTTTATATTAAAATTGGTGGCCATGATTTTTCTAGTCGTTGAGTTAATAGATTGTAAAACTAAATAAAAATCTAATCTGATCATTTGCTAATTTCACTACAAGCTTATATGATTTTCCATCGTTGTTCACAACTTTCTTACTGACTTTATATTTAGATTTTTTAATCATATTTCTTTTTTCGAATTTGGAGAATAATTCGAAGAAGAAAAATCTTACCTTTTTTTAAATCTACTTTGCTAAAGGGCGTCACGATTTTGAATAATTATGCTGGAATTTATTAACATACACTTTTAGAAATAAATTTCATATATTATGTGTTACTAAATTATTTAATATATTTAATTACTTTAAAAATATCGTCACTCATAATCTATGACCATATCATCATTAAACTCATTAATTTCAAACGCACCTCACATAAGACACATGAGCAATTAATTTTAACTCCTTTAAATTAATCGCTAAGTTAAACAAAGTGTCAGACAATTCATTTTATTTGGCTTTATTTTTAACTCGAATTTTTAATCGAAGAAAAGGAATAACAGATAGGTTTAGAGCGGTTTGATTTAATATAATAATCTTCCCTCTTGATACCTAAAGAGTCAAATATATCGACCTTATATAAGTCATCAACTTATTTCATATTCTGATCAATAGAAGATGTTATAACAAAATGAATCAATGCCTACAGTACTTATAAAAATAGAAGAACCTGGAATTTAAAATAAAACAACTGAAATGCCTCAGGGCTACAGAATCATTCGACTGGAACGTGATGATTGAAAGAATTCATGAGATCATTCCAAATAATGGGTTCTCAACGAACAAAAAAAACATGCTCAAGCATTGTTCTTTTACGACCTGCGACTGAATCTATTGTGGCATGGTTAGAAATAAAGATGCACTGTATTTTAAAGAATATGGTTCCTTTAGCTAAGAAAAATAAGGTTTCTTTTCTAGTTATTTTCCTTAATATATATCTCTATATTTTCTTTTTCAACTTTGAGAGAATTATTATTATTTCATAATAAACTTCACATGAAATTATTAGCAGAAATTGACTAATAATTAAGTTCTTAAAGAAATTCTAGACAAATTTACTCACTTGGTTGCCTTTATTGAATTCAATCTAGATATTTATAAGGACTAAACTCCACTTTCTATCTATCCAACAAACGCATTATTCTTTCAAATTGGAATTGCACTGAATACCGACTAATTCTCACAAGTGTAAGCTATAAGGTTTTTAACTTCAGGTGTTTGTGAGCCTTGAATACTTCTCACCTGAACTCTTAGAAAGAGAAAAGAAATAACTTTTAGAATATATCTCGAAAATGTGGTTTCCAAAATTTTTCTTATTATATTGCCAAACATTAGCACAAAAGTAACATATTATAAATACATTTTTCGCTCTTCCCATTTAAAGAGGCATTTATAAGTAGAGCACGCCCACGCCGACAATTTTAGATTCACCCCCTTTGCGCATCCAAGCCAAATCAAAACAATAATAAGGAAAACGGCCATATAAGCAGTTGAGTTATGTAGTTAGTTTAGCAATGAGCAGCCATCTTCACACTTCATCGGCCACGCATGAGGAAAAATCTTAATCGAAGCTAGGTTATCCCTTTCCAGATGGAAGGACCGATAGCATGGCATTGTATGGATATATTGCTCCTTGTCAATATGGGATGCTGTTTTTCGGAATTTAAAAGCTATCAGGCTTCTCGCCAGTGCTCTTTGCGCCATTGTATGTTCTTGGAATCGCAATTTAATTGTTTTTGACCGTCATCCCAAAAGTGGTCCCAAAAGCGCTTTTAAAAGAGGTCGAGGTACCTTCATTGTAATTTCTTCTGTTATATCTTTGGTCGAGTATTTTCAGAATAAGCGGTCAGTTGACGACGAATGTTGGTTCAATGGGCCAATATTTCAGATAGAATTATTGGCTCTTGGTTGATAGAATCCAGATGATCCATTGATTTTTGCTACTTAATGCTTTTATATGCTCTTCTTGGGCCATTATTTTAGATAGAATTATTGGGTCTTGGTTGATAGAATCCAGATGATCCATTGATTTTTGCTACTTAATGCTTTTATCTGCTCTTCTTGGGCCATTATTTTGGATAGAATTATTGGCTCTTGGTTGATAGAATCTAGATATTCCATTTATTCGGGCGACTCAATGCTTTTCTTTGCTCCTTTTGGTGACATATGGCTGTGTAATACTTTAGTGAGCAAAAATATTCTCACCAAAGCTAACTTTAAAGTTCCATTTGCCAATATCAGTATCTCTTTTTTTTCATCGTCTTCTCTGCCACCTATAGGATCCTCATTGGGAGTTTACGACAAAGCTCAGGCGCGAGAAATAGAAATAGACCCAATACCACCCCCTTTATAAAACGTAAAAACTATGTATTACATTGACATAGGTTTAAGGCCCAATCAGATTCTCTATTGTAATTTCCCTTGATACAAGAAAAGGATCTGGTGGAAATTAATATATGAAAATTGTTCCCATCATGTGGAAAGGTCTACATAATACCATATTGACATCCGGTATCATAGGCCGTCACCAGATTGAAAACACCGTAGCGTAATGCTGTCTAGGAATAATGGCTTTGGGAGATAGTATTTTAGATTACGAACAGAGTATCCGACGTGGAGTGTTACTTGTGGAATTCGCACTGTTCTAAAAAGAGGTGGCCTCCGTTTTACAGGGAAAGGGTAACTTAACATTGACAAATTTCTCCATCAACTTGAACACGTAAGTGTTTGGTGAAATCAAGCAGAAACAACCCGGGGTAGAGTAAGCTTCCACCAAGAGTCTTCGCCAGTAATATGAGTGGAAAAGTCTGAGTAAAAGACCATGCAAAGCTACCCTTAGGATTGAATCATGGTTTATGAGACATAGTCCAGACTGCGGGCTGTTTCAGCTTATGAGGTGACAGCGAAGGTAATTTACTCAATGTAAACATATTGATGGTTTCTCCGCATGTTGATATGAGTCAACTCTGAGGTATTCAGCAACATTCCCACGTGCAATAAATGCTGGTTGAGCAGCTTCCCTGATAGAGAATGTAGAGAAAGCGGTGGCGAAAGACTCCGCCACGGAATTGGGTTCAGAGATCGCGGACTCTTTTTCTAGTAGAGGATGAGAATGACTGGATATGATACAAAGAGCCTCAAGTACTGTTGAGGATGGAATGTAATGGCACGGCTCAATTTTTATTCAAGGATCTCTTAATGTGTCACATGTGATCACAATTGATTTTCTAAGGGAAGAAGCAATGAGTATTTAAGAATGGCCCATAATACATTTTTGCCAAACCACTGCCTTAGTTCAAGAGGGGCTCACTGGTCGTGTAAGTAGACAACAATGAGTCTTGAAACATGGTTTTTGCAACATATGGGAACAAATGCCAAACACACTTGTCTCCTAACAGTGCTTTGGATCAGAGGGGCCTCAATATGTTACACACTGTGTTAACGAAGAGATCAATGGCTGTTCAGTGAGAGCTCAATTTGTTTTCAAGGAAGTTCCAAACACCATGGAGCGTTATCCACAGTACAGCTTGCCATTAAAACACTGCTCTTGTTTAGGTACGATTCAATCAGTATTCACGATGACCCAATGACTGTTGTTTAAGAGATTTGCTTGTTCAGGAAAGAATCAATGGATCAATGTGTATTAATAGGAACCTCATTGAGCAATACAGGAGGGCTCAATAAGCGTTACTGGATTGAAATAGCGAATTATGAGTGATTCCGAATACACACTAAGTAATACTGGATAGTTAAATGGGTGTTACGAGATGAGAGCAGCGATAAGTAAGAAGTATTGGAAGCGTTAATAAGTTTTCATTGATAGTTCAACAGGTATTGTGGGATTATGGGAACACTTAAACTCTCAATAAATTTTACCAGGAGACGCATTTGTTAATGCGAGCGCGTTCAACTGCAGATTTGGATGTTGAAAGGATATTAAGGGGATCGTCTCGGCTCTTAATGTTGATATCGGAGGGCATCAGAAGTAGTACAGGAGAGCTCAATGGTATTACAAGAAAACAAAAGTGCTTTTTGATGGCAAAGAGGTTCTCTGGGAGTTGTGATAAGGTTTCAGTGTTAGGGGATTAGGGAAGGGCTTGATGGGAGTGCAATGGGAGCTCAATTGGTATTGCAGTTCTGATAAGGCGTGCCAAAGATTTGCTATGTAACTGTTGGGAGAACTTTAAAGCTCTCATTGGGTATTCTAAGAGGCTCGATGGATGGTACCTGCCAATGAAACATGACTGAACTTCGCTCCTTACTGTTCATGATGTCTTTATGCACATGTGGACAGGTGACGACTTACTGGTTGTTTAAGTCCAGACGAAACACGGCAGTGAATTAATGCATCACTATTGAAGGACCTGAAAGTGTGTTACGGAAAACAATGGATATTATTTGACCGCTCAAAAGCTGCTCAGGTGGAGCCCAATGGTATCTCAGGGATTTGGTTAAATGGGACAAAAATCCTAGAATCAGTTTAGAAAAAGGAAAGAAGGTAGATGGGAAGAAAAGAGCATGAAAAAAGTCCTACTTCCTCCTAATGTAGATACGGAGGCAGTCCGTCCGCCGCAAGCTGACGAAATTATGCGGTAAAAGAGGAAGAGACGAGTATATTAGTAGGGTCGATTTGGGTTTTGTTTAAGCGCACGAACTGTACATAATATACTATATATTGACAAAGTTTTATTGACAAAAATTTGTAAGGTTATTCTAGGAATAATTCAGTTAATATAGTATATATGTAAGAGGTAAGGAACCTTACCCATTCAGGTGAACTTTTTCGCTGGTCGAACTTTCAATCGCCACTTAATATTGGAAAAGGTGAACGAAATACCATAAAAACAATTTATAACGAATTTGGTCATTATTCCAAATATAATATTTATTCATATATAGTATAACAGGGAGAAACTAAATAACATTAGAACAACTTCTAACTCATCTGCTTTTTTATATAAGAATAAAATATTCATTCATAAATAATAATTGTGCAATTACCTTTTGCAGTATTTTTTATCCTTCCTATGATAATTCAATATCATGTTTCGAATGATAAATACTGTTCGATTGACTTATATGGCAACTGGTACTCGTATTGAATCTTAAGTTTACTAATTGTCATAGATCGTTTATTTCTAATTTTTAAATATCCAGTGAGGTTATAAAAGTGTGGAAGATTTAACGTTTAGATGAACAAAAACTTTAATAATGTCATAGCATTTAGCACGTGGAAATGCAAGTCCCATAATTTTTCTTAACATATATTATCATGCATATTGTGTTGGGTATTTATGTTTTTTATTCACCTTTTCTGGTTGTAAATGCTAAAATATTTAAGTTTTGAAAATATGAAGATTAAGACGAGTTTGGAAGAGGGAATTCTATATTCAGGGAACATTGGCCCAAATTGTACGATTTTCCTTTTCGCCTCTTTTATCAACTGTGAACAGAAATCAGAATTCCATTAATTATGAAAACTGAAATATATGAACTAAATTCTATACTCTTATTTTCACGTTTTTTATTTATAAGTAGTTCTGATTTAGGTTTCAAAAGATTTAGGCAGTTTTCTTACACTAGTTTCCAACTATAAGAAGCTTTGAACAAACAATACGAGCCAGATTTTTTAAAAGACAAACATTCCTATTGCTAAAAAATTTTGTTCTCATTTTGGACATTAAATTTTATTATGAACACAATCGTTTACGTAATGAATTCCTTTTTTTTCCATTGTTTTCAGGGTTGACGATTTTGTCACTCACTGCAGTAAGAGGTTACTATGGCTACGTTCTGTTCATGTGGCTGTATGGTCTTCAGCTTGGCGGTGCTCACTACTCAGTCAAGATGCTTACCTTAGAAAAAGTTCGCGCCAGACAATTCTCAAGAGCGTGGGGTTTCATTCAGGGTGGGACAGCTCTTCCCATTTTATTTGGTATTCCTATAACAGGTTAGAAGTCTTTGGTCTCCTATAATGTTAAGAATGAAGAAATGTTTGAATTTACCAATTAAAATGTCTCTAAGGTGAATTGTTTTGTAATTTAAATAATTGTCATTGGGAAGAGAAGGAAGTTAAACGGAAACAAGCCTATGGCTTTTACTGATATTAATTATATCCTTAAATTTTAAAAGCATCTTTTTTTTAAATAAATTTGATGCAAATATTTGGATCAGATATTGTAGGTAAAATTGAAAGAAACTTTTTGCCTGAACGAGTATGTTAAATTGTTTGGATGAATTAAATCTTTGTAAATAACCAAAAATAATATATTAATCAAGAAAGCTTGTTTGAAATAATTTCCATTTGAAAACCACCGAAATACCCCGTGGTATTAATTATTATCTGTTAATAAATGTGTATTTATTCCAGTTACTAGAGCAAATTTATAGTTACATCGAAGTCTATTATTATAAGGATAGAATCATGTTAATAGGATAGAATACCGATAATAATAAAGTGAAATTATCATTAAATATAAATGTTAGGAATATCATTTATCCCAGCTTACGATTATTATAGTAATATTAAAAAAGTAAATAACCTTAACAATAATATATAAACCTTTGAAATGTTAATATTCTTTAGTGAAAAATTGGTATCTCGGTAAAAATGTGAAAAAAATATTAAAGAATGATAATCTACATTTTAGCTGCGTAAATATTATGTAAAGTTTGATTAAAATCGAGGAGAATGGACAAATAATAAAAGGCAAATGTTTATGGCGAATGAGTATAGATTAATATAATAAATTTGAAATTATAAATAAATATAATCAAGTAAAAGTTATTAAAGTAAATAATCATTAAATTGCTAATCTTTGACTTCTTCCCAACAGGTTATATTAATTCTAGTAGCTCCAAGATGGGATACTTTTTTGCCAGCGCTTTGACTATCATCGGAGGCTCTACTTTATTTCTTTTCAATGTATTTCGAAGGCAAATAAATGCACCACCCGATACCACAGTGTCATTCACCACCGTTGATTCACATTTGCCCCCGGATCGTACTCCATTCCCCGTTCCTATAGAAAATGGGGCCAAGGGTGTAGAAGGCGGGTCAAACTGCATGAATCAGCTTCCCACGACAATTCCTGCTCCTCCAAAACCCATGACATCCATCCATTACAGAGATCCCATCTGTACCTGTGGGCTGGATCCGTGTGCCACCTTTCCTTCGGCTAGACACACGACAATGGCGGATCACCAGAGATGTTCTCCTTCAACTGGATGGGGAAAGAATATCTCCTTTGTCTCTTCTGTTGACATGATTGATCCTAGAGCCACGAATGACATCGTTGGGTGTATGTCGGATGAAGCCTTGTTCGAGAAGTACTACGGTTACATGGCTGACTGTTCAACCACTTGTAGTCATCGTCTCGACAATTACTTTGCATTTAATGACCTAGAGAGGGGGTCTTGTGCGGAAGCCATTAAGCCTTCCCAAGTTCCGAGAAGTTGTGAAAGGTGGCGACAAATGTCGTATAATCAGTGTCAGGGCCGTGTATTTCATAACCCAGTCTCTCGAAGGTTGAAACAGTCGAGTGCAGTGAGTTTTAGTGAGCCTGAAGGATTGGCCCGTCTAGGACAAACTATCCAGGAGGAAAACCTCCCTTATATATGTTCACAACCTTATGGCCATTCTGCCGAATTTCACCTACCCAGATTGCCTAGACCCCCCTGTTTAAGAGATTCTTTCTCCAGACCGAGGCGATCTGTTACTATGGTGGATGAAATTACAACATCAGTTTAAATTTTTTTTTCTATTTTTTCCATCCTTGTACAGATTGGCCCAAAGTTTTACCAGTATTTCCCTAGGAGTGATTGTACAATTGGAGGAAAAAATTTGCGCACTTGTGATAATAATATGGCAAACAAAAGCCATGTTGTGTATTTTAGAAATATTTTATTTACGAAGTATTTTCATGGGTAACCCATGATTTGTAGAATTTCATGTTGATATTATACCAAAGACATAATAACCTGTTTAGTTATACTACGAATAGCTCTACTTTTTTTTACCAATCAGCATTAGATTAGTCAAATATAGATAAGTGATGTAAGAATTATTTCTTAATTCAATAGGGGTGCTTCGTTATTTTGCGCCAGTAATAAATTAGACTATTTTGTTGGAATACACCAAATTTCATATATAATTTAAAGACAGAAAATCGTTTAAGTTTAACATAATTAGTAAATAAAACTGATCCCATTTTTAATTCTTGGTACAAGTCGAAAATATCAGTTTTATTTCTTCCAAATGACATGTAATACAACAACTAAGTTTTACTTTGGTAGTGTCTTTTACTGACTGCTTTAATTTCCAATAAATTCAAAAGAATTAAGAAATTAAAATTTTAATAAAACAAACTTACATGGGTTTTCTATTTTGAAGCAATACTCCTAATATATATGTTAATTTTTCTCAAGATTTGGATGTATGATAAAATAATTAATTAAGGCCATAAAAGTTTTACAGTACGATTAATTTGTTAAAGACCCAGATTATTTCTATTTTCCACCGGTTTTATAATTATATTAGCCAAGACGACATAGCACGTTATAAAAGCTTCATGCATATGTTGTTTTAGTATTTTGTCAGACAGGTCATGCAGCTTTGTCCGACTGTACAGTGATTGTTGTCTAATAGTATTTAGTATTAATCCCAGATGCTGTTATTTACATCTCCATGTGAACAGGCGATAAGGATTTCAACGTAAATTTAACTCAGAATTATCGAAAATATTATGTCTTATTTACTTTCAAATGAAACATTCGTCCTATTAGATAAATCTTACCGAAAACTTTAATGACAATAATGCCGATAATGTTAATAAATATAGCATGCTATAGATATATCTGTCTACAAAACAAATGATTACCTAAATGGCTCAACGAAATTCAGATTTCTTAAATTATGGCGTGTTTTATTTAGTGGGAATAATTATTGAGTCAAATTAAGATTTCCCTAATTGCCAAAGAAATGAGTAAATTTCTAGTAAACTCAACTACTTTAATCTACTTGTGACATAAATTATTAAATAGCTCCAATGAACAAGAAACAACTTACCAATGGAGCCTATTGAATTTAAGGAAAGGCGCCTAATGGAATTTATGGAACAGCTAATTTCCACTAAATGGCAATTCTGGTGTCAAATTCTATATTCAATCATTCAACATGATGTAGACAGAATTCAGAATATTTTCATATCGGGGAAGTACACTACTCATTTTGTGTCTCCCTCAAACTTCATTCTAAATGCGACAAATTAATAGAGAAAATAATTATTTTAACAATTAATTAAACTTATTGCTCTGCCTACATATTCCACAATCTATGAGCGGTTTGGTGAAATCACTTGGTCCACTAATTATTCTAATATGAGGGATCTGCCCTCGGGTGAATTCTCATAATTAGCATATGCGTGCGTTATAAGCAATATGCTATGCATTTTTATTGTATGTTAGGTGATATATTTAAATCTG
This sequence comes from Ceratothoa steindachneri, assembly GCA_963969495.1. NCBI lineage: Eukaryota > Metazoa > Arthropoda > Malacostraca > Isopoda > Cymothoidae > Ceratothoa > Ceratothoa steindachneri. The sequence continues at coordinate 45,793,327 of OZ018331.1, forward strand.
GGAATAAAGTTAGCACTGTATTTTCCCTTCCTGAGAATCCGAAGATGAAACATATTTTCCAATTAGCAGAAGTGTAAGAAAAATTGTGCTGTAGATTTTACTGTGAAACCACATGCATGAGATAGTTTATGATTTTCTTAACATCGCTCATACGAATGCGCAACTGTGATAAATTTTCATGCTCCAAATATCTATATATATATTGTCAGGCACATAGATATTAATATATGTATTTCAGTATAGAAGAATTTAGATGTATGTCATATATGCTTTTAAATGTATTGATTGGGTTCATTTGGCTTGCGCTCTTGGTAACTCATTCCTAAGTACATATGGTTGTATACAAACTACTGAAGAACAAAATTTAAATTTTCTGTTACTTTAATCAAAGGGAACTTGAAAATTCAAAAGATAAATTTAAAAAAGTATAAGTTTTTAAAATATCAATGGAATTGAAGCTAGTCAATGTTTTTAATACGTAATCTAATTTTCCTTCTGACAATGAATATTAAACTATGGAATTTTGCAGATAAAATTTATTCAGTTAAATCTAGATCAAAGAGACCAGCTTAAAACAAAAGCTTCTCAAAAATATTCACATTAAACTGTAATAAGTTTGTGTTCTCTTTTATACTGGCTAATATTATTATATTTATATATATATATATATATATATATATATATATATATATATATATATACTCTTTCACATACAATATTATAAAAATATGCTCCTATAACTATAATAGACAGGATGCTATTAAATGCCTTTAGTATTTACCACAAACTTCTAATTTGTCTACAGAATTTGTAATTAAATATGTTATAAATAAACTAAATAATTACGACATTTTTTTGATGTAAAATAAATAAATAAAATTCTGTCATAAACATATGATAAAGCAATAAGAGTTAATTATTTTGTGTGTCTGAATAATAATGCATAAACGTTCACGTTGATAGGTACTACATGCTAAATAACTAATCTGGAGACATATTAAGCATGTAAGGATGATTCAGTTGTACTCTCTTCTGTGTGTATTGTAAATTCATTGATTTTCATATCAATCCCAATTCAAAACTGTTCTCTTTTAATTTGGAACCAAGTTTATATTTTTGTCTTCCTTATCTACTTTTATTTACCCTATTCTTCTTAAGATCTCAATTTCTTTAGTAAGTTAATAATTTTCCTCGCTCTATTCCGTTCTCATCCTCAGTCTTCATCATTGACATGTAAGCGTAAACTAAAAAGCTGATTTCATATAAACTCTTGCAAATAAAAATTTAGTCGAGTTAAATAATTAACTTTGTTGATTATTGGCGGGAAATGTTGCATCGGAAAAAGAATTTCTCAACGAAATTGCTAAGATAACACGATTTATGTCTAAGCCCTTAGTTAATTTAACTTCTTATGTTTTTACTAATCTGTTTATTATCGGCATAGCTGTATATTTCAACGTACGTAATTACTACAGTAAATACATTTGAACGTATTGATGTTTACCTAAATATAAGACATAATTTTTTTATATAGTCGTTCTTTTACAAAAGTTTCTATCTGAATAAGGTTCATAGGAGATATATTAATCGCAGTAACAATCTTTAAAATGAGGCTGATCACAATTAGCTTTTGGTTTTTCCAATTTAAGGATGGAAATATTATATAGCTAAGATGCAGCTGTTGATAATTTTGTATCCGAAAAAAATAAAAGAAGATAAAATTATTGAATAGATAAGATTTTCAAGATATGGCACAAAGTTTGTAAAGGCGTAAGTCATAAACAGGACACACCATAATAGATGCATTTCAGTGTAAATTCCTCTCAAACAGTATTTTTGAGTACTCTACTTGTGTGAAGGTATATTTATTCAAATTTTTAAAGTATTTTTACTTTGATTGTTTCTTTTTCCGTGCAATTGTGGGAAAATCACACACTTGCTGAAGATCAGTACAAGTGCTATGTTTATGAAGCCTACCACCATATAATGGATACTCAATTTGCAATCGAAACAAAAAGTAACTTACGCTCCAAACTTGTGTAAGGAACGTTTGCCTTAACTTGAACTTCGACTAAACTCACATATCATAGCATCAATTTCTACTTGGGCCGTGTCCATTCAATAAGAAAAGTTTTCCAAAAAAGAAAGATTAGACTGTGCTTTATTGCCACATTTCATCAACTATTCGTCTTGTAGAAAATGGAGAAGAAATACCAGTTCACAGTGTACCAGCATCAATCTGATTTTTGTCAGAAGGAAAGGATAAAAGTTCTATCATGCATGTCAATCAATGCCACAAGATCAAACTTTGAGCCATTTAACTCATCTAAACTCTACCTCTTAATCGGTAAATTAAAAATATTCCCAGGGATGTGAAATAGCGGAATGTCTTGGCAGCTAATGGGGGTGTTTAAATATTCCATGAACATCCAAAGGGATTCCTTACTTTATTCTACATTAAAGGTAATTTTTCAGCTTGAAACATATCATTGGTCTGATACTTCATCTAATTATAGTTCATGATCAATCTGACTTGAGAATCTTCTAGATTTAACCTAAATATGTAATAATTATAACATTATGCTGCATAATGGGAATGTAACGATATGCTATCAATTTCATTGTATTGCTTGCGCAATCCCTATAAATAAAGGTTATGGCAGACTGAAACAAATTATAAGGAGCTGCATATACTGTGTAACTAAGATCATCTCGAATGGATAAATTACTCCCTTTTTTTCCTGAATCTAATAGACGTAAGAGATATTCACAATGACCCGAAAAATGGCCAATTAACTCCCCCTACATATAAAACTGGGTAAATTAAAGAATTCCATAAATTCTATTGGAAAAACCTAAATAAAATTTAAGTACTTCAACGGGAAAATGTGTTTGAATGTGCATTGTATGACAGAGAGGAAAGTAGGAGAAGGCGTCAATTTCGTGAAAAAGAAATTTATTTTCCAAAGTAAGGAGTACAACAACCCAAGATTGTACAAAACCTCAGCAATGCACATAAAAGAATTGCATGCAATGTCAATATTGATCTGAATTTATTTCAATCGAACTGCACATTAATGAGTGAAGAGGAAGGACGAGCTTCATTTAATGCATACAGAGGAGACTTCAAATGGCGTAAAAAAGACATTGAAAAATGGCTGGTCTATAAACTAATGCATGTTAGGTGTTTTCTATAGATACTAATAATATAATTGTACTAATAACTATATATAAATAATTGTGATTATAATTAATTTCGAACAAAACAGGATGCGATTTTTTCAGGATCTGAGTAGCAACTCGTAGAGTTAGTCTTAGTCTTTTCAGTTCCCATTCCTTCCTTTACATTATTTTTTCAGTATCTATTTCGTTTTAAATACATCAATCTGTTGTTTCCTATCTAGTGAGCATAGTCTTCAACTTGTCTACCAAGATTACGAATCTTAGCGCCAAAAAGGCTCTACCGTTCGCCCTCTATCGAGTTATTCTTTAGGGGTAAATAAACTGCACTATCAAAAGCTCCTGGTTACAATAAAATTCTCGTTATGATGAAAGAAGCGAAAAAATGGAAGAGTAGTCAATACGAAAGTTAAGGATAGTTCCGCTTTAAAATGAACATTAGGCCATTGAAAAAGAATCGCTAATTTAGCCTGAGTGTTTCCGATGAGATAACATAGAATTGTCTAACAAAATTTTCAAAAACAAACAAAATTAGCGTCAAATTCGGCTTTCGAAAAAAACTTTTATTCTGGTTACTGAAGTTATTTCCAAGCGTACCAGAGCGCAGATGAATATTTTTTCTTCCTCTGTTGTGTAACCCTTTCTTTGTTCTTGTTCTGATAAAGTTTATTATGTATTTTCTCGTGACAGCGTCGGTAAGCCACTCTAAAGTCTTTGTGGACGAAAAAATAGATTTCTGTCATTCAACAAATCGCTGGATGGTGTAAGAATGCAGCTACTAATCGCCGATTAAATGTACATAGCATAAAAATATAAAACATATGTATATTTTGTAAACATTCGCTACTCATCTATTTGTCTTAAGTAAAATACATATGAAATCGCTTATAAAACGTCAGATTCTGCTAACTCTAGAAAAATTGACGAAACGTGTAATCATCCAAGGAGCAAAAACAAACCAATTATTTATTTCGAAATTATTACGATGAGATTTAAAATATTAACTAAAAAATAACTAAAAATCATCATGTGGCTCGATTTAGCACGCAAAAAAGATTTATTAATATTTTACGAAACACTTAGAAAATAGATAATTTGTTAGTAATAATAAGCGAGAACATTCCTCAAGTACAAAACACAATGACTCGACATAGAAAAATTCATCGAAAAACCTTTAGAGTTATGTTCAAAATGGGCTTAATCTGAGAGATCCTCTACTTTATTTTGGTTTAAAGGCAATTTTTTAATTCGTTTCGAAACTATTATATAAAAATACAATGTTCCCTTTTATTATGAATGTGTATTGAGATAAGAATTGTAGTACATTTTAAGGCGACCATTGTTTTATGTTACATGTATTATTATAATCGCTTTACCTAGTGGTTGTCATCTTTAGGCTTTTAATACTCAGTTGTAGGTGTGAGAAGGAGGATGATTGCTTGTTGTTAAAAAATCTTAGGATTCTAGTCAAAATGAGAAGAGGTATCTTTGTATATAATTGAACAAGTGTAAATATTTAAGTACATATAATTCAATATAGATCATGGTTTTGACTTAATATGTTAAAAAATTTATGTTATATGCATATATATATATATATATATATATATATATATATATATATATATATATATTGCAATTACAGTAGAGAATGAATTACTTCAATATGACTCCTGAAGAAAAGCATTCAGAAGAATAATTTCACCTCTTACCCTTATTTCTTTTATGTAATGGCTGTGTGCCTCAATTTTCTTTAATTTTCCGTGTATGGGGTATCTTTTCTTATTCCATTTAACGCAAAATTGCGTACTCCAGATGAATGAGTATTTTAGAGAAATATTTCCCAAAAAATTAGCATGATAATTTATTCTATATTAAAAATTTAAATAAAAATTATGAAAAATTATACTCTTTACGAATATTTGAATTTTAATTATTTTCATAGCAATCTTCTATGTTATTTTTCTCAAGAATGTCTGACTCTTAATCCCGTTATTATAATGTGAATTAAATTGAGTTGCCAAATAAATGAGCCTTTGTTATAAAGCTAACTTTGAAATCATCATTTCTCTTATAGAATGTTGCTAGATTTCATTTTAGTCATTTATTTTCATGAAAATTTTCATCATTCATAAAATGAAAATGTATTTCTTTCTTTGCTGTTGTTTTTAAATGAAAATTGGAGTTCATATCTTATTAAAACCAAAACCTTAGCTTGAGATAATCATATTAGAGATCTTTGAATGGACGGATTAATTATTGGAACTTATATAATGGGGAAAATTGCATGTCTCTTAACCTGTGATTTTATTTTTATTCTTGTTTATATATAAATTATTTAGAATTAAATAAGAAAACATAGTAATAAACATATTTAGATAACGGATTTCTCTCTCCTCAAGTTTGGTTTTGTGGTTAGAGGAAGTTTAATGCTAATGACGATTCGTACAAACGATAAAGTCTGAGCAGTCGATTGAAATAAAAATGTGTAGATGGCACAGAGGCGAGTATCTTAAACAAAGTCTTTATAGTACTGACACACGTCTTGGGGCACAATTCTCCCCATGGTTTGTCTGTCAAGGTGGGAAACAAAAATCCGTCTAGGGATCCTGAAAGATTTCAAATTCTTAATTTTGAGTTCTCTTATGAAGGAGTATTTTCTCGGGGTTGGAGGCGAAAAATAGTACTTCCCTCTCCCACAGCATTTTGGGAAAGTGAAATATGATACCTCAGGCCTTTTCATAATCGAGCTTTTTTAGTATTGCTCATCTCACTTTTTATTTTTTATATTCTTTCTTTCCCTTATTTAGTCTTTCAATTTTTAACATTGACTTAATTAATTGCAGATTTTTATTATTTCATATTTTCCCCTAGATGACATCTACTTTTAATGCTTCGATTATCAGTTGCTTAAACAACTTCAATTTTTTCAAATAAAGAGAATAATAAAACAAAACAGTAAAAAAACTAGAAAAGAAAGTGAACGATAAAATTGCAGTGGGAAGCATAAATATTTCCGTGAAAATTTAATAATATGTATAATAATGTCAAATCAGATTTGAATGAATTCTATTCTGATGTTAAAATGGATCTTTTTCCCTATTTATATCATCCGCAAAGATACAGATCCCTGGTTTCATTTTTCAATTTTAAGTGTGCTAATCTGGCGTTGGTTAACTAGTGCAGGAAAACCGAAGAAATATGAAATTAAAACAATAGATTTTCACTAAAGTTTAACAACAAAATATATCTAAAAGGTACGAAAAGAAACCTTTGAGGGGTTTTTACTCTTCGCAAAACATTATAAAACCATTATCCGCTTTGCACGAACCATTAGCTAGCACCAGGGAGAAATGTAAGCTATCGAGCTCGTTGCGGTACCGGTAGAGCTAAGAAGCACGAAGCTGCAATGGAAAAAGACGTTTAGGATGACTCAACATAGTACTCCAAGAGAATGTGTATGTTTTGGAGACCGCACAAAATTATTGTAGAAAAAAGAAACGCAAAAAAAAGATATGAGAAAAAGCCTGTGAAAGAAGAAAACCCTGTGAATTTCAGAAGACTGTCTCTCATCTATTTTGCCATGCATTTGGTGTTGTACTATATTCAGAAAGACTGGCCCTTTTATCTCTGAGCGTGTTCACATCAACTCCTACATTTATCAAAACCAATAAACTTCAATCTCTACGTTCTCTAACTTACAAAGGCTATAGCATCAAGGACACTCCAAACCAGATGATTCAGTGATGTTAATGCCTCAAGGGCACTTAGCGCTCCCTATTAGTTGCTTTAGATAACAAAATGTTGTCTAAAACAGGAAGATGCATTATTTCTCATATTGCATTGTTTGTTGCAGCCATTTCTGTTTCAACGACAGGCGGAGCTCCTCAAAGAACATTGCTGGCCCAAATAAAAAGGAGGTGCCTTGCATTGGATATAACACGTTTTCCTTTCATCTGGAACATGTAGGTTTCTGTAAACACCAACATGACTTCAGTGTGACAAGATACCAACTACATGAAACTTTAACTTATACTTAGGATGCTGTAGTCGCTTCTTTAACAGCGTGAGCTCCACTACCTTTAAATATGGCAACATCCATTGGGACTTCTTGACTAGCTCTATGGCGCCACTTTACCACAAACAGTAAATGTATAGCACGATAAGCGTCTCCTGTTAGAATAGGCACCGTGGAGATGGGTTCAGACGAAATAAGTTTTTTATGTCTGGGATTGAAATGAAAACAGAAAGAACAAGCGCATCATTGACTGATTAAGACCAATAGCCAGTGACATCTCACTTGCATCGAGAAGTAAAACATTGAAAGAAATGTGGAAGAAACAGAAATAATTAACTTATTAAAAACGCCTTTTGAATAAGTTAAATATTTCTGTTATTATTTTTCAATTTTGGGCCTTTTCCTTGTACATGGGTGGGGCATTGCTCTTCTGTTTCACATATATATACCACCTTTGTAAAATGTTTTCGATATTCCTTGATAATGTACTGAACAAGTTCAAAACTACTTGGAATCTGCCTTTCTTTGTTAATTTTTTAATTTGACACATAATAGATTGTACTTAAGCTTAATCGAACCTGTGCTGAGGCATATAATGGTCTCTGCAACTCTTTGAATTGGAAGCTAATATTCTATTACATATTATATCTCCGCGGAATTATTGGTTCAATAAATATTTACTCAAATTTCTCAGATTTTCCATTGTCGTATCGACGGGATCTCCATTTCTATAAGCAAAGGGATTGTTTTTGTAAAATTATTAGATTTCTAAGATTTTATATTCAATGCAGATGATCAGCTCCATCGCAGAGACAAATGTTCTGATACATCTCAATTGCGTAATACATTCACTCAAAAATGCTTGGGAAGTTATAAAGCTTTAGAACTTATCCCAATTGGCGAAATATTCTTTCCTATAATCGTTTGTTTCTGCAAACTCAGTTTATCGAATTAAAGCCTGAGAAATATGGGCAAAGATTTTGGATTACCAAAATATTTCAACATTTAAAAAGCACAAAATATGTTTTGATTATAGCTTCATAATACAACTAATAAATATTATTATATTTATTATTTCTAGATATCTTGAAACATTGCAATTAATACTAGTTAGGAGTATAGGAGCCACTTAATCCGAATATGTAAGATCATTCGATAAAGTGAAAATTGAAGTAAAAATAATAATTAAAAATTAGAAGTAATGAAATTTCAGGGAGGGATAATATAAAATTAGACTGAGAATATAAATTTAAATTAAGTAAACCGGAATTAGATCAAATCTATGCAAAAAAGACAACCTCAACCAGTTCATTCAAAACTTTTGATATGAAGATACTTTAGAGCCTACTAGGAAAAATACGTTCACTGAACACCTCTATTCAAAACTAATAATTTACCCCTCAATTTAGGAATAATGATAAACCCTTTGCTTGTTTGAGTTTATAATTATTAGATAACCAAATTTATTTATTTGAAGCATAAAATTGAGATATTAAGAAAATAATAGTTTTTTACTCTTCTATCTAGTGATAATTATTGATAAATAAATCAAAATTTTATGAATTTTATTACTGATTTACCTTACTTGACACGGCCACCCAAATGTAAAAAATGAAGCCTATTTCTGCTTTATAAAAATAAAATTTTAATTTGATTGACTTAGTATTCCTTATTTCTTCAGGATAAACCTAGATAAGTCGGTTTATTACGCCTCCGTTTATTATTGATGAATAGATAAATAGATATGACGTATTTTAGCAAGATTTTATTGTATTTTCACTAAGCTCCTGAATCATGGAACATGTTAAGTAAATTCTATGTAATTATATACATTTGTAAATAATATAAAATCTACTCAAGAATTCCTAGCGTTTATTAAAAATGAGGAGCGAAACTGAATTAGCGATGTAAGTATTTAGGTAATAATAAATAAGATCTTTTTGAGGCGTTTATGCATGAAACCATTATTTCGTATTCTAATTTCTCCTAAAGTATTTTTTGGATGGGTTTACGCTGGAAAACATAATTCTTATTTTAATTTCTCCCGATTTATATTCTTTCAATGAGGAAAACATGTGGCCAATTCTGCGTCCACTGCTCCAACTTTAAAATATATAGTTTAAATTAAATTGTCCAAATATCCGCACTCTCAGGTATTTGTATGCGCGTCATCCATTTAAAATATTACTCGATCCCGGTTGTCTGATAAGAGAAAGAATGTATATGACCAATGCGGCTTCCTATCCATTGCGGCAATAGAGACCAAAAACATGGAAATTGACGCAAAAGTTTTGCCTCAAACATCGATCTATGCAACGACCACGTTTAGCGAATCATGTTGGACACTAAATGGAAGGACCGCAAAATAGGTAATTGTATCCAGACAGTGACGAGCGTTAGAAGACATAATGGAAACAATTGAAAAAGTTAAATGGAAAGAGGTTGTTCACGTGTTTGAAGAACTGACACACGTTTAACAACGCAAATCATGAATTGCTCTCTTCGATGTCATGTAAGAAACTGTGGCCATCAGAAAACAAGGTAACGGGACAACTATGACCAGTTTATTACAAATTGGCATTAAAAAGTTGCGGAATGAAAAGGCGAAAACATGTTGAGGAAGGCTTAGATCCAAATATGGCTGGATGAGGGCTGAGAATAATGATAGTGAAGGTATTACATATGTGATATAAGAGGCACTAATGCCACTACCTAAAATTTTAATAGATGTTTACTCGACGGTAAATTTGATGAAGACTTTAATTGATAAAATTTTCTTTAAATTTTTTTAAAAAAGGAGATAAGATTTATCTCATAAATAACATCCCGCTTAAATGAAATTTAGGGAAACGTTTAGAGTCAATTGTAAAGAGCCAAATTAGTGATCACTTTGGAAAATCAATTTGAATGGAATATAGTCAAAGTACAGACACGGTTAAGTTGCGAGTATTGCACCTAAGAGCTTATAGGAGATATGAGGGAGAAGAAGTTGTGACTGAAAAGAAGAAGCGGATAAAGTGTCCATTGTTCGCACGAGTAAATTTCACTTTGTTCCAAACTAAATGGACTCAGCGTTGAGGGGCGAAAGTTGTTACCTCTAGCCTTTAAAAAGAAATTAATTAAAGTTTGAATTAATTTAATTTAAATATTTTTCATTATTATATTATTACATTTAAAGATTTAACGTCATGTTAACCTTAATACTTATAAAGAAAATGTTACTTATTATTTCCATTAGCGAAATTATAGAATAAAACAACCAATGTTTAACAATTTTGCTTAAAGTAGTTTATACGTTTCCTAATTTTGATTTTGGAAAAATCTCTTCGATTCTATTCACGGGGAGAATATTTTGATCCTTATTTTTTCCGGAGATCACTTGAATTGTTTCCTTTATAATAAACTCGAAACACGTCTCTTTGATTTGCCGTTTCGATTTTTAACCTCTCTTATACTTGTCACATAGTGGGTTTAAAATTAGGTACTATAGCAAGTATTTTTTAAAAATTATAATGCAATCATGGTAGAAACTAACATTTTTTTATTAATGCATAGAAGAAATAAAAACACCACCACAATGGAGAAGAAACCTTTATTTTCCTTATCTGATCAGACCAAGCGAGCGTTAAGTAACATGCTTGGCTAGAGTCTGCGAGAGGCCTCAAATGTTTAAAATATGGCCCTTGTCTCTTACAACTGACTCTGACACGGTAGAAATTTGAATACATTTTTAAATTTGTGATTTATCCTTTGCTCTGAACGGATGCCAATTAACCCCACAACCAATCCTTTACTTTACTTTTAAATTTTAAAAGTTAATACAATTATTGATTTCTAATGGGGAAATATAAGGAATACAAGGTAATTTTCCAGCCTACATACAGTGGTTTGACTCACCCTTACTCTTTAATATGCCGAATCCATGATTAATCTCTCATTGGTGGGTCGTAGATGACAAAGTCATTTTTTTCTAAATTTACCTCTCCAAGGAGTAAAGGGTAGTTATTTTCCATCAAAAAACAAAATATAAGATATTCTACCGTCAAAACAATGGAAACAAATGAGAAAGGAAAGTGGAGAGTGACAAAAAGAGTTAACTTGCGCTAGTTAACTCTTTTACTCACTCCCAGCTTTCTTTACTCTTTTGTTCCATCGGACTAGTTTAGTTAACTAGTCCTCAAAAGGTGCTATTAATAATATCTCTGTGTAAATTCAAGGCCCATCTCTTCTGAACATGAATATATTTCGACCCTTTGCAGTCGCTTTGAATCTCATCAGGTGTATCAGGATTCATTTATTAGAACGAGCCAATATAGCAACAACCACCTATGGTACAACAACCACCTATGGTACAACAGCACCTTATGGTACAACAACCACCTATGGTGCAACACCCTCCGAACATTAACGTACGTTTTCAAATAATGAAATTACAAGCCGCTGTTCTCTTCCTCAACAGGAGGAGCTTAGTTACACAGGCACCCCTGCTGGGTGTGGCCTACGATCTTATTTGCTAATCTTAACCGCCTTTTTTAATCCCATTTATAGACTCTTTATTTTAACAGCTTGAACACCCTTTTCTTCTTCTTCTTCTTCATCTTCATCCTTTCTTCTTCATCTTCATCTCAATCTTCTTCTTCTTCTTCTTCATCTACATCTTCATCTTCATCTTCATCTTCTTCTTCTTCTTCTCCATCTTCTTCTCCATCTTCTTATCCATCTTGTTCTTCTCCGCTTTTAGAATCTGTAATTAAAGATAGAATAGTGAGCCACCTCGAGGCAAATAAGCTGATTAACGATACCCAGCATGGATTTAGGCGTGCGAGATCGTGCTTGACTAACTTGCTCGAATTCTTCCACAAAATGATTTGCGTGTACGATGAAAGCAAAGCTGTAGACGTAATATATTTAGACTTTAAAAAGGCGTTCGACACCGTCCCCCACCAAAGGTTATTAATGAAAGTTAAAGCGATTGGGGTGACTGGTAAGATTTTAAACTGGATTAGAAATTGGCTGAAAGATCGCTCGCAGCGGGTAGTAATAAATGGGGAATGTTCAGATTGGGCCAGCGTTAGTAGTGGGGTACCGCAGGGCTCTGTTTTAGGCCCTTTATTGTTTTTAATTGATATTAACGATTTAGATAAAGGCATACTTAGTCGGATTTCGAAATTTGCGGACGACACGAAGCTGGGTAATCGTGCCTATGTAAGATCGGATGTCGATAAATTGCAGGGGGACCTAAACTCGATTGCCAATTGGGCGGACAAGTGGCAAATGGAATTTAATTTAAGCAAATGCAAGGTAATGCACTTGGGTTGCCATAATTTAAGAGTAGATTATACCATGAAAGGCCAAGTCCTCGACGCGGTTAAATTAGAAAAAGACTTGGGAGTATTAGTCTCAGACGATTTTAAATTCTCGAAGCAATGCGCGGATGCGTGTAAAAAAGTAAATCGCGTTTTGGGTTATATCGCGCGCAATTTCATCTTCAAATCTAAGGATGTAATTTTACCTTTATATAAATCCCTTGTGCGGCCACTTCTCGAATACGCTGTTCAATTTTGGGCTCCATATTTAATGAAAGATATTGCGCAATTAGAAAGAGTGCAGCGTACGGCTACGAAATTAATTCCAGAGCTGAGGAATAGATCATACGAGGAAAGGCTCAGGGCTTTAGATTTGCCATCGCTATAAAGCAGAAGATTACGTGGCCAGCTAATAGAAGTATTTAAAATACTAAAGGGTTTCTCAAACGTTGACTTTCGCAATCTGTTCGAACTGGATCATAGGGGAAATACTCGTCAGCACGGGTTAAAATTAGTGAACAAGCGTTTTAACACTAGTATAGCCCAAAACTATTTTACATTTAAAGTTACTCAAAATTGGAATCGGCTGCCCACCCACGTAGTAGATAGCACTTCGGTTAATATGTTCAAAAATCGTCTCGACGTGCATTTGAATAGTTTAAATATAACGTAGTTGAGCACTGTGAATTTAAACGTCCTTGCAGAGAGAGAGAGAGTTTGGAGCGGAGGTTTAAGGATATGAAATTATGATGACTAAAAATGATGCCGGCGATTCTCTGCATGTGTAGCTTAGATGTCCCATTTCTTTTCCGCCTATCCTATAAGTAGTCTCTATCCCTAAATTAGCTTTTCACCACTAGCAGTCGAGTGGCTGCGGAAGATGAGAAGAAAAACTTTCTATCTCCCCCGACCCCTAGTTTGATTAGTTAAAATTGCACGATAATGTACACATGTAGATAAGTGTGTACAGTAGATAGTATTAAAAAAAAAAGAAAAAAAAAAGCATGTTAGAGATACACTCGTAGATAAGGGTGTATCGTAGTTTTTGATTTAGTGTAGCGGACTAGCCTCGAGCGGAGCTTAGGGTCTTTGCTGGTCCTAGATTCTGTAGTTCTGTAGTTCTTCCTCTTTTTCACTACTTCATGTCCAAAATTTTAAATGAGCATTTTACGAGCGTGTTTACTGTGGAAGATTCTTCCGAATTGGAATCGTTAATTGGGGAAGTTCTTAGTGCTGATAATTGCATATCCGATGTAACTATAAATGACGAGGAAATCCTTAAATTTATTAAGCTAATGAAAAAGTCGAAATCTCCGGGCCCCGATAGGGTATATCCAATTCATTTAAAGGAGCTTCAAAATGAACTCGTTAAGCCATTGCGTGAAATTTTCAATCGCTCATTAGAGGATGGCGTAGTTCCGTTGGATTTCAAGCGAGCAAACGTTACACCTATATTTAAGAAGGGGAATAGATTTGAAGCAACGAATTTTCGGCCTATTAGTCTAACTTCGTTAGTTGGGAAGCTTTTAGAATCTGTAATTAAAGATAGAATAGTGAGCCACCTCGAGGCAAATAAGCTGATTAACGATACCCAACATGATTTAGGCGTGCGAGATCGTGCTTGACTAACTTGCTCGAATTCTTCCACAAAATGATTTGCGTGTACGATGAAAGCAAAGCTGTAGACGTAATATATTTAGACTTTAGAAAGGCGTTCGACACCGTCCCCCACCAAAGGTTATTAATGAAAGTTAAAGCGATTGGGGTGACTGGTAAGATTTTAAACTGGATTAGAAATTGGCTGAAAGATCGCTCGCAGCGGGTGGTAATAAATGGGGAATGTTCAGATTGGGCCAGCGTTAGTAGTGGGGTACCGCAGGGCTCTGTTTTAGGCCCTTTATTGTTTTTAATTTATATTAACGATTTAGATAAAGGCATACTTAGACGGATTTCGAAATTTGCGGACGACACGAAGCTGGGCAATCGTGCCTATGTAAGATCGGATGTCGATAAATTGCAGGGGGACCTAAACTCGATTGCCAATTGGGCGGACAAGTGGCAAATGGAATTTAATTTAAGCAAATGCAAGGTAATGCACTTGGGTTGCCATAATTTAAGAGTAGAATATACCATGAAAGGCCAAGTCCTCGACGCGGTTAAATTAGAAAAAGACTTGGGAGTATTAGTCTCAGACGATTTTAAATTCTCGAAGCAATGCGCGGATGCGTGTAAAAAAGCAAATCGCGTTTTGGGTTATATCGCGCGTAATTTCACCTTCAAATCTAAGGATGTAATTTTACCTTTATATAAATCCCTTGTGCGGCCACTTCTCGAATACGCTGTTCAATTTTGGGCTCCATATTTAATGAAAGATATCGCGCAATTAGAAAGAGTGCAGCGTAGGGCTACGAAATTAATTATAGAGCTGAGGAATAGATCATACGAGGAAAGGCTCAGGGCTTCAGATTTGCCATCGCTAGAACGCAGAAGATTACGTGGCCAGCTAATAGAAGTATTTAAAATACTAAAGGGTTTCTCAAACGTTGACTTTCGCAATCTGTTCGAACTGGATCATAGGGGAAATACTCGTCAGCACGGGTTAAAATTAGTGAACAAGCGTTTTAACACTAGTATAGCCCAAAACTATTTTACATTTAAAGTTACTCAAAATTGGAATCGGCTGCCCACCCACGTAGTAGATAGCACTTCGGTTAATATGTTCAAAAATCGTCTCAACGTGCATTTGAATAGTTTAAATATAACGTAGTTGAGCACTGTGAATTTAAACGTCCTTGCAGAGAGAGAGTTTGGAGCGGAGGTTTAAGGATATGAAATTATGATGACTAAAAATGATGCCGGCGATTCTCTGCATGTGTAGCTTAGATGTCCCATTTCTTTTCCGCCTATCCTATAAGTAGTCTCTATCCCTAAATTAGCTTTTCACCACTAGCAGTCGAGTGGCTGCGGAAGATGAGAAGAAAAACTTTCTATCTCCCCCGACCCCTAGTTTGATTAGTTAAAATTGCACGATAATGTACACATGTAGATAAGTGTGTACAGTAGATAGTAGTAAAAAAAAAAAAAAATAGCATGTTAGAGATACACTCGTAGATAAGGGTGTATCGTAGTTTTTGATTTAGTGTAGCGGACTAGCCTCGAGCGGACCTTAGGGTCTTTGCTGGTCCTAGATTCTGTAGTTCTGTAGTTCTGTAGTTCTTCTTCGGTCTGTGTACTACTGCCTATCATGATTCTTTTTTCTTTTCTCCATCTAAATTTGCTATAATAATTTCCATGCCAAAACTTTAATAAATTTTCTGAACTTCTCCATTTGTAATTCTTTTAGTTTTAATTCACTCACAAAAATTCGATACTTATATTTATTTCTGAACTTTACCATTTTATTTTTTTTTATATTATAAAGGAATTATTATAAAAATCTTTGATAAACAAATTAAATCTACTTAGGTGACAACCGAACTAAAAGAAAAAATCTTATTCAAACCTTCAAAAAATCTCGTTCTTAAAATATAGGGTTATGGATTATAAAGCAAGGCTTTTTGTCAATGGATTAGTTATATCAAAGGGCGCCGTATTTCGTGAGTGGGAAAAGATTAAGAGATAACAAAAATTGGGCTGATACCCTCGAAAAATCATAAGATATGCCAATGACAATTTTGAGGGCACAATGGCACGTAACTTCAAGTTACCGCACGCTTTCAAAGATCTTCTTTGCCCTCTAGATTTACGAGCTTATCTCATCCCAGCTTTGTAGTCCATGTGATAACAATAATAATTTAGGCAGAGTGACACTGATAACAATTCTCTACTGCTAATCCACATATTTAACTATAGCCTTCAACATTGCTCCTCTTGTCTCATAAAGTTGAGGATGTCCTTGATACAGTATATTCTCTCGGTATATTAATGCATCTCTAAGGAGTATCAATCACGGTTAATTAAATAGGTAATTTAAGAATAGAGGAAAACTGGGTTTACAGATTACCATTAATTGTGATGGATTGGAGAGACGATTACTCAGGTCCAGACGGGGTGGTTTGGGTGGCGTTAACACGAGTTCTCGGGGAGAGGGGGGATAAGACGACGGGTTCGGGGCTGCTGGCTGCAGTTCCGGATAGTTCACTCCTAACTGGATGTGACACTAACAAATAGTAACTTCCAGTAACTATTTGGATGTTCCTTTTCTTACTCAAGTTATGTTGAGCAACAGAGCGTATTCTTCTAGTCACAGACTCTGCGGGGCAGGATTTACTTCTAGGAACAATTTTGAGACAGCAACCAGGTTGACTCAAGGGTGCGTTGGTAGTCGATACGTTACGGCAACGACTCTCGTTCAACCCTGAGGATTACGCGAGTAGATTTGGGACACTGCTGCTGAGAGGTAAATGGCGATATTATTTATACCGAGGATTGTGGGAAATCGAGAGAGATATTTCATTCACGACAATTCGCTTATCGCAGCGCCTTCTGGACCATCTCCATAAAGAATGCAAATAAGATTTAACTTTCCTTGTGAGATAGGCGTTCTTTTCGTCTGACTTACTGTCGCCAGTTGGGGGAAGGGTGGGGGGAGAGAGAGAGGAGACGAAGGTCAATTCAAACGACAAATTTCTTTCGTTCCCACGATTGTCTGGTGGCATGTGAGTATATACGTTCCATACCCTCACAAATAGTAACGACGATATGTGGAGAGAAGGTTAAAATTAATTAATAGGAATTAAGATTCCGATGGATGAAATTTTCTAAATATGTTTCAATATAATTTTTATTGGAAGAATAAGTTATATATACTTATTATAAATAATTGGGGCTCTAGAAAATTTCTATAATCATTTAAAAACAAATTAAAGGAGCCTTATGTTGACGATTCAAATCTGTTGTAGGAAGGTGATCAAGAATGCGATAGGAAAAATATGTAAAAAACTGTGAAAGGTTATGTAAATTTTATGGGATTATGACAAGCCTATTTTTAGTAAAAAGTGCAATTTCTATCATAACAAATCAGATTTGCTTTCTAAAATTTATTTATTTCCTTTCGATTTCTTGAAATAACCTTTTGTCCTCTTATAATTAGATTATTATTTTTATTACTCAAATTAGGATCTTTTTGTGTTGCATTTTACATTTTTAAAAGTATGGAATTGTATATTTTGATTCGTATTGGAATTATTCTATTTATGCAAGAATTCAGTTAATTTCTTCTTTACTCTCTACCAGCACATATCATTTGAAGGCAATTTTACAAATAAAAAAGTATGCATAAATATTTTATTATGGACAGCGAGATTTAACGAAGGAGAAAAATACTTTTTAATACATCAAATACTTTCATAAATACTTTCAATAAAGATAACTTATTTATATTATATTTAGAATCGTAATTTTTGAAAATTTATTTCGTTTTTTAACTTGTTAATGAGTTAGTTCAACGAAATATTAGTCTACATTAATTTATTGAGATTTATGGTGTAGGAGAATCGTCACCCACCCGTTCTCTCTCAGTGAGACGCGAGATGTTAACCGCAAGAACATCCGGCCAGGCAACTCGGGTCAAGAGCGTAACCAAAGCACCGCGCCACTCGTCGCTATGAAAGGCCTAAAGGTTAAAATGCAAGATCTCTTCGACGAGAGGGATATTCAATGTCACCTCAAGTAAGACATTGGAGAAGCGTTTCTCCCAAGTTCGAAGGCTAACGAGGAGCCAATGTAAGACTTGGTGATAAAAACCGTTTGAAATAAGAACCCCTTTGGTCCGTCCCCAAGCCTCCACCCCTCTTACCCCTTCCCCAGTGGGGTGACAAGGTTAAAATAGGAAACACTGAGGAAGAATACGTCAGTCTCTAGCTGACCAAGTCCCCGGATTAAGATCGGGCTACCAAGACTGGATAGGTAAAATACGTCAGTCTCCAGGTGACGAAGTCATCGGATTAAGACCCGAGGCTACCAAGACTGAATAGGTCGAATACGTCAGTCTCCAGGTTACGAAGTTCCCTGATTAATATCGGGCTACCGAGACTGGACAGGTAGAATACTTGAGTCGTCAGACTACGAAGTTCCCATGCTAGAGAGGCAGGGCTACCTTAAGGGGTTAAGAAGCAGCTCATCCTTGAGCTAGTATCTGGTTATCAAACCGAACGTTATGTTAACTTGTTCAAGTTCAACTTACTCTCGTCAGAGAGACTCTTTATATACTGGGGCATCTTAAACACCAGGGGTATTCCTCGTTTTTGAGGAATTAAGAAAGGAAGAAGGAAAAGGCTCCCCCTCGAGACCGTTAATTGGTAGCCACGCCAAACTCATAAGTTAACTTGGGTGAGGAACCAAGTTCAACTTATTGTCGTCAGAGAAACTCCCCTGCGTTATACTCGCCCTTAAGGAAGGCTGGAACTAAGAAGAAGCTCATCCTCAAGCTAGTTCCTGGTTACCAAGCCGACCTTTAAGTTAACATATTCAAGTTTCACTAATTCTCGTCAGAGAAAACTTCCCCTTATCGATCCTCGCCCTTGAAAAAGACCCTCCCCGAGATCAGTCCTCGCCCATGAGGAATTAAGTAACGAAGGAGAAAAGCTCCCTCTCGAGCTCGTTACTCGGTGGTCACACCGAACTCCAATTTAACTTAGTTTAAGAACCAAGTTCGACTCACTCTCGCCAGATAGACCACGCCTACCTTGGTGCCGCCTTAAGCACCGTGATTGTTTTCGTCCTTCAAGAACCCCCACTGAATACCGTGTGTACCACCATCTGCTACCCTCGCCAAAAATACCTCGTGATCTCGACTGCCTCATCTGGCCGGTCAGCCCGCGTCGTGGAGCAAATAACATTCCTGAGGTATTTAAATTCCAGTAGAGTCTATAAGCCTAAATATTGTATATTAAAGTGCGTATCGAATTTAGGAAATTTTAGAGGGTCAAACTAATTGAATTATTTATTGTGTATTTTAATATTAGGAGTATTTCTGTGGTTAATGGTTAATTTTTGTGTAGTAAATTTTTAAAGTAAAAATATAAGTTATTTGGGGAATTCTTGTGCGTTTTTCTATATCCTTACGTGTTTCTAACGTCTCTTCTTTAATATAACAATATTAGCACTCTTAGCACTCTTAGAACAAAGCCTACTTCATCAAAGAAGTATATTACGACCACCAAGAATACCACTACAACAGCGGTTTCTATGTAGAAAGATGAAAAAGGGGCATTCTCCTACATAAAAGTGGTATCAGGTGTGGAGTGATCAGAAAAGGACCATTCTGCGACATATGGAATTATATTATACTAAAATTTTAATATACAATCGCAAGTTGTCAAATAAAGAGGGGAAATGGTCGAAATATGCCTAATATTTGGGTATATAAAGTCATATAATTTAATATTTCTTTCCACTGCTTCATAAATATATTGTTTATCTCCCTTTTGCACTCTTGCAGGTGTGGAAGAAACAGAATGTCAAAGTGACTCAATGTTGGATAAAGGCTGGCCTACATATTTCTGGAGTTCTTTGTTTCCAATAGGTAATTCAGTTTTCTAAGTGTGATACTAGTCTTTGTAGTATTTCTAATTTATAATTAAATTCATTTTCCCTATTATTTACCTTCATTTAAATTTAAATTTATTTCGCACTGTACAAAATTACTATTACTAGTAATTGAAGGATTCCCTTCTAAATTTTTATGGGATACTCTTAGAACTACCTAGACATCCCCAATTCTCCTACTCTGTACATTTCATGATATTTGTCTTGTGATACTATTTTGAAGCAGAAGAAATATGAAAGAAGGTGTAGTACACCCTTTAGGGATGTTCTCCGTCGCATTACTGGGGCTCAATGATCTTCCATCTCCTCCACCCTCGCTTCTTTTTACACCGCCATTTTGAAGTTTTGCCACCCCGTTCGAACCCAATTAATCCTCGGTGATAAAAAAGGAAATAAAAATATACTATTCTAAGTTATTACTGGGAAAAACTTGATTCTTTCTAACTCAAACTTATAACTCCAATTTCTTCTATCCATCAAGGAATAAACTTCTAATGTTGATTTTTTATTTCTAGCTCTCTACTATCATTTACTTTCACTTTTATTCTCTCACTCCTTAAAAAATCTTTGAGACCCTCCCTTTTCATTTCCTGTGGAAGCACTGATTTAAAAAATACTGCTGTTCCCCTAATATTTAAAAACATAGCCTAAAGAGAGATAAGCCATGGAATCTACCGCACAAATCTTTACCTCTTCTTCTTTACTAAATTCAATGAAAGGCTAAAATTAGGGATAATTCGATATTTAAAGTTCTTGACTAAATAATGATATCTTCCATTCTTGATTCAAGGCAAGAAACAACATTCAATTAGCTCATATCCCTCTAACTGACCGCTCGTCTCCTGCTATTATTACTTCTGTCTTCCGTTATACTTTAAAATTTACATGATACATAATTAAATCAAACCAGGAAACAAATGTTTGTATATGTCTATCATCTTTTATTTTTCCATAAATTATTACGATCTAGCTTCAAATGTATTAGTCACTTTAAATCAGATATTGTACTAATCATTAACTAAGTCAAATGGTAATTATATGTGCAACCAGGCCGCCTATACCCTTGGATCAAATAACTATCAAAATGATGTTCAGACTAGGCTTATCTAAGTAAAGAGCAAGAAAGAGAAACTAAAGTCTAAGTGGAAATGGATTAGTAACAAAGCGGAAATCTTCGAATATGAGATTCCTTAAAATGGAAGTAGGAATGATGGAACATGTAGATATGGAAATGAAGCAAAGATTAAAATCAATAAAAACAGATAGGAATAATGTGCAAGGCAGCAAGGATTAGTTAATAAATAAAGGATAAATAGAATAATTCAGAGATATAAATAATTTATTCAGAGTGAAAGCCCCTTTTACAGAAAAATCGTGATAATCAAAGAAGTGATATAATAATTGATTTAGATCTTCAAACAGAGAGCACTTTGAGCATCGAGCATCAGCCGATTCTGTCCCAAAATTGCATAAATCTGCCACAAAATATAACACAAGTAATATTAAAATTTTTCAATGCTCGCAATAACTTTATCAGAGAAAAATTTAGAAAGAGTAGTGGGGTTGCTGGGGGAAGAGGTTGGGGAAATGGGGCTAAGCGAGGAAAAACAAGAGAGGAGACTAAATATAGTCCGAGGGTCATTCTTGCTCTCAGACAAAAGTTTGCGGTAATGAGCCTTGCGCGCTGATTTTTATTTGGAAGAATAAGTCGAAGTAGCAAGGCGATACGGAGGTCGAGTCCTGCCCACGGGAGCGTGCTTTACGAAGGGCTTGTTTATGAGCACGTAAGTACCTTCTTGAACGAAGGAGTCAATGGTGAACCAAGGGGTGCGGTGATGGCGGTTTGAAGGAGGAATGATAAGGGGGGCGTACGCGTCAAGGCGGGCGAGTAATAATTGGTGCAGAGAGGAGTTAGGTGGTAGGGAATATAGAATTTAAAATTGACCAAGAAGTGGTCGGAAGTCGTATTAGAAAGGTCAGAAGAATGCAGGTGCTTTTGCGTTAATGGCTAACAATCTTCCAGATGTAACCCGCAGCATGGTTGCCGAAGCTCCAACGGACAAACCTTTATGAATCAATGGAGGAAATATACTTATAGTAAAACAAATTGACGCCTAATGAAATTTATATGACAGTGGAGTTCATGAAAATACTAGAAATCCTATGTAAATAGTAAACACTTTCATTATGCCATAGAATCAATATTAACAGGTAAACAATTTAAACTACCAAAATTTGCAAATTAATGTAGCAGAGCATTTGCAAAGAATATGAATTACTATAAAAATATTAAGCTTTGAATTGAAAAGATTTGTTTTTTAAGAGATTGTTTCTTTGTTAATGTTATTTGCATATCCCCAAAAGGGAAAATATAGATATATTTTAAATAAAAGCTCCTAGCAGCTCCTATCCCCAATATAGGTGCCAAAAAAATGCCAAAGTGCCTATGATAAAAAAAAATGGATTTGTTGCTAATGATAGTAAATATATTTCCTGTCACATTGAAGAACTCATTTTCATCTCAACTTTTGCTATTTTCCGTTTCTCCGTTTTCTTCCCATTCTCTCTCTCTCACAATTTTTGGTGTGAAATATTGTTATGAATCCCCTTAAAAATGATAAACCGAACAATGGTGCAGACGTAGAAAACTGCTGAAAGGGTAGAAAATGTATTGAACATATGCGATGTGCGAGTTAAAATAAGCGAAATCAACGAAAGATGCATTACTAATCCGATTATATGACCTCGAACGCAAAAAAAGGAATACAGGCTGAGAAGAAAAAGAGAAATGGAATCGATTTTCGATAAAACTGCCACAATCTCTGATTTTCAAAATGAAAAGTCAGGCAGCGCGAAGATACTATGAAACTAAACATGAGGCTGATTGTAAGAGGTAGCTTCCCGGCTAGTTCGGATAAAAGAAAATGACGTTAACCCCGTGTTTTACCATAAGTCCTAACTTAATCTCATTGTGTATATCTCAAAATATATAATATATTTAAATATATTTTCATATATATCTTTTCTTTTAACTCCTAGGACCAAAAACTCGCCCCTAAAGACTACTCTATCTAGAACAGAAACTTTGATTCCAGACAACTAGGTTCTACAAAGCATGTTTAAAAATTTTAAAGGCAGCTTGAATTAGGTTTGTTTGCTAAAATTTCTTAAAACCTTTCTCATAATTTTGCTCAAATTTATTTTAAATATTCAATTCCTTTACATACAATCTTATTCTCGCTCTAATTATTTTCTATTTATGTATTAGAGTGAAAACAAATTTGGAGAAAGTGTAATTTTATGAAATGACAAGAGACAAGGAGAAGATAGCGTATGATAGGTGTTGTTAAAATCTCAAAGAATTAATAAGTTGAAGAGAAAAGGGAAAAGGCCATGTTAAGAAATCCATTCAACTCATCAAAGTATCTTTGCGAAGATAAAAATCGTAAGGTAAGAATTAAGTTTCAAAATCTGGTTCCAAGTAGAGAAGTAGAACTCTGAAAATACTTGCATAATACATAGATGAATACCTAATGGGACACAGCAGCTCCCAAATTTTATTTCTTTCGTCTAATCATATTTTTGCTAAGCGAAAAATTGCAAGATTCTTAAATGAGGAAATTTTACAAAGAAAGTTAACCACAGGGAAAGTTGGTCAAAGTTAAAAGTTTTTTTTGTAATTCTACTGATGAGTACTTTATTTGGATTGGATTATTCTGATCCTATGAAATATATCATATCCTGACTGCGAAAGAGATCAGTTAATGATAATCGGTTAAAACTTATTTCAAAATTATAAATACAATAAATTATTTTTCTCTATTTTTATATACTATCTTGCCACTTACGGCCTTGAAAAAGTATCTATACATTTTAATAAATTATATAGGGATACAAACTTTTATAAAACTACGAGTAACAATGGCAGACATAATAATCTAGATATCTGCCCATGGATTGAAAGTAGGATAGTAAATTAATGTGATATCTTATAATAGCAGGTGTAATTATTAACACTGCCCATTTATAGAAATATGAATAAAGAGCCCAATGTTTAAGGAGACCAAAAATCTTAAAGCCTATTTATTGAAAACAACGTATCATATAAAATTACGGAATGAGTATATTTTAACATAAAAAATCGATCGGAGAAAAGTTTTGTATTTGAAATAGGTTTATTATTAAACGACAGGGTTTTTACTGAAAAGTGTCTTAAAATTGAAATTTATGAAATGACCCGTGATCCAGATTGAGAGTATAAATAAGTTAATAAGCTGTTCCTCTATTGTAATAAAAATAAAAACGTCCTAACAAAGAGATCTTATTTGTGATTAGCTAAACATGTAGTAAATCTTATTAGGGACTGAATAGAACTCAGAAAAAGTTTTAATGGGACAGTAAGAAACGAGAGATAGTAGAGAACTAACTAGTCATAGTAAAAATTGAATTATAAACTAGAGAAAAATTGGCTTATGTCGAAAAAAGCCGAAAGATTCGACAGTACAAAGGCATAAAATTTCCAATGGTTAGCATTCGATGCGAGCAAAACCTTCATTAGGTGTAATTTCAAAGAAGGCTTTTTTCAGGGAAACCACGAACAGAATTTGGGAGAAAAATTAAAATTTCCTTTGTTACTAATTCTTTAAGTATAAGTCCTAATTCTTGTTGGATATTTTATCACTGAAAGTGATCAAAAGAAGAGGAATGATTTACAGCTCTATTTTTTTTCCAAATTATTTTTTTAAATCTTCTTCCATTGCATTCATTGAGTCATTTCCATTTGAATTGAGTAGTAGCCGTTGGTTTGATAGGTATGCGCTTGGTTTTATGAGAAAAATGGATTACTTTCGTTTAGGACGTAGTCTTAAAAGATAAAGTTAGAAGATTCCTTCTTCTATCGGTATTTTATATATATATATATATATATATATATATGAAATATGAATCTAACTAACCGCAAGAAACAGAGAACGGGAATATATTCTTCGAAATTTTTGTTTTTTGCCGTTTGTTGGATTCATTTTCATCATTCTTTTGCGCTTATTAAAGATTTATAAAATATATATATATATATATATATATATATATATATATATATATATATATATATATATATATATACACCATTCAGAAAAATCAATACACAGTACACACCTAGTAATCCTTGCTCAATCAAGTCAGTCCACTCTGATATATGCAAGACAACATTACAAACACACCATGCACCAGATGCAACCAAAGTCCAGAAAACTTCTCACACCTACACATAGACTGCCCAATCATCACACCAGCTCGCACTGCACAAATCAACTCCTCTCCTAGAGAACTGTTGATCCAACCTGTGATCGTGGTTTCCTTTCTAGATGCCACCCCCTTGTAAGAGAGAGGTAGGGACTCCGGAAATTAAATTATGTGTATAGCCTGAATTGGAGTCCTTACCATGTACCAGCCTTATCCCAACAGTTGGATATTGGTTGCAGGTCGCAAGATTGGTTACCTCTGGTGTCAGCCACCAGTTTAGTACCTTAATTAAATGCAGCATTGTAATCCTCGTACTCAGATACTGTTGTCTATTAGTGACATTTGCCAATGGATATTTAATAACATGGTCATAAAATGAGAGAGAGGCATTCGTAACTAGTTTGTGTGTAGTACTAATCTTTTACTATAGATTAATCGTAATTAAACTGATAAAATTTTGGATATAATTAAAATTAATAATCACCTTGTTTATATGAAAAATAGCTGAAGTTGCAGGGAAAGACCTATTCCTATAATTTTAAGTTTTAGGATCACAGGGAAGGCCTTTCCAACAAAATGGACTGTTTAAAAAACGTTATATTTTGTTATTTGTACCAATAATATAAAAAGAGGAGTTTAAAAGTTTTATATTTGCATTAACATTTGTCATTTCCAGTAATTGAACCTTCTTCTCTGCACAACTCGAGATTGTGTTGGGAGATTTAGTTCCCGTCTTTAAAGTCCGAAGTCGTTTAGTCGATTAATGAAGCAGCCACAAATTTCTGCTTCTCCAAACATTACTTACTTAATGAAACTCTTAATGAACGGGATATGATCCAGTTATTATCTATCCTTTTACTTAATATAAACTCAATTATGTTTTAGTATATATTATGATATTATAAGAAATTATGACATGAAATTATGACCCATGGGGTAAGTTAAAGAATTACTAATAATCAAAGAGTCTAAGATCGCTCCCCTAGATATTTAAAGAAATATGGAAAAGGGCAGAAATAAGAGGGGAAGTAAAATTAGAATGAAGAGAGAATAAGAATAATAAATTATTTTAGCAGCAGGATTTTGGAAAGTTACTTCTTAACCTCATATTTACTGATTCTATTGCTATACATTTAGGGTTTGGACAAAATAATGGAATCACCATGCCCAATATCAATTTTATTAGACAATATCAACCTATTCTCCCTTTTACAATTATAAGAGTGTTCTTAGGTCGATGAATATAATTATGTAAGTTTTGGACGATATGTATGGGATTTTTTAACTATTCCTAAATCAGTACTCATTCAAGCTCTTTCAGAGTGATGGCAAGAGAAACGGTCGCTTAAATTTAGTTACAAAAACGCAGAGATTTTTTATTATGTAAAAATCAGTTATTGATATTAAACTTCCAAGTGTTCCACATCACTGAAGTTTAATTCGTCTTAGTTTCAAAAAAGGAGTTGTAATGCGTGGATTATCCTCTTGGAGAAGTGCGTTCCTTTGTTATTTATTCAAGTCGAGGATGTTTGTACAAAGTATAAAATGTTTACAATGCATATACAGAGAGATGTCAGAATTGAATAATGTTAAATAATGAAATAACTTTATTTGTTAATATTATAAATGAAATACGTTATGCACAATGAGAGTATATTAATGTTAATTTGTGGACTTTCATAGTGGCTTTTAGAGCTGCAACTCATTTAGGCATGGATTTTATCATTTTTACCCATTCAGAAACTTTAAACCGTGGGTTGTTCTCAATGGACCTTAGAACAACAAAAAAACATCTTTTATAAAACCAAGAAGTTCCAAAATTGCACTATAATTTTGATAAGGGAGCAATGAGTGAGTACAAGATCTTAACAATTCAATTTTATGAGTTTCCACCCCAGGAGTGATCATCAATCATTACCTTTTGAAAATCTAATTTTACTCTATTAATATTAAAT
Organism: Ceratothoa steindachneri; assembly: GCA_963969495.1. Taxonomy (NCBI): domain Eukaryota; kingdom Metazoa; phylum Arthropoda; class Malacostraca; order Isopoda; family Cymothoidae; genus Ceratothoa; species Ceratothoa steindachneri. The sequence goes on from OZ018331.1 coordinate 45,820,575, forward strand.
CAAATACTGATCATACGAATGGACAAAATTAGAATAAAATGATTATAATGTAAATTTCACTTCTCTTAGTCTTTGTATATAAGATTTATATAATATTTGGATTCTTATTTGGGTCAAACTTTAGCGAAAAATCGTGTTTGAAATATCATCTGTTTCTCTTATTTTGTCCAAACCCTTTGTTTAATGTAGCGTTTTACACGGCATTCCCAAAGGAGTTATTGCAAGTTTTGGTTATCTTTAAAGAAAATAAATTTTGCGTTTTTTCAGTGTTTACTCTTTTGTTTACTAGCAAAAACAATTTATTCTATCAGTCGATCTTTCAATTAGCTCTAATATTAAGTTAGAATTTATGTTACTAAACTCGTTTAGTATTTAAAAGAGCTCAATGGCGTGTCTCAATCTGACTTCAAGGAAGATTTGGTTTTAATTATCCATTCCGTTTCGAAATCGTTGTAGGATGTGCTCCAAATTATAGAGACAAGATTTGCACCGCATATTTGAAATGAATTCATACGAGCGATTTAATGAAGAATATCTGCCCTATGTAAGACACAAAGGCATTGTTTTTAAAACTGTATGTCATTCGAAAATAAGACACTAAAATATTTTACCGTTTACTGTGTTTAAAATTTATCTACCAATATTGTTATCTTTTCTATGCTTATTATTATTATATGTATTACACAACGATTAATTTGATTTGCATCTTACAAACATGTGATCATTTGACTACTTAATTCTTCTTTGTGCAAGATCTTGTGCAACATTTTTATATATTAAAATATGAAGGTTTTGAGAACAGATCTCTGTACAACTCCACTGGTTACGGATGTCCACGATGCACTATTTCCATTGACAACAACTGTGCCTACGGTTTCCATTGCAGTTTTTTTTATCGAGACTAGAAAAAGGGAACCTATTCCTTGCGATTTTAACTTTATTCATATTCTTTTATGTAAAACGGTGTCAAAAGCTTTTTAAGCTCGAGAGAAACCCTATGTCTTTTTAGTGTTCAAATGTCATGTTTTATTTCGGGAAAAGAATCAAGCAAATGATCACATCTTAATTTCATAGTCTTGAATATTATGGCATAGTATAACAGCATATTATTGCATAGTAGTGCTTATCATACTCGCAGTATAGCATTGTATAACATGACATAGTATATTATAGCATAACATAGTATAATATAGCAAAGCATAGCAAAACATAGTAGAGTAAAGTATAATATAGTATAGTATATGTGGTATAGTATCTCTTAGCGTAGTATAGCCTAGCATATCATATCTTAGTATACCATAGTATTGTCTAGAATAGTATAACATTTTATTGCATAGCCTAGTATAGTCTCGAATAGTAACTTGGCAAATCCTATCGTACCGAAGGATAGCCTACCATAGTACCACCTCACCTAGCATAATAAAGCCTAGCATAGTATAGACTAGCCTAGATTTCCTAGCATAGTAATTCCTACCTATCCTAGCCTAGCATACTATATCATAGCATAGAATAGTGTTGCATAACAGAGTAGATTATATCATAGCATAGCCTACCATATTATAGCCTAGCCTAGCATCAGTTTGCCTAGTCTAGCCTAGCCTAGCTTAGTATAACCAAGTCTAGCCTATGATTCCTTATATTAGTAGAAATTACCATACCATACTCTAGTGTAGCTAGCCTAGTATAGCCTAGCCTTACATAGTATAGCTTAGCCTAGAATAATCTAGCCTAGCCTAGCAGAGAATATATAGATATGCCCTATCTTAGCCTAGAAACCATAGTAAAGGCTAGCCTAACATAGCATAGTACAGCCTAGTATATATAGGATAGCAAATCTCACCGTATCATAGCTTATCCTACTATAGCCTAGCCTAGAATAGTATAGTATAGCATAGCCTAACCTAGTTTAGTTTAGAATAGCCTAACCTTTCCTCGTATAGCATAGGCTAGCCTTGCCTTGCAAAGCCTAGCATAGTATAGCCTATAGCGGATAGCCTACCTTACCCTAAGCTAGCTTAGCATAGTATAGTATAAGCACAGTATAACCTAGACTATCCTAGTATATACTAGTCTAGCATAGTATAGGCTAGCCTAGCATAGTATATCCTATCATATTCTACTTGTACATCTTGGCATAGCACACCCAACCATAGTCTAGCCTAGCTTAGCATGGTACACTATAATCTAGACTAGTCTAGCGTAGTATAGACCAGAATAGCCTTGCATAGCATAGCATACCCTTGTATATCCTAGTCTATTATATCATAGCATAGAATGACCTAGAATAGCCTAGTATACCCTAGCTTAGTATAGACTTGCATATATAACCAAGCATTGTTGTATATTAGAATAACCTAGATTAGTATCGTATACCAGAGCCTATCACAGTGTATCCTAGCCTAGCCTAGCCTAGCTTATCAAAATATAGTCCAGTCTGCCTAGCAGAGTATAACCAAACCTAGCTTAGCGCAGCCTGCAATTGAATATTAAAACCTAGCTTAGCTTACCCTAGTCTAGTATAGCCTACCTTAACCTTTTCACTGGAGCCTCGCCTAGTATATTCTATCATATACCTGTCTAGTTAGCATATTCTAGCATAGTACATCATAGCCTACCTTACCCTACCCTAGCCTAGATATCATAGTATTGCCTAGCCTAGACTGGACTATTAGAGCATAGACTAGACTTGCATAACATAGCCTAGCCTTGTATAGTGTAGCAGAGCTTATTATATCATAGCCTAACCTACCATACCGTGGCGTAGCTTAGCCTAGCCTAGCTTAGCCTAGACTGGCCTAGTTTAACCTAACCTAGCATTAAATATCCTAGACATGTATAGCCTATAGTATACTATTATACCGTAGCTAAGCATAGCTTATTATTGTCTAGCCTAACTTACTATATGCTAACCTAGCATAGCATATTTTACCATAAATTAGAATAGTATATCTTACCTTTGTACATTATATCTTAGCATAGCTTAGCATAGTATAGCCTAGCTTATAATAGCCTAGCATAGCATAGTCTATTCTATGCTTGCCTGGCGGAGTATAGCATATTATAGCCTAGTCTAGTCTAGCAGAGTATCGGCCGAAAGGTTATGATGTTATTGCTAAAACAAAATAATTCCAAGGCTAACACTTGAGAGGGGTTTGGCAATTATATCATTCGAAAGAGAATGTAAAACAACATAAGGGTTTCAAATTTCATTAGGAATCGGCCGAATAGTTACAATGTTATTACAAAAACAATAAAAGCAAAAGGGGATCGACCGAATGACCGACCGACATAGTGATATGTAGAGTCGATCGCGCCTTTTCTCGCGCTGGAATAAAAAATAGGTTATAATTGACACTTTTATTCCAGAATTATTGCTTTATGTCCCCCAAATTATTTAGCTTATAAACATATTCCATTTATGTTATAAAACACATATACACAACTCTTTTATTGAACATTGAAGGAAATGCATAAAAATAAAATTATTCCACATGACATCATTGGGCAGTGTTTATGCGAACATGTAAAAACCTACAAAATAAAATCATTTATCAAAATAACAAAGAAAACTTAGTAACCACATTTCATAAAAATACAAGTTAATTATTTTTTCATTAATTTTAATAAAATAATATACACACAATTTATTTTAGCAGGCATAGTGAGATGTTGACTTGATAGACTTCATATGTGCGAAAGCTTTGATGCTTTAAATCAATCAGTCAGCACAGGTAAACGATCAAACCCATCCAAACGAACATCATCGACTGGCCTTGTTGCTCTGAGTCATTCTGCCTTTACACTGACTTTACTCTCATTTGATGGCCTACCTTTTTGACTTGTTGTACTTTACCAGCATTAGTTAGTGAGAGCTTGTCCTCTAATGTGTTTTTTAGGAGGAATCTGAAGACTACATGAATGAAAATTAATTATTTTATTTTTTTATGTAACTATACGTTATGATCGGTTATTGAGACTGGCCATGTAGTCCCCCTCAGGGGCCGAGACTGCCCTTTCAGACTATTACTGACTTCGGTATGATCGATTTTGGTAATCTCCTTTGCCACTCTTATGTACATTCTCATATAAAACATTGATACCCCCCCCCCCCCTCCTATTTTACTTCATTCTCTAACATAGGTCCGGTATGATGATGATCTATGTGCCACCTAGTCTATTAAACACATTGTTTTTAACGCAAAAGAACAAACAAATTTCTAAAAATCGTACACGATAAGGGCAATGTTGAGTTAGACAAAGGCAAGTTTTGATCATTGACGTGAGGAGCATGAGAAGCAAGAATATTGGAGAAATGGAATTTGCATAAAATATATACTAACAACTTTTATTTGTGTCATAATCATCTTTAATTTTATTAAGAAAATCACCAGAATGAGTAATGAGGGAATCAAAAACACTGCTAATTAATTTGGATCAAATGTTCGCATACTACTATGATAGTTTGCACGTGTAGAGTCTAAATGTAAGGGAGAGAGATGGGTTGTAGACTTTCCATCCCTAATTTGATCACAAAGTCCTTCGACAATATTTTTAAGAGAAGTAGTGAAAGATTTAGTTTTGTTAGCAATGGATCATCATTAAGTTATGCATATGTATTCCTGTCATTTAGCAAGTCATTCAATTTAGCTCTATACTGGTCATGTCCATATTGACTATTTTATTTCATTTATCAGTCTATGTAAGCACATTATCCTTGTTTTATTTAAACCGTTTAAAGCCCTGGATAAATGAAACGGAATAGACACAAAATTATCAAGGGCATTTAGTGCACGAAGTAATATTAGCTCTATTTCTATTGATTTCAATCGACAAGAAATTTTAAACACTGAGTTAATCATTGAATTTTCATGAAAAGAACCAAGACCAATCTTTAGATCATGTGCTAACTGAAATTGCGAGATTCACGACCTCTTTGTTCGGATTAGATGAATGGTACCACGGACTATTTAGAATTAAACGAGTTAGTTTCATTTTGTGGTAATTTCGGGTTTTAGTCGTACGTTGTCCGGAATGATTTAGCTTGTTTGCAAAATATGTTGGAGTTCAGTTTGTGAAGACTTGTTCCTTTTACTACGAAGAGTTTCTTGTTGAATGAGGAAAGGATTATTACATTCCCATTTACATATTTAAATTCAGAAATGTAATAATAATTTTCCTTGGAAATGTAAAATTTGTTGTTGAAAAGAGGGACTTCGGTATAATTCTATCAAGCAGGTAAGTTAATTCAAAGTCTGCATAAGAGAGTTGCCATGGGTCCAAAATCAATTTATTGGGAAACCAAGTTATGACGTATTACGCTCTTCGCTCGCCATATTTAAACAAGGTCAACAGCTATACGTCACCGGCTCTCAATTATTCTGACTTATGACCTTATGACCTTCAAACACTCATTGAAAAGTAAAATGGCCACCACCCGACTAACCGACAGACGGATTAACATATTATATTATAGAGTCGAGTGTGTACACGACTAAAAAAGATAGAAGAGAGGTTGCCCTATTGTGCATAGCGTATTTGTCTTCCTTACAACTCGTAGGAAATCTACTGCTTTCATCCCTTCACATTCTATTTCATATTTTACATAGTATATAATACAGCCATGTTCTTTATTAGAAGATATTTGAAGGGAACGGATTAGTTTATATTGTATTTTCGTATTGAAAGGCCACTTCAAAGTTGTTGACCCAAGCTACCCTTTTAAAATTGATTAATTGAGTGGGTTATGGTAATTTTATGTTATTTTCATTAAGTGGTTAATAATTAAGGTTCTCTATTAATGAATTAACTATTAACACTTTAAAATTCTAATTGCAATTCATATAGATGAAGCTCTAGTTTAGAAATGCAATATTTAACGTTGAATATAACTATAGGAATGAATTAAGCACCACCACGTCCAAAAGTTGTCGGACACGCGGAATTTTTCTTATTCCTTGGTCAGATCTATGAAGAGATCTGTATAGGTTGTATACATGTGTCCAATAGATCTGGAAAACAAAATAAATTACTCGATTCATTATAAATTTTAGGAAATAGATATCTAAAATAACGATGGAATTATAATTTATGAAATGCTGGTAATATTATACGGTATGTTACAGTCAATTTTTTTTTTATATATAGCACATCATATTTGTTGATTAATATGGAATTCTATGTCGACAGGATCTGAAAAGGATATGATAAAAGCGTGGAAAAACGAAGTATGATACTTACATAGCAGGAGGATGATTACGTGACTGTATGTAGGAGCCTGGCGCCTCTCTCAGTCGCCACAGGCGCTTAATGCATTCGAAAGTGATCTCAACAGTACCTATGCCGCCGAAAAACACCAGTCAAGCACTAATCCATTTAGGTTGAGTGATAGGTAGCTCTTTCGAGAGTTCTATGAAGCTCTCCTGCCGGTAGCACCTCCGTATTTTTACCCAGGACGCCCCTCTGGAGGGTACCTCCTTTGACTTTTTTCTTCAGGCCTCTACTCCTAAGGCTTCTACAGCACCAGGAGTGTTTTATTCGGTCTGTTTCAAGCACAAAAAGTGTCACGCTGGATCTTTGCCAGTTTATTCGGATGGGTCAGAGTTCAAGGAGGAGCTGAATTTCCAACCCATATCTACTTGGTTTGAAGTTAGCGGGGCGCTGCCTTTGTGTTCACGTTCGAGCCGATTGCAATACACCGCTCGGTAAGGGATAAAGCACTATCGTGCCGGGTTCGGAGAGCGGATTGTGATCTACATAAAACGCTTCATAAAGCGCCTAGAGCGTTGACGGAGCATGCGAATCTCCACACGCTCTTGTTCGCGGTATCCGAGACGCCACGGTTGCCGCAAACCAGGTGGATGTCTAGTTTATATTTTACTGGGTTCTTGCAGATGTGAGAGGTGCAAGGAATGAGCGTATTGATGAAGGCGCCAAAGTTTCCGCGAGGTATGGACGACAAGACCACTGTTTGGCATTTTTTAACACCGACCCCAAGGTAGGAATCAAGGCACTTCTCCTCCTATTTGCTTGAGAAAGAAGAAGGAAGACGACCGAGGAGATTTTAAAGTTGCCTTTCATTGGGCGCGACTCTTCCCATGGACTTACCTCCACTAGCGTAGCAAGGGTCATGTAGAGGAATTGATCCTCTCCCTCCTCTCTCCGTTGAGACACGGGACGTTGACCGCAAAACATCCGGGCCGTGTAGGCACCTTGGGTCAACCTCGTAACCATATGAAAACTAGAACGGTTAAAACTGCAAGATCTCCCCTATGAAAGGGTATTCCACTTCACCTCAAGTACGAACTTGGAGACGCGGCCCATCCACAAGCCATCCCCACTCCTTCCCATACCACAGTGCGGTGACGAGGTATAAATACCAAACACTTGGGAAACACGAGGGAGATTCGGGTAGGCATCAAGGCGACGAAGTTCCTATTTTATCCTCGAATCGCTACGTTCTGTGCATTTCTTGAGGCGCAGCACAAAGTTGTCCATGACGTCCTTACAAACCGACCGAGTTATGCTTCTGATCTCGTGCCTGGTGGCTTTCTTGAGTTGCGTAATGGTCCTTGATCTCGCTGTTAACACTCTGTCTTTAAGGTAGCCTCAAAGAAAGAAATCTTGTGGGGTAAAGTCTAGGCTGTGAGTTGCCTACTCAAAAACAGTTTTGAGACTGATCACACGGCTACCAAAGTTCTCATTCAGCTGATCTCGAGACAAGTTTGAGGTTTGGGAGCTTGCTCCATCTTGCTGGAACCATAACCTCCCCATAAGCGAGGGGACCAGGGTCTATAACTCCATCTTGAAGGTTTTGAGGACCTCAACCTCCTGCTTGTTGGTGACTGTCACTGTAATGCTAGACTCCTCGAAGAAGAATGGTCCGATGATGCCTTTGGCTGAAGTTTCAGTCCATACCATGCACTTAGGGGAGTGTAGGGGCTTGTTAGTTACCTAATTTGGTCTGGATGTCCCCCAGAAAACATTTGGATTCGAGTTTACCTTTCCTCCAAGATGGAATTAAGCTTCATCTGAGGTACAAAAGAAGTTAAGGAAAGTCGGTGTCTCCTGAATCTTCTCCAGTATCTTAACTGCAATAGCCTTTCTACTGTTACTTGTCTGAGGCTGTAAGGGTCAGCTTCGTCTGTATTCTGTATGGGTTGGCCTTTACATCCATTACTAGCACTCTCCTGCAAGTCTAACGGGATATACTGAGGGACTGACTTCGCTTGCGCGTTTTCGACTCTGCTGAACTGACTCACTCACTCCCTCGAATAGCTCAGCTGTACGCTGACTGGGACATCCGGAATGGTTGTACGGTTTTCACTGGCTTCATTGAAGTTCTCCACTGTCACATTTTTCTCGAAGTAGTCTACACAGTTCTGAATTCTGCTCTTGGAGGGGGCTTTTTCACATTCGAACTGATGCACGAAAGTGTCCTGCACTTTATTTAACGAGAGTGTCTCGTAGTAATGTTTGACGCAGTATATTCTTTGCTGGAGCTCCCATTGAGGTATATTTGTGTTCTCTCGCGTTCAGTCTGTCATGTATTGCAAAGTAACGGTGATTAGTGAATGAATGAAGGATATATCACAAAAAGTTTGGATTTATCGAACCTGATTCTGTGGCTTAAGATTATATGGAGAATGATGTGCAACGCTAAAGAGTTGATTTTTCCGCCAATATTCACTACGGTGTATGGAGATACGTTGTGATAGTGAGCGTTCCGTTTGTCCGACATTAAAAACTGGACAGGCACTGCATGGCATATATTACATACCTCTGGCTAATTATGGAACGGAGGGCGTTGCTTATGACGAAGAAATAGTTAAAGAGTATAAGGCTAAAGAAGCGTAATCTAGGAGGGGTTTCCAAAGTCTTTGATGCTTTTAAATTCACGAGAAAATAGTAGAAAAATGAATAGGTAAGTGTAGGATTTGTGAGAAAATGTTGACCTTGCTTTCAAGCGTCAGGATTCAACAAACCAGTGGGAATAGTGAGGAAGGAAAAACAAATTGGTGATGGGATTCCATTCAATATGAAGAAAGGAAGATCACAAGTGATAGATTAGTCATAGTAATAGAAGGTTTGAAGATATGATTTCTGGTGTCGGTTTACGATAGATTGTGAAGGATGGGCCGCCAGAGGTCCTTACCACTTTGACGTTGAGTAATGGGAGAACATTATCAGGGTCCTTCCAATGGTAAAATGGATAGTCGTTTACAAGGAGCTGAGGAATGCGGTGAGAAGACAGGGTCTACATAGCGGAGCAATAGTAAGTTAAGGGTTCGCTATAAATATCTGGAGGGTTTTGAGTTTCATTTTTCTTTATAAAATGATTACACAAAATTGATGAAAGGTGGTTGCCCGTATCCAGATAGAGTTTTGTTGGAAAAATTGATTATTTACGGGGAGGAAAAATTCGAGATGTCTAAATCGACCAGTTGAATAATGATTTTTCTTCATACTTATATTTTTTTCTCTCATTTTTAAAATAGCGGCTGAAAAATAAGATCCAACCCAATATCCCGTTTATGTTATTATTCGTGTCTTGATGATGGAAGGCAGTCACATCAGAATCTTGTCTCCTATTTAAAAAATTATATAATTAGACAAAAAATCCGAAAATTGCCTTTTTCTTTACACTATAAAATACAAAACAAGGTAGTTTTAATATTATTCGGTATATTTTTTATGATTAATTTTAATAAAACGTAACCTATCCGATCCAATTTCGTATAATAGTGTATATTCATTCCAAAACAGAGGAGAAACATTGGCATAAAATAATTTTGAATTTTTTTTTTACTTTTTTTCCAACTTTTTTCTTAAGGAAACACAAACATTAAAATACTATCACATTGATGCATTGCGTGTGTAAAGAGCTAAAAACAGAATAGAGAAATAAACATAAAAGAATAATAGTCTTTAATGGACCATTATTGAAATGGACACCTTAATCGGCTATGTTTATCGGTATTTACTGAATCGGAAATGAATAAAGGAAAGAAACGCGTCGATTTCCTGTATTATGTTCTTTGGTGCTAACATATTCTGCGATTACCAGAGGACCAAATCAGCAAATTTGACAGACATTTCTCTAAATACTGCGGCAAGAATCATCTGTCCCTTTCGCTCTAGTGTATATTTTTTGTCGTGTCTCGAATTTCCAAGTCATATTTAACTCAATATTTCTAAATTGAAGCAATATTTATTAGGTGTAATATTCTAGAAGTAGAAAGGATATTTGAAGAAATAAAATTATATCAACATCAATAATAATAATAATAATAATAATAATAATAATAACTTTTAGGAGAGAGAGATACAAAAATGCATGAAGGAAATATTTAATAAGTAGTTTTGCCTCCCCATTATGCTCAGGTGAATCTTGTCTGCGATGTGAAAATCGCTCCTATGATCTGCTTGAATCACAATTTTCTTTCGCGAGATTAAAATTTGAAAGAAAATCAATTAAAATCACCCAAAACAGATATCACTTTACCTAGTAATTCCGAGTAGAAATAAATTCTCTCCTTTCCCAATTGTCAGGGAAACTTATGTGTTTAAATAAAACATTAGCCACTTGCACCTGCGTACGGATTATTTGTGTTTGGAAACCTTCTGAGATAAGCAAGGTTAGTTCGTCTAATTTATATTTCATCCAAAATCTTACATGGAATTTTATATACAACTATATTTTATAGGAAGGAGGCATATTTATGATTGTTTTTTTTCTAACAACATTTTGGAATTTCAAAGATACTTTAAGATTAGAAGTTTTCAAATGACTAGCACTAAGTTTGAGGGAGCGGGAGCAATTAAAAGGACTTAAGATGTAATTAAAATAAAATTTCTACTAACCTTCTAAGCGAATCCAATAACTTATAACATTAATGGTACGTTGGGTTACAACTACAAATATTGCTACACTTGATAATTAATACTAAAGAGGAGATCTGCTACACCTGCCAAGTATTTGTTGTGGACTTCAGTCTGAAGAATAAATATCTCATGTATTGTGGAGTCTTAAAATTCCCCAGCATTTTTTTGATGTTCAAACCCTAAAAGTGGTCGAAGAACGAATCTCTCAAATCAGGTCCATTAAAACGAGACTCAAAAGGCAAGCAGCTTCTGCCATAGGACAATCCCCTCACTATCTTAGCGAGATATGGCCAACTTACATGGTTTTAGGATACCACCGTAATAACTTTCACCTGAAGTTAAACTTTAAGATACTCGGATTGCTAGAAGAAGCATGTTTAAAAAAATGTTATAAATTGAACAAGACCACAATGGACATCGATGACTACGCTGTTTTGGCAAGTTATGTCACATACACAAGAAAAGCAGTCCCAAAGACATATTTTATTGTGTTGTCGTCAGGCCGGCCTTTGGGCGACACGGAGACATTGACAAACGTGATCTGAAGAGAATCCACATCCATGTGCATGCATGGAGGGGGGGGGGGGGAGATCAGCTAGGAATCGCTGCTTGTGGTGATGAACTATTGTTACTGTCCTTGTGAGGGATCCCCACGTGGAATCTCTTATTCAAACGGACCTTCCCTGTGCTGCAGACGGCCCCGTTAGGCCTTAATCGGTAAGCCTACCCCCTCCCCCCTTTCAGAGGCAGGTGCCTCAAACCGTGTCCCCCACGATTCACCTTTACGCGGACTAGAATAGCCTCTGCAAGAAGATTCGAGGTCATTCGAGAGTAGAGCTGTTTCAAGCTAACCCCCTTCGGGGAGAGCCTCGAACATAAATAGTGTTCGACTCCCATGAGGAGACAAAGAGTTGAAAAGTCTCGCCCAGACCCTGGAAGATTCTCCATAATTCTGAGTCAAGTGCTAGCAACAAATCAAAGTGACAGCTGGAATATTTTGTGTATTTGGAATTAGCCCCAGCCAGGAGGTAATTCCACTGAACGATCGCCCTCGAGTGATTTCCACGACTTCTCTCATCAACTCCTGTCGAAGTTCTTCTTATTTCTGGTAGCCGAAATACTCTCCCCTCGACTGGAAGGTACCTCCCCCCTCCCTTGTTTTTGGAGAAACCTCATCACCCCAACCTCCCGCTCAGAAGTTCCGAGTGGCCTCACCTCACGTGCGGAAGACATCCGTAAGCCAACCCTTCTCCCCCCTTTCAGTAACTCAATTAAGTTATTTCCTCCCCCATTTGAATAGTCTCCTCCTGTAATACCTTAAGTTCTAACTTCATAGTCTCATTTATAACTACAATTCAACCTTTCATTTACTGATGTGATTTTGCCCGTTAATTCTCTAAGGTAATTTTAGCCACCAATTCTCTCATTATTTTTGTGTAAATAAAATTATATTTTTGTAATGCCTCTTTAAAAAATCTTGAGCTTTGACATTGTCCATAATTTACCTGACCTCGTTGCACTCTCATGCTATTCAGCCCGTCTAAACTTGTGGCTTTCCCTCCCTTTTGTTGGTCAGCTTTCAAGTTATTGGTCCCTCCCTAATAGATATAATATGGTATTGATATAATGTAATGTCATACCACGACATATATGTATATATATATATATATATATATATATATATATATATATATATACATATTATATAAATCTGGTGTAAAGTGTGTTGGGGTTTTTACGAACCCGTGTCATTTTAATTTCGATATTAGAAGTTCCCTTGTTATTCACGTAATTTTTGTATTGTACTGGCATAAGGCAAGTTTAAGTTATTTGAAGAGCAGTGGAACATAATCTATTTAGATTTTGTGTTGGACCCCAGGTAATTAATTGTTTTTTTAGGGTGTTCGAATTTGGGATACTCTCCTGGTTATTAATCCAAAAGAGTTAAGGTCTTTGGTGTCCTAATTCCGGTAGGACTATTTTAATTTGTTTTTACGCTTAAAAATAGCAGAGGTAGGTAGCTGTATGAATTTCTTGTGATCAAGGCCTTCACGAATATTTAAGTATTCGTTTCGCGTGTGTAGTGTCCTAGCTCGTTCGCGTATCAGTGTTCCCTCAGTTAACTGCGTAAAACGTCATCCTTCCAAAAATTCAAGAGTCAGGGTGAAATGTTAGGTCGTTCGGGCAAAGACCTGATAAATTACGTACAGGAAGAAGAGAGGAACAAACGGGCAGAGCGAAGGGAAGAGGAACTAAGAAAAATGGAGATGGAGAAAAACAAAAGGGAGATGGAAGAACGTGAACAACTTAGGCAGCATGAGCTGGAAATGAGCCGAAATCAAATGGATTCTCAGTACATCGGTTCCTGGGCTGAAATTTCCAAAACTCCTTCAGTCCACCTTCCCGTTTTTAATAAAAGAGAGGACTTTGGGTCATTTTTTACCAATTTTGAGAAAATCTTTTAGATCAATAGATGGGATCTCGAAAATGATGGAGTCGCTCGCTTACTTCCCATCCTAAATGCCATGTTAAGGAATATCTTCGTATCCCTTCTCCCGGAAGCAACTTTTGACTATTCCACGTTAAAGTCCGAATTGCTAGCTGCTGTTCATATGAATAGCGAATTCTACCACTCCCGATTCCGCCAGGAAAGGATCCGCCCTGACCAAACATTTCGACAACACGGGTACATCCTCCAAAGACACCTTCAATGTTGGCTGGACGCGTGCAAAATTCCCCAGGTCTATGAGTCCCTTCTGGACTTCTTCTTTAGGGATCAGTTTTTGGCTGCCGTGGCTCCCGAGATTCGCACCTTCATTAAGGATAAACGTTGCGCCACTTTCAAAGAGTGCTTGGAAGAGGCCGATGTTTACGCGGGTAGTCACGATTTATACTCTAAGGGTGTTAAAAAGGCTCCCCAATCACCCCCCCAAAACTTAATTTGATGGCCCTAAGACCCCCCCTAAATTGGTTCCAATATTTACCAAAGTTCCTAGTCCCTCAAAGCCAAGAAACTTCCATCCATCGGAACACCGAGACGTTAAGCCCCTAGTTTCTTCTACCCTGGTTGTGCCGTACCAAAAGAACCCGATCGTCTGCTACACCTGCAGAGTTACCGGCTATTACCACATGAACTGTCCTCAAAACTCCCGATTCGCAAACTCTCAGTCCCACCAATTGCACAAAATCTGGGCCACCCCTGATCCTCCTCCGCCGCCTCAGAAGACTCCCGAACCTCACTCGCCCGCCAAAGACCGTGTCCATCAGGTAAACTTTCTCTTTAACACGAACAACCCTGGTGGTTTGAAGTTCGAGAACGGAACTGTGAATGGTCGCCGAGTATCCACCCTCTTCTGTGACACCGGGTGCACCTGTATTATAGTGTCTGAGGACCTACTCATCCCTGTTGGGCCACAAGAAATTTGCGGTGGTCCACAACTGCCTTGGCCAGGCCAGTCGTTTCCCAGTAATTCGTTGTCACATCGAGTGTGACTATATGTCCGGTTGGGCCAAAGTGGCAGCCACCCCAATCCAGTTCTGCTCCGTTTTGTTCGGTCAGAACCCCGTAATTCACGACCATCCCGTGGTCCAGCCCGTGATTACCCGTGCCCAGTCAGCCCTGGAATCCCGTGCACCTGCTTTCTTGACAACCCGGAGTTCCAAGCCCTCCAGAGCGATAAGTTTTCCAGTGCCCAGAATGAGTGCGCAACTCCCCCTCCACTTTAGGAGAAAACTAAAGCACTTGAGAGTGAGTCCACCCGAGGTAACAAACGAGTCTCGTATCCCGTGAAGAAGGACTTATTGAGAGGTTTGAGACCTAATTGGACTTTAAGTCACGAGGACGAAAATTCAAGCCTGGCACGAAGGTGGTGGTGCTACTTCCCACGGAAAGCAACAAAATCCTTAGCCAGTGAAAGGGACCCTACCCCGTCCTCGAGGCTAGAGGACGTATGAATTACTTCATCCATACTCCGGCTGGAGCGAAGGTTTTCCACGTGAATTGTATATATATATATATATATATATATATATATATATATATATATATATATATATATATATATATATATATATTATCTCATTAATGTTTCTAATTAAGATTTTTGGGGGGGGTCCACTAAATTGTAATTTTTTGGGGTCC
The DNA here is from genome assembly GCA_963969495.1 of Ceratothoa steindachneri. Taxonomy (NCBI): domain Eukaryota; kingdom Metazoa; phylum Arthropoda; class Malacostraca; order Isopoda; family Cymothoidae; genus Ceratothoa; species Ceratothoa steindachneri. The sequence continues at coordinate 45,835,597 of OZ018331.1, forward strand.
CATATTTATGCCTCCATCTAATTGTATCTTTTCTTATGGTTCCAGTAAAATGTCGACAAATGTTCTCCTGTGATTTTTCTTTTGTTTAAAATTGTGTTAGTTAAATTCTTTAGAATCGACCTGTTTAAGGCTGAAGGCCGGAAATTCCCCGCTAAGCTCAGATTTACGTTTTTTTTGTGTGTACACCTGTAGTAGTAGGTCAGAATTTTCCTAGACCTTTGATAATTCTAGTTTGACGGGTTGGGATGATCCTTTCCTACGCACTACTCTGTAAAGCATCATCTTTCAGTTGGGAGATGTGTGAGGGAACTCCACGTGAAATCTCTTGAGCAGACGGAACTTCCATGTGCTGCAGACGGCGCAGTTAGGCCTTAATCGGTAAGCCTAACCCCCTCTCCCCTTCAAGAAGCGGTAGCCTCGAACCGCGTCCCCCACGATTCACCTTTACGCGGACTAGAATAGCCTCTGAAGAAGATTCGAGGCCATTCGAGAGTAGAGCTGTTTCCCGCCAACCCCCTTTGGGGAGAGCCTAGAACATAAATAGTGTTCGACTCCCATGAGGAGACACAGAGTTGAGAAGTCTCGCCCAGACCCTAGAAGATTCCCCATGGTTCCAAGTCAAGTGCTAGCAACAAAGCAAAGTGACAGCTGGACTATTTTGCGTATTTGGAATTAGCCCCAGCCAGGAGGTAATTTCCCTGAACGATCGCCCCCGAGTGATTTTCCCGACTTCTCTCATCAACTCCTGTCGAAGTTCTCCTCATGTCGGGTAGCCAAAATACTCTCCCCTGGACCGCAAGGTACCCCCTCTCCCTTGTTTTTGAAGAAATATCATCACTCCAACCTCCCTCTCAGAAGTTCCGAGCGGCCTCACCTCACGTGCAGAAGACATCCGTAAGTCAACCCCTTTCCCGCCCTTTCAGTAACTCAATTGAGTTACTTCCCCCCCATTTGAATAGTCTCCTTCTGTAATACCTTAAGTTATAACTTCACATTCTCACTTATAACTACAATTCTCCCTGTAATTTACTGATGTGATTTTGCCCGTTAATTCTCTAAGGTAATTTTACCCATCAATTCTCTCACTATTTTTCTGTAAATAAAATTATATTTTTGTACATGCCTCTTTGAAAAACCTTGAGCTTTTCCATTGTTGATAATTCACCTGACCTCTTTGCACTCTCTTACTACTCAGCCCGTCTAAACTCGTAGTTTTCCGTCCCTTTTTTCAGTTCGCTTTCAAGTTACTGGTCCCTCCCTAATAGATATAATATGGTATTGATATAATGTAATGTCATTCCACGACAGTTCTTATTGGTGCTGAGGGATATATTTGGTAGTGGTCATATATAATGTTGATAAGGAAGGATATCGTGGAGACCATCCTGGCGCAAACCTTGGTCTACCCGTACACAGGTAACAGAGATAAAGAGACCCATTCAAGAAAAGGCTGATTTAGCCACAGCAAGAGCTGCTCAACACCTAACTGACATTGCCTGAAAATGTTATAAGTGAGATACCAATAAATAAATTTAAAAACAAATATTTTGTAAAAAAAACATTATTATTACACCGTAATTATTTTGCACCTTTGATGACTTGACATAATGTCCCATAATGTCCTGAACGGATAAGACCTTTCAAGGCAGGTTGATTTAGATAGACATGGAAGTCTTATTCTTTAATGAGTAATCAGGTGTACGTTGAGTTAAAATAAAGGGCCTAATATTTAATTGATTATAATGCCATACGAGGGAAAGAAAGCATTGTGGGAGCAACTGCATGGTATTGTGTATGATATTACGTGTGCATGACATGTTGTAGTTGGAGATTTATGCTTGCAGATGTACAGGGTGACCTGCAAAAAATTGGCCCCAAATTTTGATAGACCTAATTCCTTAATATTCTGCAAGGATTGAATGAAACTTTAAAGATCACTAGTTTATTTTGTTTAAAAATATCTTATCAAAACATGAGTCTTTGTACTTTTTTTCTTTATTCTAGATCACGTGTTCGAGATGACCTCGATTTAGCTCTGTGCATTTCTTGAGGCGCAGCACAAAGTTATCCATAACGTCCTTACAAAGCGCCCACTTAATGGCTCTAATCTCCTTCTTGATGGCTTCCTTGAGTTAGGTGATGGCCCTGTGTCTCTCTTTGCGCACTCTATCTTTAAGGTATCCCCAGAGAAAGAAATCTAGTGGGCTAAAGTCTGGGCTGTAAGGTGCCTACTCAAAATCACTCTTGAGACCGATCACACGGCCACGAAGGTCTCTTTCAGCTAATCTCGGGACAGGTTTGAGGTGTGGGAGCTTGACCTATCTTGCTGGAACCAGAAACTCCCCCAAAACATAGGGAAACGCGTTTAAAGCTCTATCTTGAAGTTTTTGAGGACCTCAACATATCGCTCCTTGGTGACTGTCACTGTCGCGCCAGATTCCTTGAAAAAGAATGGTTCAATAATGCCTCTGGCTGAGATTGCAGTCCAGACCGTGCACTTAGGGGAGTATGGGGGTTTTGTAGCTAACTCATTTGGTCTCGATGGCCCCCAGAAGAAGGAATTTGTCCTTTAAGATGGAAGTGAGCTTCATCTGAGGTCCAAATGAGGTTAAGGAAAGTTGGGGTCTCCTGAATCTTCTTCAGTATATTGATTATCATAGCCTTTCTCTGCTCCTTGTCTGAGGCTGTAAAGGTCTGCTTCGTCTTTATTCTGTATAGGTAGGCCTTTACATCCATTACTAGCAATCTCCTGCAGGTCTCACAGGATATACTGTGGACTGACTTCGCTTTGGCACATAGCGTTTTGGACTCTGCTGAAATGACTCTCTCACGCTCTCGACCAGCTCTGCTCTACGCTTCCTGATGCCACCCTGAATTGCTTAAGTGGTTGTCACTGGCTGCAGTGAAGTTCTCCACTGTTCCATAGTTCTCGACCTGGTCCATCCAGTCCTAAATTCTGCTCTTGGAGGGAGCTTATTCACATTCGAACTGATGTAGGAAAGTGTCCTGCACTTTCTTGAACGAGTCTGTCCTGTAGTAAAGTCTGACGCACTATATTGTTTGTTGAAGCTCCCATTGAGATATTATTTGTGTTCACAGGCGTTCCTTCTGTCATGTCCCGCAAAGTAAGGGTCATTAGTGAATGAATGAAGGATATATGACAAATGAGTGTGTGCAGGCCCCTTTTGGAGGGTCACCCTGTACATATTTTCACTGTCCAGATGCTAAAGCACATATCTCAGCATCGATATAATGCCTAATAATTTGAAACAAAAGAATGGTTAGCTTTCTACTTTTTAAGGGACAAAGGGTGGAAAAGGGTAAATATTTTTAATGCCTTTGATAGTCTTTAACCTACCTTCTAACAAATATTTTAAATTGATGATTGTAAAGTTGAAAGATTCTACTCTTACTTCATATTCTTCTATTTTATCCCAGAATTGCCTGTATAAGAAGCATATTTGTGTATTCTCCCCTTTAGTTTTCATCGAATTCTAAAAAGTCAATAAACCTAGGTTTGTTTTCTAAATCTGAAGGTACTTTTGAGGTTTATATGCAGTAAGAAGAAGGTGTTATTATATTACAGAAAAGGAATTTTCAAATGTTTTCAAAGCGAATTTAACTATCTAAATGATATTACAAATATAATTTAAGTTTTGAGGTAGAAAATGTTGTAAAATATAAAAATGGTGACAGAATTAATCACCAATTAAAAAAAATGCCAATTAGTCTTTACAATTTCTTTTGATATCAAAACGTTAAATGACCAAAAAAATTAGTCTAATAAACTTATGTTTTGACATTACACTGATTATATTCAGTGTAATCAGAAGGTTTTACTCTGTACGTTAAATATGTATATTACTAAATATAAATAGAGGAAAGCAGCATTGCAATTAAATTAAATTGATTCTGAATTCATTTAATTTTTGGCTCTGATGCAATGTGCAGTTTAAATCCTATTTGTATTCACTACTTGTCATCAAATTTGAAGATAATACTAGCGCCACGGATAGTAAATTGTAGGTCTTTTCAACCTAGTTGTTTTTGCTTCATATTCCCCTTTGAAAGCATCGAGTGATCGACTGATTGGAGTGAATTTTGGGACGTTGAATGTATATTCTTGGCCTGAGGATAATTATAAAAGGGATTGGATTCCTTGTTTTATTAATATCCATAGTAAATAATTACTAAACGACAGTTCGCTACTGATGATTGTCGTTTTTCTTAAATCATCGCCCTGCTTGAGGTCGTTCGAGAGGCCATGACACATGGTCCTGACATTCCAAGTTGCCAGTCTCAGCGATCGTGTCTTTCTCGTATTTCTCCTTTCTTTGCTTGGTGCAGGGTTTGCAGACTATACGCCAATACGCCTATACTATAACTCATAACTGCTACCTTTCGTGTTGTTTCTGTCGCTGGGAAAGCGGCACTGGAGTGATTTCTCCAGGGCACAGGCCTGGGCGAAGTGTATGGAGGTCCTGAGCTGCCCAGTCGTCAAAATTCCCCTCTTATCCAAACGAATTCAGACAAGTACGTTTGACACCAGGTTAGCTACAGGAGATGCCGGAGTCATTAAGAAGGGTCGCCTTTTGGGCTCCGCCAGCAAGTGAAAGTTCAGGAGAAGAATGAGGACGGGTGGTGCCCTTGTACCCTAGCAGGTAGGGTGCAGCCGTACGAGATCAAGGGTACTAATACCTATCTCCAGATCTCTCTACACCTCTCTACCCTATATTACTAAAAGTTATAGCCATGTTTATCATGATGAACGTGTAGTGAACAAGAAAATACTATAAAGATATTGTCTTTAATATACAATGAAATTACACAATATACATAAAATTCTCTGCTATTTTTTTCTTAATTTAAAGGTTGTAATTTACTAAGAAAAAGGAACAAACTTTAATTATAATCAGATAAATTACAGCTCATTATGAGTGATTTATACATCCTATATCAGATAGAATATGAAGTAAGTGTAAGATAGAAAGGGAGCTTAGTATATTTTCAATAGGAATATGAATACAACGGCCAGACTGAACTAGTAATTATATATTTATTGGGGTTTTTCTTCTTTCTCTTTCTTTATAACTCTGCCGAATCTGATTCAATTCCTAAATGATTTAAGGAAATGTTCTTGGAAGTAATATAAGCTCCCTTTTCCGTTGTAGAAACTTATAATAAGTGAGGTGGTTTACTTTGAATTTGCAATTACCCTTGCAAGTTAACTTCAGAGACTTCTCTTTAATTAATGCCTGTGTTCTGGAACTTGAATAATTGATCCGGATTTTAAGATTTCATTTATTAGTTTCCTCCAAAAAATATGGCCGGTTCCTGCTTTATCATTATTGATATTTCTGCTTGGCTTTTCAATGAACATCAGACATTATCATCACTTCACATAAAGGTAAAATTGTACAGAGATGCTGTTATGGTGAATTAATTATATTTAGACTACTGAAGAGATGGTTTAGGCTATGCAGTATGCATAGATGTTGTTAGTTGTTAAGTATCCCTTTAGTTTTGTCAGATATATCACAACATGAGGTAGTTTAAAAGATGGTAAAGTTTATTAATTTTATTTAAATGTAATATACTGAAACAAGTAGAAATTTGAATTTTTGTCGGTTACGGTTTAATATTTGAAATCGCGTCGGTTGCTATGGTGGAAGAAAAAGTGATTAGAGATTTCTTTCTACTTCTTACTCCCATGGGAAAAATATAAACGTAAATGGTTGTTTAAGAGTTAAAATGTTTCGAACAGAGTTACCATAAGATGGGTTAAACTCAGATATTGGTAAATTTAACATTTTAGTCATAACTCTTTTTCTGGATTTATTATTTTTGTTTTATCTATATTTGACCATTTCCAAGACAGGAAAAAACGTTTAAAGCACCCTGGGGGCGAGTTCTAGTTAAAGGAATACAAATCCCTGAACATTTATAAAGGTTTTGGGAGCATAACATCGTGTAGAAATGTATAATGAAAAGGCTCCTGGTGTCTAAGTTTATCTAATGAAAGTGGTATTTAGACGTGTGTTAAGGTTCTAATGCCGAGGTATGTGTTTTTTCCTAATACAGGGCTATATTTTCAGAACCTTTGGTTACTACATATTTTCCAGAAATGTCACAAGTTAGCAGAGGCAAGACGTCGTGCGGGAGGGAGATGTGTCCGGGCTTTAGCATGATTTTTACACCAGCGATGGCGGAACCGTTCGGAAACCTGGCAAGAAGGGGGGCAACCGTACCCTATCAGGGGTAGGTAAATATGATTACTCCCTCCATGGGGAACAAACGTACTCCATCGCTAGTGTTCCCAAACATAGGACAGAGTTGTTCATATGTGCAGTGAACGTGGGAATGGAAATGTTAGCGAAATTGTGGATGGTTATGCAAATGATGATGCGTCTGTGGCTACTGAGGGATGAGTACCAGCGCATTCGCCTAATGGGCATATAGTTCGTAAGGCCACTGAAAGTTTTGCGTATTCTCACCTTGTGACTAAAATCAAACTCTGTATCAATTATAAGAAAGAGAGAGAGAGAGAGAGAGAGAAAGAAAGAGAGAGAGAGAGAGAGAGAGAGAGAGTGTCGTAGAATAGGCTCTCGACGATATACCATATATAACTATTCGTTGAGGAAATTATTCTAATATTTCGAGTGCGTGGTAATCTGATTGACCGAGGTTAGTCTAAAAGGCGGGGGAGGCCTGGAGAGGCTTAATTGTCTTCAATATGCTTAAGAAGTGGAACGGAAAAAAGGATAAATAATATGGCTACCATTAATAAAATATAGTTTTATTAATTAAACTATCTACAACATAAAAAAAAATTTTTTTTACATAAACTGGGAATGAAAACGGGTCTTGGGAATATCGGACTAATCTAAGGATTAAGATTTGGAGAGATTTAAAAAGGTAAACAACAAAAATTAAGAGGGGTAATAGTTCGCTAAACCAGTTAAAGCACAGGGTTGCGTTGACAAAAGGTTAAATGATTAAAGGTAATGCTCAGCTTACGTAATTACAAAGTTGTTGTGCAAAGTAAGACGATGCTAAGGAACTTCGGTCCAAGTGGCGATTTCCAGCAAAAGGTTTGTCCAAAGGGATGGGGGGCCTGGAAAGGCTTATTTATCTTCAATATGCTTAAGAAGTGGAACGGAACACAAGGATAAATAATATGGCTACCATTAATAAAATAGATTTCTATTAATTAAACTATCAACAACACACAAAAAAATGTTTACATAAACGGGGAATCAAAAGGGGTCGTGGGAATATCTGACTAATCTGAGGATTAAGATTTGGATAAATTTAACAAGGTAAACAACAAAAATTAAAGGGGGGAATGGTTCGCTAACCCATTTAAAGCAAAGGGTTGCGTTGACAAAGGGTTAAATGATTAAAGGTAATGCTCAGCTTACGTAATTACAAAGTTGTTGTGCAAAGGGAGACGATGCGAAGGAATCTTCGGTCCAAGTGGCGATTTCCAGCAGAAGGTTAGTCCAAAGGGGCGGGGGCCTGGAGAGGCTTATTTATCGTGAATATGCTTAAGAAGTGGAACGGAACAAAAGGATAAATAATATGGAAACCATTAATAAAATAGAGTTCTATTAATTAAACTATCAACAACACACACAAAAAAAATGTTTACATAAACGGTTTAATGAAAAGGGGTCGTGAGAATATCTGACTAATCTAAGGATTAAGATTTGGAGAGATTTAAAAAGGTAGACAACAAAATTAAAGGGGCGAATGGTTCGTAACACCATTTAAAGCACAGGGTTGCGTTGACAAAGGGGTAAATGATTAAAGGTAATGCTCAGCTTAGGTAATTACAAAGTTGTTGTGCAACAGAAGACGATGCGAGGGAATCTTCTGTCCATGTGGCGATTTCCAACAGAAGCTTAGTCCAAAGGGGCGGGGGCCTGTAGAGGCTTATTCATCTTCAATATGCTTAAGAAGTGGAACGGAACACAAGGATAAATAATATGGCTACCTTTAATAAAATAGAGTTCTATTAATTCAACTATCAACAACACGCACAAAAAAATGTTTACATAAACGGGGAATGAAAAGGGATCGTGGGAATATCTGACTAATCTGAGGATTAAGATTTGGAGAGATTTAAAAAGGTAGACAACAAAATTAAAGGAGAGAATGGTTCGCAACACCATTTAAAGCACAGGGTTGCGTTGACAAGGGGTTAAATGATTAAAGGTAAGGCTCAGCTTACGTAATTACAAAGTTGTTGTGCAGAGGAAGACGAAGCAAAGGAATCTTCGGTCCAAGTTGCGATTTCCAGCAGAAGAGTTCTTTGGGGGTTGTCCTTAACGATGGATGAGAACTGTCGTCGAGGAGTGAGAGCGAAGTGGGGCTCGTAAGTACGAGCGATCCTTGTGACAGCAAATCGGAGATGTTCTAGATAAACAATGGAGGTTATTGTTGAAACCAAGCGTTCTCTTGAAGAACGTTAAAAAGAGGGAAATTAAATTATCCGGACGTGATTTCTTGGGAACGAGAACCGTTTCTCGACAAACCAGCTTGAAGAACAATGGCTGTTCTAACGGTGTTATCTGTCTGAACAACAGGGGGGTGGGGTGAGAACCATTTCTTGTCAAACGGGCTCAAAGAACAATAGCTGTTCTAAAGTTGTTCTCTTTCTGAACAACAGGGGGGCCTTGTTGACTTGGCGTCTCGAAGGGCACGAACCTTGGCACTCAAGGGATATTGTCCTCTTCTCGACAATAAGGGGTTTCTCGGCAGAGTTACTGGGTGCACAAAGGAGACCGGACCGGCTTGATGCCTCGCAAAGATAATCTGGATCTGGCTCAATTAGGAAAAGCTACGGTATAAATAGCCGGAGTCATCTCCATAGCATAGGGGATAATTGAGTGGGGGACGTGGTAGAGCTTATCGCCTGCTGGGGTACCAATGAGGTAATCTACCGGTCCTCGTACCTCGCGGATCGAGTACGGACCTTTCCATTGGCTCAGTAATTTATTACTCGCTGTGGGAAGGAGCAGGAGTACTTCATCACCGAGCTTAAATTTCTGATCTTCGGAGCTAAAATCCTGGATAAGGTATCGGGGTTCTGAGGGGGACAGGCTCCTGGGTTTCCTTCTTAGCTCGGCCTCTAGGAAGGGCGGCCTGGGGCACAGGGTCGGAGCTTACATAAGGGCTCTGTCCTATAAGTACGGAACAGAATTTTATGGGCGCTGAAATGACTTCAGCCCAGCCATCATAATACTGACACTGCAGGTAACATCTAACGATGTGGTTTCGGTTCGCTCACCCAGGGTATTCATGTACTACCGCACATTTTTCGTGTTTAGAATCCACTGGAGGGGGGAGCTCGTCGGACACAATGAAACACGTGCACCCTGTGTCCCTGACAAGAGTAAATACACGACAGCCGTTCACGCTGCCGTACTCAAATTTCAAAGTTCCCGGTGAACTTTTATAAAAAATAAAATTTACCTGGTGGCCTGACGGAGGGGGGGAAGTTGATGCGTGGGTCTGCACCACCGGGAAAGCCGGGGTGGCATTAATCTGGTGACGTTGGTGGGCTGGTCCGCTTTTAAGCCTAGAATTTGGGGGGCAATCCCACCTCATGTGGTTTTCTACACCTCAGGTGAAGAATATGATTGGTCGCTTCGGGAAGAGTGATGGAGGAGAAATCTTAACGGGAGGTTTGATGTCCCGTTGTTGGTTTGGGGGAAGAAGTTTTGGGGTTTAACGGGGCCCGTAAACTTCGTCGGCTTTCCTGGTAGGGAAATTGGTGAGAATTTCGATTCTCCTTGGGGCATAAATTATGGCTTGCGGCATAGACATCTGCTTCTTTGGTACACTCTTTAAAGGTCTGGCACCAACGATCTTTGACGAACGCGCGGATCTTCGTCGGGAGAGACGCTAAAAATTGATCCCGCAACACGAAGTCTGTTAAGGACTCGTAGTTAGGATTAAACTTTGAGGATTCTAACCAGAATTTAAAATTCCTCTAAAAAAATGTATCCGAATTGACGGAACGTCAGTCCGGGTTTAATACGACTTCCTCGAAATTCTTGTCGGTAGAAATCGGAAGTCATATTATGACCGGCCGAACACTCAGCTTTGAAGGTGCTGTATTCAATTGTACATTCAGATGGTAAAGATACGAAAATGTCGCGCAATTTACAATTTAAAAGGGGAAGTAATCTTACTACACCTTTAGCCTCCAGATCCATTTTATTGATTTCGAGGATCTTTTCAAAGTGTGCAAAAAATGCTTCGAAATCCTCTTCATCTCTGAATTTGGGGAGCTCAAGTGGGAGATTGTGCGGGGCTTCGGAACGTGAACTTACCGATTTGGTATCAGCATGTTCGCGAGCCATTTCAAGCTGATGTTGAAGCTCAGCTTGTCTTTTCCGTTCCTATCTTTCTTCTCGTTGGATTTCTCCTTCACTTTGCCTTTATTCTCTTAACTTTTCTCTATCTGTTCGTTGCTTCCCTTTAACGTACTCAAACAATTCTCTTCCGGAAAGTCCCAAAGATTCCCCTTGCGCTTTAAAGATTTCAAACTAAGTCATATTGCACTTGGGGGCGCAATAGTCAAACAACTAAATTCCTTGCGATAAGAATTTTGCCTTCTAGAGAATTGGCCTACTTAAATATGGGCACTGACCTATTCGTAATTGGTTTCTCGACCTAGATAACCAATGACTAAAATAACACAAAAAAAACACACGGACAAATTTTTATAACAGTTCCTTGAGCTACTCCAGCTTCTTAAGTTTCAAAAAGGGGTTAACAATCGTTAAAACAAAATGGAACTACTATACTCTATTCTTATAACGAATAACACTATGCTTGACTTGACTAAAAGCAGTGTTTGCCAAGATATAGCGTTAAACCTTACACATTTGACACCAAATTTTAATAGTATATATATATATATATATATATATATATATATGTCGTAGAATAGGCTCTCGACGATATACCATATATAACTATTCGTTGAGAGAATTATTCTAATATTTCAAGTGCGTGGTAATCTGATTGACCAAGGTTAGTCCAAAAAGAGGAGGAGGGGGCTGGAGAGGCTTATTTATCTTCAATATGCTTAAAAGGTAAAACGGAACACAAGAATAAATAATATTGCTACAATTAATAAAATAGAGTTTTATTAATTAATTATCAATACACAAAAAAAATGTTTACATAAACGGGGAATCAAAAGGGGTCGTGAGAATATCTGACTAATCTGAAGATTAAGATTTGGAGAAATTTAAAAAGGTAAACAACAAAAATTAAAGCGGGGAATGGTTCGCTAAACCATTTAAAGCACAGGGTTGCGTTGAAAAAGGTTAAATGATTAAAGGTAATGCTCAGCTTACATGCCGAAAGTTGTTGTGCAGAGGAAGACGATGCAAAGGAATCTTCGGTCCAAGTGGCGATTTTCAGCAGAAGGGTTCTTTGGGGGGGTTGTCCTTAACGATGGAAGAGGGCTGTTTTCGAGGAGTGAAAGCGAAGTGGGGCTTGTAAGTACGAACGATCCTTGTGACAGCAAATCGGAGATGTTCTAGATAAACAATGGAGGTTATTGTTGAAACCCAGCGTTCTCTTGACGAACGTTTAAAAGAGGGAAATTAAATTATCCGGACGTGATGTCTTGGAAACGAGAACCGTTTCTTAACGAACCAGCTTGAAGAACAATGGCTGTTCTAATGTTGTTCTCCTTCGGATCAACAGGAGGGTAGGGTGAGAAACGTTTTTTGTCAAACGGGCTCAAAGAACAGTGGCTGTTATAACGTTGTTGTCTTTCTGAACAACAGGGGGGCCTTGTTGACTTGGCGTCTCGAAGGGCACGAACCTTGGCACTCTAGGGATATTGTCCTCTTCTGGAAAATAAGGGGTTTCTCGGCAGAGTTCCTAGGTGCACAAGGGAGACCGGATCGGCTTGATGTCTTACGAAGATAATCTGGATGTGCCTCAATTGGGAAAAGCTACGGAATAAATAGCCAGAGCCATCTCCATGGCGTAGGGAAAAATTAAGTGGAGGACTTCGGGGGAATGTCTCGGTGGCGTTTGGAAAATACCTTATCTGCCCATGAGCCTAATTAAATCTGGAGAGATCGACATATGGAGGCGAAACGGGGGAGTGCACTTCCTTGATTAAACATTGGGTATGATGAAAGATAACGCGCTTCTGCTTCCTCTCACAGGCAGGATGCACGTTGGTAAGCATGTGGGTAAGCATGGTTAACATGTGTTAGAAGTTGAATTAAAGCGGCCTCAGACCGTTCTATCACAGAGAGAGAGCGCGCGCTCCTGCTCGAAGTCTTCCTGTTATTTCTGTCTACCGCCCTAAGACTTTGAAGTTCTTTATATTATCGTACTTATCTTTTAGGGAACCAATTCATTTTATATAAGAATTCTTTTCATAATCTTAATCCTCCTCTTTCGGTAATAGAAAAATTCTTAAAATCGGAAAGAACAGGGTTTTTTAATCTAACAATTTTAACCCACGAATAAACAGCAAAGTTTTCAACGCAAACGATTTAAACCAGGTCATAAAAGTAAATTAAAGTTATGCCAATAATTAGATTATCTTACGAGGAATTTTATAGGGGAAGAAAAACACAATGTTGCTGGATCGAATCCCATTATATGAAGGCTGATCATTTCATATCTCGTAAGGCCGCTATTATGTCTCATTGAACTTATATATATATATATATATATATATATATATATATATATATATATATATATATATATATATATATATATATATATATATATATATTGAAGCAGCGAGCCAACGGTTTAATCTTAATTAAACCGTCCCTTAGACCATTCGGCTGCGCTGAAGCGTAGGCGAAGCATATCTTAAAAGCTTGTTTATTCGGGAGTTTTTTGTCTTCCACGTAGCCAAGTGGTCTGAGGGACGGCGTAACTGATATTTAATCGGTTGCTTGTTGTTTCAGTTTGTACAGTTCGAATCCCACCCCTGTACGGAATAGAACTTTCATCTCAATAAGTGTCAATTTTATTGATTTACCTTGCCTCCTTCCCTTTTTTTGAGTCATTATATAATGCATGCTTCTAACTGTCTAACTGTTATCGTTAATATTTCTTCCCTTTCTTATTATTCGATACAGTCGCATGATGGTCCTAGTGAAGGTAATCTGCTGGGTCTTCATACTCCTAATAAATATATATATATATATAAATATATATATATATATATATATATATATATATATATATATATATATATATATATATTTCTTATTCAACGAACTATATTTCCTCAATAATAAAATGTAAACAGTCAAATATCAATAGTTATACTATAGATGAATCCTATCCAATTATTATTTTGGCTCAAGCCTTTCGTCTATCACCTCACTTTTGATCTAAAGTTCCCCTATTATTTATCATATCACTATAAATTAGGCATTGAACTAAATCTTGAAGCATCAAACTCTTAAATAACTCTGCGAGACCCCCTTCCAATGACCCCCCTCTTCGACGGTAAGGTAATTAATTGTTCGCACTCTGAATTTTAAATCTGAAGAATCTTAAGATTCCATCTCGTGATTATAATTTTATTTTCCCTTCCAATAGAGATATTTTTTTTTTTTAAACTCCTTCTTAAATTTCGTTTTTCCATTGAATTAATATTCAATTTTTGCCTTTTTTATTCTGTTTAGAATCAGGGATTTTTTGTAATTTTATCAAAATTCGGAGAGGCCATCAACGAATTGCAGTAGGAAGCAGAAGAAATGAGGTTGAATCGAATCGGAGAATTATAATTGGTTCCTACTATTAATAGGTATCTTCCTGATTAAAACATGATGCACTTTTAATAATAATGCTTTGACTCCTCGACAGAGCATCCGGAACTGCTTAGGATATGGGGGGAAACTTCGACGTCATGCAAGTGGCTGGATCAAATGGACCAATCCAACAGCCCGTGCTTTGTGACGCTTGAAATAGCCAATTGACAATGGTCTTTTCCAGGGCTGTTCGATCGGTCTATTTGATGCAGCAACGTCCTTGACCTGAATATGGGGCGGCCTGGAGGCATACCGAATGCAGTATCGAGGAGGATATTTGCTATTTTACCTGAATTTCATGCATGTTTTTAAGAAGGTTTAACGCTTTCTTTCACCCATTGATGGGTCTAGGCACGCATAGAAAAGATAATGGGAGATTTTTTTGAGGGGTAAAAGAGGACCCGAGGCAGAGCACCAGTTCCTCCTAAAGCCAATGTCGATATAAGTGGCACATGACGCTGATATGCCTCTATTTGCTTCAGTCAATTGATCCCTTTTCTTATATATATTGTGATTTTTTAATATTTATAAGCCAGATAATTTCGTTAGTCTATTGGCCTTTCATTTATATCAGGGGTCGGGTAACATTTTTGGGTGTTACCCCAAAAGTATTTGAGGTAAAATGAATTTACCCCTGACTTTGAAGTACTCTGAGGGACGAAAAAAAATTACATTAGGGTAATGTTTAATTTTTTATTTCATCTAATATTAAAAAACAAAAGTTCGTCTTTTTGGCATTGAAATAGCACACAAGAAAAAAATGTAGGAAATTATATATATATAAATAGAAATAAAACAATCACTTTTTAGCATTACATGGCACACCAGCAAAATTATTGTCAGTATCATGTACCAAAAAAAATAGGAAAATGTTATGGAATCCAGTATTATAGAGAAAAATGTTTACCCTTTCTGGCATGAGAATGATACACAAATAAATCTAATCAAAAAAATATTGAAAACTTTAATATATCAGCTCCCTCAGGCTTTGGAAAAATGATACTGTTTTATCTTTGATACAACAATTTCAATATCAGGGATTTTTGATGTCACTGCTACTTTGATGCTGTCTTCAGGATCCAACCGGTTTCTGTATATTGTTTTTAGATTTTCAAGGGAAAAAAAACCTTGTTCACAAAGGTAGTTTGTTGCACAAGGTAGAAGCATTTTAGTTGCTTCCAAATTTGCAGTTTTATAAGTCTTTGCAGCTTTTGACATCCAAAAACTTTAGACGTCCTCCTTGGTCTCAAATTCCATGCTTGTTTCATTGTGGGAACGCAGTTCAATAATCTCCTCCGCCAATTCTTCAGGCTCTTCAGGCAAATCAGCTAGTTCACATTTGAAGGGATTTAAAACTCAGCTGACAGTATGTTTATCAAGCTCTGGAAAGTAGTCACAGAACCTATTCCTAATTTTGGTCAGGTGCCTTGTGACTGATTCCTTCATGTCACTAAGAATGCAGTCTTCACATTCTTCCAATAACTCTGCCAGGTTTAGAAAGACAGCAATCTTATTGGCATTTACTTTTTGGTTCCAATAAGGAAGCTTTGATACAAATGCTGAAATTTTTTCCCTTGCTAAGATGAGATTGACTTTCTTTCCTTGCAATTCCTTGTTCAGTGCATTTACATGCCGAAAAATGTCAGCTAATTATGCAAGAAGAGCTAGCCAGGTTGATTTTCTAAACTTCTCTGCAAGTGTGTGTTTTTGATCAGTCAAAAATATTTCAAGTTCGGTTTTAAGAGCCAAAACTCTATTCAGGACATTTCCACGTGAAAGCCACCTCACTTCCGTATGGAAAAGAAGGGTTGAATATTCAGCATCTCCATCCTTACATGAATCAGGAAACATCCTCCTGTTTAGTGCATGCTCTTTTACAACATTAACACTCTTAATTACATCATTCAACACAGCTTTCACTTCTGGTTCCCAATCCTTCATAACTAATGCCGGGCGATGTATCATACAATGGATAACCTGAATATTTTGATTCTGTTGTTTGGCCCAAGCCACAAAACCAGTGACGTGACCAAGAATGGCAGGAGCTTCATCAACTGATAATGCAATACAATCTTCCCACTGTAAATCAATACTTTGTTTTTTGAAGTATGCATCAACCTTTTTAAATACATCAATACCACGAGTTCTCAACTGAAGAGGAGAACATAACAACATTTGTTCTTCAAGTTCATCTGAACCCCTGTATCGAACGTTACCATCAGCTGCGAATTGCTACTGACATCTGTAGTCTCATCAAGTTGAATGGTAAACTCTTTACTCATTTTTACTGAAGAAATCATTTTCTGCCGAGATGGAAATTCTTTCTTTAATAATTTTTGCAGACAAAGGCACTGTATTTAGTTGTTTAGCTACTTTCTGCCCACACATGATTTCTGCCATTTTCACAGCCGCCGGTTTGATTAAGTCTTCATCAATAGTATGTGGAAAATTGTTTCGAGCAACCAACCATGCCACTTTAAAACTAGCTATTGCTGCTGAACGTTGGTCAAACGTTGCACTCTTGTTATTTTCCAATCTCTGTCTTTGGACTGTTTTTTCCAGATTCTAACAGTATTCCCGTGGTTTACAAGACAGATGTGAATGAACCTTGTCCAAATGTTTCTTCAGTTGATTTTTTTTTAAGACTACGCAGTCAGCACTTTAATACAGACGACACATTGAGGTTTTATTTGTCCTTTGCCCTCTATTTCTTTGAAGCGATAATTAAGAAACTCTGCCTGATATGTACTTTTCCTTGCTGATGACATCTGAAAATGAAAGAAAAATCTATCACTTTTTTAAGATCTTTTGACTTCTATTTTTGAAAAAAAAAAAAAATTTAGTTACGAATTTAAAAGTTTAAATTAAAACTTTAAAATAAAATAACATAAAATCAAACCACAACTCACAACCATAAAAATTCAAACAATAAGACTTAAAAAGATTGAGTATTAAATCTGTAGGTGCTGCATGAAATCTTGTTAAATAAAGTTAAACTTGTTAAAAAACTTACTTTTAATATAAAATAATTCATTCAAATAAAAATAAATAAATGAAAAATATAATAGTTACGGCTAAAAAAGTGAGAAATGGACACTAAACAGTTGATGGGACAATTAGGCCCCTTACAAATAAACTAAAATATACTAAAGTCTAAACTAATCTTATATTTATATATTTAACTTTTGTTGAATTTTAATCACAAAAGTCTATACAAAACTGTAAATATTATAGATTATATCTTAACTCACCGTATATAAATAATTATTATATCACTTGATCACCTCAAATAATTCATCAACTACTCTGAAAGAGGCATGTTAAAAACATGGCAAAATGCCACTAAATTAGGAGAAATGTTGCTAGATTCTACCTAAAAATAGAAGAAAGGCTCCTCGATGCATTCTTTTTTTCCAACTTTCATAATCGTCTCCCTCACTTAGCACATTCACATTCATAGCACATCCATTACCCCCCAATTTTTAGAAATTACCCCATTTGGGGTAATTTACTCCTGTTCCCCGCTCACTGATTTATATCATGTCAGTTTTTGTTGAGTTATCTCATCTATTTTTATAAATCTGTAGAATTTACAGTAAGGTAATTTTTTGTATTCCCTCTTGCGTTAATACTGAATCCATTTTACCCTTTAGCTATTTCTTTTGCAAGCAAGTTGGTGTAAATGCAAGATTCACTGATCCAATCCATCATGGCTTTTCATGGGTACCCAAAGTGTCATTTCGATTGGTTGTTTCAAGAATCTCGTAAGATCTTTCCCAAGTATGGATAGATAAAGAAAACTACCCTTGAATAAAATGTCAGAAGCTTTGAGCAAGCTGATATTATATTTAGAATTTAGAATTGTCGTAGGTTTTCAGTTAGATGAGGTTTTTACTTAAATCTTTTAATCAACATTGTTTGCTTAATATTGTTTTTGTGTTAAATCCCCCGTTTCGCCCCCCAAAATTGAAAGCATTTAAATTTTAGCCTCATTATCAGTTATTGGAAAAGTAGAGTATAGATAGGGGTTAATTGCGTCTCACTTTAGACGTATTATGGAAAAAAATAATGTGCATGTATGTAATAATCTGTTTTTAGAATTGGTTTCACGTTCAGTGCATATTGAAGTCAGATTTTGTATTGCTTATATGCTCATATAAAACTCTATTTACCATGGTTTTCTGAAGAGCTTCTTGAAGGATTACAATTTCTTATTTATGAATATTTTGCCGTCTCACTGAAAATTTTAGGTTTAGGAAAACTTTCTATGGCAGTCTTTATCACTTTATTATTTGTATTTTAATTTTATTTTCTTCATTTTCATTTTTTTCTTCAGTAAACTCATCCCTTTATTATTTTATCAATCAGAACTTACACGCATTAGTTTACACAAGTTTTCTTTTCGTCTCAAAATTGATTTCAATTATATAATTTATTTCCTTTCAGTTAATATAGGAAAAAACAATGTTTGTTATGGTTTTTATTAATTGTAACCACGATGAAAGGCTAAGAAACTATAAAGAAAATAGGACCTACCAAAACAAATTTTCCTTTGAATAGTACCATTGAAAGAAAATTCCACTCTCGACGTGGGTCAAGTTATTAGCCGATAAGCGAGGGATAAATAATCAATGACTGCCCCCTCATCAGTAATTCCAGGAGAATGGTTTACTCCCAATAATTTCTATTATCTTCAGAAAGTTTTGAAATATATTTAGTAAATAACGCACACCATTAAAGAATATCTCGTTTTGTTTAGATTAGGTTATCCTCCGATATTTGTGAAAGATGATAAACTTGAATTCTGAAACTTTGGATTTGAAGGTTCGTTTATTCTATATTCCTTTAATTTGTTCTCTAATGCCATTTCATTCCGTTTCACCACCAATTTATCGCTATCTATCTATGAAACTTGGATATTGAGAAAATTAGAATTGGTCTTTTGATATCTTTGTTTACCGTTCTTTGATTTCAATCGCCCTTTTAATTACTCCTTAGATTTGTTTTAAGCGCCAATCTGGCGCCTGTTACCAAAGGCATAGTTTGCCGTGTAATTGCTATAAACCACTGCAGATTTTGACAGGGTGCTAGGGTACGGCTATTTTCTTCAAATTGAAGTATGTAGATATAAGGAGGTAAAGAAGATATCAGTGACTATGAACTTCATTCTGATTAAATTCTTGTCTCAGTTCCCCGGATAAGGGGATAGATTCGAATAACATCGGAGGTTGCTTCTTCGATACGTGTCCATGTTCTAATAATTTCAACTTCAATTAAATATTTAGTGCTGCTGTAAATATTTTTTTCTAAGAAAAGGAAAAACCAAAATGTATACTTCTGTATGAAGAAGCTATTTACTTTAATTTTCATATTAAGTGTCAATAAAAAGCGATAGAATCTGGAAAACACTTCCAATTTATGCGCGAGTTGTGATTGTAAAAAGTGCTTCTGCCTTAACTCAATGAATTTTCAGTAAGTAAGTATATTAAGAGTGGAAAAATGGATGAATTATGCCACCACAATGACCTAATTTTATCTGAGAATATATAACTTGAAATAATTTTGTCACCACTTTATATATAGATACCTCCCTGCATAGGTTCAATTGCGATACATTTGTTGGTTTTGGCTAATAAAATCATCTTTTTAGTTCTTCACATCAGAAATACATGCTTCTCTTTTCCTTTGAGGACAATAATCGATCTATTATATGGCAAATAATATTAAATAATTATTAAATAAGCTATAAAATATTACTGATTCTATAATTTCTAAATAATGCTATTACACTAAGTCATTTATACTCACCCGAACTCATTGTAAAAATAATACTTCTTTCAATAGTGTAACTTCTAAACTTTTATTCATCAACTTTCAAGAAAATCGCCGAACTTCCAGTATTGTCGCTATCTTGCTGAAAACAAGATAGAGTGTTTCAAGTTGAAACAAAAATTGGGTAAGCAGAATAACTTTTTTTTGTGTGTAGTCTAGAATGCATTCAAATTACTCGTAGATCCCAAGGAGGAAGAAGAGAGATTTAAAGGTAACTATTTGATACAGGCCACAGTTAAATAATTGACAGAATAAACTTTCTCAAATTCAATCGTCTGGCTTTTTGAAAGACGATTCTGTACTTTTCCGTTTAGGTTTGTGCTTAATGTCATCTGGAACTGACAAGAGTGTTTGTGTGTTATCTTTTTATGCAATTTGTGCTATTTACTAGTAAAAATGCTTGTTTCATTGCCTTTTCATAATGTTTTTATATTACCTATAAATTGAAATTAATTAAAGTTTTAAACTTCCTTTAATTGGTCCAGATTTTTCTATTATTTCGAAACATCGTAATCTATTTTTATGTTATTAAAAATTTAAAAGGTACATGAATAACTTAAAAAAACTTGAGGCAACGTAAATTTTGTCTCTTGAAATAAAGTTCTGTACATATTTACATGTAAATTAAATCATCGCTGAATACATATTTAAAATTGATGATTTCGGTGAAATGATGTCAAGTGACCGATAACAAGTTTGATCAACAATTAAGTGCCCTCCTCATAGATGGCCCCAGATATGGGGTAAAAATACTGGTGCTATATTTCTAACTGACATCTAAAACCTTTGCCTAATTCTACTCACCAGAATGAAGTCTTGAAGCTTAGAGATTTCGTACCTACTGCTTCCGACCGATCTCACAGACTTATTTAATTTTATTATTGTAATCCCAAAAGGAATTCGTGCATTTTCATAAGGTACACACAATTCCGAAGCCATATATATATATATATATATATATATATATATATATATATATGACAAATTTTATATGTAAAACCAGGTTTCGACGGAAACATCCGTCATCGTCAGTCGCTGGTGGAAAAGTGAAATACAGAAGTTTCTTAACGTAGAAACACAGAAATCAGTGGACTTAAGCTGGATGATGCGGGAATGTAGCGGCATTTTTGAGAAACGGAAGTATGAATCGCTTGCTTATTAAGGTATTAGTATTCAATTGGCCGTCGGAACTATTAAAGTTGGGAATTTCTATTTTAGTAATAGCAATATCAATTTGAGGATTTTCATTGGACATATGTAGAAATAAACTCGAGGAGAGGGCACCAAGTCACATATTGCATATATGTTCATTCATTCTCTTTGAAAATCTGCTGCTTTCACCGATATATACTTAATTACATGATTTGCAAGGAATAAAATAAATTGATCGATCTATTTTAGGGATAAGCTATTTCTGATCGCATTCTAGTACTGATAGGTAACATTGATGTTGTTGGCCCGTGCCAACTTTTTGAAATTGATTAACTGGGGGAGTATGAAAAGGTAACATAATATTTGTCACATATGTTTTCCTTATAATTAGTTAGGGAGCAATACATGGTTGGGGCTTTATAGTGACGTTTTTATATGAACCGAAGAGAAATTTTTCAGTTCTGAATGTTTTGATGATTGTATTAATTTCGTCTTGAAAGAAACAAGGATCACAAATGCGATATGCTCTCGGGAACATAAAAGAAACTACACGCCTTTTAACGGATACATCGTGACACGAGAAATAATGAATAAAGGCATTAGAATTAATTAGTTGTTTTCCGGTAGACGGAACGAAATGCTTTTTTGTTTATTTAAGATATTTTTACATCCAGAAACAGCAATGAGTTGTTCAGTTCCCATTCTACTTTAAATGTTATAGTTCGGGTGGATCTTATTTAATTTTCCCAAGAAAGAATGCAATCTGTTATCATTGATGGGCCATGGGGCACATACATTGTCTTTTTAGTGGAACCACCGTTATGGGATTGTGTAAAATGGGGGCAAGGAGGTGCATTTCAAAATCCTCCATAGACAGTTTGCATAATATCGGGGAAAGGGGATTGCCCATACTCATGCCATATTTCTGCCTGTAAAAACACTCTTGAGGCCGTTACTATGATTGGTATGATTTCACTGGAATCTTCATAAGCCTGGCAGTTATATGCAAAAAGGTGTGAAGTCGAAAATATCAAATAAGAAATCATTTTTAACTAATTGGACCAAACTAGAATATCGCGCATATAGAAAAAATTATTATGCGAACAGAGTCGGAAAATTGCGTTTAGACTCAAAACGATAAGATTTGTTTTACTGATATAAATTATTTAATTTTATGTAATGTGCGTAAAAATAAACACATTATTCATAGGATAAAGTCTTTTCTCTTTTATATGTTTGAGATATTGGTTTGTTCCTGTAATCTAATCTAATACATATATATATATATATATATATATATATATATATATATATATATATATATATTGTGGAAGAATAAGGAGAGAAAAAAGGAATTTCCCCTTCCCCTCACTGACTTCCCCAGTCCACCGTTGACATCTCTAAATTCCTTTGTCCTATATACTGCGAAAATTACCATAATAGAAATACCATTAAGAGTGCAGCATGTCTTCTCGCTATGGGCCCTTCTCACGACCCAAGGCAATTAAGGACGTCTGTTGGCGATGAATCTTTCTCCCCGTCTAGATAATTTCAGAGTATATATTCGAGACTACGAAGTTCACATGAAAATTGTGTCTGTAGCCACGGGTCCAGTACGTTAGTGGTAACGTCTTTGTTAGTCGAAAGGGAATCGACTACATTCTCGTTCAGAGAAAATTTGATTGATTGTCAAAGAGCCAAGGAAGAGCAAGTCGTCACTCAGTGTTGTTCGTGGAGATATTAAGGCGTGCTTCAACCCTTCTCACCACGTCTTCGGATTTTAAGGATCGGAAAAGCCATGCCCGAAGCACTCTTCGTTTGCTTCTTAAGGATAAAAGGCCCCAACTTCATTTTCCGGAAGTTGAATTGAGCGTCCCGTGAGACACCCACAAGCTCAAGGTCGAACTTGACTATCTGGTCCTACTTGCCGCACATCAAGGTAAAAGGGATTTAAATCCCACTTTGTCACGCTTCTTCCACCTTTACCGCGTCGAACCTCAAGGATTCCCCTTGCTGTAGAACTTAAATAATTGAAAAATCATTACTTAATTAATTATCCCTCGGTTCAAACTTAATTGATGGTGTTCGTCATCTTAGCAGTGAACCGTCAATATTTAATTGCATAGCCATTTAACTTGCCCTATAGGTATATGTAATCTTTAGTCCTATTAAATATATTTTTGTAGCCCTGTTTGAATATTCCTTGGTCTAGAAAATGTGTATTTAAAGCACTCTTAGAACTATCCCTAAGTGCAACCTAACTTTTAGTCGGCCAGTAGGTCAGTGTGCTTATAACCGCTTACACCTTGTCATACCACGACATATATATATATATATATAGATATATATATATATATATATATATATATATATATATATTGTCCTTGCAATTGAAGCTTTTCTTTAAGTGTAAGAGCGACTTAATCTTATTTGTTTTTTGTCAGAATATATTTGATAAATTGGTTCTTTCTGAGATATAGACCATCTACTTTCGCATAGTTTGTATGTTTGGTGATATAGTAATAAATAATATGTGGCCAGGTTAAAGATGCTTAATTTGCAGGAAAGTGAGAAACGTTGATTGATTTCTGGTAAACTAATACAGGATTTTAATTTATTAGATATTTTGGCTTAACAACAGAAATAGGCAAATAATCATTGGATTAAAACAATAAATAAGGCGTTTTAGAATATCATAGTTAAACATTATTTCATTTACAAGGTAAATAATCATTGTATTCATTTTTCTGATAACATACTGGTTATAATTATCTTAGGATCGCACTCTCTTTATTGGTCTTTATGAGCCTAAAATTTACTCAAAAAACTCTAAAGAACCCAAAGAAGAGCTGTATAGAAGAAAAAAGGCGAGTAGTAATTGTTAAATAAAATTTACTTGCATTAAAAAAAGAAACGACACTACCTAAAGCAAGACATACACCATCAGACAGTTAAAAAAAACGTTTAGACAGAAAATTAAGGAGTAAGAAATGTCATGAAAACTGTATTGACTTATTACCTTAAAGACAAAACTATACGGGTTGATATGTCCTGAGATTTCATGTAACTTTACTGACCATGCCATGTTTGGGCAAGGATGAATGTTAAAATTCGGAGGAAAAATTAAAAAGATAACTTTCCAATCAACATTTGCCATTTTTTTTTAAATGAAATAAAATATATTTAAATATCCCTCGATTTCATTAATAAATTAAATAAAATGGCTGGGGACTCTATCATAAATTTCCAGAAACTTTTTTTACAGAGCAGTCATTCAAAAGTACAAACTCAATCACTTAGTAAGCTCACGAAGACGCAGTTCATAATGCTGGGCGGAGGATAGTTAAGCACATGAAATTCTTTTCCCTTTTATAATATATAAGTATTATATGGAGTAATTAAAACGTCAATTGACATCGTCACAACACAGCAAAGAGGATGTAAATCGAAAACTGAGAGAAAAATGAGATGTATAAGAGGTAAAAGGCTGAATGGGAACACTAGATAATTTCTTAAGGGGACTAACAGGGCCTGCTAAGAGTAAAACAAAGAAGCTATTGCAAACAAGAGACTCGAGTTCCTGATGATCGGAAGATTAACTAAGCTGCAAGTCTACTCTGAGAACTAATACAAGAGATACCAATATCTCCAAACCTAAGAGAAAACAATAGGACGGAAAAAGTTATTAATTATTTTAAAAATTTTTTAAGGCTCTACGATAAGAAAATCTGAACCAACCCGCGTAAAAAAGAATAACTTACACATATAATTACAATTGCTACCTCTTGCGCCCACGAACTCTAAAATCCGCAATAATGAAAATCAAAACAGGCAAAAATTAAATAACAAAAATACAATAATGAATGAGTAACCAACCCTCTAACTACGAAAAAATAATGAGTGATTGTTTAAGTATATACCCAGGAGATAGGGAAATATTCCACCCTACGAGAAAAAAATAATGCAACACAAAAATACCATTATCTAAATAATCTTTAACACATAACAAGGTCTGCTGACCAGAATGTGCCTTATGTCACTTATTCTAATTTAAGACCTTATGACCTTAAAAAATTCAATAGTTCCCGCAATATTATTGGGAGGACCTTGGCAATTCTATTATTCGAAAGATAATGTAAAACAACAGAGGGATTTGAAATTTCGTTAGAATCGGCCGAATTCTTATGATGTTATAGCCAAAAGAAAATAATTACCGGACTATCTATTGGAAAACTTTTGCAATAATGTAAAACAATATTAGGATTTTACATTTCAAGAGAATCAGGCGAGATATATATGATGTTATTGACAAAACAAAATAATTCCTAGGCTAACCGTGGGCGGACTTCGACAATTATATCACTCGAAAGAGACTGTAAAACAACATAAGGTTTTCAGATTTCGTTAGAATCGGCAAAAATAGGTATTATGTTATTGCCAAAAAAGGAATTTCCCAGCTAATCTTAGGAGGACCATGTCAATTATATCATTTGTAAGAGAATGTAAAACAACATTGAGGTTTCAAATTTCGTTAGATCAGTCCAATAGTTATGATATTATTGCTAAAACCCCCCAAAATGTGATCTATCCTTGGAGGACTTTTTTAATTATATCACTCAAAAGAGATCGTCAAACGACCCTGGGGTTTTAAATTTCGTTAGAATCGGTCGAATAGTTATGATCTTATAGCCAAAACAAAATACAGCTTGGAATAAACTAGGAAAGCCTTTGCTATTTCTGTCATTCGAAACATAATGTAAAACAGCATTTATGTTTCCAATTTCGTTAGAATTAGCGGAATACTTATTATGTAATTGCCAAAACAGAATAATTTCTGGGCTAACCTTGGCACGACTTTGGCAAATTATATCATCCGAAAAAGAATGTAAAACAACATTAGGATTTTAGATTTAGTTATAATCAGTCGAATATTTATGATATTTTTTGCAAAAACAATTTAGTTCCCTTACATAACCTTGAGAGGACTTTGGCATTATATCATTCGAAAAAGAATGTAAAACAAAATTAGGGTTTTAAATTTCGCTAGAATCAGCCGAATAGTTATGATGTTATTTGCAAAACAAAATAATTCATGGGCTAACATAAGCTGGACTTTGACTATTATATCATTCGAAAGAGAATGCAAAACAATATTAGGATTTCAAATCTCGTTAGAATTGGAGGAATAGTTAGAATGTTATTACAACAAACACAAAAAGAAAAACAAGGACCGACCGATCGACCGACATAGTGTGATCTAGAGTCACCCGCGACTAATAACTATATTATTACCCCTCTGTTCAAATGAGATTTAAGAAGAGACAGTTCTGCGTCATATTACTGATTACTAAGAATATATTTAAATTTGAATGAATTAAGAATGGTTTGAATGGTTTTCATTTGACATGTGGAGAAACAACTTATGTTCTTTTATTCTCTTGGAGAATCTGCTGCTTTCGCCAATATATACTTGATTGATATTTGCAAGGGATATATATAATAAACTTCCTGTTCTTTATCGATGGATTTATTTTTAGACAGACTATTACTGATCATTTTTTCGTATTATGAGGCAACATTGATGTTGTTTACAAGTGCTAACTTTTTTAAATTAATTAATTGTCAAATTAAAACCATTCATTTGACATTGATAATGCAAAAATAATTTATAATTCTCACAATTATATACATAGTCATCTGATCAATCTGCGCTTATAAAGGAAATTCCAAACTTTAATACTTCTGATGGCCAATTTAACACTAATCCCTTGTTAAATAAGAGATTTATACTTTCTCTACTTAAAAAAGCTGCTGCTGCCTCATACCACAACCCCCTAATGAAATTCCGACTTGTAAATTTGTGTGTTCAGAATTTTTCCATC
The DNA here is from genome assembly GCA_963969495.1 of Ceratothoa steindachneri. Lineage (NCBI taxonomy): Eukaryota > Metazoa > Arthropoda > Malacostraca > Isopoda > Cymothoidae > Ceratothoa > Ceratothoa steindachneri. Next base: position 45,862,286 of record OZ018331.1, read on the forward strand.
TCTTTTGTATTTCATCAGTCTTCCAGCGATTGACAATGGTTTCTTTCCTGCATTTAAATGTATGTTACCCTACTTTTTTGTATATATATATATATATATAACTTGATTTCAAATCAAAGAACTTTTGCTGACTAATTTATAATTTAATTGTGTTTAATTACGTGATATTCAAACTTAGTCGTCGAATAACTTTCTAATAATCTGAATTCGCACGCCTTATTCGACTACAGTCCAATTAGTTTCATTTGATATTTTACAATGAATATTATGTTTTTTCTGCTGGTTTTATATTCAAATAATTTTTGTAAATAGATGGAAAAATAAAAAGATTTGAACACTTTAATTTTTTATTGTTCCTTTTACAATTTTGGTGGAATATTATTTGATCATAATCAGAGATCAAATTTTAACATTCAGAAGAATTCAGTCCCAGGTTTTCTGTATTTTCATGCAATCTTGAATATTAGTGCAATTTATGGAAATCACATTTACAGCTGATATAAAATATTCTAAAATGCTATATGCAGTTAAAATATTAAATACATAAAATAATGCAAGAAACCAATAAAACCAATTTTTTAGATATTAAATTGCTTATTCATTCAATAATAAATCACTCCAAACCTAAAGGTCAGTTTAAGATCATGTGTTTTCAAAAATCCAAAATGTTAATTCATAGAAAATAATCTAAGATTTTAAAACACTCATGACAAATTCTATTACAAATATTTTGATAACACCTCTTAGAGGACCATTGTTTTTTATCGATAACCAAACTAGAATTAATTTGTTAAATTAGTTGAAATAAAAAATAAAACTTAGTTATTTTATTCAAACCCCAATTTTTCTTTACTCTTTTTCATTTTTACCTTGAACAATACTTCCACAGGCAACACTTTTCCAGATATCGCTCTGATCTGGTATTGTCCTCATTTGACAGAAGGGGTAAACAGAGGAAAATTGCGTACCACTTCGTTCTCAGTAGACCTATATACTCTATGTAAGTACCTTTCAAATCGTGCAGTTATTCTTAACATATCGTTAAAAACGAACTTTTCAAACTTGATACCCCCATGCACTCATGTGATTCTAGCGCCTCAAATATAAATGCCCTTTCTCTAAAGTTCACAAGAGGCAATGATACTGGACAGGTCAAATTCAGGTTACCTTTGGTTTTACCCAACTAAATTTGGAATAAATATGTTTTAATCAGATAAACTTTATGTAACGTTAAATAACCAAGAGTGCACAGATATAAAATGAATTTTTTAAAGAGAAAAAAAATGTGGGTATCAAAGTTAAGAATACACAGTACATATGTCTAAAATATCTGCTATTGAAATTAATGAGAAGTCTGCATTATTTCGTCAGATAGGTAAAAGGTCTCTTTTAGTCTCACTCTCTCTCTATATATATATTGTTTGAAGCGCAAAAAACTGAGATTAACTAATTTAAAAAATTCCATTTGCTATTTTCTTCTGAAAAAAGAAATTTTATCATCTCTCTCCTTTCGAAAATAGATTATCGAATCTGTATCAGTTTTAAATGGTTTCCCTTTTACTTAAAACATTAAACATTATGAATTATGCGCTAAATGTTCAACTATGTTAATATAAGTTCCTGTATCTATGATGCAAAAGATTATTTTATGATAATACCCCATGTTTTAGAATTTTGTAAGTCATCATGATATAAATAGTTTTTATATATTTCAACCTAGAAAGTATAATATATATTCAATTATAGTCAATTTCTCTAATTCCCAATTGAAAGTAAATAGTCATTAATTAATATTTATCAAATAATTCCTTAAACCACCATTATGTTCATTTCGTCGGAGATGAGGAAAAATGGATAGATCTAAAAATCAATTCACTATGGAGAACAGAGAAATAAATCTTAAAAAGAATTAACTCTCAAGGAATAAGGGGAGAAAATCGGCCAACCCAATTACCAAGACAAACGAAATGGCTCGTCAAACTATTCTTCAATTTGACAAAAGTATGCAGTTGAATCTAAATACAGGGTTTTAAATGCAAATTGAACTCTTTGTTTTGAATAGGGCAATACATTTATTTGGCATTCTGTTTTGTGACACTTCTGAGTTTAACAAAATATTGCCGTTGCGGGAAATAATAAATAAACAAATATTTCTTTCGTCAATGACTGGAATCAGGCCTTAGAAAAGTCAAGTTTTTTAGGAGAAGTTTCGAGAACGCAAAGTCTTTGGTCATCAAAGGCTCAAAGGACAACCAGCCACAATTAATTTCAAGCGTTTGTATGATGGGAAATTTCGTCACCGACCAAGAAAGAGCAAAACCCAATAAGCAATCGAAATAGCTTCGTGTTTATTAAATCATGGAATAGTTTTTAAGGACTATTGCTTGGCTCTCCGATGTTACCAAGTAATAATATTTTTTCAAAAGTTTAGTTTGTATAATTAATAATAGTCATAATACTAATAAATACATAAACCTTAATATGAAAGATTATGTGGAACGGTGATTAAAAATTAAATAAATATATAAAATGAATTAATCTAGAGAATAAGGGAGAAATAATACTCCCCTTGATCTTGATTCGGCATTAAATCTAAAGTCTACAGTTCTGAAAAATTTGATAAAAATCCGCCTATGAAATAAAGTGAATAATTGATCCAGAATCCCATTCTGGATGTGGGTTCACCATTGAATTTAATCGATTTTTCCTATTTTTATGTCTCACTGCTCTAATAAAAATATTTCCGCAATCCGTATGTAATATTTTTAGATATTTTTCACACAAACAGACATTCATGCATATTAAAACGACAATAAATACCGTCCCAAAGATAAAAACTTCTTTATTCTTATCACAATATCTTTCATAACTTTTGCTAGAGAAAATCCAAGGTTTCTAAAATTAGTTTACAATTACCTACAGGAATATTCCAAAATAGAGATAAAGGTTATGAAAATTTAGATGAATGAAACGAAAGTTATCAGCATATAATCAATTTACTACAAGAAGTAGGGAAGTGCCCATAATGATCCGAACTCTTAGGTTTCTTGTAAAGAGAACCGCCATTCTTTGATATTAACTAACATTAGTTCAATCTCATACACGTTAGTTCATTCTATTGCAAGCTGTCGTCCGGGTAAAATGACTATGATATCTGTCACGCCTCTGCCTGTCTCGGAGCTAAATATAAAGCTACGCGACCAATATTTTCTTTCAATTGGATCCCTTCCAGAGACTGTTACGGTTACCGAATGTTTATGCCAAAATATTTTATTGACCTATGACAAAATCGATTTATATAAGGCTGCTAAATTAACTAGTATGCCAGGTGAGACCTGAAGGAGGGATGACTGAGCCATTACATAAATTGGAAATAATGACTGCTTCATGAAAGTTGCAACAGTTTCTCAAGAGTTTAACGATATTTGGGTTATCAATCTGTCCAGCATACTGTATCACATCAGATAGAAGAAGACAATGTTCGCGCTTACACAACCCGCATTCATTTTTCTATAAATTGCTTATCTGATGATTACCTTTGCTTTATTCATTCAAATATGCTTTATCCTTACAGACAACTCGTTTATACCTGTATGTTATCGTACGCCCATTTTGCAAACCTTAGAACTTCTCTGGAAAAATACACTTTTTCACCTTTTAAAACGGTACTGTACACCTTCGCCAGATCCACAGTAAAATTAAATGAGTTGCATAAAATTTCCTATAATTATAATTTAATAAAAGCATCCTTACAGGAAAATATCCTAATTTTCTTGATATTTTGTTCTTACTTAATAAAAAAAGTGATTTTTTTTTATTCTACTGAGAAATTTTAATAGGAAATTAGCGTAAGATAGAAAAACCAGATCTTACAATTAACCCGAGACTAAAATTATATTAATGATTATATAACCTCACTTAATATATTTGCGTAATTCTCCAGATAAATCGGATTTTAGATTATTCACAGAAAGAAATTTCCCTTCCAAGGTTTGCTAAGTTAATATTTTGCAAGAAACATATAAAATATATATTGCGCGCTGAGCTGACAATAACGTTAATATCTGATGTCGCATTATATAGAGGTCAATTTTACAGAAAACCACAAAAGACCGCACCTGCTTAACGAGACTCATGGTGTAGATTTTATTAATTACTAAACTTTCGTAGAAATTCTAAGAGGTGACTAAGGCGGTTGATGTGTGTCTCAAGGTGCCTCTTGGTCAGCCAAGTCTTCAGTAATGTCCTAAATACATAAAAATATCAATAAAATAATAAGGTACTTTATTACTATATGTTATTTGTTATAATATGGCGATATAATTATTAAAATCTTTAAAAAAATGATCACTGACACACTAACTTACAAAACGATTCATTATTTTTAATATACCCAAATTGTTGCTCTTAATAAGGTATGAAAATAGAATCTTCATTGTTCTTAGAGTGATGATTTTATCGTCTTTAATGTCAAAGAACGGAGCGTGTTATGTCAGAAGAGAAAATTTCGCTATAAAATGATTAGGTAAAATAAGAGCAGCTGGCAGACTGAGAAAGAGAGAGATAGGTGACCGATATCGTAGGTGTGTTACCTGGAAGAGATTGAAATGAAGTAAATTATGCCAGCACCCTCGACGAAAAAATCTAAGTAATAAATTTCCTTTTCTTCATTAGAATTTGCATTAAATTTTACCTATAGGTCGTTTAAACCTATAAGTTATCAAACATAACTTTTAGAAACATAATTTTTGTTCTTTTTGGTTTTCTAAACAAATCATATAGTGATTGAATCCTTTGCAAAATATTTGTTTACATATTCATATTCTTTATGGATTTCCAAGAAGTCGGATGGGATTTGTAAGCCTCTGCAAAGTAAAGTTTTAATGAAGGTAATAAATATCATATACCACAAATCAGGATGGCGCGGCAAGTTCGTTTTTGACGTGTTTGTCTATGTTTGAGTTTTGTACCAACGTGATTTTTGTAGTGTATATATATAATAATAGAAGAAGTTTGTTTGTGTATCTTAAATGTAAACTCGGCGTTATGTGTTAGATTACCTGAAAGCTAGTAGTTTATTTGCTCGTGTGGAACAATACTAATTTTACAATTTATTTGAGTGACATTAGAACAATATACATATATATATATATATATATATATATATATATATATATATATATATATATATAAATATATATATAAGATTTAGCAATATAGAAATATTTTATTAAATAAAGAAGTTGCATAATCTCCCGCCATCAATTTTGACAATATAATTTTGCTTAAAGGCAAGTTGTTAATAATGTCCGTCTCTCCATGGTTAGCTTAACTTAGGCCCGTTAAAACGATATACGCGTTTCCGAACTTTGTTTCCAAATAATGAGAGGCATCCGTGACGATTGGAAACAGGTGCTCTGACTACAGCCGATGTTAAGCTACATTGGCATTGCTTAGTAACGGATCGATTACAGATATGGTTACCTTTACAGTGGTTACTATAAACTATAGGTAGCGCTATTATGCACTCGCAAGTCGATTCGATCCCACGAACAGATGATGAAATGCACATAAAGATAAAAATGACAATCTCCGGTGAAACGAAAAACGCATAATGTCGGTTATCCTTATGAAGGGAGAAAGTTTTCGTGTTGTATCGTGGTTGAAAAAATAACTAGTCATGGTAGAACTTGTCATCACCATAGTGGTGGGAGAAGGTACCCTTTCCGCGTTCCGGGTATTTTGCTATGAGTGCTCTTATAGGGAAGCACTATTACTCTATTGGTAGAGTTCTAGGAAAGAGGAGAGAGTACCGAAGTGGTATTGTCACAGCTTTAACGGAAATGACAGCAGTGCTGTGATTGTTTATGTCCATGATAATGCCTATGAAGTGAAGCACAACCGGGGAGCGAGTATCAGCGTCTGCCCCAATGGGCGGTCAAATCACGAGGCTTCAAAAAGCTTCGTGTCAGCGCTCCCTGGGATTGAACTCCCTTTATCAAAGTCAGAAAAACAATCGTGTATCCAGTAGGGGCTGTTGAGAGCTCCATAACTCCGTCTCGATATCACTAGTTCGGATTCCACTTTTAACTCTCTCCACACCGAGGAAAGAGATCATCCTAAATGATTGCATATCATATTAATTTATATTACAGTTATATTTGTAATAATAATGGTAAGGACAATTGTATCATGGTTTAATTCTTTAGAGTTTCTATGTTAAAGATATCATTGAAAGAATATAAAAGTTTATGTGTATAGCCACTGGATGATGCGAAATATGCTATAATCTTTATAACTCAACAGCCAGAAATTTCGTTTTTTGGAGTCGTAAATATCCGTGTTACACTATTTTTTCAAACAGTAAATTGCTGTAATTTTTTTAGGATCAGGGGGTATATTTTTTAGATCTTACACTAACAAACTATAAAAACTAAAGCTTCCTGCATGTTACTTTGGCTACACCTAGTGTGTTCTTTTCTGGCATATTTTCTAAAAAGAACACGGCAGCATGACCGCTACTGTATTTATAGCTTATTCGTGTAAGTTTACGATAACATAATGTAGAAAAATAAAGTATAATGCATCTTTCTCGTAAGAAGGCATTAAATATTTTTCAATGTAATTAATTAATCTCGTGGTACACCACTCTATACCATACACTACTCCTATCTTATGTGAGGGGCGGGACTTAATCACCTACTGCAACGCGAACAGTTTACGGACTGTTCGCAAGGATTAACGATCGAACAGGTGCTCAAACTCAAGTAATCAGGAAAAGTGCATAAATAGTTGGCCAGATTTACTTAAATAGGCTGAGAGTATCGTTCAAGGTTAGTTAAAGATGTCAACAACAAAAATATAATTTTATTTACAAATATCCAAATTAAGAAAAAAGAATGATGAATTCTAGAATAAAATAACTGATTAATGACTGCTCAGATCAAAATAGGAGGGGGGGGGGATTGACAATATTAATGATTGAGGGGGTTTTCAATCCTCGAGATGAGGCAAGTGGGGCACTATCCGATCCAAACCTTCCGAGGAATAGGGATGATGATAGCTAATCTTCAAGGATGATGCTTGATGGAGAATTAAGGATTACTTGGAATCTACTAGAAGAGGAAACCTCTTTTCCTCAAAGTTAATCGATGGAGATTAAGTTCGGATGGATTAAACGAAGGCACACTGTCACGCAACTTCCAAGGATTGCCGTTTACAGAAGCTACCAATTGACTGGGGTAGTTTCACGGCGTAGAAGGGTCTTGCTGTCGGTTGAACGCTCACTGGACCTTTCGAGTCGAAACGATAAAGACGACCTTACGTTGTGGGCGGGACTCAGATCTCAAGTTAAACCCGGGTATTTATACAAGTAATCCAGAGGGGGAAAGGGGGAGTTGGAGAAGGGAGTGAAAAAGCTCCATACATCTTGATCCTTGATGCGGATGCAAAATTCAGCTTGTAGTGACAGGCGCGATAAACAAGGCGGCTCATTTTCTCCTTGACGCTGAGGAAAAGGCTCTAGAAAAATTTGCAGGATTTGGGGATATTTCTCTAATACGCCCTGGAGTCGAAACTTCTCGAATGTTCTCGAACAGGAAGTGACATTTTTCATGGCGGGATAAAAAAAAAAGATCTCACCTGGTCTCCAAATAAAGTATGGAAAAATTACGTCAAAGGTTATTTATTCTCTTACAATTATGTATGTATACAATTTACAAGGATTTAAATAACATACTTGTATGAGAAATGAAGGTTAATTTATAGCAATTATATATTTATGGATAGGAGAAATTCATCACTAAGGTGAAATAGAAACAAAAATAAATATTGCCAGGGGGATTGCACTTTGAAAGTTAAGAGTTGGCATAAGTTTGAAATCTCGAATATTAATGACAGGATAAAGCTCTAATTAAATTTCTTACAATTTAAATAAAATTAAATTTACTCGATATTTCAGACTTTGAAAATAATTCAAATAAACGACCCTTGGAAAAGTTAATATTTTACATACAATGCCAACATCAAATATATTTAGCGTCCATCAAGCGCTGCTTACAAGCGCATAAGTCGCCCTATTATCATATATACTATTTCGAGGCTAAATAAAAATAAACAAAACAAACAAAAAACACCCAAAACCATAGGCAAAAACAATAACAAACCAAAATAAAACAAGAACACAAAACCAAGAAAAATGAATCAAGCTCCAGAGCTGGAGGGTCCAGCTAAAGGTGAATCAGATCAGAAAGAGAATTCAACATCCGCTTTAATTCCTCCTGCTCCAAACTAAACCCGATTCATCTCAAATATTATACTCCAAGTTCTAGAAACTCACCCGCCAGAAAACATAGAATATTAATGTATAATTCTGACACAGATACGGATTCCTTATCCTTTTCTCGGTGTAACCTGCCAGAAATCTAACATAGGAGAGAAAGGAATCTTAAGAAAATGATATCCGACATTAATTAATCTACCAGAACAATCTACTTTAATACCAAGCCTTTACCCAGTAGTAAATTCCATAGAAAATATATGCCTTTGAATGATGAACGAAAAATCCAACTGTTAAAGTAAATAAAACTTTTGAAGCGGCATTTGTCAGAAAAATTGAATAAATTTGAATTCAAGTGACAGACGTTTCATTTCTCTGAAATTTTATGATTGCATATAATAATTTATTTATAGTTATTTAAATATTTTTTATTCAAATAGAATTTATCTTTTGTGAAGTTCATAGGGACTTGTGTTTGTTAATGTTATATGAGTGCCAACCACATGCGGTGTTTTATTTCCCTTTTAATCTTAAATTTTGTAAAAGCCTTTGAGGAAAATTTAATTTTACTAATGTGGCCAATTTGTATTATTGCTCAAAATAAAATAGTCAGAATCATTTTATAGCCAATTCATTCCAATGTTTCACGTTTTCGAATTTATATTATTAATATTTGTTTCATTACCTCCATAAGGCTAATTTTCTGAAATCAGTTTTTACAAAAGGTGAATTTTGCTTTGTTTTATTAGTTTAAATATCAGTGTTGTTTAATAAGTGAATTTGTCATAAGTTTAAAGATTTGAAGGTTTTATGAATAATCATTATTTGAAAAGTAATAAGTGTTTATTCGTTATAAAATGAAAAAATAAATTAAAAAAAATGTAAAGGAAATGAATAAAAATTAAAATTTAAAAATGCTTATTAAATTTATGAAACTTTGAGCAACCGAAATATTATTCTATATTCTTTTTTATATTATAGGTTAGAAATTATCAGAGATGGCATCGAGACTCTGCACGTATCATGCAGGTGTATTTTTCTGTGTTTATAACTAACTTATTAAGTAAAGAAGCAAAAGGTAATGTATAGTAGCATCTGATAAGATGTCGTTGTGGCATTTCCTTGAGGTTAAGGATAAGACTCTTCATTGTCATAAGACAGATATTTATGAAGACAGCTGTGCGTGAGTTTGTTTAGAGTTTACTTAATGCTGCACCTTTAGTAAGTACACAAACTCCACAAGCCTTCAGTTGGGTCCAATTGCAGGGTGAAAACGAGACGATCGAAACTAACAGACTTGTTGCAACCTTCTTCCGCCTTCAGAGCCGTTGAGATTTCGTTATTATAAAAACTTCGTCCGGCTGCTCTGTTGTTGAGGACGTGGCAGGGTTTGGTTTAAAATCAAAAGTTTCCTTTTCCAAGCCTTTGCCTAAAGAAGCTCACCCTCAAGACAGCAGGGACCTTAGGCAGGTGCTATCACTCCGGGTGAGAGTGAACCTGGGAGCAATGGCAGAATAAAGTGTAACTCCACTATCCCTTAAACTCTGAAACTTCTCAATCAGAGCCTCGCCACTGGATGCAGTTTTTTAAGTGATACCCAGGACATCTGATAAGATGTATAATGTTTTGAAAGCATATATTTAAGGCCAGACAGAGAGGGTGGCGGTGTGATATTGTATGTCAAGGATACTCTCAACTCGACGAATTTCAAAATCGCATCCGACCATGAACTACTAGGTGTTGACTTAGAGATAGGTCCTGCCGTTACAGGACCCTGGTGCTTTATAGACCTCTTGCCCAACTCTTTGAAAAGGACAGAGATCTGTACCAGCTACTAGGAGAACTTGTCGAAGACACAGTGTGTATCATGATGGGAAATTTCAACACACAAGTTGACTGGGAAACCAGAGAATCCTGTGGGGAGAACGCATTACTCCTGGAGTTCACAAACAACGAGTTCCTCTGAGGATGACATCGTTGAGGACCTCTCTGTTGGCGAAGAGCTTGGTGGCAGTGACCACCGACTAATTAGATTTGTAGTCAAAGTCCCCAAGGCAGAGCCTGCAACTAGTAAATCGAGGAAACTTGATTTGAGGAGAGCAGACTTTGCAGGTCTACGCGCGCGACTGACTAAAGCGAGGCTAGAAGAGTGCGAGGCTGTTGAAAGATTCTTGGAACAGTTTCAAAACCACATTCATGAGTCTTCAATCACGTTTCATCCCTCTGAAATGCTTCCGTCAGTCCTCTGTTCAACCAAAGTGGTTTAATCGAGAAATCGGACAACTGCTTAGGGAGAAGAGAAATGTGTACCGGCAATCAAAGATCTCAGGTGACTTTGATGAATACCAGAGGCTAGCCAGGAGAGTGAAGTTCAGCATAAGGGCGGCTAAGCGGTCTGAGGAACTCCGAGTGGCGAGACTCTGTAAAGAGAATCCCAAGGAGATTTTTGGATATGTAAACAGCCGTAAACCAATCCGTCGAACGATTGACCCTTTGAGGAATGAGGAGGGGACATTAAAGCATTCAGATGCAGAAAATGCTAACCTCCTCAACGAATACTTCTCTTCAGTGTTTACTGAAGAGTGTGGCCAATTCTCCAGCCGACGGATTCCTACTCGGGGGAAAAGCTGGAGGTACTGAACTTCACTGAAGGAGAAATAAAGAAAAAGATCGCTGACCTAAAGACGAATAAGTCCCCTGGACCGGACGGGTTTCTATCCAAGGTGTTAAAGGAAGTGCGCGATGAAGTATCACGGCCTTTGTGCGCTATCTTTAACATTTCAATCCGGACCGGATGCGTTCCTAGAGACTAGCGTGAGGCGGAGGTGACTCCGATCTTCAAGAAAGGAGATCCCAGCCATCCGTCAAACTACCGACCTATCAGTCTGACTTTGATAGTCGGTAAACTCATGGAAAGCATGATGGTGGACAAAATAACGTCTTATTTAGAGTCAAACCTACTACTGAGGAGTTCCCAGCACGGCTTCCGAAGGCAACGGTCATGCCTGACGAACCTTGTGAAATTCTTCCACCTCGTGTTCAGTGAGCACGATCGGGACAAGGCAGTGGATGTGGTGTACTTGGACTTTCAGAAAGCCTTTGATAAGGTACCGCATCGCCGCCTTCTCCGGGAAGTGCGAGTGCTGAGCATAGATAGGAAAAGTAGCCGGCTGGATCAAGAACTGGCTAAGTGGCAGACGGCAACGGGTGGTGGTGAATGGACAGGCTTTTGAGTGGGTGATTGTTACTAGACGATGCCTCAAGGTTCTGTCTTGGGACCACTACTATTCATCATCTACGTCAACGACATGGACGGTGACATAGTGGCCATGATTTCCAAACTTGCCAACGATACCAAGCTTGGTATGAACGTTGCAAAGGATGGAAATACTGCCCACCTGCAGGAAGATATTGGGAAGATTGGGGAGTGGTCGGACACGTGGCAAATGCCTCTTAACGTAGGAAAATGCAAAGTAATGCATATCGGCCACATAAACCCCCAATCTCAGTATATCCTTAAGGGCACTGCTCTTGAATCGAGTGACACTGAGAAGGACTTGGGTGTAACTATCACTAGCAACCTCAAGTTCTCGAAACAGTGCATCGAGGCAGAGAAAAAAGCCCAAAGGATGCTAGGCTACATATGAACAAGGAGATAGTACTTTGTCTGTACAACTCCCTTGTTCGGCCGTACCTGGAGTATGCCGTACAATTTTGGAGTCCTTCCTTTCGTAAGGGCATCGCAAGGCTGGAACACATACAAGCCAGGGCAACCAAACTGATTCTCTCTATCCGCCCTTAAAGTTATAAGGAGAGACTAAGGGAATTAAATCTTTTCTCGCTGGAAACCCGTAGACTGCGTGGTCAGCTCTTCGAAGTTTTCAAATTACTTCGAGGGTTCGTCAATGTTGACTACCAGGATATTTTCACACTGAGTGAGAATAGAACGCGCAATCAGGGCTTCAAACTTGAACTGAAGCGTTACAACCACAATTTGTGTGGAAATTTTTTCACCTACGGTATCTGCGGTAAGTGGAACGCACTTCCAGCGCAAGTTGTCAACAGTGAATCTGTTGACCAGTTCAAGTCAAGACTAGACAAAGTCTTGAAAAGTGGCCTTTAAGGGATGCAAAACAATTGAGCAACCATGTGCCCACTCGATTGCTAGTCCAAAAGTACCCTCTTTGAATTGACCGTTAGGTCTCCTAGGGTACTTCCTTTCTTGTTGTTACTCCTTGTTGTTCTTCATGACTAATTCTTCTGCCACCATTTTACCTGCCAGCAATTCTAACAAACTTTCGAATGTAAGATAGACAATTTTTGCGAGTTGAATGGTGAGGTTTTATCATTAAAATTGTTCAGATTTTTTTAAATTTGAGATTTTGTTTACAACTTATATGTTAAAGAATTTTAATATCTTAGAAAATATATATATATATATATATATATATATATATGAAATAGTTTGAGATAACTTACATATTTTAGTTGGTGAGTTAAATATATTTTTTCGAAATAAAATTTTTATTTTGTTAATAAAGTTTAAAATCTAAAAAAAATGGCTTTAACCACTGGAAAAAATGCGTCTATTTTTATGCATCTGACCTTCCTTTATCAATCACTTTCCACCACGCTCCTCTGATAACCCCGTAACCATTTCACTAGAAAAAGAGTAGCCATCTTCAAAAGAGGAAGATTTTGTAGAACCAGATTAAAATTTCAGAGGTGCACCTGAGAAAAGAAGCCCATTCCAAGCCAAACGAGAAACCTAAACCTTTTGATCAGATTATACTCTCACAAATTCTAATCCCGCCTTTTTTATGTTGAGGCATAACCTATGGATTTTGTAGTCGAATGTGGGCTCTGCAAATCATTGGACGAAGCGTCATCTAACTAGATCAATTCTCTTCTCCAGCCAAAATGGCGGTGACTACCTCTGCCCTAATGTCACCAGTCTATTTGAGGCATTCTTAATCACTTTTAACTCAAACGAGTGGCGCCGGTCAATTGAGATTTCATCCAGCATGATACTCCATGATAGGAGAAAGAATACGTCTCCTCTCCCGGCTCATTCAGCCAGCGGCAAAGAGGAGCACAATTACATCGAGAACTTACCACACGCTTTGCACTTTGAAAATGATATCACAGAAGGTATAGTCTATGGCTGCTTAATTAAATTTCTCTGTATTTTTCTTTTTGTAATGGTAGGTACAATGTGGCGCACTATCCCAGGCAGCACTGGCTATAACGGACCTAGTTCTCAGTGGAGAGAAACAACGTCAAATTTGAACCAGTGGTGAACTAATTCAAGGTGTTGTTTTCAACACCACATAAAATTAGGTCTTCTTTACACACTTTTGAAAGACAAAAAATTCAAAATACCATTATTTAGATGAAAAAAAGCAAGGGTAAATGAATATAATACCACTAATGACTTAAAAGCAAAATTGCGTTAGTGTTATTTGAGATGTCTGCGTCTCTGCCCTTTTTGAAGCATTTCGTTTTGAGTTTGTGTTTGTAACTGAAGATAGTGGAATTGTGGGATGGATACGCAAGAGAAGAATGATATTTATTCCGGGAGGCGAAATAAACGAAAGATGTAGCCGTCGAAGATAAAATTAACAGAGATGCGATTTCAACGTACTAGCCTTATGGCAACTGGGAATGATATTGGAATGCAAAAGTCGTCAGAAACTTTTCCTCCCGTGGGTGTAGTATTTAAAGTAGTAATAGCTGATTAAGAAATAGGTCAACAAGTAAATGTAAATATGTAATGTTTTGCACAATTTGTGTTTATCGTTAAATGTACTTTAGTTCATGGTTGGGAAAGTTTATGAAGGTGAGATTTCCTTGGGAGTGATGGCGTTTATGTAAATGGAATTAGAATTGTGTGATTGTTTTGGCTCATAGGTAAAGATTTTAAAATTGTCCGCCAAATTTGCCCGTTTGTGTTGTTCATGGAGACCGTCCTTAATTCATGGACGTATAAATTAGACTACAAAAGAGTTCAGTAGTTATTTAAATATTATCGATAATAGTATAGATAATAATAACAATAGTAGTAATAAATGTTATAGAAACATTAGTAAAACCTGTAATTTATTGACCACTTATAGGGTTAAACATTTGTAGTAGGAGAGAAGAGCAATGCTGGAATAGAAGATAAAGCAAGTTAAATGACAACATGTGACTCGATCGACTGAGAGATTTAAACACTTCATTGCCCTTATTATGTTCGTCTAAATAATTTTGTTGTATCCTTCAAACTGACCATTCCATCGTGGAATGTACGTATTAGTATGGTTATAATAAAGTAAAGACTATTTTAAAATAAATAGTTCATTTATATATGAATGAGTGACCCAAGTCAGAATGACTTATGCTGAATTCTAAATATAGCAAAGAGTTTGCTCACACATTGTGCTACATTAGAGAATGTCATATATTTGACTATAAAGGCAGCTACAATACAGCTGAGTTGAAATATTTAATCAGATCCTGATTAAAATTAAACCAGATTATGGGAGGTTAATTCCTCCATGATTTTACCCAGTAAGATCGAAATATCGTTTGTTAAAATATGATTGAATGACTTGTGGTCGAAATTTCCATTAAACTATGTATAAATTTACCATCAGTTGACAATTGATGTGGAAGTCATGTATAGGATATGGATTAAAACAAATCATAACACAGTCAAAGGTAGCTTCTGTAGGGAGTTAAATTATTTATTTATGCTAATAATTATTATTTAACAAGTTTTCTAAATAAGTAGTATATTGTCTTAGGATAAATTAACAATGAGTCCTGTTAAATGCCATAAGATCATTGATGTTTGTCATTTTTCTCTTAATTTCCCACTTATTATTTAAAATTCTCTTCAAAGGTGAGGCAAATGTATATGGGTACTTTTCACAGTATGCGCAATGCCTCGAAATGTTCTAAATTTACTTATTATCACTTGCGAGAAATAGTTGATGCAGTTTGTGTAAATCGATAAATAACACCTTCACTGCATCTTGTTTCCTATAGGACCTCTTTTCTCCTCTATGTTTTGCAATATCAATCTAGCGAGCCACAAAAGCTAGTTCGATTAATATTTTCATCGCTTGGAATTCGAATATCGCAAAAAGCGGAAATATTTTTTTCCGTGGTTGCCTACGGTAAAATACATTAAATAGATGAAAAATATGTAAAAAAATTGTGCGATTAGTGTGAAGCACTAAATACCATGAATTTTCTTATTTAATTCTTTACACTAACCGCACCAATTGTTATGATATTTGGCAAATCATGTTTCGTTTAATTAGAAAAAACGTCTGTTCAAAACAGCTAATGATCTTTGAGGCAAGATAACGAGGAGAAGATTTTTCCTATATATTACTTGTATTATGTAGCTTCAATACATTTTCACTTCCATCAAATTCAGCAGTTCAGGCGCAGACCTCCAATAATAAAAAGAATGTTTGGGAAATAAAATAATCAGGGAAGTAAAATGGTCGTGAGAGATATGTATTGGGTATAAAGACTATTCCAGGAACACAATCTTATTTAATAGTTCCATTTATATAAAGCCTATGAGAACTAAAGAATGTGCCACCAGTATTATGAATTATCCACCCGAATTTGTAATCTAAAAGTTAATTATTCCAAATGATTCCATAATTAATATTATGTGTTGCTTTAAAATAATAAAGGATGAACGATTAGGATTCATTCGTTTTAGCTGTAACAAGTTGAAATAGATTCAAACCAAAAGGGTTGAATTACACCGGGGAACAATTTGAAAAAATAATTCTGTTGAGTTAGATTTTTGTGCTGATTCAGACAAAAATTAGTATGCTGATTCTAAATTTTTAGTCAACTTTTTTCTAGCACGTCTATTTTTTCTCCACAGCTTACCCCCCCAGAGAGGTAAAATTCCATTGCTTAGCTGTAATAAGATATGCTTGCTGATTACGATTGAATTCATCTACAGCGACGTGGCAACTTGTTTGTGTAGTCACCATTAAGACAGGGCGGTGAGAGGTGTGTGTTGTACGTGCTATTTCGTTATATGCTGTTTTTTTTAGCTTTCAAAGCTGGTAACTATTCCATCTCAGTGTTTTTTTTAAATAGTTATATATTTCCATTGTTTTAGATCATGTCTGCTCATGCAACTTCTCGTCATAAATGCCTAATCAACCCTGACTCCTTCTGCCACATTTGTGGCAGTCTCACTATTCCAAGTCAGAGGGAAAAAATCAGTGTATTTGTCAAACAAGCATATCTAGCATATTTTAAAGTAAAATTCGGTGATCAAGACAAGCCATGGGTTCCCCTCAAAGTGTGCAGGCAGTGTGTCGAGAGTTTACGGATGTGGACTAAAGGAACACCTGAAAGGTTACCATTTGGTAGGTAACCCCATGTTTTGGCGAAAGCAAAAGGAGCATTGCACAGACTGTTACTTTTGTTTAGTAATAACATCAGGATTTAACAAGAAAAAATAAAATAAAATAGAATATCCTAATCTACCCTCTGCTATAAGGCCAATGCTTCATTCAGCTGAAATTCCACTTCCAGTTTTCGAACAACTACCTCCTCTAGAAGATCTGAGTGATGTTGAGGAACGCAGTGACAGCAATGATTCAGATTTCGAAATTCACGAGGATCCGGCTCGTAAGTGATTTGATTAGCACGAGTTGAATGATTTGGCACGTGATTTGGGCCTATCAAAAAAAGCTTCCGAAATCCTAGCATCAAGACTGAATGAGAAAAGGTTACTTGAACAAGGAGCGAAAGTATCATACTTTAGAACCAGAGAAAGTGCATTGCTGCAGTACTTTCGAAGTGACAGCGGCTTTGTGTATTACCATAAAATTTCTAGTTTACTGAAGGAATTAGGGCTTTAAATCTACAATCCAAATGAATGGCGAATGTTTATTGATAGCTTAAAGCGGAGCTTGGAGCGTGTCCTTCTACACAATAGAATTTATTTGGTGCAGTCCCTATTGGGTATTCTGTCTGTCTTCGTGAAGAACATGGAGATATAAAGAGGGTCAATGAGTTATTTCAGTATGACAAACACAATTGGATCATCTGTGTTGACGTTAAAACGGTGTGTTTCCTTCTTGCTCAGCAACCTGAGGACGCAAAATTATCCCTGCTTTCTCTGTATGTGGGATAGCAGAGCTCGAGGGAAGCATTGGGTTAAAACGAATTGGCCTCCAAGATCAGATCTTAAACCTAAGGCAATGCCAACTGATGGCGACTGTTTTAAGTACATCATCTTGACATTTCCTGTCCTGTCAATTGAAAAAATCAAGGCCAGTGTGTTTGATGGTCCACAAATTAGACAGCTCATCAAAGATGAATAGTTTACCGGGACTATGTCAAACCTTGAAAAAAATGCTTGGTTATCATTCAAAGACGTTGTCAAGAACTTTCTTGAAAATACGCGTCCAATTAATTACACAGAAATTGTTCCGAATCTATTGGAGAGCTACAAGGCGCTTGGTTGCAACATAGATATTAAACTACATTTTCTGCATTGCCATCTTGACTGCTTTCCGGATGATATGGTGCAGTTAGCTACGAGCAAGGTGAACGATTTCATCAAAATTTGAAGGTTATGGAAGAACGTTATCAGGGTAGATGGGATGTACATATAATGGCTGACTATTGTTGGAGCATAAAACGCGATAGTCCTCAAGTTGAACACTCCAGAAAGAGCTATAAACGTAAATTTTTACCTTAACTACTTGCACACAATTATAATTATCTAATTACAGTAGCCATAGACTTTGTTAAAACATAATAGTGTTAAATAAACATTGCAATCATAAGCGTTTCTTTCATATTTCATTGTATGTCCATATTTGAAAAAGTTCAAGAACTTGACGTGATAGAGAAAAACGGAGATCAGTTTTGGATTCAGCAGGGAAAAATAAGTTAAAAATAGCTGTCAGACCTAACTCAACATAAATTGTGCTCCCCAGTGTTATACTCTAGCGACTTTAACCACTTCAATAATGAATCACATCTTTAGAAAAACATAAATTTAAAAGAGAAATCCAAATAAAATTTATGAAGCTGCAGTTGTTGTTTGAAATTAACTCACGAAAAAAAGCCAATAAAACTATTTAAAAGTTAAGTTTATGAAAGTTGGGAAACCAATTAAGCTTGTAATTAGATTAGAAAAATGGTATTGGTAAGAGAAGATTAATGGCGGGTTAAGCTTCTTCTTAATATAATCGGATTTTAAGAGTTTTAAGGAAAATAACTGAGCAGGAAAGTGAGGGATAAAGTTTCATGAGGCTCAGATATGACGGGTTATTAACGGATAAAAGTATATTAAACATTTAGGCACATGGCATAAGAAATTCTATATTATATAGCATATAAATATATAGACTAAGATATATTGGATTCACTGGTGATAATGATATGTAGCAGAATATAGAAATGATATCAACGAAAAATGCTAACAGACTTTAATATATCATTGTTAAATGATTCACTAAAGGTGTATTTTTCTTGATTTACAAATAGCTGAACGGGGATGTATTTAGTGACGTGTATGGAACCTCATATATGTAATACTCTAAGGCAAAAAGTGGTTTAACGCATCTCTAAGCAGAGAAAAACTTTAAAATCGAAAAGTTATATCCCCAGATTAAATAAAACTCCAGACACCCTACTCTGGATGGAAAGGTAGGAAAACAAAAACGTATAATCACTCTTATATACATCCGCAAGTGATGTAAAAGAGTCCATATGGACTAACTGTGATGTCAAAAGGAACTTTAGAAGGCCTGATCTTGTAACTTACATTATCATAACAATACTTTTAATTTTATTACTCTGTTAAGTATATTTTCAATCTAAATTTTATTTCTAATACACTTTCAGGTTTTAGTGTAATAATTGCATAAATAAATTACACTTTTTTGCATCATCATAAAAGGAACGAAATAAATTCAAGAAATCTTGGGATTGCCGTGGATGCTGGGAGAAAATTCGCTTTCAGCTTTAGATAAGATATGCGAAATAAGATGGAGCCAGCAGTCGCCGAAAATCTCATTTTGATTCAAATTTTATGTCGCTACAAAATACTAATGTCATTTCAAATTCTAATGCAAAGGTAAAATGCGCATATGATTTGCAAACCCAATAAAACCGTGATAAATTGTAAGGAAGATATAAACTGTCATTTTTTCCCTTTATAATTAATTTAATTGATTTTTAAAAGAACTGAACTCCGAAATTGTCCTCCGTATAAATAAATATAATAAATTTTTAAGAGAAAATGTAGGGTTTATAAGAATAAATGAGAATGAAATCAAATCTTGGCACGCCTCCTTCATATACGTGCATCGATCAATTATACTAAATGTATGCAAAGGAAGTTGGACGATGAAAATAAAACATGAAACAAATTTAAATTTATGGTTCATTTCCACACACACTTTGTGTAAATGATTTCCTCCCATTCATTTATGGCTAGAGTAAAATTCTTAGGAGTATTGTTTGAATTTCATAGATTTCCAAAGATACAAACTTTCATAACACTCGAAACGAAACTCTATCAAAACTCGTCGTTTTCCATTTTTTCCCCGTTATGGGAGAATTAAAGAGTTCAGTGCTTGTTTCTTAATTATATATCACTTGCATTACTTAGTGAAGGACTGTCAAAGATAAAAGACTTCCTCCCCTTAGAACCCAATGACTACCCGTAGGGCCAGGCAGCCCCAAAGGAACTGCGAGAATTTCGTGCGACAGCGTAATCCGTTGGAGATATCTTTCTTTCCCATCTCATTCCCTGATCGGCACCAGACCTACGGCGTTGGATACTTTCGCGCGAGGCTATGCTGCATGCAGAGAATATCCGCTCCTGCGACTGGCGCGCAAATTATAATGAGATCCTCATCCCCCTTGTTGAGGCCTCCTGCCACCCACTTCCGCCGAGGCAGTATACATCCTTCTAATACAGCCCCGCCTTGGTTAGCAACCACGTACAGTCCCGTACGCCCTACCCCTCTCCCAACTGGGTCACCTCTCTACCAGGTCTCGCTCGTACCTCGCCGGTTCATTTCTCAGCGAGGTTAAAGAAGTGGGAATTTTGCAAGCAGGACTTTACAGCACCACGCTTACTCGTCATATCCAAAGCCTTCAGTCAATTAGGCCTTACGTGAGTCTTCCCGTCATTTGCACTCTACCCTGTTTCCCTGGAAGCAATTAGTGTACATCATCTTTCGGACTTTCGTCTCTATCGGATCATTTGTATCTCCGTCCCACCCCCCGTTTTGTACCCCGGGTCTCATCTTATTTATTGTGATTTATTTAGTTTTGCTAATAATATTTTCTTGGTATATTTTAAAGTTATTTTTCTACAATCAGTTTCTCTAGACCCAGAACCTCTAGGAATTGATTATTTAGGCCATCCTCACTTGAATTTGATTGTTTAACCCTCGCACTGGGTTAAACGATTCCCGGCGTGCTCCATTCTTGCATCAAAGCAGAATCAATCCTCGGCTAGCATTGACGTTCGACTCTACGACATTATTTATATTCTGGTGTCTGATGTTTAGATCACCTAACGACTTCAATATTATTTTCTGGTGTCAGGCTTTTAGGGTCACCCGCAGTTTCTGATCCAAATTATTTTTGATTGTGATAGGTTCTAAAGGATATTATTCTTGATATTAAATGTTCTGGTTTTATAAACTGTAGAAAAGACCTTTCTCATTTCCCATTGTCTCTTTTGGGGCGCCTTTCCTTCTAGTTGGTTGAACGCGATAAAATGTCCTAATTATTTAACATATTAAACTTACAAGGAGATTCGCTTGGCCTCAGCGGCAAGGACCTCTTAGTTTATATCCAAGCGGAGGAAAGGACCGAAAGAAAAAAGAAAAGACAAAGAGAAAGAAAAAAGAGAAAGAGAAGAATGGAATGAAACAGGGAGAATCCGCCTTTCATCATCTTGAAATGAGTAGGACTAGGAACGAGATGCTGTGCATCAGCTCAACATCCGAAGCCTCCCCTACCGCGTCTGTTGAGCTTCCGGTTTTCAAGGAAGGCGAGGATTTCAGGACCTTCTTAATCCACTTCGAGAAAATGTTTGAAATCAACCATTGGGACATCAAGACAGATGGAGTGACTCAATTGTTGCCCTTGCTAAATTTCCAACTCCGAGATATATTCATATCACTCCTCGCTGAGGCACTAATAAATTAATTAGAGTTATTGGCGGTATATAACATGACCATAGAGTTTTCCTGATCCAAATTTAGAAATGCCAGCCTGTCGCCATGCCGAAGAAATACCGTCAGTTTGGGTACACCCTCCAGCGTCACCTCAACTTTTGGCTCAATGTTTCTAAAATTCCGCATGACTACGATGCCCTCATTGACCTCTTCCTGAGAGACCAGTTGTTGGCTGCACTTTCGGCTCAAATCAGATCTTTGGTAAAAGACCGGTAGTGCCTCACATTCAAGGAATGCACAGAAGAGGCCGACATTTATTCAGCAAGCCACAACCTTTAACCTAAAGAAGGGAAGAAAACGGCCCCCCTTTCCCCAAAACCTAAGCCAAACAAAGGTAAATTCTTCCTGCAAAATGGAAGCAAGTTTGCCATGGTAACTGTGCCGTCGAAGCCGAAACCACTCTTTTCGTCCGATAACCGGGATGTAAAACCATTCTCTTCAGGGCCGCCTACGTTATATTTCCCATGAGACCAATCATTTGTTTTTCCTGTGGTGTGTAGGGTCACATGAAAACGAAATGCCCCCAGAACTTTCAGTTCACTAATAACTCTTCTCACCAAGTACTTCAGATCTGGGCCACCTCAGCGCCACCATCAACACCATCGGAATCTTCTCCTCACATAGGCACCTCAAGTCCCGGCGCCCCCGAAGTAAACTTCTTGGCCCAATCTGTGCTTACCTGTTCGCAAGGCGTAAACTATTTTAAGATGCCCTTGCCCCTAGAAACCTCACGTTCTTCAGAATTCAAGGAAGTTAGGCCTAAAAGAAATGCAATTCCCTCCGAGTATGGTCTAAGGCCTACTTAAAAGAACAAGAAGACACCCAAGGATCTCCTACTAAGTTATGGAGGACTTACTTTACCTTGCTGCTCAAAAAACGGTAAATCCCGACGAGAGTATTGTGTATCCCGCATTCCAACGTTGGATACTTTTTAACCACAGCCTATTTTCAGTCTATATTAGCAACGCGAAGACAACCCAGAATAACTTTACATATTTTATTGGCCCGAGCCCAGAGATCAAGAGGCTCCGCCCCGTCGACTGCTTAGGCCAAACCCTTTCTTGAACTAAGCTACCCAACCTGAACATGCATAAAAAGTACCATCGACGCGCTTGTTTTAATCAATTTTTGGCCCTGGACGAAGGATCCGCCTTAGAGTTCAGCTATCCGCTTGACCTTTGCTCGTGGTACAAGTCACCTTCGTGGAACAAAAGGCGGAATATCCTTTTTACGTCTTGCTAGATAACCCCGATTCCCCATCAACAGAGTTGAGTAGAAATCCTCATCTACCGACCCCGCAGAAGACCATGTTACAATCACTACTCACCAAATTCACAGATGAAATCGCTGATATCCTGGTTGTGCTACCCATTTCAAGCACAACAATCGGCTCACCACCCAGAAACTTGTTAGATCGGAGCCATGCCCCTTCTATATTCACTGAAGATGGATATTATAGAAGCCTCGGAGTCTGAGTATGGTTCTTCGGTCGTCTTGGTGAAGAAGCCGGACATTTCTTACCGGATATGTATATACTTCTGGAAGTTAAACCACATTACCGTATACGACGACGAACCGTTTCCCCTCATCGATCGGAATTGGCTCATTTCCTAGAATGCCAAATTCATTACAGAATTAGATCTGTATAAGGCCTATTACCAGATTCCCTTGAGGAAAGAGGTAAGGAGGTACACGGCCTTTCCCACCGGCAAGGGCTTGATGCAATTTCGGCTACTCCTTTTTGGAGTGGTGACGGCATGTAGCAATTTTAACCGAATGAAGAGGCGAATATTGGACGGGTTGCCCCACGTCACCTTCGACTTCAATATCATTTACCTGGCGGCTCAGAAATGGGACCACCATCTGGTTGCCCTTCGTCTCCACCCCTGACGACTCTGGCAACACCATCTTAAGATTGGACATAACAGGTGCCACTTGGCTTTTAGCACTATTGACTATTTGGATTTCCGCATAGGGAACTATTCCTTTGCTCCCCAAGCTGACAAAATCAAGGCAGTTGTCGAAATACCATTGTGTGCAACATAGAAGCAGTTCAGGTCATTCATTGAGTGCGCCTCCTTCTACCGACGTCATATCATGAACTTGGCCTCCATCGCCGCGCCCCTCTGCGATATTCTCAAGAAAAAGCCCCCCCGAATGCCTCTCCAGGACACCACGTTCGATCCCTAGCTTTGACCAGCTTAGAGGGAAGTTAGCTTCACCACCGATCCTCCGCTTACCTGACCCTCTTAAACTTTTTGGTGCACGCACTGACGCGAGTAACGATCGCATAGAATGTGTTCTCGTCCAGTATGGTGCCCATGGGTAAAGTTTCCCCATCACGTTTGTGAGCCGTAAACTCTGTCTCCGCTAGAAAACCTATGCGGTAATCAAGCGAAAAGCTCTTGCCATCGTTTAAAGTTTCCACAAGTTCAAAATGATTCTCTTAGGTAAAGAATTTATTATCAATACTGACTGTAAACCAACCCCTTACCTACGGAACGTAAGGGACAATAATTATCACCTCTTCAAGAATCACGATTAAAATTGTATACATTAAGGGTTCCAAAAAATTGCCTGGCGGACAGCTTAAGCTGAAATCCCCTGGATTTGTCTCAGGACTAATTTCCTATTAATTGATTGTAACGTTAAATGCATTCCTTTTGTATAAATTCCTGAATAATTCTTGTAATTTTGTGTAATGCTTTATAAAAATATGAGACATTATTTTTTTTTATTATTGTTCGTATGTACATTTTTTGGTTTTACGGGACGTTTCGTTTTTGTTGATATGCCTGTATGTAAGCCCCTGGTTAACGGACTATGTTGACCCCGGCTATTGATAACTATTCCTGTCTGTCTTATTGTATTATTACTATTATTTTTTTCTTGATGTTGTTCGGTAATAGGAATACCGAGCATTTTCCGAGTCCCCTTTATTTGACTTATTTTTGTGCAGAATACCGGGTACCATCCCTTTTGTATTTGTGTCTCTATTGGAAAATTAGCCGTGTAATTACCCTATTTTCGTGTGGTCACATCCTTCGGAAGCTCTATCTTGGGACGGAAGGAGATGTCAGAGAGAAAAGGTTACCTTCCCCCTCCCTAGAACTCAACGTCTAACCATTGCTCTTGAGAAAGATGCACCTGTACGGCCAGACATCCCCAAGGGAGCAACGAGAATTTCGTGCGACAGCGTAATTCTTTGGGGTTCTTTTTCTTCCTCGTCTCATCGTCGGACTGGTGCAAGACATACGGGGTCGGGGACTATCGTGCAAGGCTGTGATGCACGCCGAGAATATCCTCGACCTCCTTGGTGCACCAAGTCTAATGAGATCCACGTTCTCCTTTAGGGTACTCTGGTGACCCGGTCCGCCGAGACAGTATAAATACTAGGGAAAAAGCTTTGAGAAATTAGCACTATACAGCCCCATCTTGATTAGCAGTCACGTACAGTTTCGTACGCCCTGCTTCACATCCAAACGGCATTTAGCACGAACGAGACGCGTCACCTCTCTACTCACCCTCGCTTGTTCCCAAGGCCAGAATTCCAGCCCGACAGGCGATAGACACGTACAGGCATCTATCCCTGGGGTATCGACTTAGTTCTCGTCTGGAGTACTCCCTCGTTCATTTCTCAGCGAGATTAAAGTAGAATGCATTTTGTAAGTTGAACTTTGCAGCCTCCCGCTTACTCGTCGTATCCACAGGCTCTAGTCAATTAGGCTTTACGTGAGTCTCCCCGTCATTTGCACTATCCCCCTTTCCCTATAAGCATTCCCCGTACATCCTCTCTTGAACTCCCGGACTCTCGTCCTCAGCAGGTCATTTGTATACTCCCCCCCACGTTTGGTACCCGAGGCTAATCTTATTTTTTGTCATTTATTTATTTTGTTAATAATATTATCTTTGTATATAGTAACGTTATTTTCTACAATTCATCTTCTATAAACCCAAAATCTCTAGGAAGTGATTATTTAGGCCAACCGCACTCGATTTTGATTGTTTAACCCTCGCAATGGGATCTATATCCCAATTCCTAGCGTGTTCCCTTAGCGCGTCAACGCATAGCCTAACCTTGGCTAGCATCGACGTTCGACTCTACGACAAGCATCTACATGGCAATTTTCCTTTTCTTAAACGTGATTCCTAGCAAAAGCTCACACCGTTAACAAGCATCATCAGTTTATATATAAAACGCTTCTAAGATCCCATGCAGAGTATGCGATGCAGTTCTGGTCTCCTTATTTGAAACGACGAAATATTGCATCGCGTACAGAAACAAACGAAGATATGATAATTGAATTTAGAAATAAATCGTAGCAAGACATATCCTGGAGTCTCAAAATACTTTCTCTGAATAATCTTTATCTGCAGAGAAAATTTAAAAAGGTTTAAAAATATAAAGGGTGTTTCTATTATAAATTATGACTAGATATCCGAGCGGCCGGGGAATTACCGGTTTCAGGTTAGCAACAAAATGATTAATAAAACGAGAGCATAAAATTAATTTCTTATAAAATAAAACAAATTTAGAATAATTTGTATTGGAATCCTTTGGAAAGCGTGACAGAAATTATATATAAAAGCGCGACACTAAGTACATATTTATTAGATTAAATTATATATATATATATATATATATATATATATATATATATATATATATATATATATATATATATATATATATATATATATATATATATATATATATATATATATATATATATATATATATATATATATATATATATATATATATGAATCCATCAAACTGCAAGAAACAGAAAAACAGGATGATGTAATTAAGAATTTCAAAAGAGACATAAAAATATTTTAAAAAACTTAGATAAATTATTGATTCAGTCTCTCCTAGTTATTCATCATTACCGTATTACCATAATCCAGGCAATCCAATAAGACCACTCATCAGTCCAACTGGGTCAATCCAATATAAACTATCAAAATATTTAATATATTTACTTTCTCCGATTTTTACAATAAGTTAGACAAATGAATATAACTTCAGACCTGAAATTTTTCGGTTTTGATGTTACTTCATTATTCACTAATGTGCCCGTTGTTGCCTTATTGAATTTCCTAGCTGGTATTCTTAATTCTTGTGATTTGCCTTTGCCGTCCAACTCAATCATTCAACTCATTTGTTATTGGATTAAAAATGTAAATTTAGCTTCAATGGCAAGTTCTACGAACAAGTGTTTGGCATTGGTATGGGTTATCCCTTATCTCCCTTATTTTCAAATATATATATGGAATAATTAGAAAAGAGGCTGTTTCCACCGGTTTGGTCCACTAAAATTGTTTGATGCCGATATTTAGACGATGTCCTGGGAATTCTAAAGGATGATTTTAACCTCGATGTTTTTCTTTTATTTATTAATTCATTAGTTTTGTCAATTTAATTTACTTTAGAAAAGAAGAAAATAATATTCTTCCTTTCCTAGATGTTCTAAGAATTAGACAACCAGTCAAGTTTAAGTTTTATATTTTCAGGAAACCAACAAATAATTTATCTTATCTCAATTTTTATTCAGGTAATTCTAAAAATATGAAAACATCATTATTTTCTTTCATATATCTGAGGGCACTCAGAATATGTAGTCCTGAGTATATAGACTAAGAATTTACAAAAAATAAAGAGATTACCTCCAATTTGTGTTACTCGAAATATGTTGGGGAAACCTGGATGTATAAAGCTAAAAAAACATTCTATAACCGCAAGTTAAGGAAAACAGAACCTTTACACAACATATTATTCTTACCCTACAATGATAATTTCTTGTATGTTGTACTAATGTTAAAACAACTTGATATATATGTAATTTTTAAATACAATTATACATTAAAACATAGTAAAAAAAGAATAATAATGTAATATATAGTATGCCTTGTTTTGATTGTAATTTATTCCATGTAGGTCAAATTTCTAAAAATATCTCTATAAGAATTAAGCAACATCAAAATGCAGTATCTAAGGTATATTCAAATAGTGATTTGGCCGTCCACAGTCTTAAGATGGGTCATCAGATTAACTGGTCAAAATTAGATACCATAATAAATATAAATTATTTTATTATCAGAAATATCTTTGAATCGTTCCAAATCTCCAGCACAAAGGAGAGAAATGTAAATATTTGCTACGGTTTGTTTTCTTTAGATCCAATCCTATCTTTCTTGTCAAAATCAAACTCTAATCATCTAAACTTATAGGGAAAATATTGTTTTGTATAAATACAGTGTCTCTCTTTTTCCTTTAACCATTGTGAGTTTTAAAATGTTATTAAGATAACGAAAGTGCTAGCTCAAATCAATCTTTATTTTTACCTACGTGGTACAACCAAATATTTATACTCATTCACGTGTTTCCCTCTCGTGATCTTTATCCATATATATATATATATATATATATATATGTATAATAAAATGTACTATACGTTCAAATTTTAAATATGACTTGGCAATAGTTAAATGTGCTTGAAAACTGACTCGAAAATTTTAACTTTTATAATATTTTATTGATACTTTATATCGGTCACCTTTTAAAATAATTCAATATCTTGATGGCCTTTTCATGGTTTCTTCAAATGTATTAACTTTAGTAAACTTATTCTAACCTGAAGATGAAAACTTGTAGTTTTTAAAACGTAGTAAGAAATTATAAGATGTTGCATCCGTTTCTGGTAGCTCTGGGATTTATCCTCAATATTAAATGTAGGCTTCACGGCCGAGCTCCATATATATATATATATATATATATATATATATATATATATATATTTATATATACTAATAAATGTCATGATAACCCATTCTGATTATTGCCCTCACTTTTTTCAATGTAATAGGTTTCTGGCTCTCTAAAGTGTATTTATGTCGACAGAGACGATTTCATAGTCTTAAATTATCTGTAGGAAAAAAAAAATTTGCAGAAAAAATGATCGCCTGATTTTAACTTTGAAATCTCAATTGCAAGGCGCTTTATTTCCTACCCAATAAAATGCTCCAATCGGCACTAGTTAATACTTTATATTGATTCATTTAATGATTTATAAGGTGCCTTCGCATTATTGGAACAGGATTTTCTCATCTTGATATGGAAGGTGTTTGACCTAAAGTAATTAAATAGAGATGGTAAGTTTCTAAATTAATGTAATTTCTCCCTTCACAACCACCTATTTAAATTAAAATACGATAGAATTAATGACAAATGATTTATACATTCTTTGATAAAATTATAACGATAAAAGAATACTAAGGAATTAGTTAAATAAGCGGTTATGTGAGAAGATTTTTTTAATTTCCCATAAACACGTCCTTTCCTTTTATCATATAATTGAGCATGAAAGGAAGAACATGGAGAGGCAGAAAGGGAGAAACAGAAACACAGATAATGAAGACCAAAGACACCACAATCTGCGCCACTAAAATTGCTCCCGATTTCTCTTTCATATTGGATTTGCCTAAGAGATTCTTTCTAATTTGTATATTGCGAGAAATAATTATTTAATATGCTAATAGTCTCATCCTAGAAATAATTAATATTTTTCAAATATGTCCGTATTTTTAAATCTTAAAATTAAAGCAGCTATGATTCATATGAGGTATTTTAATTTTCCAATCAAGTTGAACTTTTTTATATAAAATTACTAAATCTTTCGTACCATTTACTGTTTCTCAAATTAGACTTGTCACATTTTTATAGTGTTTCCTACAAAAGTATGCAAAAGGAGAAGGTGTAATCACTGGTCTATCAATTCAATTGTCTCTTCATTTATCTGAACTTCCCCCCTTGACTCCTTTTCCTGGGGTAGGCTAAAGAAGAAAGTGTACTCAATAGTCTCCTCGTTCACTAGATCTGACCTCCCTCAACTTCTTTTTCTGGGTAGTGCTAAAAAATGTGCTAAAATTGTGGCAAATTTATTATTATTGAATTGGGTTTATTGGCTAAATCTCTCAAAGCGCCTTGAACCTTGATTCATAAATTGTTGAAATTACATTGGAGGTGTTATTTATTATTTATTCAGTTAAATAAAATGAAATTCGATATTTTATTGAAAATATGCATTTCGCTTATGTACACAACTTTTAGACATGTTGTATATTGTGTTTTTTTTCTTTCGTTCACTAAATCCCTCGTTCTAAACATATTTTCTGAGTCGATAATTAAGTTAAAATATGGATCAGAAAGAAACACGCGAGTGAGGTCAAAGGCACCAGGAGCCTCTCTTGCTTGATGGTGGTGAGCTGAGGTGTTCAGGTAGTATATTTTGATACCAGCTGGCGACCATGGAACCAATTCTTTACCCCATTGATGGGCGGTACCTGTTCATCGTCGGAGTTAAGAGGATATGCGTTGCTGCTAAGACGGGATGGAAATGATAACTTTGCTATGATTGATATCTGCTGATGTCGTGTGTAGGAGAACCTGCGCCTGCAGAGATGGCTTGGACTCTATCAGACGTGCCACATCTAGAAAGCTTATGTCAGCTCATTTCTCACTCTCTCTATCTCACTCTCTTGTGTAAAATTGTTATGAATGAAATATATCCAGGTAAAGAGTAAAGTATACGCAAGATTTAAAGATACTAATTGGAGTAGTGTTCTACTAAATTATGTACTTGAGTGTAACCCACCTCAACTCTCTCCCCCATGCAATACACGCCAGATTTCGTATACACATGATTAATGTCTAAAAATCGTGACTACAAATTATCGAAGTTGTTAATCCATAATTCACTTCACTT
Organism: Ceratothoa steindachneri; assembly: GCA_963969495.1. NCBI lineage: Eukaryota > Metazoa > Arthropoda > Malacostraca > Isopoda > Cymothoidae > Ceratothoa > Ceratothoa steindachneri. Next base: position 45,892,576 of record OZ018331.1, read on the forward strand.
ATACAATATGGACCTTCACCCTCCTTAATGTTTTGACTGAATTTTATAACCATCATCGAGGAGACCAAACCGGTAAAACATCTCTAAGTCTTCCACAGCTTTCTTTTGCTCTTTTATGTTTGGTCGTTTTTTCTCTTTAACAGAGTTTGAGCTTCATTTATAATCGTATGCAAGCTTGGCCCTGGAGTTAACTTGAACTTAGTGCTAGGATTTTACTAGTAAGTAAACCTGGCACTCGTTTTAGGTCATTAATAATACTAAAGCCGATACTCCTGATGCAGTATCATAATAACTTATCCTTGCACTTTAGATTATTTTGCTACAGAACAACAATGGTTGCACTGTTTTAACTTATATTTGTCATCATTTTACAATTTTGATGTAATAAATATCCTACAGCGACTGAAACTTACTTCTTACTGGAATAGAAACAGCGCGATTTGGGATTCAGTGAAAGAATGCAGTTTTTTTTAAAGATTTACTTTTTAATAAACCTGCAATAATTTAATGAGTGAAAAAATAAAAAAAATACATTAGTTTTGAAAATTTTAGTCATGACATTTTTGTTTCCATAAAACGAAAATGACTTATGAACAGACCTGAGACTTGATGCGTTAAGTAATTCTTAGCTATATATGTATGTCTCAAACTCCTCCGTTTCGTTTTATAACACTGACATTTGTTTTTATCGCACACGACCAGATCGAAGAAATAATCCACTTTCACTTCCTTTAATCCAAGAATTATCTTTAACATTAGATAAAGTTCTCCACTTAATATGCTTATCTTATTAAGTGAGTAAAGATTTTGAGGTATAAAACGCGTGTCTTGAGACAACGTGAACTTATGCAGATATGGTTTTTCTTCTAGATTGAGAGCCGTGTTCATTCTGATTTTCGAATTTTTTGAGATTTTTGAGACTTTAAACCGTGAAGTATCTATAATTTAAGTTATTTCTTTTTATTTTTGTTTGGGACATCTATAACTTTAGTTAAGATGATGAGAGGAGAAGTTGGTGAGTTTTCAATGTTGCCATCTCTTTATAGTAGCCTATAATTGTTCAAATTATCGCATACCTTACCTTCCTCGAACTTGCTTATTATCATGGCCTGCACGCAGTTGATGGAAAAATTAAGTTCTCGGACGTTACTGTGGTAAAATTGCAGACCTTGCCCTCGACTTATGCCTACACGTTTTAGGCGAAGGGATTGAGGTAGAGTAAATACTCCGGCCAAAGTTTTCGACCAGAATTTCATGTTCGATCCCAACCACTTTTGCACACTCTTGGCGGTGTGGTCAAGAGAACCGTCCTGCTGAAAGACTTTCTACTTCTATCTGATCTTATCACCCAGGGGAGGACTTTAGTGGCAAAGATGTCCCTGTTATCGGCCATGTTAAGCCTCTAACAGGCCGCAACCCACACCGGTTGTATCTTCTTGTCATTCGAGCCCACGACGCCTAGCATCATCACAGAGGCCAGCTTCTTGGTTATGAAGACTAAGCAGACATAGCAGATATCCTGGCCGAAGCTTATCCGGCGATCATTTTGCTTGTTGTTGATCAGATAGACCATGAAGTTTTTTCTTTTGAACAAAATGAGAATTCGATTGCCACGAATCTTCAAGTTGTTGAAAGGCAATGATAGCGCTCGTGACGGTCTTCTCGCATTAGCTCCGTGAGCAGAGGTCTTTCCACGTACGGCAAGCTCTTCTGGCTCTCTTCTTACATTCTCTAGGCGACCTAGCTACCAAAATGTTCTTTGCAAGTTAAGGCATTTTGAGCTTCGGAGCACTTTAAAAGGTCTTTCTCAGAGCCAAACTCTTGACAACCTAGGTCTACCTGAACGAGGTCGATTTTCGTGGGTTTCCTCCATTTTGGCCCTCTCCCAATTCTGAAGAAGGTTAGCCGACTGACTTTGAGCCGTTGGCGCTCTCGAACCTGCTGTTGCTCAAGTCCAGGAGAGCATAAATCTCGATATTTTTCACGTCAATCTCGCCAACCCCCCTGTACACAATAAAAGACCTTTTAATGAAATGTGCTGAAAAAGTATAACTTTAAGTTTGTTTGACATAATTTTTTCTAGCGACAGCTAGGAAATATCTGTCAGATTCTCAAGCAAAGGAATATCCCCTCCATACAGGACATTGGACGAAGACTCCCTCTTCCAGGCCAAGTCAGCGATTCTAGTGAAACAATTTAGACTAGTCCAGAAGACAAGGGCACAGTTTTAATATCTTTCGTGCGAGATTGAAGCAATTCGAAGATGTTTTAAATAACAATAAATTCTCATTAATCGTGTTAAGTAATTATTTTTACATAACAAAATGGGTTTATGTAGTTTATAATTGTAGAAACTTGATTTATAAATTCTCCCTCTTTTGTGATGAGCTCCTTTTGGCCATACGTCAATACTTTAAGGTTTTCGATGTCCTAAACCTAGAGGTAATTATTAAGATACCTGTCGCAATTGATCTACAGCTATTAGGGCAGCTTATTTCCAGGAACTTTATTTGGGTTTCAAGGGAATTTTGTTCACGCATTGACAAGATTTAGGTCTTTTAATTTGAGAAAAGAGTTGACTGTAAGAGGTAGGAAATCCTTTTATCAAGAACAGAATGTCAGACGGCAAGATTTGACATCTTTCAATGGGACAGATTAGCGTGAGCATTTCGAAGCTATCTAAAATGGACCTACCCATTGTATTAAAAAAAGCAAGATTTAACCACCCAGATTAAACCCTCTAAGAAGGACCTTATCTGTAGAAAGCTTGTTGCTCTGGCAAAGTTCTTAATATCCTTTAGAAACGTTATTTTGGATCTCATTGGAAATCAAAGTGTCGAACAACTTCGTGTTCTCCTAATTGAAAAACAGCTTCGTCGGAGTAGAGGTAATTCGGTACTCCATAAAAGTTTGAGAACCTCGGAAATGCGTTCAAGAATTGGCCTATAGACCGGTTTTGCACTAATTCAATGTGTACGTCCCTCAAGTTTAGACAAGTGAAACGTAAAACGCACATTTTAATCGTTTAATAGTTGAATTTTCGCCTAAATATGCACAGTAAAGTTTACGCCTGTGTCTGTAAGGTTTTACAAAATACATTAGAGTTTAAGTGAAATTTGTCAGTCTTGGGTTATAATTGTATAAACTTGATTTATACATTCTCTACTTAAAGAAAGAAAATAAATTTGAGGTTATAGAAGAAAAACCAACCCCCATAGAGCTGATGTGTTCATCATCAGAATAAGTATAAAACCTATGCATGAGAAATAACACTGAACTGAAAATTATCGTAGAAACGAACAAATTCCAGGCTATCTACTATGGTACTGTTTAAAGAAGCTCGGTTATAAATTGAGAACCTCTCCTAACAAAGGTAATGAGATGAAAGTTCTTCAAATGACTAAGAAAATACAATAACTCAGGTAGAGGTGATTTGACAAAGTAATATTTAGTGACGAAAGTTATTTCTACATTCATGTAGAGCGTAGCCAGTCAATTTAAACATCAATATCAATTAGTCAAAACCTCCAGGTTTGATAATTTGATCAATTCTATCGCTAGACTTCTTCACACAGCGCTTCAAGTGTACTTATCTTATAAATTTAGCACGAAAAATTCTCTTTCGTCAAAAAACTTTCCCTAAAAACCTGAATTTAAAGGTTTTGAATCGACTGTTTCATAAAGATATATCTTCATTGCTACTTTAATCCAACAGAATTTAAAGCCATGTCGCATAAACAAAAAGAACTTTGCCTTCTTCTCTTCTTATTTCTGAAACCCATAAATTGGCCACTAAAATCCGCCCCCTAATGCAAAAACACTCCCTATGGTTGATCTGAAATTTATTACTCCAAGTTAATAGGCAACTGGTTCACTTCCTCGTTACAACGAGACCTCTAACTTAGCTTGCCTTTCACTCTAATTTATCAATATATTTAAGTTCTCGCCATACAACGCCACCTATATCGATTTAGTCAAGAATAGAGCTTCTTTTTAAATTTTTAGAGACCATCGAGTGTCAACATTTGAGCAAGAACTTTCACAAACCCTGATAATTTTGTCACAAGAATGTACGACCAAGCCTGTTATTCTCAAGTAAAAAGCGATTAATTCTCTCTCATTTCCTTTGTTCCTGCAAATTCCAATCTGCGTTTGCATTAATCATTAGAATTCTGAAAGGTTACTATCCTATCATTAAAAATCTATCATCTGCATCGATGCTCTAGGCTCGCTAGCCTGATGGTGCGAATGGGTCGGAAAAGGTTGGAGTATTTATAAAGGCATGAATAGTATGCGCCTGATCTCTCTCTTTATGTATATATATATATATATATATATATATATATATATATATATATATACCAGGTTTCGCTACTAAAATTAAAATTTAAAAGAAAAAAAAAGCAGCCATGGTTAAATTATCATAAATTTTATGAACTTGGCTAATTTTAATAATTTTAAAAAGGAACTCTAAACTAAATTTCACCCCTTTCAAAATATCACGTTGGTAAAATATAGAGTTATATAAGATATATAAAAATAGATTTTCTGAGCTTCGCCAGTTTTAATTCTTTAGGTTTTAAAAATTCACAAAATTTCGATACTTATATTTATTTCTGAACATCATCATTTTGTTTTTTGATGAACTAAGATGAAATTATTATTCAATTTCTTAAAATAAATCGGCCTTCTTAAATTTTAGAGTAAGTGATGATGATTGAGGTGCTTTCAACAAATTTTCGCAGGTTAAGTTATTTAATATTTGAGTAAACTTCGAAGAGAAAATTTATACTGTCGTAAAGGAAAGTTTGAATCATTCATTTCTAGCAAACAGTATCACAAAGTTTATGATAATAAATCTAGGATTACAGATTCTAAATGCTTTCAAGAATATACCTACTGCAACGGCCTTTTTAACATTTGCACCTTGATGCGATAAAATAATCAATATATAAATTAGAATGGGTCGGTTTTCGATTAACACTGAATGTGGTTTAATCAGCGCCTCAGGCAATTTTCACATCGAGAAAAGCTAAGGAATTTTCATTTTTCCATTTAGTTTTAAAATTTATAGAAGGTAGTGATTTTTGAGAGTTTTTCTAATTTTATCAAAAGAATCTAAACTGTTTAAAGGCAACATTAATATCAATCAATCTACATACTTGTATCTTACAAAATTATAATTTGGACTAAGGGAAGGAGTAAGGGCACTTCAAAATGTTCCATCAAAAGATTACACAGGAAAGGCGGTAGAAATTGAAGGGCTTTATTTACTTCTGGCCCACTGGTAAAAATGCTTTCAGGTTCTATCGACCGTATTATGAAATTCAAAATTAAACATATTACTTTAAAACAAAATTGTTAAAGTGTAAGAGATTTGCCTTACAAATAATTTGTATTTTTTTCCGTCTCAAATATAATATTTACATCTGAAAACATGTAATTCTTAGATTTGGGGTGAAGGAAAGATTTCTTGTGGTAGCGTCGATTTACTTATACACGAAAGCAGATTTGCCACTTCAACTCCTCCAAATCTTCTCTTACGATGATTGGATCCTTTGAGATTTCGTTCGAAACTTAAAGCTCAGTTTCTCCCCAAACACGACTTCGCGTTGATCCGTAATCGGAACTTACATGTAGTGGTCTTTGTTTTATCGCATGATAAAATATTTTATAGTTTACAAACAATTATACCAACGGTTTGTTGTTTTGCCAGTCTTTACAGCGTTGCCTGCAGGTTGAAGAATGGTTTAAATTATCAGAAAACTTCTCTTAACCATCCAGTTATAAATCTTAATGATACTCTTACCCTTTCTTACTCTTTGCTGTTTTTACCACTTTTTGTAAATGTTTCGCAAATTTGATGAGAGTAAAACAATATTATTCTGTTAATGGATCCAAGGAATAGAAAGTATTAGCATATATGTCTTTCTCTACCATGCAACTGTTCAGTCACTTGAAATTCTACAGATTTCCTAGGAAGAAATTGCTTGTATATGCTTTTGGATTGCATACTTTAGACAGTTTGTCTCCATATATGGTTGACTTTTAAGGAATGTATTGTGGAAGACCTGAGAGAATTCAATAAAGTATTACTTATTTACTAACAACTACACACCTAACTTATTTTTAGATCGATATTTGTGCTTGTGACGATCTCGGAATGGATTAAATTTGTATTGTCAATTCTTTGTTCATATGGGGAAGGTCTTATCAGGAAAAAGGATATCCTTTTTATTATTCTTGTAACTAAATGGTTAATCAAACATGTAATATAGGTGTAACTCGCGATTACTTATAATTACACAAAATATATTTCTTTCGTTATGATCAGCGAGATACCAATATTTCACAGGTATCAGTTCGATTAATTTAGAGAAGATAAGCTGTAAAGTACTTGGGGCCAAAGGAAGAAACTGGAAATGGAGTTACACTCACATATGCTTCTCAACTTCAGCTTACTCCTCCAAAGTATATGTCCGCCATATATTTTATTACCTTTTACTATTCACTAGATTATGCTTAATGGGTCGTAGAGCGACCAACACACACACACACACACATATATATATATATATATATATATATATATATATATTAGATTCAGACGGAGTGGGCAGTCAAGGTCAATTGAGTGATTGAAAATCCAGGGTCCCAGGAATTAAAATTATATTATGAAAATGATTTTGCTTTTTGCAATTATAGAAAGAAAGTTGAATTTATAATCATGGATAGAAATCAGTTTTAACCTCTTAAGGGAGAGGAGGATGCAACAGGCGTAATGACCTTGCTCTAGAAAAGGACGGGTGTGCCTTTCCGTCCTCAGTGTCACGCGTAAAACTAGTGCTTCTTCTAGGTTAAATTTTGCACCACTATTAAATTCCACGCTGGTAAAGAAGCAAGCAGGGGTGAAAAATGGCGTAAAATGTTATATAAAAAAAGAATATCAGTATAAGTTGTTACCAATCATGCCTGCTTGGATGGTCAGTGTTTGGAGATCGTGAGAGAAGTAATGGATAAATTTGTCACTTTTAATTTGGAGGAAGTTTAAAATCTTTTTAAGGTTTTTAAAAAACAAAACAATTGCCTGGATAATACATACATGCATATCATAGATACTTTCGCATTAATTATATTATGAAGTTTTGGTTTAAAGTATAAATTTTAATTGGTCACTTTCTTACTACTAAGTACCACATGGTTGAGGCTTCATAAATATGGTTCCTCTTTTACAAAAAGGTAGCAAACATTAACAAACTAACGGATTTAAAAATAAACAAACTTATATCTTTACATCTCTTGTTTTTAACACTTAAATCGGTGGAAATCTGACCAAGCCGATATAAATGTGGTCATAAATATCAACAATGCATTCACCTGCAAAAACTGAAAAGCTAACTTTTACTTTTGAAAAATAAGTTTTAAGTGATAGCATTTGACATTCTTTAGCATTTCATTAGTGAAATGAAAAAAAAAAAATTATTTGATAAGAATTAATTTTATTTATTTCTAGTTGTGCCCAAAGAACAAAATCTCTTTTATTATCATGGAAAACACAAGGAATAAAAATATTTATATAAAATAAAGAAAATTGGTGTAATTTGGCATTCAGAGAACAGTAAGAGGATAAGCATTAGTCATTTTCTATTTACCCATGAACTAATATAATTAGTGTGGTACAACTTTATTCTTATTATCTATAATTTTTCTTATATTGCCACCAAAATTTATTGAAGTTTGATTATCTAGCTCAATTATTTTATTCTGCTCTTCTCACATCTGAGGAAAACTTGGAAATTGTCCTGAACAGTTCTTGAAAACCTTTTTATGAGTTCAAATTTGAGTTAATCGAATTCTTACTTCTGAACGCCAAAATAATTCAAATATGTCTGCATGTTTTAGGTGGTCAACAATTTTAATTCATACCTGCCAACTCTAATTTAGTTTGTAGAAGTTAAACTTTTTTCTATTGCTTAAGGTTTAACTAGAAAAAGATAATGATATTGAAAGTATTGTAAAAGTAAAATTGAAGAGATATAAGTAAGAGGAGTTACTTTTAATTTATTATGCTTCCAAATAGCAAAAGGTAATGGTTGGATAGTAGTGCATCTATAAAGAGGAAAAGCCTTACCATTTTTTTCGCTGTATAACATAATGCATAGTGTAATACAAGGATAATTGCTAGAAAATCTTTCGCAGAAGTAGATCTAAGAATAATTACTAGATGGAGTGGGAGCATAACATTGACTTAATCAATTAAGCTAATAATCCATATCTTCATTATGTCTACGAATTATTTCATTCGCTATTAAAAGTATTTTAATTATGAATTACCTATTGTCGAAATTTGTTGCCCTAATAAATACTCTTAAAGTGAGAAACGATATTTATATCGATCATTAACGTTAAAAACACCTAAATGGAGAACACGCAAAGCAACCTACTAACTAATACATCAAATATTAAATTTTTACATAAATTTACTCTTACTAGGATTGTACAATAGGAATACTCTATATAAATACTGTGGGATAAAGTACATACATTTCTAAACATTGTTCAAATCCCCAGAGAACTTGTCAATGTATCATTCAAAATCTATTTCTATGTATTACCAAATAATGCCACTGGAATGGCATGACGGAACTTATATTTAATGCTAAGATATATGTTTAAGGGATAGCAACTAAAGAAAAAATATTAATAGAAATAAATAAAAATGTTAAAGTTCATTGCATACTTTTAGGCTTAAATTCACTTATATCCATTAGTTTTAATTTTTTAATAAGGGTACATTTACATTAGATGAAAATCGCTGTAATTTAAAAACAATACATTTTATACTTTTATGATAAAATACATCTTTGGAAAACCTGCGAATTTCTGAGACTAGAAAGTTCAAATTTGATTCCTAGAAAGATTTAGGGCGGTTGGTTATGGAAACATTTACAATTAAAATTTATTAACTAGGTCAGTTTAAATTCCTGCTTGATTGCCTTAAGTAAGGGGCTTGTAGCTCGCTTAGATGGGCAGCTTCTTGGAGGGTGATTTAAAGGCTGGCTCTTGGCGTGGAGAGAGGGTCGCATCCTAGTGTTGTGTGAATGCCACTCATGTGTCTTTCACCTGCGTTCCAGTATAGCTAATTCCGAGTGGCGCGAGTTTACTGTATGTGACCATTAAGGGTTGGCAGTGATCGCAATCGAAAGCCTAGGGGGAAAGATTGATAGAATATTATTGGAACAATGTCCCAATCTAAGATGTAATAAAAGAAGAAAAATACAATGATTAAGCCAAATTGGTTCAAATTAACTAAAAATACAAAGTTAGAAGGTAAGTCAAAGTTGTATTTTTAGTCATATTTTTTATTATAATTTTAAACTGGATTCTCGATCAAAGGACAATCAGTAGTTTGTATATCCTTCATCTCTAACCAAAGTGCAAAAAACATTCAGAATGGCTCGAGGTGAAATCATGAATCATGTTGAATGTGTTACCTTGTGATACCTGAACTCACTCTCTGATCAGTAGCTTCATGTAAGGGAAATTTAATGCACACTTTTCTCACTCTAATACCACACCTTAAAGAATATTTGAGGTTTATCTTATTCATGAAAACAGATATAGAAAAAATAAATGTGGTCGAATGACTACAAAATATGGTACGATACTGCCGCAGCTAGGAAATGCTGACAAATCTATTATGGCGAGATCAGGTAACTTCACGACGTTCGAGGCCTACTTGACTGACAGGCACGAGCAGGGCAGAATCAATTATCACATGACATTTTCATTAAGCTCGCTGCTACCCACGTTTCACGCCAAGTGGCATATTTCACTTACCTCCAAAATGATACCAATGTAACGTTGTAGTTGAAGGCTATAAACTGTGAGCGTATTTGAATAACCATCGTTCCAGTACTCTCAAAATTCAAGTTAATCAATCAAAATAGCAAATATTTATAGTATCAGCGAATTTATAAAAACTGTTTTAAACTCTGGTAAAGTTTAACTGTTTCCCATGTCTACGATTTAAAGAACATTTTACCCTGATTATGCTTAATAGTCTATTTTCTTCAACTAAACACTCGTATCTACCTTATCTATTTTTACCTTACACGTTTCTTTGCACCTAATGTTGGCAGGAGTTGGCAGCACGTTATACGTATTTATTCTACCTTCCAATCTTTTTAACTATTCTATTCGTCGATACTTTTTCCATTTGATTTTATTTCTTTTCATCTTCCTCGCTCTTTTTCTCACCTAAAGGGTTGTGTGGATTTTAAGTAGTATTAATACTGATAACTCAATATTTTCCAAACTTTTAATAAAGTGCTCGTCCTTTGTGTTCCGATTACAATAAATTACTAAGACTCGAGTCTTTGGAATTCTGAGAGCTAACCAATAATTTTTAGCCTATTTTATGATAATTTCATTCTCCAGTAAGGGAATCCTACTAAAAGAAATTGATTCATACAGAGGTTAATAAGAAATTAATATTCACAAGAATTGGATCACTACACTTGTGTCATAGGCGGAAATGAAGAAGATTCACATGAACCTTAGTGGTTAACATCACAATTTTCTTTACAAAATAATATACAGCTGAAGTTTGTTAATCAAAAATATGCACAAATATATGTTTAATATCTTGTCTTATTTCATGAGAATTATGATGAGGTAAGATAACGCACTCGAAAAATCTGGAGTGTTTGGTTATAAAAAACAGGGTAATTATGAAATGAATTATTTATTGTTGGAAAGTCAGGTGGAAATTCTTCTTAATTTCTCAAGTCAAGTGGCTGTAGTTCACGTGAATGGTAAGCTTGGAAGTTGAGAATAAAAGTGGCACTTGCCTAGGAGCGATGGTGGCACCGAGGGTCAAGGCAATAACACTTAATTGGCTCTTTTAATGAAAATGCCTACCTTTCACATTTCGGGTGGGTAATGGGAGCTCACCTACTATTCAACTCGCCAGTGCTAATGAGTGTGTGATTAATTTTTTTTCTCTAATATTTCTAAGGAGGTTGGAAATTATTTTACTTTTTATCGTATCATTATGTTATAGAAAGGTATTTAGTCTTAGCTTGCATAAAGAATTTCTTATAAAGACATATGGCAATTAGTATTTTAGAATTTCTATTATTTCCCCACTTTCTACTCTGGAAATTTGACTTAGAAGAAGTTAAGAAAAATGTTCAATTGGTCTTAGAAATAAAAAGAGAAAAATAACAGGAATACAAAGATTTGTTTGTAAACATCGCATAAACACTAAAACCTCTCACCCATAAATTTGACAGAACATCCAGTTTAAAGAAGTGACACAAACCTCATTATTCTCGCGGTAATCAGCAAACCATTTCATCCAATTGAAATTATAAGCCTCGCTAAAAAGCTGTTACTGGTCATGGCCGAGTTTCTCACATTTCCTAGACGGTGATCCAAATTTTATCCTTTGATCTTCTGTAAGTCAATCTTCGGAATCTCCCTATGTATAAAAATCTCAGCTTTGGGATTTCTTTTGGCTATTTTTTTTTTTTTCAAACAATGTTTTTTCCACCCATTTTCAGCTACGTTAGTGTTGGTATCGATATATTTCTTTTTTTGCGACAGTAAGATATTCCTTATTTGTATCATTCATGTTTAAGCGAGTTGTTAATAGTTTCTATGTGCCTTATGTTGTGTCCAACTTCAACTTTCATAAGTTAAAACTACTGAGATTCATTGAGTAAGAATTTGCTTTAGCTTCGCCCTGGAATCACGCTTCTGCTGAGATACATAAGCTTTACAGCCTAATTTTTGCTTTCTACTCATATTCTTTTCTATTTTGAAATCTTGAGTTCCAGTTTCTCCAAGTAGATATAGAAAACCTGCAGCATTTCTGATATTTGATCCTAAATCCTCCATCTTCTGAAAACTTATTATTTTATAATTTTTCGAAAAGTTTATTTTCTGTACAACTGTGAGAGTATTTGGGGATAATCCAGCTATAATAGGATGTTATGCTTTATTATGCTTAATTATTTGAAGCATATAATATTGTCATTAGCTTAGACTGAGGATCTCCCATTAATCATCCTGTATAGCTTTTTACCCTACCACAAATCTATAAAATATAGTGAATGTTGTTGTTGTTAATAACTTCCCATAAGTGATGACTTTTTCTCCCTCCAACAGCCTATAGAAAAATAGAAAAACAGTAAATATGATGACATTAATTGTCTCACGCAAAATAACGATAGTAAACTCGTCACAGAGAAGCTCATAAGAAATTGTAACAGAAAGCTTAAGTTAAATCCTTTATAATTGACAAAATATGAAGTTCTTAAAGTGGTTCTGAACTTTGCCTTTTCGTTTGTACAGCTCACTATTTTCTCGTTGCAACCTCTAGTAATAGTCACCCATCATGCTAGGACTGAATTCTCCTTTATATCTGACCTCCATTATGGTGATGTCTTGATGAAATCTTTCACCGTGTTCGTCATTAATGTTTCTAAGTTTATCTGGGAAAAAATCAATATGAGAGTGGGAAAAATGCAACTTCAAGGACATGCTTCCTTTTAATGCATGATAATTCTGCGGCATGGTTGTAACTTTTTTTTGTATTTGTCAGCACGATAGTTTCCAAGAAAAAGCTTTGACACATTGACAAATGATTCTCATGAGTTTTTCTCCAAGGAGTTCTAGGCCTTGGTGAATTCGCTATCATGAACTAGTATACAAATCTGTGGACCATTCAAGACACCTGCATTTAACTTGGCTTTGAAAACCGCACCATCTAGTTTCTGAAATAAGTATCAAAATCCAGCATCAGATTTAGCCATAGACTTGATGAAACTTTTAGCCAAACTGAGCTTTCGATGCAATAAAGGCAAAAACATCCTTACTTGATCTACAAGAGGATTGTGAACATAGTAGAACCTTCCTGACGCATCTCTTGGTATTGTCGGCCATTGCTGTCCCACAAATACTAAAAGAACATGTGCTATGTGTATCCACTTTGAAGGCCCAATAGTAAACAGATGACATTGAGATCTCCACATATCATCCACTGGTCTTTCTCGTGCTCTATATCGGCTAAAAAAATCTTCATTGTTTCATAGCTCCTAGCCATCTGTGTTGCATGTGCTATTAGAAAAGATGCAAACCGATTGCATTTGTGTTTAAGAACAGCTTTCAGATAGTATATTCCAGAGTCTATAAACCGCCTCCAGTCATCTGACTTGTATGGTTCAGACGCGCAGAAATGTTTCATGAGAGAAGCTGCGTCCTCACACTAACAAAAATTGTTAACCATCTTGAAAAATGCAGACAGCTCTCTATGTCGGTAACGAGTTGTAGTAATACACACTCCAGGTCGAGCAGGTTACTCTACTTTAGTCTGGATCGCAGAATATCATCCCTTTTTTGGGACTAGTCTAGGTAACTGATGAGATTATAAAGCGCTTCTTGACTAAAAGGTTTAGGCCTGTTATTTTCAGAGTCATCATGGTAGTCGTCTTTATTTGAGATAGAATTAAAATTAGAATCACTCATCACTTTTTGTTTAGTTGGTAGATTGGGGACTGGTAGTTTAGCGCTGTGCGGAAATGGTTGAATTGCAGAAGGAATATTGGGGTCCTACACCTTGCCTCGTGTTTTTATGGTTATCCCTTGATGTACGTGAGACAGGGTCGAATGCTATAAACAAAAAAGTCAAATAACAAGTGTGTATTAAAAGAAAAATGCATAAAAAACGAAATAAACAATTCCGCTTTTATATATTTTTATAACAGATGTAAAAATATACAAATAATAAATGAATTTAGTTTCCTTGAAACTCTTCATGATTGTAATTTTACAAATTTACTTCCGTATGACTAATTACGAGAGCTTATGTTTTTTCACCCTAAGTCACCTTCATGGTCATATAATCAATCCTACGGGCAACATTAGTCAACTACTCACTTGTACAAATTTGGCAACACAGAAATTCAGAGCAGAACTTGGGCTGTGTGGCACCGTGCATTTTCATTAACCCTCAGACCTCAGCGCAAACCACGTCTCTGCCCTTGCTTTCAGCTCTTAAGGTTTTAGGCCTACTACTTCAACTTCTATTGTAATTAGGAAAAATTAAGGCGTAGCATTTTAAATATGCTGCTCAAATTTTCCCATACACAAAGGAAATATTAATCAACTTTCTAGGGTACATAAAAGCCGTAACAAATGAACTTATTGACAAAATACAAAGTGTACAAGACGATAACAAATTCAGTAGTAAGAACTTTTCAACTTCGCTCAGCACCGGCGACTAAACACCCAATGTGCAATCAGAAAGTGTTGCATATAGTGCACAATATCAAAGAAGGACAACAGAACATTCAATAACTTCAATATTTGGAACATCCAACTTTATTTCACTTCAACTCGATCAGCTCGTAGCTACTTTGCTGAACATCATGCCAAATAATGGATTGCCATATATATATATATATATATATATATATATATATATATATATATATATATATATATATATATATATATATATATATATATACCGGGTGTCCCAGAAAAAATTAACCGTAGTTTGAATTAGCATAACTCAAAACCTATTGGAGAATTTTTGGTCTTGCCTAAAGGGTATTATTTAGCAACTATTTATCTGTCGATTCTGGAAATTTCATTAAATTCCCTTTTATGATATTGATACACTAATGGGTTTAGTAGAGGCTATCAAAAATATGTTTGCGCAAGGAAGTAAAATAATGAAACGAAGCCTAGGAAGGCTAGGCCACCGTGCACTTTCAAGACAACCTAGGGAGCCTAGGTTGCCTCGGTCTTTGTGCGATTTTCCAAGCATAGCTTAGGCCATTTGAAAGCGTTTCTGTGTAAAAGTTTACTTCCATAGAACCTTTTTAATTATGCAGTTAACAAAAGATCAACGCGTATTTGTAGTCAAACTTTATTAAGACTGGCAGTATTAAACAAGTGCAAGATTCATTTGAACAACGTTTCATAGGTTGGCACCCACCAAGCAAGCCCACACTTTGTAAAAAGGTTCGCAAATACCAACATGAAGGAACATCCTTGAATCTAAATAAAGGTCGTTCGGGTCGTATAAGAACCATAAAAACAACAGAAAATCTAGAAAATGTCCAGATGACACTTCTTCAAAATCCACATTTATCAGTCAGAAAGAATGGATTACAATGGTTAAAGTCATCATTTAACTGCATTATTAAGCATGACTTAAAATGGCATCCCTATAAGATGCAAGCAAGACACCAGCTTCTTGAAACTCATTTTCCTTGTAGACAATTTGTCGAATGGCTTCCCCATAAACTTGCTCGTTTCTTGTAAAACATTGTGATTGGTGACGAGGAAGCTTTTTTCAAGAATGGAAAGGTAAATAGCCATAACATTCGGCAATATACTCAGCTGAACCACCCCCCAGCAGTCAACTTTGACACGCGTATTAGGCAAGCAGAAAGTGTCTCTGTGGATCGGAATATGCGGGAATGGCTATCTTGTCGGCCCATTGTTTTACGAGAATAACTTGAATGGTGCTGCCTACCTGAGCATGATAAACGAAAGGATCTTCCCGAAACTCCGTCAGATTTACGACAATCAATTCAATAGACTTTGGTGGATTCAGGACGGCGCACCAGCTCATAGACAGCTTGCTGTAAGAACAAAACTAAGAGACACGTTTGACAGCCACATTGTCCCGCTAAATCATGCAATTGAATGGCCCTCAAGATCCCCTGACCTAACACCGTGTGATTATTTCTTATGGGGATATCTAAATAATAAAGTGTATTCTACTCTACCACAAAGCATCAACCAGTTAAGAGATAGTATCACACGTGAAGTCAATAAACCTGAGGAAAATCACAAAATAATCCCAAAAGTTGTTCAATAAATGCGATCAAAGGCCCAAATGTTCTTGGAAAGAAATGGAAGACATGTGGAAGGAAATGATAAATAGAAAAGTAAAAAATTAATTTGTGTTACCCATATGAAGAGGTGTTCTTGTTAAAAATAGATTTAAATATATTTTTTAATTTTAAAGTTCAAAGTTTCATTAATTTACTACCTTGCGCAGGCATATTTTTGATAGCCTCCACTAAACTCATTAGTGTATCAATATCGGAAAAGGGAATTTAATGAAATCTCCAGAATCGACAGAAAGATACTTGGATAATTTGTTTTGTTTTACAGGACTCAAAAATCTCTAATAGGTTTTGAGTTATACTAATTCAAATTACGGTTAACTTTTTTCTGGGACACCTTGTATATATGTTTTAATAAATATTTATCTAAATATAAATACAAAAAGGCACACTAAAATGATTAATATTCTATTTGAGTTTAGTTATTTAGATAGTGATTAAAGCTCGCAATAAAATTTGCACTTTTTATTTTCCATCTAAGAAATTAAAGACAAATATTACCCCAAATATATTACTGAACTATTAAAAATATAGTTATGACGACAAAATATTTACTTTTAACATGATTGAAATACAAAGAAACTTAATTTCTGAAAAAATATTCTTGTCATCAATTGTATTATCAAATAAGTTTGATTCTTATCAGGTTTTTGGATGGCGTAGAGAGAAATTTTGAAAAAAGGTATAGAGAAATTTATGGATTACCGGAAACATTGGCGTTTAGCTCCGTCGTTATATGACATCCAACAGCTAGTTATTTTCAAGATTATATAAACGCCATTATGTGCCTAAAATATTGTCTATAGTTATTTCGGATAAAGATTTGTGCTTTGTTATTTCCTAGAAAGAAGTTTACACATGTAATCTAACAAGAATATGATGTCCTAATAATAAAAAATTAGATTAGTCAAAAATACAAAAGATAGAGGCATGAAATGCATGAAGGGGACAAGTGCAAAAGAGAATTTGCATACATCTTTGACAAACCAGCTAATGGAAAGGGAAACATTGATAGCAAATTAAAGCATCGCCAACACTTTCTGACAAAATAAAATATCGTTTCAAAATTGCCCGCTATAGAGTGTCATCTAAGGTTTTATTGAAGTCAAGATAAATATGTGAAATCTTGTGTTTTGGGGGAACTATATAAAATTATTTAAACAACATGACTCAGCTTTCAGAGCTATCTACTAGCATTCAGTGGCGAGGCTTGTGTCAGATGTGACAGATGGCGGTAGAAAAACTTTAGGCCTAACAACATTTGAAAATCGCCTTCTAGAACCTGAAGAAGGATTAAGTGTGTATGTAAATTTAGTGTGGAATCTAAATCATGAATAAATTAAAATTTTGTTACAAGATTTCTTCAGAGGTTACAAAAATGGAAGAAATAAAAAGGCATGTTATTGAATATCCGCTTAATTTCATCTATATGATAAAATGATATCCACAATGAAATCCCAATCATGGAAATGAAGTAAATTTGATTACAGGACAAGAACGAGCAGTTCTTAATGGTTCTAAGAATGCCAAAAAAGAGAACTTTGAAGAGCTTTCAGTGAAGGATTCCTTCATACAGAGATAAGTTCTTCTCCTGATGTTGATGGACTGTGTACAGAATCTGTAAAACTCTTTACAAAACACACCCAGTAAATTGTTGCAAAAAAACTCTATCCAAGAAAAGATGAAATTAGGTTCATCCAGTAACCTTAAGGTTATTCCACAATTTAGTGGTTAAATATCACCACCTCAAACCCTTTGACCTAATCAGGCTGCCATAAAAGATATTAAGAAACATTCCTATAATCACACTGGTGAGAAACCGTTCAAATAGAACGTTTGCCCTTATTAAGCTGTAACAAAAACAGATGTTAGAAGAAATACAAGGACTCACACTGGAGATAAGCCTTTCAAATGCAGGGTTTGACCTCATCAGGCTACAAGGAAAGTTCATCTTAAAAGCCATTCATATATTCACACTGGAAATAAACTCCTTAAATTCAGCCTTTGCCCTTATCAGACTGCAGAGAAAGATCATCTTAAAAGCCATTAATTTACTCACACAGGTGAAAAGCCTTTTAAATGCAGTCTTTGCCATTATAAGGCTGTTTAATTGGGTTAATTGGAGCGCATGCGGCATAGGTCCTAAGTCCTAAATAATATAAAGCCTCTGTCTCCTAACTGCTTGCATGCTACCTTCACGAAATCCCCCTGTTGCTTTACTGAAAGCATGTAAGTGACCGAGTGGCTTACGGTATAATCAGACCCCAATCCCTGCTGCCTTTCAGGATATGCCTCTTTAGGCAAAGGCTAGAAGAAGGAAAACTCTGAATTAAAATCCCTTGCTGCCTTTTAGAAGATGCCTCCTCAGGTTAAGGCGAGGAAAAGGTAAACTCCGATATAAAACCATGCCAGTTTGGGTAGAAGGGACTCTTCAGCCTGGTAGGCAACTCTTCTAGGAGAAGGACACTCTAAAATCAAACCATTGTTCCATCACTGTTGGATGGTGCCATAGTCTTTCTACTAAGTCCTTCCACAGTCCTAGGTTTGGGTTCCATACTTGATGGAACAGTCAAGTGTCTTACTTTCCTTTTTTATCGTTTACTTGATTTTTTCACAGGGTGTGTAGGGCAGGTTAATTAGATGATCAAGGTTGCTCGGTAGGTTTTTCAGGTTGATGCCTTTGTTCTATTCTTAATCTTTCTCTATTAATCTTTTTTTCAAAATCCATTCCACCTGTTCTCCCCCAGTCTTGTGGTGATTCGGGGGATATTTTGCCCTGCATGATGTCTCGGCTCCGCCATGTTGACCAATTTTTCCGGTTCCTTTAGAGTTGCCTATAGACTTTTTTGCTTCTCAATCCTTTGTACCTATTGTTGTTGTTGACTATATTTACTTTGTTGTTGGTTTTACCTTTTTTGCTTTATTAGATATTTTTGTTTTAAACCTTTCACTGGTGCTTTTGTTTCTGATTCTTTCTGGAGAAGTTAAGTTGAACCCTGGACCTGCTACTCATTTTCCTAAGAAGAAATGCAGTGTCCTCTATTCTAATATTTGGGGTTTAAGATATAATTTTCCAGATCTTCAGGCTCATGCTAAGAATTATGACATCCTTTTACTTGCAAAAACCCTAGTGACCACTAATAAATCTAATTCAGAATTCCTTATTCCAGGGTTTTCTGGCCCTATTTTATTTATCCTTGAAATACGCCAGGAGTTCAGGGTATGGCAGTATTTTCAAGGTCTGTCCTACCAATTTATCGACAAAAGAATTGAGAATGCAAGTGTCATCAAGTTTTAACTTTTAAGATTTATAGTAAATATTATAATATATATATACATATATATATATATATATATATATATATATATATATATATATATATATATATATATATATATATTTGCATTGTACCGTAATCCAGGACATGATGACTCGATTTATGACTAACTTTTAGATGGTATTGCCTTGGATCAATCAACAGATAGGAAAGCCTGCTTTGTAATTAGTGGGGACTGTAATGCAAAGCATGAAGAATGAATCAATTCTGCTGTAACCGATCAGCATGGTAGATTAGCTTATGATTTTTGCACTGCTTCTGATTGTCTCCAGTTGATTCAGGAACTCACCCATATTTCAGGTAGTAGACTAGATCTTGTGTTGACAAATGCTCCTGCTCCTGTAGAAGAAAACTTCTGTGAAAATTTGGGGACATCAGATCATTGTTCCATGAAAATGGACATAGCTGTTAATTAGCACATCCCGAATGCTACGATCAGAAAAAGAATTTGGCTTAAATCTCGAGCTGATTAAGTTGGTTGTAAAGAGAGCTGTCGAGCCTTGAATATTCCGGATTCAATATCTGACCCCCATCCAATGACTAAGGTGAATGATATGTTATCTACTGTTTTGGCTAGGCATGTTCCCAGTAGAATTCTCAGGATTCGTACAAACGACCAGCCATAGTTTGATTAATTCTGTAGAAGATCCTACCATGATAAGCAAACAAAATTTAATGTATGGAGGCGCAGTCGGACGCAAGAAAACTTCGAGATCTTTTTTCAGTCTCGGTGTACTGCCAACATAGTTTACCATCGGGCTGAGAGATTATATAATGATAATATGAAGAGTAAGATGGCAGAGATCAGAGAGCCTCATATGTGGTGGACTAAATTAAAATCTTCTATTTTTGACTCTAACCTTTCTACTATTCCACCGCTACTTTTGCCAAATGGAAAGCTAGCAACTAGTGCAAATGAAAAGGCAGAGTTACTCCATCGAGCTTTTGAAGCGAAGCAGTCAGTTAAGGAAGTTTCTCTCCTGACATTTGCCATCCTGAGCCTCATTTGGCTGGGTTTGCTTTTCGTGCAAGGGGTGTTAAAAAGATACTTGACAATCTTGACAGCTGGAGCGGAGTCGATCCCAACAACTTTTGCCCCTTTTTTTAGAAGATATCTACTGATTTAGCATCTTTTCTAATAAGCACCTTTTCTCATAATTGTAAATTGAGCAATGTTGTGCTTATTCCTTAGGGCATGTTTTCTGCCGATTGTAGTCAATACAAGCCTATTTCAATACCTCCTGTGCTCTCTAAGGTTGCTGAGAACCACATATCTAGGCCCTTCTATAAATACCTGAAGTCGATATGGCTTACTGGCTAGCAGTCAGTATGCATATAGGAGGCAGTTAGGTACATGTGATGCCCTTGTAGATTTGACTTGTAGTATGCAAGATAATCTTGACAAAGGTTTTAAATCTAGATTAGTTCAGATTGATTTTATTGCTGTTTTTGATCGTGTTAACCATAAAGCACTTGTTTTTGAACTACAAAACCTCAGAATAGGTGACTTTATCCTAGGACTACCTAACGACCTTTTAATAGATCGGCAGCAACGTGTTGTCGAAGATGGAGTTTTAGTGAACCTAGACGTGTTGTGTCTGGAGTTCCACAAGGCAGTGTTTTGGGGCCTTTTTTGTTTTTAGTATAAACAAGTGATTCGGTACAAGGTCTTGAAAACAAGGTTGTTCAGTATGCAGATGATACTACACTTTTTGGGGTAGATAGGTCTCCAGCAATAAGAAACCAAGTTGCCATGAGTCTAAATCGTGATTTAGAAAAAAATAGAAAATGGTGTGATCGTTGGGGTATGAAGCTTAATTCAACTAAAACTAAGACCCTCTTGGTTAGTAGATCTCGTACCAATGAGACGTCCCATCCTACACTCTGTGTTGAAGATACACTTCTTGCTCAG
The DNA here is from genome assembly GCA_963969495.1 of Ceratothoa steindachneri. Lineage (NCBI taxonomy): Eukaryota > Metazoa > Arthropoda > Malacostraca > Isopoda > Cymothoidae > Ceratothoa > Ceratothoa steindachneri. The sequence continues at coordinate 45,913,758 of OZ018331.1, forward strand.
TCGGAATCCCTAACTATCCTTGGCATTACCTATGATTCTCACCTAAGTTTTGGGAAGCATCTTTTAAATGAATATGCTAATGTTGCCCGAAAACTTGGTATTGTACGTAAGGCCTCATATATCTATAATAATGAAGATATTAATGCCACTTGTTTCAGGTCCTTTGTTCTCCCTCTTCTTGAGTATTGTTCTCCAGTTTGGTTATGCGCATCTGCCAAAGATCTGTTTCTCTTAGATAGGGTTGCTCGTGGAGGCAGGTCGCCTTTTCCTGATGGAGCTAGCGATAAGTTGGATCATCGATGGATGATTTCATGTTTGTCGATATTCCATATATACTACTTCAGTAGGGAATTGTTTACTATCATTTACAATTCCTGAGCCCCTGCCTCTTGCTAGAGCAACAGGGTTTTCAGATGGAAAACATCCACATGCACTACGCATACCCCGCTGCCACACTTCTCAGTTTCAGCGTTGCTTTTTGCCAAGTACGGTAAAGCAGTGAAATGATCTTCCTGCAGAAGTTATGCAGGAAGATCTTAATATTTTCAAACGAGGTTGCAATACTAAATTAAGGGTGGGTGCCACTGCCTCGTAATTTTAATATTGATTTGATTTGAATAATTTCAAACTCATTTATTTATTTATTTACACATTTCAATTTCTTTCTTCTAGCATTCATTCTTTCTTACTTGACATATGGACACTGTGTAGCGTAGGAGCTTGTTTTCAAGTTCATGACCTCTAGGTTTTCCTCACAAAAGCTTTGTATTCATTATCTCAAATAATAATAATAATAACCTTAGTCAAGATAGTTCAACGTGACAGGAATATAGCCAGGCGCGTAATAGTTTGACGATAAATCTCAGAATCCTGAGATCTTGTAGAATTACGAGTATCTAGATTTTAAGAAGGGTGGATCATAAATTTTTATTTATTAATATATATGGATCCAGATTGCATAATATTTAGGCAAAAGGGCGAATCAGTTTTCATTTATGAATAAGTTTATGAACTGTCATTGAACTCAACAATAAAGAAAAATTCCCAAATAGAGATCTTTCAGTTTTGTACAAAACACTTTTATCAGTGAGAGTTTCCAATTTTAGGCCAATTCAAAGAACCCACATCTTACCTATTTCGTGTTTAAGTTTGCACGGGCAAAAGAAGAGGAAAATAAGAAGAAAAAGAGAGGTAAATTAGAAATCAATAGAGAAGTGCTAAAGAGAATGAGTTTATTAGTAAATCAAGAGAAAAAATATATTTACAAAGAAGTAAATGATTTTGTAAAAAAAAATATTTAGAATAAACATCGAGAATATGAGTTTTCAGCTATCGTTTAACCACTCCTACTTAAAGTCAACTAAATAGTAGTTTTGCCCTAACTAAAGAAAACTGGGTCTTGACCCTGTAATCATTTTTTTCTAGTATGATATTCCTATCTAGGCCTTAAGCAACCATGAATTGATTAGATTACTCAACAAAATTGAACTCCGTTAATATTTCCTCATCTAGAAATAATTACTTTACGAAAACCTATATGTCAAAACCACGTTGGATGTCATATAACAACGGACCTTAACACCAATGTTTCTCTTAATTTATAAATTTCTCTATACTTAGTTTCAAAACTTCTCTACGCCATCCGTAAACCTGAGAAGAATCAAACTTTATTACAGCAATCTTTTATTTAAAATGGGACATTCACTTTGAAAAATAAATATTCCGTAATAAAGGCTTTTCATTGTTTCCATTCACATTCCCTTCTACTATTTAGAATAAGCAAAGTAAAATTTGTTGGTTAAATCGGAAGTTCTTAATAACAAAGCCCTATGGGTTCCAATGCCTGGTAGAGGATCGACTATTAATAAATCTTCCACAATTTTCATTTTCTCTCGCTCCACCATTTTATTGACACACGTCTCCGTACACTCTGACATCCAATTTCTTCATCTCCCTTAAACTCTGACATCCAATATATCCATTCCCTTGAACTCTCACATCAAACTAATCGATCTACCTTACACTGTGACATCCAATTTATCCACCTCTATGTTTAATTGCAAAAGTTCACTTTGCTAACTTGACCCTCATCACGAATTTTGGCATCGGTCAGAAAGATCAAACAACTAAAGTATAATTTTATTTATGAAGGAATAAAACAAGTTGTGTGTGATATATGCATTGAATTTATTTTAAATTTGAAAGTATATTTTATGCCATTAAGGTTGGAATATGACGTCGTTCAAATGTCCGCCGCGGCTTCGCTTGGTAGAACGTATTCGGGAGGCCCAATTTTCGATGACTTTGTCGCATAAATCTTGCTAAATTTGCTGGATGGTGTTAGTTATGTTGACTTTGAGGACATCAACTGTTTGCGGATTATTTGCATAGAGCTGCAATTTAAGGTAGCCCCAAAGAAAGTAGTCTAATGGCGTTAAATCGCATGATCTCGGTGGGCAGTTGACGTCGCCGCGGCGCGAGATGACCCTGACCTGAAATCGCTAGTGAAAAATGTCTATCGTGGCGTGCGCAGTGTGGCGCGTAGCGCCGTTCTGTTGTAACCACATGTCGTCAGTATTCATATCAAGCATATAATCCAGTTGAGGCCAAAAAAGTTGCTTATCATCGATCTCTAGGTGTCACCGTTGACGGTTATGGTAATCCCATCTTCGTTCTAAAAAAAATACGGACCGATGATTCCGTTAGACGAAAATCCTCACCAAACAGTAATTTTGTTTAGATGCAATTGGTTCCGGTGTATCTCATGTGAATTGTTTTCGTCCCAAATGCGACAATTTTGCTTGTTCAAAATCCATTCATCCAAAAATGGGCGTCGTCGCTGAAGATGATTTTTTGGGTGAACTTTGGGGCAACTTCCAACTGCTCTAGAGTCCAATCAGCGAACACACGGAGTTGTCTGCGGTCGTTTACCTTAAGTTCCTGGATTAGTTGGATTTTGTACGTGTGCAGACCCAAGTCCCTGCGCATAATTCGCCAAACTGAAGTTTCAGAAAGGCCAAGTTATTGTGAACGATGAGAAATTGACTGCCTCGGATTTTCCCGTACACTCTCATTTACGGCAGCTATGTTTTCAGAAGACCTTGCGTTTCGGCAACGTACGGTTGTTGGCTGATTGTTGATCGACCCTTTTGCCTCGAATTTGGCCACTAAGCGTTGAACAGTGGACTCGGCAGGACGATTGTGGCGAGGAGAGAAATTACGTATTGCGCGGAACGTTTGTCGAACGGAGCACTGATTTTGCCAATAACATTTCATGATTTGCACACGCTGTTCAATGCTATAATCTTCCATCTTGACTTACCAAGTACTACTGAACAGTTCGCAGTGAGGGTGCTAGATATCGCTTTAACAACATGGCCACTATCGCCTGACAGAGCTTGAGCGTCTTTGTTAAAAGAACCTTTACATCTTAGATTCTTTATAAGTATTTATTCGACGAATTGTCTGATGAAATGGCTAGGTATTATATTTAATTATGTATATCAATAGAACAGAGGACAGTGAAGATTACCTTTAAAGGAAAGGCAGTCAAAATGATTGCAATTCGCTTTTTGTTAAAAGTTTTATAAGTATCTTGATTGTAAACAAAATTAATTTATATTTGCAATTGCCACTTTTTGTATATAAAATGAGCTAATCTACCTTTAAAAAAGCTGATTGCAAAAAATATTCTGTTTGATAAGGGCAGTTAGTTTAAAAAAAAAATCAAACAATTTATTTAATTTTATAAATAATGATTTTTATGAACTACATTCTTTAAAATGAAGTTTTTAACTATTTTAGCTGCACATTTATCACATACCAATTTTTTGCACTCAACACATAGATCAGAAGTTTTATTATTCTTGCACCTGTTTATTTGGCATTGCTTTCTTTTCATAGGAATTGCTTCTGCTTCAATTTGGTCATCATCGCTCTCACTCTCAAAATTAACTTCCGAAGTTCGTAAGTTAGCTGTAGAAGAAAATCAAGACGTGATATTTTTTATTCAGTTACCTCCTCATATAAAATTGAGGCATTTATTCCTGCTAAATCTGGGTATGTTGTAAAATACGTGGCCATCTTATCGAGGACATCGTCTCCACCTTTCGAAGGTTATAATAAGTTATTGTTTCTGTTTTTTTCTGGGCATCTTCGTGGATTCCTACAGTTTTGTGTTGATATAGTGTAAGTGTGATTTGTCATTTTTCAAGACTTTGAAGTGTATATTGCCGAGAAAATGTTCTTTATCTCAGTGGGTACTTCTCTTCTGAGTTAATTGATAGTTCATGTTAGACTAGTATCTTAGCAAGAAAAAATTAAGCCAATAATAATGAAGTAAAGAAGCTATCAGTAGTTACATTTGTTCATTTCCCCATGTAAGGTTCTACCAAACGAAAACAACATAGCACCAAGTCTCTGTTTATCTGGGCGAGTATCATCTTTACAAGGTATGGGAGCGCATTCAGTAAGTATTTAGAATTTTTATCGGTAGCTAGCCAAAATTTACCTCAAACTTGGCTGGTTTACATGCAATATACTGAATTAATGGGCATCTGCATTGGCATGGAAACAGCTGCTCATCCAATCTTATATTTTCATCTGGCCTGTAACAAACTATCAATTTTGCACAAATCTTTTCCAAATGTAAGTAATGTGTGCAAATCTATTTGTCTTCAATCATTTTAGATCTAGAAGTTTTGAAGTCAAATCGAAAGAATCTCATTATTTCTTTGAACCGATCTCTTGACATTTTTTCATGAAAAAAACAGGGAATTCACCTTTTTCATTATAGTTGATCCACAGACTGGCCCTTGGCTAAAACTAATCTGGCATACATAATGGAAATGATAGCATACACTTCTTGAAATAAATTTCTCCATGAATCATTATTTATAACTCTTCAAGCTTCGCGTTTGGTAAATTTTTATATGCACTCGATGATAAAATCCTCCATTAATAATCTAAAAGCTGGCAATGGATTTCCTTCATCAATTTGACGTTTTGGCAGTGAAGTGGAGCCAGGAGATCCTCTCAAAATATTTTGAGAAGAAATTCTGCCTGTTTTACTTACGTTTGCCTTTTATATTTTCCATTGTAAACCGTCCTTAGAGGCCAAAATAATGCAAGCATCATAGTTTACTTTTTTAGTTGGTGCATTATCAGTACTTTTTGTTCTTTTACTTGTTGCACTTCAGGCTCTGCAAATAATAAAATAAAATCAATGTAAGAAAGGGAACATAAAAATATCACATTCCTTTGCTAATATTAGAATTATGTTATAAGAAAAAAAGCGAGTAATAAAAGACATATTGATCAGGCTTTTATCCAAAAGAGAGAGCAAAACTTAGTAGCCCAACCCTTCTAAATGTAAGCTAACCTATCCTACCATTTGACTAGTGATAACAGGCTTCATGGTAACAAATAAATAAAAGTATTTTGAATGTATGTAGGTGTGCAGCATCTAATTATTACTGAATCATGCACAATACAATAAATTTTGGACCTTTTTCATTTTAGGTGCTGCATGAAATTGAAGGCATTGCCATTAGGCTTAGGTAGGTTAGGTTTGATTATGCCCTAACCTGACAAAACCAAACATAACCTAACCTAGCCTAATGGTAGGGCCCTCAATTTCATGCATTACTTAAAACGAATACCCTCCTAAATTTCAATAGAGGAATTCTGAGAAAAAAACAACTAGGTGAATTTACTCATCCACAATTGATGATGTGGCGATTTGCGGAGAATCATTTTTCTCTTAATCTATTTGTTGATCTTCAACTTAGTCAGATGATAACTTTGAATTTAGAATAAATTAATAATCATTTGCCTCCGATAATTCCTCGCCCTCCGATTAAAATTCACAAATGGAAGCCAAGTAATTCAAAGCTTCTTGTTTTGAAAATTGACAATTGGATAAGATCCTTACTCTTCAATCAAACTGAATAGACTAAATAGAAATGAAAGAAAATGTCTCTAAGTACACTGTGTACATGTTGTGCATGCAATCATGTTGTATCCTGCTGAATCTGGCAACTTCATGTGCATTTAAGGTTGGCAGTCAGAATGACTGCATGCCCTTCACGGTATAATATTCTTTCATTTTCCAAACTAATCAAGTGATAGCTTAAATATTTAGCCCGGATATACTATTCACTAAATTAAGAAAGGTTAAGGAATATTGTAGTTCTATGCAATAATTGTCCTTACCTATCAATATTTGAAAATAAAATTGCAGTCCAAATGACTGCTCCACCGTTCTAGTGATATATTAATTTATTTTTAACACATGAAACACGTCCTGTCAACAATAGACCGTTACCCCTCAGAGAAAAGATAACATTAATGAATACGATCATTAAAATTAAAAAAAATAACACCTGAAAAAAAAATTAAAAATATGTCTTACATGATAGAAATGGCGGGGACAGTTTTCAAATATCGGTTAACGAATCCTACTCGAAGGCAACTACACCCTTGGCTAAAAATATGAGGGACCCACCTCAATTTATTAGTTAGGCATCATAATTTTAATAAAACGCGTGTATATGGTTTTTGTATGGTATATTTCAGAATATACACTTGATAAAATACCTAATTGATGCCCAACTAAGCTTTAAATACTGCTGGCATACGTCTAGCAATTGAATCAACCACTTTCTTGCAAACGTCTGGTGTAATTTTAGCCCATTCTTCATGCAGTTCCTCGTATAAATTGCCTTTATTTTTTACTGTTGTGTTTAATAGGGTTTAAGTCCGACTTTGAGCAGCCCAGTTCCTAGGAATAATAATGCACTGTGTTATAAAACAATTGAGAGTATTTTTGGCTGCATGGCATCAGGCATCATCCTGTTGAAAGATGACATTAGTTTTTGCCTCGCCTGGATGTAATTTTGCAATTGATGGCTCTAAAACCTCCGATAACATGGAAACATATGTAGCCGAATTAATTCTGCCTTGGCATAAAACATCTATTCGGGTCCTGTGGACTAGAAATTCGGGCTAAAAAAGCTTTGCCAACTCATTAAGGAAGAAAAGTTGCCCCAGATGTGCCGAAAACCTGAGGCAAATAACATGATATATAATCAAATGCCTTACTATGTATATGTCTCATAATTTTCGGATTCAACACAAATATTATGAGCTAATATGTTACTTCCAAACTTATACTATCTTATCTCATAGTTACTTTCATCAGAACATACGACTTTTAATCACTGTTCAGTATTTTATTTGGAATGATTCATTGACCATTGAAGACGTTTCTTCTTGTTCGTACCAGAGAGCTATGGCTTCTTTCTGGCTTTGAGACATTTGAGACCATAGTCTCTAAGCCTCCATCTTACAGGTATAGTCGATATTTGAGAGGTATTTGTGTCTTTGAAGTCGGCACAGAGCTCTTATGATGTCTTTCTCCTATTTTTGAGAGATTGACAGATGAGATAAGGGTAGGTGTCGTAGAATGACCCTTGGTTTTGATCACTATATTTTTGACACCCTTTTAGTATCGGTATACTTTAAGAAGCGTGAGTTACTTCTATGAGGAAGTAGGCTTTGTTCTAAGAGTGCTATTTTAGTGGTTTAGTTCCTAAGGAAGAGCTATTTTTAAACACATAAGGATAAGAGGAAACACCAGAATCTACCAAAATAAACATGTATTTTAAATTAAATATTACAAACCAACAGTAAACACCTTTCTATCTTTGGCCTCAAAGATCTTTCAATGACAAAACATAAACAAATAGGCTTCCAGTTAACATACCAATTGCCAATTAGTATTTTTATCACGACCCTATTAGATTAGCATAAAACATTAAATTAACGTACTCTCATCTACAAACACATATGACCTAGATTCAAGAATAATGGTTTCTACTCTCCTTTAAGACGTGGGACGTACTAAACTTCTACTATCGCAATAGAGATATAAATGTTATTGTTAACTTACAGGTAGGTATTATGGATTGCCGGATGTCGCTGGAGGACTTATCTCTCGCTTTGGAGTGTTGTGGCCGCTAGTGGAATTTTCGTCGCCTGTGACGGGGGCTGATTCTTCAACGTAATTAAAGAACGGGAGCTCGTTGGGGCAGGGTTCTTCTCCTCTCACTCTTACGGTGCAGGAGATGTGAGAATCATTCGAGTGTGAGCGGCTTTGCTTTTCTTCAGTCGGACTTCTTTGCAGACTGAAAAGGCTTCTTTGGTATGCCACCGATTTAAAACTTGACTATTTAGGTTAATACGGCCCTGAAAGGGGGGATCGATTTTCTCAATCTGATCCTATTGTTTCTCACGGAAATAGTCTAGTATGGCTGAAGGATCGATCTTCACGAACTAACCCTTCTTCTGGCGTATCGACTTCTAATCTTCTTGTCTGGCTGAAAGATCGATCTTCACGAACTAATCTTTCTTCTGGCGAATCGACTACTAATAATCTTCTTGTCTGGCCGATGGATCGATCTTCACGAACTAATCTTCCTCTGGCGTATCGACTTCTGATAATCTTCTTCTCTTTCTTTGCGGGGCTTATTTATAGGTGGATTGCCGCCACATCTAAAGGCAGAAGTGACCAGGCCACAGTGGCAAAGGGGGGGGGGGGAGCGAATGGTGAGTTAGCATCTGGGGAGAGCGAGAATTCCTGAGGTGGCACTGGTGTGCCCAAGTCAGCTCGCAAATTATAGGCTCGCAACCGCACTGCTACTTGGCGTGCCTTCTGACTCGCACCGCTTTTTTTTCCATAACCACGGGTTTATGGGTCTCGTAGGTAATTCGATCGTTAGAGCGTCGTTTAAGGACCTTAGGTGTTCGCCTTCAAACAGATGTTAGCTCCAACTGCCCACAGCGGCGGGAAAATCACACATGGTAAGCATTTTCGCCGGCTACCTTTCCCACGCTTCTCCTTATGAGGGGGGGAGAATCTAATGTACCTATACTCCTCCAGGATACTTAATGTAGCCATTTCTCTACAGTAGGTAAGAACCAGAGTTGCCTTCACACAAAAATCTCTCTACACATGAAGTTAATTTATGCTATCTATATCGAGTTTCACAACCCCTATAACTTGGATATGCTTCACGATTTTGGCAAATACCTTGAGATAACTGAGACCAAGATGGCACAAGAAATACGAAGGGGATTTAACCTTAACTAAATAAATATTGCCAATCAAAGAATGAACTTTTATTTTAGATGTCTTCGGTTTTCATGTTTCACGATATTGTACACTCATTTTCTTATTTTCGCATTGAGGATTTGAATGAAAAATACAGTTTAGGAATCCATAGCTTAGGATAACAAATAGCAACAAGAACTGTAAAATATCCTGTTTTCAAACACTATCACATCATTCTGTCCATTTCTTATACGTGCAGAGATAAAGCAAACGACTTTATCTTTAGTCGTTTGATTAGATTTTCTCTAAAGATAATTTTCACGTTGTTGAACAAATCCTTTTAATAAATACCGCATAAAATTAGCTGAATCCAGGATAATTTACTCTCGGCAGAGGCATAGAAATTAGTTGAATCAAGCACAACAAGGAACCGACAGTAGACTAGGGTACATATGCATTACAGATGTTCACTAAGAGCAAATTTCAAGAAAAGCTATTGAGGAAATTCCTGTTTGCCTTAGTGGTCTGATTATAATAAAATTGGTTTCTTGGATTACGCAAAAATTTCTGTGCCCAAATAATTTTCATTCACATGCAATTTCTTGCTTTCATAACTACATGAAATTAAACCGCCAAGTCCTAAAAACTATGAAAAAGTCAGGGCCATCTAGTTAAGCAAAATGTTGGAATGCAGTGAAGGAAAATATTTAAAATGGGACAGGTTTTGACAAAATAAAAGTTAGAATATAATAATAAACAAATATACATGAAATAGTGTTTAGATATAGCCTTTTAGATTTGCTGCTACGCATCAACTGAAGTGAAATTTATCCATTTTCTCCTTGAAACAAAAAGAAAGAATCCAAAGTCAAGATGAATTTATTAGGGAGATCCAAAACCTTAATGATTGATGATCCTTTACAGGTGACAGTAAACTGAAAAATAATTATACATAATACTAAATGTCAGAGTGCACAAGTGGGAGTGATATAGAGATTTATGAAGAATTATTTGATTCGAATCAGTGCATTAAATTACGATTTGTTGTTAGCAGATTTGATCAAGTATTGTCCTATAATTTTACAAAAGAGAAAGTAAGGCAGTCATAATTTAATAGCAATGAAATTAAGTTAGGTTGAATTCCATTCGAGTAAGCTCTGCACTTTTCCATTGGATGTACATAAATTATCGTTTTGATTAAAATCCAGACTCATGGGTAATCAATCATACAATAAAATTTTCATCATTTAAGAATTATTCTTGCAATTATGCTTTATTTAAGAATGAAACTTGTCTATCGCATAATTTTTAAGAAAAGTTGCCTTGTTGAACCCATTCTTTAGGTGACCTTTAAGATAAACTCATAGCATTATCATTTATGAAGTTTTAAAAGTTTTGGAACAAATTTTAAGAAAATAAGGCATACACTAAGGGATATTTTCTTGTATTTTCTAAAGTATACTCATATACAGTGCAATTTCTCTAACTTTTTCATCTTAAAATGAATTTGTTCTGATTAAATCTGGCGGAGCCATATTTCCCAGCAGATATCTTGCCATTTAAAATCGGTCTCAATTCATCTTTAGAAAATGTCCTCTGAGAATAAACTTGTAATATATTTTTTGGCTCCACAAAATTAGTTTGTGACGGAAGAATTGTCTATTTTCTGAGTATTTCTTGTTTTAAGTACTCTCCGGTGATCCTAGTGACATTACTAATGCCATCCTTTTAAAATATGGTCTTGCTCGTAGAATAAGAATTCGTGGACACATATTTCTTGGTTCTTAGTCATTTCTCGCTTTTGTTCTTCTTTTGTTATGTTCAATCTATTCTACCTTTCCATCCACAACGAATCTCGTTGAATGTAGGATAATTGTTTGAATCTACATATGATGAATAATACAGCCTCGACTAATGGTATTAGCAAGAGTCGCACAAAATCTTATTCGGAGCAATATACAGTCATGGGAAAAAGTTTTTAGACTAATATGTATTTATATTTTTTCATTCCTTTTTAATTTGACGTGATAGGAATAATTATTCTAATATTTAAATTATTGTAAGTCTTTAACTTTGTGTGTACACCTTTCTTTTCACGCACATATTCATTAACATCGTGCTTACCTTTTCAAATAACTATATGTCTACCAATTCAATTTGCTTGTTGTCCATTGCGATGTCTTTCATGGCAAGCTCTGGTTGATTTGTCATGACTTCTCTATTTCCAAGATATATATTTAAGCAGATATTTTGGCTTTTATGCTTAAATTTTTGAAATGATTGACTGCAATTTTTGTCAACCAACATGTAATCAATTTCACTGTATATATTTACGTACTAGCAGATTTTGGTGCGTACGCTTGGACTATTTTAGGGTTGTAAATACTTCTTAGAGCAGGGGTGGGGAACCTTGTTGTGCATAAAGGCCATCTTACAATCCATCATCGAAAGCATAATAATTTCAAATATTTCTCTTTAAGTATGTACTTTTTATACAAGTAATATGTAAATGAAAAATATTGAAAACGTAGAATTTTCAAATATTTCATTTATGTAGGAAGTTTTCATAATAATAAGTAAATGAATAATATCGAAAGCATGACATTTCCAAATTATTTTAATTAAGAAAGAAGGTTCTTTGTATTCAAGGAACAAGTAAACTAATAATAATCTTATAAAAAGATGGCATATAATCATCGAGAATATAACATTTCAAATATTCAATATACAGTAGGCAAGCATGTCCATTTTTTATACAAATTAATGGCTTCTTTGAGGTTGCTTCTTTTGAGAAAGCATTTTGATATTAGGCCCCTAACATAGTTGTTCTTAGTCTTAATGGGTCCTTCGAATGCTCCTCTGTCAACTGTATTCTCAGTGAATTCTTGATTGGCGCCAAGTACGAAAATGTGGATTCACAAAAGAAAAACAGGAAATCATTCGTAGTGCAAGTTCACGAAGACGAGGATATTCTATCGCGTTTTTTCAAATTTCGACAGGATTTTCTCTCTTGTCAAACAGAGTCTTCAGTATATTATCCTCAGACATTTAAATTACATCCATTTTCAACTCTTCAGTAGCCTCTGATACATCAACTAAGTGAGGTTGAAAAGCAAGTTACAGAGTGATGTTATGCTTTACAACATCATTGAATTTTTTATTGTATTCTTCTATCAATGTGTGTAAAACCGACTCATATTCTTCAAAGTATCTTCATTTTCACTCATTACCTTCGTAAGCTGGAAAAAGTGTTCTTCTGAAAGTTTTGATTAAGCCAAAAGGGACTTGAAATACAAGTTTGTGAATATTTTGCCACCTATCCTAAATAAATTTATTTCTCTGTAAAATATTTGATCTGATTAATCAAAATACTTGTTGTTTTCTTCGAAAACTTCAATAATTTGCCTTTGTTAAGACAACCAGCGGACTTTTGAGTGATATGGCAAATCTACACTAATTACTTCGTCATCTATCATCAGCATGTTTCGAAATTGATGATGCTTTGAGGCATTCACTCGAATATAGTTAACCCTCTAATTTGGCATATTTATTGTCTTTATGAAGAGCATGGTGTTGATTTGCATTGAATTTCTTAACTGTTACAATTGCAGTATCGCAAAGCAAGCAAGACATTTTGCCTCCAGTATTCACTAAAAAAGTATTGAAGTTCCCATTCTGCATTAAAGAGCCTGTTTTCTTCTTTCAAAGTCTGTTTTAACTTTTTTGACATAATTATTAGCCAAAAAGAAATGTATTTATTCTGAAAAGCCATAAAAAAGGTTAATAATGAATTAGTAAGGCCAGCCGCACACTAACCCCGCCAAAACAGTCTTAGACGAGACATCAATAAACCTGTATTCATAACCATGTTATAATAATTATAATTATTATTATTATAACAACAACAAAAATATAGATTAGTTATATTTTTTCTGTGATTAGTATTATTATTTATCATTACCTAATTGTGCCAGAAACTAACTCAGTCTCACAAAACAACTCGGTATGAAGTAAGCCACGACAACACAATTACTGAGTAGAGTACATAGTTGTTCGGAGTAGCACAGATCAAAGTGAGGAGGCGGACGAGACAGGAACGCTTTTTGTATCATACGTGAAATCATTCACTCATACTAGGCTAGTGTAGCTTACACGAAAACATTGTCTTTATATAGCAGTTCCTTTAAGTTTAGATTCACTGAATTTAAGAAAAATGCTTCCAATCTGTGGGAGGGACATCACTAAACACATAACTTTCCTTTTGTCTGTGTGCGTGTGCGTAATGATTTTAGACAAAATGTTCAATGTCAAAAAAGAAATATATATATATATCAAAAGGCCATAGAAGGCCTCACCTGATGGTCCAGAAGGCCCCATGTGGCCTTAAAGCCGCAGGTTCCCCATCCCTGTCTTAGAGACTGTTAGGTTTACGTAAGCTACTCTTTCCGATATGGCTTGAAACTCCATATTGTTGTTTTTAGGTTTCTATGAATTTGCTTAAATGATAGCTGCACCGTATCGTCTGTTTTTACACAGACCTATTATATTCCATTTAATATCACTGATTTAAGTGAGGGAATTTTGGGAAATATACCTCCTCAAATATTGTTTACAGCTGTAGGTTGCAATGAACAAGCCTTTATTTAGGTTTGGACGTCGTCGTTGGGATTGAAATTGTTGTTGTAATCAGTAACTATATGGCTGACAATACCCCTTTCTACATAAGGACTTGGACCGAAGATTACATATGCTGACTCAAAAGAAACTGCAGAATATTCTTAGGTTTGTTGGTAGGTCGGGGTCATCATGTTAGAGTATTCACCAGTGGAATTATTTTCTCGAACGCTAACCACTGAGTCCAATCCACATTGCCAAAAGGCGATACTTGTAGTTTTATTTTAAGCAGAGAATTGTACGTTAGCCTCATTTGTATATTATATGTGGCGATGTGAAATGTAGCTAAGTGGTTAGAATGGTGCGACGCAGAAGCGAGGAGCGCTTGATGGCTCATGTTTGAGTCTCTACCATTTGATTGATGGGTTAACTTTTATTTAAACTATTTTTACAGTTATTGTAAATTATTTATATATATTTATATAGTTAAAAGAGGCTACTGTTTTAGAATAGTGTTGAGGTTAAAAACGTTCGTGGTACTAACGCCCTTTCCACTCTCCTTCTTCTTTGGAGCATGTGTTTAAGTGTTTTTGCCTTGTAAAATCAATCGTTATTCTCCTCTTCCACACATGTCTATAGAAATGTATTCTTTGCAACAAGACTTTAATAATTAGTGATGAATATGACTAATTAATAAATTATTTGACAATTTCGACCTAAAATTCAACCAGAGTATGAATGTTGAGAAGCGGTGGTGTAGATTACGGGAAGTTTGCGATTAGGGCCTGATCGAACTTAGGGTGATTTCGGTAAATAATTTGTAATGAGTATATGCGTGGATATTTAGTCAATATAATGAGGAACAAGTATTACTTAATGAATGTTAATAGTCTAAATTCAAAGTAATAATAATAAAAAGTTTAGATGTTTGGCTCTTCGTTAAGTATTGAAATATAAAAACATTAATTTGATTTTTATTCTTAAAGTTATATTAATGGTTTCAAGAATTATATCATGAGATTATGGTGCCCCCAACAATTTTAAAATAATTTAATTTATTTTTGCAATATAAATCATATTTAATTGTGAGGGTATGGAACGTACATACTTGCCTGACGCCAGACAATCGTGGGAACGAAAGAAATTTGTCGTTTGAGTTGACCTTCGTCTCCTTTCTCTCCCCCCGCCAACCTTTTCCCAACTGGCGACAGTAAGTCTGAAGAAAGAAGGCCTATCTCACAGAGAAGCCTAAATTCTATTTGCCTTATTTCTGATACCATGGAGAAGTCCAGAAGGCGCTTCGATAAGCGAATTGTCGTGAAGGGAATCTCTCTCTCGATTTCCCACAATCCGCGATATAAATAACATCACCGTTCATCCCTCTAGAGCAGTGTCCCAAACCAACTCGCGTAACGCGTAACTCTCACGTTAAACGAGAGTCATTGCCATAACGTTTTGACTACCAACGCGCCGCCGAGACAACTTGGTTGTTGTCTCAAGTAAATCCCGCCCCGCAGATTCTGTGACTAGAAGAATACGCTCTGTTGCTCAACGTAACTTGAGAAAGAAAAGGAACATCCAAATAGTTACCGGAAGTTACTATTTGTTAGTGTCACATCCAGTTAGGAGTGAACTAACCGGAACTGCAGCCAGCAGCCCCGAACCCGTCGTCTTATCCCCCCTCTTCCCGAGAACTCGTGTTAACGCCACCCGAACCACCCCGTCTGGACCTGAGTAGTCGTCTCTCCAATCCATCACAATTAATGGTAATCTGTAAACCCAGTGTCCCTCTATTCTTAAATTGCCTATTTAATTAACTCTGATTGATACTCCCATTGAGTCATTATAAATTTAGACGCTTAACGTCAGTGTTTAATATTTAATCCTTAATTTTGCCTGTTTAACTATTGCTAATTATTATATTTGTGTAAAGTAAAGTTTATTTTTTGTACGTGTGTTTATTTGTGGCTCCTCCCTTTTGATGTACCCTTGGCAAGACTTTAATTAAGAATCTCTTCGGCTAATTTTTTCAACCTGTATTATGCACTCTTAGAATTCAACAATCACAAACCTCCCCTCCAGTAACAAGTGGGACTTTTATAGTGAGATTCCTGGCTACCGCACAACCCGCCTCTAACCAGCTTTCGCACGTTCAGTAGGAATTAAAGCCTAAATATATATATATAAATATATATATATATATATATATATATATATATATATATATATATATATATATATATATATATATATATGATCGTAGATTGAGTCATAGGATCAATACCATCGACTTAAACAAAAGCGGTGTGTCCAGATCAAGGACTAGAATAATTATTGGACCAGACCTTGAGCAATTCTACGACATTAATCACAACTGTGAAAATTATTAAAACAAATAATTATTAACATATAGAGTGAGGAGAAAGATGTAAATGTTATAATATACAGGTCCTTGAAGATAACACTCCTCCTTAAAGGGAGTGTTTCTAAACGTGACGCAGTAGAAGCATAATTTTGTGACATCTCTCGTACTAAGGTAAAAATGGCGCTAATCATATTAGCAAAATAAGATTTTTCACTCTCTCCACAGAACAGGAACAATTAAATTTCGTTTCATAGGATTCTCCACTCCTTACTCTCTCCTATCTCTCGGACACAATTAGGCAATCACCTTCTATCTTCGTTTTATAAGGACGAAAGTTTAAGACGCCAAATATAATCCTGTTATTCGAGAACAACGTGAAAAGCTCCCTGAACACACCGTAATTTAAAGTTTGGGTAGATCTCTTCATTTTCGTGTTGTCTGAAAAGCTGCTGACACAAAATACAGGCAATTTCCCTTCCTAATCACAAACAAAGTTATCACTATCAGTGGCGGATCCAGAACAAATTATTTGCAAAGCTTACCTGAATTACACCCTATGTGAAGTCTGAGAAAAGAGCATTGATCATTAATAATAGTTAACTTACACAACATCGATAATTAGTAGCAGTATATCGCAAGGGAGGTGAGCACTAACTCTGAGATCAGTATTTTTTCAACACATAAGAAAATTATGAATTGTGGTTTATTTTAGTTTTTGAACGTCATCTAAGGAATAATAGTGAATTTAATAATTATTTTTTTTAGAATTACCTGTATTTTAGGCATGTATCATATAAAATACATTCGATCAGAAAATAAGAATAAAAGTATAGCTTAAAAAATAAATATAAACATAAACGGTTCGGGCATTTGGGGGGCTTCAGCCCTTAGCACACCCTGGATTCCCAGCCTGATTCGTTTCTAGTCCTGAAACTATGATGTCTTTCCTCACCTACATACGTTCAGGCATTTGCATCCCACTGCTGAGAGAAGCCCTCTCTCATCTTTTTGAATTTTATCATGAGATGTTTTGAGCCATAAGCTACCATGCTCAATAAATGTGTCGTTATGGAATGTAGAAGATATTGGATTTTTAATTTTCCCTTCTTAAATATAACCTAAGGCCTTTTGACATCTGTAGCTCAGGTGCATTTAAATAAGGCTAGAAAAAAGTTTATCCTGAAAATAACAGGATTGACCTAATTGTCTTTCAAGAAATTCACGCATATTTAACAGTTGAATTGTATTTTCACTTATAATTTGGCCCTTGGAACAACGATTTTCCACTTTTTATTATTGAGGTATAGATAGATTTTTCTCTGTCAACCTCGTTGATGTTTTTCGGTGAAAATAATCGCACTTGGTTCTGAACTTTTACAGATCCAAATTCACAAATCACTATTCATATAAAATGATTAATTGAATAAAATCAGCTATTAATACGATGTGTTTCGTATTTTTTAAGGATTTATATACAGTTTGAAGAGTTTCGTGATCTAAGATATATATTGAAAGAAATATAAGTTATCTTTCAACCTCGATACCCATCGCCTTCTGACCTAACCTACAGCAATAGATTGATGCAGATTAACTTAATATTATCCTTGGTTTCGCCCTCATTCTTTATCCTTCTTTATTCTGTAATACCTCATCCGTACATACATGCATTTAAGTTTAATAAAAATACTCTTATAATAATAAATTTTTATATCTTCTCTTAATTAACATTCACACTCATTTTATAATTTATCATACAATTTACCACACTTCTTGGATAAAGAATATCATTCTCGCAAAATTTGTACCCCAGATACACAAACCCTTGTCCCATCGATACCTTAACATTTACCTCCTACCTCACTGACTTTCTAATCTCTTGTTCTAAACTTTCAAATGTTTAGGAGTTAATTCTGATTATTTTCTAGTTTAGTTTTCAGAAAGAAATCGCATCTAATATCAAGATTTTTGGTAATCAAGGATTTCCCATTCATAGTCAAACTTCCAACAGTGCACTTATTGACCTCGTCCTAACCCTTTTTTGAGTCTATACATCTTCTAAATTCATTATATCTTCGTTGAGTCCATACACTACCATAAATCTTCCTTTGACTCCATTATATCCTTTTATGAGTTTATACATTCTTTTCCACCCTGCTAAGGAGTCCTTCATCTAGACTGTTACTCTTGATAAGGGGAGGAATTGCATGCGCTCTCCGCTCAAGGCATTACAACAGTCTAACACTGATCGAGACAAAATGGGCTTTATTTCTTCTAGACATGTCCATTTAACCCTGCGAGGATCATCTCGCCTATTTTACTGGACGGCGGCTAAATTCAGCAGCAAAGCAAAGACTCTTTTTCCTCCATTTATGACATCTCTGGGCTGGAACATGTGTGTGTGAGGGGGGGGAAGAGGTAGTGGTCGTTCACCTATCCCGCTTGCCTATACCTTTGTTGGTCATTTAACACGCCAGGATTCTTCACTAGTTTTCTCCTTCTACTGCCACATTCTTTCTTTTCTTTCTAAGGAGAAGTTAGTTGCGGATGGATAACCTTGCCTTGCCTTACTCTCTGCTATTCTGGTCCCAACACCAGTATTCTACCCTCCTAGGATGAGTTACTGCAATCTCTTTTTCACATTTTCACTTATTCTAACTTCAAGATATTTGTAATGCCTCTCTACTTATTAACTTTTGGCGAAATTCGATCTCACTGATATTGAGGGAAAACGACAGCATCCTTATGTCCTACCCTCAGTTACGAACTACAATCACCGAACTCTTACACTTATATTTCTAAACTTTCTCTATAATAAAACAAATATATTAATTGCATATTAATGTTTTTTCTTCAACGCGGTTTGGCTTGGACAGCAAATGTTATATGAATCTATTTAATTTATGCACTTATGTAGCAGTATCCTTTGAATTACTGTGATAGAATAAACTTGCCCTTTAGTACTTTTTATATTTGCTCTAAATGAGATCTAAAAATCCATTAAAGTTATGTATAACACAACTTTTAATAAGATGTATTTTTCTTTAAAAGGACAAATTTCTATACTGAATTTGATGGTCTATAGCACAAATAAACATAGAAACTTTGCAAGATTGCTGATTCAAGCATAACTTCCATCCCTCTTTCTTAATTAATCCATTGTATATATTCAAGTATAAAGGCTTCAATAAACTAAGACTTCATTAAATACAAAAAAAATCCCTGTTTTCAATAAATGAATATTTAAAAATGTCTTTCATTCACTGATTAGCATGGCATAAGGAGGATTCTCTGGCAGGATGTTTTAATGTCGTATGGAAAGCAAACCTATTGTGATGCAGAAAGCAGATCTGATGAAAGTAATGCTCGAAGGAATCTTTTGTTCCAAAGAAAAAATACATCTACTTTCCTCGTAGATAATGAAAGTTTATCACTTTCACTTGAACAGATATCTTTGAGGCAAGATGACATTGGTCGGGAGGAAAGATTTCTATAAGTACGCTTTAAAACCACAGTTACAGTCATTATTGAGCGAAAAGGTGCGAACAATGAGTAACAATGGGGAATAAAAAACTATATGAGTTTACTTTTGACTTGGAATTTAGCGGTTAATCAATTTGATCACGTTTTTGTTATGAGAGCTATTTAGTAGCCTAAATAAAAATAGTTGTCCGACCTTTTAAGTTACTTTCATTTTGAAAAGTTGTAACTTAGGATGCAGATGAATAAATAGTATTTAAGCAATAAATCAATAATTTTAGGGAAGTTTCGATGAAAGAATGAAATAGAAAATACAACTACATTATATTCAATTTATTGGTATAGAACCAATTTTTCTGAAGCTTTACCTGACAAAAATTGCTAATTACCTAATATTTTGTCGTATATTGGTAGAAAGCTTTTTTGTTATCAAATAATGCAATTTTTTTTTACCTTTTCCCTTCAAATATAATTAGCGATTAGTGTAAGTTTGCAGTGAGTGTCCTTCAAATATAGAATGTTAATGGACTTGATATAGATAGATATTCATTTTGCTTTTAAATTTTCATTGGGAGAAAAATGGATTTACTTTCTGCAGAGAAATACTGTTTACGTTTGTTGCTTATTTTAAATAAGTTCTTGGTTTAGTCAGAGAGTCTTCAGAACATTTTGATTTCTCATTAGAAATGGATTCCAGAATTGCAATTGTAGTAAGTTTCACTGATGCATTTAGTCGCGTGTACGCAACCTTATTAGTTACGATGTTGGGCCCTAGGTAGGTCGGTCGGATGGTAACCATTTTACTTTTTTGTCAATAACATCGTAAGTATTTGGCCGATTCTAAGAAAATTAAAAAACATTTTTCTGTCTTACATTTTCTTTCGAATGATATAATTGCCAAAGTCCCCCTAGGGTTAGTCCAGGAATTATTAAAAGAAAACTAACTCTGGGTTGGATTGCCTCCATGTTTTAAATTTTCGAAGGTCGTAAAATAATTATGTCATAAGGTCATATGTCAGAATAATTAAGAGTACGATACTTAGATTTATTGAACTTGTTAATCCTCTTTTCAAATTGCTCAATTTGTCACTTTTGTTATATTAAATAACTATTTTGTAATAAATTGGGTGTTCCCAAAACCTGAGGAGAAATACAAATTTTATTGATCATTTTTGGTATCCAATAAAAATTTTGGTATATAGTAAAGGTGTGTGGAAACTATTAGGCAGAACCTACCTCAAAAGTAGTTTTCAGTACACCAAACAACTTAGCCCAGTCATCATCATTCTACATTCTCTTTTGCCGACGACAGTAGCTTTTTCTTCTTCACCTGAGACAGCCAGGGTCTCTTTCTAGCCTTACATTCTTTGAGTGCAGCTTTTATTAAGATTCGAATCACTATGCGTCTTAATATTCTTTGAGTCCACCTTCTAGTAAGCTTTGTATCACTATGCGGCTTAATATTCTTTGAGTCCAGCTACTACTAAGCTTTGCCTATTATGTGTCTTAATATCCTTGGAGTCCAGATTCTAGTAAGCTTCGTATTACTGTGCGTCTAAATATCTCTTTGTTTGTTCCGTAACTCAGAAGCTATATCAGAAGAGGTTTTTTATCCTATCGGCCAGAAATGTCCTTTTCAACAACTTCTCTTCCCTCGGAGTTGTACACCTTTTGGGACCTTCACCATTACGGATTTTGAAAGAATTGGTCTCATTGTACTTCTTAATGGTTGTTTGGATACCGTTCCTCAAGAATTTCAATTTTCTTGCAATTTTGATTGGAAATAACACCTCTCTGGACAATGCAATGATTTGAGCTCTTTGAGCTTCAGGAATCTTTTTCTTCGGAGATATTTTCAAGGAAAAATTACCAGTTTCAAGTTAATAAACTAGTCACTGAAAAAATAGAAATACGCGTTAGTATCACACATTGAATGGCAGAAGGATGCCCCAAACACTTATGCGCAATATGCAAAAACGCATAAAAGCAGTTATCAAAGCAAAGGGACGATATCAAATAGTAATTATTGATAGAATAGACGCAAAAATGTTTATTTGTATTATGTTAAGTATGAAATAAAATGAATTTCACTCATATTTTTTACTTTTTTATACCTTACTCATAATTATGGCCAAGGCTGTATTAGGAGACTCAAAAACTAAATGAAATTGCTTGTGCACTGAAAGTGTAGGGAAGGGGGAGATAATTTAGCGGCTAAAAAATATAAGTATGCTTAAGTAGGGTAATTTTATATATTATTGCTTTCACACAACAATGGTTAACATTTTAATGGGAGAAGATTTGATTTCCTTTTAAAAGCATTAATAGCATTGCTATCATTTTCTAATTAACTTATTACTTTGAACAGAAATAAAGGTAAGACATTTTGGTTCTTAATTTCTGTAAAAGACCAAAAAAAATCGGGTAAACTCATTTTCCTGTTATAACATTTATTTAGCTAGATTAATTGTTGATTTTTTTCTCTCTACTTTTAACCTAAGCTATGTATTTAGTTTGTAAAGTTCATTACAAGTTAAGTGCTTTTCTTTCATGCATGATGTTTATACATTGTTTCATTATGAAAATTTATAAAATATTCGAAACAGAGACAGAAATTCGTTATTTATTTTTTTATACAAATTTAATTACTGTTTGTACAGTTCAAACATCAAAAATCACTACGTTGTTTGCAAATTTGTGGTCGTCCCGTATGTCTTCCTGAGTCTTTATCTTTATTTTTTTTGTGATATTCTCTGCTTACCTACATTTTACGTTTCAATTAATCTCAATATGAATTTGATGTGACTAGATTCAGCCACCTGTGAGTAATAGGGAAAGAAAAAACCTCAGTCAGCACATTTTGAGCTGCCCCTTTTTCACCAAATCACACCTAGGATGGAAAACCTGTAAGGGAGAAACGCAGTTAAAATTAAATTTCAAAATTATTTTAAGATATTAATCGAAGACTTTGCTTTATTCCATTGATCCTCTACAACACTCATTAGAAGGAATAAAGCCAACGATAAAGTAACAAAATAAGAAAAAATAATGAAAGATAGAAAAATTTAAATCGAGGGAAAACAATATTTGGAGAAGTATCATAATTGTGAACAGTACATCGATATAAAGTACTTTAGTTATTTTTAGAGAGAACGGATCGTAGAGGATTTTGGGAATCCTATTGTGGGATCAACCTAGACGATAGAAACACACTCTATCCAATTAGTTCTTGTATTTTAATAAAATACTCCACTTTGTAGCAGCGCTTCACTTCTCTAAACAACTTCGTAATGTTAAAATCCTTTGCCTCCTGCAGATTTTTTCTAGCATGCATTATGTTGACCTCTTTCTATATCATCCGTTTAGTATTTGGGCCTGGAGAGATTTGCTAGAAAAACACAATTCAACTATGTATTATATTTATTTACAAAGTCAGGTAGGAATTCCTTTAGGTTGCTCAAATCAATTGGTTTCGGATACGTGAATGGCGAGCTTTGTAGGTTACTTGTGAGGCTGGCACTTGGCGTGAAACAAGCAAGGAAGTTGAGTGAGTGACAACACTATGGCAATACAATATGATTCTCATCTCTTCTCAATGCCACTGAATGTGCTCGAATGTTGTCAGGTTGCTAGGTGTCGCTAACATGGGGTTGCCAGCGTTCTCTTATGCGCCAGGGCATTGCAGAACATATAGTATGAGGTATAATCAAATGTAACAGCAAAATTGATCTATTCTATCTATTCACATTTTCATGATTTCCATTCACTAAATTATTATTGTAATATAGATTTTATTAATCTTTCTTCTGCTAATATTTTTTTACGATGTATGTTTGTAAGGTGAGCAAATGATTAATATGTAGCTAGTTATCTCTCATTTAAGATTAATCGCGATATTTCCCGATAAAATTTAAGTTTCTTAAATTGTTAACAACACCGAACGCACATACTAATTCACTAATTCAATAAAATAACTATATTCCATAAATTAGCAAGCTGATTTATTTTGGACCGGCAATTGCAGATTTAAAGAATTATTGAATAATTCTAAGACCCTATAGCTGAAAATGGTTCCTATTTCTCCCCTACAATTTCCTGGAGCCAATAGACCTCTTGTTATCCTAGTGAATACAGCGTTGATTCGCTAATGTTGCATTACTAGGTTCGGTCCCAGATTGAGTATTCACAAACGTCAGGGCAAGTAGATATCTGGGTTAGCCCGGGACTAGTGTGTGTAGATATTACACTTATCATCACACACATAGCCAATTAAAACACTGCTTTCTATCCCCTCCCGTCTTCTCAAAAGCAACACAAACACCCACATTCTCTGTTTCAAGGAATTGTGCCAATTCTTATCTATATCAACATACCTCTGACGCAGAACAGGGCCCTCTTTCCCAGGGCGACGAAGATTCAACTGGACTCTGTGTTTATTTCATTAGTATGTTGGGATTTACCTGGATAAAGGCAGATTTGCAACCACTACTACTAGTACTAATGAGACCTATAGTGAGTTTGAAAAGCTCATAGGTGATACTCCCTCATAAAGTACTGTGCAATAAATCAAAGCCATTAAAGATGTCAGTGGTTAGCCCCAATTTGTTACTGTGATAATGAGTTCCACTCTTGGACAACGTGGTTAGTGAAGGCTGATTTCCCGATAGCTGTCATATTTGCACACGTTGCCTCGTATCATATGTCTTATTTGTCCAAAATGAAACAGATTTTATGCAATATTTGGATTCTCTCAATCTAATTTATACGTTTCTATATATTTTACCATTTCCTTCTTGGTTATTAGTGAAATAAATGTATATTTTAAGTTTCTCCGCATAATTTATATGGTTAGTTCCACTTATCTTATTTGTATATTAGCGCAATACTTTTGCTAATAATTATATGTCCCTCTTTAATTATGGACTGGAGAAAAGTGCAGCGTAATACAAAAACGGTTAACTAATAAAAGAGAGAGGTTTAACATATAAAAAAACCAGTGTAATTACTTATCGATTATGACTCTCAAATCTAGTTTTCAGTGACCCCTTTGAGCTTATTAGCATTGATAAAATACTTGAATTTCGCATTATTTTTGTGCAAAACTGAATCGTCTCACCATATTACTAAGTCATCTGTGCACTTTTACTGGCTATTTCCAACTATTTTACAATTTCTTTCGTTGCAGAGATTTGTACCCTACAGATGTATTTCATCACATTCAATTCTCATTGATATACTTTTTACGAAAATTCAAATCAGAAACGGTGCTAATAAATACTTTTCGTACCCCAATGGAAGCACGATTTGAAGACGTTTTGCGATTAGGATTCATTAACATCTTAGTATTCCAATTCATGGCATTATTTTGATTTTCCTGAAGGATTATAAGAGAACGCAAATATAAAAGATCCTAGAGTCTATTTCTAGGCTTTTGGCTCTTCAAAATATTTCTACCCATTTAAAGTGTTACTCCAAGAGACTGTTAGATATATTTACATATATCGACTACGTTCATTGTCAAAGGATTCCCGAAACTGACCATTATATGGTAACATATTTTTGGCTATATTTTTCTTACACTCCCTGATCTTCAATGTATAACCGTGATTCTGGTTTATCGCACGTCTAACTATAAGATAGAATAGAGCTTCCCGTTATCAAAACCATGCAGTATTTAATATATTTGGATAAGTTCTCCTCTTAAACTTCATGTCTCGAATGACTGAATATTCTGAGGCTTCAAACAATCTCCATACTGTTTATTATGGAGTTTTAAAATCGTTATTATGAAACACTTTTAGAAATAACAACTATATGACATTGCATCGTACCTTAAGCTCAATTATAAGGCTTTTTTCAGCTATCATATAAAGATAAAATACTTTTAAAGAAAGTTTTATCTTTCCACCAAACCGTGTTGAGTATATACTATTAGTTTTCTGCGCTGTAAAGCAATCTTTAATTTTTATAACACTTATGAACTCTATAATTTTACTATAATACTGACGTTAAGCATACTGCGAGATAATATTTTTTAATTTCATGCCAACCTCTAGTATCAGTGAGGAAAAACTGTACCTCAGGAAGTAATAAAAAAAGAAAGGCCTGATATTAGTCGAAAGATGGAGTTGTCCATGGGCAACTCCACAAAACATATTAAGGGTGTCAGAGATGAGAGAGAGAGAAAAATGCGCGCTGCCACGCCTTATATATAGAGAGAGACAACAGACACCTGGTAGACCCGTTTTGTCGTTTCTAATGTAATTGCGAAATCATGAGACGCCGTGGTGGCCTGGAGGCCTGCCATCGCAGAAAGCCGCGGCAAGTTTGAGATCTCAAAAGGTCCCATCTGGAGAAGGACAAAGTTTCGCCTCGCCATTGCGTCGGACTCTGGAACCATCCTCTGCCGACGAAAGGGGAACCCCATTCGACCCTATTATAAATTTTCCGGCGCCAGAGTTAGAAGGCATTATCCGCCCCATCCCGCTCTGTCAGTATCCTCCACCACCCCCTCGTCGGTACCAGCTCTTCGCGTCTTTTTGGAATCTGCACAATTCTCTCAGAACCACTCAAGGTCCAGTTATTTGCGTTAATTCACGTGAGTCTACCTCCTTCTCGTTTCCATCCGTTCCTCAAACACAATGGGCCCAGTCTCCATTCTTTATCTCATTCGAAATCAAGATCTAAGTTCACCCCGTAATAGTTATTGTCAAGAGACTATTGTTTGAACTTTGCGGCTGGGCAAGGATTACTTCCATGGACCAAATTTTCGAGGTAACAGCAAAGCGTAACTCTACTGTCCAAGTGCTTTCTCTACTAACCCCTTCTCCCAATGTAAGCCTCCAACGTTGGATTTGTATACGCTCATGGTCATTCGAGCGACTCTTAGTCAATATTGTTCGTTTGTTTGTACGGCTACCGTCCCCGCCAAGTCTCCCCCACTTCAAGCCCTGAAACTCGTGTACGTCTAATGTGTTTATAGCTTGTTTTAAAACTCCTTTTAAATTTTGAGAAGAATATTAATTTTCATATTAGTAAAGTTATTTTTTTACCCATTTTTACCAGAACCTCTGTGGATAGAAGATCAGGTTTGGTATAGGGTATGAAGGTATCTAATAAAAAGGAGTAGAGATAGGCGGCTCCACTAACGAGTAGGTTGCTGATCATCTACTATTTTTATACCCTAGGTATTCTCAGGGTGGTATGTAGTCCACCAAGGCACCATTGCTACTCGATTGAACTCTGTCCAGGTTAGAAAAGATTGAGCGAATAGCTGTAATGATAATAATAAGAAATAATAACTAATACATAATAATTAATATACCAAAAAATACTAAATGATAAAATAAATAATAATAAGAATGATGATAATAATGCTACTAATAATACATAAATATAATAATACTAATAATAAAAATATAAAGTGCTGAGTGGTGGGATAGGGGAAAACGCATTAACTTTCCTAGGAGACATCAGAGATTTCTAGTCACCTAAGTGACAGGTCTTCCATGATTTGCACTCAGGCAGGAAGGATATGTGCGGCTCCTCAAGGTACAAAGTGTAACAAGCTATAGAGTGTAAACCCCTGTGGAGTTTTCATGCGATCTATGGCAATGCTGACGGTTACTTGTTCATTACAATAATCGAGAATTCCACATAGTGTTCTCTTCATTTGTTTCTTATTTGAAAGGAGCTTCATTTATCAATTATGTCTAACTGATGCGAGGCAGAAAATACTTTGATTTTTAGATTTCTGAACAAAGCCACGTCGGAAAGCCATTTACGAAAAAAATGGTTGTTTCGCTATTCTTTGTCAACTTTGAAACATATAATTTAAATAAAGAAGTGTTTTATGTATTTTACCATATTAATCCTCCTGGATAAACAATATAAGAGTAAACAAAGCCTGTGTCGTTCATCCACGAGATATTATCATAGTCCTATTTATGCAGTTTGAAATGGTTTTCGTCTCTGATGCAATGTGAAGTTTAGTTAGAACTATCCCTTCATCAATGCTTGATGCTATCCTGCGGTACTTTAAAACATTTAAAAAATAATAGAATCACAAACATTATGTGAATTACAAGGACTAAACCCTTTTAGGTGATTAATAAGCAAGGTTTGCTGACCAAAGTCGCGTGCTCTCATTTATTCTGATTTATGTCCTTACGACCTTTAAAACTTTCAATAATTCCAGAAAAAACCATGAGGGACCTTGACAATTATATCCTTCAAAAGAGAGTGTAAAACAACATATGAATTTCAAATTTCGTTAGATAAGGCCGAACAGTTTATGATGTTATGGCCAAATAAGTCCCCTGATAATCTTGGGAGGACTTCGGTAATTATATCATTCGAAGGAGAATGTAAGGCAACATAAGTGTTTCAAATTTGTTAGAATCAGCCGAATCGTTACAATGTTATTACGAAAAAAATAAAGAGAAAAACGGGAACCAACAGACCAGCATAGTGAGATTAGTGTCTCATGCGACTTACGGCACGCGACTAACAATTGGTTCAGACAAAATATCGTGCTTTCATAATCCAGCCTTACTACAATTGGGTGTTTGAATACTCCAACAGTCCGTCATTTCATAGATCTTTTTTAACTAATATCCGTTCTCTCCTCAGTAGCTTCAGGATTCCGTGTATTAAGCACACGCAAAAATTGTAACAGTCCTGTGGCAAATCTTGCGATAGGAAGATGTGATTTCTCCGTGTGTGGTGTGCAAATACCCTACGGTACTATCCATCTATGTGCGCAAGATTTGTAAATATTCATTTTGTTTGTATTCTTTTCAAAATAATTATAATTTGAGTACATTTATTATTCAAAATATACAACAGTTTTTTCTTTTGCGTTTATTATTTTGAGTTTATTTTATTTATTTTTTTTCTCTTAAAGATGCAAATTGGATGACTTCGAAAAAAAGATGCAACGTCTGAAGCAGACGTTGCAAGTGAAAATGACAGTGAGCAAGATTTAGTTAAGGAGGATGAACATATTTCTGATATTGATATATATGACTACAAGAGCCCTTAAAGAAAACATGCTGAACGGAAGGTGTCTAGAAAAAGACAAAAAAACGTGGTGGGTGATTAAAGTACCGAGTGCATTAGTTCGTAATCGTCCTAATAATGTGTTCAAAGGATGAAAGGGCCTAAAAGCGCAACACAGAAATGTGCAGTCTCCTACTGATTTCTGGCGCCTCTTTATCACTTCTGAACTATTGGATTTATTGATTGCTAAGACTATAAATTTTATCAATGATAAGAGACTGAGTTATACTCATAAGAAGAAAGCCAGCGATATTGACAGTGTAGAAATGAAAGCCTTTCTGGGCTTACTAGTTTTAGTGGCCTTTATCGCAGTAAAAAATTTAATCTTATGATTCATGTAATGCCAATGGCACTTGTGTAAGTGTTTTCTTTTGATAATTTCATTAAATCGCTTTAGTTTCCTCTTATATTGCATATGATTCGATAGCACAATAACACGCACTGCAAGTCTTTAAGCTTACCCAAATTAGCGACCTATTTTTGATGTTTATAACAAATGTTGTTAAAAATTATGTCACATCAGATTTTCTGACAATTGATGAGATGCTTGACGCCTTCAAGGATAAATATCCCTTCAAACAACATCTACCGAGCAAACCATCCAAGTATCCAATAAAGATTCAGGCAACGTCTGATGCAAAAAATAATTATGTATGCAAAATCAGGATATATGCCGGAAAAAAGCCTGACGGTCCATTCTGAAATATAAAATCCTACGTCCTATAACTATACTGGTACACCCCTCAGAAAAGGCTAAATAGCCACAGTCTCATGTGGAACATATAGATGGTAATATTAACATGGAAATGCTGAACATTCTTCTGTAGAAGGAACGAAAGGAAGGATTAAAAGAATATTGACAGCATACCCAACACCCTGTAGCTAGTGTGCCAAACATGTGTGTAAAGAACATAGCAATTTGCTTTTCACTTACATAGAGTCCAAAAGTTCAATATCAGGTGATATATAAGAGTCATTAGGATGTCTGAAAAATGCAAGATTTATAGTTATATATAAATGGTTTGGGGTTTTGGTTTTGTAAATGGATCCGCAGTAATAAGTGTTGCTAAAAAAAATTTCAACTGCCTTGAGATATTTATCTACTAATGTAATATGTAATCATAAATGAATAAAACTTCCTGCTATTTCTACTATTTTTGAGGTGCGCAATCACCAGACCGTACTAAAGGGTCGTCTTTTCAGCGATTTTTAAATCTTCCACTATCTCTCTTGTGTCTATATAGACCTATGAATTGTTAAAAAAGGAAGTGAACTTTCTATAACAAACAAGTAGGATTCCATTTATAACATAAGGATTATAGAGGACGAGCGGAACATCCTTTCGCAGTTAATTTCTTTCGATCGCATTATTTCTCGGTCTTCTCTTTTTTATACTAATTCCTTTTTCATGGCTACATGATTTAATATCTCTGCAGAGGGAAAAACTGACTGTTTTAGTGCCCTTATTATTTCCAAGTACATCGACTTTCTTTTAGGTAGAGCAGCTGTTGTCTTATTTAAAAAAAACGAGATATCTCAAAAGAATAAATAGTCTTGAATAAAGTTTACCCACTGATTGGTGGTATTTTCGTGTTAGATAATAAAGTAATTACACAGAAAAACAATATTTAGCACAAGTGATATGAAACAACCTCTACATTAATTTGAAAGCATATTATACATTTGCCATTCCTTCCCGAGTTTTCCATTAATGATTAATTACTGGGATACTTTTTTATTTTTTTCTTGTAACCCATTGATGGGCATACGAAAGAGGATTGCCCGTCTCTCCCACAAAAAAATTAAATATTAAAATTTGACGCCCCAAAATGTGATTCAATTAGAAATGACCAAGTAAACATATATTTTATTTTTATTAAATTGCTGATAAAAGATTATAATAGCGGAATTTTATGCAAACGATTATTTGAAAAGTTTTTGTTAATTATTCGCTGCAAACCAGTTGTCGCATTTGATGAATTTGCAACTAGTATGAGCGTCCTCAAAAATCCTTCATTCCTTTTTGAAGGAAAGGGACATGGATTCAACCCAAAGAGAAATATGGAATAAAATAAATCGTCTTCTGAAATTTATCATCGTGGTTTTGGTTTCTACATTGATAAATGTATCGAATTTCTATTTTCGAAGAGTAGCAATGATATATTGCTTGTAATTAATTATTGCATATTTTTCACGCATGGTGGTTAACTTTTAGATAATTTGGTAAAGAAAGATTCTCATTCCATATTCCACTGGAATGATTTAAGAATCTTAATCATATGATTAATTCTCTGAATTATAATAAAGTCCACAATCAAATAAAGTTCAATAACCAAAACAATTCTCCTTCTTTCATAATAAACTATGTACACCTGTTTAAATTTATTAAAATAAGTCTCTGTTTATTGGATTGCTCACCTTTTGCTTAAGCGTATAATTCTTAGGATTACCTTGGTAAAGATCTCTTTGAGGTGCAATTTAGAATCACAATTGTTTGGCCTTGCCAAGAGCCGAGTCTAATTATTATCATTCTTCTAAGTTAGTGTCAGGTTGAGCTATCTAATATTTTCAATAAAGATGGTGAAAAGAACTCTTTTATTTTTCTACGATAAATCGGAATGGATATATTGAATGCATGTAAATAAGTTAAAAAATGGGTATTTCCGAAATATATTAAGTGTGCTACTATTCATATTACCTAAACTCACCTAGTTACCATTATATATTATAAAATTTGTGATATCCATTATACCTAACCCACATTTACTGAATTTTACTTTTACGAAATATCTAGAGTATGATCCTTGTGCTAGAACAAATATAAAAAATATTTCCTATGTTTCTTTGCAGAAAGAATTTACTATACAGAATTGTGTCATGTTTCTACCAATCGATTGCATTAAATGATTTTGACAGATCAAAGATAACTTTTTCATGAATATTTTTGTTTCCAGTTATAACCGATGTTACATTCCCTTTGCTTTCAGGAAACGAGAAGATATAACATGATTTGAACGCTAAAGTGTCCTCAAATATTGGTGGTATATTTTCCTAACAATTTTTCAACCATCTATTTGTTATTAGTAATTGAAAGAAAAAAATAAGTTTCTACGGAATTTGGGAGAAAATTCGAAATTTATTGACAGTAAATTTAATCTCATTAAAAAAAGAAAGGAATACAGCAAAATTAACTGTTTTTTCACTCTTGAATAGTGAAGAGAAATTTACCAATTATATTTTGGTAATACTCTACAATATAAAAAAATCGAATTTCAGCATTAAAATACGTCACTGACGATATGCCATAAATCAATAGCAAATGAGCGATTATTCCTCTCTAAAAACGCATAGGATGATTTTTTTGTCTTTCATAAGAAAATCTAAAGCTTGTTTCACTCTACTAAAACTTGACGGTGGTTGATACATTAGGGAAGTTAAAAAAATCCAATTTTCATTTTTTTCATAGGCTTCTTTGTATTTTTCAATGCTGTATGACCTGAAAAATAAACAAAAATTTTCTCGAGCGAAATATTTCCTAATGTTTTTTTGTAGGAAGATATATATATATATATATATATATATATATATATATATATATATATATATATATATATATATATATTTTGTTATGGTACAACCACTCTATACCATACACTACTCTATATTATTTTGGGGGATGACTTAATCACCTACTACAACGTGAACCTTTGAAGGACTGTTCGAAGGGATTAACGACCCACTAAGAGGTCACACTTGAGGCGTTGGGTTTCAAATCCTTAATAATCAAACAGAGTACACAAATAGTTAACGAGATTTACTTGAATAGGCGAGAGTATCGTTCAAGGTTAGTTAAAAATGAAATAACAAAAATATAATTTTATTTACAAAGATCAAAATAAGAATAATAATAGGTAAAGGTAAATTATTAAAATTGAGAGTCTCTTGATGAATATTATGGAATTAATTTATTAATGTAACTAGGCTTAGATCAAAAAGGGGAACTTGATAATACTGATAATGGAGGGGTTTTCAGTCTCACGGGTCAATGACTTCGAGGAAGGTCCTTCTTGCGATGAGTCGAGTGGAGAAAGATCCTATGAGGCAAGTGGGGCACGATCTGAATAAGGCAGTTGGAGTACGATTCGAAGCAACCTTCCGATGAAGATAGCCAAACATCAAAGATGACGTTCGATGGGGAATGTGGGAATTTTATAATTCCACTGAAAGAGGAATCTTCTATTCCTCAAAGGGAATCAATACCGATTTTCTTCGTTTCGATTAAACGAAGGGAGAACGTTGCGCAATTTCAAAGGCTTGCCGTTCACAAAAGCTACCAATTGACTTAGGTATGAACACGGCTGAAGAAGTCTGCTGCCTAACCAACGCTTAGGGGACGAGACGATAAAAACGGCCTTGAGGTGCGAGCTGGACGCGTCGAGCTACAGAATAACCCAAGTATTTGTATGGCCGATTCTGGAGTGGAAGGAAGAGTTTGGAGAAAGGAGTAACAAGCTCCAGACATCTTAATCCGGAGGCGGAGTCAATTCATCGTTTAGTAGCAAGGAACGAAACAAAACGGTTTTTTCACACCGTCACCGAGGAGGGGAGGAGGGAGGCTTGAGGCGAGTTCGCAGGATTGGGAAATATTTTCCCAACATGCTCAGAAGTCGAAAATTCAAGAATGTTCGAACAGGAAGTGATGTCTATTGCGCGATACCACAGCACGTGGTCTCAGATAAATTGGAGGGGGGGCTAGAGGTTGTTCTTTTACTTATAAATATAATGTATATCTCTCATGAGGGCGAAAGAATGATGAAATAATTTCAACACACCGCAAGAAAGAGAAAACGGAGCTTATAAAATCTTTTGGGGAAAATAGTTATTTCCTACTTAGAAAAAATCCGAGCTGCGGTGGGATTCGAACCGTGCACACTGATGTAGCGAGCAACCACTTTGAAGGGCGGTTTAATTGAGATCAAAAGGGTTGCTCGCTGTCTCAGTGTGCACGATTTGATTCTCACCCAAGCTCGGATTTTGGCGAAATAGGAAATAACTTTGTGCGAAGAAAGATTATTTCGTTTTCTCTTTCTTGCGGTGTGTTGAATATGAATATATATATATATATATATATATATATATATATATATATATATATATATATATATATATATATATATATATATATATAAATATATATTCACCTAGATTTCTTCTACAAAGCTTGAGTCTAATATTCAGTAAGAAGAACAAAACAAAAAAGGCGGGTCCCATCTTTATTTCCAACGTTTCGGGTTATTACAAACCCATCTTCAAGAGCTAAAAACAAATTCTAAATGATTATTCTAAGCTTATAAACATATATAACAGCACAAGTTCAAAGTTGAAAACCACAGATCCGAGAAAATCACAAAAACGACATTAAAAATATGAAATGAAAGTTACGTTAATGAACCAAAAAAAAATAGTGAGGTAAAGAACAGCAAAATATTTGTAAAGAGATACTATCTTTCTGACACGCTGTAACTCCTTCGATGGTAAAACTGGTCAAACTAATTAATCTAAACTGTAAAAAAGAGTAGAGCTGAATTGTTGAATGTGGTAATTAAAAATAAATGCCAATAATTCCTAATCTGGATGAGAGGGTCTAAGAACTCGGATCTTCTGCCAAATATAAAGATAAAACAAACAATATAATCATCTTATTCTTCAGTTTAGGAAAGAAAGAAAAACCCGTTAACTCAATAAAGTAAAGGAATACCAAGTAATAGAAATGAGAATCGAAAGAATAAAGTACATCAAATTTAGATAATTGTAGGAATTGCCATCCCGATTAATAGCGCTCATTTTTAATTTTTTCTGACAAGAAATAACAATAATCTAGATAATATTTTCTCACTATTTCCTAATCGAATTTTGTAACAAGAAATGCCATATTCTAAAAATATTTACATTGTTTCCAATCCTACTTTTACCCCACATTTCGAGGGGATTTTAACCTTTAAATAGCCTGGTTTGATTCGTTCATATTTCTTTAGATGCAAGGCCGTCCTTATCTACCGAATATGTAGTCACTGACATACTGATCTTAAAATGTTGAAACTGATTATACAGATCTACCTTTATAGGGGTAAGAAAATAAACTAATACATTCCGTATTTAAAATAATGAGTGTGTTGACATCAAAGAGTAATAAACAAACCAAGCAATATAAAGAAAAAGATTGGAAACTGCCATTCTGATAGTATCATTCTTCTTATCAGGAAATAGGAGTTCATTCATCCTGTCTTAGTGAATGATTTCTTCTTCCGTAGCTTTCCATCTCATTCTACTTTCTTGCCTTGTCCTTCAATGATAGTGGAATTGGAAATACGGAAGCTTGTTTGAAATCACATTGATAACGATTCGGAGAACAGAAAGAAAATGTCGAGAAAATTTGTAGCCATAAATATGAGTATTATCCAGGTTTCCAGTTTTCTATTATTCTACATAGTATTCACAACTATGTTATTTTCAATGGCATTTGTTAATTTTGATATATACGTCACTTCCTAGAAATCTTTTTCTAAATCATAAATTTCTTGCTGCACACTCATCACTTTTTATTTTGATGATTAATTCTTCTTTTATTATAGAGATACACATATAGCTTATAAAAGTCTTGTTGTTTTTATGTGTTTCTCTCTATGGTTTCGCAAACAATCAAAGAATGACTAATAGGGTCGGTATTTTGAGAAATGCCCAGCTCATATTAGATAGAATTGAATATTTTCAAAAAGGACCCATCCGACGACTTACAACAAGAGCAAAAGTCGCATCAATTACTTTTCAGCTTGATACTGAACTATGTAGAGTAAAATCAAAACCAATCAATAAAACTTTATATCCCAACGAACTAAAATCTAAAAAGGAGGTACGAGAGCTTACACTAAAAAAGATCTGGGCGAATAACGGTTCTATTCCCAAATTTAAACAGTATTGCTTGGAATATTATCAAGATTTTGAATTGATACCTAATAAAAAGAAAACCCAACGGGAGATATTTAACTCACTCTTAGCTTGGTGATGAATTTGATTGTATTAGAATGATAACTATTCATTTTCACAGTAGTAGTGAATAGTAAATTTGCCATGCCAAATGCATTTATTTGGTTCAAGATAAGTAAATTTCAGGATGAAATTTATTGCGTCAGCAATTCCATTGTGCGAAACCAACTGGATGAGGTTTTTGTCCGTTTAAAAGAAGAAGGTACAGCTATCCGGGTGCCAAAGTGGAATATTTAGGAAACTTGTTTCTCCCTTTGTAGAATAAGTTACTGCAGATACTATTTTTAAAGTCCATGCAGTATTCATGTGCGATATAAGTTGCTAGTAAGAGAACATCCACAATAGGGTGAAGGGAAAAACTTTTTTTCTGAAATTTATTTTCCCACCACAAAATTTTTGAGGCGGCTATCTGTCAAATTGAACCTTCCAAAAGGATTTTTTTGATATAATAAATTTTAAAGGTCCCTCAATGCCATTAAAACTGAAAATAATGCGATTTTCAACTAAATTTGAATTTCGTAGCTTATATTTCAAAAGTAAATTCGAATTTTGAATTAATACCTCCAAACAAATAAGTATTGTATTTTAAAGAGCAAAAGCACGAAATTTGAAAGTAATCGAGTGATATTTAAAGGTTTCTCAATGACATTATAGCGGCGTACGTGCAAATTATGTTTCAGGAGCACGGAGGATCTCGTTGAGACTGAATGAGTATGTGTGGGGCTGTCTAGTGTATATTGTTTTGATCACATTCTTATATTTGTATTTAAGAACAGTTATTTATAGTGTACAATAAATATTTATGTATGAAAAAATTAAAACAATATTTAATCATGGCATTTAAACCTAGAAGATGATATAAAATATGTTTTGTTTGAGTGAGAAAAGGAATAGAACTACAATAAATAGACTCACCATTAAACAAATTATCATTGTGATAGAACGGGTTGAGGCCGCGTTAATTTCAACCCCTATCACATGTTATTTAAAACCACGATGCTCCCACGTGCATCTTTGCTTTGAAGCTTGGCGCCTTATCACAGCCACCTGAGTCAATGTTTAAAAAAGGAGGTTTATCTTTCCCCGTTCGCACCCATACGCTGACCTCGCCAGATTGAGTTAGGCTTATGGACAGATAAGGCATTGTTCCCAGGCTCGGCTGTGCATTCCCTCGAAGCTCCCACTCCATTATCCCCCTAAGCCAAGGAAGTGTCTGGACTATTTAGATGGAAACTTTACCACTAAGATCAGATTGGAGATCCAGATTTTCGTCGCGAAACATCACCACGAACCTCTCTCACTTTGTGCGCCAAGGGACGTCGACCTCGAGATTCACCATCACTTGTCCAGAAGAAGGAGGATATCCCTTGAGTGCCAAGGTTCGAGCCTTTCGTCACGCCAGGTCCACAAGGCTTTCCCCTCGTTGTTCAGAAAGAGTACAACGTTAGAACAGCCATTGTTCTTTTGAGGCCGTTAGCCAAGAAACGGTTCTCACCCTTCCCCCTTGTTGTTCAGAAGAGAACAAAATTAGAACAGCCATTATTCTTGAGCCCGTAGACAAGAGACGGTTCTCCCCCCCCTGTTGTTCAGAAGAGAACAACGTAGAACAGCCATTGTTCTTCAAGCGGTTCGTCAAGAAACGGTTCTCATTCCCAAGACGCCACGTCAGGATCATTTTATTCCCCCCCTTCGGCTGGAACTCGCCAGCGGACCAAAAATTCCTTCACGTCGACTTCCTCTGCACCACTAGTATAAAATTACGTAAGCCGAACGTTACTTTTGAGTATTTAACTCTTTTGTCAATTCTATCCTGTGCTTTAAATGGTTTAGCGAACCATCCCATCTCTTTAACTTTATATTTATTTTACCTTTTTAAATCTTTTAATCCTCGGATTAGCCCGAGCCCCCATTCTCTGTTTATGTCAATATTTTCCGTTTTAGTATTGTTGATAGTTATTATTAATAAAACTCTATTTTATTAATGATGGCAATATTATTATACTTGAGCTCCATTCCACTTCTTAAGCATATCGAAGATACATAATATCGGCCCGCCAGACATCCACGCACTCTAAAGATAATTAAAGAAGTTCCCTCAACGAATAGTTATATATGGTATATCATCGAGAGTTCATTCTACGACATATATATATATATATATATATATATATATTATTTAAATTTGGTATCAGGTGTGTAAGGTTTAACGCTATATCCTTACAAACACTGGTCTCAGGCGAGTAAAGCATAGTGTTATTCGTTATAATAATAGAGTATATTAGTTCCCTTTTGTTTTAACGATTGCTATCCCCTTTTTTAAAAATTAAGAAGCTGGAGTAGCTCAAGGAACTGTTATAATAATTTGTTTGTGTATTTTTGTGATTTTAGTCAGTGGTTATTTAGAGCGAGAAGTACGAATAGGTCAGTGCCCATATTTAGGTAGGCTAATTTCTCTAGAAGGCATAATTCTTGTTGCAAGGAATTTTAGTTGGTTGACTAGTGCGCCCCCAAGTGCAAAGATGACTCAGTTCGAAATCCTTAAAGCGCAACGAGAATCCTTGGGACTTTTAGAAAAAGAACTTATTGAGTACGTTCAAGAGGAGCAAAGAACAGAAAGAGAAATCCAACGAGAAGAGAGAGAAAGAGAAAGAGAAATACAACGAGAAGAACAAGAAAGAGAATTTCAACGAGAAGAAAGAGAGGAACGGAGAAGACAAGCTGAGCTTCACCATCAGATTGAATTAGCTCGTGTTGAAGCAGAGATACAGTCCGCCAGTTCCCGTCTTGAAGCCCCCCCAATCTCTCACTAAAGCTCCCCAATTTCAAGGATGGAGAGGATTTCGGAGCATTTTTAGCCCACTTCGAAAAGATCCTCGAAATCAATAACACGGATCTGGAGGCTGAAGGTGTAGCCACATTACTTCCCCTGTTAAATTGTAAATTCCGCGAAATTTTTATATCTTTACCATCTGAGTGTACGATTAACTACAGCACCTTAAAAGTTGAGTTATTGGCCGCTCATAATATGAGTCCCGATTTCTACCGCCAAGAATTTCGATGAGTTCGTATTAAACCCGGACAGACGTTCCGTCAATTCGGATACATTCTTCAGAGGAATTTTAAATTTTGGTTAGAATCCTGAAAAGTTGATCCGAACTACGAGTCCTTAACAGACTTCGTGTTGCGAGATCAATTTTTGGCGTCTCTCCCGACGGAGATCCACGCGTTCGTCAAGGATCATCGGTGCCAGACCTTCAAAGAATGTACCGAAGAAGCAGATGTCTATGCCGCAAGCCATAATTTATACCCAAAGGAGAATCGAACTTCTCACCAATCCCCCTACAAGGAAAAAGGAAGGATTCGCGCCCCTTCACAGGAAGGCTGAGGAAGTTTCCGAGCTCCGTAAAATCCCAAAACTTCTTTCCCCAAAACCAACAACGGGACTCCAAACCTCCCGTTAAGATTTCTCCTCCATCTCTCTTCCCGAAGCGACCAATCATATGCTTCACCTGTGGTGTAGAAAACCACATGAGCTGGAATTGCCCCCCAAATTCTAGGCTTAAAAGCGGACCAGCCCAC
This sequence comes from Ceratothoa steindachneri, assembly GCA_963969495.1. Taxonomy (NCBI): domain Eukaryota; kingdom Metazoa; phylum Arthropoda; class Malacostraca; order Isopoda; family Cymothoidae; genus Ceratothoa; species Ceratothoa steindachneri. The sequence goes on from OZ018331.1 coordinate 45,953,009, forward strand.
CAAATTCACCAGATTAATGCAACCCCGGCTCCCCCGGTGGTGCAGACCCAAGCAGAAACTTCTCCCCCTCCGTCAGGCCACCAGGTAAATTTTATTTTTGATAAAAGTTCATCGGGAACTTTGAAATTTGAGGAGGGCAGCGTGAACGGCTGCCGAGTATCGACTCTCGTTAGGGACACAGGATGTACGTGTTTCATCGTGTCCGACGAACTCCTCCCCCCAGTGGACCCTAACCACGAAAAATTTGCGGTGGTACTTGACTACCTTTGGCGGGCGAACCAATTCCCCGTCGTTAGATGTTACCTGCAGTGTCAATATTATGATCGCTGGGCTGAAGTCATTGTAGCACCCATACAATTCTGTTCCGTACTTATAGGACAGAGCCCCCAAGTAAGTTCCGACCCTAAGTCCCAGGCCGCCCTTCCTTGAGGCCGAGCTAAGAAAGAAGCCCAGGAGCCCGTCCCCATCAGAACCCCGATACCGTCCGATTTCTCGGACACCCTTAACCATGACTTTAGGACGGCACAAAAGGAGTGTAAATCACTAACACCCTTAGGTGATAAGGCCCAACCCAAGGACACGGAGACTGTCCGTGGACCCAAAGAAAAAAAGTACCCCTAACGCACCCATTGAGATACCTTCGTAGCACTGGACGAAACATCGGCGCTTGAAGAGGATTACCCCGCGAAGTCTCTTAATGTAATACAGATAGTGTGCACCAAACCTGATGCTGATTACCCTTCTCCTTCCCTACCAGGCGAGTCTTTGGAACCCTCTGACCTGGATATTGACGCGCAGCTGACACCACATCAAAAGAGTCAGCTACAAGAACTATTTGAATGGAGTCACTATTTACCCACACACATATAGCAATTGGCCCCAGCAAATGCCATTTTGCCCCGGAAAACATAAAATACTTGGGTTTCAAAATAGGACAAAGCAAGTTAGGTCCCCAAGAGAACAAGATTAAGGCAATCACCGACATGCCCCTCCCGATTACAAAGAAGCAATTAAGATCGTTCCTAGGATCAGCTTCTCACTATCAGCGATTTGTTCCGAATTTCACAGCAATTTCGGCCCCCCTCAGCCCCCTTCAAAGAAATAATTCCCCCGATCGTTTGCGTTGGAATGATGTCGCTATTTCCCATTTTAATCAGCTCAAGAGTAAGCTCATTCATGCCCCCATTTTAAAGTTGCCCAACCCGGAAAAATCCTTTGTGATTAAGCCCGACGCGTCCAACGAGGGCATTGGAAGTGTACTCCTTCAATACGAGGATGACGGGACGAGTCATCCAGTTGCATATTCTAGTCCTCAATTATTACCACGAGAAAAGAGATATGCCACTATAGAAAAGGAAGCTCTATCAATTATCTGGGTCATAGACAAATTTAAAATGTACTTGATATGAAAAGAATTTCAGATAGGAACCGACTACCGTCCGTTAGCCTATATTAGGAATGTGCGACACTCCAACGGCCGAATCATGCGCTGGAGTTTACTCTTGCAAAAGTATCAATTTAAAATAAATTATATAAAAGGTTCCGATAACCAAGTCGCTGACCCACTCAGTAGGAATGCGTTACCGAATAGCCTAGAATAATTGTATTCATAGGATTAGTATCTCCATGTAGGTATATACCGTCTTGTATGACTTAAATTAGATTCTTTTGTATTATAATTAGTTAATGTATATGTCTGAATTTTGTAACGCTCAATGTCTATTTTTTTTTGGTATGTATATATAATTGTACCCATTAATTACGTATAAATTATTTTGTCCCATATGTACTAATTTTATATCCTATCATTGTTCCATGACTTTTTTTTAATTAAGTTTGTATTAAAGGTTATTTTCCCTTATAATCAAAAGATCAAAATAATCATATGTATTGAGGTAATACTAGTTAGGTGCAGGAAGGTACGGTTGGTACAAGAAAACGAGCTCCCCACAACGGAGCTCTATCCTTGTCCCTTCTCTCTTTTTTTTCGAAGTGACAACTTCCCCCGGAATGGAATGGTGTGATAGAACGGGTTGAGGCCGCGTTAATTTCAACCCCTATTACATATTATTTAAAACCACGATGCTCCCACGTGCATCTTTGCTTTGAAGCTTGGCGCCTTATCGCAGCCACATGAGTCAATGTTTAAACAATGTTTAATTGAGTCCAGGAGAAAATTACCCTCATTTAATATCAAGAACGACTTCGTAATGAAAAGTAATAACACTATGTCACACACGTAATTTCTGATAATTTGACTTTATTTTCTGACGAGAGCTGTGACGTGATATCGTGGGACCTACGTTCGCTTAATTGAGGCTGACACGTCATCCAAAGGAATTCTAGAATTTTCGTTCGCTTTGATCGGTCAGTTTCGCTCCTAATTATTTTATTGAATATTAAATTGGATTAAGATTATTGCGTTTCTGTCATGAAAGAAAGCATTTGATGTCTTGAGTTAAGAATTCTCATTGTATGTTGATGTAGCATTGGGATTTTGAATGATCCGTATTTGTTAGTGTTCCGAGGAATTTCAATGTCGAGGCCTTCATTCTTCACAGAAAACAGACCATTTTTTTGTGCTTGGAGAAGAAAGTTCTGTTCGGGAGCAGAGTGGATTTCGTTTCCTTATTTTTCGGTTTCGTGCGTCTCGGAAGGCTATTGCTATTTAGGCTATTGCTATTTAAAGCTATTGTAATTTAAGGCCATCCTGATTTAAGGCTACCGTGAGTTAGGTTACCGTGAGCTAAGGTTACCGTGAGTTAAGGTTAACGTGAGTTAAGGTTACCCTGAGTTAAGTTTATTATAATTGACTGACTTAGTGTAAGACAACCGGCAGAGTTGTACCCCTTTTGCATTTTAGTGCGGGTTTACCGGGAGTGTTGTGCCTCTCGTGCATCTTTGGTAGGACAACCGTGTGTGGTGTCCTTGTTTTGTGTGGCCCATACTAGGCCTGATATTGGTGGTCGTGAGTGCCCCTTTATTTTTGTACGCGTAGGTACATTGTAGTAACGTTACCGGTGAGTGCTTCCCTCGGTGGCTCTACCTTCTTTCTCCGTGGTCTCATAGATAGGAATATAATACGTGCGTTATTTTTGTGTACATATTTGTTCTTGTGTCTTCCATACTTTAAATATTTTTACATGTTATAAAAGGTCATTCCTTAGCTAGAACTATCAAGGATGTAATCAATTTTTAGGTCTTTTCTCTGATAATTTAGTGTTGGAATATATCGGCATTTTCAAGTCGATTCATTTATCAAACATTTGTAAATAAAGTTTTTCGTTAAAGTCGACGCATCTTGTATCCTTGGCTATCAACTTTTGGGTTAAAGAATCTAAGCATGTCACCTGACCCCATTTTGTGACACACTACAAAAATATAACTGGAATGAATAAATGGATATTGATTAATAGTGAAAATTTAAATATTTGGTCAATTTATTCCATTTCAGAATTATGATAAAAATTTACAGGTTGCACGGGAGGAAACGGAAGAAAAGGAAGCAAAACTAATCGAGTAGTTAATAAATTATTTTTATTTAATAAAATGGAAGTATAAGTATTGTTTGTAAGGTATAATGGAAATATATTTTTTAAAAGTTTTATGGAAATAATTTCCCCCTTATAGCACATAAATATTGATGTAACAACTTCAAGTTGAAAAACCAATAGATAGAATTTCCCGACACTTTAGCTTTTTATTTAAAGTTTCAATTTTGTTGAGGAACCTGAAAATATTAATTTAGAAGTCTGAAATTTTAACAAAATAATTATTGATGTTAAGTCCATCAAAAATTCAATGTAGGAAAATGAATTTGAAAAATTTGTAAAGCCCCCTCTTTCGATCCACCCTAATCCACAATCAGAAGCTGTAAAATTTTTCTTTGAGAAGTACTCACGTGATATGCTTTTAAGAGCGAATTTCTTTTGGAGAGACATTTTATAGAATCGATAACTTTATAGAACTTCATTGCCAGGAAGAAGCCGCAAACTTTATTAACATTTAGGATCACTCCTACTAACAGCACAACATATTTCTGCCAGATGCACTGCATATTAGTGAAGTAGGATCTGATAGTTTGGGCCGAGTTTGAGATAAATCATTTCGCGTATTCAGCCTGGACAGTATCGGCCCTAATATCAATAAGACCTTTTATTTAGTCAGATCAAGCGCAGTCGATAGACAGCATAAATAGTGCTGATTGCCAGTTAAATAAATCAAATGAAGAAGGTGTATATCTTCTAAACCACTTCATATTAGAAACACTTCCAACGATTTGAGAGTTTATGGGCTATTGAATATGGTGACATTGTTGCAATAACTTAGTCGTGGGTTAAATCACACACTAAGATTTCATAGTTCAATTTCATTTAAATGAATACCATTATTTTAATAATGATAGACATTGAAGTAGAGGTGGTGGCGTCCTCTTGTAGGTGGGATATATACGTCATATTTTCTAAAACTGTTACTATACGTCATATAGATATTTTAGTTATCTTTATAGTTGTCCAAGAAAATAATTTTTAGATTTGCTGTACCGAAATTCTTAGCAAATCTACAAATGCCGAGGACTTATTAGCTTCCTATCAATTAAAGGACACCAATGTGGGTTCAGAAGAGGTCGTTCGTGTTTATCAAATTTGTTTCAAGTTTTCATGTTATAAGAGAAGATACGAACATCATAATGTTGTTAGCATTATTTACTTTGGCTTTAAAAAGGGGTTTGATTCAATTGTGCATAGGATAAAATTTAATAACCTTAAAGCGTAACTAACGAAGTCTTTTATTGCGTTCGTTCAAAATCTGGCTTATAAACCGTAGTCAGAGAGTGGTAGTAAATGGAAAAGCGTCTTATTTGGCCGATGTGCTAGGGGCGTGCCTAACCCGTCAGCCTTTGTGTTCTGTATTATTTTGTATCCTTGTAAATGACTGAGATTCTAGAATATAAAGCAAGCTTGCCACGTTCGTAGACGGTTCTAAAATATCTCATATAGTGAAACACAACACAGATTGAGAGAAAATATAGCTCCAGCCTAAGAATTGGTCATTTAAATTTTAGGTGAGTTTTAATTGCAATAAGGTTATAGTTATCAAAATCTGCTTTTGAAAAGGTAATTTTGATTATACAATTGACAGGCATCGATTAGATTATGTATCAGAAGATTATGATCTCTGTACAAATTTTGAGCTACCTCAATTTTCGAAGTAGTGCATCCAAAGATATATAAATATAAATAGAACACTTAGTTTCATTGTGAGAGATGTCAAAAATAGGAGAAGGAAAATAGTATCGCTATTATTCAAATCTAGCCCAGAATTTCCTTAATAAGCTAAATCATATCCACTCAGCCATATCTTCTTTCAAACGAGACTGCGTCCACAGCTAAAATGAGCAGGTCAGATCTGGTTTCCTTATCTGCAACATAACTTTGACTCCTCGGAGAACGTATAGCGGAGAGCTACAAAGCTCATTCTGGATTTGGGAAACAGCCCATATGAAGACAGAATAGAATAGAATTTTCTCTTGCCTGAAGATAAACGACTTTGCAGCTATTTGATAGTAGTCTTAAATATTACGATTAATTTGGTTTATATAAACCTTGATTCAAATTTTTAACACACTAAAACTTCACTCTCTCACATGACTATAACTTGAAATTAAGGCGTTATTAGATGATTAACTTGAAAGTACTTTACTCCTAAGAACGTCTTAACTTTGAATTGCCTGCTGGAATTGTAGTTCAAAATAAATCGATAATATTTTTATAAATAAACTGCATGAGCCCCAGTTAATTTATTAAGCATACGAGAGCAAACAATTTTTACATATTTAACTTTTTTAACTCGAAAGTTTCTAATAAGATCCCTTTGAACTCCTATCCACACTTTTAGGACTAGCCAGAGAGCGGATTTTAAAGGTGTTTTCTTGGCTAATTCAATATTTTTCAGATATTATAGTTGATTTGGGATATTTTAATTTAAGTTCGAACATCCACTAAATTGTTTAATGAATTACTTTGCCGCTTCTATCACCAGATATAATTTTTATAGGTATCACTTGCCCCAAGTATTAAAAACTTTTCATGGATCCAAAAATTAAATGTTCGGGAAATGAAAGTAGAATTTCTTCCAACCATTGACACAAGTAAAGTATAGTGCTCTCTCTAGCACAGTACAATTTAATACCAAGCATTATAGTTATTGATATCGTAGTAGTAATAGTTAAGAAAGCAATCTGAAAAAATACTAAAACGAATTTCACCCTACAGCCATGCATTGTTTTACTAGAAAAGAAATCATTTTTATATGCCTTGAAAAAGATGGAAATTGCTGTTTTCTTATCATAGCGAGTACGTGAATAAGTCAAAGATTGTAAATGTGACTGAGTTTGAAGTTAATTTATCATAACCTAAACGACACAAAGATTTATGATTCACTCTTATCCCGTTATCAGTTTCACATGCAAAAATATTGTGAAACGAATATTTCTTCCTTTTAAATTCATCATGAATTGAGCCATTTTTGAAGTGTAATTAAGAGACTATGACAAAGTCTTGAAAAAATGGTTTAAATTGTTGTACTTCTCATGTCTGTTTAAGAAATTATATAGAATTTTGTATTGGCCCATTTTGATGTTTTTATCCTTATGTACTCTAATGCATATTAGCTCTCATTTTCTAGAAATATTGTGAATTAATTGTGGAGATGGAGAGAGATGGAAACCCTAATAAATTACGCCTTATGCTTTGAGGAATTCGCTTTGATGCGAATCAAACTCGCATTGCCTTGCTCTCTACAATCAAGCTTTTTTAACCATTTTGGGACCAGATAATGTTACAATATTTAACAAATCGCCCATTCATGTCAAAGTTAGTTAAATATTCTTAAAATAAAATCTCGTGCTCTTTGGAAAATAGCATATTATACAAGTCTTGTCCGTCCAAAGAAGAAAGTCTTATAGAAGAAAACAATAGATTTATTTAAATAAAGGTTAAAGCTTGACGAAAACGTGATGTAAGATAAACAGTATTTTTTCATTTTGATTCATTTAGTAATGAGTAACCTTGCATACGTAAAGCCTCTAATAGAAACAATTTTTTTTAAAATGGAATTAAACAGTTCAAATTAAAACATACAAATATGTATGTACTTTCTAGAAAAATAAAGCCTACTGAATTATAGATCTTAACAAATCTAATCCATTAATATCACAGATTATTGTAATGGCAGTTATTTGTACATTTGGAAATTTTGATTAATTTATACAACATTTAAATTACATTATCTCATTCGAATGCTTAACATAAGCTATTTGCTAACTAGCTCTTTGTACAATGCACAGTAGTGGGCAAAAGTTTTCGGACAGCGTAAATTTGATGAAATTTGATCATAGCAGGTGTTTAATGATTTTATTTGCATATTAATATGAATTTAACAATGAAATAAGAATAATAAATAGCAATAAGTTATATATGTCAACCCAATCAACAGAAATTAAAAAAATATTAATTTTACCAAAAATGTAACATGGGCAACATATAAGAGATAAACATATAAAGCTTTGTGAAAATTACGTCAACCCCAAACTGATATATGAGGCTAAACATCGTATAGAGAGATACTTGCCATTGAGAAAAACAATTATTATTCGTTGCATGCTCTCCCTAAGGGTGCGACACATGGGCGTGTGATGCTAACTCATTTATTGATGATAACTGCCGTCAGTTGCTTATTGTGCTCATTGTAGGCTGGCTGAAAACCTCTTATTGCCTCTTTATGTCCCGACAGAGATTATCGACTGGAGTAAGACAGTCCATCGCAGTGATATTCACCCTGAACCATTGTATGAGGGTGGACCTAGACTTGTGATAAGGAGCATTGTCCTGCTGGAAAATCCCATGCATGATATTTCGCCAAAATTATCAAGTATGGTGTAGTCGCGATGAGCACATGCCTAAATCACTCGATGGCGATTCTGCTGATACTTATTCACTGCTATTACCTAGTTTTACATGACTTCGGGCATAGTGTAATCATTCAGCGACTTTCCCGACAGATACATTAACCTGGTCGCCATCTGTTCATTGATGTTGCAGCTATGCTGCCGTTTTCTTACGAGCCAGAAGGCTCATCTGATGAAAAGAGGTGTTATTACGTTGAGTACTGAACATTGATCGTTTTGAAGTTCCTCTTCATTACTTCTGCAACACGACAAGACGAATGGAATCCGCTGCTCTTTCGGGCGATTTTTAAACATTTGACACCATCCTCGTGAAGCCTGTGTATTAGACAGTTTACATTCACGGTCGATTTATGTATTTTTGCCACTATCATGTCATTATCTAATTATATCGACAAGGGATATCATATTATCAGCAAATACGAGAATTATGTTTTATATAGAGACATTTTGACTATAATATACCACATATTGATACCAGGATTTCATACGCCTCAATTGCATCGCTATTTTAGATATTTTCAAATATGTTGTTAAGGAAGCTAGTACTTTTACTTTGCGTCCCAGATGTAATAGACAGGAGCATGCAAAAATACACTGACACATTCCTAGATATAGTCAAAGAATGAGAAAAAATACAGGTATCTCCAAAATTTTGACCAGGGCTGTAGAGATCAAGACAATGAAACAAAACATAAGATTTTTTTAACGAAATAGATATTAAAGCCTAAAAATTGATTCTTCTAATATCTTAAAATATATTATGTGCAAAACATATTATTTTTTTAAGACCTCTTGAATTTATTAAATTTTACTGTTATAATTTCTCATCTGAAAAAAACTATGAACTGGATTATTAATTCCATTTTTCTGGCTTCTTCCTTTTATCCTTTTTATTCTTTCGATTTTCAATCCATGGAATTCTTTGGCAAAATTTTTACTTCCCCTTAAGATAATATGCAATAGTTACTCATAAGAAAATTTAACAAAAATGCTTTGTTATATACCTTATATCGACATATAATTCGACCATAGGCAGTCACTTTGTTGTGAAATAACAAAGTGATTAATGATATATTAGGCAAAGGTAAAGTTGCAAATAGCATAGATTTACGAGAATGATGTCTTCTTCTGTTTTGCCAAGGTTTGGCCATTCATTTAAGCTAGATATCTTAAAAAAAAATATTTCCATGATTCGAAATTTTGGAAATATAACATACGCTATTTGATCGAGAATTTTTGGCTCTTATATATTGAAATTTATTCCATACAAAATATTACTTTATAATTTATGAGTCAATCCTTGTTTGCATGCAAAAGGGCCTGTAATAATCAAAGAACTGAACAGATTCAGACACAGAGGCGATTACGACAAAAAAAAGAAGCTTATAATAGGATTCGATCAAATTATTTTCTACAAAGCCCTACAAATAGCAAATCCTGGTAAGAGACAAATTGAAATCTACAGGCTACTTGAAAATTCGTATTAACAGGATGGATTAATAGGATTACATGCCTTATTATGTCGCAAATGACAGGGTGTTGCAGTATAGGATGATAAACAGATGATGAAAATTTGGAAAATACTCATAATGGAGTACGAGGTACACGATCCAAGATAATGCTTTTTTTCTTGACTAAATCAACTTTTATTAATTTATACAATTTTACCCGGAAAAAAAACCCTTTCAATAAGAATCAATTTTGAAAGGGTTAATAATGTCATAACCTCCGTTATATTTATTTTATAGATACAATTTTACCTTATGAACTTTACTAAAGATAGATGCCTTCTCAACAAAATGACTAAGTAAAGATAATCCCTCCCAAAACAAAAGGGAAGGATTATCCTGATTAATCCTTCTTAGTATTTGAAAAGCGAGATAAAAAATCACCATTTTTAATAAAATGTTCATCCTAAACCATTTTTATTTCACCATATTATTTTAAGTTACCAGAGTAAGGTACTGATTCATTATTTTCTTAAATAAAAAAGATTACCTTGAAATTAAAATATGCGATACCTGTTAAATAATCTTTTTATATAGATACGAGTAGTATGTAGAAGTTTTCTGTTTTCACAATATTAAACTATCAAGTAGGCTAAGATTTGACGGAGGCTCAGGTAAGAATATAGTTTCATCATGAGGAATTGGAGCCCTTAAAGATGGTATATTCTGATACGTGAGCGCTTATATTTGACTATCATTTGAAGGAGGCTGAGTTAAGGGTATATATTCATGATGAAAATGTTTAGTCATTGAATATGATATATTCTCATACGTGAGCTAGAATATTAGGATTTGAAGGAGGGCCAGGTAAAGGTATAGTTTTATCTTTAGGAACTGGATCCATTTAAGACTGAATTTTGTTATACATTAGAGCCTAAACTATACTAACATTTTATTGGGGCTCAGATGGGTGAATTGTTTCATCCTGAAGAACTGGAGACTTGGATGACGCTAGATAATGATACCGGAGCCATTTTATTAAAATAACAATTGAAGTAGGGTTAGGTATAGTTTTATCATGAGTAACTGGACCTATTGAAGACCTAATAATCTGATACATGAGCGACTATATGATACTAACTTTTGAAGAAGCCTCAGTTAAGCGTATAGTTTCATTATAAGGAAATAAACTATTGAAGACGGAATAATCTGAAACAGGAGCACTTATATTATAATCCGGATTAAAGGAACCAAAGGGCATAGTTTCATTATGAGGAAGAAGAGACATTGAAGACGGCCGTATCTTTCAATACGTAAGCGCCTATATTATAATAAAATTTGAAGGAGGCTCATTTAAAGGAATAGTTCCATTTTTACTTTTACTTCTCGGCAATTGTTAATTTCTACGATGCAGAAATAACTCTCGTCAAGATGATTTTCCGGTTTTCTCCTTATTCTTGGGATACAAAAATGAACTACTTCTTTATACTTATTTAAATACCCCTATTTTTAATACTGTCTAAATTATATCCGCAAATATAATTTTGTGAGGGGATGCCCTTGAAGGAGCAACGGGAGAGGAAGCCCCTTCGAAAAAACCACTTTCAGCTCCTTCAGTCTAAACCATGTGCTCCTTAGCGTGGGAAGTTTAGAATCTTTGCGAAAGAAGTGGTCCGCGCTGAGTCGCCCGACCCAGCTATATTTGCTTTTAGACGCTACTCACTCTCCCCTCCGGCGAGATTACGACGAGTTCTCGCCCACATGTTTCCCAGGTATCTTTATTCATCTCCGAGCGCAGCCGTACTAACCCTACTAGCATATCATGAGGCAAACTTCGCTGTCCGATCCGACTCGTTATATCAAGGTAAGTTTACATAGACTGACGTCGAGAATCCTTTAGGGACGGCCATGCCTGGGGCTATATATCGGACCAGCCACCTGGCTATTAAACTCTGAGTCCGCCATTTCTCGAAAAGATTGAGAGGCTTTCAGTCCCTCCGTTTAAGCGTTTTGTGTGCTCCCTTCGCTAAGTCCTGCTAAGTCCCACAACCCCTGTTCGAGTCGTACATCGTCATGAAGATCTCACTAGCAGATCTCCCTTGGTGAAGCTTTAGTCCCTCTTCAGAGGAAAGCTATCGAACAACATTGTTCCAGGAGAACTGTTAGGCCTCTCCCATCTCGGCTCCCCCTCAAAACTCAAGTTCCTTCGTGTCTGAGACTCACTGATGAGCCGCAGTATCGTCTCGTGTTTGAGATTACATATCTCTTGTCGTAGAATGCCCCCCCTTTTTGTTCTAAGAGTGCTAATATATTGATATCTGAATATCTTAAAGAACAGAGCCGTTCCGAAACAAGTAAGGATATAGAGAAACACACTATAATACCCAAATAAACTTGTATTTTAACTTTAACCATTGAATACACAACATCTAAACATTAACTACAGCAATACTCTGAATATTATCATAAACAACAATTAATTAAATTAGTTTGACCCTCAAAAATTGGTTAATTTCTCCACACACAACAATATTATAAGATTTAGGCTTACGGACTCTACTGGAATTTAAAGGCCTCAGAAATGTTATTGACTCACCACGCGTGCCGTCTGTCCAGAGGTAGATGGCCGAGATCACGGATGTCCTTTTGGCAAGGGTATCAGCTGGGGAGTCCACACGGTATTTCGGAGTGGCTTCTTAAAGGACGAGAACAATTATGGTGCTTTATGCGGCACCAAGGAAGTCGTGGTCTCTCTGGCGAGAGTGAGTCGAACTTGGTCCTTAAATCAAGTTAACTTGGAGTGCGGTGTGACCACCGAGTAACGAGCTCGAGGGGGAGCTTTTCTCCTTTGTTACTTAATTCCTCATGGACGAGGACTAAACTCGGAGAGGGTCTTTTTTAAAGGGCGAGGATCGATGCGGGAGGGGGGGGGGGTCTCTGACGAGAATAAGTTACTTAAAGTTCGGTTTGGTAACCGGGAACTAGCTCGAGGATGAGCTTCTTCTTAGTTCGAGTCTTCTTCAAGGGCTAGTATAACGGAGGGGGATTTCTCTGGCGAGAATAAGATGAACTTGGTTCCTCATTAAGTTAACTTATAAGTTCAGTGTGGCCACCGAGTAACCGGCTCGAGGGAAGCCTTTTCCTTCTTCTTTTCTTAATTCCTCAAGGACGAGGAATACTGCTGGTGTTTAAGATGCACTAAGATATGAGGAGTCTCTCTGACCAGAATAAGTTGAACTTGGTTCCTCAACCAAGGTGACTTATGAGTTATGTGTGGCCACCGAGTAACTGGCTCGAAGGGGAGCCTCTTCCTTTTCTTAATTCCTCAAGGACGAGGAATAGCCCTGGTGTTTAAGGTGCACCAGGATATGAAGAGTCTCTCCGGCGAGAGTAAGTTGAACTTAAAAAAGTTAACTTAACGTTTGGTTTGATAACCTGGGACTAGCTCGAGGATGAACTTCTTCTTAGCCCCTTAAGGTAGGTAGCCCTGCCTCTCTTGCAGGGTACTTCTTGGTCTGGTGAGCCAAGTACACTACCAATCCAGTCTAGGTAGCTCGGTTTTAATCGAGGACTTCGTCACCTGGAGTCTGATGTATACTAACCCGATTTTTCTCAGGGTTTCTCATTTATGTCTTGTCACCCCACTAGGGGAGTGGTAAGGGGGGAGGGGCTTGAGGACAGCCCCAGGAGAATTTTTTGGCCCACGGTTTTTCCCACGAAGTCAAACATCGGCTCCTCGTCGGCCTTCGCGCTTGGGAGAAACACGTCTCCAATTTCTTATTTGACGTGAAATTGAATCTCACTCTCCTCAGGGAGATCTTCCATTTTGACCTTTAGGTCTTTCATGGCGCCGAGTTGTTAGACGCTGCGGTTACGCTCTTGACCCACCGATGCCTTCGGCCGGATGTCTTTGCGGTAACCGACTTGTGACTCCGCCACGAGTGTAGGGGGGGGAGTGACGATTCCCCTACATCTTTGAAGCAGAGAAAATCTCGTTCTTCAGCAAAAAGTACTCAAAACCACCATCGACGTCTCCTCCTCATTAGGAGTCCTGAAGTCTCTTCTCAAACACCTTTGCCTTTGGTCTTCCTCCTTTCAGATCACCAACACCCTTCAAGGTAAAGTGATCCTGTGTTGTAATCGCCTGAATACACCCTGTCAATCGTCAACCTGTCAATTGACTTCCAACTCAATCGTAATTAATATCTCTTGTTTGAGTCAACGTTAACTTCTTTCTTCCCGCTTAACTCTGTCATATTTTAAGTTGTAACAATCCAATTAACTATCTTTATCGAGTTATTTATTCCCACTTTATTGTATATATATATATATATATATATATATATATTATATATATTATGAGATAAATCTCTGTCAACCCTAAATCGCACTCTTTATAAAGATAAAGTAGGCGGTCTGTAAAAGAACAACCTCTGACCTCCTCACGTTATTTGGAGACCACGTGAGATTGTATCCCGCCATGAAAAACGTCACTTCCTGGTCGGGAACATTCGAGAAGTTACGACTCCTGGGCGCATTGGGGAAATATCCCCCAGCAGGCGAAATTTTCCAGAGCTTCCTTTCCCGGCGACTAGTCGAGAAAGAGCCGCTGTGTTTCACGCCATGCTGTTAAATGATTAATCGAATTCGCCTCCGGTTTACGATGTCTGGTGCTTATGACTCCTTTCTCCAAATTTCCCCTTCCCTTTCAGAATCGCCGATACAAATCTTCGTTTTGACTGGAGATCGTGGAGTCCCGCACGCACCTAAAGGTCGTTCTCATTGTTTCGTCGAAGTCCCGTGAGTGTTTATCAGACAGCAAGACTTTCTCCGCCTTGATTCTACCCGAGTCAATTGGTAGCTTTGTGAACGACAAGCCTTTGATTTTACGCGACAGTCTCCTTTGGTTTAATCGAACCAAAGAAAATTTCCATCGGTTAGCTTTGAGGAAAGGAAATTTCATTTTCCAGTAGAATTACGAGAATTCCTGCATCTTAGGTCGAAGGTCATCTTTGAAGTTTGGCTATCTTCATCGGATCCTGCTCCACTTGTCTCATCAAATCGTGCCTCACTTTCCTCTTTCGCACCATGCCCTATTTGCCTCTTCGGATCGTTCCCCACTCGCCTCATTGCAAGAAGGACCCTCCTCGAAGTCACCGATTCATAAGATTGAAACACCCTCCATTAATAGTATTGTCAAGTTCTCACGTTTGAGCTGAACCTAGTAACGCTAATAAATTAACTCTATTTGAGAATCCCTCCTCATAATAATTATCCAGAAACTACTTAAATTCAAATAATCCCCTTTTACCATTTTTTCAATTCTTATTTTGATGTTTGTAAATAAAATTATATTTATGTTCATTCATCTTTAACTAAACTTGAACGATATTCTCGGCCTATTCAAGTAAATCTCGCCAACCATTTATGCACCATGTCTGAGTATTAAGGATTTGAAACTCAACGTCTCAAGTTTGACCTCCTAGTTGGTTGTTAATCCCTGCGAACAGTCTTTAAACGGTTCGCCTTGCAGTAGGTGATTAAGTCACCCCCCACATAATATAGGAGTAGTGTACGGTATAGAGTGGTGTACCACGACATATATTATATATATTACATACTTCTATATTATAAAAACTGGTGACAAGTGTGTGGGGTATATTACATTGTAAATCAGTTTAGTTGATTTACATCGCATTTGAGTTTTAGTAGTTTCCTCTCATTATTGAAGTTTCTTAATTTTTTCTCTTTTGGCTGAAGTACGTTTAAGTTAGTTCTAGATCAGTAGAACTTTAGTCCATTAACTTTTTAAAATTTAGATTATTAGTTTGGAGCCGCTCTTTGTGTTTTAGTATTCCATTTAACGGAATACTTGATTTAATTCCAAGCCGGATTTGAAAGATTAACCCGTCCTCTCTCGTTCGGAACCAAGAGATATCAAGCCGATAATTACCACTCCCACGCGTCTTTATTCCCCACAAGGCAGATAATCTGTTTAATGTGCGGAATAGAAGGTCACGTACGCACGAACTGTCCTCAAAATTCCCAATTCCGAAGCGTGTCCTCGAATCCAGTACACCAAGTTAGTGCCACTTCTGCTCCTCCCCCGTCTTTCCAGGATACTACTACGTCTGTCTCATCGACCAACAATACCGGTCACAAATTAAAATTTCTCATTAATAAGGGCTTCCTCGGTGGTTTGAACTTTGAAATGGAGCCGTGTCAAATGCCACATCAAATGTGAGTATTTTACTGGTTAAGTCGAAGTGGTAGCAACCCCAATTAGGTTTTGCTCTGTACTGATTAGGCAGAGCCCCCAGGTTACAAGTAACCTGGTAGCACAATCCGTGGTGAGCCGTGGCCAGGCCGCCAAGGCTTCCTAAAAACCAGTTCATTTAGAAAAACCCCGTTGATCTGGAGATGGAGAGCCTCCGGAACGATGATTTTGCGTCGCCCAGAAGGGGTGCGCAACTTTTCATCCCCTTTGGGAGAAAGTCATGACTCAGGAGCAAGAATCTTCCCCTGGTGGGCGATGCATCTCATACCTTGTCAATATGAGCTTTTATATCGTAAATTTTCGGAAGGAACCGACCCTGAAACGCACTCCTTTGGTGTTCCTTTCTCTCACGTCCCCCAAGTCCTCTAGATTTATCACGATAGTTTATTTTCAAGCCATTTTAGTAATAATAAAACCACTCAAAGGGTTTTTAATTATTTTTATTGGCCATGTGCGGCCAGGGAAAGTGCAGATTACTGCAAATCATGCGATGCCTGCCAAAAGACATCGGCAAATTAGCGCGTCAAGCCAGGCTTCCCCCTTCAGAAAAGCCCGATCATCTCGAAACTTTTTTCCCGTGTGGCCATTGATCATATTAGCCCTATTCATTTCCCGTCGAGTGAAGGACAGAGTTACGTCCTCACTTTGGTAGACTTCGCTACCCGTTTTCCTGAGGCAGTTCCCCTTAAGGGGATGCCACATTCATTACTCACTTTTCAAATTCTTTCGTTCACAATTCACATTCCTTGGTTTTGTATATCATTTAATTGCCATTTTTTAAAAAATTTTATTTAGATGTTTGTAAATAAAATTATAATTTTGTTAATTCATCTTTAACTAACCTCGAACGATAATCTCGGCCTATTCAAGTGAATTTCACCAACCATTTATGCACTATGTCTGAGTATTAAGGAATAGAAACCAAACGCCTCAAGTTTGACCTCTTGGTCAGTTGTTAATCTCTGTAAACAGTCCTTAAATGGTTCTCCTTGCAGTAGGTGATTAAGTCACTCCCCCCACATAATATTGGAGTAGTGTATGGTATAGAGCGGCGTCCCACGAAACGGTCCTCTACTCATGTAATTGCTATAAAGAATATCGCAGACGGCTTCGGGTCTGTTATCTGCCCCTTCTTGTGTATGCATCCCTGAGCCGAGCAAGTCTTCACAGGCATACCTTGACATATTAAAATCTGGTGTCAGGTAAAGTTGGGTTATTTTTTATTGAAAGAAACCTCTTTCTTTTCAAGTTTTTCCCTCAGTTAAGTAAGTTCAGTAACTACTTTACCAAGATCGTTCAAGTATATTCCAAAATAGTGTAGCAAATTCTTAATTTTTGTTTCTATTGATTGATCAGTTTTTTTGTGGTAACCGTTTTTCTTTCAAGCTTATTTGGATAAGTGTAGAGTTTTCTTTGGAGACGATCTCCTCTAAAATCCCCGCGTAGGATTAAAAGGCCTATAATTACTGGTCATATAGGGATCGATATTTGAATAATTATTTATTTTATTTTATTTATTGATTGCCTACGATCATTGTGTAATTAAATCTTCGTTAGGATTTAGGTACCATCGTAAAGCCCCATAATCTTTTCAGTGAGTTCTTAGTACGCGCCGAGTGGCCAGACGCGCATTTGCTCTAGCAAGATATCGTCATTTGAACGTTTTCGACAGCAAGGAGAGATCCTTGTGTTGTCAGGGAAGGATCCAGTTGCCTCTATTCAAAAGGAAGAAAGAGAACAAAGAGAATTGGAAGAAAGGCAAATAATTCCTCAGCATGAGCATGAGCTTAACATAAATCATTTGGAGACCCTTTCCCTTAGCTTGTGGAACGATTCCCCCCCAAGCTCCATCAGTAAAGTTGCCAGTGTTTAAGGACTACAATGATTTTAGTGCCTACGTAACTCACTTTGATAAAATTTCCGAAGTTAACCACTGGGACATTGAAACCGATGGAATCGCTGGATTAATTTCCCACCTTCAATACCCATTTGCGGGAAATATTTATTTCGCTCCCTTCCGAAGCCACATTAGACTGCTTCACCCTCAAGTTAGAATTATTATCGGCTGTTAATATGAATCCTGATTTCTATAGGGCAAATTTCCACCAGGTGAGGATAGTTTCTGGACTGACCTACCGCCAATGTGGATTCACCATCCAGAAGATTTTTCAATTCTGGTTGTACTCAGCCCAAGTCAACCGCGACTACGATTGCCTATTTGATTTTCTCTTACGGGATCAGCTGATGGCTGACATACCATTCGAAATCCTTGCATTCGTTAGAGATAGACGCGTGTGTTCCATCAAGAAATGTATAGAAGAGGCGGATGTACACGCGTCAAACCACGACCTATACCTAAAAGACTCCAAGAAGTCTCATGCCCCATCGCCCAAAAGTAAAGGTCACATCCAAAAGTTCCCGCTGAAGCACTCGCCCAAGGTTGTGGAGGTACTTGGTCTCTCTAAACTCAAGTACCATTTCCCGCCTGAATCGAGGGAATTTAAGAACTAAACAAATTATCCCCCAACGTCGGATTACCCTCGAAGGCGCATAGTGTGTTTTTCCTGCGGTGTTTCCGGTCATGTGAGGACCATTTGTCTCCAAAACTCGCAATTCAGTTCTGCTCCTCTCTGTCCCATCCGCCCGCTCGCCCTGAAACGAGAGCAGCTTCCTAAACAAGCAGTCTCCAGGGCAGCAAGTCAATTTCCTGTTCAACAAAAGCACCACCGGTGGGCTTGAGTTTGAAAACGGAACAGTTTATTGTTGCGTAGTGTCAACTCTCTTAGGAGACACCGGCTGAACTTGCTTCGTCGTCTCAGAAAAGTTACTCCCTTCAGTGGGCTCTGACCACGAAAAATTCGCAGTAGTCCATGACTACTTGGGACGTGCACTTCGGTTCCCCATGGTCCGCTGCTATCTCGAATGTAAATACTTTACTAGTTGGGCTGAAGTGATAGCAGCCACCATTAAGTTCTTTGCCATGTTGGTCGGCCAAAGCCCACAGCTCTCCCCTAACACCGTCGCACAGCACTTCATCACGAGGGCCCAGGCGCTAAAGGAAACTGCTCCCTCGGTGTCATTAAAATCCTCTTATAATTCAGAATTTTCAGCCCTTCAAAACGAAAGTTGTGCAAGCACTCAGAAGAAATGACGAATGAGGATTTGCCCGTGGTCAAAGGAAAGTCACCCTTGACAAAGAGGCGGTAATTGAAACCTCTTATCCTTCTCAGCCTCTTAATTTAATTCAAACTGTATGCGTTAAGTTCAATTACACCTATCCTTTCCTTTCGCTCCCCGGTTCTCGTGTAAGCTCTTTCCCGGAACTTGATTTAATTCCTATGCTGGAACCTCCTCAGAAGACGTAATGGGCTCTTTTGTTGACTAAATTTCCTGATGTAATTTCCGAGAAGCCTGGTTGCTTTACATATTTTGAACATGATATAGCTCTAACCACCCTGGAGCCTATTCCCTCTAAACCTTTCTACATGCTCATTTACTTGCGTCCTACTTTTAATGCCAAAGTAGAAAACTTGCTAAAATTAGGGATCATTGAATCTTCCACGGCAGATTATTACTCCCCCATTGTTATGGTCAGAAAGCCAATCAGACTTTTCGCATGTGCGTAGACTTTAGAAAACTGAAAGCCGTAACAGTTTTCGACGATGAGCCTATCCCTTTGATAGCCCAGAGCCTACATCTATTTGAAGAGGCTAAGTTTATTTAAGAGATAGACCTGTGTAAGGCTTACTATCAAATCCACCTTAAGGCTAGTGCCCGGAAATGCACCGCATTTCCTACAGAAAAAGGCCTTATGCAGTTTAGGCGTCTTTCTTTTTGTTTAGTTACTGCCTGTAGTAACTATAATCGCATGATGCGCCGGATACTGGATGGGATGAATGACATTTCTTTTTACTTCGATAACGTTTACGTGGCCACCCACACATAAGACTAACATCTAATCTCCCTACGCTCCCTCCTCAATAGGATTCGCGAACACGGCTTCACTATAGGCTCCATCAAGTGCCATTTTCCCTTTGGCACCATTAAATAACTTGATTTCCACATTGCTGAAAATCAAATGGCACCCCAGCAAAAAAAGTTGAAGGCCATCGCCGACATGCTCCTTCCGCGTCCGACAAAATAATTACGCTCTCTTCTCGGAACGACATATTTTTACCGACGCTTTATCCCGAATTTCACCGCTTTAGCGTCTCCCTTTATCTCCCTGCTAAAGAAACGTTCTCGTATGGAACCCCGAGGCGACCGCCCACTTCCATCAGCTGAATAAAAAACTAATGTCAGTTCTCATACTAAGACTCCCGAACACGACAAACCATTTGGAATACGAACGGATGCTTGTAGTGAAGGCATCGGTTACGTATAGCTCTAGTATGAAAAAGATGGCAATAATTATTCTATTGCGTAGGCCAGCCGCAAGCTCTCGTCACGCGAAAAGAACTACGCGGTAATAGAATTTGAGGCTCTAGCGATCGTGTGGAGCGTGCAGAAATTCAAAACAAATTTGTTAAGTAAAGAATTCCTGATAGAAACCGATCATCGCCTATTAGCTTATTTAAAAAAAATGTAAAAGCTAGAACGGAAGTCTTATGCGTTAGAGTTACTTCCAATGGAATACCAGTTCCGAATAGTGTACATAAAAGAAACAGAAAACTGTGTTGCAAACTGTCTAAGTAGGAAGCCAGGCGAGGATCCTCCACCTGCAAAGCAAATTGAGTTAAGTCTTGTACTCCCGTCTATATGATCGAGTCTGTGTACTCGCCGCCCATTTTTAACAATCCTATAACTCCATCCTAACTGTGTACGTTTATGCTCCTTGGTTTCTGTTAAAAATAGGTTCTCTGGGGTAAATATTTGTCCTTTGTGTATTTTTTTATTCGCGTTGTATTTTCTTTTTTTGTTAAGAATTTGGTTCCACTACCCTTTTCATGAATGAATCTTTAATAAATTGAATTTTCTTGTGACTCGCATTTAACTATTTCTGGTATTTATTTATTTTATATATATATATATATATATATGTATATGTATATATATATATATATATGTATATATATATATATATATATATATATATATATATATATATATATATATATATATATATATATATATATATATATATGTATATATATATATATATATATATATGTATATATATATATATATATATATATATATATATATATATATATATATATATTTATATATATATATATATATATATATATATGTATATATATATATATATATATATATATATATATATATATATATATATATATATATATATATATATATATATATATATATATATATGTATATGTATATATATATATATATATATATATATATATATATATATATATATATATATATATATATATATATATATATATATATATATATATATATATATATATATATGTATATATATATATATATGTATATATATATATATATATGTATATATATATATATATGTATATATATATATATATATATATATATATATATATATATATATATATATATATATATATATATATATATATATATATATATATATATATATATATATATATATATATATATATATATATATATATATATATATATATATATATATATATATATATATATATATATATATATATATATATATATATATATATATATATATATATATATATATATATATATATATATATATATATATATATATATATATATATGAATAACGTTATAGCCACGAGGAAAATGAAACAACGGAGAACTGCGAGGCCTTTCGACTAATGGTCCTTTACTGAGTAGTCTGCTCAGTAAAGGACCATTAGTCGAAAGGCCTCGCAGTTCTCCGTTGTTTCATTTTCCTCGTGGCTATAACGTTATTCATAAATTCCTCACGTTCCTTATTTTCGTGATTCAGTTATACATATATATATATATATATATTTATATATATATATATATATATATATATATATATATATATATATATATACATAATGAAAAAACTCACAAAGTAGCACGTGAGGAAAGCAATCATATGAAAATTAACTAGAAGGAAAATGAAAAGATAAATCCAAGCACTTTCGAACTATATTTGCAAGTTTATTTTCAAGAAAGAGCATGAAAATGGAGAAGGCAACCTTATATAGGGTACAAATATACGAAGTAAATGCTCATCACATACTACAAACCAATGGAAAACCCCAAACAAGACAGAAAAATACCAATAAAAAGAACACTAGGCAACTAATAACAGACATATGCATCCCTAAAATGATATGCACATAACAAGACCGTCTATATGAATGGAAATGGTGGGTAAAAACACAAAAGACATTTTAAAGGATTATCATTAGAACGAAAACATTTAGGGCTAAGAGTTATTCCACGATCATGGCAGAGACACGTGGGGGGGGAGGCAATGCGAATGATATTACACTAATAAAGATTGACAACAGACTGAATTATGGAGTTATTTCATTTAGTACACGTTTTTTTTTATACAGGTTCGAGTTTAAATGAGCCAGGGGAAATATTTATATTAGGCAAGATGCCAATTAATGAAACTTGACAATATTCCCTTTTGTAAAATCAGCGGAATGATGAAGGAATTTTGCAGAGTTCCAGTCAATAGGGTGGTTATTTTCGGATAAATGTAAAAATAAAGTGCTGTTTAATTCCCTTCTTCTAATATTATATTCATGTTGGTAAGTTCTAGTAGATAAAGATTTACCAGTTTGCCCGAAGTCAGGTAAATTGCAAATAAAATATTCTATAGAATATACTCCCCTTTTCTTCCTTGTATTATTGTGGAATATCATTTTATATAAAGTGCATTCATATCTAAAATTTAAAGAGATACTAAGTTGCTTAAAAATAAGGGCGAGACAAAAAAATGGTTCAAAGTATGGCAAGATAAGACAATTTTTGAAATTGAAAACCGGGGTGTTATCAGTTCTATAAAAAGTCCTCTTAGCAAAGTTTGAAATAGATAAAGTACTTTGTTACCAGCTCGGCGCAATGGCGCACACACAACCACGGGCAGATAGTCGACCCAAGGGAACCTGCGATATTCTTTGGGGTAATTAAAAGAATGTTAGACCACCTTCTTGATTTTTATATAGAGTAAGATTTCCGCTTGACGGGGATTTATCTAACGGATTGCCAAGTTGGAGTACAAGAGATATATAAACAACAAGACACCAAATATATATAATAAATAGGGCAATATATATACACACAAAAAAGAGACACATATTACTCGATTACGATAGTTAATTGGATTGTGACAATTTAGAATATGACAGAGTTAAGCGGAAAGAGCAAAGTTAACATTGAATCGAACAAGAGATATTAATTACGATTGAGCTGGAAGTCAATTCAAAAGTAAATGCGGGTGACGATTGACGTGGTGTAATCAGGAGATTACAACACAAGATTGCTTCACCTTGAAGCGTGGTAGTGATCTGAAGGTGCCAAGTCCAACGGCACAGGTAGTCGAGAAGATACTTCGGGAGTCCTAACGAGGAGGACTTGTAGATGGGAGTTTTGACTACTTCTTGTTAAAGAACGAGATTTTCCTCGTTCCAGAGAGATGGAATCTCAAACACGAGACAGTTCTTCGGCTAGGCAGGAGTCTTAGACACAAATGAACGGGAGTATTGAAGGAAGTCTGAGATGAGGGGCTGCAGAGTTCTCCAGGAAAAAGGTGGCTTGATAGCTTTCCTCTGAATAGGGGTCAAACTTCACGAAGGGAGATCTGCTAGTGAGATCTTTATGACGATGTACGACATGAACAAAGATTACAGGACTTCGTGGGGGAAGAGACAAAACAGGCTGAATCGAGGGACTAGCCCACTCTCAATCTCCTCGAGGAATTGCGGACTCAGGGTTAAATACACAGGTGGCTTCTCCGATAGTTAGCGCCAGGGCATGGCCGTCACTAGAGGATTCTCGACCTCAATTTCTGTAAACTTACTTCGAGATAATGAGTCGGATCGGACAACGAAGTTTTCCTTATGATATGATGGTATGGTTAGTCCGGCTGGGCTCGTGGGGAAATAGACATGCCTGGGAAGCCTGTGGGTTAGACCTAGACGTTATCACGGCGGAGGGGTGAGCGAGTTGTGTCGAAAAGCAAATACAGCTGGGTCGGGTGACTCAGCACAGGACTGCCTCCTTCCCGACGATTCCCAACCCTCCACGCCATGGAGCACGTGGTTCAGAGCGAAGGAGCTGAAAGAGGTATTCCGAGGGGGCTCACTCTCAAGCTGGTTCTTCGAGGGCATCTCGTCACAAATTTGTATACCAAAAAATAAGTTATACGCCATTAGAAATACTCGTATTTATAGTACGGTCTGCGAAGAAACAAAGAAAAGTGTAATTTGTTCCTAGTAAAAATTTATCTAAATAATTTATACTTGCTTTTTCATAATCAGCTCAGTTAATTTATATACTCTGAAACAGGAGTGAAATCCAGTCTCAAAATATTCAACCTGGTTTTATTATTATTTTCCATGTCTCTCTCAATGCCCCTCTATCTCCTGATCTATTTTTGTTAATGTGTATTTCTTCACATATTTTTGGCTAAATTTATCTATCTTATGACCTTTTTCTCCATTTGACGGGGTTTTCTCTACATTCTCAGCTTATTTGATTTATTTTCTCGTCCCCTTATTGCGGTATTAAAAAGTGGTTTCCTTCTCTTGATAATTTTCGAAATTCGATATCTTTTAACTCAAGATTGTTATAGACTATATCCTTATGCGAAATTTGTCAAAATTTGGCCAAAAAAGGAAAAGCTGTATTGCGAAAAATTGTTACTTCCGATTTGAATATTGCAAAATATAATTAGCAAACAACAAATTCCAGTATATGAGTAAATAATATCGTTTAGTTCTCCAGAGAAATAAATACCTGAACCAAAATTGGGAATTAAAATAAAAGATATAGGGTAAATGGCAAGATTATGCTCTATTAGTATGGAAAACTGCAAAGATACGCGTGATACAAAGCTTAATTACTAATAAGGCCTTAACTTGTAAAATAATTTATTATTTTTATTAATCATCCAATTTTTTATCTTTAGGGGACTTCAACGTGTGGACGGTATTTAAAAAATCGAACAGACCTTGTAGGTCCAATATACGAGTATCTCCTTAGACCTGTATCCTAAATATATGCATCAGGCAGAAATCTTGATGATGCAAATCCGTACATCCTTTCGCGCGCATTTCGGGAATATAAATTAGGTAATTTAGAATATAAATTTGCTCTTCCATCTAATCTAGTATTGGATGCAAGAAATACAAGATCAAGGTAATTTCTAGTTATTTAACTGTAGATGCAGCCTACTCCTCCTGCTTCATTATTATGGGTAGTATGGCAATTATAACCAACCATCCTTTTGTGTCTATATTTGAACACAGTCTCAATGCAAAAGCAGGAATATAAATATTCTATATTATCATGTTACTCTCTGATTTCTAACCAGTGATTGAGATAAAATAACGGACAATTTCAATTTAACATTCAATAATTTGCTTAACAGCTCTTGACCTATGGTCAAAGAAAAGAGGTACTCTAAAAAAACGGATATCATATTAGTATAATTAACAATATTTATGTTTTCCGTTGAACACAGTGTAGTAAGAATAGCGTTAACTCCTGCAGAGTAATGAAGAAGGAATTTGAAAAAATTAGATATGTGAATTTTATTAACCTTGAAAATTAAGGGTACAAACGAAAAGTAAAAATCTAATAACCACTATTTAATCTAAGAATAAGTGAAATACCTTTAATTATTCGCATTTTTTGTGGGCTTAAATGAATAAAAACATCACTAACAATCACTGAAGATAAGAAAGTTTCGCTTTATTCACCTTAGAATGACTCCATTTATTCGAAATTTTATCATACGATCTATGAAAATATTTCGTCACTTGTAATTATCTTAAGTGTGAAATTATCCAGATAAAAAAAAGACTCGTAAAAAGAATAAATTACAACCGTCATTCACATATTCACATCTCATTGAGAGAAAAATAAAACATACAACATGTACTTTAATATAAACAAAACTAGCATATAACTAAACAACACACACTACATTTGTAAGTTGTTAAAAACTTATTTATAAATCCCAAAGTAAAATGGAACAAAAGTTTACATGTCGCTTATCGTAATATATGGTCAATCAGACAATTACTCAAAATTCAAATTTCGAATTTTTCTTGGAATTTCCAGTAGGAACACAGATTTGTAAGCAAGAGGATTATTATATGCTCATAAATGCTCTTCATTAATTATGTTGAAGTCGTTTTTATCACATTCTTATCCAATAACGGTTAAAAATATAGATGGAAATCTGTATGAAACGAATTTTTCATGACTTAAAAATGTCCTTCCTATTTACAGTATATATAAATATCCTTATATATTTTGTTTGCTTTGGTAAGTCCATCGATTTCAATGATTACTGATGCCCTCTTGAGGGCATCAAACCTGCACTATGGTTAAACGGGTAGGCATATTTGCAGTTTTCGGACCTCTATCTTGACCGAGAGAAGAAGGACCCTGGTGACAGTAGAGGCTCGAAACGACCAGGCTTCATCATCGGCTTCAGGGAGCTGTCGAGACACCTGTCTGTTGGTGCTCGCCTATAGGTGCTCCCGGTCCTGGTTTATGATCGATGTATCCTTCCTCTAGCCTTTGCCTAAAAAGGCAAAACCCACAAGGCAGTGGGCGAGTATGGGGGGGTGCAGTGTTTAGTGGTTGCCAGGGCATGTGCAAACACCGGTGGGCCTGCAAGCCGTACCTCTGAGGATATGCTTTATATCCACAAGATTGTAGGGCTGCCTGTCTCAAACTTCAATATTCATCTCTTTCCAAAGATGTTCCATTAGAGTGAAGTCTGCGGAATAGCTAAGCCACTCGAAGACATTAATACGATGCCTATAGAGTCAATCATTTGATTTCCTTGACATATGCCTAAAGTTCTTATCGGGCTGAAACATCCAACGTCTACCCATCTTGATTTTTCTCCTAAAGGAAATAAGATTTTTTCTAAACTTTTTCAGTTTTCATCTGAGTTAATCGTTCCTTTATGGTGTGAAGGACTTCTGTTGCTGCCAATGAAAAGCAACCTCATACCATCATGCAAAGAACAGTTATTCCTGTTGCAAAGGGTGGGTAGACAAAAGGATGAGGGGATAATCGCAAAAATAAAATAAAGATAAAGTAGCGCTGAGAGAGAATGATGACGAAGTGCACCAATGACTTACCCAGGCCCTATGAGTTAATATCAGCCTAGTTAGCGAGAGGGCCTCCCGAACTTTCACTCAGGCTGGGAGAATGTAGAACTACCCCGCACCGGCCACATAAGGTATCCTAGTGCGGTGGGCTAGTCATTTGGTTCGCCGGGTGATGATCAACGGGGACCTATAAGCTTTGCTTATATATATATATATATATATATATATATATATATATATATATATATATATATATGCCAAAAATCTCATAGGAAAATGAAAGGCGGATTCCAAGTACTTTCGAAGTTGTTTAGTTTATTTTCAAGGAATGAACTGAAAGTACTTCGAATCTGCCTTTCAGTTTCTTGTGGGATTTTTTGGCATCTATGCTCTACTCACGCGCTACTTTGTGAGTTTCTTATATATATATATATATATATATATATATATATATATATATATATATATATATATATATTTGCGTATAAATTAATGGAGACAATCAACGCAAAATGATTTAGGGTTTTTTGGAGATGGAGACTCTTAAACAGTGAAACTTTTTCCTTAAGATAAAGCTCTTTGTTATATTAATTGGAAGAAGGGTAGACATCTCGGAGACCAGCTTTTATTGTCTTCTCTTTTTCAATGATGAAAATATTTCCAACCAAGAGCTTTATATGGTTGAAGATATTACTTACAATAGTTAAACCATTTTATTATTAAATATTAAAGGTTGAATATATACTTACATTTTTTTACAGTTGAATATTAGTAATATTTAAAAGACCGATAAGAAATATTATTCTAACTTTTGGCAACATTTAGGGTTGTTAAACCTAATTTCCTTTTACGGAATCTCTCTTGTTGACACTCATTCCTTCGTTTATTTAATTTTTTTACTTCTTTCATTGTAAAGAAACATTTTTCTCAACTGATTGCCCCACAAACTTCCAATTTGAGGGAATGATTGTTAACCTTTTGCGATATTAAACGCGTAATAGCAAGATAATTTGCTTGTAAATGGTATATTGTGAAATAAACTCTTAATCCGTTACTTCCTTAAAAGTTTTCTGTTTTCTCATTTCGTCCATTGGAGTTTTTGAAATTTTTCTTTTATATATTTGTAGGTTTGAGTTGGTTTTAAATTTAAAAAATTGTCTCTGCAATTTTTATATTAAAATAATATATAAACGTAACCTAACTTAGATTTTAAAGAATTGACGAATTATCGATAACTGTGCTCATCTCCGTTGGAGAAGAAAATAATTAAGAAAATTAAGTTGTCGATTCCGTTCTCTGGGTTCAAACTAGAAAGTGATAAGATTAGCGAATTATACTCCACATTTTATCATAGAAAATATGACTTCACATCTTACTTTAGTAATTGAGGTTTTTAAGAATAAATGGTAAGCCAAGTTTCTTCTAACAAATTAAAATTTTGTTGTTGAGGAAATGCTGGAATTCCAGAAATTCAGATGTTTTGAAGCTTTAAAAAGTATTTAGCACTTATATTTAGTTGTTAATCCCTGTATATAAAATGCAGAGTAAACTTATATAGAAAACTGGACTAGGATTACAAGAAAAGGAGTTTGTAAATTCTCAGGAAATATATGTATGTATCATCAGTTTGCAACATGACTCATAAAACGGAACCTTTATATTATTTTTCAATCGGAGTTTCGTTAGAAGTTTAGAAAATAAGCTTTAGAAAATGTGCGTGAATAATTATTATTACTTTTCTTTAGGTTGTGTGATGCACACTTCCTGTAAATATTTCTTTAGAATTAATTATTAATTTAATTTTAAGAAATAGAGTAATATTCTAAATTTTTTAAATAAATAGAGTAATATTAAGCATTTTGTTAAAAAAATCTTTTCTCGATGCGAAGTAATATGATCATAATTATGGGAAAAGTATCTACTCACTCTGATACGCTAATTATACTCATTAAAATGAGGCAAAACCTAAAGATAATTATAATATGTAAATCAAGGATTTGTTGTTTCCTTTTTTCATAAGTGAGGAAAATTAATAATGATTAGTAAATATTTCTCTGAAAAATGGCTTATGTATGAAAATTATGATTATATTCATGAAGCTTCTGATATGCAATTATGGGTAATTATATTTGCTCTCATTTTAGTATTATTAAAAATTCACTCCTCATTCCTAGTTGGCTTACTAGTTTTTGAACATTGTCTTGGAAAATAATAAAACCAATTTGCTAATCATCATTGTACTCCCTAAATAGCATTTTGACTGTGGTAAATTTTAATATATTTATAATTTTCATTTAATTCTAAATTTTTTGTCAATATTAAGAGGTATATACCTGCATATATTTTTCGCTTCGTTCAAAAAAATTACGCTAATTAGTATTTTAAACTTTATCTCAAAGAGACTCCGGCCCGCTATTGATGCAACTTTTTATAAGCATGACAGATATCCTCAGAGCGATAGAAGCATAAATTAATCTGTGCGTTCTTGGGTGCCTCTGACCCTTTGGGTTTACGCCGAAGTTGTGTGGAACACTAGAATCTTTGAGGTGATAAAATAACTAATGAATATTTGTGCCTATGATATCGAAAGACCATTCATTTGGGTATTGACCTCGGCGTGGCACACTTGCGGAACTGTTTGCAATTTACTTTATTTTATCCCTTGTCTCGATTAATGATATATGATTTATTGAGTACCATTTAATTCATTAAAATCATTATGTTTTCATTTGGCGAAGCCAGTAGCCGTTAGCAAACCCATAATGACGACACTTGGTATCTTCACGCTGTTCGAGGCTTGAATCACTTACTCGTATCAATTGTCATTCATACAAAGCTTGCTACTACTCTCGCTTCCGGCCAAGTGTCATCTTTCACTCAACCTCAAAAAAGCTTTCGATCCACGTGATCTGCAAGCCACGCGATTAAGGCAACCATCAAAAGTTCCATACTGATCTTGTAACTATGTAATATGTATATAGGTTGAGCGTGTTTGCATAACCATCCGCCCTACATCGGTCTGCATATTTCACATTTCTAAAAAAACACCTTTTATTAGCTAGGAGTTCACTCCGTGCTATGTTTAAATATTAATTAATAGAAAGCTAAGTGATTGGGTAAATTTAAGAAAGATATTAAGTAGTATTTATAAGAGTACATAAGATCTTGGTTGTGAAGAGAACTAGTGACTAAACCCCCTAAATTCTCGATTGGGTTAATTTTGGTTACGAGGGGTGGTTCCACTACTTGATCAAACTCTTCACAATTCTTCATGTACATTTTCACCAAGCTTTGCAACCTATAAGTCATCGCTGATGCCAGACACGAGAGAGGAAGCAATGTAGAGGGCAATAGAGTATGAGTGAGAGTGATGGTAATAGATTGTGAAAAGGAAAAGATGAAGAGAGAGATATAGAGGAGAAGAGGGAAAAGGAGATAGGAAAAGGAGAAAACCAGCAGAGAGAGAGAGAGAGAGAGAGAAGACAGAGGAAGAGAGAGATAAGAATAGAGACAATAAAGTAAAAGTTTTTTCTTTGGCGCACGTTACCTGTCCTGGTATTGGAACGAGTGGAGTCGCTACCTTTATTTGGCACCGGTTTGGGTAAGCAGAATTGTGACTTTTTAAGCAGGGCAGCTTCCTCCAAAAAGTCAGATAGTCCACAAATCAGTTTACAAAGATCCGTGCTCATAGGCTTGCAGGACTTGGAACAGAGTTTGCATTTTTAAAATTGATACATAAGACGACCCTGCAAACAGAAATACTATTGGTAGCCTGAACGGCCAGAATTTCATTATACATGAGATACGGTACGACATTGCTTCGAAAAACAGTGGATCGGTTCTCCGCAATTGACAAACTTGGCCATACACGATAGGTAGCTTTCGTGTACAGCCTTGGAGCAACTTACAAAGAGACAAAGTGGTGGCAGCGTTATAACCTCCTCGTTAGCGGCACAAATTCTCTCTATTCAAAACGATGGCAACCAGCAGGCACCGACTTAGTATACCTGTCACGGTCGAATGTGACGAGTTTAGGGGTGGTGGATGGCCAGCTCTAAGGTGATGTAATCTATGTAGTAGTTTATGAGTTCCCTCGCTTAAATGCCTTTTTTCCCGAAGGTTAATGGCAAGCCATAAAGCGTCCAATTGACACTAATCATCATCGCATCTGAAGAATCCGTCGCATTCACCAAAAGAATTCAGTCCGAGGAACGGATCACCTTCTACTCTCCAGCAATAAACCTAGCTAACACTTTCCTCTGATGGATAACTTTGCCCTTGGCCAAACTGCGCCATCACTTTGAAGCCAGTGGCCAAGAAAACACCAGGTTGTCTATCACTCAGCGCACTTGGGACTTTGGACTTTGTCTGCTCACCCAACCTAAGGGCGCTTTGGAGCCGGATGTTGCGATCTTGTCTTAGTTGCTTGCCGAAACCGCATCGGACCCTTCCGTCATCGGTACTCCTGCTGAGTGATCGGAACCCTTAGTCCTCTTTGTCTTCCACTTACTTCTTACTTCAGGAGAAGGGAGTGGGAAATGACCATGCCTCCCTCAACCGCCGAAAGGATCCGCCAGGCCGTACAGATCGGCCCCTGAAAGATCCTTGGTTGTCAAATGGGAGCTAGCCGGGGAAGGAGGTCCCTCTTCTCCTTTGATTTAGCTGGGTTATCTCCAGGATCATGTCTAGCTTAGGGACGGCCTCATGTGGCCGTCCTCGCTTCAAAGAATCACAGATCCTTTTCGAAGTACCATTCTTTGTAGTCAAGTCTCCTGCTGGCGAAATAATTTCAATCACAATACAAAAATATATGAGTGAAGGACTGCAGGAGTCAGGCCCCAATGATTCCCCTTTTCCCTTTCCCCCTTAAGATTCTTGGCTCAATAGAGTTACTCCTACTGGAAGCGGTCGATTTTGGGCTGCCTGCCTAGTCTCTTGACTATCCTTTATGATAGAAAAGGGTTAATGTAATTGTCGTAAGATTTAGTCGTCCATGGGTGACCCCAACTAACGGTGTAAGAAGGAAACCCTCGCACCCTTAAGCCTAAGAAAGGAGTAAGCCTCCGCTAAGGGAGAAGAGGGTTCGTGGGGACCACGAGACAGCACTTGGGTAGCCACCTTCTTTTCATTAGTGAAGCTGTAAAAAAGTGTCTTCAAAGATGTCAAGGAGAAGCACCTTTGCCCGATGCGAATGTTGAGAAGGGAGCTCTGATACTAGTCGAAGTTATATCTCGTGTTAGCTCGTCCTCTCCGACAGCTAAAGGGAATAAACCCGCGCTTCCTTTTTTTGTCAACATATTTATATAAAAAAGAAAAATGGCACATGAAAAGTAGATACTATGGCCCCCCAATGACCTGGGAGGTTAAGAGAAAATTCTCCATTGGAGCAGAAAATTTCCAGAATGTAATCATTGCTGACCTCGACCACCATTTAGGAAAAATTGCAGTTGTCAACATATATGTGAACTGGAGGAAGGTGAGCAGAGTTAACAGCCGTACACACTTCAAATCTAATACTATCCCTAGCCAGCGTACATTTCACCCGCGTGGCATGTAGGAACATCACGGTATTCACAGCCCTTCCATCGTAGGTCAGGTTAGATTTCCTGATCTCCGCCTGCTTTCTTTGACTCGGCAGAACGTGGCAAGCCCGCATGACACTCTGCGATTGGCTTTGCCCTGAATGCTGCATATTAAACGTGGGTTGCACTAAGTCAAGTAATAGTGTCTATTTTCTTAGGCCGAATTAAATAAACTAACTGGGTGGTTCTGGATATCAAACTGGCGGAAACAAAATAATCTTTACTACTGTAGAAACAAAATTACAATAATGGATACAACATAGAAATAAAAAAGAACTAAATGGGCCAAAAGCTTATACACGTTAGTTCCAGGCAGGAACCGTGAGCACGTATACACAAACGTACACCACCGACAAAAGGGAAACTACCATTCGGGGTGAATCTGCCGCACGGGGATTTTGTACCCAAGAGAAAGGCTTGGGGGAGGGGGCGGCTACGAGCCTCGAGTTCGATTGATTTTCAACGGCACAATTGGGTTTGTCCTTAGCCGATTAGCACTTGGTCTTCTTAAAGTTATGAAGGAGAATACAACCTATCTTCTAACAACCACTGATAGCCTCGAAAGGAAGTATCGAGGGAGTATTTCACCGTGGAGAAGCTAAGTGGAATACAGCGGTGGTGGAGTCTCCTTGTTTCTAGTTCTTATTTATGCTTATTTAATTTTATTGTCTTCGGGCTTTGGGGGTAAGGGAGGCCAAGAGAAAGAATTTTTCTGCGTCGTGTCCTCTTTGGCAAATAACTAATCTTACCCAGGCAAACGCTTAACTATTTATACGGGGCCGCCGGAAGTGAATTTTACCGAGGTGCCGAAGTTAATTTTACTTTATCTATACAGAGGCACCGGGAGTAAATTGAGACAATCACGCTATTTTGCAAAAACCTCTCGTTGTTACAATTAGGCTTACTATAGGCAGTCTGATCAAGAAGAAGTTACCTCCAAAAGAAGACGATCGTGGCTTCTTTTCGTCCTACCCGTCTCTCTCTCTCTATTTCTGTTCTCCATCTCTCTCATCTTTGACACCCTCGACTAAGGCTTATAATTGGTCGAAAGTGCGTCGTCAACCAGAATATCTTTGGATAGAACAGCAAGTTTGGAAAGGGGTAGGAGGGCAGGTTATAAAAAGAGGTATGGCTAGGCGGGTCCAATAACGAGTAGGGTGGATGATCATCAATTACTATCATAACCTGGTACTAGGTAAACTGAGGATGGTATGCAATGCAGCCCCCCAAGGCAGCAAGGCTACCAGACAGAAGTCTGTCCAGTTGGTTTAACACCTCCTAGTACAAACTGCCGCTAGAAAATGTTGAGGAGATAGCCGTAATGATAATAATAAAAATAATAATAATAAATATCATTAATTAATAATAATAACACACTAATAATAATAATTATTGCTAATAATAATAATATTTAAATAATTCTAAATAATAATACAAATAAAGATAATATTATAATTATTAATATAATAATAATTTTATTACTACTACTAGTAATAAAAAGGTAAAGTAGTGCTGAGGGAAGTCGAGGAGAAGCACACCAGCAAATTTCCCAGCCCTCATCAGAGAGATTGAATTAACCGATTGACGGGGCTTCCCTAATTTGCACTCAGGCCGGGGAGACGTGCGACTGGGTGAGGTACCATGTATAATTGGGTAGACAGGTTACTTCCTCACGGAGGGTGGATAAAGAAGAAGAAGAATAAAGAGAAGAATAAGAAAAGAGTGAGAGAGAGAGGAAGAGAGGGAGAAAAAGTAAGATAGGGCAAATGAAAGAGAAGAGAGAGAAAGAGAGGGGAAAAAGTAAGATAGGGCGAATGAGAGAGAAGAGAGAGAAAGAGAAAAGAGTTACATTGTGTGTGCGCATGCGTGAACAAAAGTGAGTGTGAGAGAAAGAGAAAAGAGTAACATTGTGTGTGCGCGTGCGTGAACAAAAGTGAGTGTAAGAGAAAGACAGAGACAAAGACACTGGCAGACAGAGAAGCAATCCTACTCTGCGCTTCTCTAGTGCCAGTGTCCTAATAAAATCTCGATATAAAAGGGAATATTTTATATTAATTTTACTTACATATTCTGATTCTTCAATTAAAAATTTGTTTCCAGATGTGTAAATAGAGTGCTTTCTCAGAATGAAAATTGCGATATTCCTTCTTATTCAATTGTATCGGCTTCTTTGGCCTTGTTTTATAACTCTTTTATAATTTTCTATTGTATTTCTTTCCTTTTATCCTAATTATTGCAAAGTTGAGCGACCTACTTTCAAGAATTGGGGAAATTTAGGACGATTTACGGCCCTCCCCATTGTGTCTCCGTAATTTGAAGTTGTTTAATGGGGATTCTTAACTTTCCTTTGTTTCCTTTTGTAACTTCAGTCATTAGAAGTTAGGTAAGATATCTTTTAAGTAGGTTTGGGCCTCACTGATAATACCAATAAATGCAGAAACATGCCTCTTTCTCAATGATTACTTGGATCTAAGCAATTTTTGGTCAATATTTTTTCTAAGTATTGACTGATTCCCAAGCTAAATAAAAATGTAATTTATATTGTTTAATCCTGTGACTTGTTCCCGTCATCTCAATATTAAATTTAGGAGGTTCAACCCTAAATAAATCCAGATGTAATTAAGGTTTTCAGGTTTTTTCATTATTCGAAGTTTTTAATATGGTTAGATATGGTACTGTTGAGTGAGTAAAGATTGGAACAGATGTCACGGTTAGTGTGAAGCAATAAATGACAACGCCCAATTCTTAAGGGCATCTGATGGACATTCTACTCATCTCTTGGGAAGATAAATTGGATCTTCTCTTAACTTGATCTTACCATGTATTTTATTTGTGTGTTACGCGTAAACAGAAAGTTTCTATAGTAGCAGTTTATCTTAGTATGAATAAAATCGCTCTGACCCGAAACTTACCTCTAACACATGGAATAATGTCACAATTTCATTAGTTTGGCAGACTAAATTGTTAGTAACGCCTTTCGCACTTAATTTTTAATTAATTATTGAAAACAAAACAAAACCTTTGTTTCTTATTTTCGCTGGAAATGTACAGGGAATTCTGCCTCGTATAGTTAATTAAAACAATGAGGTGAATATCCTTTGATCTCCGAAAAATGTGGGTTGAGGCACCAAATTCAATAAATAACAAATTATTATGAAGTTCATTTTCACCTTAAATCTATATTTTCCGATTCAACCGCACATACAACCAAGGTTTCAAATACTTGTCCTCTTATCACTAGGGAGCTTAAGTTACCATGCTGATCGGTAGGCAGACGGTAGAATGGTAACTATTTCACTTTCCAATGAATTTTGTGGCAATAACATCCTAACTATTCTGCCGATTCTAACGAGGTTTGGAAACCTTATGATGTTTTACGTTTTCTTTCATAGTATCATAAGGTCATAGGTAAAAATAATTGAGAGTAAGCAACTTAGCTCTTTTGATCTTACATATATAAGGGAAAAGTGACTATCTAAATGATTTTGGAAATTAAAAAATATCCCGTATTGGAAAAAGAAAAGGAATTCAAAATCAAAAGAATATATATGTATATATATATATATGAATGTGAGAAACTCATAAAATAGCGCGTGAGTAGAGCAATAAATGAAAAAAATCCCACATGGAAATGAAAGGCGGATGGTAAGTACTTTCAAACTTCTTCAGCGGAAGGAATAACGAATTACTTAACAGACGTGGGATATATAAGAGACAACAAAGTGCTTCCCCACCCATATACAGCGGAAGGAGACAAAATAGAGAAATATTATAAAAGAAGGGATTAAATACTGGATAGTAAGGGTAAAGGCATAGAGATAAGGTCTACTTCCGGAAGTTAAAACTGTGAGCAAAGAATGTAGACATTTAGGACACAAAGCTATGAGTAGATACACACACATGCAATTATAAATACATTTAAATAAACAAAAGAAACAGCTAATTTAATAAATCAAAGGGGTAAGATTTAAAATAGAAAATTTCGTTACAAATATGCTTTTTAATTACAGAGGCCAGTTTAAAGAGACTGAGGGATATATTAAATTTAGGCGAGGAATTAATGAATGAGCATTCGACAATATTTCTTTTAACTTAGTCTGAAATGAAAGATAGGAAGTTTAATTAAACCTAAGGAGCTATAGTTTCCGATTTATGCGTAAAAGAAAATCATATCTTTTCCATTTGTCGCCAGATGGTTTATGTATTTTGAATTCTTTCCCTTTTTCTTTTTTTTACAGAAATTCATATACTTATAACGTATACGCTTTAGTAGTTTATAATTCTCCTCTGTGAATGTAAAACTAACAATATCTGTCAATCTACATAAAATCGTTTAATGAACCCGGTTATTATTTATTAAATCTTTAGCTTTATTAAAACTTTCAAAAATATCATGGAAGGATATGCAGGTATTAAAATTTAAAGCCCATTTAAATTGAAACATTAAATTTTTTAATGTAAATATCTGATTTTTTTTATTCATTTGAGGTATTACTCTACAGATTACTGCTCTGAACTTTGAATGCAAGCTACCTTCATATGAAGAGGAACAGTCAAAATCTTGGTCCACGAAAAAAAAAACATGCTATAAGATATAAATATGATGGATCAAGCAAACAAATGCTCTCTCGGCAAATCTGGCCGCATATCGACCTCACTTTTTCTATCTCCCATCTCGTTTTATCATACGTCACTAATCTTTGACCCATTCAACTTGTTCTAGCTTTGCAGCACGCGTTCTTTTTTACCAGAATCACCTTTCATGCAACGCAACTACTCCCTGAACTAGATTGGATTCCCATCAATTCAGACACCCTTTCACGGTCTTACTTCTTATGTGTTAATACCTAAGCACCTCATACTTGGCTTACACAATGAACTTATCCCGGCCGCCGAAGACCCTATGGTATAGCTCTTCCCCATTACTCCAAAATATGAAATGAAATTCCTGCTCTTTTACGCTCTCCTCTACACCTCCCTCCCATTGTGGCTTTAAGAGTGACTTAAAGCAGCACATCTTCTATCTTACTGTTTGTTAATTGGTGGACCTCCGTTCTCTAAAAGAGCATGGCATTGAGGACCGCTATACGAAAACAGTTTTTTATTATTATTACTTAAGTTTTCCCACCAATTTGTTCCAAACAAAGAAAGTAAAGGCTTATTAAAAGAATTTACGATTCTCTTGTATCAAATGAATTTAGAGTTATGTAGAATTGAAGAAAACAATGAAAGATGAATAAAAAGGCGTGAATACAAAATAATAATGAAATAAAGATTTTTAATTCTTTCTTCGTTTTATTTTTTCACATTTAATACTTCTCTTAACTTCATATCCTTTATTACGAACAGGAAAAAACTGTTTTGACTGAGATTATCAGTCTTTCAATTTTAGGGAAAGATTTATTGGTGCTATCAATATTCAAAAAGTGACCTGGTTTTGATTTGTGGATAGAAAATTACAATGGCGCTAGGCAAACACATGGAGCGTAAATCATTTGTCTTTTGATCTAACTAAAAAAACAGGAGACGTGGAATGTAGCAATTGAAAAGAAATGAAGGAAAGGACAAATATTATTAAGAATAATTGTCAAAAATTAAAGGGCATCTTTATCATACCTCATCAAAAGGAAGGAACGAAGAACAACGTTTGTCTTTTAAACTAACGCCAACAAGATTCTGACAACGGTTAATAAAGCAATAAGTAGGCACCCGTATGCTGCACCGAGCCCACTTGAAGGACGCTTTGCATCCAAGCCAATAAGTGGATATCCAATAGACCAATCTGATAGCCCTTAATAGAATTGTATCAATTGAGGATTTTACCTTCACTTTTGCCGTCCCAGTACAGGGGATCGATTACATTCACCTCTAGGGGCAGGCTATTTCTTCCGAAAGTAATTAAACTGCAATGTACGCAGTGTGAAGGTATATAGCCAATACATCACTAATCTCACACCATCAGTGCGTACATTAAAGTGTTACTCACTACATTCGGACAAAAAAGCCATTTGTAACATGTAAGGAGTTAGTTTTATTATTACGGTGACGATTGATTTAATACTAATAATTTAACTTAAAATTATCTGATTTATTTAGTCGTTTTATTTTGTTCACTTAGTTCTCTTTATGTATACTTAAGTTCATTTCGAAAATTATATTCTGAATTAAAATGTCTACTTATAAGTATTTTCTTCTCGAAGAAAAGGTTTTTTGGGGGAAGAAAAGTACTTTTGGTCCTCCAATATTAAGTTTAATTCCTTCGAGTCATCAAATTATGGTTTTTATCTTTTAGATAATTTTCTATTAGTGAATCATAACTGATACCACAAGAATTCAATCCCTATTATTCATTTGGCATTCAGGGGAGAACTATTTTTTACATTTTCTCTTTAACATTCCCCTAGTGTTCTATCATAAGTATATATATATATATATATATATATATATATATATATATATATATATATATATATATATAATATATATATATATATATATATATATATATATATATATATATATCGAGATTAGTAAAAAGGTGACTAAGCCTTCGATCTGGAAAAAATTGAATACCCTTGCCAGATTTGTTCCTAAAAAAATATGCAAAAATAATAAGAATATTGAAGCGATGAGACTTCAATGAGCGCCGGTGTTTCACCAAATAAAAGACCTGATAAAATAGGTTGTTATATCTTTATGGCCCCTTTATTCACCATGGAAGTGGGAAGAATATATACATACCATCCGACACCGTAGGAGTGAAAATTGAGAAAAATCATCGCCAATGAAGAAACGAAGATTACAAAGTACAGGCATTAGAGGTGGAAACAAATTACATGGATATCTTAACCGCCATGATAGGTTCTAAGTGGAAAAGTGGTAAGAGGCGACTATAAAATTTAAGATATCCTATTTAAGAAAGAACTCCAAGAAAGCGATGGGTGATGAGAATTTTGCATAGTACATTCCAAGGAGAAGAACCGGTACATAACTGAAAAACCCTCAGCTAGTTTGATAAAGAGGGTGCAAATCTCAAAAAAAAGTTTGAGAGCGATGTGTAACATTACGGTAGGAGGCAAAAAAGGGCTGGCAGACATTTCCGAAATTAGCTTTGAGACAGAGTATACTATTAATGGCAACACCAAGATTGCTAAAGCGAATCGGGGAATAACTTAGTTTAAGTAATGGAGCAATATTTTTATATCGATGAACCCCATCATTCTTGTCTTGATTTATTCTCTTATTAGAAAATTATTAAGTTCTGGAAGTTGAACTACTCAACATCAAATCTTAGGTTGGCGCTAATTTGCATGTTGTTAACCTATACTTATTTTTTGGCTCTATTGGCTTAGGTCTCATCCCAAAATATGGAATATTTAAAGCAAAGCACAATTAGTTTGGAGTTTAGTTGTGCCTTTTAAATCTTAATGTCATAAAAGACTAGTTAACAAACGACAAGGAAAAAAATGAGTGCAGCCTCTTATCAGAATATGTCGAATTCCACGATTCTATTTCCTTCGTAGAAATTTTGATCAGCCGTATTGTAAACTTTTCTAAAATTATGTTAACCTATATGGATTAGATTACACTTTTTCAAAGTCGAGCTATTTTGGGAGAGATCCCCTCTCTCCCCGATAGGCGGAATTTCCGATCTCACAGAAAGTCAGCTAGAAATTTAGGAGGCCTCGCCTTGGTCCGAAAGATGGACGGACGTTCATTTTACTGTAATGCTCCGCTGTATCATAGGCGTTCTAGAGTTTCAAAAATACCGGGAGGAAATGCGCCACCAAAACAAAGGCCTTAAATATAGAAATAAACAACTAGAGAAGAGCGTCTACGTTGAGTTAAACGTTAAACTTGCAAAACACACATTATGCACGAGGTATGTAACGTTTACTAATTTCAGGAATAAGCGAGTCTAATGTTAACTAATTTTTCTACCTGCTTATACATACAAGAATTTATAAATTAACTTGAAGTTGCGTCGG
This sequence comes from Ceratothoa steindachneri, assembly GCA_963969495.1. Taxonomy (NCBI): domain Eukaryota; kingdom Metazoa; phylum Arthropoda; class Malacostraca; order Isopoda; family Cymothoidae; genus Ceratothoa; species Ceratothoa steindachneri. The sequence continues at coordinate 45,993,555 of OZ018331.1, forward strand.
CGATTCTTTGTAAGATTTATTTTAAAGTTAAAGAATTAATTCCGTCACTAGAGTCTGAATGTGCGCCAATATTACAAGTTTGTTTATATACATAGTTTAAAGAAAGCAAGGGTCAGAAAGCAATTTTCGTATAGAGCGTGGTTATTGAGTAGTATAATTGAATTATTTGATTGATAACAAAACTCTGCCTATGTTTTTGCAGGTAGTTTGCAATTCCTTTTAATAAACTGCCCCATATTATGTGTAATTTAAGATTTATTACAGGATATTTATCTGGAACGGTTTCAAAAACGTTTTGGCATGGAAAAACAAATCTACAGTAAGTTCATAGGTGAAACATCTTGAACTTTTCAGAAAAATCTGAGTCACATTAGTTGAGCTTGAGATTCCCCATCGAATGCACTACACTCTCATTTATGATCTTATCTTTGACAATTGGCTCTAAGAGTTTACAAAGGACCTAATTACGAGACATGGGTCTAAAATTTCTTGATCAGTCATGATGCCTTCTTGGAGTGAATCGGCCTTAACACCTGCTGTCTAATATAGAAACGGCATGGTAAAACAATTTACCTTGTTTGTTAATGATATCTCCTGGTTTTTATGCAAAGAAATCTCGGGGGGGTAGTAATAAAAATAAAGTTGCAAAAGGATCCGTCAACCCAGAACTCAGTAACTCCGTAACTTGGCTGCCACAATTACTTTGTAGTTTTCAGCCTCAGAGGTTTCCAATTTAGTTCATTGCGGCATTCACGAAAGATTCCCAGGTATCATTCTCAAGTGGGTTTAATACATATAATGGGTTTAATGCCTGAAGAACATTCAAAACCACCGCTTTTAATTCCACTTCAGATACTAGGCCACGGATCATGATAGGCAGAGAATGAAATTTAATGCACATTTGATCATTACTTTTTGAAAATTTATGCACAAGTCCATCTCTTCTTGATGCACAAGGGGTTTCTAAAGCCAATTCACGCTTTGGTGTTCTTCATTTGGTCTTTCCGGCTATTTTTTATTGACATAGTCTCAACATGAGCTCTATTGTTCTACCAGTACAGAAAGCATATGTGTTTTTTATACAGTAACTGCTCTGAAGACTTATAAGTTGACGAACTATATTTAGATCACTGCATATTTTTAGCTGATGCTTTTTCTACTGGATAGAGGAGAGCACTATCTTTAGAGTTTCAAAGCTCTAGGCCAATTCAGGGCACGGAGGAAAGCCGGTTGATTCATGTATTTTAGGAGAACTGCCCTGAGAGGATCTTTTTCTAAATATATGAACAATCTACAATCATCTTTGGCTTAAAATTATCTGACTTAGAGAGTTTTTTCATGAGAGACGCTGCGTCAGCTAAGTAGGAAATTTGTTTGCTTTTAAGAAAAGGCCAAGAATTGCATGGTAATGACGCCCTATAGTGATGCGTACTCCATCTTCCAGCAGATTACGCTGTTTCATTATTTATTTCACAAGGCCTTCCTTTTCTTTAGATAAAAAAGGACCCTGATGAGATCATAAAAAGCTTCCAGCATGAATGTTCTGAGTCAACTGTTTCCAGAATTGTCTTAGTAATCATCATCTCTGGGACAATAACTGGAAGCTGAATAACTGCTAAGATAGTGTTCAGCTGGGGAGTTTGGGAATGTTAAGTCTACATACGTTGGTGGGATTACAGAAGCAATATTGGGGTACTGCTTTGTACCTCTTGACTTAAGAGTTATTCCATTAATATTTGTGAGACAGAAGTATGAGTCGTTGTTGTAGGCTTTGGACTCTCTCCAATACCATTAGTATAGCAAAAGCAAACATGACCTTCACTTTCCATCCATTCATTCACTCAGGTTATTGATACAGGAAGTATGCGCTATTTGAGGTAAACATTTAAGTAGCCTTTCTACTAGGGTCGAACAACAATGGTATGACTTTCCTTAAGCTTTCCACGATGAACGTGGCAAAAATGTACTAAAAAGGGTTAGGTTTTTTCTACATTTATGGTGTTCTAACTTTCACCATTGTCAAAGTGATATAGAAATTCTGGCATAAATTACGATATATATTAAAAAAAAATTAAAGGAATGAAACTAAACCAAAAATGTATGCGACATCATTTAAACTAGATATACCGATAAGCTAAATCTCAAAAACTTGAATTAATACAGCTTTAATGATGGCATATTTGAGTTCAGCACCGTTATTTACTATATACTTGGACAATTTAATTTCAGAAACATGGAATAAATATTTCTTTTAACCAGAGACAAGCACTTACGGTATAATGAAATTTGAAGCATAAATGAATATGAAATAAATGAAAGACCAAGTAACGAAACATGCAGTATTTGTAGGTGATGATAAATCGGATAGATGCTATACATATGAAGGGTTTTGGAATTAATTAGATCAACAAAGGGATATAAGTGTTGCATCGAAGTTAGTCTAAATCGAGAAAATATGGCGAATAGGCTTTTATACACACCCAGACCCCTTAATTAAAGAAGCAAATGTATAGTATACATTTCAGTCGGGAGTTCGATGTAAATTTACCCTCTCTATCCGTTTTGTTTGCAGGCGAGAAAAAGAAAACTACAGAGTGAAAAACAAAGTAATCCATAGCATAACAAAAGAATATGTTTGGAGAGGAAAAGATAAATAGATCTGAACACAACCTGATCTGAGATTAAAAGCATAAAGAATTTCGGGAAATTTAACAACATTCTTTCAAGCCTTTCAAAAGAGATTAACAGCCAAGCTCCCAAACTTTAACATTTTTCCATTTCAAAATTAGAGACTTCAGTGTACAGAGAGGTGGCGAGGGTGATGAAAATAGAAATGAGTAAGACATGTACGAATTTTATTCAAACCTCGGGATAAAAAGCTTAAAAAATTACCCCAATAAGAAACCTTATTCACATTATATGAGCCAAAAGTAAAGCGAAAATTTACATCTCAAAAATAACAATGAAAACTCGAAACAGAAAAATAAATCCTTATCAACCGGATTCCTATCTCCTACCTAAGCTTGATTAACCTTGGTAAGCCAGTCCGGAAAATTGTTTTTCAAAAAATACGCGAAAAAATGCAAACTCAAAAACAAGACGTAAATAAAAACGCAGACTAACACTATAAATACACAGCTACACTAAACAATCCTTAAAACTACGCAAATATTAACAATAAACTTGATAGAAGGGAAATTACATATATATGTGTAATTCAGGTATAATTCACGAGAATTATAAGACAACTCAACGTAATGATTATACAAAAAAACCGGAAAATATACTCGCTTTGATATTCAAATTTTTTAAATATTTTGTATAATAGATAATTTTGCATCTAAATTATTTATTTTTTTGGAAATATTAAATAACAATTTATATCACATAAAGGATATAAGATACCGTAAGATAATGAAAATATCCTTGATTTCTTCTTATTCACACAGGTATGATTATTTCTTTAACATGCAAATGATTTTTGTCCAGTTTGTAACATTACTGAGGATGAGTCTGAAATAAATGTGTTCTGGGTTCGATGATTTATCTGTTAAAAAATGGTTCCATCTCTCCTGTTTTGGATATTCAGAGAAAATGCGCCCAATTTTAGAAGAAAACTAAAACATATATTTTAAGTGTAATCAATGTAACTTTGTAGGTTTTTCCACCTTATAAGAAGAAATAAAAAAGTGGGTGATTATCAACTTCGACCTGAGTAACTTTAAATACGCCTGCAAAAATAATGGTTAGTTCAAAATAGAAGGAAAAGAACTGAAATAGATTTGGGATTTGGTTAGTCCATTAGTAAATTAGAACTCTGACTTAAAAGCTGAGTTTCAAAACTCAAATGAGAAGATGAATACACTGATATCTACTGTAGAGAAATTTTGGATAGCAATAACAAAGTTAGCAAATGAAATTATTACTAGAGTAGAAACCATCACATCTGAAGGATCAAAAACAGACCAGGCTTCCTATGCACACTTCTTTAAAAAGACAAGTAATACTTTGGTCATCAAGGCAAAGGATGGTTCAAGCAAGGCCGCTGAAAAAATTAGTGAAGTTACTATGACTTTAGGGAAAATTTCTATTGATAATACTAAGGTTACAAAGACACGTAATGTGCTCTAGAAAAACTTAGTACACACAGTAATGTTATTAGTACTGAGGGAAATATAAAATCCAAATCAAACGCTAATATTATGATAGCAAATGTGACAAATCTTGAAGGCAAAGAAGACATAAGAGATAATATGTTAAGAAAGAATGAATGGTTGAAACTTGAAGTGAGTTCACACTGGTTGCTAGCTTGAATGTGAAGAGAGATATTGAGTAGAACTATATATTTCTCTGTATCTAAGGGGTGATAAAGGGTTTTGCTGTAATGCAATGGCATGAGTGCTCGAGCTTCGTCCATCAATCCTTTTCCTGTAAAGCAGAACAAGATACATGTATGCATTGTGCGGGCTCCCATGATTTAGTTTCTTGAAAAAACATGAAAAAATTGCTCCATAAATTGTAATTCTCCTGATCTTGATATGAGGTCACTGGGAGAACCCTTATATGTGTCCAAAGATGGAAGCAGAACGCAACATATTAGTAAATTTACTGAATATTAGGTGTAGTAAACTTAAGATCATTAAGTGTGGCCTTGTAAATATACAATCGATCACCAACTAAGCATTGATAATTAGGGAACTTATTATTGCGAAAGAATTCGATATTTTAGTATTAAAAGAAACCTGGCTTAACGGTACTCCAGAAGACCGAGCGAAAATTGCTGAATGCACTCCACAATTAGCAAGATTCTATCATTGCCCAAGAACTAAAAAAAAGAGGAGGACGATTAAGCATTATTATAAATAGAGATTTTAAAAACATTAAACTTAATAAATCCTTCAAAGTTAAAACATATGAATATATTGATCTAAGCTTTGTAATTAATAACAGAAGATTCAGAATCTCAAATATTTTACCGGTTAGAAAAGGCATTTCAATGCTTGTATAGAACAATTTGGCTTGCACTTAGAGAGTATGATGGAAAAATTAATTTCAATTGGTTGTTTGTGATGATTTTAATTGTTAGATAGATGTTGATGGTGATAAGCAAGCAAATAAACTGAAAATCTGATCAATCACCACAATATTAAAATATATAATGAAGGTCCAATGGCACGAAGAGGTTATACTCTTACCTTAGTAATGAGCGATAAATAGTGTTCTCTTTTGACAAATTTAGATTTTGAAGATAATTTTTATACTGTGCATTATTTAATTTGTTTTGAGATAGTGGAAGCTAGAAGAAGAGGAGAGAAGTCAACTATTTCCTATAAATGCAAGAAAGATTTTTCTCCAGGTGAGTGTATCGACATGGGTTCCGAAGAACTTGAGCAAGCTTCGAAATTTTCATGTTAGTTCTCTAATTTACAAAATATTACAATTTGGAAATGTACAAACCATTTTACTGTTCAATTCAACTTAATATTCTTTAAGAATTATAACTTCTGGTGCCCTATTGGACCTAAGAATATTAATAAAAATCAAGATATGAACTGGGATAACCAGATATTAGAGAGGCTCGCAGATTAAAGCGGATACTAAAGTTAGTGTGACGACGAACAAGATCCGAAAATGACATAACTGCCTATACTACGGCTAAAAATTGGGTTATAAAAGGAAAGTAGAATCAATGAGTGCAAAGGGGAAAAGCTTTACAATGTTTTAAATGATATTATTGGAAGCATTAAGGAAAAGGTTTTGCAATATAAAAGTTGTGATTCTTTGCTTTTCAACAAATGAAGTGACTAGTTTGAAAACAAGGTTGATAACTTAATGAGAGACTTAAGTACTGATCAGTGCAATCTTGTAGTAAATGGATAGCAGGAGGAAGTAAGAAACACTGACAACAATATTCTGATTACATTATTTGATGAAGTTAATAGGCAAAAAGTTTTAAAAATCACATCACAATCTAAAAAGACATACAATTTAGCAGATTCATTCCCAATTACGGATGTCATGAATGCCCCGAATCTTGATAAATTAGTGAATATTTGCACATAAATAATAAACTTTTGTATTACGAACCCAAAAATTGCAGATTCTGAAAATACAGACATTATTCATCCATTGTATGAAGGTGATGGAGATGCAAATGAGTACAAATCCTAGAGGCTTGTGTTAAATCTCTATTTCCTTTATAAATTAACTTAAAAATCAATCATAGCACAATTGAATGTTTTCTTATCGGACACAATGCAATTTCACCCAATGATTCTGCATATAAAACAAACTATTCAACAGAAACTTGTATCTCATTAGTACTTAATGGTCTTCTAATGATCTTAGATGAAGGGGGGCACTGCACTGTTCTTCATGCTAGACCTGTCTGCAGCATTCGATACGGTGGACCATCGAATTCTCATTAAAGATCTAAAAGAAATTGGAGTGAGAGCGAAAGCTCTCACCCCAAAAGCATTCAAGTAGGGGGTCCCTCAGGAATAATTCCTCAGACCAATTCTTTTTAACATCTATATAAGAAAATTGACGGAGCACTTCCAAAGCCATCGTATCAATCACCATCAATTCGCTGATGAGAGTCAGGGAATCAAATATCTGAAAGTGGTAAATGTTAATATCAGGTGAGTTTTAAACTTAATAATGAAGATCAAACGTTGGTTAAAATATAATTTCCCAAAACTTAACGAAGATAAAACAAAACTCATGATTTGTGGCTCCAAGAAGAAACTCCGAAGATTGAAGAACACTCAAAATCTAAAAACGCTAATCATTAACAATTTTGAATTAAAAACAAAAAATGTAGAAAGGGCCCTCGGAATCATGCTAGATGAGAATCTAACTATGCAAAGATAAATCAGCAGTCATTAAAATTTGCAATTATCATCTGAGAAACATATTTTTTTATCAGAAAATATTGGACTATTAAATTTATGAAAATACTAATAGTAAACCAGGTGGATCATTGCAATTCCTTATACTTGAACTTACCCAAAATTCTTTTTCAAAAACTGCAGGTAATTTTCAACAAGTCAGCAAGATTTATTCATTGCACAAATATGAGAAAGGAAAAGGTCACTCCAGCCTAGATAAACTTACATTTGCTTCCAATCAAGGCAAGAATAGCGTATGGGATATGTTCCATGACGTACAACTGAATGGCTTGAATGGCCTTAAAGAGAGTGCAGATCAGGTTGCAAGAGCCCCTCTTCTAGCCGCGGGGCATCCTGATAGTGGCTGTTGGTTGTGAGCCATTGCGGTCCCATCTTTGGAAACTCAGTTGAATCCGGAAACCCTTAGAGTTGCTATATCTTTGAGGGTGGCTACCCCAATTTGTGAGCCACCTAGATGTAAATGTGGATCTGGTGCACGGATAATTAAAGAAATATGTTCTCTTCTCATGGAGACTACAGGTGATCCTTGGAAGGATGGTTCCAGAAGTGACTTAAGTATCGCTGTTCAGTGGAGCAAGGAAATTAGCATATTGGATGGGGTCCGAGTTGCTCATGGTGTGGGCCTAGAATTTGACTCCTGTTTTTATCTATTCCTTTGTCTTTGTCTTTCTCTAATTATTAAAGATCTTTTGACCCAAGCTTTTCTTAGCTATATACGATCACCTGATTTTACACTGCGAGATTCTTTCCTTATGAGATAAATTAAGAAAAGGTATACGTAAATAAACCAAATAATCTTCAAGAATTGAAACAAAAAACTATTGAAGAAATCGACAAAATCACTTATAATGTTTTGAAAATTGTCCTGAAAAATATAGTGAAGATAATTGGCTTTATTTTAACTTTAACAATAGAGGATAATATTTTAAAATGGTTAACATTACTAAAGTCTTTATTCTCTGCACCCATAATGATTCTTTATATAATTTTGTTAAAAGTGAAACCCATTTAAAAAGTTTTCGCCAGAAATATGTGTTTGAATCAATCATTTGTATATCATTGCATTCTCCTTTCTTGTTAAAGTGTAAGTAATTGCATTAGCTCATGTACATCTTATTTTCAGTCGATTTGTTTGTAATTAAGAAGAAAGTAATTAATATATTAGGGCCTTCTATGAAAGAGTAAAAAATTACGCAAACATGTTGCGTTCTCACGTTCACGTCGTCCCAATAAAAAATATCCTCTAATAATTGTTTTCTAACCCTGATCTCTCACTTGGCTGAACTAATTCATTATCGTTTGCCTGTAAGCCAACGCTTAGTAATAGGTTTTCTTGTTCAACAGGCTTCGTTTCACGATAGAATCTAATTATCACTTTATGTACGGGTACGGTAGATTAGGAATTTAAAATTGTTTCCTTTGATCCCACAAATGTATCATTATACATATTATGCATTATAGCTCAGTATTGTTGGTAGTTCTTAAAAGTAACTCGCTTATTATCCATCTATTATTGCTTTAGGTTCCACTCACCTTTTTCATTGAACGCTGGATCACTATACCATTAACTTCCGTTAATTCCGCAATCGCATTCTATTGTCAATTGCTGCGGTAATTTACGTTCATTTCATATTAATCTTTAATATATCCTATTCAGATATATTTTTAAATCAGATTATCTAATATCTGTTATTTTAGCTAATAAATATACTTATTGTCTTATAACCAATTCTTTAACATGTAACCCTTAATTGTGTTAATAGGTTACACTGAGGATTCACATGAGGTTTTCATCAATTAAATAAAATATTACTTTATATTTATGAGGAGTGTATTGTTAAGCATGAATATAAACTAAGATCAAATATGTGCTGAGGATTCTCGTTAAAATTGAACTTCATTAAGAACAATGCATAATATTCTTTCTTCAAGACTTGCATTAATTTTCCGCATTGTTAAGCAGAACTCAGTTTAAATCTTCCGATATCTTCTTGAGCCACCTCCTGTAATAGAATTTAATTCATCTTTGCACCAAATTTAAATAACAGGAATATATGTAGCATTTTCAAAATTTCTAAACTTTGGTTTAATCGAAATTTTAAATAATTACCTGAAACGAACTCCTCTGCAGCCGGAAATCTATTCTGACATTCAATGGCTTCACCATATTTCCATCATATTTCCACCATATTTCCATATGGCCGTCAACTTGACCGCCACAATCTCAGGATCAAGGATGTACACCACCTTAAAGGCGCCTTCTTGCGTTTACTTATATCGAATAAAAATAAGGAATTCGAATGGCACATATCTTCAAAAAAACTCATGACAGAAGTGAGGATAAACGCGCGGTGACCATTGCAGAAATATCCACTCCTAAGTATATCTGCTATTTTTAAGGGGTACATAGGCATTGTGGGCAGTATTTATTTTAGAAGATGACGGATTCGAACTGGATAGTGTAAGTGAATTCATATCTTCTCTGCACGACGGGTTCTATTCAAGCTTCTTCGATTAATGTTCCTTAAGACTTTACGTTAAAAATATTAAGACAATTTTAAAAGGTGGAGCAGTGTGACTCTTCAAAATATGTTCTTATAAGCTTGACGAATGTTATGGGAAAAAGTTTAGTCAACTGTGAAAGAGAAAATAGAGGATTACAGAGATAAAAAAAAATTTCATTAAATATAGCTAACATAGTTAACACCGATTTAAAAGACGTCGCTCTTTTTAACGATTTTATTTGAATTGTTTCACGATATACTCGTAACTGAAAAATATGATCATCATAGAGCCGCCGATTTTCTTTATCTTGATTTTAATAATGCTGGCGATTCGGGTCACCATAATAAACATAATAGACAAAGGGAATATTATTCACATTTATAAAATCAAAAATGCTTCCAGAACTGGAAATGAAGCTCAGTTCCTGTTTCCTTATCTACAAAAGGATATTGCGACACTGCAAAGATTACAGAGATTGGTTCCAAAGCTGATTCCAGAGCGGTAAAACATTCATTATGATGACAGACTTAGAAATTGGAATTGCTTTTTCTGGCAGATAAGCACCATTGCATCAAATTGATAGAAGTCTTCTAAATTAAGATGGCTTGCAATAATATGAAATTTGACTTTTATTAACGCACTGAAAGTAACGCTGAAGTATAATTAGAAATTTGAATTAAAGTGTTATCAAATGAATGTCATTGGGAACAATTTAACTTATAAAATTGTATCAACTTGGAACTCTTTTAAACTTAATCTAGGTCAAACCACGTCAATCAAGTTTGAAAAAAAAATGGACCAACTCGTATTTTCTTATTAAAGCACTTGTAATAAATGTATAACTTTAAAAGGGCTACGTTATTTTTTTACCGAAATTGGTCCACTGAAGCCACCTGCATTAAAAATTGCCTCATACAGATTAGAAAAGACCTCATGAAGTTATTTGAAGATTGCATAGCTTTCTCGACTCAAGGTCTCGCACATGGACTTTTCTTAATCACATAAGTTAAGCTCGCTGCAACGCATGCCACCTGTTAGTAGAATGCCATGGTATCTGCGCTGTCCCACCCCGTAAGGGGCGCGGTGATTTGCCTTCTTGGCGGCTGTGCTGACGGGACTCAGCGCCCTGTCCGGCCCCAGCTTAGCTTCTTCTCCTTCTTTCTTTCACCACCCTAAGCCTAAATAAGGACTATGCGTAAAAAACTATTGAATAAAAAAAAATTGTGCTGTCCCAAAGGCTAAGCTAACAGGAAAAATAGGTACGACAGCCTTGAACACCAATCAGGGATGCTACCATTTGGAATTATCCAATAACCTCGCAGATACACTCGGCATACCTAAAGGCGTATAACAAGATGCTAAAAATTTGCATTCCTTTCTGGGATTCCACAAGTAATCTAAAGGAGGAGACAAAATATTTCTACTGTTAAAGAGCTGTGCAGATTTAAGTTATCTAGATGATAGCTTACTTTAATATAAAATCTTGCACCTTTTAAATTTTATTTTTCTAAGAGAGTGTACAAGTTACACTATGGTGGTATATGGATATTAGATTTTACAAATTATGTGCATAATCGTTTCTTTACTCAACGCTTGTAAACCCCTCTCTATAAGGAAAATGACAACGGCGTCGTCTGATGATATCAAACGAAATCTTCTTATGCATCTATTTTCTAATGAAGCTAATGCTATAGTTTTCACCGGTCTACGAAAATGTTTAATTTCAATAATTCATCTATATTTTCATTTTCACATCTAAATACGCAAATACAGTTGCAGGAATAAAGAAAATAATTCATATTAGGTGCCTATTCCCGTAGAATTGGTGGAGTAGGTTAAAAAATGTAACCAGAAGTGAGGGAAGAATAAACATAAAATAATAAGACATAATGCAATAATCTTAAAAATTATACTAAGCAATCAAACCCAAACATCTCTCTTTATTCTCTTCTTAGCTTTAACTATCAGTTTAAATAATATAATTTATTCCCCCAAAATAGTTTCCAACTATTTAAAATTACTTTTCTGAATTAAATAAAAGTATATCTATACTTTTGCCGATTATGATAGTCTATAGCAAGCTAGTAATCCAAAGGAAAATTGTGATGCAAGTATGGGGAATGAGGTATGAAGTCACTCTGAACCTGGATTATTAAGTTCACCACGCATTACACCTGTGATATGAGGTCGAGCATTGTCTTACGGAAGCTCGGTTGTTGACATGCTGTTTGTCAGCACTGGATGTTTGCATATATGATAACCTTACATATATGATAACATTCCATTTCGCTACGATTCTTTGATAATAAATGATGCACTTTAAGTCTTCGACAGTTGTTTTGCTTTAATCCCTAAAGATCTGTATTCATAAGTCAAAGCATCCATTTCTCTGTGTTTTAAATGTTAGGTTAAAACGAATGGAAACTATTGTGTAAGATAAATTATATTGTTTAAAATCTATTTTCATTTGTCCACATAATCTAAAGTAAAGCAGGAACTTGGACTTATACCTCATAATACATTTATTCTGTGGCCTTCTAGATCTGATTTTGTCTATACATTTATATACATCTATAAAATTTATATTTTCAAGAAACAAATTCGATCTTTTTGTAATTATTTAGATTTTTAGTGAAGTTTACGCTATATAATTAATTTAACAGCTGACATCGGCTCGCCATTTCGATGCAAATTGGATTTCCGCTTATTCTAATCGAGTCTTGATAAATCTCTCCCGCAAAAAATTCCCAGATATTAAATATATATTAATTTTCCTCTTCCACACACAGAAATTAAAATTTTTACAAAATATCCATGTTTTTTAATATGTTTAATAAAAAAACGATATGATTGTATGCTTCTATATACATAGTAATGCAATTGGTACATACAGAAGATTCACCAAAAAATCTCCTTTTTACTTTTAACTTTTAGTTTTAAAATAATATAAAAAACCTTTCTAATTCAGATTACAAACTATAATGCCACAATTTAGTTTTGAATCGAATCGTCCTGAAATAAATATATTCTTATCAGTAACATATTAGAGCGAAAAGTTTAATTATTGGACATGTAATGACACAAAAAGGCTATAAAAAAGTATTATTAAAAACGAATCTATTAAGAATTACATTTGAGATCTTTAAAGACTTCTTCGGCAATTGGACTAATTAATATATATAATAGATATATATATATATATATATATATATATATATATATATATATATATATATAATAAAATTTGTTGAAATCGATCAGGAAGCTTCCTCTGCTGCTTTTTAACCTTTTTATAGACTTTCTTTTCAGAAAGCGAAAGGTTGAAAAAAATGCTGGCAAATTGCATATCTTTATTAGCCGTGACAGTGTTTTAACCATTTCAAAGGTCATCTCCTGGGTAAACAATGAAAATATTTACAAAAATGAGTTTATATATGCATTATTATCTTACCATAAGAATATTTGTTTTAGCCAATCAAATGTGAGAAATTTATAAGGAGTAACCAATGTTTAGATCGGCGAAATAAAAGCGTATACAAAAATCAAATGATCAGCAGACTGCGCTCCAAGAAGACTTTCCCTCTTACAAGAAAAGTCCTACTTCTACAATTCTTGAATTCATAGCTGCTCCAGTAGGTGAAAAATTTCTACGGCTTATTGAAGAACGCCCACTTGGGTTCAACGGAAACCGTCTGGTTTTACGAAGGACATACGCGCACGCGCGCGTGCATACCCACGAGGGTGTAAACCCGGCCGACGAGGGATTTTGGATGAACTGGAGTTTCTCGCCTGCATCTTGTCTGTTCCCTTAACACCAGCACAACTTTGGTTCTGATAACTTTTCTGCCGCTAAGGTCTGTAGAAGCCGTCTGCCTCTGATGTGTCCGAACCCCGGAAGGAAGCCCTGCAGGGGGCATGAAGAAGGAGGCCCCATTCTGGGGCGGAGTGATCAGGACAGATAGGAGGACCCTAAGAGACATATTAAGGTGAACCAAAGTCTATTTAGGTACTCGCCCGTGCGATAAGGGCCTGGTAGGTTAAAGTAGCTCCTGCTGTTGGGGCCGTCATGGACGACCCTAACGTGCGAGAAGAGAGTCCCACTCCATGTCAAAGAGCGCTGCCAGAAGCCTTCGCGCGAAACGGTCTTTAAAACCTTTTTCTGATCGCTTGGGATTGCTCTCTGCCGACTCAAGTACATATATTATGGTTACTTGGCCTTTTGCAAAACGAATCAAGACCTAGACAACCTTTTGAGAGCAAATTCAAGGAAGAAACTAGAAGAAATTGGCCTCACACCACGAGTTTTCCCCCATGTATTAGCCAAGAGATCGATCGTTTGCAGACGTATCGACCCTTACGTTGGTACTCACTCGGCTGAAGAAATAAAAACAAGAAGTGAAGGCAAAACAAAGTTGGGCAAAGATCGACGACGCTATAAAATTCAAGAACCGCGAAGGAGAAGAGCACTCCCATGTGTTCAAATTAGTTTTTCAAACCACTGAGATGGCAACGAAGGCGGCGGAAAATGGACTGGTCCTTTTTAATACAAAAACCTCCGCTGGCTGAATTGAGCGAGAGGTCTTCATGATAGTGCAGATATATTTCTCCTGCTATGCCCTCGAAAAGCATGCCACTACGGACTGTCAGGCTGAAGTCAGGATCTGTTCTGAGTGCTCAAAATCTGGCCACAAGTGGAGAGAGTGTACTAGCTCCAATAAGAAATGTATCAATTGTGGCAATTCACATCGTAAACGATCAATGGCTTGCCCAATAAAGAAGGCCTCGATAACGAACAAGAAGAAGACCATGATCGAGGAGAGAAACCAAAGAAGGACTACTTCATATGCACAGGCGAAGAAAGTTTCCGAGCAGAATACCACGATTCAGATAGCCTAGAACATGAAACCAGACCTTATTATGTGCATATTACACGCACATTTCGTGAACATAACAAACCCTGGCAGTTATTCAACTGAATTGAATAAGATGCTGGTGCCGAATGGACTAAAGCCAATGTGGTTCCCGGATAACCCACAATCTGGAGAATTATTTCAAGCCAAATTATCGAATCTAAAGCAACCAGAGACAAGACCCCGCTCTGCGTCTCGTGATCCGCGCTTGCGCAAGAAAGAAAGTGCCATGAAAGAGGACTCCAAGATGGAAATCAGTGACCAACTGAAAGAGACTTTGCCAGAAAACGATGAGGTTGTACCATTGGCTTCGACATCTGTCTCCGCTGCACCAATTTATCGGATGACCCAAGATCTGTGCATGAAAATCTACGGCTCCCCATCTGCTCCCATTCCAAAAAAAGCTAATGTCAATGAGCTCATAGAAGGAGCCACTAAAGGCAAATATAAATGGGACTATGATGCTGACGTTACCAACGAATCGCTCCTGGACGCCTTAATAAAGGGAAAAGTAGAAATATGCCCCGCGTGCTGCTTCAACCTTAACCAGGAACAATACAGAAGGAAAGATCTGGTATGGTAAGGTTACCAGCCAGAGAAAAAGGGACTAAAGTTAAGCCTCCTAATATCAATTAACCATGGCTATCTCTACCAAACTCATCAGGAACCTTAAGATCTTCTCGCTGAACGTTAACGGATGGAAAAACAAAAGCGGTGTATACAATGAAATCATCAGAAACGCTGATCCCGATATCGTGCTTATTATGCCTAGCAAGAGCTTACTGGGAATTATACCGTGAACACCTCCGCCAAGTGCACATCGAGCATCTCGAGGGGGCAACCTCAGAAGAGATCGACGAGAAACTCGATTTTCTTACCTTGAAAATCTTGGAAGCTGACCGCCTGGCTATCCCCTGGACGGAGCATAAAATTCTCCCTTCTCCAAAATGGGACGAAAATATACAGCAGAAAATGGATCAGCTGGAGGCAGTCGTCTTCTTTATAGATATGCATGGTAACACAGCACAACGGTACCAAGAGCTGCGCGAGCTGAGAAACGAGATCAGGCAACTCATACTAGACAAGACGAGAGGCCAGTGGGATGAAATCACTGCTAAAATCGACGCAGAAGGAGATCTCAAAAAGGTTTGGTGTCAAATAAAGAAACTGAAAGGCACTCCTCCTAGAAACAACATCAGCATTAGAGTCAACGGCGTATTATATACTGAAGACCGTGATATTGATAGAGAATTTAGACAATATTGGCAAAACCGCTTTCGCATTAGCGATGAGGACAATGAGTTATTTGATGAAAGGTATGAAGAAGATGTTCTACTTAGATTGCAGCACCTAGGTGCCGACCTCACCTTACATCACTTCGTGGACAGATCCCGCGTTGCACAAGATTAAGGTAGACCGTTCACGCATGAAGAATACGAGTGGGCCCTCAAAAGCTTTAAACAAAAAGCTCCAGGCATAACAGGCATCACTAAAATGCACATGCTGTATCCCCCTAATAACATCAACGAATGTCTACTGGAGATATTTAATGCCTACCTCAATGTTGGATACTTCCCAGACCAATTCACAAAAGCCCGTATGATCTTTATTTTGAAACCTGGCAAACCAAAGAAGGAAATCGGCAGCTATAGGCCCATCCCTTTGTTGCAGTTTATGGGCAAATTACTCGAAAAACTTCTCAACACCAGACTAAGGACCTTCCTGGAAACCCATAACTTATACAACTCTTAAAAGCATAGTTTCAGGAGGAAATTAGGTACGGAAACGGCTCTGGCATTAATTAGGGAGAGAATAGCGATTGGAAAAGCGACGAATGGTAATGTGGATGTCGTACTTCGCGACGTGGCCTTGACATTCGACAAGGTATGGCTCCTGGGTCTTAAAAGCAAACTTAGTGAACTAGCCATGATTTTATGCGACTACCTGGAGGAAAGAGAAGCAGTGATGAAGATAAATGGTACAGAAGGGACATCCTTAAGTCTTGAGGCTGGGGTACCTCAAGGGGGTGTGCCTCAGTCCCACCCTGTATTCAGTGTATACTGGGGATTTACCACATCCTGTTCAAGACCTTACCCAGTACGTACAACTAGCAGATGATATCACTTAAATCCTTACCAGCGTTTACAAAAATCCTAATGATATCGCTAACAGAACAGGGAGGAAAATTGTCAATGTTAACAACTATGAAAGAAGAAATAAGATAAAAACAAATGTCCAAAAGTTTAGAGTAATACCAGTTGGCCGTCGAAAAACATCGGACATGCTAGTGCAGGATGAGCTCTATGAGTACTCAAGAAAAGGCCGAGTTCTAAGCTAGGAATTAACATCGAATGGGTACAGAGCCATTACCTACAAAAGATCGCCGTTGCTGCGAAAACGCTACAGTCTCTCTATCGCTTTAAACATCTCTCGGCAAACAACAAAAGGAAACTCTATCTGTTGTTGGTGAGACCACTTCTCTTGTACCCGGCTATACCCCTTAATACCCTAAGCAAAACAGTTATTAAGCAAGCTCAAAATATCCAAAATAAGGCAATAAGATTTATCACCAACGTGTCACTGCTTGACTACATTCCTACTAGATTACTACATGAAGCGACGGACATCAAGCCATTAAACGTTACCCTAAATAGACGAGCACAAAACATTTGGCAGAAAGTCTATTATAATATGCTAGAAGAGGTGCTGAACCCGATTAAACTACCTGATTTAGACATGCAGAACCTAAGGTTTAGGCAAGCCTTTAAAAGCAGCGAAATAATAGCTCGACAAGTAATCCAACCGATTTATTGAGAAACTACCAGAAGATTAATCCTATTTCAACTCACATTGACAATTCAATATTAAATGATGGATAAGAGAAAACCAAACAGATTTATTTCACGCAAATAATGATAACAAATTGATCATAAATGATCCTAAGTGGACAACATAATTAAAAAAATAAATAAATAAAAAATAAAATAAAATAAAAGATCCGAAGTGGACAATACATAGGTAAATATAACAAATTAACAATAAATGAATAAATATAACAAAAGATCCGAAGCGGACACATTAGTAAATGTAAAGTCAACCAACCATCAAGAGGCCTACAAGAATTCAAAGGTTTGAATGCTGCAAAAAGGAACTAGTCATAATAACTACAGCTAATAAAGATAAAAACGACTGAGGTAGCCAGAACACCTGGCACAACTACTCTCTCTCTATTATACACCTCTTCTACCTATCCTCCCTACTTTTACACATTTTCTACCTTTTTTTCATCGTTGATCGTTGATGATCAGCAAAGGAGGCAAGGTAAACGGCGCCAGGCTATGATCTAATGCGCCCCATATAAACACCTCGCGCGGTGTAAAAAGCAAACTGGTTTCTGGCTGGAACTGAATGTTTATTTGTAGTTTACGTTTCCATATAGTGACAGCTTCAGCCATGTGCAATCGTCGTCAATCACTCTCCCTGAGAATGAAGGCTGTATTTCTATTTAACGTGTGTCGGGTGAGGGTCGTCCGATGCTTTGCAGTGTGGTGTTTGATGGCTCTGTCTTGGAGATAAGCTGTTAGTTGCCAAGACAGGGGTGTAGAAATCATTCCAATGTACGAGGAAGTGAGATGCTCACAGTCAGCGACGTTGTATTTCTTTTCGTACAAAAGATCACACTCCTTCAAGTGGACCGTCGCTAGAAGGCAGCTATTTTTTATAGACGAGGGCGTGAGTTTCTTTGGCTTTTAATAAATTAATAAGTTAATTTGGCTGGTTTGATCGGTGAAGATATCATTCCGGTGTATGATGGATTTGAGGAATCTTCCTTCCTCCTTATATCCTCTGTTCATGAATGCTTGTTAATAAAGGTCTATTGTACTTGTTTTTTCATTTATCTGCCTTGTGTGTGTTATGAGTCCATCTTCTGCTTTATGACATTATCGATTGACGTTTGTGAACAGCTGTTGTTGACAAGCAGCTAAGTTACTCAGTTTATTTCTGTAGCAATCGCTGTCCAGTTTAGAGAATGAGAGAAGGCTCTATTGATGAGGGCTTACATTATGGAATTTTTTCAGCAGCAAGGACATTCAGACGAGCTGCTCATGGAGAAGCCCAGATTTGTTTATATAATGTAAGCTTAAGTCGTAAATTGTGTTTGGCGAGACTGGAAGAAGGCGTCAAGAAAGTGTAACGCGGAGTTTTTTCTGTTCCATGAGTGAGGTTGAGGAAGGAATTTTCCTGGAGAGTTTGAATAAGGCTAAGGATCAGCTTAGGTTATCTGAATTGATCAATATGTAATCTACATAGCGGGTGAAGATCGGTGGCTTCAAGGATGTATTGTTTTTAGAAAATGGCATCCTCTACTGTTACTATGTGGTAGTTGGCGAATTGAACACCCAGTTGAGATCCTATCGCCACTTCGTCCACTTGGACGTGCATACAAACATCAGGGCCACAGAAAGGCGTCTCTTTGGTACAAGCCTTTAGAAGGTGTCGTATAATCGATTCAGAGATCGCGAGGGAGTATTATCCTCAGTGTGGCATAAGCTAACGTATACTTTAATCAATTTAAAGAAGGAGATTCTGGCGAAAGGCTACCTTTCTGGGAGTAAATAGTAAAACCTAACAGGGCCATAAATATAAAGTGTTTAAAATAAATATAATTTGATCAAAAGCAAAATATAATAGTGTGGTAAAGGATTTGAATAAAAAAGAAATATTAAAACTAGCAAACTACGCTAGAGTGCTAATATAATAAACAGTCACTTGTATAAAATAACTGAATTTTATGTAATATAATTAATTATAAATATAACATCCATATGTTTAAAATGTAAGAAATTATAATCAAATTAATAACTAAATAGGATAAAACTAATAAAAAATGATCGATTCTTTAATGTGTTAATATTCCAAATTTATGTAGAACTTTGTCAAAAACTCGAATTTCCACTCTCCTGGAAACTTTATTTTTATACTTTGACTTATATATGCCTTCTCTCATCTCCTCAACATCTTATTTTCTCCACTGTTAACTATTTAATTTTTTATTTTATGTAAAGTCTTCTTTCAGATTTATTACCTACTAAACGTCATGCAATCTTGCTCAACTGCAAAAGGGGAGCAAATACGATGATGATGCAGAATTGGAGAACTTCATAAACATAATTACGGAAGAAGAAATAAAAAACGCCCTGAAGATACAATTCATAACGCTAAAGCACCCAAGCTGAACTACTGAAATGAAAAGGAAAGACAGAAGAAAAACAGTAACTCACGAAATAATCAGCCAACAAGGCACACAAATTCAGTTCTACAGAAAACTGCAACGGCTTTAAACGAATTGTTGATATGAATTCAAGAACAACAAAATGAAAAATAGAAAAAATCTAATATATAAAGTAGACAAAGTGAAATGTCGGAAAATTCCTGGAAGAAAAGAAATAATAAACAAAGGAAAAACATCAGGTTAGATGATGACATTAAAGATCCCACAGATAAAGAACATTTAAACGAACAGAGACGCCCGGAGCATTGAGAAAAGATCTTCACAATAAAACCTGGGGACAATGACCACTTCGACGACAATATAGAACAGATTGTAGGAGAGGTAATCCGAAATAACTATTATCGTCATGCCCCTAGGCCTTCAGCAGATGGAGCTAGATAGGAAGACATGAGCACAGGTGCAAATAACAGTAAAAAAGAGGTTGTGATTGCGATTCTCTCTTTCAAAAAGAGAGCACACGGACCATCAGCGCTGACGAAAGTGCACTTAACAACAGAACCAGATAATATACTTGATGCAATAACCAAGAAGTGTAATGCTTACCTAACTCTGCGATTTTACCCAGGCGGGTCCAAAACAACAGGAATTAACTTCATTTCTAAGGCCAACAAACCACCGAACTTGAAAACTAGGTGCAGATCTATCTCGCTACTCATCTTACTTGGCAAGCTCATGAAAAAGATCATGAACAAAAGACTTTTAGAACATCTAGATGATAATGAAGGGTACAATAAATTTCCACTTGGTATTTGAAAAACAACGTTAAAGACAATGGCAGTAAATACCGAAAAAAATGCCACAGCCAAAGCTGAGAAAAACACAATCGATATCGTTGTTATAGATGTTGAAAAAGCATTCCACAAAGTCTCGGCATAAGAGTTAACTTTAAGGATATCCGAGTACACATGAACAACAACATGGAGTGCTTCCTCTGCGACTATGTCTGAAACAGATAAACGGACATAGATCTAGCGAGATATAAGGGAGCAACCTTCTAACCGACGGCAGAGTGCCACAGGATGGGCCTCTTACTTTGACACTACTCATTGTACCCTACGGATATCCCTACACCCGTAACTCTAGGAATCACTCAGATGTTACTTCTACTTACCGGCACCATAAGAACCAGGCACTAGCACGGAACTGTTAATAGAATATATAAACAACTATGAGAATAATTAAAAATATCGAAATAAACATTCACAAATTTATAATGATCACAAAAGGAAGAAGAAAATGATTCCAAGTCGTAAGAGAAGGAAACTACTATAGATTCGCACGCCGCAAAAACAGTACTAGGACTTATTAAAAACTCAAGAGGATATTCAGCTTAAGATAAGAAAAAGAAATATAGAAGAGAAAACGAAATATCACCTGTAGCAAAGCTGAGAGGTCTACAAAACAAAAATACGAAAAAAATCATTATAACTTGCTGCTAAAATCGGTCCTAACACATCTACCAATTCTAGGTACAAACTCTCAATGTTAAGACTACTAATACTGCAGAGAAATCCAAATAAAGCTATCTAAGGGATAAGGGACAGGAAAAGGAGAGAAGGCGGAAAATAACCTTCTGAACTTATTTACAGATGCTACTACCCTGCCAGTCAATCTGTTTCTTAAGGAAAATGGCACAAAAAATATTTGACCAAGATAGAATGAAGAGACTAATAACTATGCAAAGAAACAAACACTGAGAACGACATAAAGATAAATATAAAAGTTACAAGCAGTAGAAAGGAACTAGTAATGAAAATATACCAATGTACACAAAAGATAATAAAAACATAATAAGGCGAAAGAAGAAAGTTAAAATAAAATGAAAAAAGACAATGGCTTTGAACACCTACACAAGATAACTCCACTGGGACGCAAGTTTCATCCAGCTGAGGTAAAAATTAGGAGGACAAGTTATATACGGAGAGACATGGAGAACGGCTAGCATACCTAACCTCTCAGGTCATCAGCGATCGACGAACATCAATGATAGAAAGGAAAGGAGGAGAGTAGGTACAGAAAAGGGAGAAATCATTGCTCAGTTCAGCGATAAAAAAATGTAGATCATCGCAAGAAATCTGGCTCTGCGCTCGCTTCGCCTAACCAACTCTTCCCACTAGTTCGGAGGGCAGACCAACTAGGGTCAACTAATAAACTCAAGCACATTTAATAAATTACACAATTCAGTTATTCCTTTTCAACGCTTCTATTAAACCTTTTTCGTCTCTCTCCTTCCCAAACTAACAAAAGTCCAAAATATAGCCGTTGTGAGAGATATAGGGCGTTCCTGTTGATAGGTCGTCCTTGGTCGAACCCTTCTTAACTCTTTATGTCCGGATTGGACGGTGAGGATGAATAAGGAAAAATGCACACGAGGCCGGACTATGCCTTCTCCAACCATTCCCGAAAAAAGAAGAATCTGTCTTCTCCTGTCCCCTCATACCTTATACATGGAAACGAGAAGGGGTTCCCTCTGCTTTTCACCATCTTTCTACATGAATAAAGAATAATGAATTTCTTGTCTAATTTTTTTTACTCTGACGAAGCTTTAGAGGAGCGAATTGTCAGTAATAGATCTGAGTTGCCAGTTGTGATTGTTTAAATACATCAAAAAATGAACGAATATTTATTTAGATGCGCGTTGATGCTAAAATATATAAACTCCTACGATAAAATTGATAAAGTGAAATTCATTGAAAGGTCTTTAAAGATCTCAGTCTCCTCAATGTTATTTTGTGAAATATTGTTATATATAATAAAGTCCTGTGCTGTGGAATGGTCTGACTCTCTCTCTCTCTCTATATATATATATATATATATATATATATACGAAGTTACTTTGGGGCTTGGGGCCGAAGTTGGTTGAAGACCGTTAGTGAAAAGTGGAAATTGTTATGAATCCAATGGGGATGGTTTATTATTTACTTTGCGGAGTCCTTTTAAACAAATATTTCAAAACGAAAGTTGTCCAAAGATTAACAGGTAGCTGGTACGCGTTGGAGTTGCAAAAGAAAGACAATGACGAAAATGCACGTATATCTTTACTAACGACCAATTGTTATTTAGAATTACACAAAAATTGGGTTTAAAGGGAATGGTTGCGCAGACGGAGTTAAAGGTACATACGAGATACACCTAAGTTAATTAAGGAATAAAGAGGTCAAATTAAGTTTGGTGATTTAAAGGGGGATTGTAAACCTTTGCGTTCACAGAAATAATGGAGCAGTGGGGTAAGCCAGATTCAAGATCAATCTGCTGGCAGCAACGGTTATGATTACCTTACGTGCCCGTTGCCGAAAAGGGGCCAGTTGGGGTACGATGAATGCGACGGAAGAAGTTAGGTTACCTTTTGCTTCAGACGAGGGAGCACTTATCGAGCCTTCGGAGTTGGAAATCCTCGCCAGGTATTTGCCAATTGACTATGGCAGAGTTCACTGATGTCCATAATTGCCGATTGACTATGGCAGAGTTCATGGATCGATTTAGCCTTCAACTCGAATAAAAATCGCTTCTGGGAGAGGGGGAGGGGTAGCGTCCTTCAGCTCGTTCGCCGGAGTAGGTTGAATTCTAACACTTCTGCTCTATAAACTAAGTCGAAAGGTTATATAGGTGCCTGGTGAGGTGGCTTCAGACGCGCACGCGAATTTGGGGAAAGGTTTGCGACTCCTTCGGGGGAAGGGCAAATCAAAATAACGTTGATTGGAATGTCCAACGGATTTCAATCTTCGAGCGGAAAGCCAAAATGTTTGCGGAGAGGTGGCCGTGGGAGACGGTGACATAGGTCCCTAAGCAAATACAGCTTGGGCGTGTGATAACGGCGTCGGCCGCCCCCTTGCCCTGGTTAAGCCATGCTTTCTCAGGTCCATGCGGTGATCTCAGAATCCACGTGGTTACAAAAGGGCACGTGGTCACCATTTGACCTCATTCTGCTATATCTTGCATATCATGACTTCAAAACTATAAGGTCTATTATTTTTTGTTTTTTGGTTGAAGATTGCTATATACATAGATTTAGGAATTACATTTCTTATATGACTGCACAACCAATACTCTCCGACGTTTTGTCAAGTGAAGAATTATTTGAAGGATCTTGAAATTCGCAAAAGCTAATAAAAAATTGGTGGAAAGTGCATTTGTCAGAGCTGGTCAAAACTCACGTTGTTCCAAAAATCAAGGCAATAAAAAGGGGGAAAGCTTCTATGTCTATTGTGTGAAGAGTGATCCTGAAGTAAATATTTTATCTAATAAAGAGACTGAGTCTCAAGCTATTGTCCTCTATCCTCATACCAGCTAGATTAGTGTTTATTCACCTGAATCAAAGATAGGATGATGAATGCTCCGAGGTTTAATTATCTGACCAAAACGAATGGAAATTGGATCATAACAAGTACTCTTCAGCAAATAAAAGTTCGCAATATCTGACTTATTCCAGGCGTCAAAGCATTAAAGGTGTTATACTTTGGGAGTTAGCTTTGCAAATGAGAAGTTACCAGTCGTTTTCTTTAATGGATGCTGCAATTCCTCATTACACATGAGTTTATTAGATGGAGCAGGTATTTAGAAATTATGGTGAGGTTTCTATGGAGAAAGTTGCATTCTTTAGCAATAAAACGCACCACATCAACCAAAAATGTCACATGAGACCTTCTCGGTGCTTTTGAAGTTGAAGTTTGACAATAGCCAACAAGGAGCCGAATTTCAAGCAATATTCTTCCCCTGAAAATCTGAAGAACGCAAATTTGAAGGCATAGTAAACGTTGCCAAGTGAGCTGTTTCAGAGACTAATTTAAGGCAGGAATATTTCCATCTTCACATCATGTAGTTATTTATAGTTTTAAAGCGAGATTTTTACTATATTTACTTTTAGTGAAATTAACAAAAAAATTAGATATTACTATTATCCTGAAAATTGCAAGGCCTTTTCCATTTCTTTTCTTTTCTTATGAAAAACTTTCTTCAAATTCGATGGCTTTCTAGTTTTGAACTTGAGTTTAATTCTAAGTTCACCTTCCTGCTGATTGCAAGAGGTTAATAACGAAAAATAACTAATGAAAGTTTCACCTTTCCTAAAGGAAGAAAGAACTTCAGCTTTCATATCTTCGAAAATAATGTTATGGTATCTACGAATGAAAAGTTAGATCGAATAACTGGTTCTATAAAGGTTTCCCGAAGGCATCAATGGAGGGACGAAATGACTATCAGATTAAACATTATCTGGGGCAAATTTAGAGAAATAATTAACCACAAACGATAAAGAGGAAGAATCACTAAGGGTACAGAGCCTTAACGGATTGTTAGGTGGCTAGAATTAGGTGTTTGAAGGAAATTGGGTGGGTCCTGCGAAATCTTGGTTCCTCTTTATAAACAGATCCTTAATAGCGATTTTGTATGTATTAGGTTGCTTCTGCTCAATCTAGATGGAGAAGAGCATTGCACGTAAAGATTGAAAGCATATATTCAAAAGAGAAAGGAGTTGGAGTAATCAAGGCTGGAATTGGAGAGACATGTTTGCCAATGGGCAAATTTTTATGGTCAAAGTGGCAACGAATGTAACAAAGATCCCTGAGGACCCTGATATATGATTTAAAAAAATTATCTATAAAAGATTTGAGATATAAAGATGACTAAATTTATAACACGATCAGAAAAGAGGTCACTTGAGGCTATAAGGTAAAGATTTGCAGCGATACTTTTGCAACAACCACATAACCTGAGTGCCAAAAAGTATTCCAAGAGCCATGATGTTTTAAGAAGATGGTAGCTTTTTTTTAGGGTCAGTAAAACAAGCTTAGAAAAATCAAAAATATGATGAGATTTTACAGATTGGAAGAAACCAGGGACTGAATGGCTTATTTTGCAATATATTTTTTCCCTTCAACAATAAACAAAGCTTTATTAACATATTGTTTCTATTATATCACAACGGATTCAGTAGTTGGATAAGAAAATTGGAGAATATATACGCGAAAGTAAGTAATGACATAAAATTCTAAAGAAATCTAAGACCGTTATAAATTTGCATCTCGGACTGATCGCTAAAAATAATTTAAAAAAGGAATGGCATTGAGGTTTAAAGACAAACTTAGAAAGTATTTTGAATACAAAAGAAGGGAATGAAGCGCACTACATGAGTTTTCTGATGTCCGGCTTAATGTCAATCGGATTCATATTGCGAGGGCATTTTTTTAAGCATCAAGGTCTGATTCTTCCCACTCGCAAACATATTTCCTTCAAAAATCAACCATTTTAGCAAGTACTCTAACCAAATTATTTCAAGTACCTTTCACCATAATGACGATTTAATGCTTCAACATGGCCACCTACGGCCATGTTGAATACTAAATAATAAGACTGCCTGAGTTACATGCTGTTACTTAGAAGAAAGTAAATTAATTTAATGATACAAATGGATGATGGAGGTGAATTAGAAAATAATCTGCCAACCCAATAAGTGTATGTTAAATAACTCAACTATATATATATTTCCCCAAAATGTGAAGAGGTATCGGTTAGAAAATTGTTCTTCATTAAAATAGAGATAATAAGGGAAAAAAGGGTAACAAATTTCTTTACATATAAATATATTACGCTTTTCATGTATTTTGAGAAGTTTTGAAAAATCTGACATTCTACTTCTTCCATTAAAAACGCATTTCAAACATAAACCAAACCTTCATTTAACGAAAGGAAAAAAAATTCTTTGCGTTGCACACCAAGCTATTTTTCTCAGCAAACGCAAACTACATCATTTAAAGGCTCTCTCTATTATCCTTTGACGAGAAAACAATGCGAATTTAAGCATAACATAAATTAAAGCAAGTTCCATTCACCGTATTATTTTCCGTTTGTTTCTTTTTATTTCGTTCCGCTTTGCCATATATTTCTCACTCGACATCGTTCATTTTATGTTGCTTTGGTTTCTTTCGTTTTAATATTTTGATTACGTTCAGGTATATTAAAAACCTACACCAAAGCAACAAAAATAAACGAAGCCGACTGACAAATATCTGTCAAACCGAAGTGAAATAAAAAGAAAGTAAAGAAAACTTAAAGCGGCAAATGGAGGTATATTTTATTTTATAGCAGCCTGAATGTAAAAAGTCAAGGCATAAGAATCCAAAGGCAACTTATAGATGTCTATATACGATGGATCTTCAAAAGGTTCGTATAAAAAAGGAATAAAATTAAAAGAAGTATAAACACTTTGGTTAGCGATGATACCATTCATTTGAGCCTTTTGTAGAAAACAGGACTCTGAGAATTTAACCAAGTTAAAACAGCTCTTTTAACCTAAGATACATATTCTGTTGGTTAGACTTCTGGATGCGAACTAGGATTTTCCTATTTACTGGAAGCAAAGAATGCATAAAAATCTTGGTACTTTTGCCATTAATTCCTTCTACCCTTTGCACATTTTTAAAAAAATTTAGGACCTTTTTCATATCAGTTAATAATTACACTTGCGAAATTAAGAAAATATAAAGCGCCTTCATTTTGATTCAGAAAAACAACTATATTGATTTGGATAAACATCAATACATAATTTCGCCTTAACCTTTTATTTTTCTATTTGCCCTAAATTAAAATTTCCTTAAGAAATTCTCCCATCCTCAATTGGTGAAATCTCCCAACCAATTACTTCAAGGAACTTTCAATTTGCCTGAACTTTTTTTTTCATGACCCAAATTATTTCTAGATAAAATAAATACCTTAGAAACATTTAAGAAAAAAATAGATATAAAAATCAATTTTAGCACCTCCACTCACTCCTAAAAGGGTAATTTGAAAACGTGTCTGCGTCATTCATGGGGACATATTTTTAGTAAAGATTCTGTTTCTGAAGGTAAAATTGGGTTTATATTTCAAAAAGTGAATTGAGAGAATCTCATGAAGGGCTGGGAAGAGGGTTTAAACAGGCTATAAATTATATATAATATCTTCCTATTTTGTTTTAGTTTGTTTTAGCAATAATGCACCGGATGGTGATATCCGTTGTGAAAGATGTTTTCTGATGATGTAATTGATTTTTATATTTAATTTTTATCCCAACATCTTTGCTTAGGGCGAATATTAAGGGAAATATATTAGGAAAAAGAAAGGTGGGAGATTTGTTAATTTGTTTATAATTCAATGATTGTGATAGAGCGATTAAAGGAGACACATAATTCCCAATCAACCTAAGCTTAATTCAGATTCTATCTAATCCTCCCCCTTAAGGATAAATAAATACACCCTTTGTTATTTTCATATTTTAATCTCCCACGTTAAACATGTTACGATAAATAAATTTGTGTCTAACAGAAAATTCAAACGAGAAAAATGTAACGAAAAAGAACAAAGGTCACAACCTAAAAATTTAACTTTGCAGCTATTTCAGTTCTATTTAATTGCTATAATCTCATTATAAGGCCAAAGTTCTATTTTAGTTAGAAGAGTGATTTTGATATTGCGATTTTTTTTAGAATTTTATTTATAAAATATTAACTTTTTAATAGTAGGTCTTCATGTATTTTATTGTGGAGTTTCATAATAGATTAGGTCAAAGACTAAGTTTTGTAAATGATTCTTTTGTTTGAAGAGAACCGAGTTATTAGATTAAACAGTGATAAATTTGTGTACAGTTAGGCTTTCACATTAGTGAATTGCTATTTTTTAATTAGTGATTAAATACAAGACACGTAAATTGAACATTTAGTAAGCTTTATAATATGGGAATATGTAAAATGTACTGCTTGTTTTTAACAGATGTTACCTTGGTATATATAAGATTTTTCTTGCATCATATCATCATTATACCTAATAATCAAACCAAATTTTTCGAGCTATTAGAAAAAAAAAAGACAGTTTATGCTACGGTAGTTAACGGGGAATATGTTTATATTTTAATAATAAAATAGGAGGGCAGAAAAAAAAATATTTTGCTTTCGTGAATTAATAGCCAGTGGAATAATGGGAAACCGTGTTACAGCTGTCATCCAACCCGACTGTTAAAATGAGTTTCTATAAAATGAGAAGCATTTCTAGTTTTTACTTTGTGTTTATGATTAGAACAACCTAAAAATAAAGTATATCCGTCAGATCTTTGCTTTAAATTTTCTTGAAATGAAGATGGAAGCTAGTCACTTTTAAAGTTAGTCTCCTGATTAATCCTTTTCTGAAGAATTGTGTAAGTTTCTCAATTACAAGCTCCAGAGAGGTAAATGTTGTTCAACATTACATTCTATTACCCTTGATTTTTGACAGACATATTACCAATGTGTAATTTTGGGGTGTAATTGTATCTTTTGAGAGCTGCTTAATGGCCTTTGTCGGTTACATTGGTCCTGCAGCCTGACTCGACTACCCACTCGCCGGGGAGATCAGAGCCCTTCGGCAGTTTGACTGTTAGTCAGACGACTAAGGTTCTCACGCCCCTCATCTTCTGGTACATCTCTCTCGCTCTCTCCGAAGAGGGAATTTAACATATATGTCCACTTAGCCCTGTGGGTGGCGTTATGACATAAATCCTCTACAATTGTTTAATGGATAGCTATACCCACACACTTAATTGTTTATATACTAGATTTAACTACTTACTAAACTTGAAAACAAAGTACCCTTATATCTTACCCTACTCTTTGACTTATTATTATTAATAATTTAATGTGCTTCAACATTTAATGATGAATATCCTGGAAGTCTCAAAAGATCAAATGCGCAACCGTATGTTTTGAAAGTTTAGAAAACGAAAAAATATGGAGTTAAAGCATAAGGTTTGTGTCACTATTATAATAATATAGGTGCACGAAAAACCCATTGAAACTGTTGAACAATTGGTTAAAATAATACATTCAACTGAATCTAAGGTGTATCGTCATTTAAAGGCAATATCTATTGTTTTACTATTAAAGCAATGGATTCCTCTTGATCTGTCAGAGGTATACTTACCAGAATAAATTAGATTTTGTCCTCTCTTATTTCTTGCTAAAAAATCAACCAGATTTCAGCAGGATTGTTACTGGAGACGAAAAATAGCTTCTGTACTATAATATTAAACGGACTAGGAAATGTATTATTCCTAGGAAAAACAATAATCCTAGCCGTAACAGAGTTCTTATTCAGGAAAGGATCACTTGTAGGTTTGGGGGGATGTGAATGGCAAAAAATAATTTGAACTTTTTGACCCAAATCAAAGTATCATCAAAAGGTTTATGCTGCTCGGTTGGGCCATTTCATGGAACACTTCAAGAAATGACCAACATAAACCAAAAGAAAAAGAGTGCTCTTTCATCAAGGCAAATGCAAGTTCATATTGCAATAGGCACTATACAAAAGCTTAAAGATTTAGATTGTGAAATAATAAGGAATTCTCTAGATTCACCCAAATTTTGCAAATTCTCTAAAGAAAATGACGATGTGAACAACAAAATAGGTCTAACAAACTCTCCAAAACTACTTTTAATCAAAGGCGAGAGATTTTTTATCAACAGGGTATTGAAAAATTTGAAAAGGATGAAACCAGGTGGTAGAAACTGCTGGAAATTATATTACTTATCAAATCAATAAATAAATACATATTCAAATATAAATATCTTACAGAGTTTTTTTATATATATCCATAAAATAGTAATAAAATGAAAAATATGCGACATTACTTATTGATAATAATATATGAATAAAGTTGATAATAGCTTTTATGTGTCTATGGTAGAATGGAAAGCAAAGGGTGTAGTGAGAAAATGTTTAAAATTATCCAACAAATTAGGCATAATTTTTTTTAGCAAAAAGTAAATATCCAATTTTTATCTACTGTGAATTTATTAGATAAACTACTAGTTCCCTGATTTGCTAAAATTAAAAATATCTAAACAGCATTTATATAGCCCAATTTGCGCCAAAGTTTTATAATATTTAAATTTCAGACAAGGAATAGAGTAACTTATATGCCAAATTTTGTGGAAAATCATCCATGTACGATAAAGATTTCTTGATATTTATGAAATGTTATCCAAGTAAATATTGGAAGAACAAATTTCTTGATCGACCTATTCAAGCTAAGAGCAACTTCAAATCTCAAAATATTTTGTCTTTCTTTTCAATTCCATTCATTATTTTATTTTGTAATCTTGTCAAATAGAAAAATTCTCTGTTCTTAAGATTTAGACATATTTATTTTTGTATAGATTTTAGCGAATATAATTTCAATAGAGGCTAAGAAAGAGAAAAAAGAAAAGAATATTTATAATGGATCTAAAATTATGAAAGATCGTGATATATATACGTTGTGTAATTCATTATTCCTCGGCATAAAATTATCTCCTCAAGTATGTAGCCTCATATCATGGTAGAATCACCTCCATGTTTCATTGTTTGTACCACTCAAGCAACATGAAATGCCGTTCGAACCCTTCGTCTCACAAAGGTATCCCGAGAAGAGCTAAAATTGTGCAAAATTGTTAGAAAATTGTTAGATATCTATTTATATAATTTTCCTCAAAGATAAACCAGGTGTTCCCCAAAAATGTATACACACTTTAAATAATTTTAATCGTAAATAATTGTAAATTTTGAAAATGAAATGTATTTTCATAAACACCTACTTTACAATTACTTAAAGTGTATAAATCTTTGGGGGACACCCTATATTTATATAGAATTACATAAATTCTTTTAAAAACAAATTACAATATTATTTCTTACATACCTGATAATTATTAAGTTGAGGAATATGTCCTTGCGTTTTTTTTATGTTGTGTTGATTTAAGTTTTGTTGAGGTGATTTGTGCACATATTGAGAAACAATAATAAATAATTAGAGCAAAATTTGCAAACGTTAGGCTTCATCTTTTAACAGCGTAGACTATTAGGCTTTTGCTTAGGCTACGTCTTGAAGTTGAGAAATAAGCCATTGCGGTTTATTTAATAGTTGTGTTAATTCAATTTTTGTTCTGTACCCTCAAAATAAAATGTCAAGTTGAAAGAAAGGCGCATTTTCGACACTTGTCTTATTCATTTTCAATCGAGACGGGAACAATGCAAATGCAGCCAAAGCTCGTCGCGATATTTGTGCCCTGTACGGAGAAAAAAGCTTTATCAGAAAGGTCAGCTCAATGATGGTTTTCACGTTTCAAAATGGTAATTTCAATCTTAATGACGAAGAACGTTCTGGTCGCCCCATTAAGTTGGATGAAGATCGATTGAACGACCTTGTCATGAAAATCCTCGTCAATCGACTAGAGAATTGGCTGTAAAATTAGCGTGTGATCAGAAAACTGTAGTGAATCACCTTCATTCAATGGGGAAAGTTCAAAAACTCGGTGCATGGGTTCCGCATGCTTTGAGAGAAAGCAACAAACTTCAACGCTCTATGATTGCCACAGGCTTGCTTGCTCTTTACATGGCTACTCGTAGATATAAGGACATATTTCTTCACCGCATCATCACTGGCG
The DNA here is from genome assembly GCA_963969495.1 of Ceratothoa steindachneri. Lineage (NCBI taxonomy): Eukaryota > Metazoa > Arthropoda > Malacostraca > Isopoda > Cymothoidae > Ceratothoa > Ceratothoa steindachneri. The sequence goes on from OZ018331.1 coordinate 46,025,599, forward strand.
ATGAAAAGTGGTGTGTTTATGGCAACATGAACTATCGAAAACAATGTCTTATCCCCAATAAAAAACACTTCTGCGATTGAGGCAAGAATTTCATTTACAAAAGACGATGTTGTGCGTGTGGCGGGATTGTAAAGGCATCATTCTTTATGAGCTCCTTGCGAAAAACGAGATTGTTAATTCAGAACTGTACGTTTAACAAATGTATCGACTGCACGAAGCTATTCGTAAAAAGCGACCTCATCGACGTTATGGAGTCCTTCTGCAACACGACAATGCTCGTCCTCACATTGCCAATATGAAAAATGACGCCATCCAAACGCTTAATTGGGAAATCCGGCCAAATCCTCCATATTCGCCAGACTTGGCTCCATCGGATTTTCATCTGTTCCGATCGCTCTCCAAAAATTTGCGCGGCGTTTCATTCAATATTGATGTGGAATCAAGAACTAGGTTAGACGAATTCTTCGACTCAAAATCTAGAGTTTTTTTGCAGAGGCATCGAATAACTAGTTGAACGCTGGGAAGAAGTCGTAAATAACCTCAGCGAATACATTATTGATTAAACTGCATATTGTTATCAATTAAAAATGAAGTTTTTCTAAAATTGTTAATGGTGATGAATAAATTTGATAAAACCGCAAGAATTTATTCCTCAACCCAATAGTTTGATTCTACCAAATAACTTTATACCATTGTTCCTTTGTCTATTTTTTAATCTTTCGATAACTGAAACATTTTTTTCTGTTCACTTCAAATATCTACTTCTTCTTTCACACATTGCATCATTTTAGCTCCTCATCTATAAATTTTCTTTTATCTGTTATTTATTCACCACGCTAATGTTGGCTAATATGCTATTCCATGCCATTTTTTTTTAATTATTACATATTTTAGGAGATTATACGAGTAGTATTGCAATAATTAATTGTTCCCAAACACCAAAAAGACTTTTGTGAAGTACATATTGAAAAAAGTGATAAATTTGTTAGCTATAACAAAGGAGAGAATTTATTAGTTGGAGTAATATGCAATAGTAAATATTGAAGTACACCAATCCATCGGGGCCTTCTTCTGGTGGATTGAGACTTCTGCTTGGCTTTAGAACTATTTGAATGAAAGCCCTTTGTTCTGAGATTGTTTAACTTTCCCTGCATATGATTGAGACTTTTTATGAATCCTTTTCGAAGAATTATCCTTTCCTTTTTTTTTAATTCCATTCCTTATTTTAATGTGTAATTTTGCCAGATGTAAAAATCGTCTTTTCATTCGAAATGTTTTAGAGATATTGTTTTTTTCTTTTACCGAACATAATTTCGATAAAGGCTAAGAAAGAGAAATAAGAATAGAACTTTGAAAATGCGCTTTCTAGCTTAGTCACTTCTCTCTACTGATGCTCATGATATCAAATCGAAATTAGATGAGATTTATGTCATTCCATTTATGGACCCCGTTAGTAAAATCCATTTTATAATATGAATACTTTGTTGGGTATTCGCTGACTAAAGAGAGCCTGATTGATTAATCTAACTCTGGAAAAACACCATTGTAAAGGCTATATTTCAATAATGGATTTAAGAAATTATTTTCATTCTTTCTTAATAAAATTACCAGCCATAACATTGAAGTGAAATGAGAAAGAGAAAATATTTGGTTCAATTATAGCCCCCTTCAACCCCAAATTGCCTTCATATTTTGGGGGACTTTTTCAAATGTTCTACTTTCTTCATGCATAGAGCCGTTTTACTTAAGTTAGGCAAGTGTCATTACCCCGAGGAAAGCAGCACTAAATTAAAATTAGGTATTTTAAACATTTGTATTAATTTTCCATTTTTATTTAGGAAATAATGCTAACAATTTGATAAAACTGCAGTAGTACAATGCAATTATAACAAGAGAAAGTATTTAAGAATTAATCCAATTATTTGTTACGAAATATGGTATAACTTATTTGATTATTGCCGATTACTTGAATGATTTATCTATTGGATCATACATTATACTAATAAATCATGATTAGAGCCATTTAAATCTTGTTTATGAGTAATCCTCCATTTTATTCATTGAACCTAAGAACAGTAAAATTAAATGTTAACTGAGGAGGGAACAAGACATAAACATCGAAACTCATAAATATTGTAAACAATCATTCACTTCAGTTAATAATTTTCTTCAATTAGTGGTCATTAAACAATTTTCTCCCCTCACAGTTGCGAAGGCCTATAATAGTCATTTCTCTAGACACTTGTGATATATTCTCCCATCATTTATACTTCACACGAAATTAAAACACACTTGCAAACATTAATGATGAGTGACCATCGTTATTTCACGTCCTATCTTCTAATAAAATAAACAGTACCTCTTCTCCTCCTATTTCCTAGTAGGAAAATTGTTTTCTTAAAATGGATTATAGGAGGAGTGAGTCTTTCCCTCTACTCTCAATTAGTTTTTGTGAAATCGAACCCAGAATATCAAAGCAAAAATAAAAATTGTACAAAATCATGAAGAATAGTAATAATATCATCCAAACTTTGGGTCTTACATTCAATTATATTATCTATTTTAAACAAATTTTCGAGTTTCTTTTGTCAACGGCACTTGACGCCTCTAAGATCTATTGTGTGCTGCTAAATTGAATTTTTCGAGAGAATGTGCTTTTGTTTTCCACCAGAACGTTATCTTTATTACTTTATATTATCTTTCATTAGAAGCGTTTTAGACAAAAGTGTAATAATTAATGATCGGTGAAATGCGAGAGTCTCTCAATGGCTGGCAATTATGTTCGGAGCAGAAGGATATGCGATTTTCATTTAGTCGTATCAAGGCTTAAGTTACTTATCAGTAGGTTCTTTAAAAACTTCAACAAAATAAGATGGCTATAGAACGTCCCTTGATAACAACTTAATAGAGTGCGAACAGGAAAATCGATGAATCAATGTTTGGTGAATTATTTAACAGAATTCTCAGATTAAAATTATATTTCAACGATTTTTCGACATAAAGTAAGTAGAAAAAATCGTAAGGAAGCACTTTTATAGATGTGATTAATATTACCCGATTCATTAATTATATCTCTTTAGCAGTGTAGAAGACTACTATAAAGCAATCGCTTCTACTAAAAAATAAACTGAAATACCTTATAAATTGAATATATTTAATATATAATCTATTTTCCTTGCCTTAATTTTATTTTAAGTGATATTTTTCAAATATTAGGAATTAAATCATAATATATAAGGTTTTAGACAAATAAAGATTTTTAATTTTTATAGAATTCATTTCCCCTAGTCTGTGGAATAATTAGAAGTTTAACCAAAGATCAACCATGGATTTTTTGATTATAATAAGATACAAGTAGTATTAAGGGACACGATTGTGGTAATCCAATCTACCCACTGAATTTATATTGTGCTGCAAAGAGAAATTTTACATTTTTACTAGGTTTTGCTGAAAATATACAGACAATGCTCATGTACATAATAGACTTTTAGTTTTGAAGAGAAAAATTGTATACATGAATTATTTAATTAAAGATAAAATAACTTGATAATTTTAGTTATTAATTATCCATAAAATATGTTCATATAAAGGAAAAGGAGAAATGGTAATTATAAACATTACATGCAGTTGAAATAAATCATTCAAAGCAATGGGAGAAAAGAAGATATTAAGTTTTAAAATAGAAATATTGTTTAGATTATTCTCGCCTTATCTTTCAGCTATATGATAAAAGATATAGGCAACCTTAAACAAATTTCAATCTTGAAAACATCGTTCCTCTTCGCACCTTGATCTTTTGGAAATTAAATAGTATTTGCTGCAGATAAAGAGTATTATTATGATTTTTCCTTTTTAATAACGCTAGTTTTTTTTCTCGTTGAAAACGACTTAATCTAGTATTCTGCCCTCATAAGCTACATAAATGATAGATTTTTCACCTTTATTCTATCTCCTTATGGCTGATGACATATCCATAGAAGCGCCTCACCTTGTTTCTACCAACAGTTCAAGGCGTCTAACCTGGAAGTAAATAAGACTTCGTCAATTAAACAATAAATGCAGGTCAAATTTTCATGTTAAAAGTAATCAATTACTGACTCAATTCAATTTACTTTTATTAATTCAGATGTAGTTGCAATATACTGGACTCATTAGCGTTTGATACATTGTGTCATCACTTAACGCCTTCTCTATCAAGGTTATAGAAATCAAATGTAAACTCCTGTCTTTATTACCTTAACGCTTACTTGTTTTAAATTCTGATCGCCATATTTTGGTAACAAATCTTAATGAAACTATGTAATATTATCCTTGCACATTCCTTCCTGCATTAAAGCATTGGTGCAATTAAATTAAATTCTATCAGGTAAAACACCCTTCAATTCAACTACTTCCTATTAATGATATTAACATAAGATTGCAGACTGAAGTTATAGGTATTTATCTGCACATGATGATGTTTTTAATAATACTTCGTAATTAGGGTTACTTTACTTTCAAATATTTGAATAATTTGCTTAAAATGAAAATTAGACAGAATCTACGCTTTTTAGTACAAAACAAACGTAATACTAAAACCGATATTTCAAATATTTTCCAAAAGAGAAAATAATTACATATAAATAAAGACGTTTCCAAACCATATCAAACCAAGGTGACACAAGTGATTTAAAATTAATGATTTAAGAAGCTGCATTAGAGAGTCAAAAAATATGAAAGGAGTAAGGTTAAAATATGCCTCAACTTTTGTCTATTGTCGTCCTAAGTAGCTGATAATTTCCTGATAATTTTTACTTTATTAATTTTGATAGGTCTCAAAATTACTGATCATAGTATCCTTCTAAAAATGTCATATGATGTTATAAATGAAAAGGATGTATTTCAATTTGTGCGTGAAAGAGAGATAACACACCCATTATTGAATATAGCACGTTTTCCTAATTCAAATTCATTTTAAGAAATTGATATATCCCACCAAGTGTCGGTAGAGCAGGCGCTATTACAACTATCGCTTATAGTGCGATAAAATCTCTATGAATACTAGAGGAGACAGATACTCGTATCTTCAGCTTACATATTTATTTGGCAAGAAATACTTTAGCAAAAGATCGCCATGTTTATCAACAAAAGTTATTTTCTGGGAAAGTATTTTATGAGCGTTAGACAATCATTAATGATATATTACAGTAAAATACTTACCAGGTGATATAAATATTAAATTCTCCAAGATTTAAACTCAGCTACTGTATTCTCACTCAAAAGAATCTGCTGCTCTTTTGCCATATGTATTTTATAAAGATTGTATAAGAAAAACAATTTACAACCGATATCATGTCATGGATTTTGTCAGGATATATATAAATATATATATATATAAATATATATATATATATATATATATATATATATATATATATATATATATATAAAATATATATATATATATATATATATATATATATATATATATATATATATATATATATATATATATATATTTTACGGGAAGTTTAATGTTTTTTTAATTTTCCAGCGCAGCAGAAAAATAAAAATTGGAGAACCAAAATAGATTTAGATTTCTCATTCAAACGCTATTGATAGGCAAAGAATATCAGCGTTGATTTTTAGCTTAGAATTTAATTTATAATCCGCTTTGACTAAATGATTAATTAAATTCAACTCTTTTACTTTCTTTTTCCTTGTCTATATATATAAATATATATATATATATATATATATATATATATATATATATATATATATATATATATATATGTGTATGTGTGTGTGTGTGTTTTCTATAAAAAGTTTTCAAAACTTATTTTGTGGACATCTTCAAGCAGGTAAAAGTGATCGATCTCCCCAAATTCACATAAATTGCTTAATAATTATTATATCCCTCCTGTATTAATTAATTATCTTTGTGCTTTGCTCTCGATTGAAGGTTTTATCCTTATCGGTTTTTTATGCTAGTAAGACATAAGTTGTCGATACCTTTCCTTGTCTGAATGCCTTCTTTCAGAACAATTGACTTCATCTGACACATCTCAAAGGAAAGCTACTCCGACTCTATCTTTCTCGATCTATTAAACTTACTCTAATTCTCTCTCTCGCTATCTTAGTCTCTTTCTCTCCCTCCCGATGGCTTCTTTATGGAGAAAACCGTCTTCAGTCATTTGCTATCATTTTCATCCTATATTTGGCTTTTGCATTCATTCATAGTAGAAGTAAAATCCAAATTTGTTAATGTCTCGACCATTTTTCCCCAAATCACTCTGATCAATTAAAAGCTTAATGTAATTCACTTTTTACCATTCAGAGTTAAATGTAATTAACGTTATTCCTTGACGTGCGAAAAATATTACATATTCTTTGTCCTGCTCAAGCAAGTTTTATAAGTTTGAAATTTTAAGTATTGTGTTAATTCGCTTAACTTTTATCCGATTTAATTACTCTAATAAATATTTTGTTAACACAAATTGATTCTTCAATTTAGGATTAGAGATCTAAATGTAACGATCAATGTATGTCCATAAGAGGCTGATCTCTACTACTTTTTAGCCCTAATTAGTTTAGGAAATTTCATAAATCTTGCTCAAAATAGAAAATTATTCCGTAGTTAATGATATTAGTAAAAATGAGTGACTTAGGCAAGTCTTATTAAAATTAATTAAAAAAAGTAAATTAATCACACGTCCATCTTTAATTTATCAAAATCAATCCTCGATTTACAATTTAATCCGTAGGATTATAGGCTAAATGCTCGATAAAAAAATGCTAAATATATACATGAAATCTAGAGTGATAAACGTCTAATCTTTCCCTTATGGAGTCATAAATTACACTTAAAAAAGCAAAACGTGTTTAAAAGTGCAGAGTGACGTAGTCTACGAAGGCTCTAGGTCACTTTACACTTTCTAGCAAGGCCTAAGAAAGAATAGGTCCACTGAACATTAACTATTCGCACGTCCTATATAAATCCACAAATAGATAAACTTTCAAATAAATCTATAAATATAAATCTATAAATAAATAAACTTTTAACAAAGGTTGTCGGGGAACTTTGTTTACAACCACATAGTAGCGATAGACATCAGAATGGCAACGAGATTGAATGTAAAGAACCAGAAAAAAATTAGTAAGCTTCATATACAGATCTTCTCCAACACGAAAAACAACGCTCATTTCTCTTTTCTTTTTCCTACTTTTATGTATAACACTGTCGTGTTTATGTAGGCAATAAAGAAAATAGCGATAAATCCACATCTTTATATCGAACGATATTTTGTTTATCCTTGTTTTTTTGAGAAGTGAATTCTTTAGGTTAATGTACAATGAATAAAAAATTTAACCAATTTCTAAATAGTCCCCCAAAAGATAGTTCATTTTATAGCTCTCTGGAGCTAAACCTAAAAAACCTAAATTTTCAGTTTGGTTAACTGTTCTGAAATTAAATTCACGACTTGCAAAAGTTTTCAGTTTTCTTTTCATTTATCAAAAAAGAAGTTAAACTTTTATCAACCTATTCAAAGTAGACAAGCATTAATTAAGTTTAGGTGACAAATGTAATTAAAATTGAGGTAGTCTAGTAAATTAAAATTAATTAATGCTTCTTTACGGAACAATAAATTTTAACCTATTTTTATTTGCATTTACTCCTGCTGCCCTCTAACAGCACAAATAGCAAAAAGTTAATCTTTTTCTAACAACACAACACCAATATAAATTATAAAACTTAAACACTTTACAATGAAGTGTTGATTATAAAAATTCCTCGTCTTCAAATAATCATTTATTTAGTTTAAATTACCTGCATATAGTTTTAAAAATTTAATAATTCTCTCATGAAAAAGTTGAATTAAAGACTCTAACTTAACAAAGAAAGCGACCACTGGCTTTCACCCTCGCTCCATGCCAAGTGCCAGATTTCACATCAACCACCAAGAAGCTATCCATCCATGTGACCTGCAAGACCTTGACTTAAAGTACGAAGAAATGTAATTGACTTTGTTAATAAAGAATATTAAATTGTGAGCGTATTTGCATTACTCTCCTGTTATTGTGTAAAGACCTGTAATCGTTATTTCCTCTTCTTTTAATGTGAGCAGCAGGATTTGTTAGTTTTTCTTCTTTCTTGATTGAAAGCTGGGTAAACAAGATTCGAGTTTCTTTTATGGGTCAAAGAAATCTTTTGTACTGGAGTCAGGATCATTTATTAGCGGGATTTTCGAAACTTTTTGTATATTGAGATCTCATTCCTTAAACAGTTTCAGAGTCCAAATTTATACTAATCACTCGCACACACCTCGGCGAAATTGCGTTAACAAAAAACAGGATTTATCCAGTCAGCTTTCACATGTTCTATTCACACGTCTTATAATAATAATAATCAATAAAACAATACTATCTTACAAGTTTCTTTTTTATATCAATATAAATATTGATTTTTGAATAAGTATAAATATATATGAGTGCACTATTTATATTGCTTAGAACAAAATTACATCGTTTATTGTATATATATATATATATATATATATATATATAAGGTAAAACTTAAGAAACCTACGCCGTGTTTTTTTTGTAGTAAAAATAGTGTCAATGATATTTTAGAAATTCTAATCGTCATATGCGGGTGTGATTAGGCACGAAAGCACTTAATTTTAAGATACTAGCACTCTGACTAGAGCTCTATAAAACAGTGATACTATTTTTGAAAAAATGCTTTCCGCGAGAAAAAGAAACATTAAATGGCAATAAAATGCCTACAAACACCATAGGAACCGTTTGTACGTACTTACTATTCATTTATAAATTATTCGTGTATACGTTTAGTTACTGGAAAACGTTATCGAGACTCGCTATTGGTTGCCATTTTGGGGGACTCCGCTCACACCTCAGAAACAAGAGGTACAAGGAAAACTAATATAAAACATCTGGTAGAATTAAAAATTCGAAAGCCTAGTATTAGATTCAAATCAAAAGAAAAACCGAAATTACTATTTAGTGTTAAGGACATTGTAATCACGCCGCCCCTAGTTCCCACACCTGTCACAACGCCTTGTTTTCAAAATGAGGCCATATGTTTAAAAAACTCTATAGAATTGGCTGAGGAATTATCAAAGGTTTAATATTGCTTCAAAAATTAAATACGCAAATGCCACACGACTATTACACCAACGTTAGTCACGGGGTTTTGACGTTATAACGAAAGCAGCGCTCTTATAAGTGCTTCCATCCAAAGTTGCCAATGTGTTGAATTAAGTTCGAGTTAAATTTTGCCAATGTGTAAAATTCATGATTTCTGGTCGCATCAGTTGAAGATAAGGTTGACTTATTTTAATTTTAATATTAACACTATCAATGCATATTATGTAAAAATATGTACTTTATGCGCCAAAACGCAACCCTATATGCCGACTGGAATGCCTAAAATGACCAGTAGTATTTTTATAATACTTAAAATACGGCGTGAGTTTTCTGATATTTAATCATATATCTATATCTCTCTCTCCCTCTCTCTCTCTATATATATAGAGAGAGAGAGAGAGAGAAAGAGAAAGAGAGAGAGAGAGAGATGCAAAAACCTTGTATTGCATACTAAATAACAATATAGTACAAGAGAAAGAGAAATTTGTTATCACCCGCAGAACTTGTATTTGCTATTGAATAGTGAGCCTTTAAATTGCGATTGGCTAAGAACAGGTGATATAAAAATTCCTTTGAGGTTCCTAGCTAATGGTGATAGTGAGTTTGATGGGGTAACGCTTATGCCGTTCCATCTCAATACTATTGTTATTATTATTCATTCATAATAATAACAATAGTATAGGGGGGTAATTCTGTTGATTGTTCAGTTTGCCCTAAGCAATACTTTGGGAAAACCGGCAAACCATTAAGTGTACGCCTGACGCACATAAATACAATATTAGAAGGGAAGAATGTAGCAGCGCTTTCTTTGTCCAGTTATCGGAAAACGGTCGCCTATCAATTGGAATTTGGCTAAATTTATTTACAGATATAATGACTTTATTCAACCAAATATTGTTGACTGCTCATTCATTAAATTCCGGCCTAATTTTAATATATCCCCTATCTTTTAAACTAGACTCTGTTATTAAAAGGCATATTTATAACGAAATTGTCCATTTAAAATTTTCATCTTTCACTTATTAATTTAGTTATGTCTCTCTTGGCTATTTTTATGTATTCACAATTGGTTATGTATGTACTTAGTTTAGTAACATAAATGTCTACATTATTTGTACACAGGCTGGAATTTGGTTTTATATATATATATATATATATATATATATATATATATATATATATATATATATATTTTTCTCGTAGTCATAGATTTGCTGCTGACCAGTTTGATCTTCACTTAATCGGCGAAGATACGGACGCACAGATACATGTCAGTTGTTATAGTCATTAAACTGATTAAGAAGTCTTAAAATCCGTTAAACTATTGAAAATATGAAATATTTTTAGTGGAGGGCCGTAAAAAAAATTAAAGGCTAAATTAATTCAATTAAACTAGAAAAATTAAGATAGTTAAATCAATTAGGCGACTAAAAATATATAAAATCAAAATCATGAACATACTATCATTTTTGAAAAGACATATTAAGATCTTAAGATAATAATTATGCTAAAGTTAAAGTTCTATATGGTAAAACTGACGATATATAATACAAAAAGTTAAGAAAACAAAAAAAAACGTTGAATAAATTTAAACTTTGAATATTAAAATAATTAAGTAAAGACCACGTAGATAAATGAAAACATAATAGATTGATTACTCAGGGATTTTGAAATAAGAGTATCAAAACTTAAAGTGTTTAGAAGTATTTATCATATGTAACCACTAATTAAAAAAAAAAGTAAATTATTTAGGTATAATGTTGCCTACCGTGAAAAAAGTAGAATGAGAATGGTTCAAAGAAGGCTAGGTTTTTGTTTGGTTGGTGAATAAGAGAAAGTTGGTTGGTTGTTGACTGAGCTAATTATAATTTATAAATGAAAATAGGTTATTATCAATATTGAGGGTAGGTGATTTTGTCTTTACTAGTAGGAATTCATAAATCCTCAGACTATATTTATTGTTATTGCGACCAATTGTTTTAAAATTCTCTATAGAACATTCTGTCTTTCATTGTAAGATATGGTTTCAATTACAGAAGCCTCCTTCCTAGGGAAATTTCTTCCGGTGCGATGGCTTATTTCCATGTGAGAACAAAACCTCTTTTAATGAGTGAACGTACTACGAATATACGTTCATTGAAGAAAAAAAGGAGAATTAAAAGAGAAAGTTTGTCTTTTGACGAGAACAATCTGCCTATTGAAAGTGGATTAACAAAGGTGATTTTGAGTAATTTGTTGCATTTTCTAGTGGATGATTTATTCAAGGTTCTCATTTCACGTACGACGAAATTTTTATTTTATTTTGGGAAACATCATTTGAGAGAGTAATTTGTCAACCATTAGGGAATAGTAGAGGAAAGATGGAAACCTCTATATATTAAAGATTTTATTGCATTGAGTTTATGTGACAAGGCATAATGGCTGAAAAAATTGATTCCCAGACCGATAAAGGTAGGCTTTCTGTATATTGAGGTAGTTAGTCTGTCGTTTATTTCTATAATGACGTATAAAAAAAGAAGTTGATTTTCCCTTTATAATTCAATGGTATATTTAATGCTGAAATGATAAGAGTGTATAAAATTGAAAAATTTGTTGGCATCTTCCAAATTCTTAACAATACTAAAGAAATCGTCAACTTACCAACGGTAAAATATGTGTTTGAAATCTAAAGGGAATTGTTTCATAGAGTTGTTTTCAAGATGAATCATGAAAAAGTTAGCTGCTAATGGAGCTATTGGTGATCCCATTCTTGCTGCGTCTATCTGTTAGTAAGCTTTGTTATTAAATAACAAACACCTATTCCTTCGTTAAAGAATTATTGCCAGACACCTTTGCTATCTCAAATGCCTTAGTTAGTTACGATGTATCCTCGCTTTTTACAAATGTTCATGTTAATGAAACGATTAATATTATTCTCAACATAATTTTTAACAAATCTGACATCTTTCACTGTCGAGGTTTACCTGTGTAGACTAGCTCGGCGCTCAGTCTTACACAAGCACGGGCGGACAGCTGACCACAGGCCGCTGGAGATATGGCTGGGCGATTAATAAAGAGAGCGAATTACGGCTGACCGGGTTTAGATTAATTGCTTTCCAAGTTGCAGTTCAAAGGTTATATAAAGCCATTCCCCCTAAATCTAATTTTAATATATATGAAAAAAGGGTCAATTTATCTATATATATATATAAATATATATATATATATATATATATATATATATATATATATATATATATATATTATATATATATATATATATATATATATATATACAAAAGGGGGAACAAATTACTAATGGTAGTTAAATGAATTAAGCGAAGATTAAAGAGGTAATCTAGGGATGACCATACACGATCGCCTTACCTTCAAGGGCAGGAGAATTGGATGGGGGCTGGAAGACAACTGCGTAGGGCTGCAAGAAGATACTTCGGGGAGTCCTGAATAAGAGGACTCAAGGATGGAAAGATGGGGTTGGAATACTTCGTGATGAAGAATGAGATTTTCTTTGCTCCAGAGAGACGTAATCTCAACTCGAGATGATTCAGCTGATCGGCCTGGAGTCTCAGTCTCAGAAGAGGGGAAATTGAAGGGGGGGTGAAGATTAGAGAGCCGCACAACTCTTTGGGAAGAAGGGGGCTCGATAGTTTTCCTCTGAACAGCGGCCAAAGCTTAACGAAGTTAGATCTACTGACGAGTTCTTCGAGAGATGGTGAGCCTCTGGTTAAATACCAGAGTGGCTGATCTACTAGACGCCTCAGGGCCTTGCAGTCGTCAGGGGATTCTGGGCGCCAGTCTAAGCAAACACAATTTATGATAACGTGTCGTTCTAGACGATCAAACTAGCCTCGCGATATGTGGGTAGGGTTAATACCGTCGCGCACGGCGTTATCGCAGGGGAGGGGAGGACGATCGGAGTCTGAAAACAAAGAAAGTTGCGACGAATAATTAAGTGAGTGACGGATTCTTCCTGACTTTCGAAAATTCTCACGCAGGCTCACGTGGTCTTGAAAGAATAGAGGGGTATTTCCAAGGAGCTTCCTCTCACGGTGGCGCTTCGAGGGCATTTCTCTCGTCAAAATTTTGAGACTATTTTATATATGATTTTTAATCAAAACTAATTATATATTTTTTATTAATCTAAGTCGTCTAAACTTGATTATTTTAATATTTAAAGTTTAAATTTGTTCTACTTTTTATAGTTTTCTTAACTTTTTGCATTTTTTATCATTTTTATTATATGGATCTCTTGGTCTAGCATATTTTTTATCTTAAGATTTTAATGTCTTTTCCATAATGTTAGTTGTTCATAATTTGAGGTTTTTATATTTTGACTCGCCTAGGTTACTTTGCCGTCTTAAATTTCTAGTTGAATTACATTAATCTGTTTTATGATTTTAAAACCTGAAGATGGGCGGTACGCCGGAAACATTGTTCCTTAATAACAAGTAAATCACATGTACCTGAGCGTCCTTACCTTCGCCGTTAAATTATATATATATATATATATATATATAGAGAGAGAGAGAGAGAGAGAGAGAGAGAGAGAGAGAGAGAGATAGAGAGAGATAAAGATAGATAGATAGATATAGGTAGATATACAGTAGATAGAGAGAGATAGATAATTTATAATTAAACAAACTAAGAAACTATTATATCCTGACATATTTTTTCCTTTAGATTAAATACAAAAGACCTAATTGATTTAATTGGAAAAATGACACGGTTACGGACAGAATAATATGCAGCTTATCATATCACCTAATTTTATTAAATTAAGAATGAGGCTGTTCCTTTTTTACTTTTAGATCCTTCAACTAACATACGCATCTCTCATAATATATAATTTCTACAATAAATATATATACTTCCTAGACGTCCTACAAATTATTTCAGATTATGGTTTATTTGGGGATATAGAATCACGGATGCATTACATCGCCGGATGCTACATAAATTAGGATTTAGACCGCTGTTCTATGGAAAAAAATTTTGAAATGAAAAGATAGATGATAAGAAAGAGATACAGAGAGACAACTAAATCAAATAATTTTATAAAGCGTTCGTTAGATAGAGACATTTAAGAACACTTTAGGTGATATTAATTTCATAAATCTCCATAAACAAGGAAAGCTGGCATATACAAATGCACAAATTGCCAGAATGTAAAAGGGCTCCATTTTCTGCGGTATTTATCTGAGTAGACGCGAATATTATGTTTGAAAAGCAGCCTGAAAAAATATTGTTTCCTTCTTTGTACATTTGTTACACATTTTTTACGGCTCGTTCGAGACAATGATTTGTGAGGCGCCCATAAGCAAATGGACATCCGCGCCACTTTTAACGAATTCGAGTTATGGGCTTGATGTAAAAGGCGTATCCCTCTTTTCTAGGTTAGCATATGTTTTACTGTAGGTTTGGACCTTTACTACCGTAAACAAAGGAGCCAGAGTCGCGTGTATTTTAGCACATGGTGGCTGTGCAACCCATGTATTAGAGTGGCAAAAAAGGCCTCTGTGCGCGTCCTCCGTAGCCAATAAGCTGTTCCCCTATAGACACACGGGCCTGCTCAGCTAATCAGCGATCGTGTGAGGGCCTCAGTCTGTCTCGGCCGGCTTGCGTTTAAGACTCAAAAAAATAATCTTTGTTCTTTCTTTGATACCCTATTATTTACCATAAAATAGTAGATAACAGGGCAAACATGAGTTCGAACGACAATGATAGTGATGTGGGGGCTCCTAGAAGAAGCCGTAATCCGGTTAGGAGTGTAGAAGAAACACCGGTGAGGAATACACTATTGAAGGGGGAGAAGAAATGGACGCTCGCTTTGTTTAACGTCCATGCAAGTGTCCTCGTAAATGTTACAATTTTGTTGGACGTGACCATGTGAAAGTGATTTTTAAGAACTATTGGGATTTGGGAGACCATGATAAACAATCCGCTTACATAACCAATCGCGTTACATCGTGTGATGTGAAAAGATCTAGAATTTAGGGCCTTGAAATACGTTGCTCGTCTCAACAGAGATATTAGCGTGTGCCATACATTTCATTAACATGCACGGTATTACAGTGAAGCGGGTACTTAATGCCGTAAAAAACGTGTCAAGTTCTGGCACTGTACAGCCAGACCCGAGTGGTATATAATATGCCGAAAAATAAAATGAGTAAAGAAAAAAAGACCTCATTAGGCAACACATACTGTATTGAGTCATTACAGCAGAGCAAAGAGTTCAAACCGGAAATACCCCCCTCCAGGTTTAAACAAACGGACGCTGTACAGTATGTATAAGAAATGGTTGGTTGATGAGAATAAGGATAACAAAATTTACTAAAGTGTTGGCAATATGAACACATTTTCAATACGGAGTTCAACATTATGTTCAAACCCCTCGAGAGTGACTCGTACAATAAATGTGACAAACTGAATGTTAAGATTAATGGCCTTGACCCTGTTACTGAAGAGCTGCAAATTAGAGCTCTAAAGGTTTAATTATTTGTGCACAGGACTAGGGCAGGTGTTGCTCAGAAATTGTTGAAACAAATCGCGAAGGAGGGTAAGCCACACGAAGCCATATTATGCATGGACCTTCAGCAAACATGTTCCACCCCAAAGCAGTTGTCATGACTATAGTACTATAAACGACAAATGTGGACCTATAACATTAGAGTACATAGTGTGAAGGAGAAACAGGGCACAAACGTGTGTAAATGAACTAGGGGGTCTTGTAAAGTGGCATCCTGTATGGACCATTATATTAACAGTGTTCTTGGCCCAAACATAACAGAACTAGTAACTAGTAATTTTCTTAGACAACAGTTCCGGGGAAAACAAAACAAGAATGTAGTTCCTTCATGTTTAAGGGACATTGACTCGGGACGCTAGTCTGAAATAAAACACTACTTTATGAGTCCGGGACATTCTTACCTTCCATGTGACCGGGAATTTGGTGTTATTGAAAAGAGAGCGAGACTCATAGATGTGTATACTACACCACAGTATGTTCAACTTATTAAAAAGGCCAACTGTTTGAAGCCCTTCCATGCCCTACTCATGAACACGAACAATTTTTATGACTATGGTGTTTTGAACAGTAAGGTGACCTGGGCTAAGTTGAGGGGTGCTAAGTTCATTGAATCACGTGTCTTGTCTTACTCGAGCAGACTCAAGGGTGTGTTTAAGGTCTAAGATTCGTATGGAAGGATGGTTAGTGTTACAGTTCCCTTGAAGAATAAACAGGATAGAGTGGACCTAAACTTAGCACCTAGTCCACTTCCTCTTAAGATGAATGCGGGGGTCGGTGCTTCTCAAAAAGAAAATCTTTCTGACTTGAAGGTACTAAAGAACTACGTACTACCAAAATATCAGTCATTCTTCACGCCTCTGATTGCTGAGCAGGATCAGGCACAAGCTCTGGTAATCGGAAAGCGGTTTCACCCTGCCCCATAACCCCCCAAATATCTTCTCAAGTTATGCAAGATATACACTTCTCAAGATGTTCGGGAGTTGGAATATTAAATTTATTAACAGTAAAATAGTAAAAAACAGCATGTAATGTAGCAATAACTGTAGTTTCACAACGAAAATGTGGAAAAAAATAAATAATTAAGTATTTAAAAATATTGAATCGGCTGCAATATACAGTTATTTACTATTTTCCTTTTAATATTGTCTCACACTATTATTACTGTGTCCCCAAATAGTTATTCATATGTACACTTATAAAGTGCAAAAATTTTTGTAATGTATAGTTTTTAGTGATCGAGTGAGTTTACATTTATGGAATTTTTGTCAATGTAATGCAAACTTCATCAAGATCATTTTGTTGTATAATATATTTATACTGTACCAATTCTTGTGTTTTTACCGTAAAATCAAAATTGCATAACTTTAAACGGCTGCACCTAGTGTTGAAATAAAAACGTTTTTTTTCATTTTAGGTTATTTTTTATTTAAATTTAATATATTTTTTCAAAAAAGCTTTTATCATTTTCATAAAACAATGAGTATTATGCAATTATAGTCAGCAATTTAACATTAAGGAACTAAAGTTTTCATTATAAAAGAATATATACACAAGAAATTTATAGTTTTTTGCTATTGGGTGAAAATAAGAAAATATTAATATTTTAACCTAATTATTTCCTTTTGTATGTTTACGTATATTTATCTATACCATATAGGTACTTAATTTTATAGGTTTCATTTAAATGAGGGTGTAATTTTATTGGGTACACTATTAGCTTGGTTAGGTCCAGATGATGATGAAATGGTTGAATTATACTGTAATGATTCATCCGATTCAAATACGAGTGAGGGTCAATAAGTTTTGCGAATCGGTAGGGCAAAACAGAGGAAGGGGCATGGCTGTTTGTGGCGGTGTTAGGAAAAGTTATGACAAGTCAGGACTTGCAACCGCACGATCCTGCCTCGTCTATTTAAGAAGCAGTAGCTGATCGCAGATCGTCAGTCACAAATTTTTCAACAATCAAGAAGGTTAAGCACCGCGCAGTAATCAAATTTTTGACCAAGGAAGGCAAAATTCAAAAGAGATCGATGAACGCATGGTTGCAGTGTACACCAACACCATCCCTTCCTATGCAACCATTGCTAGCTGGAATAGGGAGTTCTGCCATGGTCGTGAGTCCCTTGAAGATGACCCCCGTCCAGGAGGCCCGTCAGACGTGACCAACGAGGACAATATGGCCCGTGTGGAGAAGATGATCCTCAAAAATCGACAGATGAAGGTCGAAGAAATCGAGCGAGAACTTGAAATATCGCATGGAAGTGTTATCAACATCATCCACGACAATTTGGACATGACCAAGGTCTCTGCTCGTTGGGTCCATAGAAACCTCACGCCCCATGATCGACTTCAACGTCGTCAAAGTTCGGAGGCCAGAGTTGCGCATTTGGCCTGAGCGAGTGTGGATTTAAGAAGCTCAACCATCCCCCCTACAGTTCAGATCTGGCCCCTAGCGACTACATTTTATTCCGCCAGATCAAGGCTGCACTGCGAGGAAGCGGGTTTGGGGACGATGGAGATGTCCAGCTCGCCGTCCAGGAGTGGATTGAACAGGGGTCGGGTGATTTCTGGTTGTCGGGAATTAGAAGCCTCAGGGACAAGTGGCGCAAGTGCATTGAAGTCGAGGGTAGTTATATTAAAAAATAATAAAACACTTTTCCTCATATCTCGTTTCCTTATATCCGATTTGCAAAACTTATTGACCACCCCTCGTAGCCTACATGACGGTAGCGATGAGAATATCTTCGAGTTAGATGGTAGCTCAAGTTAGAAAATCAGTACCTAGTCTTAACTTCATGTCACTCAACAGATTTAGATTAACTCTATGTACTTATATTAATTTTGTTTGCCAAAGGAAAAAATTGCTAGATACAGTTCACAGATATTATAAGGATTATGCATTTAATTTAGTCCAAGTGGTTAAACTTAATCTTGTTATAACTTATATATATATATAGTTATGGTTTATAATTATTAGGGTGATGACTCTTTAACAACCTCATATCCCTGAGTCATAATTTGATAAGCTTTAATTAGAGGTTATATAAAATATTAATTTCAAGGTGATTTGATATAAAACCTCACGCACAAAATGATTTTAAAAATTTTATTTGTCAGCTTTTTGTCTAATTATTGAAGTCCCTGACAGCATATACAAGATTGATCACAAGCCAATGAGTCACATGTATATAACATTATATAGGGTCATCAAAAACACAAGGAAGTAAATTAGTTACAATAATGTCATTGGACAGGATGAATATAAGTGAGAGGGCGTCCTTGTTGCGGCAGGACATGTGCAAGTCTTGCATAAATTAGACCGCACGCTTACAGCACTGGTTGCTTCGGGCAATATTGATTGAGATTCATCTGTTTTTCAGTGGGTTTTCAAGCATTTGAGACCTGTTGGGTATTTATTTAGAACAGCAGATAGTTCATAAAAATCTTCAGCACGGAAGAAGTGGGTGCTGAACCAATGGTCAGCCCATGAGTAAGAAATGAATGAACAGATTTTACAAAGCCTGCTTCGGGTGTCAGGCATCAGAATGAACGCAAGAAGGGCTATAATGGCACGAGAACTCCAACGTGCATTGCTGATGTTTGAGATCTTTTGAAACTTTACAAAGGGCACCTCATTCATCTCAGTGAAGTAACGGAAGACACGCGTGAGGGGATAGAGAAACTTCATGTCGTCTCTCCAGCCACCTGTTTCCTTAATCTCAATTTTACCGTTGCTGAAGGCTGCTTTCAATTTATCATAATTGCTCATCAAATCCTGCGCAAAAAGGTACTCTAAGTTTGGTGATTTAGTCGACCCATGGAGCTCATCTTCCATGACAAGGCGAAGAATCCTATCCAGGACATTGTGCTGGCAACTGATGAACTTGGGTTTGGGGTGAGCTTTATCTTCGAAAATTTGCTGCAGTCGAACAACAACGCCTGTCTTTTTACCGGTATTCATGCTTGTTGTGTCGGCGACAAGCATAACAATTGATCCTCTAACACACCATGGAGCCCTTTTTCAATTGTTACACTTTTTCACCCTTCAATTTGAGCGCAGCAAACTTTATTTCTTTCGCTTCATTCTTGAGGACTACGACCTGATATTCACAGTCATCAATGCGTTTGCCGTCAAAGTGTAAGCTCCACTTTTCCAGATGAAGCGTGCTCACCAAGTAATTCTTTACCTGAGTAGCTCTCGTGTAGATAGCCTTGTGGATTGCTGAGTGACATGGGGTTTGGATTTCAATGCCCTCACCAGAAAGCTGGTGAAATAACTTTGCTGCTTTGTAGTACGACAGCTTTGAGCTTGTAGCAAGGAGTCTTGCTGAGCCTGTTGGTTATGCTTCCTATTCCTCGTTAATGCTGCATTCTTATCCTCCCAAGAACTGTCTTCGCTGTTATTGGATTAGTCCGTGCTAGTTACGGAACAATCAGGTAGTGCTGAGCTGAAAAGTGGGGACACAGCCGCTTCCATTACCTTTTTTCGCTTGGATAGGTGGATGGTCTTGGCACTAGCAAGTTTACCATTCTAATAACCAACCTGTCCTTTGGTCAAAATTTCATGTTTATAGAGGTTCTCATCTTCTTTGCACAATCAGTTTCCTTTCACTTTGGTCGCGTCAAACAGTTCATTCAAACAATTAAAGTTTAGTTCCTTTCTGCGGGACTCATAATCTTTCTAAAGGTTTTCTAGTTTTGCACAAATGACTTGATAAGATATATGCAGGAAGTTTAATGTTTTGGGCTATAGGGCTTTTAACTCCAAAAGAATTAGGCCTATCTTCTCCCTCCATTCTTTGACGGTGGATTCAAGAAATTTGAAGCGCCCAACGACATGGATTTTCAGGAACATGCGACTCCGTTCACTTAAGGGTGCTTCATAAACTGCCAAATTGCCTCTTCTTGATAGTGCTTGAAACTGGAGTAAGTTATTTGTCTAGGTTTCCTTGTTCCTCTCTGTGTTAAAAAAGCTCTTATTGAACGACATGTTTTGTACTCAGCAATTGAAATAGAAAATAAACCTAAATATTAAATAGGTAACAAATTAAAGAAAATGTTATTTAGCTTTTATCTATTTTATTAAAAAACAAGCAAATTATAATTATAAAGAATAAGAGAGAAGGCAGACCCTAATAAAATATTATATGCTATTATTTTATATAATTAGTGAAAGAGTTAAATGTAGCTTACCAAATAATACCAGGATCTCTTTACAATAAACTCTAGAGAATCCACTACAATTATAATAAGGCAATAACAATATCAACGCCGTTAAAATTGAACTAGTAACTACCCCTTTAAATATCTCACTTATATAACACACGTGAAATGGCTGAAGGAAATTCTGGAACTCTACAGAAATCGCCGAAGCGATGACATGATGATTTTCTGGAAAATTCTATACAATTCTATGGTACATAAATTATTGCAAAAGTCTGTTTGATGACTAATATATTTACTATAAATATTTTTAAACCATATTAAATTCTAAAATAGCCTATATTACATTTCAAATTGGTTTGTGCGTGACCTTTTTCAATATTTCAATGTAATAGGAGTAATTTTTTCATTAATAGGCAAAAGTTCATTCATTAAGTCTACAGGAAATATTTTTTTAGAAACAAAGTCAAAAAGTCATCATCCTAATAATTATATAAGGTGCTCACAGAGATCATTCAAATGAGTTACTGTCAATTTTCTAATGTAGACCATCGACTTTAGTCAAAGGAAACTTGTGATAATCCATATTATTTTTTATTATATAATATAAGTAATAAGTATATACATAGTCTTTCAAATATATAAACATACATTTTTTTTAAATTATTATATATGTTCGCAAATATCTTTCAAAATAGATAGGTTCAAACCATGAGTGTAGACTGTAGTGAAAGGAAAGGTATAACACCTTATTTTTATGCTATATGATTATGATATGTTTATATTTGTTTCAATGTTTAAATGGATAATTATTTTTCCCAATGTGTTCTTAAAAAGATCCTTTAAAATAATTAGTTTAGAAATTAAATTATAGTGTGTATTATTAAGAGTCAACGGACAAGTGTTATATTACCTTTATTATATTACCTACAAAATATTTTTAGTTTATCACATGCTTATTGGAGGATTTCTTACTTGTTAGTAAACTGCAATTAATTCATTTATATAGATAAATGGTTTTATCTTATTGTATACCCACTTTATCTTTAAGTCTAGTCAAAGGAATAATAAGAATTATAATAACAGTTTAAAAATTGTGTAAATAATATATATACGTTGAATTTAATTAATGAGTATTTATCATCCTAAAGAGCTCAAACTAATTAAACATTAGATCCAAAGTTTGGATAAGTAGTTTCTAGTTGTATTGCATTTTATTACATATTTGAAATCCTTAACTTTGAAATTAGAGGGAGCCAGATTATATTTGAATCATAAATCAACAATTTTTTTGTAATGAGTCAGTACTAACTATTAAGTAGTGTAAAGACAAAAGGAGGTTAGTAGCATTTGAATTATCCTCTATACAAGATTTCATTATATTTGGTCATTGGGGAAATTTTTTCCTAAGGAATTGGTGAGTTGGCAGTTATTCATGCTAATCTTCATATAGATATCATCTAAAATGCTTTTTACAACTCTGATAGAGCTAACATTACTTATAAATATGAAAAATGGTATTGTTCATCTAGTAAATGCTTAATGTATTTTATTTACTTAAGAATAGTGCATAAAATATGTTCTTTTGATAATATTTTTCCAAACAAATTTGGGTGGAAAAAACCCGCTTTAATCATTATTTTTTAAGCCATGTTTTTTACAAAAAAAAACATCGGTGCAAATCTACCTGCACCGCAAGAACATACATATGGCGCGGATACCTTTTGTCTTTTGGTGCCTGTTGTTTACTCGGTTCTTTAACCAAGTTTTTTTAAAATCCTACTAACATCCTCCACATATCTAAAATTGCAATAATAAAACCACTTCATTTACAAAGCCTTTCTGAACATCTTCCTTGTTGAATTACCTTTGTAGATTTTAGATTATTTAACCCATGCAATTAACTAATTAACTCTTTAAGATATGATCCATTCCTTGCAGACATCTAAACAATCCATTATTCTTCACTGATTATGGCAGATTAAATAGTTATAAAACTAAAGCAATAAACTGGCAGTTGAGTGGAAACACTACATATATATCTGAGAATAGGAAAGTTAAACACGAATATAAAAATTGAATATATTCAAATTTAAATATTTAGGTGATAGAAGGAATAGAAGTATAAAACATGAAAACAAAGATAAAAAGTAATACCTTGTGATATGATAGGAGTTTGCATATCCTCATAAAATATTGAACATCGAATTAACTTTTAAAATTGCGTAGGTAAATATATATGTAAAATCAGCACCCAAAAGGATTCAATTTGGGAGTTTCGGAAAGTTCCTAAAATAATAAAAATCATATTAACATTGTAAATTGTTAAGAAGAATATATATGTATAATGAGCTCTCTTACAGATTTAACTTTGGACTTTGTCTATGTGTATATATTAAACAATTTACTATTATTTGTTTTCTTTATTTAGATAAATGTTAAATATATATTCTCTTATTTACCTTTCTACTTCTGGTACTCTTTGCCGATGGACTAATGTCACTGAAGCTGCAAAACCAATTTTCAAAGGAAATTTCAATAATCTTAACAAAGTTTATCAAAACCCACGTTTCATTCGAAGGAGACACGTTAAAATATTATCCTTCGAAAATAGGTAATTATAAGTTCATAAACTTTCCAATTTCCTAACCTTTCTTTCCCACTTGATCAGATTCTTTATTTTTATCTTTTGTTTTGTGAAAATTCTTCATCTTCAAACCCTGTTATATATATATATATATATATATATATATATATATATATATATATATATCATCATTTAACCATGACCATTTCAAACCTTTTTTTATAAATGATACCAAAAAGAACATCTCAAATATAATTATCCAGTACTGTGAAGGCATAGATAAATTCTTAATAAACGCTTTAATTCCCGCCCTTCCTCATTTCTTAACTTACAGTCTTACACCTCGACTATCACATCGGTATAATGGAGTTGATTGCTATATTAAACTCTAGGAAGTGAAGCATTTAACTATATACTCTCATGATGTACTTTGAGGATGGTAATCATGTTCATTCGATTAAATTTAATTTGTCATTAATTTGAGTTTTATTTAAGTAAAAAAATATATTTATTCTTTCGATTTCCTAAAATTAATTCCGCTACCACGGTTTATTAAATTAATTTTTTATTCTGGCTTATGAAAAGTATCATTTTTAGAAAAGGAGCGAACTGCGATCAATTAAGCCAATCTCATATACAATTAGGCTACTAATATTCCATTTTTATACATCCAAAGTTAATGGAGTCATTGAAAAAGACCAATTAATTATAATTGTGATGAAAGAATAGAAGTGTATATTGCGAAAAGAGAATGTTTGTTGAAATTGGCAAAAGGTAATGCAAAGTTGAATTAAGAATCCACCTTCATATGGAACATTCTTAGTTGGGTTTGTATTGTTTATGTACACCTTTGGATTAGTTAACGTGGTAAGGCTTTTAAGATTTATTGTCTTTTTGTGACTAGCCTTCTTATGAACGTGGCTAAAGAATTTTGTAGTACATCTGTCGGAATAAGGGGAATATTTCGCCATGAGAAACGAGAGCCCCGCTAGGTTGAATAATGCCAAGTCTGATCGTATGAGAATTCATCTCCTTCCAGCGATAAAGCAGACGCTTGAATCACTGAGAGAGAGAAGAAGTTGCCGCGTCCCCACTGAGCGATATCAAAAAACTCCGCTTGTAGTCGCCCTTCCCACGGCTGTCTCTGATTTGGAGAAACTTTTCCGGCACCTGAGGCAAAGCGCTTCCAGTTGGGTCACATATAAACCCAGTCTCCAGCCGTGCCAATTTTGTATAGGTTTGCCGCATAGTACGAGACACTTCAACTTCTAGACTCGACTCTGCTCCGTTCACTCGTGAATTCGAAAGCAAGAACCCCTCCCCTTCACTTAGCGCCATTCTATGGGCTATTATCCGGTTTTTCTACGATCTCGTTTCAGTGCACTAGTCCCTCAGACGTGATTCTAGATATTAAACTTACGATTTCAGTCCACCCTTGCAATTACCCTTCCCTTTGCCCCTCGACTCCCAAGGCCTCAAGTCCTAAAGCGAAGCCTACGACATTTTTAGATTTGTATCTAGTCATCGAAATTATATTGATGATGAGATAAGTGAGGGAATAATTTGATAAAATGGCAAGAAACCAACCTAAATTGCATTATAAAAGATTAACAATGAGTATAATGTTTATGCTCATATTAAATTTGCCTTTACATTTGACTACTCTCTCCGCATTGGTTTTATTAAATACTACTATCCATTCTACTAACCTGCATTTTGATAACCCATTTTTAGCCAAAGTATTTGGATTTGATTCATCAGAAAGAAAATAACGGAAGCCAGCTGAATCAGTTGAAGCAATTCTTAGGCAATAAGGAATAAGTCTTATCAAATCGTGATTTAATCAGCTTAAAAAATGATAGAAAAGAGAAATATGCAGAAATATAGTAGAGGAAATTCAGTAGCAGCATGAATTTTGATTGACTTAATCTATTAAACAATGTACACAGACGAAATTAATTACGCAACTTAGAGATACATATATTAATAAATCCGTATTCATAGTGAAACATCTTAATTTGCTCTCAGTAGAAAAGCGTCGTTTGCGTGGTAGACTTTTCCATATCCATCTTTAATGGTGGTGGGTTGCAGAGCAGCTTTCTCTAATAATCTATTAGTATTCACAAAACAATGCCTAGCATTAGGTTCGAATTCAAAGGCGTTTGCCAACGTCCTTAGTCGCCCACGAATTCTAGTTGAATCATACATATTTTCTTTAATATTGAGTCATATAAAGTATCCATATCATATTTTAATTAGGAAAAGAATTCCATTCAAAATTATATGTACAATATTACAATAGGATGCGATTTAAATTAAGAATATTGCTGTGTACTAAATATTAACTGCTCTTTGAGGGAGTTAACTAAGAGGTCAAAAGAAACTATGATTTAAAAGCTAATTAGCAAAATATTTTAAGAGAAATTTTAAATACAAGGTCAGCTACTTCAAGGAAATTCAATGACGTCATTTCTTGCTCCTACCCGAGGTTGCTGATCATTGCATAAATTCACAATGAATATTGGAGACCGAACAATGTCTGGCAACCGCAATTGAATTGGAAGATTAAGGTTTTATATCGAAATGGTGAAGCCTTTGTCCCCAAATCCTCTTTTATTGGGTAGGGATTGCACCACCTCCCGACGGCTTCATATTTGTAATCAACTGAAATACACAATTCGAAAGCTTAAAATTAGGTTCTAATTAAAATGCCTTTATAGTCGTCGTTACGCGCTCTAATATCCATTGTCTTATTGCTGTACTTCTTAACTTCCAACATATAAGCACTGCACCCGAATGCTCATTAAATTGATCCTATTTTCTTTAATATTAACTAATATAAAATGTAGAAATCATATTTGAATGCAGAAAAAAGCTTCAAAATCATTTATATTACTACATATACGTATGATCTGATGCTAATTGTCATTGCGACGGTGAATTCAATATTTAACTATTAGAAACTTGGGATACAAAAGGTAATTTATTCTTGGAAAAAATTACTCTGACATGAAATAAAATACTGTGAAAATTAATTGAAAGTGCTATGTTTAAAAATATTTACTGGTTTAAATGAAAATGATAATTTAAGAGATTTTATGAGCATCTCTGAAAAGATACATTCAGGTGTTCCGTGACAATATCAGCTTTTATTTTTATGCAAATGTAAGAAAAATACATTATTATTGGCCACGTTCATTGTTAAAGGATACTTATCTAAGGTGTTCAATTAGTCACACATGTAATTAGCTGAATATCGTTGATAGAGGTGCAGGATGTTGTTGGTTTGGTGCAGAACTAAATCGGATGTAGAAAGGAGAGTTTATACCTCTGATAGGAATCAAGTTAACTGTCTTTTGTATAAAGCTAAAAATAACTTATAATACTAAACTCGAATCACTGAGCTCTAAAAGTAAAAAGAAATATAAAGTTCTAACTAACATTACAGCCAATACTAAGGAAAAGATCCTGCCTTTTAAAGAAAGTCATGCTGTCTTGAGTAACAAGTTGAGCAAATATTTCGATCATAAAATTGCTAAATTGTCGAAACTTTAAACAATGACCCGGATAACTCAAACTCAGAGAATGTGGTAGGTAGTATTAATGATAATACTATTTTTTCATAATCCAATAAAGTTACTACTGATGATTTACTTAAAATAATGAGTATATCAAAGAAAATTTACAATGTGAATATGACTAGACCAAGCTATAAGACTAAAAAACATATAACAACGGTATTAAAACTAAAACATAAATGTTTATTTAGGAAATACTTCAAACAAAAGAAGACACGCTTGGTAACTTCTCAGTAATGGGGGTTGACCAGAGGACCAGGAAGATAAACCCCCACCGTAAGAATCGTAAGTAATTTTTTAAAAGTCTTTTAACAATAATGAGGTTTTATATAAAGCGTACATAAAATTGCTTTACAATCCTGGTGATACTTTAGCAAGTCCTACATAATGGGAGATAATTTGGCCACCTTCCTGCGGCTGACATGCTAATTTTATTGAAATTAGCAATAAATTCAGTGATTTAAAAACATATCAGAAGCTATTCTCACTGTAGAAATAAAATAGTTTTCCTCTCGTTAATTCGTTTTAAATAATGTCCAACCTCCATAGGATTGACAGGAACAAGATAACTCAGATAGTTTTAAATTTGGAGTCACATTGGAAAGAAAATTAGAAATGTGAAAATCTATCACGTTAGACGGTAATAAAAAAGATAAAAACGAATATATTAAAAGCCTTCATGTCCACACGATTAAACTGTTAAATATTAAACCAAGTCCTATTAGTTATAACCCAGTGAAGTGCGGATTGTACAGTAATAAATTATATAAAATAGGAAACCTTAGGAAACAAACTATAGCTACGTCTTAGGGATAATAAAACAAACATATGTGTTGTCTCTATTAAAAAGATTAATTGTACTGAAATGAAAATGGTTATGATAAATTCATACTAAAACCACTGATAATGTACAAAAGAAATCAGAATCTTGGCAAATTTATGAACATTTAGACAGAGAAGACGAATGTTTGAATAGAGGAAATCCAAGATTCTGGGTAAGAAGTTAAATTTCTAGGGTTGAGATATGCACAAATTCAAATAGTTGTGTTTCAGGTTTATCTGGCAGTAAGGTGAGATGGGAATCTTAAATAATTTTTTATATGTATAATAGGTCATTCTTATAAAAGTTACCTTCTCGCTTATCCTTTACCAGAGTTATCCATATTACAGCAGCCTTTAATCTCTTCACCATTCTTGCGTCATTACCATTTACCTGAAAGTGTAAAACGAATAGCGTAAATATTTTATGATAGGCAGTGTGTTTAAAAAATTTTAATTAGTTTTTTTAAAAAATCTTATCAGCATCTTTGCTTTGGGTTACTTCTTTTTGCACTCTACGATATGGAATTATGATATTCCCCTAAGTACATAAAGGAATTTATCTTTTCTCCCTCAAATGTGATCACTAATTCCATTTGCTTTCTTTCCTAAATTAAAGTTCAGCATATCTGCACAGAAATGTTATATTTAAACTTGAATTTGATAAGAGCTGATTATAGTTCTGTTAATATTCATCATAATTATTATGTAATTGAAACAAATAGTATAACTTCGCTAATCATAATAATTTTAACACTAGAATGGCCAAGGTATCGAAATCAACAGCTTGCAATTTTTCTTCTCTTTCTTGAGCCCTAGCCAATGCATATAACTCATTATGCTTTTAGGACCAATTTTTATCAAACGCAAATTTTTAATTTTTCCATTTTTATAATTTAATAGGAATATGCGAGTTTACCTCGGAAGGCCAAGGTGTCGAAAAACAACACCATTTATATTTTGCTAATACAAAATGAGAAGATCATATTATTTCCCGTAATTATTATTTCAGTGAACATTACATAATGTGGTGCAATAAGTTGTGGGTGGAGCATTCTTATTTTTCTAGAAATTTCAATTCAAATCTTTAGTGCTTTTGGTATTTATAAATTATCGTTAGTTACTTGTACAGGACCGTACAAATCTGTGCTGCAGTACAACGTGATAGCCTAAACTTTTATTAATAAGATATTTTTGTATATCTACCTAGATTATGTCCTTAGGTGCAGGTAAATGTATTCCAATTGATAAAGCAATCGACATCCTGTAGGATTCTGGTGACGATATAAGTAGTGGTAGCGAAGATGAAGAAAATTCAACTAATCCTAATAACAATCAATTTGAATCAATCGAAACTTCAGACTCTTACTCAAAGGACGGCCAAGAGGGATCAGCTCTCCAAACCCTTACATTGGAAAAAAACGAAGATATTGTAACAGGATATGGGGGAACATGGAGAGCGCTCACGAAGACAAGGCCTGGAAGATCAAAAAACGCATCAGTATCCAAAGCTAATCCAGGTGTCACACGAGATTTAATAAATGATGTTTCAAAATCTCCATACATTGCATGGAAATCATTTATTGATGAGACAATGCTAAGAAAAATTCTCAAATGTACTATTGCACAAGCAAAAGAGTGCAACCTTGATAACTCTTTCACTTTGGATAAATTGGAAGCATATTTTGCATCGGAATATGCCCGAAGAATACATATATGATAAGGGCCACAGTGGAGATTTTCTTTGGAGCAAACTTTATGGTCCTGATATTTTTCGAGAAATGATGTCTCGAAGACATTAGAAAGAGATCAGAAAACATCTGCGCTTTGATATAAAAGGTACGAGATCAGAAAGTATAAGTAATGATAAATTTATCTATATAAGAGACATTTTTGAGACATTTGCTCAAAATTGCAGAAGAATTTATACTTCAGAGATTATTCTAACAATAGATAAGCAACTTTTCCTGATAAAAAATCGTTGTCCTTTTATTGTATTCATGCCAAATAAGCCACATAAATTTGGCATCAAATTTTGGATCTTAGGTAAAGTGAATTCAAAATATGTTGCTAATATAATATCGTATCTCGATGCACAAGAAAAAGAATAAAGAAATGGACTACCTCTTTTGGAAAGTATTGTGCTGAAGATCACAGACAAAATAAAAATAAATGGCTATAATGTAACAACAGACAACTTCTTCACAACATTCGAACTTGCAAGAAAACTTCAAGGTCAAGGGACTTCCATAGTTGGTACAGTTCATTCAAACAGCAAGCATCTGTCCAAAGAAAAATGGCTGCCTATGAAAATGGAGGACGTTACAATAACAAATTTTTCTTTAAAAAAGAAAGTGAATGCATGTTTGTGAATTATCAGTGCAAAGATAATAAGTCTGTATGTTTGTTTTCCACAATGCATTCAGCTCCAACAGTTTTAGAAGATGCTAAAAAGAAGCCAGATGTGATAAAGTTTTATAACAAGAATAAAGTTGGCGATGATGCCTTTGACCAAATGGTACAAAAACATAGTACACACTGTGCAACAAATCGCTGGCTTGTTGGAGTTTGGTCAAATATCTTAGACATGGCAGCTCTCAATAGGTGGATTATATATAAGAAAACAACTGGCAGTAAAATAGCCGTAAAAAGTATATTGTTGAACTCATCGAGAATCTTCGTTCCACATATGTTTCGAAAAGAAAAGTCATCCTCATATGTTGAAAATCAAGCTTAAGATCAACCATCCCCCACAAAAGAAGAAAGTGCTCTAGTCAAAAGTCTAAGAATGCAACTGTCACAACATGCAAAATGTGCGAAAAACCGACCTGCGAAAAGGGTTCTGAAAAAGAAACAGGATTAATCAGCGCTACATTTAAAAAGTGCAATCTGAAATAAATAGTATTTTCTCATTTGGAAAATAAATTTTCATTCATATTTCTAACTTTTAATTTTCATCAAATAATAATATTAGATATTCAGGAGGGATTAGGCAGATATTAGCTTTTAGATATTCTTTATTCACCAATTCACAAAAGTTATATACATATAATATAAAATGGATCACCCAAACAATACTCCTGGCTACGCCATTGATATTATTATAGGACTAAGAGCCCATAATAAATCTCTTTTAGATCAGATATTCAACCATAAAAATGTTGAAAATATACTTTGAAAAAAATAAAAATTATTGCTTGTGTCGAAATCGACACCTTTGCCGTTTTATATATACACAATATGTTAGCCATTCTAGTGTTAAAAATGAACTCTAAACTAAATTTCCCCCCTTTCAAAATATCACGTTGCTAAAATACAGTTATAGAAGAAAATATGAAAAATAAATTTTCTGAACTTTACCATTTGTAATTCTTTGGGTTTTTAAAATTCACAAAATTCTGATATATATATTTAATTCTGAACTTTACCATATTGGTTTTTAATATTATAAAAATTATTAGAACTAAAACATACGTCATAACCAAACTAAAAAGAAATTATTATTCAAATACTCAAAATATCCCCTTCTTAAATTATAGAGTTAGTACCCTATTGACTGGGGAGCGATTTTCGTAATTATTTCATTAAAACCAACTTTAGCTTTGTCGCAATTACTATTTCTAGCCAATTATACACCTGTCTAAGTAAACTATTTCATATAATAGCTCTCTTTCGCAAACCTCCAAAGGAGGCAGATTCAACAAAATTAATGGTTTCTCTTCATAGTAAAATGGAAACGGAGTTTTCAACGGCTCAAATTTTTAGAGCGAAATGAAAAATGCATTCAACCTATTAAACAAATTATAACTTGATTCAATATAGCTTGAGAATTAGTTTATTTATGGAGGTTAATATTGAGTAATATGAAATCAGCCATCGCTGGTTATTTCTTTAACAAAGAACAACGAAACATAACAGGTCTAACATGCAAGCACCAACTTATGAGATATGAAGCCACCAAAAACAGTTTTGTGGACAGTAGAATCATATCAATTATTTATAAAAGAAATAAAGACCTGTTATGCTGGTTTGTATATTTGGAATACCCTTTCACTCATTTCCCAAAAGTTTAAGGTCTCCATTTGCATTTCATTTCCGAAGCAGCCCAGTACTGCATAAATACAACGAACTTTGGAGCACATAACGTCTGGCAGCCGCATTTACATTCGGACATGGGGTTGGGTTGCGCCACCCATATCTCCCCCTATTTTTAATCAATTAGCATTATGACAATTCGAAAGCCTAGCCTTAGGTTTAAATTAGAATGCGATTGCCGGACGTCGTTAGGCGCTCTAATTGTTTCTATGCCTTCCTTTTTAACTTCATACCTATAAGCCTCACTCTCAAATGCTAATTAAATCATTCTATTCTATTTAATATTGACGAATATAAAATTTCCATATTAGATTTAATTAAAAAGAAATTCCTTTAAATTTATACATAATGTAATATGATGAAATTCTAATTGGTAACGAGAATGTGTATTCCATATTCGGCAAATGGTTCGTGAATTAACTGCACATCATTTACATCATCTCATCTTCTGTAAAAGAATTTGCATATTAAATCCAAGTAAATCAACATTTCAGTACTAAAACAAAAAATATATTCTTCGGTCGTTACTGAATTTATGATTCGCCAATAACTTCATTTAAATTATAGAGAGACTAGGCAATGTTTTCGCCAAACCCCCCTACGGAAGAGCTTGCGCTTCGCTACTAAGATTAGAATTTAAACTCCAATAAAAGCAGCCGTGGTTAAATTTTTATAAATTTTCTGAACTTCGCTAATTATAATAATTTTATAAAATAACTCTAAACTAAATTTTCCCCCTTGCAAAAAATTACGTTGCTAAAATATTAAGTTATAGATGATATATAAAAATAAATTTTAGGAACTTCACCATTTGTAATTCTTTGGGTTTTAGAAAATTCACAAAATTTCGATCTTATATTAATTTCTGAACTTCACTATTTTGATTTTTGATAATATAAAAGAATTATTAGAAATAACTGCTAAAAAAAACCTAAGTAATAACCAAACTAAGATGAAATTATTATTCAAATACTGCAAAAATTCCCTTCTTAAATTATAGAGTTAGTGATGATAATTTTTATGTTTTGTGTGATAGCGACACCTTACATTCATGAATATGAGTCAATTCTTTTTGTTTTATAGTTTACAAGTTGTTTCCCGAAAGTTAGGATTCTTTTGATAGAAAAACTTTGCTAAAATATTTCCTATCATTCATGAACTTATGTTATTGTTTTAAATCTGTTCCGTTGCTGACAATCATAATGCAAACAAAAATAGAGTTTAGTTTTAATATTTACTGTGGCTAAATTATGCAAAGAAACATAATATGAATAGAGATTAAGGAGTAAAGTTAGGCAAAGTAGAGTACCTGTAAATTTGAAGGAAAGAGTAGTGGTTTAAGGGGGAAACGTGAAGAATTCTTCTTTTCAGAACTTTCATCAATTCCTAAATATTATTTTAGGTTGTTTTCATTGCTTCGGGTCACGGAGGAGAAGCAAATACTTTTGAGAATAAAAATGAGAAATATGAGATAACAGCTTGCAGTTTTACACAAAGCAAATACAAACTAGAGACAAACTAAATTTCATTTTTTTGGCAATACCAAACCTTTCAATTGTTATTTGAAATAAATTATTCAATGTTAAACAAAGAGTTATCGAAAGATTTAAGTCTTTCTAACAATTCGCTTAAAAATTTGACATCTTGTAAATCAAAATGATAGTGTCAGTAAATATTAAGAAAATTATATATATATTGGAAGTTAATTGAAAAAGAATAGGTTTAGTAAATAGGTATTTTTATGGCAAAATTGACGTAGATTATCTTGAGAAGTTATTTAATTATGAAACAGTGGAGATTCTTAAGGGCCACTGTACATATGAGGAAAAGAATCAAATTCCCCAATGTCCTAAATCAAGGAAGAACTATTTCACCAACCAGTTAGGGCCTACTTAGAAGAGAAAGGCAATGAGTTTAAGTCCTGCAGAAAACTTTATTCTACTTACCAGGAACAAATATTAAGTTATGTGTAACCTTTTCTCACGTCCTTATTAAGCTTAAACTAATTAAAATATTTGTTATTCCTTAAAAGTTTTTAAGTTTGTATTTTAAGGGATGCCATATATCTTAGTTTATCAAATATGAAAACTGAATCTTTCCCGTATATTAATTTTAAAGAAAGTTTTCTTTTAAAAAAATAATTTAAATATACAAGTATTTTACAAGTAGGTTACTGTTGATCGAGAAACTTTGTTGTTATAATATGTAAAGGCTATTGCAGAACCCAGTTCACACGCCCCAAAGAAATTATACACATAAAAGTTATAGAAGACCAGGGATCTAAAGGCCTACCAGAAATTTACCAGAATTAATCAAGACAGTGCTAAATTATGAGATATCCGCAAGGAGTTAATTAAGTACACACATAAAAAGTATTTACCATATTATTTACAACAAAATTAAAATTAAATAAATTAACTGTTAAAAATTATACGGGGGTCATCAAACAATAATAAAAGTCACAAATGCTTATCACCATCGAACGACCACAAGTCATTTTAACCAAAAAGATATTCGCGCATACAAAATTGGGTTCTATGAATAAGTTGTTTAAACCCGAAACGACTGGTGCCGCTACAGATGAAATAGGCTGAAGATAAAACAGGTGTTCCCGGAATAACCTCCCTTACTCAGGGGCCCAAAGTTACAAGACTAACACTTAATTAATTTAAAGGGCACGTAAGAAGAAAGAAATACTCCAAAATACCTGATACCAGAGAAGTGAAGCAATAACCCACGTCGGAAACCCAGGCGAAAGAGGCTCGGCGATGATGAGGGAATTCGACCCAGTTCCACAGGGATAAATGCGATGGCGGTTTTCGGCGAAGAGAAACCCACAGACGGCGTTATGGTGGCTAAAGGCGACGAGACCACGGAAAACGATGATTCGAAGGCCCAACGATCCGAGAGAGGGAATTCGAGATTACCGAATTCCCCAAAGATGAGATGGCGAGGTGACTGGAGGAGATCTTTCACGTGCCCAGTGTGAACGGCTTCACAAAGGAGAACACTTGCAAACATAACTGGAAGAGCACAATTTGATGCAGCCAACAGAAGGGCAGAAACAACGCTGGCAGGAATCAATGGTAGAAAATCCTCGCTGCACGAAGGAATCCAGTATGGGTCTCCAAAATATTAACAACGTCAAGGTAAGTGACGGACGACGATTCAGCGGAGCAATCAGGCAGAATCCTCACAACAGAATGTATTAAAAGGTCTCACGGCCCCATCTATATCCTTTGGTTCGAAAGGAAAAAAGGGAAGTTGGGCACGAAGGGGGGGATGAATCGCTTCCCGTACGCAAATTAAACTGGTATGTTACGGAAATGTAGGCCAAAGGCCAAAAATGGTGGCCGCGAAGCGGGTCAACCTGCGATAAACACCGTAAGCTATGATGAGAAAGGGTAAGCATGGGAATCCGAGGGCCTACCCTTTACATGATATAATATTTGGAGGACACCTCCAGCCTAGGAGTTTGATGGTTGGTATATATTTTGATACCAATACCTTAGGTTTAGCCAATTAAATTATTTTCATTTATATGTTTAAATTTAGAATTATATTTTTTTAAATATAATTATACAAAATTGGTTTTCTTTTAGCAGTGTTCAATGTGTAACCACTACACCCACGTTATTTCACCTTGTCACAGAATCATATGAGCCCATGGACTAAATGTTACAGGAATTTCAGAGAGAAACGCTGTAGAAGATTTGCATGAAATCCAAAAGGCTGCAGGGGATCAATTTCCAATTACTGAAGAGACCCAAGGAGTCTGTCAGATTTCATCGGGCAGATAATTTGTTCACGATTAAAGTGATAGCAAAGTTTTTGCAGAATATTGGACCGATCTGACGTCACTCTGTCCATTGTTCTCCCTCAAAGTTCGACCATCCAATCCACTTAACCTCACAAGTGAAGCAACCAATCGCTTAAGGCATTATTAACCCAGGGAATACAATAGTACTTACCAAGTAAATCATTTAACTCTGGCAATCACTCTGAAACTTATCCACTTAACCTTGCTTCTGTCTATTTACATTCATTGAACTAATGCTCACGAATTGAACCAAATCTACGAGGCTCGCCGATTTCTTTCTGCCCTTAACTTTCGAAAGGACACTTTTTCAAAGGCAGGAATTCTTCAATGTTGCTACTCATCGAAAAAAGCATTATTAATTAATTCAAATTATACTGGCGAACAATGTATTCGGTGAATTGACAAAAGTACGTTTTCCTACCTAATTCAAGCATACTGAATTCAAATCTGAAATCAGATTCTCTCTAAATGCTACAGACTTTTAGTAATATCAATAACTATTATTATACAATAATTTTCCTTCTATCACGCTTAGAAGTAATTTTGAATAATCCTTTTGCGTTATTTATATTAAAGCAAGTTTTTTTGCACGAACATTTTATTGGACATGAGAAGAAACTTGAATTACACATTAGAATTACAAATATTGTAATGAAATAGATGCTAATTCATTAATGACCATACACCAGGCTAGAGGAGCTCTTTTTGATAATAATCGGGCAAAATTTGCGTTTGTAACTCTTTCTCTTGTAAGTCTTCTATGCTGATCTCTTTCTTAATCGTCCAACAGTAGTCCGCCATCATGTGTTTATCTCAATGACCTTGGTAGCGCTCTTCCATCGTCATCAAATCCTGATGGAAGCGTTCTCCTTGTTCATCGCTTACGGCTCCCAGATTCTCTAAGAATCTGACGAGGTGACTATTTAGGAAATGCAGCTTTACACTCATGCTAAAAGCATATTAGTAACTAAATCCTCGCAGTTATGCTTTTTTTTGTTTCCCAAGAAGTTACGAACAACGGCAGAAAATGAGAGCTAGTCTGCCTTCTCTTTTTCATTCATGGTGTTCACGAATCTAGAATCACTCAGAAGTCTTCGGAATTGGGGGACCATCAAATACTCCTTCTTTTATTTTTTCGTATGACAAAGCAGGAAACGCCGATACTATGTACTTAAAAAAATCATTCTCAGTGCTTCACGCCTTGACATACTGCTTCATCAACCTCAGTTTGAGATGAAGTGGAGGGAAAACGATCTTCTCTCGACTTACGATTGGCTCATTAACAATGTTTGGCATTCTTGCTTCCAAAGTTTCCTGAACTGGCCAATATTTTTGGTACCAGTGTTTGTCACGGGCTCGAATGTCCCACATATAGATATAGCATGGAAACTTTGTATATCCCTTCTGCTGGCCAAGGAGGAAGTTGACCATTTTAAGGTCTACACATATGATCCAATTGTGTTCATGGTACTTAAGTAAATCCATGACCATTCTTATGTCATCGTGAGTTTCTCTCAGATGGAGAGAGTAAACGAGAGGAACTGCACCAAAGTCATTGCCATTATGCAAAAGGATGCACTTGAGGCTACTCTTCAGAGCTATCCAAAGACACTTTCCACTCATAAGGGCTATAGGTGCCAAGTCCAAACTCGGTAAGCAGACCAGGAACATCGTGGCAGTATACAAATTGTTTGACCTCAGAGAAATACTTAACGAATGTACTCTCCCTTTTTCGGTAATATAATATCGGTACATAACTTTCAAGCATATTTCTTTCACTCAACCTTGAGGCTGAAGGTTCTGCAGCTTTCTTAGAGAGCGCTAAATCACGTATCAAGTCATTTAAATCCTCTTGATTGAAACAGTGAGGAGCTAAAGACTGGTTTGCATCTGATGATGAATCTGCAGACTCTGAATCCATTCTGTGGACGTCCATATCAGCTACATCATTTTCATTCTCACAGGAAGCATATCCACTGAAAATCGTAGCTGGT
This sequence comes from Ceratothoa steindachneri, assembly GCA_963969495.1. Classification (NCBI taxonomy): domain Eukaryota; kingdom Metazoa; phylum Arthropoda; class Malacostraca; order Isopoda; family Cymothoidae; genus Ceratothoa; species Ceratothoa steindachneri. The sequence goes on from OZ018331.1 coordinate 46,063,331, forward strand.
AAAGAATCAGAATGAGGTACTGGCCGAATCGCTGAGGGAATGTTGGGGTAGTCGATCTTGTGCCTATTTTTCTTGCTAATCTTTTTAGTATTCACCAGACAGAAATATCAGTTCAATACATGATCCTTTGGCTCTCACCACACTATGTGGATTTCAAAAGGAAGACTATTTCTTTTTCCTTTTGTCGACTCATTAACTTGTTCCACAAAACTATGGAAAAACAGCATGTGGGGCCCAATTCCTATCTTGAGCGCCAAGAGGAACATAAAAAAATATGCCTTATAAGTGCGGATCACAAAGTTTAATATATTACGCCTTTGACGAATAAGCATGTAACAGCCACATATGTAACAGAATGTGTCTGGATCATTAACCTAATTTCCTCTTGATGAAGCCATCACTCTAATATGAGACCTGAAAAAAGAACCAATAATGTCAATATTTTGCACAATAACACTTATTACTATCTTAATACTATGTGCTGTGAAATATTTGCTTACTACAAGCACCCTCTATGTCCATCCGGAGAGCAGTTTCCGGGGAAACGAAAAAATATCAATTATAGAATAACTATAGCATGTAAGTAAAAATGGATTATACTATATTTGAAATCAGCATGGAAAAACGTGATTAAAAATGTGATTAAAATTATTCGCCTGTGTTATCCTTGCTTACTTGAAATCAAACTCTATTTTTTATCAGTGACATTTTTTAGTGCTTCAATAAATGATTATATGCCTAAGAGTATAGGTGATTAAAAAATTTCGCTCATCCATTTTAATAAAATAATTAGAATTCAGCGCTGCTAGTAGTTAAGATTCATTTCAACTGAAGGAGAAAACACTTTAAAATGATTTAATGATAAAGTGAGCTTTCTTTACTTATAATATGATTTCTAAATCTACCCACCCACCCATCCTTCTTCTATTAAACGTTGGCGCATCTTAACTCCTCATTCTGACATGTGCTTAAGCATAGAAACCCTTCCCCTACATCGAATCTCTCCATCCGTTTACATGAGCTCATAATGCTTCAGTTTACCGTCGCTGATTTAAACTGCCTACAGGAAGCAACCTTTTATCACGTTATAACGAAAGAAATGTAAGTTTTTCTAGACTAATGATAGTATTTATTAGAGGTAGTGTCTTTTTATCTTTTATGAAAGCTAAAATAGGTAATTTATACCTTTTAGTTTCAGATTATAAAAATATTTAGAGATTCTTGAAGATGCGTGATAGGAAGAGAAAATGGGAACGCTTTCAAAGGGTACTGTGGCGTTCCTCAGTGAAGCATGAGGAAGCTCTCCATTCTTTTTTTAAATTTACGTGATATGAATAATTATTTTAATTAAATTGCAGCAGAGGTCTTAAAAGGCAGCATATAAAAGAAATATTCTCTCGCCGATTTGAAAAGCGGGCTGTAGTGTAGTTCCAGTTGAAGTTGAGTTTTGCTCCAAAAATGTTGTACTTAAAAGGCAGTGTTTTGAGGTAACAATTTTACCTCACAACACTGTCAGTAACTTAAAATGGCTCCCCAATTTTCTTCAGCAGCATCTTTTCCCAACACTTAAGGACAAATTTGGGGATGATAATTGTATTTCTAAGCATGATATCGCAACTTATCACATAGGAAAAGCAATACCAAAGTTTTGGATGAAAATAACATCAAACCTTTGGGACCTTAACCTTGTAATTTGCTAGATTTAAACCCAATACACAATTTATGGATGATAATCGAACTGACAATCACAAAACAGAAGCCACCTAATTGTCAACAGTTTCGGGTGTTTATTGAACAAAATACAACAATAGAAGTCAAAATATCATCACAAATTTGGTCTCCAGCCAAAACGAATTGTAGGATTCTTGAAGAAAAACGGGGCATCATTGTAAATATTGACTACGCCCATCAAGCAACTGCATCTTATAATTCAATGGGATTTGGCTCTATTTTTGATTTTACCCTGAGAGGAATGGATGCAATAATTTTTGTGAAGAGAATATACCAGAGTGGTGAAATAGCACGTAAAAGGTGGGTTGATTGCGTTAATGTTACTTTGTAAGAGAAATGGTTGACTGAGGAGGATTTAGATGGAATTGTGTATGATAGTTAATCATGACTCGGAAAGAAGAACCTGTGCTGTAAGAGATCTTACATTACATTAAGCCCCTTCATGAGGTGGGGACTTGTGCACAATAATGCGCAGATGGCGTTTATGGGCGCCGATCGAGCTTTTTGGGAAAGAGGTTAATGATGGTGAATTATATCTATCTATACAATTGATATAACTCTGAGAAGGGAGAAAAATACGGGAGTGTTCTTGTATACTTCAATAGCGACCGAGTAGGTACCTTCTCGCTAACCTATTTGTGGTTGTCTTTGACCAAATGTTTCATTAATCAGTAGTTGCTACTTTTCACAATTCCTCGGCTTATCTAATTAACTTCGACAAACTTATGGGGAATTTCCTGTCGGAGTGAGTTCTACATGTGGTTGTGGGTAATAGGAAAGTTTGAAGTCATTCCAAGTTATGAGGAAGATTTTTTACAAATATTTAAGTGAAGAGAATAAATACCTTATAAAAGAAAATATCTTATAAAAGCATCTTTTTCACTCTTTTCATATGGAAGGAGTCGGTTGAAACTTGTATCCAATTTTGATTATAAAAAGTATTATATGGTAGTTCTTTTTTAACTATAGAGTTTTAGCATAATCACTACTTCCAAGCCAGTTTCTTGATGTACCCAGATAAAATCAAGTTTCGTTGAAATTTATGATATCTTTTGAAGATCTAAGGAAATTTAACTGAGCAAACAGGGACTACGGAATTTCGTCATGTAGTCATGAATAACAAGTGAATTCAAATAACCTTTTCATCAAAACTCTAGATTGAAGATCCATAGAAAAAGTATTTTAAATGTGACGTTATGTGTTACCATGCCAAATCAGTCTAATTAAAGACATCACTATAATTATCACTGCTTGTTGCCTCTAAGTAGAGTCAGATTTGCCTTTTTCTCACCATTGCATGAAGTTTTTAAATGAGAGATAAAATTCAGTGTATTAATTTTCAGAATGAAGCAAATAGACTCCTGCATATTGAGAGGAGAGTATCGCTTATTGAACCCGCGATTTTGCTTATTTAATATATTTTGAAGAAAATTAGGACGGAGGATCTTCTATAAAGGAACTTTTAACAGCCTTGGTATATTCTATTACCCTTCTATCCTGAATATTTTGTAAAAGACATTGGGCATCCGTGAATCAATACCTTTCTTACACAATGATCCCAAAATTTCAATGTAAGTACTAAGCTATTAATTTGAGTTTGATTTCTGTGACCTTAGAAAATGTAACCCTTTTGAATTTGATATTAGGGTGCCATATACTACTGTAGAGGAATGTTTTATAAATTCCTTTCTTAAATCGTCTGGTTATTTTATTCATTATTTTAATGTCGCCTGGTATCATATTTATTTGATGTCTTCATTCTTTACCTCATTATTATCAACAAATCAATTATATCAATACTTCGTCATTTAGACCTCTCTCAGGACTAAATAGTAATTTGTTGCTGCTTATTTTAGTTGAAATTTGCCTTTTTTATTAAAAAAGCATGAGGATTGAATAAAAAATTGAAAAAGAATAAAAATCATGAAGTATAAACCGATAAAAAAACATATTTTATTATTTAAAGAAAGGATTTCTTAGACTAAATTATTTAAAATCTCTCGTTACCTTGCGTCTTTTGAATATTCGAGACGTTCAATTAATTCAATACTTAACTTAGAAAATGAATAGAAAATAACATCTATGAATTATTGATTCTTTATTGATACATAAATTACAATAACAGTAAAAATCACAATTTGTTGAATCGTAAATTGCCCGAATTCACAGGATGGGCAATTTATGTGTGAAATATTTTACAATTTTAACCAGAGTGACGGGTTTATAAGAAACAGATCATCAATCTTTGATTTAAGACTTTATATTATGTAGCGCGATATAAATACATCCTTTTTGGTGGAAGTGGGTGTATGTAATATATAACTATAAATCTTTTCATTTAACTCTAGTATAAAATAAAGAGACATGTTAAATAACTTTGCATAAATGATTGTAAATCTGAAGCAAATTGACATCGTTATCTACAAAAAAACAAAGCCTCTGCTAATCAAAGGAGATATATTGGATAATCTCCGATTTCTTGCAATGATATTTGCTTTTTCGTCTATTTTTTAATATTTGAAATAAGAATACTTTAGATGTCCCTAAATTTTTCTTTCTATTTTTCTGAAATATTTCATGCAACTTTAGTAAATTTTATAGGTTTTTACAATACTTAAATAAGTATTTAAAATGGAAATTGAATAGTTTTTGCAAAATAGTAAATTTGGAACACATATGTGGCTATAGATCTTTCAAAGAACTACAGATTATATAATAGATATTATACGTTCATATATACAATATTAATAAACCCTTTTATGATGAGAGAAATAAGTATTAACATTCGTTTATTCCAACAAATGAAGTAAGATTGGGTTAAATTTATGTTCATTAAATTGAAAAAGTAAAATTAGATAAATAAACTAATTCCAGTTTTCTTTCAGGTTCGTATAAAATTATTGCGATGTACACTTTATTACGCATCTTAAATGGAAGAAAAAATACCTACGGTCGTCGTATAGCAATTATATATATATATATATATATATATATATATATATATATATATATAGAAGAAGGAGCAAATGCAAGTTCTGCGAGTGATAACAACCACAACAGGGCTTTCGCCATATTTATTTTCTGCCTTTCAAAACAATTTTGAAGACAGAAACAAAGGTGCAGAAACCTTTCATTGCAGACTACATAACAATATAATACAAGAAAGAGAAATTAGACGTGAATGAGCAATGAGACAAGAAACAGGAGTTTTTTAGAAGTAAGAGAAAGAAACATTAGAAGAAGACTAGAATCAAAGAGAGCAGAGGGCGGAACAATGAAGGCAATCCTTTACCGAGAAGACAGAGATAACGCCTGGCGTTATCTCTGTCTTCTCGGTTGAGGGAGTACTTGAGCAAATCCACTAAAGAACGGCAGGGGGCTTGCCAATCGTCTGGGGCAAAATCCAATAGGTTATCGAATAACTTGAGGGGGAGCTAAACCTTGGGCTAAATAGTGGTGGGTAAGAAATAGAAATAGCTTCAGACCACGGGGAGCTCTTCTTAGACAAATGTGGAGCTCGAGGAATACCGGCTTCCGGCCGAAGAATTTGAGATAAGGAAGCCTATAGAATATTAGGTCGGGTTCTTTCTCACTTTGAGGGCAAGGTTTGAGAGATCAAATCGCCTCATGCGCGGGGGATAGGTTCCCTTGTGTAAACACAGCTCTACTCAATAAAGCCACGTTGACCAGATCCCTGGATCGTTCAACCTTGCTCCTCAGGCTCTTTGTTTCGAGTTTAAGTCCACGTGTATTTGTGAGTGCCCGAAGTAGACCTCAAGGCTCTATTCTTCTACACTACAATTAAACTTGTGAAAAGTTGAAGTTAATGAGACAATAAGTTCTCATTGCCTCGACAATGTTTGTTGAAAATAGAGGCAGGAATTAGCCTTGAAATATCACAGGACAAGAGAATTATTAGACGTCGCTTTTAACTACAGGTTTAGGTTTTAGGGATATTTAAATGATAAAAATTGACGATTTAACAATAATAGGAATAAGAATTGTTTGATTTACCTGTTCTGACTCCATTGTCCTTTGTGACCAAAGGTCTAAACGCTTTTCCTAAATATTTCAAACTATTATTTTTTTACTTGATTTTGTGAAAATATATGTAAGATTTTTAGTTTAGGCATTTTGGCCCACATATTTTAGGCCGGTCGGTCGGTCTGTCCGTCGGTCCCCGTTTTGTTTTGTTTTTGCTTTGGTAATGACATTGTATCTATCTATTCGGCCCTTTCTAACGAAATTTAAAACCCTTATGTTGTTTAAAATTCTCTTTTGAATAATATAATTTTAAAGGTCTTTCCAAGTTTAGGCCGGGAATTAATTTGTTTTGGCAATAACTTCGTAACTATTCTGCCGAATCTAACGAAATTTAAAACCCTTTGTTGTTTTACATTTTCTTCTAAATGATATAATTGCGAAAGTCCTCCCAAGGTTATTCATGGAATTAATTTGTTTTAAATTTTCGTTTGCAAGATTTAAGTTTATGTTTCATGAATTATAAATTGAAATTCCTTGCATTAATTATCCTTCCCTTGGAAATGGAAGAAAACTTCTCTTTATGAGCAGATTTCTTAAATAAGAACCTCTTCTAATAAGCAATCGCTTAGGGGCGATCAGAACCTGGTTTTGAATAGGATTGAATTTGTTTAAGTCATTAATAAATGAAGGTAAATTACCTCTAATGGATATCAGCAACGAAATTCTAATTTTTTCCTTCCTTCTTTCGATGAAGAGGATGGTCGTCAGGGAGACATTAATATAAATAGTTGCAACGTTCATATTGCACATAATCTATTAGCGGAACGAGTGGAAAAATGAACCTTACATCATCAACATCCCAACAGAGTAAGACAAAACGCCCTTGAAGTTTCCCAAATGTAAAAACAGGGCACCTTTAAAAAAGTAATCGATCCGCCTTTGTCAACTCTTAGTCATCAGATGGGAATACGAATTCAACTAAGTTAGAAATACGGTCATTACTCTATATTCATCCTAACCGACTCTAAGATCTGTTTTTTTTATTATTAAATTCTAGCACAGAAATAAAGTATTAGAAAATGAAAACTCAAAAGTTTTCCGACGCATCGATTTGAATCTCAATATAAAAATCAGATTGCATTAGATTTTGAGAACCATCGAAATAAAGAATATGCGTGATATACGATAAGAAAGAAAGAAAAGCAGATGATGTCAATATATTTTGGTAAATAATAAAAAATGACTAATATTTAAAGCATTTGTATTTTGCTATACAGTTAGGCTCCTATTTCATCCACATTCATGTGTGAATGCTTCAACAAGATATATCTCCAATGCTAGTAGCTTTGTCGGCTAGAAATTCTTCCTTTGGTTATTTTGATGGAAAAATTGTTTCACTCGGCTTCCCTACTTGCTCGATTTAATAGCACAAGACTTCTTTGTTTGTGGTGTCATTAACGACACTGGAATTCTCAGTGTAAGACGATATGAAAGTATGAAGTCCATTGGAACAGTTTGAATTATTGAATAAAGAGATATTGCTTATTTATTTAACAGACAATGCTTTTTGTGCGAAGTAAAAAAAACTAAATTCTCAATTAGAAAAATAGTTTTTTCGAAAGAAAATTGCGCAATAATTGGTGCTATGCATCAAAGTAGCCTGAACTGCTCAAAGATTGGATTAACTCTAATGCAAACCTTGCAACCAATTGGAAATGAGCTGGTGCGAACGCTTCAACGCCCAAAGTAAGGAAGATACTTTTCGAAATAAGTCTCCAGACAAGAATGGATGAGAAGCAGCAGCATCTGACCAATTAGAACCAACGTAGGCACTTCACTTTTGTAGGAAATAAAAAAATGGACTGTTTTAGAAAGTGGTAAAGTTATATTGGCTGTTAGAATGATAACTGTATTTTTAATCATGATGGCGCACATTGTCAGAAAAGGAAAAGCAATGGTAATGTTATTGGCTAAAGATTACATCAAAATTTAAAGAACTTGGCCCGAGAATCCGCCAGATTTGAACCCAATAGAGAATTTGTGGTGGATAATAATAATGGCGGTTGATAAACAGAAGCCATCCATTTGCTAATAGTGAAGGGGCTTATTGAACATAAAAGGAGAAATATGATTCATAATGTCATAACAAATTTGGTCTCTAGCATATCAAATCGAATTGAATAACTCCTGGAGAACAAGATACAAAATTGTACGATATGACTGCGTGCATCGATTGTTGTTTTTATGAGTAATATGGGTTTCGGCCATAAATTTGGGATATTTAAAATTTTAAATTGTAAAAAGAAAATGTATTATTGAATACTCTGAACACAATAGAGTTTAGTAAGACAATTTCTGAGCTTCCAGACAAAAAGCAAGGGTCGAATCGAATCGATTCGGTGTAAAGAAAAAAATATCGCTGTGGAAACCAGAAGAGAGCAGTTAATAGGTCGGTGGATATACACTGATGCAGTGCGTGGTTTATCATGTATTTTTTCTTGTAGGGCATGACTAAAGTGGCAAGAGGCAGGGTGAGCGAAAGGCTAATTAGTATTTAAATAACACCATTCATGTTGCTGATATATTTAGTGTATGTACATACATATGTATATGTAGTTGTTGGTTCTGCATACTCTCGTGCTGCGGGGTACCTTCATACCTTCGCTGTATTTTGTTTTCTTTGGATTGGTTGTTGTCTAGTTTCAAACAAAGTCCTTCGTGCCACACTTTGTCGAAGGTCGTCTACACGTCCTTATTGATTGAGAGTCCCTTTTCTCGTGCTAGTTGTGCTTTTATTATGTTCTTTGTATGAAGACGTGAACGATGCTCCCAACCAGTTGGGTGGACAGCCTCCTCCCTAAAGCCATATTAGCAGGTGAAGAACTACTCCCTTTCCTCAAGGAGGCTGCGCAGTCGGGTGTTGATCATGCGTTCGAGTATCTTTCCTAGATGCTCTAACAGAGCAATAGGCCTGAACTTTTTAAAGTGTGTCGAATCTGTGTTTTTTGTGGAATAAGATGTTGGGTGATGTTTTGAGTGGTTGAGGGAGGTTGCCAGAGACGAGCGTGGCATTGTATAGGTATGTTAGTCTGAAGCAAATCCTTTCCGTTAGATGTTTGATTAGGGTAGCTGGAAGGGCAGAAGGGCCAGGGGCGAGTTTAGGTGATGATTTGATGTAGTGTTTTGTTTCTTCGACAGTATGCGAGTAATTAATATATTAGTGTCGTCGAGCACCTTCATTTATACTGTGTCACAGTATGACATAAATGTGTCAAGGATCTCGTTAGTATTAGTGAGTGTTTGGTCATTGGCTATGAGGGTTATAGGTTTTTTGGGGTCCTTAGCCGTCAGAAGAAGAAAGAAGGGTCAGTGCCGTGACCGTATTCCGCAATGTTCTTAGACTTATAGGAGTCCATCATATCCGATGACGACGCTCTCCTCGGGATCATCGGGACTACGTTGATAGCAGTAGAGTCCTATTCTTGATCTGCACAATTTTTTGCAGGCAAGACAGGTAAAGTTAACGTGTGGTGGTACATAGTTAGGTAAGGGGTATGCCTCCTTGTACGACTGTCATTTCTTGATTGTCTAATACTATCTTCCAGTTCTTCTTTCCCCTCACGGCATATTGTCCTCCAATGATGACGATTGTCGGCAAAGTCTTCCAGATTTGCTGGGTTTTTATTTATAATATTCAAAGTTCCCTTAATAATGTCTTTGTAGTTTTTCTTTTGGCCGCCTGTGAACGTCGACCTTCGTTTAATTGACTGTAGAGGACTTTTCACGGTGGCCGGTCTTCTGGCATCCTTATTACGTATCCAAGCCATCTGAGCTGGTGTTGTGTAATAATAGTCTCTATGCTGGTACATGAAGTTCTCTCAAATATTTGGTTGTGGTTCAGCCTATCTCGCCCAGTGATTCCCAGAATAAGTTGAAGGCAATATATGTGGAAGGCCTCCAACATTTTCATGTGGCGGCTGTATGTGGTCCACGCTTCACATCCGTATGTTTTAGTCGAGATACATACTGCCCTGTAGACTGCAATTTAGTCTTCAAGCTCAGATCATTGTACATATACACTCTTGCCGTAGACGATGTTGGATTTCATTATCTAGGCTGCAGTTGTAGGAGAGATAGCTTCCGAGGTATTTAAAATCATTGGTTTTCGTTAAGTCTGTTGTTAATGGTTGGATCCTGTGGGGGACCATTTGCCCATTGACATAGTATTTCTATTTTGTTAGTGTTGACAGAGAGTCCGCTCCTTTATAAGCATTTGTTACTGCTGTTAGTGTAGCCTGTAATGATTCTGGCGTATGTCATTCTCAATTCAACTGCATATTGTAGATCTAAGATTGTCTCTAATGAAATTTTTGTAACTGCCTGAAATTATCTGATGTTGGAAAGGTTACCATTAAGCCTGTAAGATATCTTCACACCGCTGTTATCTTGTATATTCTGCTTGAGTAAAGTGGTAACACAGACAAGAAACATGTTAAATAACTTCGAAGGGTTCTGACTCTAGTCCTCCGACAGTGTTGTGAGCAAACATTCCATCGTGAAACTGTCGTAAGATATTAATAAATTTTGATGGACAGCCAAATTTATGGAGTACTTCGCATAACAGTTCTTTATTGACAGTATCAAAGTCTTTGGACAGATCTATAAAGTACATAAAAAGATCCTTATGCTGTTCTCTGCACTTTTCTTGAAGCTGTCTTGTTGTAAATATCATGTCAACTCTTTCCCGATTTGGTCTAAACCTACAATGGTTCTCCGGTAATAGTTCCTCAGATATACGGTGTATTGAACGATTGAGGAGGATCTTAGCCAAGACTTTCTCCCTTATAGATGCTGTTTCCACCTTGTGATTTTTTCCCTTTATTTTTATAGATTGTTACAATGTTGGCGTCTTTCCACTGTTGAGGAACAGTTTCTTCTTTTAAAATAATCATGTGAAGACTCTTATGACAGAGATAGCCACCATCTTTTATAATTTATGCTGGAATATTATCAAGCCTAGGAGATTTATTGTTTTTTAAAGACCTAATTGCTGAGAGAACTTGTACAAAAGTTGGGTAATGGTCAAGGACAGGCATCTATCGCAGCGTTAATAGCTCGTCTAGTACTGTATCGTCAGTTGGGTTGGGCTGGTTCAGTAGAACTTTGAAATGTTCTGCCCATCTTTTTACTATTTGTGATTGTTCCTTTAAAAGAGTACTTTCATCAGCAGTTTTGATGGGCGTCAATGAACAATTCTTGGCTCCATGAAAGTTTTCACTGCATTTTAAAAATTGTGTATGTCATTATTATCTGCATAGTTTTGAATTTTGTGTGCCCCTTTTTGTCCACCAGTCATTTTTTATAGTCCGCAGACGCTTTGAGTTTGTGCCCTAAGGTTTTTCCTACGATTCACTAGTCCCTGTGATGATGGATTGCTTAGAGATGCATTATGTGCTTTATGCATATCAATCCAAGAGAATGTGGATCAATTCAGAACTCTCATCAAATCAATCTTGATGTTTCTTGGTCTTGTATCAGATGCTATTTGTAGCAGATTCATACAAACCTGAGTTGAAAGTGGTCAGTAGTGCATCAATTTCATTGTTATCGTTAGCAATTGTAGTATCCTCTTTAAGCTTCTCGGCTATCTTCTTTCGTAGTTCATTCCTAATTGAAGAGTCCTTAAGAGCACCGTAGTTCAATCGCTTCTTATTTATTTTCCGGCGACGGATTGGTCGACGAATTCGTAGGTTTAATTTGGTAATAATGAGACGATGGTCCGTCCATCCTTCTGCACCTCTGATTGCTCGTGTGATTAACACATCTTTAATGCCAGTGCTTGTGACTATAATATAGTCTATTAGGTGCCAATGTTTGGAACGTGGGTGCACATATTATTTTGTTGAAAAATGGTATTTGTGATCTTAAGGTCATGTTCAATGCATAGGGTCAATAGTCAAATTCCATTTGAATTGACTTTTCCGATACCATGTCTCCAATTACTCCCTCCCATATATGTTTGTCTGTTCCAAGTCTCCCATTAAAATAATCTTGTCATGTCTTCATATTTGGTCTAAAGTTTCATCAAGTAGCTGATAGAATTGCTAAAAGGTAATGTTGGGGCATATGCAGTTAGAACAGTTGTATACCGGTGTTTTGCCAGAGGGATATGAAGTGTTATGAGGCTCTTGTTTATGCAGTTTGGAGACTCTGTGAGGTTCTTTAATAACTTATTTTTTATAGCAAAACCAACTCCGTGTAAATGTTGCCCATTTTGAGGATATCCTTTCCAGAAAAATGTGTATCCTTCTTGAGTTCCTTTGATTGAGCCTTCTTCCAAAAGCCTTGTCTCACTAAGATCAGCTATATCTATATCATACCGCCTGAGTTCAGATGCGATCAATGATGTTCTGCGTTCGGGTCTGTTGGTATCATGGTCAATATATAAAAGGGTTCTGATATTCCAAGTGGCAAATTTTAGAAAAATATTATGTTTTTCGACCGCAAAGTGGAGTTCCAGATAAACGCGGTTTCCTATCCAAGGAGAGGTTGAGTGAATAAGTTGTAGGACAACTTTTCTAGGCCCCTCCCCAAATTGGTGTAAGCAGTGTAGTCCCTAAACAGGGCTGCTCAGTCACATAGGGGTCTACCGAGAGCAGTTCCCACTCAATCCCAAACTGCTAGCGACCAAAAATAGCCGAGTATCGCTGACGTGTGAGAGCCAAGCTAGAGACCTCCAGCACACTCTTGCAATGTAGACAACCTCGGCAATGTAGACCACGTCGCATCACTGGCAATTCCCTTCTAGCTGCACGCATTGTAGAATGTAGCCACGTAGGAGAGTGATGCTGGGTTTTCTTGGGCCTCTGACGTAGTGATTCTTGTAGAGTGCAATGAGTATTTTGAGGTTATGGAGCACGTGAAGGTTAGGATGGGAGAGTATGCTTTTTGTGTTGTGTATCTGTCTCAAGCGGTTTTAATGGTGTTCATTAGTGAGGACCAGTGAGCGTCTAAGTGACTGATGTTTGTGTCCTCTATGTTGGTTTTGTGAGGTGTGTTTTCCATTATGTTTCTACTAAATTACGCCCAGTTCGTGTTTTTTGTAGTAGAAGAGGGGGATGGTTCTGTATGAGTATAAGCAATGATGAGATCATCACTCATATATATATATGTGGTCAGTTAGTACTTGGGGGGCATAAGGCAACGTGGGTGTAGAAGTGTAAAGCATTGACATTGATTTAGTACTAGGTCAGGGGACGTGGTCTCACTGCATAGCCCCTCCTCGAATGTGAATGACTTGCCTAAAAAACTGCAAGGCACCGGCAAGATATTTTCTTGCATCGTTGATAGTGTGTTTAGTTTAATGCGAAGGGGTCTATAGTGAATGGTCAAAATAAATGCTGCCGGAGCTCGTTTGTATTTATTAGGAAATGATGTATTGACCTTTTAACTAGGATTGCTGATCCTAGTTTAGGTATTGGGGGTTATTATGTGCAGTCGCCTGCAATACAGAGTCTATTATTCATATGGTGTAAACTGGTGAAATTCAGTAGTATAATGTCGTGGATTTGTGTGTTAAGTACCCAACTGTTGACTGTATGGTGAATACTCTGCTAACTGCGTACCTTTGGTTGGACTACGTTCAGACTACAGATGTTCTAGAAAAATGTGTGCATGGTGCCGTGATAGTGACAGGCGCCTTCCTCTACGCGGACTCTCGATTTTCCCTGAGAATGGGGTTGGGGACAGCCACCTTCGCACCTGTCTGTCTTAGGTGGGGTTTGGTGGTAGTTGGATGTATGGATTGTGATGTGCTTGCGGCAATGGTAGTGATTGTAGACACGGTGTGGGGAGTCTTAGAGATATTTACAAGGACAGTGGAAAAGATGGTGGAGTGAGTGTATGATATGTGTATGCGGTGGCGAAGACACTGGAATAGGAGAAGAGTACAGTTTAAAGGGGGGCTGATAAGAAGAAATAGATGGGTTTGGTGCATATAAGGAAGAAATAGGAATTGCGGAAGTGGGCGACATTTAGGGAAGCAGGAGTACCAGGGGGAAGAGGGGGGCAGAGGAGGATAGTATGGGAGCTGTGTCGAGCGCAGGAGACGGGGAACAATATTGAGGGAGGGGGTGCAGAGGGCACGGGGGTAGGTGTGGTGGAGGAAGATGGGCTTAAATGAGCAGGAGCGGGGTCCAGATAATGTGAGAAGCGGGATGTTTGTTGGGTCTGAAGTGCAGTGTGTTCGTATTCGCCTGCGTGGCGAGGAGTGCAGGTTTCCTGTTTCACTGTCCTTGTATAGAGGGGGGGGGACCTTTGCTTAGAAGGTGAATTACCCTAGTCCATGAAAGGGCAAATAGCTCTTTAATGACTTTGGCGTATAGGCAGAGGCGAGGGCTTCCCCACACATATTATTTGCCACCGTGGATATGATCGCGGCCAGTTATTTCTTGGGGCAGGGTTTTGGGTTTGTTATGGCATGAAAGTTGGGGTAGGTGCATATGTTGGTCCTTTTGGGGGTGTCTAGTTGTATGATAGTTTGTGTTTTCCTCGTTTTGCCGCCAGCAGCAGCGTATATTCTGTGTGAGGAGGGGATAGGACTCAAGGGTGTGGTGGTTGTGTTGCTGGTCTAATATGGATGCCATATAACTAAAACGTCGTCCGCACGGGTCTTTTTTTGAGATAGAGGCATTTTAAGTTTACAGCATTGTAGTTTCGACACAATTTAGGCATTGAGGGTGTGTGGGAATAAATGCTCTCCTCTTTACAAGTGAGCCTCTGGTCTTTTACCACAACGTCCTGTCAGTGGAGGCAGCGTAGCCTGCACACTTAACCTCCTCCCTTCTAGCCCCTTGTCTCGATGAAATGCTAAACGGCCGGCTCAGACCACATAATGCACTAATCAGCTCAGGTCGGCTCCGAGACCCTAACATAGGTTAAAACAGCAAGATTTCACCTAAAAGGTGATATTCAATTTCAGCGTATATGCGAAATTAGAGGAGCGTCGCCCTAAAGCCAGAACTTCCCTCAGGGCCAGCTGTACAACGCCTGAGAAAAACCGATGGAGGAAGATACTTCTTGCGGCCCGTTCACACATCCCCCCCCTCCTGTCCAGTGGGGTGGCGATGTATAAAAGCAAATATCTTTGAAAAAACGAGGTAGATTACGTTAATCATCAATGCAACGAAGACCCCGGTAAGAGGCCCGGCTACCAACCGAAGGGAGTAAGAAGAAGCTGATCCTCGAGCCAGTTCCTGGTTGCCACTCCGAACTTTAAGTTAAATTGATTTCAAAGCAAGTTCAACTTACTCTTGTCAGAGAAACCCCCCATCTTGGTGTATCGTGAAGCACAGAGATAGTCCTCGCCCAGGAGGAATACCCCCGAGTAAACTCCCTCCAGCTCTCCCCTGAGTCAAAGGATTCAAGCATTGACTCATCTCTCGCTAATGCGAAATATTCCTCGAGTATCCTGGAGAGAAAACGAAACAGTCTTCCCTGTCCAGTGGCAGGATCATTTCCTCCAGAAGGCGTGTGTCTCTTCATCTGCCACACGCGCCGAAGACCTTTGTGGCTTCAAAGAATTTCCCTTTCGAGAACACAGTTGTTAGCGCTGATCCACGCGTTATCCCGGCAACGTAACAAATGAGTTTAAGGCCAAACTAAGACCCGATTCTAGTATGAATATATAAAGGTATTTAAACCCCGGTATCCGTTTCATTGTAGGACAATTTGCCTCCTATATTAAAGTGAGCTGTAGATCAACGATAACTATAAATTCAGGTATGTCAGTTATAAAGCCTTACTTAAATTTGTTGAGTTCATTTCTGTATATGTAGTGCGTTGAAATTCGTTGCTTTATGTTTTTTGCTTATTAAAGTTTTAGTTATTTTAGAAACAAATTTTTATTTAATCCTCGAAGCGCTAAGCAAGGGCCTAAGAACCCGGAAAGATTAAAAAAGTAATAATCTTATAATAATAATTAATCATGATTAACAATATAGCACTTTTAGAAATAAAATTTAACCAAGGAGTTTTGAAGTACGTAATCCGCCTATACGTACGAACTCCAGCCATCACTCGGTCCTTTTTATACCAGGAGAGAGGGGTGTAGTGGTGTAGCTGGTGTAATGGTGGCCCATTATGCTGCACTTTAAGCAGACAAGGTCTGTTTGGTAAGTGCTTGTCTATTGTGCAGTTTTGTTATAGCGCGGTCACTGTTGGTGTATGAAGTTGAGTTGTGGCTCAATCTTGTGTGAGTATGTGAGGGTGGCGCAGACATTGATCCCTGGTTTAGCATCTCCTTCTAATTATGCTTGTGTGACAGTGTAATTACCTTCTATTGGTTTTTAAGATTGAAAGAGAAGTCTTGAATCCCTTCTTCCATGTACACCTTCCTGATGTGAGTCAATATCTTGTTCGTTGGGAAAGACAAACATTAGGGGTTAGTTTTTAGTATGCATACTAGGGTGATGAGTTTTGACGTTTTGTATCAAAAATTATTTCCTGTAGCACGAATGAATGTACTTGCCCTATTAATGACAAAAATTACTTTTATTCCATTGAAATATTGAAAAAGGTCACGCACAAACCAATTTGGAATGTAATATAGGCCATTTTAGCATTTTATATGTGTTAAAACTATTTATATTAAATATCGAAGTCATCAAACAGACTTGTGCAATAATTTATGTACCATAGAATTGTATAAAATTTTCCAGAAAATCATCACGTCATCACTTGGCCGATTTCTGTAGAGTTCCAGAATTTCCTTCAGCCATTTTACGTGCGGTATATAAGCGAGATGTTTAAAGGGGTAGTTACTAGTTCAGTTTTAACGGCGTTGATATTATTATTGCCTTATTAAAAATGTTGTGTATTCTCCAGAGTTTATTGTAAAGAGATCCTGGTATTATTTGGTAAGCTACATTTAACTCTCTGACTAATTATATATTATAGCATATAATATTTTATTATTGTCTGCCTTCTCTCTTATTTTTTATAATTGTCATTTGCTTGTTTTTTAATAAAATATATAAAAGTTCAATAACAGTTTCTTTAATTTGTTACCTATTTAATATTTAGGTTTATTTTCTATTTCAATTGCTGAGTACAAAACATGTCGTTCTAGAAGAGGTTTTTAACGCGGAGAAGAACAGGAAAACCTAGACAAATTAGTTAGTGTAGTTTCAGTACCATCAAGAAGACGCATCGTGGCAGTTTATGAATCACACTTGAGTGAACGGAGTCGCATGCCCCTGAAAATGCACGTCGTTGGACTCTTCAAATTTCTTGAATCCACCGCCAAAGAACGGAGGAAGAGGATCGGCCTAATTGTTGTGGAGCTAAAAGACCCTATGGTGAAAAACATTAAACTTCCCGCATGTATCTGATCAAGCGATTTGTGTAAAACTAGAAAACCTTCAGTAAGATTATGAGTACTGCAGAAAGAAACAAAACTTTAATTCTTTGAATCAACTGTTTGACGTGACCAAGGTGAAGGGTAATGGTTATGAAAAAAGATGAGACCCTTTATAAAGAGCAAATTTTGACTAAAGGCCAGGTTGTTTATTCCACTGGTAAACCTGCTAGTGACAAGACCATCCACCCATCCAAGCGAAAGAATGCAATGAAAGCGACTGTGTCCCCCCTTCCTAGCTCATCACCCCTTGATTGTTCCGAAACTAGCACAGACTCATCCAATAACAGCAAGGACAGTTCTTCGGAGGATGAGATGGCAGTATCAACGAGGAAAAGTAAGCATAACCCAACAGGCTTAGCAAGACTCCTTGCTACAAGCTCAAAGCTGTTGTCCCATAGAGCAGCAAAGGTATGTCGCTAGCTTTCTGGTAAGAGCATTGAAATCCAAACCCCATGTCAGTCACCAATTCACAAGGCTATATCTACACGAGAGCTGCTCAGGTGAAGAAGCACTTAGTTAGCACGCTTCATCTGCAAAAGTGGAGCTTACACTTTCTTGGCAAAAGCATTAAGGACTTTGAATATCAGGTCGTGGTCTTCCAGAATAGGGCGAAAAAAATAAAGTTGGCTGCGCTCAATTTGACGGATAGGAAAGCTGTTATAATTGCAAAAGGGCTCCAGGGTGTGGTAGAGGAATTCCACCTGTGGGGATCTATTGTTCTGCTTGTGGCCGCACAACAAGCGTGAATACCGGCATAAAGACAGGCGTTGTTGTTCGACTGCAGCAAATGTTCAAAGATAAAGCTCACTCCAAACTCAAGTTAATGAATTACCAGCACCATGTCCTGGATTGGCTTCTTCGCGTTGTCATGGACGATGAGCTCCATGGGTTGACTAAATCACCAAACATAGAGAATTTTTTTGTGCAGGATTCGATGAGCAATTATGATAAATTGAAAGCAGCCTTCAGCAACAGTAAAATTGAGATTAAGGAAACAGCTGGCTGGAGAGACGACATCAAGTTTCTCTATTACCTCACGCCTGTCTTCCGTCACTTCACTGAGATGAATGGTGTGCCCTTTGTAAAGTTTCAAAAGATCCCCAACATCAGCAATGCACGTTGGAACTCTCGTGCCATTCTAGCCCTTTCTGCGTTCATTCTGATGCCTGACACCCGGAGCAGGCTGCGTAAAATCTGTTCATTCATTTCTTACTCATGGGCTGACCATTGATTCAGCACCCACTTGTTCCGTGCTGAAGATTTTTATGAACAATCTGCAGCTCTAAATGAGTGCCCAACAGGTCTCAAATGCTTGAAAACCCACTGGAAAACAGATAAATCTCTATTCAATATTGCCCGAAACAACCAGTGCTGTAAGCGTGTGGTCAAAGTTATGCAAGTCTTGCACCGGGTCCTGCCGCAACAAGGACATTATATCACTGAGATTCATTTTGTCCAATGACATTATTGTAACTATTCTACTTCCTTGCGTGTTTGCTGACCCTATATAACGTTATATATATATATATATATATATATAAATATGACTCATATGCTTGTGTTTAATCTTGTATATGCTGCCAGTGACCACAAAAATTAGACCTAAAAGCTGACAAATAATTTTTTTTAATTGTGAGTGAGATTTTTTTTATCAAATCACCTTGAAAGTAAGATTTTATATAATCTTGAAATTAAAGCTTATCAAATTATGACACAGGGATATGAGTTTGTAAACAAGTCATCACCCTAATGCATACCTGGTGTTTCTTTGTCTGTTTGTTTAGTGTGGTGTTCTAGTTTAGTGAGTGCGTATGTTGTGAGTTCGTGGAATATTTTAGCGTCTTCATGTGACCTGAATGTTAGTACGTGGCCTGTGTTTGTATGTATTATATTTGTGATTGGTGTGACGTGTGCACTGGCTAGTTGTAGAATGTTTTTTGATCTAATGGTGCATGTTTTGGGGGCGTTATGTGAGTTTTAATCTATAACCCATGACTAGGATTGAACAATTTTTTGTATTGGCTGTTTGTAAAAGGGAGTCCTCCACCATGCCGTCGATCGCCCGGTAGATATAACTTGAGTGAAGGATGATAATATGAATGTGATGAACCTGAAAGGGTCCTCGAAGGGTGTAAAAATGTAGCAGAATGGATGATTGATGGAGGCCGAATCAACGATCCCTACACGAGGGTGCCAACCTCTTGACCCCGACTTTGGTTATTTCAAAGTTACACATGTATTTTTAGCCGGGTTTCCGCTGGAAAAGTAGCGTCAAGCTAGACGAGGTGGTTAATATTTGGTAAAGTGGCAAAGGTATGGTAAAAGTGGATGGGTAAAGTAAATTTGATCGTGTCATAGCATTTGGTTATAAAAATAGATTAAGAACAAATAACAAGGTTAGGCTCGTATGGCCACAAATATAGCATATATATCCCAATAAGAAAAGGTTTCATGCCTACCAACGAACTACATGATTTTAATTAAAGCCAAAAGTGATAAACTTAAAAGTGATATTCAAATTATCAGTTATCTAAGACATTGATGTCAAATAGGGAGGGCAAATTTCCGTACCCAAGATGACATTGTTCTACAGGAAATATGATTTAATGCACTTTGTCCTTCTGTTCCCAACTTTTAAACTTAGAATTACCTTTTATAAATTCAATTGAATGTTAGGTTAGGCTCTTTGGTGTTTAAATATGGTTAAGAGAAAGAGTAATTGCATGTAATTTTGAGAAAAATAAAAAAAATTAATCTATCATTTTCATGTTAAGGAAAATATAATTTCTTCTAGTCTGTGCCTTACGGGCTCCATAGCTTGGGCGGTAGTTCATAGTTTTAGGAGCTTTATTTTCTTCTTCCTAATATGAGTGTGACTGGAGTTCCGACTTCCAAAACACACATTTGTTTTCATATCAGATGAGTGTGATCTATACATAAACCCAATCAATCAAATTTGTTTTTCATATTAACACTAGAGGTTTGCCTATTTTGTCAGTAAATAATAAATGATTGTGAGGGATTCCACACGTGGAAGATCTTTAGCAGAAAGGAACTCCCATGTGCAGCAGAAGGTCCGGCTAGGCCTAAATTGGTAAGCCTACCCCCCCACCCTTCCACAAGCGGTAGCCTCGAATCAAGTCCCCTACGATTCACCTTTATGCGGGCTAAAGTAGCTCTGCAAAAAGATTCGAGGCCCTTAGAGAGTAGAGCTCTTTCTCGCTAACCCTAAACTCCGGGGAGAGCCTCGGACATAAATAACGCTGGACTCCCCGGAAGAGACACAGAGTTGAGAAGTCTTGCCAGAACCCAGAAGATTTTCCCAAGGTTCCAAGTCAAGTGCTAGCAACAAAGCAAAGGGACAGCTGAACTACTTTTTGTATTTGTAATTAGCCCCAGCCAGGGGATAATTCCACTGAACGATCGCCCCGAGTGATTTTCCCGACTTCTTTCATCAACTCCTGTCGAAGCCCTCCTTATTTCGGGTAGCCGAAATACTCTCCCCTTGACCGGAAGTCACCGCCCCCCCCCTCTTGCTTTTGGAGAACCGTCATCACTCCAACCTCCCACTCTGAAGTTCGAGCGTTCTCACCTGACGTACAGAAGACATCCGTAAGCCAACTCCCCTACCCCCTTCAATAACCCAATTGAGTTAATCTTCCCCCCTTCGTTTATTGATGTGATTTTTGCCCGTTAATTTTCTGAGGTAATTTTACCCTTCAATTCTCTTATTAATTTGTTGGTGTAAATAAAATTCTATTTTTGTACATGTTTCTTTAAATAACCTTGAACTTTGCCATTGTCCATAATTTACCTGACCCGTGGTTTTCCGTCCCTTTTCCGGTTCGCTTTTAAGTTATTGGTCCTCTCCCATAGATATAATATGGTATTAAATAATGTAATGTCATACCACGATATATATATATATATATATATATATATATATATATATATATATATTAATATACATATTATATAAATCTGGTGTCAAGTGTGTTGGGGTTTTACGAACTCCTGTCATTTTAATTTCAACATTAGAAGTTCCCTTTTTATTCCCGTACATCCCTTATATTTTAGTTTTTGTATTGTACTGTCAGAAGGCAAGTTCATGTTATTTGAAGAGCAGTGGAACGTAATCTATTTAGTTTTTGTGTTGGAACCTAGATAATTCATTTTTTTTTATTGTTTTCGAATTTTGGAGACTCTCCTGGTTATTAATCGAAAAGAGTTAAGGTCTTTGGTGTCCTAATTCCCGTAGGACCATTTAAATTTTTTTTCTCGCTTAGAAACAGCAGAGGTAGGTAGCTGTATCCTAATTTTTTGTGATTTAAGGCCTTCACGAATATTCGAGTATTCGTTTAGCGTAGACTAGCTCGTTCGCATATCCGTGTTTCCTCAGTTAACTGCGTAAAATTTCATCCTTCGAAAAATTCAAGAGTCAGGGTGAAATGTTAGGTCTTTCGGGCAAAGATCTGCTATATTACGTACAGGAAGAAGAGAGGAACAAACGGGCAGAGCGAAAGGAATTGAAGATGGAGAAGAACAAACTGAAGATGGAGATGGAGGAGAACAAACTGAAGATGGAGATAGAAGAACGTGAACAAATTATGCAGCATGAGCTGGAAATGAGCCGAAATCAAATGGATTCTCAATCTATTGGTTCTCAAAATGAAACGCCCCAAACTCCTTTAGTCCACTTTCCCGCTTTCATTGATGAAAAGGACTATGAGTCATTTTTTGCCCATTTTGAGAGAATCTTTCAGATCAATAGATGGGATCTCGAAAATGATGGCGTCGCTCGCTTACTTCCCCTTCTAAATGTCAAGTTAAGGGATATATTCATATCTCTTCCTCCGGAAGCAACTTTGGACTATTCCACGTTAAAGTCCGAATTGCTAGCCACTGTTCATATGAATAGCGAATTATAGCGCTCCAGATTCCGTCAGGAAAGGATCCGCCTTGGCCAAACCTTTCAATAACACGGGTACATCCTCCAAAGAAACCTTCAGTTTTGGCTGGATGCGTGCAAGATTCTCCAGGTCTACGAGTCCCTTCTGGACTTCTTCCTTAGGGATCAGCTTTTAGCTGCCGTGGCTCACGAAATTCGCGCCTTCATTAAGGATAAACGTTGCGTCACTTTCAAGGAGTGCTTGGAAGAGACCGATGTTTACGCGGTTAGTCACGATTTATACCATAAGGATGTTAAAAAGGCTCCCCAATCGCCCCCCAAAACTAAATTTTATGGCCCTAAGACCCCCCCTAAATTGGTTCCAAGCTTTACCAAAGCTCCTAGTCCCTCGAAGCCAAGAAACTTCTAACCATCGTAACACCGAGACGTTAAGCACCTTGTTTCTTCTCCCTCGGTTGTGCCGTACCAAAAGAACCCGATCGTCTGCTACACCTGCGGAGTTCCCGGCAATTACCGCACGAACTGTCCTCAAAACTCCCGATTCGCAAACTCTCAGTCCCACCAAGTACACCAACCTGTGCTGCCCCTGATCCTCCTACCTCACCTCAGAAGACTCCCTAACCTCCCTCGCCCGCCAAAGACCCTGTCCATCAGGTAAATTTTCTCTTTAATGAGAACAACCCTGTTGGATTGAAGTTCAGAACGGAACTGTGAACGGTCTCCGATTATCCGATCTCGTCCGTGACACCGAGTGCACCTGTATTATAGTGTCTGAGGACCTACTACCCCTAGTTGGGTCCGGCCACAAGAAATTTGCGTCGGTCCACGACTACATTTGCTGAGCAAGTCGTTTCACAGTAATTCGTTGTCACATCGAGTGTGACTATATGTCCGGTTGGGCCGAATTGGTAGCGGCCCCAATCCAGTTCTGCTCCGTTTTGTTCGGTCAGAACTCCGTAATTCACGACCATCCAGTGGCCCTGCCCGTGATTACCCGTACACAGGCAGCGCTGGAATCCCGTGCACCTGTTCCCCTAAAAACCCCTATCGAATCAGAGTTCCGAGCCCTCCGGAGCGATAAGTTTTCCCGTGCCCAGAAGGAGTGCACAACTCTCCTCCCCCCTTTGGGAGAAAACTAAAGCCCTCGAGCGTGAGTCCACCCGAGGCAACAAACGAGTCTCGTATCCTGTGAAGAAGGTCTTATTGAGAGGTTTGAGACCTAATTAGACCTTAAGTCACGAGAACGAAAATTCAAGCCTGGCGCGGAGATGCTGGTGCTACTTCCCACGGGAAGCAACAAAATCCTTAGCCAGTGAAAGGGACCCTATCCCGTCCTCGATGCTAGGGACTCTTGGATTACCTCATACATAATCCGGTGGCAGCGAAGGTTTTCCACGTTCCTAATTATGATTTTTTTTTTTAGGCCACTAAATTGTTGTATTTTGGCCCATATTCAGGCCTCCATTTAATTGTGTGCTTTTTGGGGAGTAACCACTGAAATGTCGCCAATGTTCTCCTGTGATTTTTCTTTTGTTTAAAATTATATTAGTTAAATTTTCTATAATCAACCTGTTTAAGTCTTATGTCCGTAAATTCCCCGCCGAGCTCAGATTTACGTTTTTTTTGTGTGTACACCTGAATTAGAAGGTCAGAATTTCCCTAGACCTTTGATAATTCTAGTTTGACTGGTTGATATGATCCTTTTCTACGCAACTGCTTTGTAAAGCATCATATTTCGGTTAGGAAATGTGTGAGGGAATCCCCACGTTGAAGATCTTTAGCAGAAAGGAACTCCCATGTGCAGAGGAAGGTCCGGCTAGGCCTAAAGTGGTAAGCCTACCCCACCTCCCCTTCCACAAGTGGTAGCCTCGAATCGAGTCCTCCACGAGGCACCTTTATGCGGGATAAAATAGCTCTGCAAAAAGATTCGAGGCCCTTGAGAGTAGAGCTGTTTATCGCTAACCCTCAACTCCGGGGTGATCCTAGGACATAAATAACGCTCGACTCCCCGGAAGAGACACAGAGTTGAGAAGTCTTGCCAGAACCCAAAAGATGTACCCATGGTTCCAAGTCAAGTGCTAGCAACAAAGAAAAGTGACAGCTGGACTAGTTTGTGTATTTGGAATTATCCCCAGCCAGGAGGTAATTCCACTGAACGATCACCCCGAGTGATTTTCCCGACTTCTTTCATCAACTCCTGTCGAAGCCCTCCATATTTCGGGTAGCCGAAATACTCTCCCCTGGACCAGAAGTTACCGCCCCGCCCCTTGCTTTTGGAGAACCGTCATCACTCCAACCTCCCGCTTTGAAGTTCAAGTGGTCTCACCTCACGTACAGAAGACATCCGTAAGCCAACCCCCCTCCCTCCTTCAGTAACCCAATTGAGTTAATCTTCTCCCCTTCGTTTATTGATGTGATTTTTGCCCGTTAATTTTCTAAGGTAATTTTACCCTTCAATTTTCTTATTAATTTGTTGGTGTAAATAAAATTCTATTTTTGTACATGTTTCTTTAAATAACCTTGAACTTCGCCATTGTCCATAATTTACGAGACCTCGTTGCACTCTCTCGTTACTCAGCCCGTCTGAACGCGTGGTTTTCCGTCCCTTTTATCGGTTCGCTTTCAAATTATTGGTCCTCTACCATAGATATAATATGGTATTGATATAATGTAATGTCATACCCCGACAATGATTATGTTAGTATTTGTTAGCTATAACTTTTACTTAATAATTTTATTGTTTCCTATTTATTTTGTTCATTAGGAAGGGATCAATGTATTATGATTATTACGAATTAATCATCATGTTAGCTTGGGACACGGAACTTAGGTTTTTTCTTTACTCTGGAAGACTAAAAGGACGGCTAATGTTATCATCTCCCCTCTGCTCATCTACTTCGACTTGTTTATGGCCCAAAATCAGTTTATTATTATAGTTATAACTCTATTGATATTTTAATATGATTATTTACCACCAATCCAATACCTTCAATAAACATAGTAAAATATAACTTTAAATTGATTTTAACTGGGTTTTAGAACTTTAAACATATACAACCTCGACACTAGTCTCCCTTTATGAATCCGAGGATTTTGACCTTTGAATATTGGATGGCAGTGGGCTTAATTATATATATATATATATATATATATATATATATATATATATATATATATATATATATATATATATATATATATATATATATATATATATCTGCGCTCCGAAAAAGCTGCACACTTTAGATACGGCAAAGATCAAATAATCACCGCTTGACTAATGAAACCTATAAAATTCGTTACAATGGGCAATTGTGATGTGAAATTTAATATTTATGAGATCCGTCTCGGAAATTCAAATTTATTTTATTAACATATCGAAAGAAAGTTGGCTCTTCGGAGGAGTTGATGTAGAAGGAGGTGGTGGAACGGGAGCATAAGCAGAATAATGTGAGCAATGTAAGGGGATGGGGAAAATTGGGAGTCTTTCTTGAGATCCAATTTTAAGGTGCCGACGGAATTAGTAGGGTTACTTGACGTAATTTATTGTTGAGATCAAAGTCTAAGTCATTTAGAGACATTTCTTCTTTGAGCAAAGAGTCATTTATTTCTTCCATGTTGAATTATTTATTCGTTTAAGTTTTCCACGTAGACAGGAAAGATTTTCACTTAATTAACTTTATTACACAACTCAAGTTTGGAAATGGAAACAAGCTAACTTTTTTGCATTGATTTTATTTAGCATTAGGATAATCCTTATTTTAATTAAATGACAAAATACACTATAGTTTAAACTGACTATTCAAATTTGGATTGGAGATAAAAAATAATTGAACCAATTTTTCTAAAATTAATTAGTAAAGGGAATAAAAGGTGTTGTGTAACAAGTATTTTAAGGAACTAAACAGTTGTAGAGAAAATGTGGAAAACATAGTAAGAAATTTCAAGGAAGAGTACAGAAAATGATATCAGCACAAGTTTCCGACAGTAACCGAGCCCGCAACCTTTAAACTTCGCCTTTTGGAGGGGTAATATTGAACGCTTGAAACAAGTTTTCGAATGAATGCTTCGTGTACCGTAAAAAAGAACCAAAGAGTGAAACTGTCGTGGTATAACCAGGTGTACGCGGTTATACGCACACTAGCCTACTGACCGAACGAAATTAATGCTCCACCTAGGGATAGTTCTAAGAGTTCTTTAATTACACCGTTTCAAAAATATACTTTAATAGGAACAAAGTTTACATATACATATAAAGCAAGTTAAGTAGCATTGCAATCAAATATTGACGGTTCAAGGCTAAGATGATTAATACTATAAATTAAGCTTGAACCTAGGGATAATTAATTAAGAATGTTTTACATTTATGCAAGTTCTAGAGCAAAGTGATATTTGAGTTTCGATGCGGTAAAGCTCGGAGTTTTGTGACGAAGCGGTAATTAATTCCGTTTTACATTGATGTGCGGCGAGTAGGACCTGAGAGGTAAGTTCGACCTTAAACTTGTGTGCGCCTCACGAGACGCTCAATCTAACTTCGGCATATTGAATGGATGGGGCCTCTTATCCTTAAGAGGCAAACGGATGATGCTTCGGGGATGGCTTTTCTGATCCTTAAAATCCGAAGACGTGGTAAGAAGAGTTGAAGCGCGCCTAAAACTATCTCCATGATCAACACTGAGTGACGAATAGCTTTTCCTTGGTTCATCGACAATCACTCAATTTTTCTCTGGACGAGAATATAATCGATTCCCTCTCAACTAACGAAGAAGTTACGGCTAACGTACTGGATGGCTGCTTCAGACACAATCTGCCTGTGAATTCCGATATCTTGAATATACACTCCGAAATTATTTAGACGGAGAGATAGATTCATCGCCAACAGACTAGTCTCCTTAGTTGCCTTGGCTCACGATAACGGTCCATAGAGAGAAGTCATGATTCTCCCTTAATGGTATTTACCTTGTTCTAATTTTTTCAATTTATAGGGCAGACGAATTTAAAGCGGTCAACAGTGACCTGGGGAAGTCAGGGGGGGGGAGGGATTCCTTTTCTCTCTCCTTATTCTTCCACAATAACTAAGAAGCTTATTCTCCTCAATTAATCCCTGGCGGTGACTTTCCCAAACTGTTCCTTTTGAATTCTTTTAGGGATAATTGAACCAGGAACAAGCTTTAAGATAACTATATCTGGTGAGCTAAAAGAAGGCACCGTGGTTTTCCCAAATTAATCGGAGTGTAAGATCAAAGAATGAATTTTTAAAGTGTGATAGTATCGATTTCCAATGATGCTGAAGGTTTGTTTTTAATGGTTAATGAAGAGATTTATGTTTTAAACCTACTTTGAGATGAACTGAGTCCCAGAGTCTCCCATTAGTTGCATGTTATAGTTGTTAGGTAGGTGAATATTTGAAAATGAAATATTAAAATTTGACTTGGAATTTGAAGAGAAGCAGCACGTGGGAGTTTGAAATGGATATGATTCATATGACTACGTGTAAGGGACCCAAAGTTTCCTGCCTTGAGATTTCTGAGATTCAAGATTAAACAACACCAAAATAAACTAAGCACTTATCTTGAGAGAAAGGTTATTTGGTAAAATTGATCACTTGAAAGATTTTCCACGCAGAAAAGAGGTGACGAGTAAGGCATCTGTTTTTATTGGTGCCGTTTTAACTCTAAAGTTGAAATATTTCAGGTGACCTATGTTCCATCCCCAATCACACATCCAGTAGAGATGTGAAAGAGTGCAGAAAAGCATGGTTGAAGAAACTCTTATCTTAATTTCGCTCCCGAGACTTCTTAATGTATCACCTTCCGGCCCCAAACACAAGTATATGGGCAGGGGGGGAGGGGCAGTCATAAAAACATTAAGATGATCTACAAGGGGCAAAGGTCAAAACACCGACCGCAAGTTCTTACACATAAAAGTGACAACCAGGCACTTGTACTTAGACGGAGTATGAATAGGAAACAGAAAAAAGGTGGAAATATAATGGTCAAAAATACTTTTCTTTCAGTATCCACTTTAGGAGAATAAATATTTATTCACCAATGTCAATGTGCATTCCAGGAAAAACAATTTCTTTTGCTTCTCGCTGATTTGCCGCCGTCACGGAGTAACTTTTGGAGGACGTTTATTGTATACTATTTCTTTGGAACGTTGTGATGAAAGATATTGGATTTTCTCTTATTTACAATAAAAATCAATTTAATTAAATTAAATAAATATGCAAATAGTTTTGCAAATACAAAAAAAAAAAAATATTCACTCTAATGATAATATCTCCGGACAATTAAATTGATTTTAATTCGCTGAATTTATTCCCTTCACGTTAAAGACTATGAAAACAATATAATTATATGCGTATCAAAACTTTTGCATTACACCATATTTTAAAGTTTGTAAGCGGACAAAATGAATTAAAAGACCTTTAAAATGTAAACTTTTCTCTTATAAATCATTCGCTGACTGTTCATTCTTAATTATATAATTCAAGACGACACTGAAACACTTCTTTCTTACCTCCGTTTTCCTTTATGCAGAAAAAATAGTTATAGAAGGATAATATTAAATGCTTTGCGTACGGAAAAAGAAACCTATTATGTTTCTTTCTCCTCCTTGCATCGATTGAATCGGAGAGACTATAATCTAGTTATTGCTCATTTAGGATACTATATCAAGACATATTCCGAAGGATTTGCCATATGAAACATTAAGAGTTTGGCAGGTGATTATTTAGGTTTCTATATTTAAGTTGTCAACTTGCTATTTGATAAAATTTAAAGAGATTATTGTTTGATTCCTTTAATCCGTTTCAGTTTATTTACAAGGAATGGAACTAGTTCAACAGAGTTACGTGAGAGATAAACAGCTGGAAATTAAACTTTGGAAGGATTTTATTTTATATAAAATGGTAGCCTATCATCGCGTACGCCCTATAAAAACAAAAACTCTTTAAAGCATAGTAGTAATCTCAAGTTAATTCAGTTATTTTTAAGATACGTATTATTAGATATCTTATTTATTTATTTTTTTTTACTTTTTTGTAACGTCATATGAATTAGTTTGAAATACCCTATCTTTAAAATTACAAAATTGTAAATTGTACATCAAACAAAGAGCTTAAACTTGCCCTTGGTAATGAAATAAATTTAGGTACAATTGATTTATACATTTTCAGTTTGGTCTGAAAAAGAAGAAAATAACTTCCATCACCAGAAGGCAAAATCCATTCAAGGGTCAGATATGAGAATTGAGTTTGGTAGAACTTAAGAAATGAGTAGGACATATAAAGAAACAAACATGTATTTACCAAAAATCATGAGAAGATTTTGTGTAAAGTTTTTAACCATTCTGAAATTGACTGCATTTCAAATCCTCTATCAAACTAGCGTCGAAACGTACAAAAGAACGCACAAGGAAATCAAATTTCTTGTAGTGAAGTTTGTCAAAACAGCATTGAGAATACTACTAGTTACAAAATTTCCAAAAGAACTACTAAAATTAACTATTAATACAGGAGATGTACTGCATTATAGAGTTTAGGAAATAATAATAAGAAAATGAAGTTTTTGAATGGCGCCCTACAAATTTATAGGCCTTCCCAGAACTAACGATCGCTGATAAAGAGAAAGCTTCATATAAAATGTGCAAACGTATTTCTAAAGCACGCTTGAAGGCAGGCACCCAGGGAGGGGACTAACGTATTCCAGCAGGCAGATCATTATACAATATATCCGAAAAGAGGAGACAATGGTCTGTTACTCGTATGTGTAGTGCGGTCTTCACTTAAAATTTTAATAACAATCTAACAAACTAAAGGAAAACATACATAATGCACAATCACAAATGAGGGTTAACAAATAAGAAGAATATGAATTAAAAGGGCAGATCCCGAACGAAGGTGCTTCATGGGCAGGAGAGGCTTAAATCGGAATACAGATAGGATAGTGTCGAGACATTTAGATTTTATATTCGAGAAGTAGGATGGATGAGCGAAGAAGGAGTAATTTTTGCGCTCGCAGCAAGAGAGACATCAAAACTAATAACTATTGCTCTATATGTCAATTGTTTTTCAGAATATGATACATATGCATGAGTAAAACCTATGTCTAGTATGTCCAAGGCTAATTTTCTATTTTGGCAATTAATTTTTTCCAAGTTTGTGATTGAAAATGAGAAATAAATGTTATTTTGTTAATTTTATTATTTTTGTAAGCAAGAAGATTATGGTAAGAAAATTGGCATTAGGAATTTTTAGATAACCCAATATTTAAATGTATAAATATTAGCGTATAATAGTAATTTAAAATGAAATATAACCGTTGATGGGCATTGGGCCTCTTAAGACCAATTATATGTATAACTCAAAAAGTCTAATTTTATAAAAAAAGAGCATTATTTTTTTTAATTTAGGGAGCATACATAGAATTAGTATATAAAATTAAGAAAGTTTGAAAAAGATCTTGAATTCATTAAGAAGTTAGAGGCTTTTGAGATCGAATTAACAGGCAGCGTAGTTTAGAAAGTAAGTCGGGGTGCAATAAATAATGTTCTCTAAGAGAGGAAATCCCTGGCAGAATTATTTTAAACAAATTAAATGGTTCGAATAGTCGTAGTTTGTGATTCAGCAAGAAGTGAGCTACATAATCGAGATGGAAAGTATTTAAAGCAAAAATGGAGAGAAGCAAACTCTTCTGAACAATTCAGAAGTGATGTTGCTAAGACTTCCGAGCTTCACTGGGCTTTTAGCTGGCGGAGCAGAAGTGCCGTTCTACGCATGAGAATAAGAATGTTTTACACAAACCAACAAAACCGACCAAGAAAAGAAAAATTAATTACTAAGCCACACCAATTTCTACAAGAATTCACCGAATATCAACACTTAATTTACCAGTAAAGACTCAATATAACGAAGAAGACATCAAAGAAAAACAAAAGACACGATTTAAACTAACTACAGGATATACTAAAGTGATTAAAGTAATTTATTACTACAACAGAAAATGTACATAACATATACAAGAACATTAATTTTTAGAAGACATGGCTTGAACGCCATAATAATATAAACTATCTCAAAGACAACACAGGAACCACAACAAAAGAAAATATTTAAAAACGATAGGCCTGATCACCAGGCACTTAACATCTCTTTGCTCCTTACCACACTACTTTCTCTTTTTACCACTTGTCTATATTTGGCTATCTGTAACCACACCTTTTCTTTATCTCCTACCTATACCTACCCACTTACATCGTTTATAATTCATAGCTAAGATTAGTTAAAAGCAAAGAGTTGAGTTGCATACATTGGCAACATTTTGCTTTGAGCTAAAAAGGGCTATAACGAGTGACACCTCGATTTTTAACATTAAAACCAAAGCATGCGAGCTACAACAATGGTTAGTATTTTTTTGAAGAGCCCATCTGCCCACTGCCTACTATGGTAACAGTCACCATAATCATGCTGTTGTTTAACTCTAGGCTAGCGTAAAAATCAAGTAAAACATGAAAAATAACAATGATATAAAGAAGAACAAAGGTTAGAAAACAAGTTAAAAACAACTACAAAAACAAATTAAATAATAATTAAAAAATAAGGTTAAGAAAGAAAGCAAAAGTTTCAAAGCTAATCATTTCAGATCGAGTAGACTCTAGTAAAATGTCAATCGAATCATGATTGTCTTTAAAACAAATTTACTAGACATACAGTAATAAGTTTGTAAAATAAAAGAATGATAGAAATATCAGTGTGTGTTGATCATTAGAATAATTGATAGCCAGAGGAATCGCAGAAAATATAAGAAAGAGAAGAAACATAAGAAAAAATGAGCAGACCAAACGATCTCTGCGAAACACAACAACAAACCTGCTGTCCAAGATATACCACTTCCGATAAGGTAAATGCCAATAAATGAGTATTTGTTCGCTTGCAGCTAGCATATGAAGTTTTCAAGGAATTATATCATAATAACCCAATGCGAACAATGAACAAGTCGCACTGTATTGTGCGTGTGATTAAAGAATGCATAATTGCACCGAATATTTAGATTCTCTCAACGTTAAGGAGTAACTCATAATTGGGGACAGGTAGGTCGATTGCAGAGGTATTCTAAATTGTTTCTTGTCACTCTCTCACATGTCAACATATTGTTCCTACTTAAAAGTAAGCACGGATGTGAATAAACTATGAGCAAAAGGCAGTTGTAACTAAGGTAACCTAAATATAAGATTGGGACTAAAGTAATGTCCAATTTTCTAGAATAAAGATATGGATAATAGTAACCTATTAAATTAGTGCCTCTTGTTATCGTTTAGGAATGCTACAATGAGTCATTTATACCTTTTTCTTGCAGATTATAAAAGTATTGTTCATAATCTTTTTGCTATTTACCCATATGTGCTCTCAACTGGAAATTATATGAGACATGTTTAACTATTAGTTTTATATAAGTGTAAATGCAAGCAAGTATAGCGGCAAAGTAACTTCAGAGCACTTTTGGAGATGATGCAGTAAATAAAAGAATTTGCAGGGGTAGGGTTTTGTTTTTAGAAGTGGGGTTTTCTGTTAAAAGTGGGACTAAAATATTTGAATTCAAAATAGTTGAAAGCAGTTGTCACACTGAATCCTGCTACAACATTTAGGGAACCCATACCACAGTACTAAGCAAAATTAAAAGGATTGGAAAAGTTCCGTTTATTGAAATATGAGTCTTTAACGAAGTGTCTACGTCAAATTTTCAGAAGATTTATTAATGGTGATGAGATGTCAATCCTTTATCATAATTTTAAACGCCGCCATTCCTGACTCAAACGAGGAAACTGAATTTTTTACCAACATAGAGGAAGACTTTATCCAAATTGATTATGTTGAGTGTATGGTGTGATATTGTCGGAATTGTCCATTACGAAATGCTAAACACTAATCACAGAACTATTGCTAATCTGTACTGGAATAAATTTCGTCGGTTGAGAGTCGCTTTCTGCCAAATACTACCCTCCTTAGCCGAAAGAAGGGGTGTCATCTTCAATTACGATAATGACCGTTCTCACACAGCCCGAATGACCTCTGGATGACCCTCGAATACCCTTGTGGGAGATATTGCTTCATCTTATATATTCTTCAGACCTTGCTTCTCACAATTATCACTTGTTTACAGATCCATTTAAATGGTCTTAGATTATCATCAGGGGGAGAAGGTAAAAGAGGTTGGATTCATATTTTGCATAAAAACCTCATAAAATTTAGAAGCCTGACACTTATAACGTTGTTGAGAAATGAAATGAGGTTCGAGGAAACAATCGAGATTATGTTTATGATTAAATATTTCCATCCTTATAAGTTTTTCATTTTTAATATATACCCTAAACTCGTACATTACCTACTTTTGTTCCAACCAGATACATAAACTTAAATAATAGAATTGTATCCAAAATTTTCATACACTTTTATTCTAAATCATGAAAAGATAGGTAAGTTTAGTCGTAAAAGCAGCGGAATGTGAAAGTTAATAAAATTAGTTTTAAAGATAAAAATCTTTTGTTCTCCTTGTTGCGCTCTCTTCCACGCATGTCATACACCTTTCACTGGCGTCCTCCCAATTTCTATATGGAGTATTAGGCATGGGGATGTTGAGTCCTGTCAGGTTACTTGATACATTTACGTGTATGTATAATGCTCTCTTCCTCAAAGGGGTTGCCAAGCTCTTCCATGACCCTGACGAGGGCGCGGACATCCTTAGCGAAAGAGGTCTGCACACTTGGTGAAATTAATGTTTTAAAGTTAAAGGAAAGATCTCGAGTAAAATGGATGAAAATCAATAAATTCAATCAGTTTTGGTTAGCGAAAGGTGGTTGGAGTGAAAAAGGACTGGCTATGAGATCTCATTGGTGTGGACAAGATTTGAGTGAAAATGTTCGGCCGTGGTATGGGAATGTGAGAAGTATGGCTAAAATTACAGGCGAGAAAAGAATCTAAGAGTTTGTGTCATTGTAGGAGACAGTTGTAAGAGTGTTTGAGAAAGGAAAACATAACTGATGATAAAGTGGATGATATTTGTAAGATGGAAGGCGTTTGTGAGGGGGAAGGTGTTAAGGGCATTCTCTCCAGGAGGTGAATGCTGAATGTATGAGATGCCACAGTGCATAACAATGCATCAATATAAAGTTCCATCGGGCTAGGACAAGTGATGGACAGCATTGGCATTAATAGGGGATTGCTAAGCTCATAAGACCAGGTAATATTATTGGGGCGGAGGATTACCGACCCCACCTTTGTGAGAAACTCGTAGATCCTGATTTCACTTCTAAAAAATACTACGTAGTCATTTCCCTAACTTTCCTCAAGGTTTTGTCTAGAGTATAAGTCTACTAATTATATAAAACCCTGTGATTTATCATATATTTAATAACTGCTATTTTGCTGTATTAAAAATTTAATAAGATTTTGTCAACTTTCTTAAAATTAACATTAAATCCTAGAAATACGGGTCAGATAATTATTGCAGCTCAACTAATTTTTTTCATCATTAGCTTCAAATTAATAGGACTCAGTAATTCTCCAAGATAACTTTATAATATTTGGAATCAATATAATAAATCCCGACTAGTTACGTTCCAGGTTATTCCTCTAGTTTTAATTTGACAGCACTAGGAAAAGAGGTATATTTTGATTCCTCTTTCTAACACACATATCTATTTTAAAAACCTCTAATAATTCCAAATACGTATTCATTATTTGAATCTTTAATTTAAAAAACAAGTTTTAAAATATATAAAACCTAAGGAATAATTCTATATAATTCTATTAATTATCTTTAATTATAAATTATATATTTCTGTATTTTTACTTAGATAGGATATTGCAAAGCCCATTTTGTACATTTTTATCTTAGCTGATGTAGGATATAAAATAAAATCATTTGGATAACTTATTACTCAATCATACTCCTCAATTTCTGATCCATTAAGTTAAACTCAGAATCTGTTATTTGAGCCTTTGGCTCAAAGCTATTTAATATTTTAGAGAAAATTATGATTATGTCGCCGTGCTTCTTCCTGCTTTTGTTATATGACGCCAGCCACTACGTTATCCGATGACTTTAATGCAAGGGAGAGTTTTCTCAATTTATCCGCACATGCTTCGTCAGGCCAAGTAAGTTAAGAGTTTTTGTTGAGAGTTACCCCTTTCAGAATACCATAAAGGGACCCAATTAATGGGTTCAGTATAGAACTGAATTTATGAATTTAGCAAATATACCTTTAAAAATATCACTTCCCCGTTCATATTTGATGAAAAATCCTAGATAAATTATAGTACTAAATAGCGGTTCCAAGAAGCGAGCAATTTAAACTACAAACTCACCATGGAGCTGCCTTTCTTTTCAGATTTCGCTAGTTATAGCAAAGGCCCTGCCTAATCTGACTTAGACGAGCAGATGATGCAAGCGCTTTCCATCTATTCAAAATCATTTTAATTTTTAACAAGATGACAATTGGTAATAAGTTAGTGGGTAACAAGATGCTTAATAGGGTCATCCTTTTGAGTGAGTGGTCTAACTCGAGAAAATCCTCGAAAGTCTGTGCATTCGTAGGAGTGATTTCAGTGAAAAGGTAATGCATTTGACGTGGATCAGTAACCGTTTTTATCGTGAGACTGTACTCCGTTTTAACAACTTTAGATATAGGCCCCTTAAGCTTGATCCGTAAATTGAAATAAATTAAAAGTCCTTTCTAAAGCTAGTTAGTATATGAGACCCCTGCTACGATCAAATTACTTGTCAAGGAGTTATTGGGATCTAAGAAGAGTATCAGTGATTTGACGCCGTATGTTGCAATTGAATACCACCCGTTTGCGGCTTGCAGATGAAGAAATTTAGTCACCTAGTTTCCTTCCTAACTTCACCGGTATAATCCACAATTTTCCCTCAGAGTCAATCGGAAAACATAAATTTGTGACTGAAAACTATTAAATATCAGCGTTATTTATAGCGCTCTTAGCACAAGACATTATGTCGAAAGGCACCTAGTTTTTTGTAAAAGGCACAAGGTCATGTTAAACTATAAGGTTTTTCCTTGAATCGTAGATGGTATAAAAAAAACCTTTACCTCCATGATGATGAGCTTGGTACGACATTGTTGATATGAATATGAACTTAGGAGTCGTTATGGGCTGAGGATGCGGATGCCAAGGCCTTCTTGACCTTCTGCAAGAGAAGAAATAATTCACGCCTTAAAGCGTTCATATCACCTAGCTGGTTAACGGATTATCGGGGCTACCTCATTAAAAAATTAAATGACAATGATATTATCCATTTTGGCAAACTAGTTCAACGGAGTGAGAGAAAGTAGAGTGAGCAATATTTGTTAGGTTTGACTCTGCACAAACAGCTCCTGAAGTAAACTTTGCGCCTAAGTAATTGACATTATTGTCCGAGGTCGTTTCTGTCGTGGTATGAACAGTGTACGTCGTTATACGTAAACAGGCCTACTGGTCGACCAAAATTAAGGCTCCACCTGGGGGTGGTTCTAAGAGTGTTTTAAATTCACAGTTGCTAAGCTAAGGAATATTCAAACACGGCTACAAAAATAAACTTTAATAGAACTAAAGATTACATATACATATAGGGCAAGTTATGTGGCAATTCAATTAAATATTCACTTTTCAATGCTAAAAGGATTATCACTATTAATTTGAACCGAGGGATAATTAATTAAGTATTGATTTTGCGATTATGCAGGTTCTAGCGCAAAGGGGATCCTTGAGGTTCGACGCGGTAAAGTTGGGAGGAGCGTGAAGAAGTGGGGGTTAAATCCCTTTTACCTTGATGTGCGGCGAATAGGACCAGGTAGGTAAGTTCGACCTTGAAATTGTGGGCGTCTCACGGAACGCTCAATTCAACTTTGGGAAACTGAAGTTGGAGGGGTGGCTCTTATCCTTAAGAGGCAGACGGAGGGTGCTTCAGGGATGTCCTTTCGATCCTTAAAATCCAAAGACGTGGCCAGAAGGGTTAAAGCGCGCCTAACTATTTCCACGAACAACACAGAGTAACGACAAGCTCTTCCTTAGCTCTTCGACAATCACTCAATTTTCTCTGAAAGAGAATGTAGTTGATTTCCTGTCGACTAACGAAGCCGTTACACCTAGCCCTGGACGGCGGCTTTAGACTCAATCTGCATGTGAATTCTAAATTGTCGAATATATACCCAGAATTTATCTTGACGGGGAGAGAGATTCATCGCCAACAGACTTCCTTAATTAGCTTGGATCGCGATAAGGTTCTGTAGTGCGAGATCGCGATACCAACTTAATGGTCTTTCCATTGTTCTAATTTTCGCAGTATATAGGGCAAACGAATTTAGAGCAATCAACGGCGAACTGGGAGAGTCAGGTGAGGGGATTCCTTCTCTCTCTCATTCTTCCACACTTCCGTTAGTTTCTATTTTGCAAGAGACCCCATATTCCATATTAGCTCTAGGTTTAATCAATTATAGATTACGTTTCTATCTAGCAAAGTTCATTTCTGTGTGTCGTACTTCTCATTTCTGGTAGGATAATTTAGGTCTTAATGATTAGTGCCTCTGACAATGGTAGAGAGGGGAAAATTTGCACGAATTTAACTTGCCGCTCACTATTTGCTAGATTTGGAATATTTTGTGTATTTCTTACTTGGATTTAATTTAGGGAAGTGAGGTTGGAGTTCTTTGTGTTCCTGTATAGAACCCAAAAGGATACATTGGGAATTACACATGCCTCAGAAAAAAATGAGAACAAACATCAAGGTCGAAAGGTCACAGTTGATAAGAGAAAGGGTTAATTCAATTGAGGTACCTTTTGTAGTGACGAGAAAACTTCTGTCCATAGGTGAATCTTTAAATAGGCCACTGAAGTTTAAGCCCAGTCCGATGAAGTGAAGAGCTAGTCATTATTAGAAAAATACAAGGGAGGTAAGGGTTCTTTTTGTGTTTATAACCATTAGAGAGCGACGTAATTCAATTGAATGTGAGTCCTAGTGCGTGTGTGACATGGTCCCCAAACTACCCAAAAGTATTTACAAGTATGTTCTAATCCATGTATAGCCGGGTTACCATATATTATATCTTGGTCTAAATAGTTTTGATTTCGTCTCTCGGGAACTGGAAGCGACTAAATTACATTAAAATTGAGTCTCGCTCCGTGGGTGACTAGAGCGCCGATTATTCAAAGTGAACGCTTTTTCAGTTGCGTGTGTGTCCAAGTCGCAAATACCTCCAGCGCCAATAATGGAAGAGAGAGCTCGGAACTAACATATTTAGAGAGTTTAGTGAATTAGAGCCTTCCAATGAGAGTTAGTAAAGAATTGACACATTTAATATATACAAAAAAACCTACAAGTTATTTAAATTAAATCCAGCTGATTTAATTGTAGTGATAATTCATAAAAACATTTTCCCAAATTCCGTTTAAAATTTCCTCATACTTAAGTTAACCCATTAGCCCCCAAATTTTATTTAAAGATTTTATGTGGTAAATGTGTTAATAAAAAAAATCTATTATAGTTAATATAGGAATAATAGTTTTTTATTTTGGATCCCCATTTGGGATCGTGGGCACTGGATGTGAAATTTCAATGATAATGTGAAAATTTTTATAAGCATTTGTGCATCTATAAGCAACAGGAATAGGATAATAAAATGATGCAATTTTATTTTTTATTCAGGAATTAATACAGATTACGTCTTGGGTTACTTTCTGTGTCATTGTTTTTCACGTTCACCAAGATGTAATCAAACCTTGTATCTTATGCATTGTTTTCTGGCATTCTTCTTACACACTGCACATTTTATTTCTTTTCCGCCATTTGTTCTTTCTATCTTGTGTCTTGTGCCCTATGGGAGAGAATCGTAGGGTAACAAACAGCTAAGAATAAATTTTAGGGGGTCCTGAAGAATTTGGTGCAGATAAGGGTTCAGTTTGCAAGTAGGCTCTTGCGACTGAACGCTTGAAATCAAGTAATGATACTTTGCTTCCATTAGATGCATTTTTACAGAATCCGTGCATTTATAGCAGCTATATCAAGGGGAAAATACCATTTTTTATCGCACTGCAATTC
Source organism: Ceratothoa steindachneri (assembly GCA_963969495.1). Classification (NCBI taxonomy): domain Eukaryota; kingdom Metazoa; phylum Arthropoda; class Malacostraca; order Isopoda; family Cymothoidae; genus Ceratothoa; species Ceratothoa steindachneri. Next base: position 46,102,467 of record OZ018331.1, read on the forward strand.
TGTACTTTGGAATAAATCAATCAAGGTGATCAACGCCTCCGATATACTTGTTGTAAAAAGCAATTACCTGAGGCTGAGGCACATTTATTTCCTTCTGCATTGCAGCCGATTAGCTTTTGGTTGAAACAATCGGATCTATTTCCTGGCGATTGGTTCCGTTAGGTCCATAATATTAACCTAACGAGAGATATGCTCGTTGATAACACCATTATTAAAAGAAAAGAGGTTAATAAAGCGAGGCTTAACATCTTAGAAGCGATATTAAAAAATAACGATAAGCCGGGCATAAATAGTCAAGCGACAAGCTGGAATCGAATATTAAAACTATTTTAAAAATTTCACTCACAGGTGAGTGGCTCATTTCTTCTAACGTTATGTTTAACTAAAGAGGAATAAATACCCCTTAAAAATATTTTTCTTTCACTTCCTGCTAGATTCTCACTCCACTTATTACATCGATAAAGGCAGCAAGAACATTTCAAAACGCTCCCTAGATGATCGAATAAGATCGAAAGCTTAGCAATTTATTTTGGATTTTACCAAACATTTTCATTTAAAAAAGAAATGAATACTAAACAAGTAATCCACTATCTACAAGATGGAATAAAAAAGATAGTTAGAAAAAGAAAAAGTTGCCAAAGGGAATTAATCAAGGCGAAATACACAATGGTCTTCAACAAAACTTTCATATATATATATATATATATATACCTATATTAATTAAGAACGACAAGCCGAAGAAGGCGGTCCCATCTTTATTCTCTACGTTTCGGGTTATTTCTTAAACCATATTTAGGAGCAATAAAGCCAATTTGAAATCTAAAGTTAAATCTATATTAGGGCACAAGTACAATATAATGAAAAATTGACGCAAACAGTGGTCAAATACTAAATGAACATTATGTTAACGTAAACCAAACGAACAAAACTAGTGAGGTATCTACAGTAGAAAATATTTAGAACAAAATTATATTAATGAAATGCAAACAAAATAAACATTACGGTACAGAACTTAAGAATAAAGTTCGAGGGGAAGGGAGAATATACAATATAGTAAAACTAAATAAAGAAACAGAACATTACCTTACATGGTCGAATAACAATGAAAAGTGAAAACGGGCAGGAAATTTAAGATTGAATACGGTTTGGTTGGTTGTTAAGTTATAAATAACGGAAAAGATACGAGTCATTATTTAAATTTGGGTAGTTGTATTTAATACACAGACTCTTTAATCGAGAGGGTGGATGTACATCTAACAAATTTTAATACAGTACAATCGTTTAAGGATACGTCTGTCTTACAATCTATTGCATGTTTTCTGATGGGGAAATAATGTCTATTGCTCAATGTTTTACCGTTTTTTTAGCTTAAGCCTATGTGAGAACAGTATTTTGCCTGGAGAGAACGCACCGTGCTTCCTATATAGGTCCCCTGCGTACAGCTAGGTAAAGTAAATTTATATACTATGCACGAATGGCGTGTGAATACCATCCTTTCCCCTTAAAAAATTGCCAGTATTTTTGCCGTTAATAAAAATAAGTTTAAAATTTATTTTACATTAAAATTTCATTAAAATGGTAGACAGAACTTTCCGGAGCAGATCATTAAAAGGGGTGAAGTCTGGCAATATGAAGAACCTAATTTCCTTGGGAACATTAGAACAAGTGGAGGGGTTATATAGCTCTGGAGAGAAGTTTCCTTATATAGATTTCGACTTAAGATAATGGATATTCATTTTTATCAAAATAATCTCTAAAATGTTAAATTCAAAATAAATATTAAGGTAGGTAGAAGACAGGTTACAACTTCTAAGAATGATCTTTTTAATGGCACCAATTTTGTATGCTATATAACAAAAACTAAAGAAATTTAATCTCAGCCCTGTGAAATATGGTTTTCTAAAGACACTAGTTTGAATGCTAGATTAGGTACGGGATACATTAATATCTAGAAATAGAAAACTATTTATTTATTCAACCCAAGGTTCCGAAGAAGAGTAAAATCCTATTTAGTAAAAAGGAGAGACGAAAATTTCATATGCTTGATTTGATGAAAAAATTCATGGACGACATGAAAAATAGTAGTTTCAAGGTCAGTGAACGAACCTAAAATTGGTAGATGTTGGATATCGTTAATAAACTTTTCAAAGTAAACATAATATATAATCCACGTAGTCAATCAATCCTGAATTTTGGTAACTTAAATTCGAGTCCGAAAGAGAGGAGAAACTTTTTCCCTTTGCAGAGTATAGCGTCAGAAAGATTAACTACACAGGTCCAATCGTGCAGTTAAGGGCTTGATAAGTTAAGTTTTCTGAGTTTGTGGTCATGGACTAACGAAATTCTCTCGGCATAGGACAAAATTTATTCCGAGCGCGAAATTTAAAGTCAATCTCAGTATTGAGTAGATAATTCTACCAGGAAACATAAAAATCACTCGAATATAGAGATTTCCTGTATAGTTTGAAATGTGGAAAATTTGGAAAAACACGACCGTTGTGGCAGATCACAAGACATCCCAAATCAAGACAGACCTTTAACTTCCTATGCAAATTCTCGTAGCGACGGGAATGTTGTAGACCTTCTTGTCCATAGCGTGATAATATGTATTCGCCATGATTTCTTCGACAAAGCTTGGTTTTCGTTGACACTGTTTGCGTCAATTTTTAATTATATTGTACCTGTGGCCTAGTATAGATTTAACTTTGAATTTCAAATTTGTTTTATAACTCCTAAAGATGGGTTTAGAAATAACGCGAAACGTAGAGAATAAAGATGGGACCCACCTTTTTCGTTTTGTCCTTCTTACTTAAGATTAAACTAAAGCTTTGTCGAAGAAATCATGGTGAAGACACGCACACACACACATACATATAAATATATATATATATATATATATATATATATATATATACATATACATGAACGAGGATTCAATAAAACTTTAAAAAACAGATATATACATATATATTTATACAATTCAATTCTTATGTCTATTAATTCTTGTGAATAAATACCGTAATTATGCATCCAAGCTATAGCTGAAAAGCCAATAACAACTAATCTTTATAAAATATAAAATAAAAATAACTTTCTATAAAAAGTGAAAAAAATAATATTTTCTTATGATTTTTGTCATATATTTCTTCTCACTGTTGAATGAAAAAGGAAATCTATGCTAATTTTTGAGAAAAGTATCATTTTCAAGAACAATTTTATAACACAAATGACTTCATTAAAAACTATTTAAAATTAGAATAAAATTTTGGAATCAAAATTAAGATTGTCTTTAATACTACGTGACTCAAATGGAATTCAAATCGTAAAACTAATGTCTGAGAAAACAATAACCCATTTTAAAATGAATATAAATTATTAATTGAACTAAGATTTTAGTTTATTTACCTTGCGATTCAAATGCACTCAATCAACTACATAAATTTAGTAATTATCAAACGTAAATTTGGTTTCCGAAGAAACTATTTCAGCCACTTGTAAGAAAATAAAAGTTAAAATAGAACTTCTCCATATGGCTAAGAATAATTTTCGAGAATTATAAATATGTTTAACCATAGTTTTAGTCTAAGGGAAGAAATTGAACCAGTAATCACACTGGACTGCGATTTAAAAAATAATTCCTTCGACTAAAGTTTTCAACTAATTCTATGTAAATTTACCTCGCTAAACTCGGAAATGATAATAGTTTTAATTCATCATATAAATTTTTCCTTCTAGGGAATATATTTGTTAATATACATTATTATGTTTTTCTCTGTAGTCCATTTAACATCTGGAGACGGGATGCATTAGATTCTAACGAAACTAATATCTGATCCTAAGTTATCATCCCTCAGAAGCTTATACATTCTATTTGGTAACCATGGATCAACCAGAATGTTCACTTTTTTATACAAGACTTAATGAACCCATTATAAATATTGTCATAAAATGATTTTCACTTATATACGCCAAGTACATTTTAAATTTGGTGAACCTTCGAAGGCTCACAAAGTGTGCATTTCTGTGTTGGAAAATAAAAAAAATGTCAGGAAATTACCTCCGTTAAGTATATAATGATTGAGTACCAATTTTTCACATGGTGCTTTACTTCCTTCCACATCATTGCTCTAAGTAAAGGCAAGTAAGACCTTCCGGGTTCCATTGCTTCGAAGTCTGAAGTATCCGATGCAAGATCAGTTGCATATGCGTGAAGCCTAATCGTCATCCTGATCTCTGATATACGTTATCCTTATCTCCCATCTACGTTTTCTTGATCTCTGATATTCGTTATCCTGATTTCCCATCTACGTTCTCATGGTCTCCCATCTCCCTTATCCTGATCTACCATCTTCGTTATCCTGATTTTTTTCGTTATCCTGATCACTCATCTTAGTTATCCTGATCTCCCATCTTTGTTATCCTGATCTCCCATTTTCGTTATCTTGATCTTCCATCTTCGTTATCCTGATCTTCTATCTTCATTATCCTGTTAAAATAGAGATTCTGAGGTGTTATATTTTTACGTAGGCATCCCAAATTTGCCACCTAAATAGGACAACATCTTAATCATTTTTGCATGTTCCTCTCATGCTGAATTCTTCTTAAAATAATGAATCGCTCTAATCTTGCGATGCACAGTTCACTGGTACTTTCCTAAACATAAGTTTGAAGCTATGAAGAAGAGCTTTCTCGCACCCAAGAGTAACTATATCTGTTACATAAAAATTTCAATTAAAAGGTGAAAAAAGCATATGATTGGAAAGTGCTCTACTAAAACTACAACCGATATCTACCAAAGACTTTAGATTGTAATTCATCGCTAAATTTCCTACCGAATCTTTCAAATATCTCCGCTATAAAGGTTGCTACAGAGATGTGAGAAAAGGCAGGAGTGAATCTTACGCAACGTCCAGTTAGATAGATACTGATTAAGCAGAGGGTTTTTTCTGCTGTTTTGTTCTAATTTTTTGTAAAATATTACATTAACAAAAGTTAATAACTTATTAAAATGATTTGAAATAGTATTTGTTTAACTTGGGTTTGTACAATATTTATCTTATATTTTAAGATATTCTTGAAAATCTATTGGTTTTAGATGTGTGCACCCGATTCTATTAGTTACCATGTCAGTAATCGGTCGGTCAGATGGTTACCATTTTACTTTTCACTAAATTTTTAAAAGTTTTAATGATTAAATTATTTTTTAGCAGGAATTAAGTTGATAAGAGTTTATTAATGTAAATAAACAAAACGATATAAAGATGCTTACTAAAATAACTTTTGACTTAATGAATCAGAGTAGCTTAAATATGTTAATTTTGAAAGTACTCCTCTCAATGCAAACAGAATCATGATTAGCATAATATGACCAATGAAATGCATTATATGAGTGAAATTGGCTGTAACAAGAAGGCCTACTTTCTCATGTGTAGCTGATTGGACAGTTAAAATCCAGGAGAAAGGATCCATCCTACAATCGGATGATTATCTTCCAAATTATTTAAATCAACAATAATATAGCAATATTTATTGAAGTAATTGAGAGCACGCGACTTAGGTCTGTCGGTATTGTTATAAACTAGGTAAAGTTATAAACCTAAATCTTAAAGAGAAGGGATAAATTTCTTCATGAATGAGCGACACAAGCCCCCCCCCACCTCAAAAATAGAATTGGAAAATCGACGGTATAAAAAAATACTCTTTTAAGACTTGTTTTCGCAAATTATAGATGGAGAGAAGCATCCTGGCTTTAGCTTATAACAACGAAATATTTTTGTAGAAATAGGCCAACAACTTCAAGAAAAGACTAAAGAATAATTCAAAAGGAACTACAGACCAACAGAAGATTACCAATTGAGCATCTTAAGCGCAAATTCGCTCAAAGGTAATATAGGCTGTGTGAAAAAATTGGATTTGAAGTTTTCAGACCCAGAAGAGAGACTAAATTAAGACATAGAAATATTTATTTAGAAGAAAGCTTTGTAATTTTGCGAGAAAAAACTAAATTCACTAAATATAATCGAAAATCGAATTTGAATAGCACCATATAAAAAATTAATATTATTTATTTTAATAGTATAATTAATATAAAGCGTTAATTAAATAATCAAGCCAAAGTATCCGGACTTTAAAAAAGTTTGGTTTCTTTTTCTGGCCCTTTGTGTGGTCGATTAGACAGTCTGGCTTTTTCGTCGAAATGAAGATTTCCTGAGTAACTTAAACCCGATTGTGTTGTAAGTAACGTTAATTAGCCAAAATCTACTATAATCTGTTCCATAATGAGTACTTAGGTTAATATTTCATTATCAAATGTTTTTGACTATAAGTAACTATCTTTTAGATGAAAATCGTTTAAATTAATCCTGGATAGCGTACCTTCCCCTAGAAAGGTTCTAATGCCACATTTCTGTAGTCACGAAATATTTCTTACCGTGATTCGCCAAATAACTGACCTCCTATGATGACGTTAAAATACCCATTCGATAAACATTGAGAGTTAACCCAAAGAGTTAACATTTTCAAAGGGGCAGGTTGCTTTGCGGCAAACTAAATTATATTTAATAACCGTTCTGATTAGGTAAAATATTTACATTGCTGATGTTCAGCACCGGCTAGCACAACTGATATTCACGATGATAATTGATTGGAGCCTAATCTGTTCCCTTCTACCTTAATAGTAATTCTCTAGTTTTCGATAAAGACATTGGCGAACCTTCTTCTAAATCTCTGCTATTAGGTATTAGGGCTACTGCATCCACATAACTTTTAGCTATTTTTTTACTAAAGCTAAATTCGACATATTTCTCTGTTATATTTTGTTATTTGAATAAATTAACAAGTCTCGGAAAGCTGACTATTTCAGTCGATATCCTGGTAAGCTGTCATCCTTTATCAAACTATGAGTCTTATCCACTTTACACTAAGGCTAAGGATATATTTCCTTGTCACCGCAACTAACAGGTACTTAAGAGTGATTCAATTCCTAAGTCAAGAGATATTCTAGGTGAACAAGGAATGATCCAAGGCTCACTCAAACACGCTATAGAAAGATCAACCAAAACAATGTTTGTGGTAATTTCTCTGAGTGGAATTTTAATTCATCTTGATGGTAGTAAATAACGGAGCTATAAAGGGTTGGTATAGCGAACTATATAATAATACAATCCATAAAATATGTAGTTAGCTAGTCATTACTTTATTAGTACTTCTTTTTTTAATTGCGCTGAATTCTGGGATAAATCATTTAGGTATTCAAATTTTTATAGAGAGCAAATAAATATTCCTGGCGACGTTTAGATCTCATCATGTTCATTTTCTTTCATCTATAAAATAAATAAAGGACAAAGGCAACATTAGGTTTTTATTACCGAGAAAACAAGACAAATGTGTTAAAAATTGCTAAAAATTGTGAAATAATTGCCCATAAAACGCGTTAAATTTTGAACGATGGCAAATTAAACTTAAATAATGCCAAAAAGTTAAAGACTTATAATTAACTGTTAAAAGGGAGGGGCCCTTTGCAAGTTGTGACACTAAAATACAAAATAATATTATATTGTCGAAGTATGGCTAAGTGTACGTGAATATGCGCACAGAGGCTCTAAGGTAGGCCAAGCGAGGCGACAACTGTTATTGTTTCTAAGAGTGCGATTTAAATAGATAGCGGCAGCTGCGTAACCAAGGAATACAGCAAACACAATGACAAAAATAGACTTTTAATGCGCACCTAATAAAAGGGGACAACACTAAATATATATATGTTTAAATGGTAGATAAAAATGAACGGACTTAAGCTCCCAATACTAATTAGATAAGCGTGGTTAGGGAATGGTTATAATGGGAGATTGAGGGTAATGAATGCTTTACTTCCTTTGAAACTCGAGGGCAGGTCTTGGCGACCTTGATTAATCACGTGTGGTAGCTACACAACCCACAGCGGCTGAGGCTACTCTTCTCGAACTTTCGTTTGCGAGACGCGGGCCTCCTGTTCTCAGGAGGTAACCGAACGAACTTTGAAAGGCGAGGGGGGATGACTTCTCCACACACGGCTTGAGTGAGCTAATGGGTCTTTTGTCGTAAGAGGTCACCAGATGCGGGCCACCTGTCGTCAGGGGGTCACCGAACGAACTTCAAAAGGGGGAAGGAGAGGAATTCTCCACACTCGGCTTGAGCGAACTAATGGGTCTCTTTTCGTAGAGGTCACCAGATGAACTTCGGAAGACGGCTTCTCCAATCCTTGATCCGAAGGCGGATGAGAAAGGCTGACGTTGCCTCACGAGACTCTTCTCCCAGATCCGAAGACAAGGGAGTGATGTCGAGCTCTTCCGTGGCTTGCGACCGTCACTCACACTTATTGGAAGAGAGCTCATTGAATTGCACTCCTTTCGGGGAAGTCGCGCCTAACCGAATCTGTCTCTCAGTCTGGAGCGGGTGCATATATACCCGGAGCTATTCAAAACAGAGAGAGAGAGAGATTGAGACCTTCTTAACCTTCGTTATCGAGCGTGATGAACCGAGCGCCTCCTTACGAGGAAGTGCCAACGGCTGGGATCAGCAGGAGCCAGACGGGCGACAGCAGCGGGGGCCATAAACGCGGTTCACGGCGAGGATACAAAGCAGTCTCCCGACCCGAGGAGGAGGGGGGGGATTTGAGACGACCGGGAGGAAGCATATGTGTGAATTTCACGGGAACCTGGCGGCGGGTCAAAGGAGGGAGAGGTCGGAAGGGGGGGCGGGATGACTCGCTTTTTCTCCCAAAATAAATACTGTCTCAGGACAGGGGGGGAAATAATATTATTCAAAGAGGATTCCTCCACAAATATTACTAAAACAAATAATGATTAGAATATAATAACTAAAATAATTCAATTAATTTAAAAAAAAAATTCCTAGCCGTTTTCAAGTAAAATTCGTATATTATTTTAATATCAAATGTTTTTTTAGTATAGAGTATCATTTTGTTATGGGTCTTAGAATCTCCATCATATATTTCTTCAGATGTTCAAGGTGTTCCCAAAGTGTTCGTTGGAACCTCCATGATGAATCTAAGGGCAAGGTTCTCTTTCCATACTAGGATTATTAATAAAGCTCTTAAAACACATAAATTCAAAGAAAGATATGCGAAAAGGGACCAGATATTGAAGCTAATGGCCAAATTGCTATATATGATTGCGTAATTTTAATTTCTTATAAATGTCCTAATAACATCAAATATTGGAAAGCTTTCAATTTTAAAATAAATTTCCTTCAGTTGTCATACCAATTTAACTACGTATTCTCTTCTTTTTCCTTGAATTCACTGAAATAAGAATGATAAAAATATCCCTTGAACGAGTTTTACTAATTGACTAACATTCGTGCTCAACTGCATGGGAGAGTAACTCGCACCTATTTTGGCGCCAAGTCTTACACACACAAGCTCCTTCCTATTTCCCACTATCAAGGTATCTAACGTACAGGAGTAACCAAAGGCCATGTGGGTGGAATTATAACTTCGAAGCTCATTTAGGCAAAGGATAAAAGTTACATAGGAGATGCTGGACGAGGTGACAAGAGTAGGGACGGTCCACTAAGTACTGTTCAATGGAAACCGATGAATCTATGCCATCTAAGTCCCTGGAACAACTTGGACCAAGCCAGCATCACATTAAACCTTTCTGGAACGTGCTAAGCTTCCTGAAGAAGAAGTTTCTTTCGCTAGTCTTTAAATTTGCAGTCGGCATTTAAAGATACGACCTATTTTAGGACGCCATATGGATCGACCCCTATGAGGATCATGTTAACATTAGGTTTACTCACAGATTAACTTTCTCACTCCATGCTGCCGCCTAGTTACACTCATGAAAAACCAAGTGAAGATAGATGAATTCTCACCAAGGTCTTAGCCGCAACATAGATATCTGCATCATGCCAGCTGACTAGGGCGGCAAAATAGTTATCATGAATACTAGGGGTAGTGAGGAAAAGAAGTAGAACTTACTTGAAGACGAAAAGTTTTACCTGAAAGGCAATGCCGCGATAGTATTACATAAATCATTGAATTTGAACAAGGAATAGACGAAGGTCCGTAAATGCACGAAAAAGGGAAAGCAGCTTCTTCATGTGCTAGAAGAGAGGCCAAGAACTCCAATCATGCGGGATGGATCATGTAAGACGCATGACGCATAAGAAAACATCCCCATGCGTCCCATCATATCCGAGATAGGCATAGCGACATACAGATTTGCCAAAGAACAAGCCCATTTACTAGCAGGTATGAATGGCTGCATTATCAGTTCCTCCACTAAGTTCTTAGTTTTGATGTTGTTTCCCTCTTTAATAATATCCTTATTGACGAAGCGATGGAATCCATCCGTATGGGTACCAGCTACAGTCCAGAATCTTGACCCCTTCCTCTGCGGGACATCCTGAAGCGGCCTGAGATCTGCTGCGTAAGGTTCAACAGTTTTGTTTTTCTGCTTTTTATGGACAGGAGTACCCACAGGTATACGATGGTACTCTGAATTAGCCTGCATATTTATGGAGAAAATGGAGCGGGGATGGATAAGAAATCTTTAAAAAACATAGAAATATGGCTCGAAGTCCAAATTACATAGGACAGTGGAAGGCTTTTAATTTCTATCTCCACCTTGCTTACTTTAGTGAGTCACACAGAGGCGGGGACAGCAGAGTAAAATAAAATAGGCCGGATATCCGGGTCAACTAGAGGAAAGCAATATCAGTCGCTCCTGCATCCAACAGAAGGAGAAGGGAACTATTGGATGTAGTATTCATAGTTAAGTCAAAATGCTTGAACAACAACTATGGCTTTTTCAATATAATTTGGTACATGACCGATTAAATATTCTGCCCTTTCCTTTGCCTCCTTTACCATCAAAAGATACAGGAAACAACTTTGCGGCTATGGTCCGTCTCCTATACTGGTCTGGACTCATCAAGAAAGTAATGAATCAGCGACTAGCTGAGACAATTGTCAAAGTAATGTTCAGTCCAATGTGGATTTAGGCCAGCGGTCGCGTTCATTTCTCGTTGGAATTCGACGCTTGGACTGTCTTCTCACTGCTCAAATTCAGCCTGGTAAAGCAGATGCTAGGAAAAGTAGCCAGTCGCATTTATTTATCAAGAAATTGGAAATACAATACTTTTCAAGGGAAAAAATTGACGTCTCTTAAAATCTGGAAGAAAATAAACACCAATTAGCCGCCTGTTTAGGAAGATCTGGAAAAAAGAAGCCGTTCATCTCAATCTCACCTTACTTTTTATTTTTCATTTGCATCTATCATCTCCATCACCGTTTCCACTCCCACACCAAAAATCCTCCCGTTCAGGGACGTGCTAAAAGGAGAGAAAATAATACTTTTTAGGTCAGTCAGCATTAACATCATGATTGCCTAATACCCTAATCCTTCACCCCTCACCCAAGCCCAATGCCTCAGCTAATTGAAGCTGACATTTCAAACTCGTCTGTATTATTGGAGGTAAGGGAGGAGGGAGGTTTCTGGATTAGCCCACTGCCAGATACCCGTACCAGAAGAGCCCCCGGACAATGGGCAGCTTTGCAACCTTTGCAGGGCACTCTAACTTCTCTCTCTTGAAGGGTCTCAAGAGCACTGAGGGGCACGTAACTGCCTCAGTGTATGGTAGGAAGAAACCCCGGTTTTTGCATTCCTCGGAGTGGTGTCATCCTGGCTAGCGATGGTTGATTCCGCGCTATTCAATAAAAAGTCCGTCACTATTCATCTCTCGAGAGGAGCCCACCCGGGTCCATTCATTCATTAATTCATCCTATTCATCCTATCAGCCAAGTAAGCGAGGGCAGGACTGTGTGATAAAGGGGGATGGCCCCGCATTTCACAAATATGAACATGGAGTACAAAAGACTGCCACTAAGGGCGCAGCAATGGAAAACCAAACCGGAAAGAGGATTATTGATTACTACCCTATATACCGACGTAAAAATCGCCATTACAAAGTTGATAGATGTGCCAAGCGGATACGTAGCGCTCTGTCATAAACAAGAAGACGTCGAGTGGTTGGTGGCAACGAACGGGCTAATGGCCCTGAGCAAAATTGGCCTAGTCCCAAATCTACCTTCACATCTAATAGCTAATGGCTCCTTTATATGCCGCAAAGTGGACCTATATGTCAAATCGCACACGAATGAGAAACTAAAAGAGGAGCTGGATAGTGAAAGCCAGTTTCTAAAAATCGCGGAGCTCATCAAATTTGGACACCAAACACACGTCTTCAAAGTAGTGTGCACCATATCTGAGATGACCAAAAGAGCCACAACCAACGGAGTATTGGCATTTGGCATGCAAATTCCACCAGAAAATCTCGAAGTTAAGAAGTTCACAACTGTGCAAACCCTGTCATTGTTATGCAATTGAGGACCACTTGACAAAAAGATGCCCCAGAAAAGACCTTAAAATCTACTTTGAATGCAGCAATACCAGCCACAACTTCCATGAATGCACAGAACAATTTAAAAAATGCATAAACTGCCATTGGCAGCACATGACCATGGCCGTCAATTAAACAAAAAGAAATGACATAATGGAAAAGAAGGAACAAGAAGAAAAAGATGAAATTCAAAAGAAAAGTAATCAAACCTACGGCATCGTAGCAAATGCTACACTAAAAGAAGTAAAGGAGAAACAAGAGCAAAAAAATAATATTAACGTAAATGAGGGCTCTGGCCTCGACATACTGGCGTGCATAATATACGCTTATGTGCACAATATAGCCCAACCGTAAATATTTGCAGAAACCCTGAATCTTTTGTTGGAAATGAACGGCATTCGTAAGATGTGGTTCTCACACAAACCTCACTCGGCACTCATTTAAGGCGTAACCGCGGGGAAAACTCTGCAATTCAAGGACATGTTGGAAGTTTGAGCCACACTAGCAGAAAACAAACAACAGGAAGATTCTGGAGAAACAAATGATGAAGAGATGGAAATCGTTGATACAGTAAAGGAAGTAAAAACCATGATGAAAAAGAAAACCCACAAGAAAACGAAGAAACAAAACAAAGATATTACCACAAAGACAGAAACTACAATGGAGTCCGAAGTAGAAAACGATAAGGAGAGATGCCAGTACTAAGCAAGAGACTTTAAACTCAAAGTCTTCGTACACGAATCATATCCTATGCCTAAAGATCTCAGACGATCAGACATCAAAAGAGGCATATAAAGAAGGACATGCAAATTGACCTACGTCACTGATCACGAGGAATCCTCCATCAACAAATTATTAGGAGAAAACCAAATTAGATTTTACTTCTAATGATGTCAGAATTCTTAAAAAGAGACTCTCGAAAAGGTGACCAACGGAAAGTTTAAAAACGCTAAAACAAAACGAGGAGCAAGCAAAACAGAATAGAAAACTTTTCGCTATAGATCATGCACCACACCAACAGAAAATTAAAAATCTTCCACCTAAATACAGACGGGTGGAAAAATAAAAACATTCAATACGGCAGCTTCTTGCGGCAGATTGATCCAGACATAATAACAATTTCCGAACACGGAATCAAAGACGACGAACAATTAAAAATACACAACTATGACATCAGTAAGAAAACACCTACCGGGGAAACATATGACAGAACAGCAATTTCTGTTAAAAGAGTATTATATTTTACCCAGGAAAGAGAGGTTGATAAGGCATACGCTGCTGATACTGTGCAGATTGAATTATCTCCACTCACGATACCAGCAGATTACCAACCAACTCACCGCTAATACATACCAATTTACTTGATAATGGATATATTTAACAAGAGCAATCCAACAATACTACTGAAAGAACTACACCACACAAGAAAACGCAGGTCTAGGGGTGCAGATCACAGAAGGAAAAGCTGAAAAGTGCCCTAAAATCGTTTAAGCAGAAGGCTCTCGGGAGCACATGCCTCAAAATATACGAGTAACTATAAAAATCTGCCAGAGAATATAAGTAAAACAATTGCTGATCTGTTCAACGTATATCTGAACATAGGAGCTTATTCGGAAACATTTAAGACAGCTAAATTGGTCTTCCTGCTGAAGCAAGGGAAACCAACCCACTTAGTTTCAAGCTTTAGGCCAATTTCTCTACTGAACCTTCTGGGTAAGGTCCTTTAAAAGATCTTGAATGATAGGCTGGTAGAATAACCGGACGAAAACGGGAAATATAATGACTATTAATTCAGTTTCCGAAAGGAAAGGGACTCTACCTCAGCAATAGCCATACTAACCCAAAAGATTAAACAGGCCAAAACAGAAAAGAGCTATGTGGAATTGGTCCTCCGTGATGTCGAGAAGGCCTTCGATAAGGTCTGGGTTGAAGGGCTTAAATATAAGCTCCTCCAGCTCGATCTCGGCATAAAGATGGACAGGATGTTGGCTGACTATGTCACCAATCGAAAAGCCTACGTCTATATCGAAAACGAGGTTGGACCGACTTTCCATCTATAGACGATGTCCAACAGGGGGGGGGGGGGTCTGAGCCCCACCCTATACCCGATATTTACGGCTGGCCTTCTGCACCCAATAACACAAAGATGTCTAAATATTCAATACGCGGACAACATCAGTCAGATTATTCCACTAATCCAAGATGGCAGGCACGAACTACGGAAAGGAAAATAAAGAATATTAATGAGTATGAAAACAAAAGGAAAATTAAAATTAACATCCACAAATTTAGAATAATACCATTATCTAGGTTTTAGAAAGACCAAATATCCATTAATGGCACCAACTACAGTTACGCGACGGAATGAAGTGTACTAGGGTTACACATTGGCCCAAGAGGCGACCACGCTCATGCGAAGGCAAGGATAGCCAAAGCCAGAGGTGGCCTAAAGCTTATGCACACTCTAGGCAGAATGAGCAAAAAACGACTGAGAAAACTCTACAAATCCTTTGTTGAATCAGTCCTAGTATACCCCCCGATCCCGTTGCATACTATTTCGAAGTCAAATAAGAAGAAACTTCAGAAAATCCAAAATAAACTAACCTACTTAATAACCCTAACTAGAAGAGCAGAAAGAAAGCGTATCAGAGAATTAATCGAAAAAGCAGATATTGATCCAATCAAGCTGACCCTGGAGAAGAAAATGTGGCAGAAAATTGAACAAAATCATCAGCAGATATTGAGAGATCTGAGGATTTAAAATGAAAACTCAGCTATGAGCTTCCCAAGCAGTAGGATCCACCTACGGCAGGCAGAACTACCAATCTATACATGAAATCATAATCCGAAACAGAAAATGAATCAAGACAAATATACCTAAGCAGAATACAAAAATACAAAGTCCTGAAAGATCTATATCAGGAGTGGGGAACCTTAGGCACGCCTGCCAAACGTGGCACGCCAACGATTTCTACCGGTACGCGAAGCCAAATCCTTAACTTAAGAAAACTAAATAAATGTATCTCCAATTTATTTGATATAGCAACCGCATTGTGTACAACCTGTTATAAATTATGAAATCAGTGAGTCAGCAGCAGAAGTCTCATTGATGGTAAATAAGTGAAAAGGTCCACAATTTTGCTTTCTCTAGTTTTGATTTGTTGTTTTCTTTTTGAAATGTTAAAGATTCAATTCTGTTTAATATAATATGATAATATGTAGATTTTTAGGTAATGTGACTATCTTTTCCTTGTGCTTTTTATGCATCCTAAAGGGTTGTGAATCAATAAAAAGAACATCTTTAATTTTATATCCTTTCAATGTGTTTGTAGCAAAGATTTGGCCAATTTTGGCACACTTACTTAAAAAGGTAGCCCACCCCTGCTTTAGATAAACAATAAAAAATAATAAACAAAGGCCACATGAATTAGAAGCAACATAAAGATGCCCAATTATATAAATATTGGTATAAATTTATAAAATAGAACCTACGTACCAGTTTAAGGACCAACTTAGCAAAAACTTTAAGAAATAATTAAAATAACTTAAGAAAGAACAGCCAGTCCCCTTGCATAT
Source organism: Ceratothoa steindachneri (assembly GCA_963969495.1). Lineage (NCBI taxonomy): Eukaryota > Metazoa > Arthropoda > Malacostraca > Isopoda > Cymothoidae > Ceratothoa > Ceratothoa steindachneri. Next base: position 46,118,445 of record OZ018331.1, read on the forward strand.
TTTTCATTTCTCGTCACATGTACTCACATTTTTCCGAGCTCCTAATAAAATATCCCCTTCTATCACCCTTTCTTCTCTCACCTTGATTTTTCGTTGACTTCTTAATCAGAATTATAAAAACAACGCTAACTCGGAATAGTCTTGCTACCGGATAGAGAAGGTTTGCGCAAGGGCAAGCTAGGTTGTAAACGTGAAAACTTTCTTTCTCCCTTCACTTTCCCTAAGGGGAATTTAAAATAGAAGAGATTATTGATAAGCTGCACATAGGTCAATTTATGTCGACCTAGGCCCCCACCCTCCCTCCACAGAGTAAAGAATTAGAAAGATACCGGACTACCACTCATCTAGCCTTGTCCCAATTATGCTGTTCTATGGGAAAGACTGAATTGAAGGCACCGGGGAAAGTAGGTTTGAGGATTAGCCCACTGTGGAACTCGGCAACAGAGGCACCCGGATAAGAGGCAGAACTATAACCTCCGGGAGGGAGGAGGGATTCTGCTCCACTCCTCTCTATAATTGGAGTAAAGCCAGTAGCAGAGTAGTATGTAGCACCTGTCTCTTTGTACTCCGTCAAATTCCACACCTCAAGAGCTCGCCCTCCCCCCCCCTGATTTACTTGACATCGCAATGATAAGACTGATGGATAGGGCTTAAGGTATTCTCGATATCTGCGAAAGGGAGAAATACATCGAGTTCATCAACAAAGAAGAAGCGGTAGAGACCCTCCGCGAAATCGGATTACAGCCCGTGATATCCCGTAGATCCTGGCCCACAGGAGCGTGGTCTACCAGAGGCTTGATCAATGGATTGGTCAACATTTAAAGAAGAGATCAAGGAGGAAATACAAATGAGACAAAATTTGACTGAGGTACCCAAAGTTATCGAGTTCAAGAAAAGAAGAGATAACTGTGACTACACCCAGGTCTTCAAAATATTATCCGCCGAGCTCACAATGGCCTAAAAGTCTAAGGAACAAGGGCTGCTAATGTTTATCGCAAAAGTCAGCGGCGAACAAATCAAACGAGAAAATTCCACTCGAGTACACTTTTGTTTTATGTGATACAAGATGGAACCACGCGCAAACAAGGACTGTAAAGAGCCCAACGAAACATGTTCCAAGTGTAGCGAAAAGGGACATCATTGGAAAGAGTGTATGAGCAATTTCGAAAAATGTGTAAAATGTGGGCAGGCTCAAAGATGATGGCCATCACATGCCCCATCAAAGAGGAAATAATCACGAATAAAATAAATGAAAAGTAGCAAGAATAAATAAAAAAAACATAACACCACCAATGCCTGAGCAGTAAATTTGGCTTACTCTAAAAGAAAAACAAGCAAACCTGGTTAAAGATTAAAAATGAAAACTCTATTAGGACCAAGAGCTGCATTGTTTATGCTCATGTAAGGAACCTGGCACTGCCGGAAACCTTCGAAAAGGAGCTAAATCAAAAGTAAAGAAAGAATAGTATGAGTTAAATGACTTTCCTGGACGCCAACACAAAACGGAGAACAACAAAATGACAAGATCTGAGACTAGGAGTGAAAAAGAAAGAGAGGCAGTAGCCAAAAGACAGTAGGGGACAAGCGGAATAAACAAACAAGTAAGAAGGCAGAAACCACAACTATAAAGACTTCGGACTCTTCAGACTCCTTGGACGACAGAGGTCTCCTCGAACAATGGCCTCACAAAAAAAGAAACGGACCACCAAAAGACCCCTTGATGCTGATGAGATCAAACTCCCGATTTATGCATCTCAGCATGTACCTATCTCTGAAGATGTGGATCTCATAAAGATCATCGAAGGTGTCAAGAACAAATCATACAAGTGGAAGTTCGATGCTCCAGAATATGTTGAAAAGGTCGATGAAGCTCTGCTCAGAAACACGTTGCCCTATACGTGGAGAGTTCCGTGTAGTTTTCCAACGCAGACTTAAAAAAAGCGGAGATGTATGTAGAAAATGATCTACCAACCAAAAGAAATACACCTGAAACAACATGGAGAACGTGAACAATAGAATGAAGTTTCTTACACTGAACATTAATGGATGGGAGGGGCTAGCAACGGCATATGGAAAAATATTCCGTGTGCTAGACCCAGATATAATTATTTTAACGGAGCAGGGTATCAATTCACCATCGGGTCAAATAAAATTACCAGGCTACAAAGTTGTGATGAAAAATCATTTCCAGGAAAAGTTTGACGGTGCTGCGATAGCTATCAGAGAAGCCATCTTGTTCAGGCGACTACGGCAGCTGTACGAGTCCTTTGTAGTAGTGTAAGCTCTTAATATCAGAAGTATATCAACCACCTTGCAAGACTAGTTGCTCATCAACAACCTTTACACCTTGTTCGGGCACTGGAGAATGGCATTCTTAGGGAAGGACCTCAATGTCAGATGGAGATCGGAAGGTTAGTAACACGAACGAAATAGGACGGAACTTGGAAATGCTATTGGAGAAAAGGGACATTCAAAGAATAGTTCAGGACCTTCCGAACTATTTCTTTCACAGGTCTGCAACTAGGTCCGATATAATGATCGCAAGCAATGAATTCCCTTTCAACTACCTTAGCGAGCAGGTCACAACGGTGTCTAATGACAACATAGCGATCCTAACAACCATCTCACTTTCTCCGATCCAGCTTCCAGTTACTCTCCGCAAAAGCTACACCTCATGCAACTGTGAATGGTACAGACTTCTATTGAGCCGATACGTCCTTGCTGACCTAAACGTAGAAACTTTGGAGGATATTGACGAGGAACTGGAAAGAATAACTGCAACTATCATGGATGCAAATCGCAAGTGTATACCCAATAGGAGTACAATCCCCCCCCCTCAACTCAAATAGACCGAAGGGATAAAGAAGATCGTTCGTGTGCACATGGAGTTATATGGGGAGGTTAGAAGGGCAGACCCAATACGGAAAGCAAGCTCACTGCTTCAACTCCTAAGTACATAAATTAGAAAGGCGATAAACCCCTAACAGGCGGAAATATGAAACGGCCTAATAGCTAGAGTCGAAAGCAAGTTCAACCCGGTTAAGTTTTGGCAAGACATTAAAATCCTAAAAGGTTTACCAAGAAGGTAAAAGACTCATTTAGAAGAGAACGGAGAGTATATCAAGGACCCGGTGGCTCTAGAATAAAGATTTCGTACTCTCTGAAAAGAAATATTTTTACTCACACCTCAGGACAATGAAGAGTTTGACCAGGACTTCGAAGGTCAACCTATAGAATAACTAAATCAGTTGGTGCATTGGATGTCATCACATCATCAAGCCGACAAATGGAAGGAGATGGTAGAACATGGCCATGCAATAACGACGGGAGAGGTTATGGCAGCTGTAAAATCCTTCAAAAAAAGCCATCAGGGTGCATGCACCTCAGCAGATCATTACAAACATCTTTAAGGCCTGCCTGAACACCGGTTACTTCCTTGACGGTCTAAGGTTGGCCAAAATCATCTTAATACCTAAGGAAAACAAATCTCAATATCAACTAGTGAGCTACAGGCCAATCTCACTTCTAGATTTCGTGAGGAAAGGCCTGTGAAAAGCTCCTGGCAAATTGGCTCCAAGATCAACTAGCCGAATTGGTAACGGATAACCCCCAGCAACATGGGTCTTCATAAGCAACGAGGATCAGAAATGTCTCTCACTCTTCTAATGGGAAAACACGCGCACAGCTGAGCTGAAGCGAAATACGTAGATGTAGTGTTGCGAGATGTTCAGAAGCCCTTGGATAAGGTTTGGCTGAAAGGTCTGCAATACAAGATTTAGGAGTACAGCTAAACCTGATTCTGGAAAGGGTTATCTGCGATTGCATAATGGAGAGAGAGGCCGAATCTCGATCAAGGGCTACAGAGGACACGAGTTTGAACTTTAAGAAGATTTTCTGCAAAGTTGCTGTCTAATTCCATTGTTGTACCTTGTGTACACACTAAACTTCTCTGCTTCAGTAAACAACGATGTGATGTATCTGCATTTCACATATGACATCCCTCAAATCGTTCCTAGTTTATATAGAACGCTGAAGTTAAAGCAAGGAATAAACAGAACCAAAGACAATGTAAATAAACAAGTATAAAAGAGACAAATCCCATTCAATCTAACTATAATTAAGAAACCAAAAACAAAAGAGGCGAAGTGTCCAAAAATTAAGAAAAAGATACATAGTAGAATGAAAATATCAACTACTCTTCACGACTATGACAACCAAACTAGAGAACAAAGAAAATGAAAACAAAGAAAAAAAAGGCAAAAATGGACAAATAAAATAAAACTATAAATAAAGCAAACCTAAAAAGAAGCGAAGTGTCCAAACATAAAAAAAGGAAATAAATAGAAGAAATATTAACAAAAATAAAAATGAGGCGAAATGCTCAAAGCCTAATAAAAGGAAACAAATAGAAGAAAAATAAAGTTAATATAAAAAGTGCCCAAAGTTTAAGGAAAAGAAACAAATAGAGGATAAAGGAAACAAACAAAGAGAAAATAACTAGATAACAAGTTGGCATCAAAATACTTGAATGGTTTGATACCACGAAGGAGGACAAAGAAATATATATTTTTAAGTAAAAATAATCGAAAAATCGGCAGAAAAGTGATAACTTTTGTCTTGCCGAATTTTTTCCTGATCGAGAAATCAGGTCTTCATTTTTCATTTGTGGCATTTCAGAAATCTTGAGGAAATACAGACATTCTAATGGTCCCATCCTTCGGACTGGTGCCCCTGAAAAGTTTTGATAATTATCTGTTCAATGAGACCAAACATAAGTCTCTACATTAATAATTTAGCCGATAGGATTTTAAAAATATATTTTAAATCCAGATATGCCAATTGGATTCTTGTTTGAGTTTAACTGCTATACTACCTACGCCACCACTACCTCCACCACCACCTACTTATTGCTGTCCTTCAAATACGAAGACGAATCAAGCTTCACTCGATGAAAATGAAGATGAATTTATGGGTATGAATTTATGGTGGCTGTCAGTTGTGCCGGCGAAGATGACTATGTAGTCTGATGCGCGATGCACACACACACTCTGGCACAGAAATGAGGCTCTATTCTGGGGTTATTTGGCTGGTGGATTGTGGCGACGTTGTCTTCTCGCCTCTCTTACGTTAGGAATGGACTGTTTAAGGTGCGCGACAGTCCCTCCATACAGGACGGTCACTGGCTTTGAGTTCCAAAATCAGGGGCTCGATAATACACAACTGCTACGTCACTACTGCTACTGCTATGCCAACACCACAACTACTATACCTACGAAAGCACCATCCCCCCCAAACAATTACTACTAAACCACCACCACCACTTCTACTACACAAATACTACTACTACTACACCACTATCACTATTACCGCTATTACTACCACAACGCCACTACGAATCCACCCTCACAATTACCACTACTATGATTATTTGATTCTTGTTTGAATACAACTGCTATATATTCTTGGGTGCTTGTTTCGATTTGAGACTACTACCACCACAAATACCACTACACCCCCACCAATCTACAACTACTATTACACTAACTCTACCACCACTACCTTTACTACTACGCTACCACAACTACTACTATACCTAAGACACCACCATCACCTTCAAAACCATTAATACTACACCAACACTAATACTACTACACCACTACCGCCACTACTGATACACCACCATTACTAATACTACCACTAAAAATACGTCACTACTTCGACCACCGCTATTACTACTTGTAAAAGAACAACCTCTACCTCCCCCCTCCCTAATTTATCGGAGACAACGTGCTATAGTAACGCGCCATGGATGACGTCACTTCCTGTTCGAACATTCTCGAATTTTCGACTCTTGAGCACTTTGGGAAAATATTTCCCAATCCTGCGAACTCGTCCCAAGCCTCCCCCTCCCCACCCGGTGACGAGGTGTGAAAGAGACCCCCTGCCTTGCCCCTCGCTTTTAAATGATGAATTGTTCCGCCTGCGAATTAAGATGTCTGGAGCTTGTTACTTCTTTCTCCACACTCCCCCTTTGCCTTCAGAATAGAGAATACAAATACTCTGGTTATTCCGTAACTCGACGAGTCCAGCCCGCACCTCAAGGCCGTCCTTATCGTCTTGTCCCGTAAGTGTTCGTCAGACAGCAGCCTTCTTCAGCCGTGATTCTACCTAAGTCAATTAGTAGCTTTTCTAATCATCAAGCCTCCCTTCGTTTAATCGAACCGTAGTAAATCTCAATCGATTAGCTTTGAGAAAAAGAAGAGTCCTCTTTTAGTGAAATTACAAGAATTCCCACATTCCCCGTCGAACGTCATCTTTTAAGTTTGGCCATTTTCATCGAAAGGTTGGTTCGGATCATGCCTCACTTGCCTCATTGGGATCGTGCCCCAATTGCCTCATCGGATCGTTCCCCACTCGCCTCATCGCAAGAAGGACCTTCCTCGAAGTCATCGACCTGTAAGACTGAAACCTCCCTGCATATTAGTATTGTCAAGTTTCCAATTTTGATCTGATCATAGTTACATTAATTAATTAATTCTACTTGAATGTCCCTTCTCATAATAATTATCAATATACTCTTTTAATTTAAATAAAATTATATTTTTGTTGTTTCATCTTTAACTAACTTTGAACGATACTCTCGGCCTATTCAAGTAAATCTCGCCAACCATTTATGCTCTCTGCCTGATTATTAAGGATTTGAAACCCAACGCCTCAAGTTTGACCTCCTAATCACTCCTTAATTCCTGTGAACAGTCATTCAACGGTTTGCGTTGCAGTAGGTGATTAAGTCGCCCCTCCACACATAATATAGGATCAGTGTATGGTATAGAGGGGTTGTACCAAGACACTACTACACCACTACCCGAAGTATTAGCACCACCATCACCCCTCCTACTACACCATTACTAACACTACTATCATTACTACTAGACCACTACTACCACCATCACTATTACCACTATCAGTACCACACCACCGTCATCACTACTACTACACTACTACCACCATTATAACTCCACCAACACCATGATTACTACACTACCACTACCACCGACAGAGACAGAGGGAGTAAAGGAGCAGACAGGAAGACAGAGAGACAGAAAGAGACAGGGAGAAAAGAAACAGAGCAAACGCTAAAGAAAAATGGGAGAAAGCCAACGGTTCCATTTCTTCTGAATTTTCACACGGCGCTGTACTGCTATACATAAAAGGAAATATTTGAGCAACGTAAAATGATCAAATCAACCACCAATGATCTTCACTGATGGAAGGTGGTAGTGAAAGAAAATAAATAAAATAAGAGTATAGAATAAAAACGATGCCCTTCTGACCAGGGCGAAACCCAAATCTTTTTACATATGTTAAATCTCGTACTCATTTCTCAACTTATTTCATCATCATTTCTTCTTTTGTCAGATCAGTCAAGCTGACAACTTTTCACGTTCTAAGTTCTGGTAAAGCTACTCACGAATAAAGATCAATTCCCCAAAATGCAAATACATTATTTTTTACGCGAAGACAATTTTCTTCAAAACTAACTGCACTCAAGCTACATGCACTCAAGCTACATGCATACTTTGTTTGATTAGAAAGTCCTCCAATTAGTAATTTTTGGGTTATCCCTTAAAGGGGAAAATTCACACTTAGCCTTATCTATACTCCACATTTTTTTCATATCTTCGCAACTTAAATCAATCTTTACTGCACTTAGACCTCTTTGAGAGTTCGCTGTAGTGAATCCCAGATTGAAGCCCTGAGAGGAAGCGCAAATAAGGGATTTCCTCATGGGCACGAGTCGGAAACTTTGCACACTTTTCTAATAGTATTGAGCTTATTAAGGTAGTAAAGATGCTGATTCCGCTAATAGGAAGGTACTTAAGGAACAACTAGTTACACATATAAAATGGATTAGATCTCTAGATTCTTTTCTTTTTTTTTCCTACAAGAGATCCATGAAAGCAGAATTGTTTAAGCATCTTCCCCTGAGACTTATCCCAAATAGAGAGAAGAGATTACACCAGGAAATTGCCCATAGTATCTTGACTGGACATCTTATCCCTCTGATTAAATGCCTTGAAGTGCCAAAAATATTGACTCAAAAATCATCAGAAAAAGACTTATTTCATTCTGCATGAGTATCTTCCAAGCTAACACCCAAAAAGATGCGTTCATATATATATACAAATCAGCTTCTGTTGGTAATAGAATCGACGACCAAATTACTATGGATCCCAAAGAAAGACTTAATTATTTGCTCCAAATGCAGCTCGGAATGTTGCATTTATGAAAATTGATGGAATGCGTCGAAAAATGATTTAAATTTGGCACAACACAGCGGACTATAGCCAGGTTATTTCCTAAATGAAAGAGAAAACAAGAAAAGGGCGAATGGGCAAAGGAACATGTAATAAGCCACATCTAGTTAGAAACCCACACAGCAACCGAAACAGGAAAAACAATTGAATATAAATAGTAAACTAAACGTAAAAATACTTACCTCCATTCTACACTAAAATATAATGAACATAGTGAACCCAGAAAGTTACACCACGAGACTCAATGAAATGCTCAAAGAGAATGGACGTGAGCCAATAAAGTTCAGCCAAAACGTTGACTATTTTGCGATCTTCAAAATAAAATTAACGAAAACAGCACAAAAATCTAAGTGATCAAACTAAAGAAAACAATGCGATAGATGAGGTTAACAAAGAAGATGATACAAACACACATGAAACCAAATCAGAAACCAGCACCGAGTAATCTACCTAGAAAACTAGAGCAATAAGAAAAATCACTAGAAAAACAACAAAATCTAAATATATACGTAGTACAACTGCAAAAGACAATCAACGACCCAGTCTACCTAAACCTTCCACACGGGAAAGTAAGAATATATGTGTAGACGAGAACAAAACGAAAGAAAGAAGAAAAGAGTGAAATCCAACAGGCCGAGACTAGAACTATCAGGAAGAGAAACGTAACGAATCCTTAGTTATGAGCAGACAGAGATTCTAAATATATAGAGATAAATACAAGTGGATGGAAAGATGAAGAATACATTTATGAAAAATATTTTTAGGGAAGTAGACCCTGATATAATACCAATATTAGGACACTAAAGATAAAGATATGGAAGTACAATAACGTAGCAACTGTCCTTTGCGGTCAAAAAGAACCTGGACTCTCAGACGCAAGAAGGACTATTTGAATCATACTTTACAATACTGATATAACTTAAACTCACTAGGAAAGTGATATCAAGTTCCTAAGAGGGTTGGCCTCCCCATTCCAAAACTTCAAAAAACTATCAAAAATAGAAAGCCAGTTATCTTTATGACCGTCATAATCGCCAACTATCTAAATAGAAAATGGTTATGGAAACACAAACGGCGCGGCCTGACATCGAAAAACAATGCTAAATAGGGAAATGCCCCATAGAGTGATGGTGCTATTCCCAACCCAATATCACCTCGGGCAACACTTAACACGTGAAAAGGGACTGGAGAAGTAGGTTACGACAACAAACGTAGCATTGCACGAGACTTCCAAGCAGGGCAACAATCTTTTTATACAATTATTTTAACCTTTTTAATAATATTGCTGTTCTTAGCTAAAATCTTTTAAAAATTCTTTTTTCATAATTTATCGCACAAGCTAGCCTCAAATATTTGGTGAATGTTATCATGAACGTTTATAAGACTAAATACTATTACCGTTTAATTTCTTCTTACATGTTTTATGTTTATGAGGAAAGTGATGAGCGAGGGCGTTAATTATTCATTTTCTAATGTAATCAGCGTCCTGTAATCATCTCACGGAAAGTTAATTTAGTTTGCCTACAGTTAATTGAGAAATAGGAAGGGAAAAATAATATTATAACATTATAATTTCTAATTTCCCATTAACATATTGGAATTGGTATTAGCTAAGTCCTTTTGGCAGTTATAACATATAACTATAAATTTTAATCTTAAAAGTTTAACCCTTGATATTTATTTCGCATTTTTCCCTTTCCTCCAAAATGTATTCGCCCAGCAAAGAAACTTTAACCTCAATGCAGTATTATATACGATAGAAATATGTATGAATGGAGATATGGATGATTTTAACAGGTTTTGAGACCTTAGGATTTCATTTATCATACTATTAATTTACCCCTTTATTTAACAATTTTCATTTTTATTTGTTTCATATATTTTAATATTTATTTTTTATCGTTAGTATTAGCGTATTCCGAATTTTAACGCCTAAAATAATAAGAGGCAACTTACTATTAACATAACATTAAACCTACTTTTGGAAATATTAATTTTATAAAGGAATTTTCCTTAGAAATGAGGTTATGATAAAATTTATTCATTCATCTACCTAATGGACCTTAATGAAGATACCATTACCGTGATTTCTTAAATTAGGAACTGACATTGTAAAAACTTTTCTCTTCTTCGATTGACTTTACTCAATTCTAATGTTTTTCAGACTATTAAAGCATTTCAGCCAATTTTTATATTTCTTTGCTCTCAGCGCTTTGGGTTTATGTCTTTTTCTTAAATTTTGGTTGAGATATAAAGAAATTTGCTGCTTCTACATAATAAAACGTTTGAGAAACCGCTGTATTGAAGCTGTCACAGCTACGACATTTTCTGGCCCTGTAGCGGTCCTATGCGGCCTGGAATTTTCTTTTTCTAAAGCCGATGATGTTTGTCTAAAGCTGAAAACGCACTGACGAATTGTTTTTCCATCCGGTACGGGATCATGACTCAGAAGTGCAGTGTGTCTTCGGAAGGAACGTTGCGTCCTTACGACGGATTCATCGTTCTTAACAAATTCTTCAACAACAAATACATGGTGTGCTTGTTTTTTATTAACCTTTGAAATCGAGCAACCTTACTGCCGGCTTAATATTTCATAATATTACATTATGAAGGTTTGAGTTGGATGCTTATTAATTCACAATTTTTAATTGCCTTGTGAATTAGGAAGGGACAATATTATAGAAAATTTCCTATTGTATACATAGCGAATTTATTTCGATTAAGGATCATTAAAAGAGCCGCAAAATGTTTTAGACCAGATGAAACTTAGTATGATTTTCGATTAATCGTTCGAAAGATATGCATTTTTATACTTTAAAAATGATGTTTTATTTTAATTTGGGGAGGGGGGGAATCGTTATAATTTTTCTTTCTAATTTAATCACTAAGCTCACATTTTATGTAAATGATAAACAATGCGAGGGAAACCAAATAAAATTATCTTTAATTTATTCCGAAACTGGACTAAGGATTTCAAATTAATATCGGATGAATGACTAAAGGTTTAGTAGACCAAAGATCTATCATTTACTACTTCTAAATAATTCCATACAAATTTGAAATTATAACTAGATTTTGTTCAGAATTTGCATCTCTTAAACCTATAAAACCAGATGTGCAAGCATGCAACGTAACAAGCTTCCTAATCTCAGTAGTTAAAGCGCATTGTTTATCTGATAATTTTTTATACCATTTAAGAGCCCTGTTTGTATATTTCAGCTTATACTCTAATTTATTTGTCTGTCAGTTTTACATTACTCTTGAGAAAATTTTTAAATGATATGAAAATCAAAAGCTTTGATGGATGAACTTTTTTATTTACAACTAGAGAAATACTTTCTGAGCATCATTCTCCATTGTTTAGCAGAAAAGGACTGACAGAATATTGCATTAATACATCAATTATTTATATACAAAATCATAGAGAAAAAAAAATTATCAGCAGAGCAAAAGCGACACGCACAAAACAACATGGGGGAATTAATTATAAGGAAGTGACTGACTCTTCCCTAGATTGAGGTGATACCTATTTATGAGGCTATATGCGAGCTAACCACATGATTAAATTTATTATGATTAAATCCATTCAATAAGGTGGATGGGAGCTAAACAACCTTTTCTTACGGCAACAAAGAATCTATCAGATTTCAAAAAATTATTTACTTTATTAATTTTTATGCAAAAACTGCAGTAATATAGAGTTGCTTCGTTTTTTTATTCATTTTCAATGCACTTATAGGAAATGAAGTCTACTTTTATTTAAATTTATAATTCCTTCAAGGTATGTGTTAAAAAAAGAATTCGGGCTATTTACTGTCCTATTAAGTTAGGTGGAAGCTGCCTGTTTTCGAGATTCAATTTCCTAAACAGTTAGAATTAGCAATGTGTTTGGGGAAGGCATTTTCCGTTATAGTAGAGAGTACAGTTATTCTTATCATATCATCTGTCATTAAAATTCTTTTATTATTTTCATTCAAATAATTATGACTATAAATGATATTATTATTAGAAACAAGATATTTATAAGGAAAATAATTGATAAAGTAAAAAAGAAACTAATTCTAACATAAATTAATAATTATGACTACGTTTAGCTGGCTGGAATGAATCAGTAATTAAAAATTTGTGTAAGAAAAGGGCGGTGAATAGAAATTTTATATACATGCGAAACACAATTACTCTTATGTTAAAAACATGGATTTTAAAGAGAAACGAATGATTATACATACCTTCAACAAAATTATATCATCGCTAAAAATAAGAGCCTATGCTCAGCAGCCTTTCGTAAAATATCAAATATCACAAATATAAAAGTCAAGGATATCACAAATACATCTATATTAAATTCCTTTACAATGTAGCCAACTATTTTACATTCAATTTTCTTTCTGAAAAACTTTGATCTAATTCCATTTGCTAATATATTTAGGCAAATTGCTCCTTCTTTTCCTTTTACCAGATTTACAATCAAATTTATCATTCCTTTGCTCAATCTTGGATCTAGTTTATTTGGCTGATCTCTATTTTGTCCTTTGCCTCCTTTTTTAACTCATCGATTATTTGATTCAAAAGGTTCTCTTTGCATGTTATTTCATGTGTGCGTATATTAAGGAAGCTTTTTTGGCAAAACTACTGAAGGAGTTTATGGTTTACATAAAAGAGCGTTAAGCCCAATAGGATAAAAGATCGCGGAATAAACTTAACGATGAAGTTAATAAAAGTTTGTAATATCATTTTATGAAGCTGATATGCTTTTACAAACAAAGTAAAGTGAGCAAAAGCTATACAAGTTTCTGATGTTGTTATACGGCTTAGCCTTTTGATATCCACCTTGATTATTTTATTCACCCAAAACTTCATTATATTAAAGCAGAGAATATCGGTTGCAAATATCTATTATGAAGACTCTCCTGCTTTTATTTATCAACAAACACTTATTACAATTAGATAGTCATATAATTTGTCAGAATATTCTCTTTTATAATCTAAGATGCACATATTTTCAGATAAAATCTTTTTCAATATATGTATTCTAAAGAGTATACGTTGACTTTGCAATCGCCACTGACTGGATCCATCCAACCATATCCTGTACTTGCAGGTTAGCTTTATATTCTTTTTTACCTAGACTGTATGAAAGCTCGAAATTATTATGATTTTCCTTATGGTTATTATAATGTCAAATATAGCTCCAAATAACCCACAATCTCTTGCCCTACTTAGATAGTTTTCTTTTATCTTTGAATCATTATATTCAAAGAAATCTGTTAATGCATCATAATAAATAAATTGTGCAGTATTCCCATTTATTCAGTTGTCTTGTGCCTTGGTATTAGGGAGACGAATTTAACAGACAACTGGGCATTTTTTATCAAAATCTTTTGCAGCTCTTCATTCCTGGGTCGTCCTCAAAGAAGAGCAATTTTACATACCTGGAAAAATAAATGCTATATTAGTTTCGAAGAAACGCAAAATTTAATAATAAATTCCAATTGCTTTTAAATTATTTCATTTCTAGGAACAACTAAAACTTCGCTTAAATTCGAATTCTATCAAAGGAAGAATTTTTGGGTCACCTTTAGCAAACACCACAATTTCTTCTAAATCTCTTCTGTTATTCGGTATTTTCTATTTAACCAGGCCAGTTTATACAGTATTTGAACTAGAAAAAGATATGAAAAACACTGCGACAAGATTTAAAGCTAGTTTCCTCGTAATCCTTTTCGGTTTGCTGCTGAAAGGTTTATTTTGTTGTTTCAACAACAAATTTCATATTTAATCCGGCTTATCTCTAATTCATTTTATACAGTAGCAATTAATGATATTCTATACTAATTTGATTCTGCGCATTTCAAATAAAGCATTTTGAAATTCTTTCAAGTATAAAATCATTTTATTAATAATTATTTTCCATTCACAATTAGAGATTTTTTCTCTTTTTAAAAGCGACGAATTGAGAAAAGATATGCGTTCTTTTTCAAATAAACGAAATTCTCCATTCGGGCTGTTCCTCATCCGCATATATCGACTAATTACAATTTATTTTTTTTTTACGGTCTTAATTGTCTTCATTAGTAACTAGCATCAATGTTGTGTAATGAAAAACAAAACTAATTTGGTTAATTGATACCACAAGGTAAATATCGTTGGATTTTTTAAAAAATATTAAACATAATTTCAATTTTTATTAATTTTATCTCACAAAAGGGATAAAAGATTTATTTATTCTATTAGAGATCATAAAATAGAAAAAACGATCAAGGAAAGTTTACTTAGCTTTGAAAGAATGGAGAGTGTGTAAGCTTTATGGAAAAAGAAATACAAAAGATAGCAACAATAAAAGAAGAACCACAAACTAGGAAGTTGTTACTAAATCTGGTGATAGCAGATAACTACAGTTACAATGTATTAAGAACTTTCTACAATACTATATTAATAAAAAAATGGTTAGGTTAGGTTGAATATGTTAAATTTATGAGAAAGTGCTAAAAACTTGGGAAATCTGTGAATGTATACTAATAAGTGGCAACAAAAAAAGGGTGGGCATGCAAAAATTCTAAAAAAAAATTCCAGGTAACATTAATAGAATGAAACAATGTACATCTATTGCTTAATTATCCCACGGTCAACATTTAAATTGGTAAATTCTTCAGTTTATGATTGATCCAATATATTAAACCATTTTAAAATCTCATTTTTTCAATATTGTGCCAAGATTTGAAAATTTAAAATCTATCTTTCTATAATTTGAATTATTTTCTTAAAACCTAATTTTGAATGCCTAAACTTATTTACCTATGCAAAAACCTGTTTTTGAAACGTGAATTATTATAGCAATGAAAAATATAAGACAATTAGCCTTAACTAGACATAGCCTCATGAAAAGATATTAAAATAAGTATGAGCTATGAAACTTATTCAAAATTAAAGCCATGAAATGCATAGTCTCTCTCACCCGTAGTTATTAATTACATAAAAATCAATTACGTTTACTTTGGAAATATATATACCACTCTTAGTTAAATGATCAACTTTTCCATACTTTGAGTTTTTAAATTTTCTAAGTTTCTAATTCTTCATTAATAATAGTACTGATTCTTTTACAGCCTCCTCTTTCATTTTTATTTAATTACTTCAAAAATTTCTAAAAAATTATCATAGACACTAAATCAATCCGTTATATTCGGTTTTTCTAGATCTTATAAGTTACCTCTTTTGAGGTAATTTTACTATTTTATTGTTTAATTATATTTTGATCATTTGAGAAAAAAATAATAGTGTATTGCTTAGAATTGTTCCGGTGCAAAGATATGGATTTAATTGGGATAGCTTTCTATGTCGTCTTTAGATGTTTGTGGCGCATCACATCTTAGAATCTTAACAATCAGGCAGTCCTTCTTTAGCTCTGCAATCTTTCTTTCCGCAACCTAAGTTCTAAAATTAAGATACGCTTTAACCATAATTAATAAATAAGTCATGTAAGAACGTCTCGCATTTAAATTTTTATATTGCTGTATTGTTATCCTAATTGAAACCTTTTTTTAAATCGAGAAGTGAGAAATCTACGAATTGCCTTTCTATAGACCAAAACTATTTTCCTTGCTGGGATCTTATAATAAAGACCAGCGAGTCAAATATCACCATCTTGTAAAATTTTTAATGAACCATAGAAAAATCTTTTGGATTTGATTAACTTTACTTTTATTAAAACCATAGTTGAAATCATTTATCAAAGTTGAGGTAGTGAGTCTTCTTCGTAAATCTAATGCTTTCAATATTCTGAAGTGCAACTGCTATATTATCATTGCCGTTGCTATGGATAACTGCAATTTAGTTTTAAGGGATCTAATAAATATATCAACTCATTAGAGTCGAAAGTTAAGTTTTGGAAAGATTCTAGAATATTATTATAATTGGGCTCGTAATGATACAAAAATTAAAAGAGAGGTTTTATAAAAGATTTATTAAATGGATTACAGATCTGGGCAGTAAAGACATCTTCGGCAGGGGGACAGACTAAATTTGGTAAAAAAGCAAAAGAGTTACATTGGAATTAAACTGAAATTATTTAGTAAAGCCTCATATATAAATATATATATATATATATATATATATATATATATATATATATATATATATATATATATATATATATATATATATAACATGAAAATGAAATATGAACCAAAATATGACGATTTTCGTTAAATAATATTTAATTTGGAAACTGGAATATAAAATTTTGCCTTGTCCTTATCTTGAAATTGCTTAACACGTAATCAAAATTGGTGATGCTTAACATATTTTTCAGATGTTTTATCAGCATAAAATTAAAATACTCGTACATGCATATATCATTTTCATGAACACAATGTCTGGAACATTTTTTCCACAGTTGAAATGTTTGTAATGATATTTACCGAAATAAGTGGTCAACTTTCGTCATACATCTGTTGCTGAAGTTCTATATGTTCAAAAGTTTCCAGAAGTTTTTATTTAAACCTTTACCTTTAATTGTTTTATTGTCAATAAAAAGATAATTATGCAAATTTGCTATAAACGCATCACGACGGATGTTTTGGGCAATATTTTTTGACACGCGATCACCTTTATTCCAATATCTTTTTGAATTGAGTACTGTGAAATAAAAGAGAGTAACAGTCCATTTAAATAAACATAAACTTAATTTTTTTATAAATTCCAAGTTAGAATCTTTTGTTGCGCATACTTATTCGACTCTTCAATCGTACGCTTGTAAAGAGAATAATCTTTCGGCGTAATGGTGTGACCTGTATATAGGTAAACGGGGTGATCCATTTTATTGGTAAGTGTGGCTCCAAATGTCCTTTTTGTTTTCTACTTGTGGGCAGGGTTACGGTAAACGGAGGGACTAACTGAAGGAACGAGGAATCTAAGGAAAAATGGCGGTTTGTAGGCTTTTATCCTTGGGTTAGGGCTACCTCTGTCTGACTCTTGGTGGTTGACTCAATTGTGATATTAGTAATACTGAGTACTAATCACGTTGTATGTTTTGTAGGCCTTTTTATTCTACCGCAAATTTAGGGGCGTCACTTCGCTTTTCGAATATGAGTCTGGGGCGGGGCTTATCTGATGTAAGGATATGTGCGTGTGTTCTCCTATTCAACAGCTGGGCGGAGCTTCCTCGATCAGAGGGTGTGTGCATGTTTAGTCTAGGCACGTTTTCACTAAGAGAACATTTGAAGTTGGAAACCTGACCGGGCTTTATCAAGGCGACATCCATAGCAAGATTGCTTTCGTCTTTCACGGGTTCACGTCAAGGCTGGTAGGTTGGGCTCCACTTCTATCAGATTCCGTCCATGTATGCACAGCTGTTTACAAGTTCTTTGTTAGCTCTACGGCCAGTGTGTCGGCTCTCCTGTTTCATAATGTGTGTATTTTCGTATATTCGCGTAGGAACGCAACGATTTTTCTTGCATTATTACAAAATATTCTGCTTTTCATTGATAGATAGAATATTAAATTGCAAATTAGCATTATTTACAACTATTTGCTTTGTTTTACATTAATTAATTGAAACAAGATGGTAAATATTTGCATGTTCGATTTGTGTGCCCAATTTCAAGAATTGATAGGGAAAATGAGGTGCTTAATTTGTGATGTTTCTGTTGGCTCTACTTCGCCTTGTAATTGAGCGTTACAAGACTCTTCCTCAAGTTCGTGGTGTTTACAAATGTTATTCTTTAACTTTAATATAGACCCCTTTGGGAGTAAGCAATTTTTCGAATATAAAATTGGGCCTACAGAGGAAGATTTATTAATCGTATATAGTCACATGTGTAAAAAATATATATTAAGAGGCAGTCGAACAAGTTGCCTACTCTTTATTATAGTAAGCCGTGGCATGGAATGGACGTGCACGATAAATATAATTGAACTAACCCTATTTTACAATGCATCTGGTTTATTAAAAATATTCGTAACAGAATAACGGAAATTTAGCAAACAAACCCCTCTCCATCACCGCATAAAACATTCGGGTTTTTATCGTTCTTTCCGGTTCCTTGTTCTACGTTTTTCCTCATGACACGAAGTATCAAAGGACTTTCTCATATTTTTTGCGTGAGTCCTTGAGTGTCACTGATCGGTCCGTGAAATACCATTATATGAGGGTGGTAGTGTTACCGGTTTTAACATGTCCCCACAGACAGTGTATTAGTTGCCATTAGGGAATTCTCTCTTGTATACATTGTCTGCGGGCGAAACCACCGGGAAAGGGCCAGTATGAAATGCTTCAAGCGGCTTGCAAACTCGATTGATTCGGATCCATACATGCATCGTCTCACCAAGAGTTGGGGTACGAAAGGTTTGGACGCCGAGTGCAAGTACCCTTCGGATGTCTGTGTGAAGTCGACTTATGCCATGATTATGGCCAATTTTTTAAAAAATTTAGAGTCAGTTTTTGAGAATAAAGATGAAAACAAGGACTGAAAAGCAACAAACCTAAGTGATTAAGTATGTAGCGAATGCTCAAAAGGAATATCGGGAGGGCTAAGAGCCATCCCTGTCGGCGGGCCATTATGCAGTTATTCAGATCACCGTGTGCTCTTTGAGCCATCTCGTTCGTGGTTGGGCGGTACCCCATAGTGCGGAAAAGATGGAAACCAATGAAGACTGATAATTCCTTGAACAATTCAGACTCGAATTTGGCTCCTCTGTCGGTTACCACGTATAATGGGACTCCACATCTGAAATCCATCCGTCCAAGAAGGCCAAGGTAACCGCTTTAGCACTTTTGTCTGGGATTGTTAATGCTACGATCCATCTTCTAGCCCGGTCAATGCTCGATAAGAGATAGCGGTTATGCGACGGGTAGGATTGCCCAGGCAACGTGCCCGGTGGTAGTGGTCCGACGATGTCGGACCACTTGGAGGCATGACATGAGAGGCACTCCCGTGCCCAGGAGCGAATGTCCCTATCCATATTAAGCCAAAAATATCAAGACTTAATTAGACGGAGGGATGCCTTAATTCCAGGGTGGGAAAAATTGTGCCATTGTTTGAAGAAATTACTCCTGCATGACGTAGGGGCGAACGGTCGTGGGTATCTTGATATTACTTCAAACTATAGTTGAGCTTCTTCGTGAAAACGAGAGATTTTAAACGTGACTTTAATGTTTCTGTTTCTTCATCAATATGCTGTGCTGCCGCTATGGCTCAGAGATCATATGAGTCAATATGAGTATATGATGTCGCTGATGTAGTCTAATATCGCTGTCCAATGGCGTTGTTGCCTGTCCGTTTTGACACACAATAGTAATGAGAAAACCGACACCAGTTGCTTGTGATCTGTGCATAAAGTAACATAGCGACTCACAATTATGTGCCTGAAGTGGATCACAAAAAGATACGCCTCCATTACTTCCCTGTCGTATGCGGAGTATGGTGGTGCGTCTTGCTTAATTTTCTCGAGAAAAATGCCACTAGTTGCACTGATCCATTCACCAACCGCTGATGGGCAGCACCTGACGCGTATTGGGAGCAGTCCTTCACCATTTGATACGGTAAGTCATGGACGGCGGGTGTCAGAACTTAAGGGATTTAATTAGAGCTACTCTAGTAGTATTGAATGCTTCTCGCGCAGCATTGTTCCATTCGTTCTAACAAGCCTTGGGTTGAATATGTGACAACTCAGTTAGCTGAGCTGCAATCGCAGCAAAATCTGGAATCATTCTCCTATAGTAGCCTAACAAGCCAAGACATCGTCGCAGTTTCTTGTAGCTTTTGTTAATTGGATGTCCACAATTTCCTTCGTTTTCTTACCTGGTAAACAAATTCACATAGCCAAAATATGGTGTCCTAGAAAGTCCCTTTCTTCTTTCGCAAACTCGCACTTTTCAAGGGATACTCACAGAATGTTCTCGACAGGGATTTTAAATACTTGATCTAAGTGAGTCAAATATTCGTCTAAATTGTCCAAAGATATCAGGATGGCGTCAATATTTAAAAAAAACGAGCGCTAATCTTCGAACAGCTTATCCATGTGACGCTGGAAGGTGCAACTCACATTCGTGAGGCGAAAGGGAAATTTTATATACTACATGACCCAAAAGGAGTTACCACCGCAGTTTTTCCTATGTCCGCCGGATTCATTAAGATCTGATGGTAAGCACGAATCAAATCCAACCAAGAGAAAAGTGTTTTGCCATGAAGGTGGTTTTACTCATTCTGTATTGTCGGGCTTCATGATTGCATCAAGTGCGCGAAATTTGCCGACCACCCTGCAATTGCACGGCGACTTTTTCGGGATCATGTGATTTGGCAAGACTTATGCTGATTTCGATGTGTGCAAGACTCTCTCCCTCAAAAATGTTTCGAACGTTGGTTTGGCAACTTGTACTTTCTCTTTTGAAAGATCGCGTGAAGGTTGGTTGTGCACTGCCGGTCTCAATTGTATGTGCCACGAAGTTAGGCGACGGTTGGGCGGGATTAGTAGGCGCAGGGATGTACAAGGCTTAATACTTCTCTAATACGTACTTGCAACTGGACGGTAGAAGCTGGAGGTCATTAATTATAATTAGTGCTACTGCAGGTTGCCTGGATTGTTTGACTTTTGACTTCAGATTAGTTTGATCATCGATAAGGAGACCTTCGCGCACCTTCCACTAAAAGATTAAAGTGCCCAATAAAGTCAATCTCTAATAATGGCGATTTGGTACCCGCGACCACAAATGATCACCAAAATGCCCGGCGATGGCGAGGAATAAGTATATCCGTGTGTATTTCGCCGTGGACTTGGACGTCGTAATTCTCCTACTGGAATCACGTATTTCACATGTTCGCATTAAATTAGCCGTAATTATGGATACAGTTGCTTTTGTATCGATTGAATATTAGCACTTTCTCTTAACTAATTTTGCGGCAACACTGAATACTGACATGCCTGCAGTCGCACTTTCAATTTCATGCCGTGCTAGTTTTTGGATCGGGCTGTCGAAGATCACCTGGAGAAATTTTGCATTTGCACGTTTTTTTTTCTTTTCAACAATCTACACCAAGACTTGCAGAATTTTGCACTCTAGATGAAATACAAATGGGTTCAAGATACCACAGTTCCCTTGTTCATGCGCAAAGGTCGCAGACCTATCGATATATTGTTCGCACTGTAGTCGTTACTAGGTGGTACAAAGTAAGAACGATTGCCATTAGGGTACACCCGCATAGGCACTGAGCGTGCACTTATCCTATATTGCACGTTATTTATTTGATTATTAAAGCTATCATTTACATTGAGAGCAGTTACTTATATCAGGAAAAGACGTGGCACTACTATCACTTGTTTCATTATTATTATTTACGCCAAGACACTCTGCCTTATAAAATGGTATTAGTTTTCTTAGCTGAGTAAGGGTTAATTCCTTCTGAGTGGCGATGATGAGCGCGATGTTTAATGTCAGGGATTGAATAAATTTATGCTTCACGTGTCTTCCCAACTCATACCTGTAGAACTGTTCTTCTTACTTCCTCCAGGTTTGATTGAATGTCGACCAGTGAGCATAGAAGATGCAAAGATCTTTTCGAATAGCTTCCGTCGGTCCACACTCTCGGGAAGTAGTGCAGCGGGAACGTGAAAAAAAACATTGTCTCCTCCTTATTTATCCTTGATGTATGAAATTGGGCCTCTAATATTTGAAAAAAAACTGATAATGCTGTCTCGTTAAAGATGTATAGGATGATTGTTATGGCGTTTGCGACTTCCAATCCTCCTAGTTCTGCTTCTTGTTGGCTCGAGGCATCCATACTTTTGGTTATCTTTTTTCCGGGGAAAGGGGTCACAAGGTATGGGGGTAAAATGTGTGACCTGCTTATAACTAAACGGCGTGATCCAATTTATTGGTAGGCTAAGGCGGCGGTACTGCAGAATTTAATTTGACTCAAAATTTCTGTTTTTCTATCAACTTGTCAGTTGGGTTACGGAAACCGGATAGACTAATTGTTGCAAGTAGCGAATTGGAAGAAAAATGTCGTTGTTTAGGCTTTTAATTTTGGCTTAGGACTACTTCAGTTCGGAAAGTGGATTGAGCTACTGTCTAACTCTTAGTGGTTAAATTAATTGTGGTACTATTAATAATGACTACACATTTCGTTGAAAATTTTTCAGGCCAATTTATTCTACCGCAAATTTAAGGGGCATGACTTTGCTTTTCAAATCTGAGCGCGGGGCGGAGCTTATATGATGAGAAGGTATGTGCGTATCTTCTCCGATCCGACTACTGGGCGGAACTTACTCGATCAAAGGGTGTGGTCATATCCAATGTAGGCAGGTGTGCACCAACAGAGTATTTGAATTATGAAACTTGACCGGGCTATATACAGCCGACTTCCGTAGCAAGAATGATTTCGTCTTTCACTGGTTTACCTCAAGGCTGGTAGTTCCGTCTCCCCTTCTATCAGATTCCGTACAATGTATGCATAGCTCTCCACTGTTTTTGTTATCTCTGCGTCCAGACCGGTGGCTGGCCCCTCTTTTCTAATGTGTGTATGTTTGTATATTCACGTGGGAACACAACAGTTTCACTTGCATTATTACAAAATATTCTGCTTTGCATTGAGATTTAATATTATTACAAGTATTTGTTTTACATTAATTAATTGTTATAAGATGGCATATTATGTCTAATTTGTGTGATCAATTTTAAGATTTCATAAGACCAACCGGGTGCTCAATTTGTGAGATTGCTTGTTGGTTTCCTTCACCTTAAAATTAAGCGCTACGAATCAGCAATTAGTTCAAAATAATCCCGCAGTTCTTTTCCCTCTTAAAGTAAATTATTACTTTTAAATTTCTTGCTTCTTTAGACAAATTAGGACTTTTTTTTATATTCTTACCTATTTTTCCTTCATTGTAGGCTAGATATTGCAATTAATATACTTTTTACAAAATATGGCAACTCTCCTATTCCTTTATCATCAGATATAAAATTTCACTATAAGTTGATGGCTCCATTTGTGGCAAAGGAGCTTTTCAAAATATAATCTAGCAAAATTTGTTCTGCAGAAAATTCCTGTCAATTTTAGAAAATATTTTGGAGTATTGACAAGATGGGCTTTAAATTCTAGTTTGATAAGATACTGTACTTAACAAAAAATTTTTAGTGCCATTACAAGTTAACCAAAATTTTGGCTAATCCTGAATCTTAACATTTATATCATCACCTGGGGTTGTATGCACGGTCGGACCCAAAGCCCGCAATAATATGTGCGGCTATATTATATCAACACTTTCTTGACAGCCATTTCCTTATAAGCTTTCTCCGTCATACTCTTCGATGGTATTTCGTTTAAATATAAGGAGAAAATCATTACTGAGCATCTCTGAGAAGCCTTTGTCCAGTCGAACTTCTGATAGGAGCTCCTAAAATAATAAATCTATCTATTGATGAATTTGCCATAAATTATGTGAATTTCTAAACTATGTGAAGAGAGGAAAGAGGAAGTAAGAGATATTTGGTGATTGGCTATCTTATGATGACGTAAATAGCCAGAGATTTATTTGCGCTCTCAATGCAAGTGATAAATTTTTTTTTCTACGCTTCCACCAGAAATCTAACCCTGTAATCAGTCGTGAAATTCCAGCATATGCTCCAGTATGCTAATTACAGTTATTTGCATTTGAAATCTTTGAATCCACTATTTAATGTTCCTATGGGGCTATTTTGTTTAATCTCCTTTTGATACTGTGTTCATTGCTATTATTTTTAAAAAGAGCATTTTGCGATATTGAAACCCAATTATTGATGAAAATTGCTCTCAGCCACAAGCGTCCTTGATACAATATTTTTGCTTTACGTCTAAATAATCATTTGAAACACTCCCTTACGCTCACTCGAAATTCCCTATAAATATTAAACCTCCATAGCAAGTGTGATACCACTCACATTTGCTTTCTTTCACCTATATACATACATTAATCTAAATATAAGCTTTAACACACATTGCCATCTTAGCACCTCGCTATTAAAATTTATAACTACCTGGCAAAAGTGACCTTATAAAAGTACTGCATTATTTTAATTATGCGATAAATATTCAACTTAACTTTGACCCAACTGTTGAAAGTGGGATCGTTTCTTGGACATTTTGCTATCTGCGAAAGGATCTGAGCATCTATTTACCAAAACCTTTCATTACCTAAAAGCATTTATGTTAGGACAAATACAACCAAACTTTTAGATTATTCCATTACCAATATTAAATTTTGTTTGCAGATATTTTTCCTCTCCCCTCACGCCTAAACATCTTTATTTTACTTGTTTTTTTCTGCAAATATTTGGGGATTGCTGCATAAAAACAAACCTGCAAAACATGCAGTGGCCTTTTCCTGATAACTTACTTTGATGGATCAAGTGAAAGCTGAAAGTGATTGCGTAATGAATATGGATTAATAGATTCAAAATTGTCCTAAATTAGAAAAAAATAGAGATACCGTGTTTTGACGTTAAGGTATTAAAGAGGCAGCTCAGCGACTTGGAACCAAGGGGACCACTGACTGTGAGAATGAACAGAGACTTTGAAGTCCTAATGCTTTTTCCCTGCGCAGAACCAATCACACGGGCAAAATGTGAATATTATAAATATGCTTTTTTGATTAAGATCCAGTGTTCTCAGTCACCTGGTGGAAATTCTTAGCATTTGATAATGTTTTGTCATCCAAGATTTTATTTCATTCGTCCGAATCTTTGTAGGATAAATATCCAGCGTTGCAGAATTATGGACAGTTGGGGAAATCTATGCTGCCTCCAAGCTCACGGAGACTAAAGATGTTTTCTTTTCCTGTATTTATAATAATTATAATAGTAATAAAGGGTGTACCAATAACTTGGACTGATTTTAAATGTTAGTTAAGTTTAAGAGTCTAATGATTTTTTTCTTTTTATTTGGGATTTAACAATTTCAATATTTGGCAATTTCAACCATGGAAAGATTAACAATCGAACAACGTGTTAAAGTTATCGAAGCCTATTACGAAAATGGACGTTCAAACAAAAACGCATTTCTGGCACTTCGCTATTTATTTGGTCAACATAATCGACCAACCGAGAAAGCAATTGAGAAAATTGTTGGTAAATTCAAACAAACCAAGTCGGTGGCAGATATGAAAATGACATTGCGTGCTCATTTACGCCGTTCAGCTGAAAACATTGCTGCAGTGCGCGAGAATGTGGCCGAAGATTCAGACACCTCTATTCGTCATCGCGCGCAGGAATTGAACCCCTCCACAACAAGGTTACATCAAATTTTGACAAAAGATTTGTCTCTACACGCTTACACAATTCAATTGACACAAGAACTGAAGACTGCTGACCATTTGAAGCGCCGTACATTCGTCAATTGGGTGCACGAACAAAGACAAGCCGATGATGATTTTTCGCAAAAAATCATCTTTAGTGATGAAGCCCATTTTCATCTTGGTGGATTCGTTAATAAGCAGAATTGTCGCATTTGAGCTGATGAAAATCCCAAGAAGATTTTTGCAAATCCACTGCATCCACAAAAGGTTACTGTTTGGTATGCATTTTTTGCTAGCGGAATCATTGGGCCGTATTTATTCGAAAATGATGCAGGGAATTCTGTTACGGTGAAATGCGAGCGATACCGTGCCATGATAACCAACTTTTTATGGCCTAAATTGAATTATATGGATGTCGAAGATTTGTGGTTGCAACAGGATGGCGCTACATGCCACACAGCCAATGCAACAATGGCTTTATTGAATGAGATGTTCCCAGGTCGCATCATCTCTCGAAACAGCGAGGTCAATTGGCCACCACGATCGTGTGATTTGACACGTTTAGATTTCTTCCTTTAGAGTCATCTAAAAAGTAAGGTCTATGCCAACAAGCCAACAACATTTCAACAGGTGAAGAATGAGATAATAAGCATATTGGTAAAATCTAAGAGCAACTTTGCAGAGAGGTTATCAAAAATTTTGACCATCGAGTGGAGGTGTGCCGCCGAAGCCTTGGCGGACACTTAGGCGATATTATTTTTTACTCATAATTGGTGAAATCATAAATTTTCACCAATAACACTGTTTTATTTACTACTAACTTCGATTCGTCTTAATGGAACACCCTTTATTAATGGCAAAAGCCTAATTATTGTCAAGCTATGTTATTCTTTTAGGTTGAAGAATTTATTAATTCTAGAGTCATATAAAAGTCTTTAAACACGTTAATATTTCTGTTATTAATCCTGTAAGATAGTTTGTTATGGAGATATGGCCTTATTCATACATATTAAATAAACCGAGAGTGTTTGAGGGTATAATGAATCGGATTGATTTGTTTGAGGAAAACTTGATATGAAATTTTAAAACTAACATTTTCATTTATCTAATATTCGCTTAAATTGTTATTTTAGATTCTTAAAAATACATGTAACCCAAAGCAATAATTCTATAAATGTAAAACGTCGAAATATCAGAGTGTGAGGAAAAATGATAAATTTTGTCTGATAAATTAGCCAGGTAAATTTGATATGAAACTTTACTAAAGGAAGAAATCATAGTTTTCTTATGTAAACCGTAAGCATACAGCACCTTCTTCTTTTAAGAGAAAAATGTTTAAAGTCAAAACGGATTTATTCACTTGGGTTTAAATTGCCTCTTAAACTATATTAATTCCGATATGAGAGCTAAGCATCAGCAGATTGGTTTCTTCTCACTTTCCTTAGGTTAAAATATCTACTTTGCGGAGAATTGGTACTTTAGAACTAGCATTTCAAAGATAAAATTGCCCATTTTCACTATTATAAAAAAGGTGTATATAAAAATAAATCAAAGATACAAAAGATCAATATGTCAAGGATCATTCAATATAAATTAGCTATGGGATTTCAAGAAGTCATTAAAATGGAATGTTGTAGAATGGACTCTCGACGATATACCATATATGACTATTCGTTCAGGGAACTTACTAAATTATCTTTAGAGTGCGTGGATATCTAAGCTGGCCGATATTAGTATTATGTATCTTCGATATGCTTAAGAAGTGAAACTGAGCTCAAGGATAATAATATTGCTATCATTAATAATAACTATCAACAACACACAAAACGGAAAATATTGACATAAACAGAGAATGGAAAGGGTCGTGGGGAATCGAGCTAATCCAAGGATTAAAAGATTTAAAAAGGTAAAACAAATATAAAGTTAAAGGGAGGGGATGGTTCGCTAAACCATTTAAAGCACAGGATAGAGTTGACAAAAGGGTTAAATACTCAAAGGTAACGTTCGGCTTACATAATTATACTTGTTGTGCAGAGGAAGGCGACGTGAAAGAATTTTCGGTCCGCTAGCGAGTTCCAACCGAAGGGGGGGGGGAATTAAATGATCCTAACGTGGCGCCTTGGGAATGAGAACCGTTTCTTGACGAACGGCTTGAAGAACAATGGCTGTTCTACGTTGTTCTCTTCTGAACAACAGGAAGGGGGGTGAGAACCGTCTCTTGTCTACGGGCTCGAGAACAATGGCTGTTCTAATGTTGTTCTCTTCTGAACAACAAGGGGGAAGGGTGAGAACCGTTTCTTGGCGAACGGGCTTAAACGAACAATGGCTGTTCTACCTTGTTCTCTTCTGAACAACAGAAGGGGTTGAGAACCGTTTCTTGTCAATGGGCTTGAACGAACAATGGCTGTTCTAACGTTGTTCTCATACTGAACAAAATGAGAAAGGGTCAGAACCGTTTCTTGGCGAACGGGCTCAAACGAACAATGGCTGTTCTACCTTGTTCTCTTCTGAACAACAGGGAGGGGGGGTGAGAACCGTTTCTTGTCAACGGGCTCAAAAGAACAATGGCTGTTCTAAAGTTGTTCTCTTTCTGAACAACAGGGGAAGCCTTGTGAACTTGGAGTCACGAAGGCTCGAACCTTGGCACTCAAGGGATATTCTCCTCCTTCTAGACAAGTGATGGTGAATCTCGGGGTCAAGGTACCGTAGCGTACAATGTTAGAGTGGGTCGTAGTGATGTTTCGCAACGAAAATCTAGACCTCCAATCTGATCTTAGTGGAAAAGTTTTCAAATAAATAGCCGGGACATCTCCTTGGCGTGGGGTACAATGGAGTGGAAGCTTCGAGGGAATGCAAAGCCGAGCCTGGGAACAATGCCTTATCTGCCGATAAGCCTAACTCAATCTGGTGAGGTCGGTGCATGGGACGAACGGGGGGAAGATAAACCTCCTTGTTTAAACATTGACTCAGGTGGCTGCAATAAGGCGCCCAGCTTCAAAGCGAAGATGCACGTGGGGAGCATCGTGGTTTTAAATAACATGTGATAGTGGTTGAAATTACGCGGCCTCAACCCGTTCTATCACATGGTATATGAATGCTATTTCTAGCCTTTGGAACTGCTCACGTCAGATATTTCAACTTCTATTCAAATTCCAGCTAAATTGATATTCTGCGACTGTTTCAATGTTGGCTTGAGCCACTTAAATCCATAACATTTCTATTTTAGAGAGATCCAACTTAAAAGAGGTTTATAATCTAAGAGTTTCTAAAAACTTCCAACAACCGCAATTCTAATGTAATTTGTCTTTATTGTCATTGCAACTTAAGCGGATTATCAATTTGGAGCAGTAAGATACACTAATAAAATTTCTCCATCTTTCAGAATGTCTGAACGGAAACAACTAAACGATCTCCTTCAAATTTGGACAATATATATATAATACCATACTTAAGATTTAATATTTTTAAAAAGGACTAGTGACGCAGCCAACATTATAGCGATGACTAAGCGAAAAAAACACTCCAAAAATGAACAAATACACCAAAGCCTTCTTATATAACTGATATAAGTAAAATAATGAATCGTTACAAAATGTATCTCTTCATGGTAATTTTTACACTAGTTACTTAGATACCCTGTGTCTGGCACCTACCCTTATGTCAATCAGTTCATTGGATGCACGAATAATATCTAAACAGACCTCTGGTGCATTTCAGGGATGACGGTTAAGGAAATTTTATCTTGTGAGAGCTATACGTACCTTTTGTAATTGGAAGGGGTTCAATGGAATCAGTCTAGTCATGTCGGTCAAATCTTCACCTACCTGGAGGCCTCAAGATTTAATCAGGCACAATTGCAGAAGCTCATTGTGTTAAGGATATTGTATGTTCGTATTACTCTTCATCGCTAACAGCTCTATTGTTATTTGAGATAGATGTACTCTCTGATACATAACTTAAGCTCACTCTCCTGGTACATTGGCAAAAGTATGCGCTCTTTCTCGATTGATAAGCGAGTCAAATGCGCGAGAGGCTACATCAGATTTGGTCATAAACGTGTCTTAAAAAGCATAAGGGCTACAAGTCACGGATAATTAACGCTATTTGAAGCAACTATCAATAAAATGTATATTTGCAAATTATGACAAACGATTTTTAAAAAATATGTAAAATGAAATAGTAATATAAAAAACATATGGAATTCATTCATTCCAACGCAAATTATTAATGATAATTATTTTACTATTATTGTACCGAAAATGTCACTTCAATTTATAGTATGATAGGACATTAGTTTCGAGAATTGTTAACTATGCTTTTCTCCGTATGCTAAAGTTAGAGATAACAAGGGAAGGGAATTCATTGTCTTTTGCGTACGGTGAAGTTATAAGCGAAACTTGTTGGAATTTATTATCAATTAAAAGATTATCCTTCAAGGACTATCGCTCTTTGGTGAAGTAATTTAATCGGTTAAAGGAAACGTCACTTTGGATCCAGAAAAGATAGAAAGCGTCTTTTGGGACAGGCGTTTTCGTGATCTCTTCTTAGCGCGGGAGGAATAGCGCAAATTGCTCTATCATGAACTGCGTACAACTCGATTTGCAAAAATTAATTTTATTCTCCTCAAATTGTGGCAGCCTGACCTGTCCTCTCTTGTGAGAGGGATTTGTTCTAAGTGAAAGTTCCTTGCAGCAAAACAAAAAAAAGAGGTAGTGACAAATTATCTGGTCCAAATAAGAGGAAGTTCCTTTTTATCTATATCTCACACTGACACCCTCAAGCTTAGGTGGAAGTCTCATTGTCTCTCGTGCAGGCCGTGTGTGTATGCGAGGTGTGTGAAAAAGCAGGGAGCCGTTGAGATAATAATCAGTGTGGTAATTTGTTTGAGGGATGACTGGTACTTAATCGGATCATGCAAAGCGTTGTTTCAATCCTGTTTTACAATTTTAAGAGAAAAATTTGGAATTTACAATATGACACGGTAATAGGTTCTAATTGAGCAAGATTTAAAACCTTCAGATCTAGAAAAGTTGTTCACGAGCTGCATAGTACAAGAAAGTCAATGTAATCTTTACAGAGGGTAAATGTGAGGTTAGATTGTATGTAGGAGGGTTACCTTTGACAAAAAATCCACAAAGAGTGGGGCATAGTACAGATCCCAACAGGATACAATCCTGAATTGTTAATGATAGCTTATTGCGTGTATTATTTGTGGTTCTAAAATTTGGAGGAAGTTGTCAGGTTATTTTTTTATGGGCATTTGTGTCTGAGGTTGTTTGTTTTCTTGTAGAGGATTTGTCTAGGTATTGTGAAAAATGATTTGCTTAAGTGTATTAATATTTTTCTTAAGTGTTGTGACTTCTTTGAAGCCTTTAGATATGAAATGAGTGTTGTTAGTGAATGCAATTCTTGTAGAGTGCAATGCAATAAGTGGTTTTCATGTTTATAGAAATCTAATGAAAAGTGTGGGTTGATATTTTGTGAACTGGATGTTCATAATATCGGAAGGAAGGGGATTGGTTGTTATTATGGGTGATATTTCGCATCAATCACCAAACATCAAGAATTCTCTTCCAATAAGGTACTAAATATGAATAGTAATCACGTAATCGTTTAAAAACACATGCTCTTTCGTAGTTAGCAGACGACAATTTAAGTTTTTCCACAATCAATCACTCAACTGCAAGATTGTTTAAGTCGTTCTTTCGATATCGAAATATGGTTCAATATTATACTCCTAGCATTGCCATTTTCGTAATAACATCACATCATTAGGACTTAAATCAATAAAATACAGTTTAAGAAAGTAATTTCCTACGAAAAAAATTAAAAGAATGATTATAATTATTTTCCTTACAGGTCTTTAAATCATATTCCTGAGGTCATGTCAAGGATATTTGCTAGAACATTTTTAATGCTCGTAGATGGCCTTCGGTCTTAAATTAAAGCACTCTCTCAGACTTCACTCTTTCTTTCAATTTATTGGATGGGGGAATAAATTCGGAGTATAAATAATTCAAAAATAAAATTGTTTAAAATAGTTAAATAAAATCTTGAGATAAATATACATGCATAAAATAGAAAGCTTTTCAGTAATAAGAAAAAGAAAGTAATAGAAGCCTGTTTCTGATATCTACCCCTTTCTTCCAATTTATTTGATAAAAGAGTCTTTCCTCTTCACATAATATCTTCCAGTGTTTTCTATTGTCCATGAGAACCATTTATCTCCTTGCATATAGATATGTACATATCTGAACCAAATATTTAATTCCTGACAAAATTCGTTTCCTTTCGTTCTGACAAAATTCATTTCCTTTCGTCCTGACAAAATTCATTTCCTTTCGTCCTGATAAAATTCGTTTCCTTCCGATCTCTTTCTAGTTTGGAAACCAATCAAAGATAAAAATGTGATAAGAGCAAGTTTGAATTAGTAAAGGAAAAGCTTTTTCGAGCACAAAATAGTAAATTTCTTCGCTTAAAATTCCTCTCCTATTTGGAGTTAAATATTTTTGACTTAATGCAATGAGAGATATGACCAGATTTTTAACATTTACTCTATTGTTTATAGCTTAGAGTCGCATAAACGCCCCTTTTTAGCACAGTTGCTCATCAGAAGAATGTGCATGATCATCCAGTCTCTTATGGGTGATGATGCAGGGGAATTTGCAGCAAAAATTATGGAGCCGATGGTCCGCTACCTCGTATGTCAGTTGAATGCTGACAAGAACACCTTGTTTAGGAGCAAGGATGTTGCCGACCTGATTGCTCGATCCACTACCACCCCCAATGTTGGGGCTGCGTGTGAAACTGACGTGCGAAGGACTATACCTGAAAACATTGTTAATTTGTGATGTAGTCATTTCTATGTAGGTGGTGGTTACACCTTAGAGCTGCAAGTAAGGCTGAGGTAAGTTATAATTTTCTAGGAATATACATACAACCATTTTTTCTATTATAACAGTCTGAAAATATTATTTAGTTACATGCGGATCATTGGTTAAAACGGCATTAAAATGAATAATCTGACATTTTTAGTGTAATAAAACACGATGTGTTTTCACGTCTCTGTTCTACAGTTTTGCGCATTTACTAGTAATTGGAGATCCTAAGAAGGCAGAGGTAGCATAATTGAAAATGATTTAGGGGTCTTTGGTAATTCGATGATTTTTCCCAAAACCTTTTAAATGGTTTTATTTTGGGCAGGCTATTACTTTTTTCTATAATTCAATAATAACCTTATTTTTATGATTTGTTTTAATATTAAGTTTAGTAATAGCAATGTCTACTAACTTTAGTATGTAATTTGAATAAATATGAACAGGTATTAATATATGTATTTTCCGATATCGTTGTAGAATATTCACAGGTTCAGTGTTTTATGAGTCTAAAATATTTTCAGCATCAAAGAGTTAAAGCGCAATACTAACGAGAGCGAATTACGCAAAATATTTATAAGGAGCAACCCATAAAGAAACGGGTGAAGAGAGAGAAAGTGAAAATATGTTGAAAATAAATAACACCGCTTAATAATTAATAAATCCTCTCATATTGGAAGTTAAATAGTTATGACTCAATGTAATCAGATACACAAAGAGGTTTTTGACATTTACTCTATTGTTTATGGCAAAGAATCGCCTAAACGCCTATATTCATCACAGTCAACTCATCAGCAGAGTGTGCGTGATCAACCACTCTCTCACGGGTGATCATGAAGGGCAATCTGCAGCAGAAATGCTGGAGCAGATGGTCAGCTATCACTAGTATCACTCGAATGCCGACAAGAAGACCTTGTTTAGGTGCACGGAAGTCGGTTACCTGATTGCTTAATCCACTACTACACCTAGAGTTGCGACTGGTTGTGAAACTGCCTATACGAAATTATTGAATTATTTATACTCTAACTATACCTGAAACCATTATTAAGTTGTGATATAATCATTTTCATGTACTAAAATGTTTTGCTGTATAAAGGCTGTGTACTAAAATAGTCTATTTCCTGCCTCTCTTTCCTATAATTTGTGCCTCAACTATTAAGTAGTGACACCGTACATATGTATGTTGAGCTGTGGTAAGTTATAATTTTCTAGCAATATGCATACAACCATTATTTTTACTATTTATATTCTGTATATATTAGTCAGTTCTTAGTTACACTGGGAATTATTGGTTAAAACGGCATTAAAATGAATAACAAGTGTCGGGGTACAACCACTCTATACCATACACTACTCCTATATTATCTGACAATAGTAACGATGGAGGAGGTTTTATTCTTACTGGTCGATGGCTTCGAGTATGGTTCTTCTTGAGATGAAGCGAGTAGGGAACGATCTGATTAGGCAAGTGTAGCACGATCAGAATGAGGCAGTTGGTGCACGATCCGAACCAACGTTCCGATGAAGATAGACAAACTTCAAAGATGACCATCGACGGGGAATGTGAGAATTCTCGTAGTTCCACTGAAAGAGGAATCTTCTTTTCCTCAAAGGTCATCGATGAAGATTTTTCTCGGTTCGATTAAACGAAAGGAGAATTCTGCGCAAATTCAAAGGTTTGCCGTTCACCGAAGCTACCAATTAACTAGGGTAGAATCACGGCTGAAGAATTCTTGCTGTATGACGAACGATTACGAGAGGAGACGATAAGGATAGCTTGAAAGTGCAGGCTGGACTCTTCGAATTACAGAATAACCTGAGTATTTGTATGCTCGATTATGATGAAGACATTTTAATCTGGAGGCGGAGTCGATTCATCATTTAGCAGCTCTTTCACACCTAGTCCCCGGGAGATGGGGAGGCTTGGAAAATATTTTACCAACGTGCTGAAGAGTCGATAATTCGACAATTTTCGAACAGGAAATGAGATCGTCCATGGTGGGATACCATAGCACGTGGTCTCTGATAAATTTTTGCGTACGGGGGAGGGGGTCTGAGGTTGTTTTTTTTACAATAAGACATTTTTCGTGTACTAGAACATGATTTGGTTTTACCTCTCTTTCTTGCAGTTTTCACGTGTACTAGTAATTGGCAATCCTCTATGGGCAGAGGTAGCATACTTGAGAATGATTTGGAGATCTACGGTGATTTCGTGATTTTTTAACCAAAGCATTTAAATGCTTTTATTTTTGGGGGTGGTGTGCGCTATTCCTTTTTTGTTCTAAATTCAATAATAACCTTATTTGTTATGATTTAACTTATAATATTAATGTATAATCATTAAATTTAATAAATATGAACACTTACTAATATCTCAATTTTCCGATATCAGGTATAATATTTCCATGTTCAGTGTTTGTGTGAGTCTAATATATATTTTCAGCATCATAGAGTTAAAGCGAAATCCCACCGAGAGTGAATTACGTAAAATTTCGTAAGGTGATATATCCAATGAAACTGGCGAAAATAGAGGTATTGTAAATACGTGGACGATATAATATAACTCCGGATCTTACCTCAGCGTAGATATATCAACGGAAGCATGGTTTTAATTGCAATAAATATTATATTTTTGCAAGATTTACCTGAGAAAGATGTTTTCCTTATAACCCAAAGTTTATAAATGATATTTGCTACCATTAGAGCCATAATCTCGATTGAAGTGCATTTACCTTTCTCAAAGATATCACTGTAGTCTAATACACCTTAAAAAAGAGAGTAGGCTACTTCTTGTATGCCTTTTGCTGTGCAAACAAGATAATAATCATCTATAGGTGAACTATAATAGCCTACGAACGATTATGATGACTATTTTAAAAAATTCATGTCTTCTTTAAGTTTTATAGAGTAAGAAAATAGTGAAATGCATAATTCTTATGATTGTTAATTAAAATTTTTGAGCAACTGCGAAGCAGTTAATCTTGTACTAAATTTTCTGGTATTTCCAAATGATAATGAAGGCCAGGTGAAGTTATTACTTTATAAGTGTTATTCATAATGGCCGAAGTAACGCAGGTAATTTTTATTTTCTTACTGTTAGGGTCCTAATTAATCTTCTGGCAGTAGACAAAATAATTTTCAGAGAAGCAGGTATGATTTGTGGATTTCTGTACCTTGCTGATTAAAGTTCAGTAGGCTCCCAATCAATGTTTCTTGTAGTGATTGTAGACTATTCTAATGAAAATACCCAATGAAAAATGTAAGGATTTAGAAACTTTATTTACATCTTATGTCACTGCGAGGCCAAATTTCCTTTAGATAATTTTGATACTGCTGAAGGAAATTTAGTAAAGATTTTGAAAAGATTGAGAGCCCCTTACTTAGCTTAGTCTTCAATCTTTACTTAAAAATAAGGAATATATATAAAATTCTCTTTTTACATAGTATGATATTTTTCGTCTGAGATTGTATAAAGTATTTGCCCAAAATATAGCTGAATGCATCTGAATTAATTAGTCTGCGAAATAACCTTGTTAAAACTTCAAATAAATGAAAAATTAAGAAACAATTTAAAAGATTAATTTTCTAGACAAAGCATACTAAATATTTCTAAAATATTTTTCATAATGAAGCTAATACTAAATTGATTGGCTTACCTCTAACTAAATCATATTTTTCTTTCCCAAAACTCAAGGAAATTTAGTACCGTTTTATAAGGAAACAACAGACAGGAATATAATATTTTGGTGGAATAATTATAAAATCAATGGAAAATATTGGGTAATACTTCACTTTTGGGGCGCACGAGATGGACTACTGTTTCTGGGCTAAAACTTTGAGCTACAATTTTAGGTTTATGACTTAAGACGTCATAAGGCGAAGATCCTCATTTGAAAATTAACTAATTGTGGGGAGTTGTACCCTGTCTCTGGCAACTTTGAAAAAAATTCGTAATATTCCTAATTCTAAAGGTTGACACCAAAATTGAATGCTAAATGCAATTGCTAAATGTCGGTGGCACTATCGTCGTCTTAAATTACCTAATAAATAATCAATTCCCAACAAAGCTTAAATCATCTCCACCTTTCACTATTATAACTGAGCTGCGCTTCTTTTCCACTCCTGCGCAGAGAATCACAAGAATCGCGCTCTTTTAACTTCTTGCCTACAGTGTTGCCAATGTTCGAAATAATGTTGAATTAAGGGTTGCCAGTGTGTGAAAATAATGGTTTTGTTTGACAAAAATAGGTAAACGAAACATAAAATATTAATACATTAGTAAACATCAAATATCAATGCATTACTAAATAATATAAGTGAGTAGAAGTGCAGGAATTTACTAATTAATAAAGAATAAATGCTTAAAAGAAAATAGCAAACCAAATACAACGCCGTGATTGACCACATTCGAAGCAACTGTCTGACATCATAAGGCCTAGATTGAAGCCCAAAGTTGTAGCTCAGAACCAGCGCCACCTATCGTGCGCTCCTAAAATGAAGTATTACCAAAGATTGTAGGTTATAATTACAATTCAATAGCTTCTATATACTTAGTTTAAATAAAATTAATCTAGGATTTAAAAGACAATTTGTAATTTAATCCCTAAAATGACAGAGATGGTAGCATTGACAAATATTAACTTATGTTTTTCAGACATCACCACGTCGGCTAATTAAATATCGAAACTTAGGCCTTAAATGACTTTAATCTAACAGAAACCATTTTAATATAATGTTTTTGTTTTATTATTGTTAAAATTATTATATCTCCATTTAAAAGCGAAACATATATGATAAACTAAACTCCCAAAAGCTTTTATTTGAATCTATTTAACGCTCTAATTATAAACAATTTTATCGAAGAAATATTGAAGAAACTATCTTATTAATTACTCGAGTATAATTACATAACAATTGTAAGATCATATATTAAAATAAAACATTGTAAAATAAATTAATGTAAGTAGAATGTATAAATTTAATTTATTTGGATCTCATATCAAATCTACAAAAATTAAGTTCATGTATCTGTTTTTTACTGCCGTGTGTGTGCAGCGTTTATATAGAATGGAAATTTGAAAGTAACTCAGAATAAAGAAACATACAAAAGAAGAGAGATACATCTGATGACTTAGCAATTTCACGCCGAATAAGGAATACTGAATCCAGCACCGAAGATTTCTTTACCTTGAGGAAATGCCTGATCAAATTTACCAAGCTTGTAATTTAAAAATACAACCTTCAATTAAAAAAGAACCTAAGTCTACCCTTTGAAGTCAGTGCCTCACGAAAAGCACTACGAGAAAAATCGAACTGGTAGCTACCATGCCAAACCAACAACCGAGCGGGCTACCCATGCGAGGTACAAAAATCTGTGATAAATCATTTTTAGTACCAAACCATTCATTAGAGAGCTACACGAACTAAAAATCACATGAGACTGCAGAAAAAACAAATAATGGTCAAAACTCCGCCACTAACTGTTGTATCGAATAATATGTCCTAAGAGGAAGAAAAGTTGTCAATTTATATTAGTAACTAGCAGTCGAGTATATAAGGAATTCCTTTCGAGGCCTATTTGCATTCCGTCACTCTTAGAAGTAGATATCTAACATAATTTTTTCTGGGTATCATTCCCTGTTTTAAGTTACACGTACTCCCTCTTCGAAATAAGAAACCATTCATGGATGTATCAGGGTTGATTTAAAGGATACATCTTGCTGAAAACAAACTGGGTACCTCTGGTGGGAAACTTATTGTAAAAAGCATTGAAATTTTGAATCACAAAAGCACAGTACATTTTATTAATTTAACATTAAAAAATGAGATCAAATGTTAAATCTCGATACTATTTGTATTGATTTAAATGTAATAAAACATGAAGACCTTACTAAAATTTAGTAAATCAAATAATAGCAACTACTGCAAAGCTGCAAGATATACAATAATTTTTTCCTTCCATTTCCATTAAGAGTAATAATTAATAGATCTCTTCCATTTCCAAATCTTGAGCATCCAACATAGAGTTGACCACGAGAAAAGCAAGGCTGTAGCAAATGAAGTCCCACAACCTTCAGAGACTGGCCTTGGCTTTGTTGATAGACATTGCAAAACTGGCTCTAAGAGGAAATTGCAATCTTATGGATTCAAAAGACATATCTGGAGGTATCAGTGGAATCCGTATAATGAGAACCATTTCTCTTTTCCGCTGAACAGTTAATATTTAAGCTTAAGGAAGGTGAGGCATAATGTTTTTCACAATTAGTCTTGATCCATTAGATAGCTTCAGAGGATCCAAGCTTCTTAACAACATCACTGGCGCTCCTTCTTTTAAGGAAAACTTATGGTAAGGCATTTCAGGAGGATCAAGGGAGTTAATAAACTCAGTGGGATAGATAACTACTTGGTTAGGGTCAACAGTGCAATCATAAGATAAATAAATTTTAACTCTTTTGGCAATTCTTGAAGAAGTCTCCAGTTTATCGCATGCACTGTTTCATTTATTGGGGCTAGAATTGCCCTTTGACAGAGCTAGTTCTTGTTTTGGAAGTGATGTTGTAGGTCTGGATAAACTCTAAGTTGTAGTTTTTTAATATCCTTCTCCAAAATTCCACAACCTCCTGGAAGTGAAATATCCCCATCTGCCTTATTTTCAATTGTACTATTTCCTAGCTCCATATGTTGAGAAGCAAATACCCCAGCATTTACATCTCCCCGTATGTGAACCATCATGTTTTTATTCAAGGACTGTCTTTGAACATAACTCCATAGGTAAGAATTCTTTAAGCAGACATTGAGTTAATCAGCTGCTGTTCCTCTCTTAATCGCTGGCAGAATTTGTCTGAAATCTCTTGACAAAAGAAGGGACACTCCGCCCATCAGCTGATTGTTTTGCCTAATGTCCTGCAGTGTTTTATCTAAAGCTTCAAAAGACTTTCTGTGATCCATATTCCATTCGCTCCAAACAGTAACTGAGGTGTCTTGCAAAAGATTTGCCACAGTGGTTCCTTTTTGGAAACTACAGATTGGAT
Source organism: Ceratothoa steindachneri (assembly GCA_963969495.1). Classification (NCBI taxonomy): domain Eukaryota; kingdom Metazoa; phylum Arthropoda; class Malacostraca; order Isopoda; family Cymothoidae; genus Ceratothoa; species Ceratothoa steindachneri. The sequence continues at coordinate 46,157,937 of OZ018331.1, forward strand.
TTGCATTAACATTTAAATTGAATGGAAGCTTGAATGTGGAATGGGCTGTTCTGCCTTCTGGTAGAGGGGTGGCAGCAATGCCAGGTGAGGCTACTGAAAGTGCAATCTTTCTCTGGGTTCTCAGAGCTAATTTAATCAAGTTTTAAAAAAAAATCCAGGTCCTCCTAGAGCATCTAAGAAGAATATTTTTCCCTTTGGCGGAATTTACATTTTTTAAGATCATCTCATATGCTGTTTTTTGATCCTCATTTAAATGTGGCTCATTGGTTTGCACCAAGACAGTAAGTTTCTCAACATTGTATTTTGTTTCTCTCAAGGTTGATCTGTTCACTGAAAGTGAATATCTGTTTGGTTTCGAAACTCAAAATTGCCCCCCCAAAAAGTTTCGGGCTTGGTTTCTCCCTGGCCATAAAATTTTGGCCCTGTAGGGTTTTCTTTACTAGAGGCCTTCTGAAACGATGAATATTATCTTAAATTTTCCTGGATAATTAAAAAAATTGAGAATAGATTTTGTTTATAAAAGACACGTAATATAATTTCAATAATTAAGATAGGCAACACTTCCGCATGATTGGCTGCATGTTCAGCTTTTCAAATTTTACTCTTAATAATTTATATGTTTGAGGGTATTTTAAAATTCATTTTAATGTTCGTCCATTGTATGAATAATAATCTTTGACTCTCTACTCTCTTTAAAATAAATATATAACTCATGAAATATGATTAGAATGGCTAATATTCATAATACAATAAATACCATATTTAATAATATAACACTTCAGCCAACGAGTCGTGATACCCTATGTAGCTCCTTTTATTTGTGTTGATGTTGTGAGTTGTTTTTATATGTAATTATCTTTTATCAACTTCTTTTTATGGTTAATTAATAGTAATTTACTATCTTTCTGAAAGAGCTTTTTATATAAAGATGGTTGGAATGAAAATCAATGCAGGAAAATAAAATTAATCAGGATAATGTTGCTCTTCATTCTCAGATATCTGCCTAATTTGAAGGTGCTGTGATAAATCCTAAAAGAATCCTCTATTGTATAAAAAGGCAGAGTTAAAAATAAAAGAATACCGGGCGTTGAGAAATCCTGTTACAATCGTTACGACTCTCTCAACCAAGGAGGCAATGATAGTTTTGATGCAAATAGACACGTTTTTATTGCTTTAACATATAAATTTGTGTGTTTAAGTTGTAAGGATGATCAATGTGGATGCCCTCGGTGGCGAACACGCGCTCCATAGTAGAATCGAATGCATATGAATCTATATATATGATGATTTGCCTTAACCCTCCTATAGATGATGCTTGATCTTTTACGATTTTCTACCATTTAAACTCATGATATTTATCATAATATTTATTTTCTTGTATATTTTAAGCTATTATTCCTAATAAGAAAGAAAAAAATTCGCCGAGAATGATCATATGATACAAGTAGCTTCTGTTTTAAGAAGTAGAGTGAAAGAGATATTTAAAGACAAAAATAAAAGTGAGCAAAGAAGAGCATAATGAAGTCATATTTCGAGGACAGAAATGACATAAATTTTCACTGCCAAGATACGTAATTTTTTATTCATTTACTATGAAACAGAATTTTCTCCCTGATACCTACATTGCAGAAACACAGAAAACAAACTTGCATCGCATAGATCTTTACTTAGTTATCAGCTCAAGCAATTTATGTCTTAGGTGCCAATTTTCTGCAACGCTTTTCACAGATCCGAGTGACGGAAAGTAACATTGGAAATGGTGGTTTAGGAAATTGGCCTATTATGTCTCTTGGACAAATACATAGTTCTAATACAACAATTCTTGCAATACATAAAGTTATTTAAATCTTCTTCTAACATAAAGTAACTCTATCTTATGTTTCAAAAACTAATAAACGTAACAAAATAATAAACTAGGAAACAAATTTAATCATTTATATACTGATAGGAAAACTTTTTTATCTAAATTGGTGCTTCTGAATTCATATCTGATAACCACTTTTCATTACTGTAACCCCCTCTTTTCCCCATTTTTCCAGGGACAAACAGTCTAATGTTATCCTCGATAGACTGTGGAATTTTACTGGGGTATTTACCACCACTGCACTTTAACATCCACCAAAATACGCAAGAGCAGCACATAAGGTTTTCAAATCAAAACTGCACCCCTCTATTGTTTGTTCACTTATACAATGAATAGCTCCCTTTGTGTAGAAACTAAAAAGGTCACTCATCGAATTAGGATTACAGATCCCTTCATATAACTTTTAGATTATAGGTATAGCCTAATGAAACTATTGCTATGCTCATCGTTTTAGGCTACGATATTTTCATGAAAACTTAAAGTAGCAATGTTAGAAAAGTGTTTTAACACATATGCTATGTACATTAGGGTGTTTCACTTTTTTCGACTTTTAAATTACATAACTGAGGGATGCTACAAGAATGTAGCATTACTTATAAATTGAAAACATCTTTTTGTTATTTTAATATAATTTAGTTCTGCTTGATAATAAGATGCTTTAATATTGTGACTTCTTTTGTTGTTCATGGGAATTAAATGATTATTATTAGATTAATATTTATATCTATTCACTGCTTTTTCTTATTTCACAGGTTCTAACACATATTTATCAGTGTCTGGAGAGTATTTTGAGTCAGCTCTACCATTCTTAAAGGTGAGAAATTGAATTAAAATGGCATTTAAAATTGTGACATGAGTGAAAAATACACATATTACCGACAGAAATTGTAGAATTGTTTCCTTCTGAACTCCCAACTCGGCGTAACGTTAAAAAATATGGAATATCACTTAGAAACCAAGTCAATATGATGTGAGAAACTAAACAGCAACAAGCTTTTCAAAGGCCATTTAACCTAAAGTTCTTAAAACTATGAACGTACAAACAGTTCTTTTGTATAACCGTTATAAATTCACAAGTCTAAATCTTACACAAAATCTGAGAGAACTGGCCAAAAACATCTGGCTTAGCAGATGGAAGCCATAGGAAGATAAAGATCCTTGTGGAGTAACTTGCTCTCATTAAAGGTCAGAAAAAAATGTTCTTGTTCTATTGAACCACATAAGATTGGCTTGTCAGATCAACCTGAGCAAAATAGCCAAGTCAAAAAGCAAAATAGGCAGAAAGAAGGATAGTTGTTGAATATACCTAGTGAACTAAGCAGGCCAGTGTTTTAATGCCATCAAGTGAAATTTTTTTATCTGCTGATGAAGATAAAGGACAATTTGGTAATGAGCAAGATTGGAAAAGATAAAAGTTATGAAATGTCATTATAAATACCAAGCAGATCTTTAACTTTCATTAAAGCCAAGTTATAACACATTAGAAATATCTAATGTTGCTATGCTTGGCCACCTACATGCCTCAGATACGATTACTAAATTCTGTCTTTATGGATGCTGGCTTGATCACTAAAGAGGATAAGATACTTATAGTTGATCACAATAAAGTCAAGAAAGCACGAGAAAAATTTATGACTTCCTTGGATCAAGGTTTTGATGAACCTTGTAAGAATGGTGTAGTTGGCTGGCTACATCTTTTATGAACGCTGTCATGATACAGATAAGGTTATGCTGAAAGTAGAAAATTAAGATCTTCAGTTCCACATCATCATCAAAGAAGAGCATCTTTCTGTGGGCAATAAGCCAGATGGAAGATACCTTTACCATTTCACTCCTGAGAAAATCTCGATCAGTAAAACAACCTTCTAAAGTTATTGCTGATAAGCTTGTAGATCTTTAGAAGAAGAGCATTAATAAAATCCTAAAGGCCATTAGAGGTAATTCTACAAATTTTAACCCTGTCTGGGAGAAAGGCTTCATGCCTTTGGTAGAAGTCAAGCTTGGTCATAAAATTATATAGTTGGTTTGTGCCCTTCACATTAACACGTTTCCCCTGTAACACTATCCCAGCGCTGGATGGACAGACCTTGTCCAACAAAAGGTGCTAGGTAATAGTAGAAAGAAGCGAAAAGCTGTGACCGAACTTGGAATCTATCCTTTATCATTAAAATTTCAATAGAAAGGCTCTTTAAGTCTCAGAAAGATAACATTTATCAACCCCTGCACTGCGACTGGCGGGAAATTCAAACCTCCTTTGATATATAAACTGACCTCAGTGGAAGGAATGTTCCTTGACAAGAGGCAGGCAAGGTTTATACACATGAGAAAAGTCAGAAGCGAAAAAAAAGTCGGTGGCTGATGTCCATGAACGAATCAAAGCAAGACTTACCGAAATTGGTTTAATTAATTTTTAACTGATGTCATCAATTTCTCAAAATGGCATTACATGCCATTTTTAGAAGCTAAAATTAATAAGTGTTAATTTTCTAGAGAAATTCATGAGTTGTTTTTTTAACGGATTATTTCAAAGCTACATATTGAGTAACCATATTTGAATTTTATGATTACTACGGTATATTTTATGAACACTGGCATTACTTGCCATTTTGAAAAGTTAAATTAATAATGTAGTTTTCTGAGAGCAATTTATGACAGGGTTTTTCAAACGTAAATTTACAAAGCCAAATGAGGAACAATTACAAAAATAAAAAGGCTTCAAATTTTTCACACCCACTCTTATATTTTGAGAACCACTCAGTGAAGAAATTAATAAAAAAATCATTTTTGCCACATAAATTTACACACTGCTACATCCAATTTTTGGTAAGATTTAACATGGTAGTTTTCAGCTCTGTATGTAGTTCATAAATAAATTATTAACCACCATAATTTATGATCAGTATGTATTTTGTTGTCTTATTTTGTTCAGACGAAAATTCAAAAAGCTTATTCCTTCTCCCACCTGTTCTATGAGACAATCCTTATATTTCATTCAGTGCCTACATCTTAGTTTACTAAATTTTCTTTCCAGTAAAAATCGCTCTCCGCAAGTGACTTAAAATATTCAATATTCTTTTTCCAATCAACTTCCATATCTCCTCAAATCCGCTTCTTCACATTATGGAAAATCCATTTTTCAGGCTGATTCTAACTCAATCTTTATGTAGGGTTTATTTACATTCAGAGAAAACAGTCTTCTTGCTGGACGGAAGAGACCTAACCTAACCTTACCTAACCTAACCTACCCCCCAAAACTTGTAACTCTAGGTCTGGTATGTATTCTGGTTTTACTAAACCGATATCTTGATTAGAATTAAAGGGATACTGAAATTTCTTTCAATAATTTTTCCTTCTATAATATGGTATTTAGAGATTTTCTATTGAACTATAATTACTACAGTTTTTCTCGAGCAATTGAATGCACAAAAAAACAGTATGTACTTATGTAGAGTGAATCAGACTAACTTAATTACTGGTTGTGGAAGTAAAACTAAACACATTCCTCTAACTCATAAGAAGATCAATGTTATTAATTTTACATCGGTAGTTTGGGGAAAATAAGAAAAGTAATAAATTATCTGACCATAGTAAATTTTTTGAGCACTTAACTTTGGTTATTAAACATGGTAATGAAAGCACTATTTAGCCCTAAACTTCTATTGTATCTAATAGACGCAAAAATTCAATTATAGTGAATTGATAATTCAAAATCAAATACGAAGCGGAAGAAGAAATTAAAGTTTATATTCACATTGCTTTTACTATTTATTTTATAAGGCCGGGATGGAATAGGTAAAGCGATTCTTCCTTTCTCTTCGAAAACCGGGATAACATTTAAAAACTCTGATTGATGGCAATCTTTTTAGATTGCTTATACGTTCTTCTCTCGAGATTGTGTAAAGAGCTCCTTCCGAGAGCTTGATAAACAGCTTAGTTAGCAATAACATTGCCTTCTTAACCGTACTATTACAATTACGTTATTGTAAATATAATTCTCGAAATATATATATATATATATATATATATATATATATATATATATATATAAAATCTTGAATTAAACCCTCCAACACTCAAATTTTCGACCGTCCCATGCTCATCCTATCATTGGAACTTCCAACTTCCTGAAAATGTGGTACAGGATCCTTCCCTAAATCATATTTAATTCAAGATTATAATCATTTTCTTTAAGACGCTCTGCAAGAGACAGCAACAGGAAGTTTTAATCCACGCTTAATACACGCAAACAAGTAAAACTAATCATCTGAAGTATATTTTTTATCACGTAGTATTTCATGCTCATATAATCTTATGAGGCAGTTTCATTCATTTTAGATATTAATCGTCTAAAATTCTTACGCTTCGGCGTGATGGATCTGAACTTCCTTCGCGCACTTCATCTTCTAAACGTTTATCCTATTTTCTCTCTCTCTCTGTAAAATCTAAAGTGTAATTTTAGGTTTATGACGGTACCTTCTAATGAAAAGAATCAGAAAATTAAAAACGATCTAACGTGATTCATAAAAACGCTGAAAATCATAAAAGGTTTTGCTCGTTAAATAGAGCGGAAAATTGAGAATTTAATAAAGCAAAATTGAATCTTTGGAAGAAATATTCGAAGGTTTTTAATCCCTTTAAATTTCTTCTTTTAATAAATAGTTTTTCCGTTGAGTAGACATCCTCATATAAAAAATGATTTTAAACAATAATTTTCTTTCAATTCATCTTACGATTAAAAGAAATTTATACGTTTATTATACCTCAAACGAAACCATATATGATCATTTTGCACACCGATAAAACAGTTATTTGGTTTCATGGCTTCAACATCAATAATCCTAAAATCGGCATTTGATTGAAAAAAGTCTCGTTCAGGATTTTCGCGCGTGATGATGGATAAATACTCGAAAGGTTGATTCATTAAAAGATGGGAACTGCATTCCTGCCTTTCCTTTTTAGTTATATATATATATATATATATATATATATATATATATATATATATATATATATATATATAATCTTGCGTTCCCTTAGATAAGGAAAGAGTAGAACTCTCTAGCACTTAAATTTTCACACATATATATATATATATATATTTGGCTGTACCACGTATGGAAAAAGAAAAATTGATTGGAGCTAATACTTTCGTTATCTCAATAACATTTTAAACCCAATGGTTTATGAAATAGAGAGACGATATATACAAAGCAATGTTTTCCCTATAAAATCAAATCAGATGGTTAGATTTTTTATGACCTTTGATAAGTTTGAATAGTGAAAGAAAGATTGGACTTGATCGAAAGAAATCAAATCAAGGCTAATATTTACATTTCTCTCCTTTGTTCTGGAGATTAGGAACGATTCAAAGATATTTCTGATAATGAAATCATTTATATGTGTTATAGTATCTGCTTTTGTTCAGTTAATCTGGATTTTATTTGCAGAAACTTTAGTAAATTTTATCTCTCTTAGGTAAAAATACTGTAATAAACAAAATTTAAATAAAACATTTACTTCTCACCTGTAGAAAAGAAAATTATGAAACCATGTTTAAGTTGAAAGGCTTCTGAAAGTTTGTAAACTATAATGCCTTTTCCTCAAATACATGGGTGGATTCTACATTCTGAATTCACATAACCATAATTTGAAAAATCTCTCATCTCTGCTGATGATACAACAGCATAAATAACGGCTTAGAAACATCCAGTTCATTTTCTTTTAAACTACTTAGAAAATGCTGTCAGCATTCATGGGGTGAGATAGCTTCCACAACATTTTCGGCAAAAAATTGCCTTGAACTGTTTCTTTACAAAGAAAAGTGTGAAACCTTTGTTGTTCTGCCCCAAAGTGGCCTGGAATGCAAAGAAACAGTTGTTTAGGGTATTGCATCAAAGTACACCAACTTTATGATCATTGTAATTTTAAAAAGCCTTAATATACTCGTATGAAGTATCTTTGGACATCTAAGCTCTCCAAAAGAATGCCAATATCGCCTAATGGTAAGGTCTTAGCTCACGGAGCGGTTGCATCTAATGCCAACCTTGCTCACTATTGGAAAGAAGCATAACTGGGTATTACAGTGATTAAAGCGAAGAGGAGAATTTCCACCAAAGTTCAAGTCAAAAAGAGCTCTGAAGTAGTCTCTACTCACCGAGATAATCTCCCACGAACATTGTAATGAACTCAACATGGTACCAAAACCTTCTTCACCAGCACCTTTTCCCCAAATTTTAGGACAAATTTTGGGATGATTTTTGTATTTTCAAGTATGATTGCGTACCTTGTCACAATAAAAAACAATAACCATGTTCTCTTCTGAAAATAACTTCGAGCCTTTTGAACCTACCGGGAAATTTGTCAAAATTAAAGCCAATAGAGAATTTGTGAGATATGATCAAATTGGCAGTTGTTAAACACGATCCATCAAATTGTGAGGAGTCATTGGTGCTCATTGAACAAATATTGAGCATTATCAGTCTATATTTGATCACAAATTTGGTTTACAGCATGTCAAAACGAATTGAATGAATAGAACAATATACATATTGGCTGCTCGCCTCTTTAGTGTATTTATTAATAAATTCACGTAAAATATAACCGATGTAATATGAAGCTCCACATAAAGAGTAAAGACAGTAAATACAAGTATGAATGTATTAATTGAATGTAATATACCAGAGGTTTCAAAAGGTCTTAGAAAACGAATATTATGAGTAAATGGGATACTAACAGAAAATTCTTATTCAACTATTTTAAAATTCTATGTATCTTTAATCTCCTACACATAAATTACTTTGTTTCATTTTGACTGACATAATACGCCTTGAAATTTAGATAGCGCGGTTATACCATGAATTCCATTAAAGTTTAAGCAAGAACAAACATGAAATATCTGGCTAAGCTTGGTCGATAGAAGAGTGAGAGAGAGAGAGAGAGAGACATAATTGGTGCATAAATAAAGATTAATGGACTTAGAGAACTTTTTTGAGATTTCTCTCCTAAACTTTTGCCAATACAAGAGAATGATTGAGCTTTCTAGCAACAATGATTAGAAATTGCTTTACTTTGCTCTCAATATTTTCTGAATTTGCCCTTTCCCTCGTAGCCTGATTTATGGTCTCGTTGTTTTTTTAGGAGGGAAAAATTATGCGGCCTTCCTGTAATTAAATTTTGCTTCTTTTAAGCAATTCTTCTATATGCTACAAAAATATTTCACCCATTTGATTACTTAAATATATTTTTTGCAATAAAAGATAATTATTCATTATCTCATTTTCGAAACCATCGAGAGTAAAAGAAATTTCATTAAAATTCACTCCGACCCCGAGTCAATCAAATCAAGCAAATATATTCTACTGGCATACTATTTAGGGACAATAGTCTTTATGAATTCTTATAAATCTTTACTCGCAAATGATCCAATTTGGCCAGAATTTCTATAAGTATAATAATGTAGCGTATTCATGAATATTTCTACCCCTTTGGAAAATTGTAGAAATCAATATATAAGTAAATTTATCATTAAATAATTACTATTTTGTTGTAAAGCTTCTCATATTTACTAGTTTGCAAAAGGAAACAAAATTGTTTAAATGACATTAACGGAACTCTTCATATTGACAAATGCGGACTATTTTATCACTACTCTGTTTACCAAGTTCTAACATCTGTGAAAATTTGCTAAATCATTTCACTAGTAAAATATATCTACACTCTTATTTGTATAAATTTCATTTTAGCTCCCCCTTGCCCCAATGAATTTGTCCTAAAATAATAATATGATTTCAGTTCGACACAAGGGAGAACGTAACACAGCAAGCATGTACATGTACTCACAAATATCTCCTGGAGGGGGTTCCTTTGTCTATGGCACCAGCTTCATATTATATTGTGGTTTTGTGAACTGCCTGGTTGCTTCCTATTTGGAAGAACTGAATGCATATTAATGCTCTGAATTTTTATTTTATCCCTAACATTCCATGATGTACATATAATATATCAAACTTTGTATGAATTTATCGTCAATGCTGGAAGTTCATTCCAATAATTTTGTAGCAAACAACATCTTCACAAGAGGGCAATCCTCAAATCAGAATAACCAATTTGCAATTCTATTTCCCAAACGGATTATATTAATTATTATTTTATAAATCAATTATACGATAAGAATAAAACCTCATGTATGTATTATTATAAGTAAATCCTATAATCTCAACTCCAAAAACTACAACAACGATAATGCTACCAAATAACGAACTCGCTGGTAAGTGGCTTTTTCTTATCATTCGATTTCAGACGTTAGATATATGTTATTACTGGGAACCAGACGGTTATATATGAAGATGGAATTTTTTTATGTGTAGATAAAATGTAAAATGACTAAATCTCACCATTAATCACTCCTATGGCAAGTTTTACTAATTTTATTGTTTTGATTTCTAAGACTAAACAAAAAGTTATTTTTTCTCTTTAAATTTTCACTCTACAACCCGCTTATGGGTAATTAAAAAATATATATTATAGTAAATCTAATGTATGTAAAAGTTTTTTCACTCATATAATGAGTGAAACATTATATTTTGTAGTAAAAGGACCTAAAAGAGGGGTAGCAGAAGAAAATGAAATGATTAAAAGAGTCCTAACTCTATTATTTAATATATTAATGCCAACATAGTAAAGTAAAAACTTTTATTTACTCTTTAAACAATATAGGATCTTAATTTAATAGCAAATGGACGAAGAGAGATACAGTTTTATGTAATGATGTTTTGTCAGCGATAGTGTCTGCAATTGATTCTCCCTCTTCTCAACAGCTTGCTGCAAATAAGCTTTGGTTTATCCCTGATTCTGGTGGCGTCTCTCACCTTAAGTCTCCACCCGATCTTTGTGGCCATAATCCTGCTTAACCTCATATAGTGAAGTGAGCTAACCGATAACTATGTTTGCAAAAAGGTCGCTCGTTCCAAAACAAATGTTATTTTGATTCCTCTTAGCTGGAATATTCTGTGGAAAAACACTCGTGCTTTTTCTTTCCTTGCCGTATGTATCTTGCTGGTAATGATCGAGATAAAGTGTACACCACGGAAGGCTTCAAAAACTGGAAAAAATACAATAGAGAGGGAAAAAGTATTTTCTAAGCATGCTGGATAAAAGTCCCATATGATTACTTTGACTGCATGGGCAGATAAAATAAGTTTGAGAAAGAAGGAATTTCACTAGAATTTCACTGCGTTCCTAATAAAAACATATAGAGTGTTTGAAGTCATAAAATTCCTTACAACAAATGAGTTGCCATTCAGAGGGAGTGAGGAAGAGATTAGTTGAATCAATTCCGGATTATTTATGAAAATGATGCAATATACCATGAATAATTACACAGAATTTTCTAAAATCAGTCAAGAAATTCCAGAAAATGAAAAATACACATCTCCACATTTTAAAATTGATCTGATTGGGATTATGGCATAGTTGGTGGCGGAGAAAATTGTAAAAAAGATCAAAACAACAAATTCAGAGTTGTTCATTATTAAATGTGATTAGGCAAAGGGGAGCACTTACGAGTACAACATCAAATCTCTGATCATGTTCGGAGAGATATCCCGTGCATACAATGTTGTAGTCATTAAAATCACCTTTTTGTTTTTCAGATTTGCCAGAAAGTGGACGTAGTGCAAAATTTTCTTGATGGGTGTCAGCAGTTGAATGACTTCTGAGCAAAATCTAAAGTTCGCACCATGTACAGCATGTGTAGTACTCCGCCTTTGGCCCTTCTAATGGAACCTCGCTGGAGTGGGCATTTCAAGACCCCTAACACTATTATGGTAACTACAATATTATCATCTCATCACAGGATTTTGTAGCTGATGGTGGTCCCATTGACCTGTAGGTGACAGTTCTAGGGTTGAAAAGGCTCTTTTTCCAAGAGAGATTTGTACTCTCAGGCACTGTCATCCATGAAGTACTTGGTGTATTAAAGCCAGCGGATAAAATGCTGCAATCTAGGGAGAGCTCAGTCGCCAATGGTGACAAAATTGTTAGTGAAACAGTTCGTATCATACGCAACATTTGAACTAAAGAGAAGTTTTCAGCTCCATAACTGACAAAAGGAGTTCGAAAGCTCCCTGCAGTCTGGACGCCTTCATTGTGACTGCATTTACAGGACAAGACGAAGAGGAACCACTCCGATGTGTATATTTTAAAATACTGGATTCACTCTCCAACGCAGTTGAGAGGCGCTTCAAGGAGTGCAATTGCAAGCTAGTGGCATCTGTTTCAAGAAAAATCTCTTGTTCTTTACATAAATAAGGAACAACAATGCTGCTAACATAGAACCCCGGGGCACGCCACTAGTTACATTTTCCACTCGCAAAATTTACCGTTTAAAAGTACACTTTGCTTACGATTACTTAGCCACGACTCTATCCATTGTAGGGGGCTTTCCTTATTTACATGAACATATAGTTTAGTTAGTAATCGCCTATGAGTAACGGTGTCGGATGCCTTAGCGAAGTCTGAGTAAACTATGTCCAAACATCTACTTACGTCAAAGTTTTTAATCATGCTATCATAAAATTCCAAAAGATTAGTTAAACATCAACGTTTTTGTCTAAGGCAGTGTTGACTATCATTAATGGGTTTTTGCGCTTCCAAATGATCGAACACCCTATCACGAATGACGGATTCCATGAATTTACCTACAATGGCTGTGAAACTTATAGGTCGATAATTAGTTAGAAGGTGTCCTTTTTCCTTCTTAAAATTAGGAGTTATATAAATTTGCTAGCTTAAAATCTAATAGTACGACAGCTTCTTTTAAATGTTGGTAAAAAAAATCGTCAGCAGTCCCACTAACACGTTGCGAATTTCTATTAAGTGCGCCGGATAGTTTAAAACAGGAGCTGGAAATATACTGCATTTGAACTTATTGATATAAAATTCTAATTCTGCCTCGAAGAATTTGATATCTTTTAAACGTTATAGTTGTTAGAATTTATCAGGTCATTCGTTCTTGGTATATTATATTCGTCTTCGTTTATAAATACCGATACAAAAAAGTTATTTAACATATCGGCCACCTTTTTTGTATCAAAAACTAATTCGTTGTTTTCATTTTTTATTTGTCCTATTATTTCCTTTCTCTGGTTTCTATTGGATACATAATTAAAAAACTTCTTAAGGTTATCTTCACGGGTTATTACGAAGCAAGCGAAGTGTAATTGATGTTCAAATTATCTGCTCTAAAATAGAAATAGCATTCACAGAATCACGGCCTGGTTACGCGATCTCAACCTTATATCCTATATTTTTACCGTTACTACGTAATATCTCTTATATTTGAAGCACCTTCGCAAACAATTGATTCAACTTATGAACCATTATGGAAAAAATGTTTTCTAAGGGTTAAGGTTTGGTCCATTTGGTGGCCAATTTAAGAATATTAATATTCAATGTTGTTGAATCTAAACTTAAACGCCGCACTTCTGTAACGATTAATAATATATATTTATAAGATCAGGAGAGGGACACGCTCAGCTGACCTCTATCTTAAACAATTTGGCCATGGAGGGGTAAACCCATGGCAAGTGTTATGCTTGGAATCTGGAGAAGTGACACGCTCCTATGACCTTAGTGCAAAAGGAAGTTACGCACTAGATTTAGGTTAAATTAACTCGATTCCTTCTATACGTTGTTTGCCACTCTCCTTACAAGCTCAATCTCACCTATTTTACTTGGATTTGGGATAATTTGGCCGACGAGATGCCAATCAGCTTTTTTCGATTTATCAAAGGTAGAAACTGGTTTTTCGTTATTTCGGAGAGGAACATGCCGTGGCTGGTCCTTCCATTGGATGGGGGTGAAAACTCTACCCACCTTACCTAAAAAAGTTTATGAGGACGAAAAAGAGCGGAGCTTCGAAGAAAACGCGAACACTTATTACGATGATTTATGTTATCTTCGAGCCCGCTTGCATTAATGGTTCCTAGTGAGTTGCTCGACTAATGGAACAAGGCATTGATTCCCTTAATGCTGAGGCTGATCAATGCAGCCACTTCGTCCATACAAATAGATTGGTCACTTTGGTTTTTAAGGAAATATGTGTTGAATAATATATTTTCCATCATAATTGAACTTGAATAATCTAAAATAATTTATCTAACAGTGTCTACTTCCTTGGTGAATTCATCCGGGTTATTTTTAGTATATGATTTGATATTCATCATCTCAAACATTATATCAGTGTAAACTTCGCAATTTAGATGATGTTGATTCACATAAATATTAGTATACATATATGAAGGATGAGAAAGAACTTTACAAACAAAGGCCTTAATTTCTTCTCTGGTCAAACTTGCAAAGATTGGTGTGTATTGTGAGAAAAGAGTAGGGGACCTACTCGGTTTATCGTCGAAAGACGTGTTGCTCACGAAATTCATTTATACATCGTAATTATTAAACATAAAAGGCTTCAGTAATTACTTGCTTATTATTGATAAGTACAAAAAATAAATAATTGCATTTGTCACCAAATAAAAAGCCTTTTACCATAAGAGACCAGGTCTATTAAGGGGGAAAATCTTTATCATCTATAGCGATAGGTAACTGCGCTCAACACGTTCGCAATTAGTCTTTATTGGAATTCTCCTTTGGTTGGTTGAAGCGTAAAACCTGTAGCTCGTGTGGATGGAAATCTTTCTTCGAGGGGATCTGAAGGCTAGAGTTTTCAATGGAGATAGCGAGAGAGTTAAGTAGAGGACAATAATCTTCTGTTCCAGTGCGTATCATAATTAATAGGCCAATAATGAGGTTGCAAGGTGTTGACATAATGGGATCGCAAATAGTCGATGGCTGCATTAGTAGTAAAAACGCATATTTTCTTCCCTCCTATTAATCCTTCGTCCAAATTTACTCATGAGCATTACAAACAAAGAGATATAAAGCAACATTTCTATGTTGTAAAAGTTGTCTTTCTGAAAGTTAATATGGGAGCTAAACACAGCTACAAAAGCTGAAACTTTTATATATGATTACATTTTTCGATCAATACTTGCCTGGCTGACTGTTTTGCTCACACACACTCAAAAAATGAATCTTAAATTATTAGAGGCACAACTGTTATACCCAAATTATTTCATAAACTATTTAATAAATAAAATAAATAAACCGTAACATATTTCCATAGAATGGCGTATTTATTCTTCTAAATCCACTGTGGCTAAAGTAGAGAGTGAGGATTTATATGATTAATCTTTAGAGCTGAGCGATGCGAAAAATGTAATATCTAAATGTTATAATTAACCCCTTCACTCTCTATGTCTAATTTTCTGAATATTTATTGACTTTTGACGCTATTTAAATATATAGGCTTTATATTTTCTGTTGTATATCTGTTTGGACTCATGAGAATCAACTAATATAAAGGTGACTTGCGAAAACTTCTTCATTTATCCTAGAATATCCGTGAGAGAAGGTTATGTTTGTTATGGCTGCTGTATTCGCCGACAATAAATATTGAACTTTCGGGAAAAATGCAAGTATTTTATTAGAAGGGTATTATTATGTTAGATGTAAAACCTTTCCTTTTAAGTTTTTGAGGTTGGAGAAAGAAAAAATGAAATTATTCATATGTTTCAGTTTGCATGGTAGCCATTTTGTTTTTGTTGTCTAGAAATCTGGACACTAGGTTAATTTCGTTTTAAAGGGGGCAAGATATTTGCCATTCCTTTTTTACATGCTTCTATAATTATATTTATTTTATCTTTTATGCATACACATACGCACAGCCTCGCATATATATAAGTTACAAATCCATGTTGGATGATTTAGATAATGCTGCTTTGGTTGCTGGTTTCTCAAATGAGGAAGCAGATAACTGAACAACTTCTGAAGAACAAAACTCAAGCAAATTATAAATTTTGGACATATCAAATGAATCGAGTAATTCTGAAAATGACACTTTAAGTTTGTCTAGTTTTCTAAGTAGGCTTAATTGTAAGAATTTGAAAGTAGTTAATAATAATACTAATAAAAGGTGGTATAAAATATTAGATATAATAAATAGTATACCCTGGATAAATTCCAAC
The DNA here is from genome assembly GCA_963969495.1 of Ceratothoa steindachneri. Lineage (NCBI taxonomy): Eukaryota > Metazoa > Arthropoda > Malacostraca > Isopoda > Cymothoidae > Ceratothoa > Ceratothoa steindachneri. Next base: position 46,173,885 of record OZ018331.1, read on the forward strand.
TAAAATACAAGGAATGATAACTGTACTTGGGGTGATTTAATTATTATTTTGCTAACACCATATGAGTTATTCAAACATATATGTGAGGATATAAAGTAATTATTTGCTTAAAAAACAAACCATTATTCTCATGAACAAGATGGCCAATGTATTTTAAAAATTCCAATGAAATTTACGTTCTCATTGGAATGCAGGTAAAAATGGGAACTATAAAACTACCCAGAGTTGCATTTAAATGGAATTAGACATTGTATACAAGGAATTTAGCTATTACTGTTCTTATCACTAATAATCGATTTTTCGCATTGCGCTCAAATCTACATTTGGTTAATATAAAAAAAACCTCAACATCATTGATGATTTTTGGAAAGTGAAGCTGCTAATGGAAAAAGTGTTTGAAGGTGCCACAACGAGAACACTATATTATTGATAAACAAGCCGTTGTTCTCTTCCTTTACCGGAAGAGCTTGGTTACACAGGCCCGCCTGCGAGGGGAGGAGGAGGGGGGGGGGGGGGGGTACGGCATTATTTGCTAATCTTGACCACTTTTTTTAATTCTCTTTATAGACTCTTTATTTTAACACCCTGAACACCCTTCTTCTTCTTCATCTCCATCTTCATCTTCATCTTCTTTTTCAACTTAATCTTCATCTTCTTCATCATCTTTATCTTAATCTTCATCATTTTCATCTTTATCTTCATCATCTTCATCAACATCATCATCTTCATCATCATCATCATCATCTTCTTCTTATTTTTCTTCTAATTCGTCTCTTCTTCTTCTTCTTCTTCTTCTTCTTCTTCTTCTCCTTCTTCTTCTTCTTCTTCTTGATCTTTTTAACTATTTCAATCCATTGAATTTCCAAAACACCCGAAGTCATTTGTCAACTAAGCAAAAAAAACATTTATAAATTTTCAAAAAATCCCCATCTTAAATTATATTTATGCATGATGGTTTATTTTTAAGGAAAAATTGATATAAAACAACCAGGCAATGGCTTCGCTATTAAGATTAAAATTTTAAATCGAAAAAAAAGCAGCCATGGTTAAATTTTTATAAATTTTATAAACTTTGCCAATTTTAATAATTTTAAAAAGGAACTCTAAACTAAATTTCCCCCCTTTCATAATATCACGTTGCTAAACTATAGTTATAGAAGAAGATATATAAATATATATTGCCTGAACTTCACCATTTGTAATTCTTTTGTTTTTAAAAAATTCGCAAAATTTCGATAATTATATATATTTGTAAACTTCACCATTTTGTTTTTTGATATTATAAAAGAATTATTAGAGTTAATTTTGATAAAAAAACATAAGTCATAACCAAACTAAGATGAAATTATTATTCAAATACCTCAAAAATTCCTCTTCTTAAAATATAGAGTTAGTGATGATGATGATATATAAAGGAAGAGCTTAATCCTTGAGCATAAATAAATTCATAATATGTATAGCATCTGGAATAGTATCAAATTCTATACCATATCAGGATAGACCACAGTCATTGTTGATAGATTCCAGCCGTTCGGGTTAGGGGATAATGTAGTGTTGCAGCTTTCGACTATGCTTCCCTGTTACCATAATTTCAAATTAGTATTTGAATATTATCTACTTAAAATGCAAAATAAACAAAAGATGAGTAGAGGATGTAACGATTACAGATTTGATGATGTGGACATAACTGTTTTAAGGTCTGAATCAAATTGACAAGATTTATGATCGATTTATAACCATATTTCGGACGCTTCTCGCTTCCCTCCTTCCCTGTGATAACACTGAGCTCTTGCCCCCATACCTCCCAGGCATGTCTATTCCCCTGCGAGCGAAGCCGTACTCACGCAACTCCCATAACATGAAGAAAACTTCGCTGTCCGATCTGACTCATCATCTCGGAGTAAGTTTACATAGACTGACGTCGAGAATCCTTTTGAGACGGCCATGCCCTGGGGCTATCTATCGGACTAGCCACCAGGCTATTTAACCCTGAGTCCGTCATTCCTCGAGGAGATTAAGAGTCTGGCATCTCTCCGTTCAGACCGTTTTGTCTGTTACACTGCGAAGTCCGGCAACCACTGTTCGATTCGTACCTCGTATTTAAGATCTCAAAAGCAGATTTCCCTTTGTGAAGCTTTTGCCACTGTTCAGAGGAAAGCTATCGAGCCACCTTCTTCCCGGAGAACTGTGCGACCCCCTCATATCGGACCTGTTTCAAGAGTCCCGGTGCTTTGCGTCTGAGACTTCCTGACGAGCCGTAAAATTGTCTTGTGTTTGAGATTCCATCTCTCTAAGCAGAAAAAATCTCGTTCTTCAACAAGAATTACTTAAAACCCCCATATACGAGTCCTGCTCGTTAGGATTCCCCGAAGTATTTTCTCAAAGACCTGTGGCGTTGATCTTCCTCCACTCAGATCACCACTACGCATTAAGGTAAAGCAATCTTGTGTTGTAATCCCCTGATTGCACCCTATCAATCGTCACCCTCATCCAGTTTTGAATTGACTTCCCGCTCAATCCTAATTGATATCTCTTGTTCAACTTTACATTAATTTTGCTCATATTATAAATTGTCACAATCAAATCAACTATCTTTCTCGAATAAATTTTCCCCCCTTTTTCGCATATATATATTTATATATATATATATATATATATATATATATATATATATATATATATATATATGTATATATATATATATATACATATATTGCCCCATTTATTATATATTAAAATTATATTTATGGTCAACCGTAAATCGCAGTCGGTAAAAAAATCAAGGAGGCTGTCTCCCACTCCTTTAATTGCCCCAAATCTTATCGCAGGTGGCCTTGGGTCGGCTATCTGCCCGTGCTTTTGTATGCGCCCTTGCGCCGAGCGAGTCCTCACTAGCATACCTCAACGTGTACTGTTTTGTTTCTTATAAAAATAGATAAAATGTTATAGAGAAATAAATGTGAATTTGAAGAAATGCTAACTATAAAATTAGAGAATATATATACGAGTACAACCATCACAGAAAAAAAATATATTTCTCAGAGGAAATAGAACAAAATTTTAAGAACTATAATATCCCTTCCTCGGAAAGACTTTAGGTATCTTCGACCGTTTGATTTCATCAATTTGTTACATTTTCGTGCTGTGGTTTTATCCCATTCTGTATTCAAGTCTTTAAAACCAAGAGCCAAGAAACTAGGATTTACTTTCTTAGAAACTTTTTCATTATTAAAGATTTAATCATTATAAAGTGAATGCTATTTCTTATGATACATTCGAAGAATTCTATACTTAGAACTAACTTACAAAAACGATGATAAATATGAGTTTTGATATCTAGATGATAATTCTCATTATGATTAATTGGAATACACTACATTCTTCTCATAAGATTCGCATAATGAAGGAATGATTATTCATCTAAAATACTCACATAATCTTGAGCCATTAGTGGCCCTTCAATTTCCCGAGTCTGCGCAATGCAAACCATCCACACATGCAACTAGTAATCTTGCCATTTACTTAAGCCTATATATTTTTTAAATTTGACCAAGTACAACAATCTCTTATGTATTTCTTTCATTTCTATTCCGTGGACCATGTTTCTCATTTAAGTTCTTGTAATAAAAATGATACATGAAATTAATCATTATATTTTAAAGCAATGTAACCAAACGTAAAACATCCATACATACATAGGTTTATATATAAAAAAATTTCATATTTTATATTTCAGGAGATATTTTTTAATAACTTCACAAATAATGATAAACAATTCATTTTTTGCCTTAACAGAGGCTATTTTAGTCATACCTAAAATGCTGGAAAAGAATTCGGTAAAACAATTTGTGTCACCCAAAGCCGCCTAAAATTTCAAATTTCATTTTTACTTCGTTTTCTTTTTGAAACGAAATTATGCCCATCCAAATTAGCGCGCTTGGTCTGTTTGCATAATTAAAAAAAGCGAAAAGATAAACTCATATTAATTACGTAACAAAGTGAATGGCAGCATTAAGAAAAAAATGTAAGAACTATTTAAACTAATCTTACCCAAACATGTAGAGTTAAGCGCTTAGTATAGCAATAGATAGCTATCCTCACACAGCATTGTCACACCCTTTTCACACTAAGCAAGTGATTGTATGCAATACACTAATCTACGAGTATTAGTTCGAAAAAGAACTGTATCAATTGGTATATTTAACCCTCACCTTTTAATTCGCAATTCACGAAATTGATTTCACACAACCGTGGGGCAAACTGCAATCTACGCAGTGAGGTTGTGCAGTTAGTATAGCAATCCCGATCCACCTTCATACTCCATCAAGTACGCCTGAGGGACGCTCTTTAACCACGCCAAACAAAGGATTACATACAATCACTAGCCTCCTTCAGATAAACTTCATCAATTATCTATTTTAACTTTTACATTTGCTGTCGCAGTAAACGAGATCATTTGCACCTAACTGTTGGGTCAGGCTATATTTTCAACAATATATTCTGCTGTGTTCCTGGATATGTGGGCGTTGCTTAGAACGAGCGCTTTGTGCTAAATATATAGCAAGGATTATTTAAATCTTTATAGCAGCATCTTAAAGAAGATCGAAGCCGATTCCCCGAAAAAGCTGTGTGATATCGCAGCGTCTGTTCCTTTTGACCGCTCCCTAAAAACCTCGATACTACGAAGTATTTTTTTCGTCTTAACAAGGGACAGACTGCTTACTTTCTAATTCATCAGGGCAGACTGATCCTTGACTAGTGAATTCAGAAGCACCAAGACATGTCTTGTTTAAGGCAAAGTGTCTAGGTAGTAATATTTTATTGACAACCAACAGCTTTGTTGTAAATATTTGATATCTCAGGGTGAGAAAACCATCCGATCCTCATAGTGAACACTCGTACACTTTAAGCAGGGTTCATGAGCATAGGAAAAAGTGGGTAGTTATTATCGCAAAGGCAAAGGAAATAAAATGATGCTGATGTTGTAATGTTTGTCTGTTTCAGCTTATTTTCTAGATTTGAATCATACACTATAGTGTATGGCAATGAAACAATTCAAGATTCTGGTCCGCACCATCTGTCCTTTTGTGGCTATTATATTGTCACCAGGTAAATGTACTTAAAAATGTTAACTTAACTTTTGAACCTGGAATGAGGAAAAAGTCTACCGTTAATAAAATAGGTAAATATTTTGCAATCCTTGCTATAGAAGGATACCCCTTTCTCCCCTTCTATGCAATGCTTAGCATGTTGCTGGAAGCCACGTGATTAGCCAGACCCCACGCAGCCGAGAGTCACATAGCAAAGCAAGTGAAGATGTCCCCCCTCCCCTCCATCGTACGATTCAAGTAGAATGTGGAGAATTTTCCCTACGCGCCGACTCTTTGTTGCCTCAGATGCCCCTTAAAAAATTTCCCATCTCCCGCATGAGGAGAGTCTCTATATTTAAACCCCTTAGCCGCTTTGGAACAGTAGTAGAAAAACAAGGTTCGCTCGCAAGAAGACATTCGTCGTCCCAAGTCGGTGTTTTTGTGAGTGTACCCAAACAAAGGCTGGACACGCTCTCCCCGGTAAGGCATCCACAGTCAAACGGAATCCTCTGCAACTGCCGTCTTCTGAAGGAGCTAAACTGGATTACTCATCGAGTACTCGAGGCACCCAGCCACGTCGAAGTTACCCTAAAGTAGCCATACCTCTTCCGAGAATCACCAAGGACGCCAGCTCCCTCCTCGATTCCTAGTAAGGTTGGAACTTACGCCTTTATAGCCCCAGGGGAAGAGTGCCTACCATACCCTACCTTCCCACACTTCTACTGACAAAGATCCCTCCTTTGAAGACCCTGACAAGGTCGTCTCGCTGAGTCATTACTTTTTCTCAAGCCATTTGAAGTCGCTGTCGCCCTCTTATCCGTAAACCCCCTTTTCCCCCTTTTAATATTGTGAGCCCATTTGAATCTCAGCAAGTAGCTCGAAACTAATTGATAGAATTTAGTCTTTCTCACTGGTAACGATAAATCATTATCAAAAATTTAATTTTTCTATATATCCTTTTGATAATTTTAATTTGTAAATAATATTTATATTTTCTCATGTTTAGCTTTAATTAACTTGAACCTAACTCTCAGCCTCGTTATACAAATTTCGCCAACCTTGAAATCGACCTGATTAGTTAAGCATATTGACCTCGCGCCTCAACCTGACTTTTCTAATACGCACATCAACGTAAAGTTGTCATTGGACGGTTCGTTTTCGTAACATGACCTCTCCCCCTTCATACTAATAATAGACATTATATTCTATAGTCAGCTTTACCACGACATACATATATTATAAATACTCTTATATATATATAAATATATATATATATATATATATATATATATATATATATATATATATATAATTAAAAAAAACTGGTTTCGTAGGAGTTGGGTTTACCGTAAGTTTAATTTTTTGATACCTTTAAATTCCTTTATAAAGTCCCTCCAAATATTCGTGTTCCCTTTTGTTATCGTTCTTTATTCTGGCCAAAAGTGCGTTTAACTTAATTAAAGAATTTTCTTTTTTGTATGGAACTCTGATTAATTTGTGCGCGAAATTTCTCGGAATCAGCGCCGTTGAATCAAAAGCTAAGCCCCTGAACGGATTAATGGTTTTAAAACCGTCCTAGTCACGAAGGACCGTTTATTCCAAATTGAACCGCAAGTTAGGTATTTGTGTAGTTATTTTTTGGGGGGGTGGACAAGCTAGCGTCTATGAATATTACCGATACCCTTTTTCGCGCGCCAATAGAACAACTCGCTCGCGTGCCACATTTTCCCAGCTAATCCGTTAAAACGATGTCTTCGTTTGAATGATTTAAAAGCCAAGATAAGTCCTTAGGCCTCACTGGAAAGGATCTCCTATCTTATATACAGGAAGAGAAGAGAGATGAGATAGAGGAAAATAAAGCATTAGAAAAAGAACAACGAGAGATGGGAAAAACAAGGCAGAGATAAAAGAAAGGAAGGCCCAAAGAGAGAGAGAGAACGACTCGAAATGGAAGAACGCAAGGGGATAAAACAGCACGAGCTCTAACTTAGCTGAAGCGATTGGAGACAATGTCAATAAGCTCCCGGACTGAGGTTCCGCTGTCTACATCGGTTAAGTTTCCAGTTTTTAATAAAGGAGTGGACTTTAGTTCCTACCTGACACATTTCGAAAAGATATTCGAAATTAATAATGAGAGATCAAGTCAGATAGTATAGCCAGATTAGGAGGGGCGGTCAATAAGTTTTGCGAATCGGTAGGGTAAAACAGAGGAAGGTGGATGGCTGTTTGTGGTGGTGTTATGACAAGTTATGACAAGTCAAGACTTGCAGCCGCACGCTCCTGCCTCGTCAATTTAAGAAGCAGTAGCTGATCGCAGATCATCAGTCACAAATTTTTCAACATTGAAGAAGGTTGAGCACCACGCAGTGATCAAATTTTTGACCAAGGAAGGCAAGAATGCAAAGAGATCGATGAACGCATAGTTGCAGTGTACAGCGACACCACCCCTTCCTATGAAACCATTGCTTGCTGAAAAAGGGAGTTCCACCATGGTCGTGAGTCCATTGAAGATGACCCCCGTCCAGGATGCCCGTCAGACGTGACCAACGAGTACAATGTGGCCCGTGTGGAGAGGATGGTCCTCGAAAATCGACGGGTGAAGTTCAAAGAAATCGAGCGAGAACTTGAAATATCACATGGAAGTGTTATCAACATCATCCACGACAATTTGGCCATGACCAAGGTCTCTGCCCGTTGGGTCCCTAGAAACCTCACGCCCCATGATCGACTTCAACGTTATCAAAGTCCACAAGGCCAGAGTTTCACAAGCTGCCCTGCGCGAGTGCGGATTCGAGGAGGTCAACCATCGCCCCTACAGTCCAGATCTGGCCCCTAGCGACTATTTTTTATTTTGCCAACTCAGGGTTGCACTGAAAGGACGCTGGTTTGGGGACGACGAAGATGTTCAGCTCGCCGTCCCAGGGGTGGATTGAACAGCAGTCGGGAGATTTCTGGTTGTCGGGAATTTGAAGCCTCAGGGACAAGTGGCTCGAGTGCATTGAATTCGAAGGTAGTTATATTGAAAAATAATAAAACACTCGTTTCCTTATATCCAAATTGCAAAATTTATTGACCGCCCCTCGTACTTCCTCTTCCTAGTACCACGCTACGCAAAATCTCAAAAGTCTACCCAAAATACGATTACCTTCTGGAATTTTCACTAAAGGACCAACTTTTAGCTTCCTTGACACCCGAAATACGCTGGTTTGTGAAGGATAAGCACTGTTTCACATTTAAACAGTACTTGAAAAAAACAAACTTGTATGCCTATAGACATAACTTATACCCGAAGGTAGTTATATTGAAAAATAATAAAACCCTCGTTTCCTTATATCCAAATTGCAAAATTTATTGACCGCCCCTCGTACTTCCTCTTCCTAGTACCACGCTACGCAAAATCTCAAAAGTCTCCCCAGAATACGATTACCTTCTGGACTTTTCACTAAAGGACCAACTTTTAGCTTCCTTGACACCCGAAATACGCTGGTTTGTGAAGGATAAGCACTGTTTCACATTTAAACAGTACTTGGAAGAAACAAACTTGCATGCCTATAGACATAACTTATACCCTAAGGACAAAAAGAAACCTCCCCTTGTATTCCCCTAAGTGCAAGTTCGGTAAGGCTAGACTCCAAGGAATACCTCTAAATTTGTAAGGATCCCTGGCCCCTCAAAGCCCGGAAATTTCCCTCAATCGGAACCCAGGGATATAAAGCCCGTGCTTACGACGCCTCCTTCGTCATCGTATCCCCGAAGGCCAATAGTTTGTTTCTCCTGTGGAATTGAATGGCATGTGCGTACAAACTGTCCCCAGAATTGACATTCAGAAGTGCCTCTTCTCACCAGGTGCACCAAATTAGTGCCGCTCCTGATCCCACATCGCCTCTCCTGAAAACCCCCGCTTTTATATCCTCCACCCGCACCCCTGGTTAATTTTGCTTTCAACAAGTGCTGCCCCGGCGATTTAAAGTCCGATAATGGAATCGTCAATGGATTTCGCGTGTTCGCCCTTGTTCGAGACACCGGCTGCACCTGCATTGTCGTATCTGAGGACTTACTCTCCCCAGTTGGTCCTGATCACCAAAAATTCGCAGTGGTCCACGATTATCCGGGTTTGAGCAAATCGCTTCCTCATTGTTAAATGTGCCACATCGAGTGTGAATATATGACTGGTTGGACCGAAGTGGTAGCAACCACAATCAAGTTCTGCTTGATTCTCATTTGTCAGAGACCGCAAGTCATCTGAGATCCAGTGGCACAGCCGGTTATTACGCGGACTCAGGCCGCAAAAGAAGCCTAGGCTCCCGTTCCCTTGGAAACTCCCATCGATCCGGAGTTTGACGTTCTCGGGAGCGAATACTTTGCCCGCACCCAGAAGGGGTGTGCAACTCTCTTGCCTCTTTGGGAGAAAACACGCAATCAGGCAGATAAGAAGGTATCATATCTCGTAAGGGATGTTATTGTGTACCGCTCCTGTTCTGGAAGAACTAAACCCGTATTAGAGTGCTTATGTGTCCCACGTTCATAAGTACCCCAAGTTCTCAGGCTCGCGCATGATGACCTCTTCTCCGGAGATAACAAAACTGTCCAGAGGGTTTTTCAAGTATTTCTTTTTGCCAGGTGCGGCCAAAGATATATCTAGCAGATTACTGCAAATTTGCGATCTCTGTCAAAGGGCGCGTCAAGCCATTCCCCTCTAGAAAAGCCTCATTATAACATAGCCCTTTTCCCGAGTGGCCCGTCAGGTGAAAGACCCATGTACCTCCTTACCCTCGTAGATTTTGTCACCCGTTTCTCCGAAGCCGTCCCCCTTAAGAGTATGGATATTGTCACTTGTGCTGAGGCTCTAATATCCATTTTTTCCGATGTAGGCATCCCAAAGGAGCTGTTGTCCGACAGAGGCAGACATATACCTCCGAGCTTATGGAGTATGTCAGAAAACTCCTAATGCTATATAGCCCCTGTTTACCACTCTTTTGCACACAGCTTCATATGGTATTTGCGAAAATTGAATTGCACCATGAAGACCATTCTGAAGAAGCTTTGTCTCAAACAGCCTCGAGAATTGTAGCGTTACTTGCTTGTAGCACATTTTGCGTACAGGGAGATCCGCCACAGGACTCTCATTTTCGCCCCTTTTGAAATATTGTATGGCCGTAAAATGCGAGGCCCCTTCTGCATCATAAAAGATTTCTTTGCTAACCCCCAACTGGTTAAAGAAATTCAGTCCTCTTTACCCCTACCTGCTAGTCCTTAGAAAACGCGTGGAAACCTGTGTAGACGTCGCTTACAAGAATGCAAATGTAAACCTGAATAATTATAGAACCTATTTCCACCTAAACTCAGAGCAAAGAAGATTTAAACCTGGAGATGAGGTGCTGTTGCTACTTCCCTAGGAGATTAACAAGCTTCTTAGTCAGTGGAAAGGCTCTTTCCCGTCCTCGAGTCCAAAGGTCCCGTGGGTTATTTTATTCGGACCACCTTTGGAGATAAGGTATTCCACTTAAACATGTTGAAGAAATACTAGCCCCGCGCGAATGGTAATAATTTTGTGGCTCTTGACGAAGAGTTCTCTCTGAAAGCGTAGTACGCCTCTGACCATCTCCTAACGTTGTCCAGGTGGTTTGCATTGAAAAAAATGGCGACTAACCTTCCCCATCTCTTCCCAAGGCACCATAATCATTATCTCCGGCGCTAGACATCTACCCCAGGTTAACCTTCCACCAGAATAGTCAGCTGCCGCAGCTGCTGAAGGACTTCATCAACGTCTTTTCTGAGACCCCGGGTCTTGCAAAACACTTCGAACATGACATCGTTCTTACTACGCAAGAACCTATCCGTTTAAAGCTGTATCCTCTCCCCATGCAACTGAGGCAGACCTTCAATTCTGAGGTGGATAACTTGCTCAAACTCGATATCATCGAGCCCTCGAAATTGGATTTCTGTTCCCCTATCTTCATGGTTCAAAAACCCAACCAGACTTTCCAAATGTGCGTAGACTTAAGAAAGTTAAACTCTATGACACTGATCGACGGGACCCTTTATCTATTCGAAGAAGCCGAGTACCTTTCAAAATTAGATCTCTGCAAGGCATATTACCTAATTCCCCTCCGTGAAAGCGCATAAAAATACACGGCGTTCCCCACCTACAAAGGACTCATGCAGTTAAAGCGCCTCCCTTTCAGGATTGTAACTGTATGCAGCAATTATAATCGGATGATGCGAAGAATTGTGGACGACCTGCCCCATGTGTCATTTTACTTTGACAATCTCTACGTCGCTACCACTACATGGGACCAGCAATTTATCGCCCTTTGAGCCCTTTTGACCCGGCTCCGTTAGCATGGACTCATCCTTGGTCCCAATAAGTGCCAATTCGCTAACAATACCATCAAGTACCTCAGCATTCACATCGGGAAGAACCTAATGAGCCCCCAGGAAGAAAAAGTTTGGTCTATAGTAGAAATGCTCCTTCCCTGCAGTAAGAAGCAGTTCCGGTCATTTATGTGATACGCCTCGTTATACGGAAGGTTCATCCCCGATTTTGCCTCCATTTCTGCCCCGCTGTGTGCAATATTGCAGAAAAGGTCCTTGTATCCCCTAGTCTTGGAGCCCATGGCCACTTCCAGCTTCCAACAACTAAAAGACAAACTGGTGTCCGCCCCCATCTTGAGGCTTATCAACGTAGCGTTCATTTCATTGGATGATTCGCTTTAATAGCCTGAGCTCTCCCTCTTTATACTAATAATAGATATTTTATTATATATTTGGCTAAACGACGACACTTGGATTATGCAAAGTTCAATAAACCGCTACAATGAATGGTTGACTTAGGCAGGTAAACACATGCTTTCAGTCATATCTTCATATATTATATCGGCGTCATGTGGAACGCTAACAAATACTACAAAATTCAATTAACTCTTAGTTTAACGATTTTAATATGAAACCATATTTACTATATAACCTCACCTAATTTTTCAAGGTAAATTTTACATATCAATCATAATTTTTCTTCCCAGTTTTAAAAAAGTTAACTTTATCTTTGATTTCTGGTAAAGGTTGATATCGAATAGCTACCAAAGAGACGTTCCAAGCGAAAAACAACTTTATGACCTTAATTTCAAAATCAAAGCTAAGTTTATAAGATAATCAAGAAATTTGGATGCTCTAATTCAGGAAAAGAACATACAGTGTTCTTGGTAAAAGAATGAAAATTCATTTATCAGGAACAAAAACAGGTCGATATGAAATTTACTTTATGTATTATTTGTCTAGATCTGAGTTGAAGGACAGACGGCGATTGTTTGTTTCCGCAAGCTGATGCGTGTCCCCCGTAGAATAAGTGTTTGTCATACACTGCTCAACTCAAATGCCTGACATCAATTTTACTTAATTATGGAAACCAATATCTATGTGTAAAATCTCCTACTAGTAAAAAATGAAAGGACACCATAGAAATATTAAGCTGTTTCTTGTCAAAATAAAAATAATGCGTTTGAATTCTCGAAATATTTGTTTCCTTTGTTTATAGGTGTTGACGGCTAAGGTTGATCAACAACAGGACCACCTTAAAGTTCAAGGAGGTCAAGGTCTACAGCCAGGATGTCAAGTGGTTTCATGAAGAAAGACTATATATCTTGGAAGTATTTTTGTGGTTACATACCACAATTAAAGAGCTCGAAAAGAAACAATATTTTTAAGTCCAACCAATTTAAAGCAAGAGGGGCAGCGTTAACAGGAATCATTTTTCTACATTTATCGTTTCATTGCCAGATTGCAATGGAATCGCAATTAGCCAAGCTGCAATCAGTTCTCGGCACGGGGTATTACATAATATAAAAACAGCCTGCCGCATCTATCTAAATTTGGATGTATCGCAGTTAGTTATTTGTTTCTCAGTGAAAATTTAAATGAATGAACATTAAGAATAACTGTTTTCCTGAAACTTGTTTGCATAAATGAGAAAATAAGGCAAGGCAACTAGGAAAGGGCTACGTTGTAAGACAAGGCGAGTATATGGTTTCTGGTTAGAAACGACTAAATCGTTAAAAAAAATGATATAGCAGTAATTAGTCACGTTGGGTAGTTCGAGGTAAGAGTTGATGTGTATAGATACAAAACCTGATGAGGTAAAAACTAGGGAATGGCACTTCAAATACAATCTAATGCCTTTTAGCCGGGATACTACAGCATTTAACCCGAAAAATATTATATGCAAAAAACAAATTTCCACATCCCATATTCCACCTTTAACCATAGATTTTTAAGAGGATAAGGCCTGTCAGAGGCCTTTTAATATGAAAGAAACTTCAGAGAGCAAATGAAGTCAATCTTTACTCACCAGTCTCCATCTATTCACCTCTTGGAGAAGCAGCGTCACTAGATAGTGGCACAAGTTCTTTCAGAGAAATTGTACTAGTACTCGTATTAATGAAAGAGGATGGTCGTGACTCGTTTGAAGAAGTATTTGTAAAGAGGATTTGGTCCTGATATGTTTTATCTAAACCTCCCGTTGGTAATGTGCCTCTATAAGACAATAATCCAGTTAGTTCTTCAAAAAAGTCGCCATTTGAACATTAGCACCGACAGTGACACTCCTGTAGTTAAATTAGAAATTGTTTATAGTCGACTTTATATTTGATTAAATCTTTTCAAACTCATTACTACAAGGTTTCTATACAAGTAGAATTAATATGGCGAATACTGAGATTCTTGAGTATTTAACTGATGTAAATCACAGAGCATTATCCGATACAATAAATATAGGTAAGCCAAATTACGCAAACGAGTGTTGTAACAACTTTATGGTTTCTTTAGCTTTAGCATCCCCGCTCTGATATAGATATGTCTACACCTTTAAAGTGAGCATCTACCACTACTAAATGCAATCGATCATAAGTTGGAGCCGCATAGTTTTTTGTGGATAAGATGTTATGAATGGGTTTGTCATTCATTCCCAATGGCGTAGATCTCTTTTTAGATGTTGTGCCTGTAGAAAAAGACATAAATTACATCAGTTGCACAAATCCTCCAAATTGTGATCAAGCTTTGGCCACGATATATAGTTGCGTGCTAGTTCATTCATACGAGATGTGCCCGTGTTTACAAAGTGTAGCTTACTCATTAGAGCTGATATAAGTTTAGGAGGAATAACTACTCGAGAGCACAGAAGATGCAGCCATTTTGGAGAGAGAGCTTATCACACCTTCTACCCTAGGAAGCAACACCTTGATCTCCCATAATAGATACAGGCAAACCAGTTTCCCACAACTTTAGAACCTTAGATAGAGTGGAGTCCTTTCTACTGTTTTCCAGGACATATTTATCCTGTGACACAAGAATAATCTAGAAGCTTTGTTTTTGCGGAACAGCTCTGAACGTCTTTCCTCTCTTTTTGACCATATAAATGGTATTGAATTTCAAGATTTATCAACACAAATTTGTAGACACAGGAGTTTTATAATGCAAAACAAAAACAGAAAAGGGGGAACCTTTGAAATAGATGGAATTTTAAACTTTGGAATATATATGTATATCACTTCAGATCATCCTGCGGACATTCGGGCAGGGAGAACCCGTATTCATCCAAATGTCATCTTCAATATACTGTTCTATGCTATACCCAACACCCATTTGAGGGGGAAGAAAAGATGAAACTATTTGGTCTTGTGTTTGCTCATTTCATTTGTCGTACCTTTACTCTATCAGAATCATTACATTGCAGCAATGTGCCAGCCAGTCCATTAATATTCATATTTTTAGGACACCTAGGAAAGAGCACATTCTCCTCACCTTTGTATAGCTGATAATATGAGATCTGTTTTGATATTATTTAACTCTTTTGATTTCTAAGTTCCATTTATTTAAATTCCAATATCATTTCGTGATTTAATAAAGGGCAGAAAATTAAGTAATCTTTCATATTTTTCATAGTGTTTCATCATGTCTTATAGTACATACTCAATTTATTAAACTCTTCTGTTGCTTCGACTTTCCACACAGAAGCTTTGCTCATTCATCCATTCTTGTTTACTAAGTAGAGCTTCAAAAGGAGGCCATGGCTCTAATCTTTTCATTTTTTGTGCCAGACATAACTCTATATTTGATCAAAATTAGACAGATTTAATTATATTCATAAATATATCTGTATATATATATCTATATATATATATATATATATATATATATGTGTGTGTGTGTGTGTGTGTGTGTGTGTTTGTGTGTTTGAGCCTTGTTCTGTCTTATAAAAAGACCAAATCTCTTGTGTATGTTTCTTTAGGAATTCATATATATATATATATATATATATATATATATATATATATATATATATATATATATATATATATATATATGAGGTAACCAACGAGTGACATCTCGGAAATTTTATTCTTAACTAAAAATGATGTTAGATAGGCAATGTTAGAGATCATTCTTTTTTTAAAATGAAACCTTTAAGAGCAATTCCAGTTGCAGTCTCTATAACATTGAAGGAATATATTGTAATAAATCTTTACGTATTAAACGTTATTTTATAATAAATTAGCCCAAAAAGCCTGGGAAAAGTTAGAAAAAACAACCGTCTTTCTGCAATGAATGAAAGTGAAACCTTAAGAGTGAAGCTTTAAACACAGTCAAAAAATTGGAACTTTACTATTATTAGAAACAGTAAACTAAGTTCAATAGAGAAATAAACTATAATTCCATCATTTAAGTTAGAGCAAGGCGTACTAAATGCAATACACTAAAATTAGTCGACCCAATAAACTGAACCCAATTATTAACACGAACTTTAATTGAACTGAAAGAGAGGATGAATTAAATTTAAAATAAACATTGCGGGAATGTAGCTACTAACCTTAACTATCCGAGTTTTGAGAGCAACTGATAGGATGAATATTAATGGTAAAGGAGTGAATTAATCTCAGACAAGTGACCCTTATAAGAGTAATTGATTAGATGGATGAAGCGTTGACATTTAATCTTACTCTGATAATCCTCCTTAATTAATATTACAATTTTTGAAGTCGGATCAAATACAATGAAGTGCGGTCTAATGAGTCATTGTAAGGGGTTAACACCATTTGGCGGTTATTTGGTTGATTTTCCGCAATGCGTTTCTTACCTCCGTTCATCTTTTGACAAAATATATCACAAGTTCTTGCCTATGTCTATTGGTAGGAATTTATATAATTCATATTTCTAATAATAAATAAATAAATATCATTGCAAAAAACGAAGGATCTTTAAGTATTTTAAATTAATCTTACCAATTACAGAAAAGTTTGGTAAATGTTTTACTGACAAACTAATCCGATTGTTTCTACACAACTTTGCTTTTTTGCATTTCACTTTTGTTAATTTTTGTACATTTATTTTAATGTTTTGCCATTTAACTAAGAGTAGTATATTTTCCCGTTGCCATTATATACTCTCCTGATTAGTTTTTGTGTATTATCATTCAGAGAAGCCTGTGCGGCTTCATTGTTGCTGAAAACAAAATTCATTTTCTTGAAAAATCCAGCGGCATATTGGCAACACCATTTCTAATATCACATATAGCTTATGGAATTCAGTTTACTCGTTTCGGTATCAATAAAATGAACATCACTCGCGCCGTTCCAAAAAGCACCAGCAGATGTCATAACTTTGGGGTAATCTCGATGATTCCTGATAGATTTAATTCACCGGAACTTTGCGTTTAAGAGTAAGTAGGCAACAAATTTTGACGACTTCTTGAGTTTCTAATGGAGAATCCTTCATAAGTACCGCATGATTGTGTTATGAATGTATTAAGCAAATATGTCCACCACTCCATTTATTTTATTCTGCCTTGTTTTAAAAATTTTAGAATGTTTTTCAATGGTTTGGGGTTCAGTGATCATATTAAACGCTAGATACAATTCTCACCGATAGACTGAATTTTGGAAATTGTGCTTTGCAATAAAGGAATACATCTTTCATTTTGTTGGATGTATATTTGATTATTTATGTAATCGCTTTTTATGGTGTTGTTATTTTGGGGGGGTCTGCCACTTCGTGGTTTACTGGCGTTGCTTCCTGCATCGCTAAACATCTTTGATATTTTTCTAGCGTACGGTTCTTCCAAATACTCAATTTAAACTGTTGTAGTTCATAAACACGCTACCATCGTTGTTCAAGGTAGTAGGATTTAATCATGACTGGAACATGGAGTTAACTATAAGACACTCTAAGTTCATTGTCAACTCGCAAACGGATGGACCCTACGCATTGCCTAAAATCCTCCAAAACCCCAACTTTATACTAAATTTCATATGTGTCTTTTGGCACAGGGATATTTTTCAAATCATAGGTGTAAATAATGTTGAAAGGGACAGATATGGATATCATTTCTATCATAAGCTTCGCTGATGTGGTTGGTCACTTGTAGAAGTCTGTACCCTCCTGCTTCAACTCACCATGTTTGCCCTCCGGATCTCATTTGTCATATTTCTTGCGGGTTAAGCCGTCGGGGGTATTAGCTGACCTTGCCCTACTTGGTTTGCAGTTTAGTTGACCTTGCTTAAACTTTTTGGCACTTTAGCTGACCTTGCTCGACTTGATTTGGAATTTAGCTGACCTTGCTGGAATTGGTTTGAGGTTTCTCTGAATCTGCTGCAATTGGTTTGGAATTTAGCTGACCTTGCTTAGTTTGCTACGTGGTTTAGCTGACCTTGTTCGACATTGTTTAGGGTTTAGCTGACCATGCTAAACTTGGTATGAAATATAGCTGACCTAGCTCGACTGTGTTTGGCGTTTAGTTCACCTTGCTGGAATTGGTTGACATTATGTATATGGAATAGGTTTTCGTGCAACTAAGCGAAACGAAGGCGCCTAAAATGAGCTACAATTTTTAGAAAATTCAGTTACAAATAGTTAGAAATTGTTACAAACTAGTAAGACAGGTAAATTAAAATAAAACCTAAAAGCCTGAATGTAGTTGTTGGCGATTTTACTAAGCGTTCTACTTAAATAAAAACCCGGTTTAACGAAAAACAAACGAGCTAAATAAACTTTAATAAGTCTACCGTTAGATATTATATCGATGATTATATGGAAATATATAATTTTATTATTAAATGTATACATCGACGTATGCAAACTTGCTTCAGTCTGCCTTTGATTTTCTCTAACTTTCGTTCAAATAAATTGTTTATAAATTGTTTACGATATATATATATATTTAGATATGTTTCTTAATTCTTTGCACCTAGCGCAGCCAGCGACCGCTGTAACCCCATGATGACAACAGAGGGCAACTTTACGCCGTTCATGGCCTATTTAGACACTCCGGAGAAACGGATTATTGTGATTCACACAACTCTCGCTCGGCTGCTATCATGGTTATACTGCCAATGACACCCTTCGCATCATACTCTAAGAATCTTTTATATCCACGTGAGGTGCAAGAGCCCTGACTTGAGATAACCTCCAAAATTTTACTCTCGTAATTTTATATAAAAACAAATTGCTAACGTGTTTACTTAACTAACAGCTTCACTTCCTTTCACCTTCTCAATATTGATTAGGTCTTTTGTTATTACCGAAAACCTTTCCTTTAATTTCGAATGGATGGAATTCTACTGATTCTGTATGAAGGAAGTCAGGATAAATTATGATAAATCCTATTTAGGTGACCGGATTGTTTATTCTCGATCGATGAGAATTGTATTTATCTCTTTTCTGTGGTAAACTGATTATACAGATATGACTCAGACTCATTTCCTTAGCAAATCGAATGGAATTTGTATTATTGTACCTTAATAATAATAATTATTTCAATATTTTATTTGAGATGTATACTTCCATTGAAACTAAAAAAATAAAATTGAATTAATGCAATATATATTTATTATACTCAAGGAATTCCTTATTTAATGTTGGTCGGGATAAACTAAGCGTTAGAAATAATATAAATCCATCATCATTAATTATTTTCCCTATTACGGAAATTACGAGTAGAAGGTGCCTCTAATTTCCTATTTCAATCCTTCGCATTCAAAACACTGATATGACCTTTTCTCTGTGAATCTGAATCGCATTGGAGAATAAAATACGCTTAAATTTAATGAAGGAAAAGGTAAATAACCTTTCAAAATCAATTTAAGCATTTACAAAATGATAAAATAAGGTCTAACACACTCTTCCGCGCTTTGCTAGGCCTAAACTGGTGCAAAAAAGATAGTGGAGTATTTAAAAGAGGGTCTAAAGATGCCCTGAAAGAAACCTCCACTTTCCTGTAAGGCACTGGATTCGGGTTGGTGGGGTGGGGGGTGGGCTATTCCAAGTTTCAATTCTAGCAAAGGTATTTTCACCTCATACTCCACTTACTTCCTTGCGCGGATCAGATAAGTGATTGGGCGTATTTTTGTTACGGACCAGAAATCACACAAGAACGAAAAGAATTTCCTTGATAAAATTATTATGATGCAAATTGAGAATATCAAAGATTAAATACATTAATTGCGTATTGGGTTTTTAAGGAAATCCTACAATTCCTTGAAACTTAAATTTTTTCTGTTTCTCCACAAAAGGGGTCAAAGACCACCCTGCCATTCTCTTTCAGGGTTTCTAATCCTGACCAAGTGTTATGACTTATACTTTGTCCATTGCATCTCACTTCTAAACTACGGATAATATTTTATATTCTTCCTCTGCTGTTCTTTTATTACAGTTTTCTATGATAGAAGTAGTTTAATGATATTTATGAATTATCTACTTCTGTTTTAAGATGATAACCTTTCTGTGCTAATCGGGCTACATTATTTTATCGGTTGATCATAATTTATGGGAAGTAAATGAGTATATATGATAGTTTATATGATTCGTTTTAGTCAATTAATTCTGTTCTAGTTTGCATTTTTATTAAGTAACTTTTTCATATATTAGCAAAAGAGTTTTTGTAAATGAGAGCGAAAACTCTACATATTAATTATTCCTAAAAAAATCCAACACCACTTATCAGTAAGTACTTCTTACTGCTATGCTCTGTGTCCTTTGGGGCACAAGTCCGCAAGCTAAATAATCGTTCGAATCTATCCCGAGGTTAAGGTCAGGCTTAAGTTAGGCTAGCTTAGGTTATGGCTTTCGAGGCTGATCGTGTGACTACAGACTCTACGTTAGCTTAGGTTACGTCTTATACCAAGGAAGTGCTGCAACTTCGCGAGAGTTTTTCAAATCATTTATGCCGTTTGTTAACATTTTAATCTCTTTAACACAAAACAAGGAGTAGTCAACTCTTTGCACTATACGTGAATGAAATAAGCAATTGTCTCAAAGAGAATTTCGATGCTTTTAATCAAGTGACTTTTCGTAATCCAACAATAAAATTTCATTCACGCTTATTTGAACGACTGTGGCAACGCGAAGATGATAATAAAAGCTTTATAATATGTCAATGCTTACAAAGTTGCTCTCCTAACATAACCTACCATAACTTCGGCTTAACCGTAATCTTCGCCGAAGACCACTATGCTAATATATTTCTCGTCTGAACAAACAAAATTTGGAATAATAAGGATTATCTATGCTTCGTAGTAGCGAGAACTCAAACACTTAAGAAAAATAAGTATATTAAAAGAGCCATATATTATTTACTCAGGTTTGGTTATCTGTGAATTTCTTGCAGTTTCTGTAAATTAAGTTTAGGGACGGTTATCTCATATTAGTTACTTCCTTTGACTATCCTTTTCATCTTGCGATAAATGGTCGTTTTATTTGGCTATATGATTGATAACTAAAGGTATGCATATCATCTTGGTAGAGAGACTGTTTTTACCTATTTTGGATTCATGATAAGAACATATTTTCAATATCCGTTATTAAATACATATGAATATATATTAATCCTTTTTCTTACTAACATTTTTAATCTACTCTCTCAATATATCTCTTATTTAGTAACAATGCGTTCCATGAACTTAGAATCGAAAGGAAATTCCATCATAGCAGAGGTAAAAAGAATATCGCCCAAACCAAAACTATGTAAAAGGGAATTTATAAGTAAAGTCAATTTAGAATTATGGGTGAGAGCTTCTATCATCTTATCAAAATTGGATTTAAGAATCAGAATTATCCAAGTCCTCCTTTGATCTACCATAGATTACGATAATGATATATGATCCATGAACAATTTCTTGCAAATTTCTTAAGAAAGTCTCTTTTCCGAAATTTTGCTTCCTCCATTAATGAAGATGTAAAGACAAGCAATCCACTTCTTCGTGGATTACACCCCAACATATTCTCATTTCGTAAACTAAGTAGGTGAAATGAAAAATTGTAAGATAACGATGGGATGTTACATGTATTAACTAGATTCCAGAATTGATGTTGTAGAAAGATGAGCTGGCATATTTAGATGATCCAAATAATTTAGTATTGTTATGAAATCCCCGACATGCATCCCAACTATGGTTTATCCATTTATTTCAAAGAGGAAGGAACTGTATAGATAACAATTTATCTAAATTCTCTTTAGTTGCGTGCAGGTCACTGTATAAATTGTTTTCTCGGTCTGTAGATAGGTCATTCGGATGGTAATTATTTTACTCTTACTTTTCAATGAGATTTTGGCAATAACATCCTAACTATTCTAACGAAATTTTAAACTCTTGTGTTTTTTCTTTTACTTTATTCTTCGAATGATATAATTGTTAAGGTCCTGCCAAGGTTAGTCCTAGAATTATTAAAAGTTTTCAAGATGGTAAGGTCATATAGTCATAACGCAGAATAATTAAGAGCACGTGACTTAGGTCTGCTAACCTTGTTTAGAATGAACACTAAGAAATAGTAACAAAAGAGTAGTCTTACTTCATCGCAGAAACTATTTAAGGTAGGTTTGACTTAAAGTATGGAGAAATATAAAAGAGGAAGAAAAGCTTGGCTATTAATGAATCCGGGCTATCATTACCAAAGACTGAATAAATTTAAATGCTTTAAGATATTGACTTAGAATTCTTTTTTTTTATAAAAGGAAAACTTATTCATATTTAGAAAGACGTTTTACATAAAGAAAAGACAAAATAGGCTTGCTCATATATATTTATATATTATGTTGCTGTTATAGCTCCCTGAGAAAAGATGGAATCTCTGTCCCCTCTGACTGCTTGGGAGACTGGAGGAGATAGCTCTGAGCGTATAGTCTGTGTTGCAGGCTATGACACCGTTACAACAATTAATTGGGGCCTGGCTTGCTGTGAGACTGTCATGGGGGTACGAGTTAGGGTAATAATTCAGTTTAGGGTAATAAGATAGGAGGTGCTTTTCTGGGCTACAATTTATGTATATTTTTGAGGGACGGATTTCCCTAATATACAAATTAGATTAGTAAAATAATTATATATAATACTTACTTTAAGCGGTTCTGCACGTTGATCGAAATAATATAGGGTATTTTTTACATTAGTCATTCGGGCATTTTTTTTTCATTTCATTCCATAATGCTTTGTGCTTTGTTTAAAAATCATTCATTGTATTACTTGTTCTTGAAGGCAAGCGGGCCCCCCCATAATTTCAACTCATAGATGGATCGAAACCGGCTTCCAGTAACCAAACATTTTTAGTTATTCTTATTTTTCGCGATGTTCACTCTAACAAAACTGGTGCCTTCATACGAGGATGAACGAAAGATGAAAGAGGATATCGTTTAATTTGGAACAAAACAGAAAAACAACAATGCCTGAGTCGCTAAAGTAAAAAGTTACCTAATAAATAGCCACTTGCGTAATAAGGCCTAAATTGTAACCCAGAAATAGCGCCCCCTATCGTGCGATCCTAAATTAAAGTATTACCCAACTTAGACTTGACGGAGGCTGTTGAAGGATGTTGGAATTTTATAGCACAGCCGTATGTTAGCGTTTCCTGCAGCAGGTAAGAAATTGAAGTTTTATTGCTCCTTAACTTCACGTGGAAGACATTCAAGTGGGATGATGCCAGGAGAAGATTGTATTCAGGTGGTGTGATCGTGTAATATTCGCTTGAAATGACTGATCCATCTTCAACTTTTTTCTCTTGCCATACAGGGTATCTAGAGTTTGAAAAACAAGGCCTTGCCTACTGGGCTTGATCTAGTTACTAGCGCTGTCGGGATAAATGGTTGCTCAAATTAATAGTTTGCATTTATATTAAAGGCACTTCTTTTATCATTCAGAAAGATTCTTCTTTAATAGGTTATATTAAGGTCTATAGTGAATTGCTCTTCTAAAAGGTAAAGTGTTTTGTTATTATTTCTGTAATATATTAAATTTTAAAAAATTTAACAGTGTTTTTAGAAATGAGACAGAGTTTCTCGTATATCATATATTCGAGACAATAGTTTCGGAATTGACTGGCTTTCACCGTCACTCTGAGATTAATGATATCAATTAGACATAGGAAATAAGAAACAAGAATCTGTCCTGTCACAAAGGGTCACTTTGTATTATATCACTGAGTTAATTGCTTTACTTTTAAGGAAACAATAAATAAAAAGAAACCCTTAGGCCTTTGCAATACTTTTAGGTAGACTCAATTGATATTATTGTAGGTTCGTTAATTTTGAATTATTATTGCCAAATATGTCTTTGCTCATTTATCGGAAATAACATTGAATTAAAAAGTTGAGGGGGTAAGTTGAAGTAACCTCTTTGGTAGAAAGTGGAGTAGATTGGCGCTACCATGTAATAAAAGCTAAATCTGGAGTAAAACCGTAACTAATTCATTATTCTTAAGTGACATTCAGTAATCCTATGTATGTAGGACTCTCTTTCTTTTTCTTTACATTCAGGAGGGTGTATAATGATGATATGGTTATTATTTAGACTTACCTGTAGTTTCTTTATTCAAGATTTTAATACAGCGTTGAGATGGAAACATGTGGAGCAGTTGGTCATAAAAATTCGCTCATACTTAATATTCTTTATTTACAAGTCACGTTAGAATTTATTCTGGTTGCCTAGAGTCAGGGTGCTCCCAGCTTGATTCAATGGAAGGCTTCTTGGAAGTTGAGAGAAAACTAGGACTTGGTATTTATTAAGGGTGGCGGCGATGACGTGCTAATGACAATTGATTATAACTGATTCTCCTCTCTAGTACCTCTTGATTTTGTAGGCCTAGAAAGGCGCCATGGAGATGCATCAGTTTAGATCGCAAACTTGGCGTCAATCCCACTTTACTAATACAAGAATAGCAATAATAATTCCTTTCAAATATTAAATTCCCGCAGTGGACAAAATCCTTATACCTATAAACAAAATCATGGAATCTGTTTAAAATAATTTTAAAAACGATAACATCATATGTCTAGATTTTGAACATTATTGTTTGCCAAATTTCACTGAATGGCCGCTCGTATTAATAAAGATTTATTGTGTAATATTTTCTGTTGAATGAAACATACGAGTAATTATAGACTTACTAAGAGAAGTAAGAAAGAAAAACATTTCAAATCACATCCTAGGTTGCTAAAAACTTTTCTTCTGCCATATTAAATATAATCAAGTTCAATTTATATGGGATGAGAGGAACCCGTCCTTTAATTAAGCTAGAACAAAGTGAAACCATTAGAGGCCCCAAAACAGAGACAAGGTAGGAACCCCGAAGGGACCTTTAACAAAGAGGCCCCAGGAGGTGAAAAGCAAAGCAGAGGGGAAAGACAAAAACGCAGACACAGGGTGCAAGAGGGAAGGGAGGGGAAACGAAGCGCTAGCCATGAAGACGAAAAACGACCATCCGCCTCCAGCGAAGATGACCTCTATATATACCCAGAAGGTGAGGTCGGGGTGAGCCAGGCTAAAGAATGAGTCATATTCTCGAATAGTCTAGAGGCAGTGTCAGCACGGTTCTTTGCAGAGTAGACGAAGGAGAGATTCTTCGACCAGGCACGGTGACTTCTAGAAAGCCTACCGAGAGAAGAAATGGAGAGACAGTGGAGGATCTGCAGAGGGAGCTTAACCCTAAGTGTATTGAAAAGGGCACCCAGGTTATCCGTAAGGAGACGAGCCCTCGGGAAGAGAAGGACGGCGTGCCACACCCCACGGATTCTGCCGAAAAGACGTTGCTAAAGGTCCTTGGAAGGATTAGGAGACTAAGTCCGGAGCCCTCAGACCAGATGCCAAGTCTCGAACCGCTGGCCTCAGTGAAGATGACCCTGGGTCCTGCTCGAGGAGGGTCCCAGGGGCGCCACGCGGAAGTGATGAGAGGGATAAGCGGAGAGATCTTCCTGCGGTACGGGTGGTGTGGCTTATCCAGGCACATCTGTACCCAGAAAAAGGGAAGCCACAAAAGTGTGACGAGGAAGTTGAGAGGTCTCGCAAAGCGTTTCCAGGAACGGGCTGACACGGGGTTCTCGCACGCGAAGGAAAGAGACTGACGCGTCTTGTTGCACATATCAGGAGTAATCGGGAGGCGACGCTTCCTGAGGTGGAGGTGTACTCCCAGGTAGGTAAAAGTCTTGGCCGGGGAGAGAAAGCTCTTAGTTTCAGGGATGTGGAGAGAACCCTGGCAGAGGGTTTGGACGCATCTTCTGCCGGTTCAACGGGGCATCAAGATAAGAACATCGTCCAAATAACAAAAGGCCCAACAACCGAAGGAGCGAGCTAAAGCACCGATGCCGGCTCAGAGGGTGCTCTGCATGATGAAGGGAGCACCTAAGAATCCCATAGGGAGTCTGGTAAACCGGAGGGTTCTTCCATGGCAGCTGATGCCAAAACAATTACGGGCCTTTGGGTGGAGGGGGACGTGGTAGAATCCATCCTTAAGTTTAATCTTGGTGGCCCAGTCCTTAGGGAAAGAGGAGTGGGGTACTTTGGAGAGAGAGGGGGAAGACAAAAAGAGAAAGGATTGAAGAAGTCTTCAGTTTTGTCAATACAGTAAATGAGACGTGCCATCCCGTTGGACTTGGGCACACAAAAAACCTGATGGCACCTCGTGACATTGTCGGATTCTTCCACGATGCCGAGATCCAAGAGATGTAATATGACAGGAAGGTTAGAAGGAGAAGAGGCGACCCAGTGGTGGTAGTGTTTATCCAGAAATACTTTGACGCCCTGGCCACGGCAAGCCTTGAGAAGGTAGTTGATGTCGAGAAGGCTATCGAAGGAGGCCGGAGGGATGACGTCCAGCCGAGCGTCCGTGTCTACGCGACGGTCCTTGGGTCCCAGGGGGTCCAGACCTGGGCTCACGAAGTCCTGATCCCGTTCAGCGTGGTCGCGCTGTTTCTCACAGTCCGGTTACTCTCCACAGTCCTCGTCCTGCTGGTTGTCCTCGTTTAGCTGGTTGTCATGCCTGTTAGAAATGATGTCCAGAAGAGCGCTAGGAAAGTCCAGGAAAACGTCGCTGTGATCCGAAGCGTGGTCAGAGATCGAAGCAGCGGAAGAATCCTAGGGGCCTGGGACCTCGATGACCGTGAGGAAAGCGAGGCTGGGTTGAGAAAGATGGATGATATGGGCGGGGGCATGGGGATCCTAGATCACCAGGGCCTCGAGTTCCGCAGCAGCGATGTCGATGAAGTCACGTATCTCGTCGCGGGATGATCCAAGCACGATGTTGAAGTTATCCTCGTCCTGAATAGTCACAGTAATCACCGGAGAGTCGTGGATAGGGGAGATAGATTCTCTCAAGGTGGAATTCAAGGCGGCCAAGTCCTCAGGTTCTGAAAGCAGCGAAATCGGCGGGCAAAATGGCCGAAGACGGGCTCAGTCGCGAAAACCTAGAAGAGAAAATGGAGAAATGGGGTCCCGGAAGGGGAACAGGCGAATTTCAGAAGAAGTTTCGCTAGACAAAGGCGTGAAGGGGGCATCGGTCCACGTCAGAGGAAAGGAAGCGTCGGAATCCCAGGAAATTGAATAAACTCCTCAGAGGTGGAAGACCTCGGGTCTTCGGGACACTCCTGATCCCGTCTCATGCAGGCGATGCGAAGGCGCCAGGCCACCGAGAGATTACGGGCGGCGTCTTCAAGGAACTGCTGGGTGCATAACAGGCCTTCCCCGTGTTATCGTTCCGCTTCGACCACCCATCTGGGCAGAGAAGCCGCAGGATACATAACGAGGACAATTCCAGAGGAAACGGCGGCCT
The DNA here is from genome assembly GCA_963969495.1 of Ceratothoa steindachneri. NCBI lineage: Eukaryota > Metazoa > Arthropoda > Malacostraca > Isopoda > Cymothoidae > Ceratothoa > Ceratothoa steindachneri. Next base: position 46,201,049 of record OZ018331.1, read on the forward strand.
GCTCTCAGGAGTCGCGTAGAGCAACTTGCCATCCGTGTTGCGAGACCGTGTTGTAGAGCCGAAGGCGATTGTGGCGCCTTATGAATTCCTTTCTGTTGAGCTGGCCCCTGAACCTAAAAAGACTGAAAAGAGAGTTAATTTCTTCGCGGTTTTTTTACCTCAATTGAAGACTGAGGCATTGATATTCTCACGAAGATTCCCGACGACGACTTCCCAGTGCACTCCGTGGGAAGCCGCGTTGTCGGAAGGCCGCAGGTGAGTAGAATTGACGGTGGTAGTGGCCGGTCTCCGTCGAGACCTATGGGTTTCCGAGGAAGCCCATGCGGGCGATACCGGAAAAGCAGATGGCGACGGAGGGACCTCGTTGTAGGTTGGCGGGGTGTCAGCAGCGTGAAGCCTAGTAGAAGGCCTGTGGATGCTGGTTCCGACGTCTATGTCCCGTGCGTCTGTAAGACCCCTATCCAGGGACAGCGACCGGGGTACGAGGTAGCGGGTGATTGACTCCGAAGTGACGAATCCTTCTGATTCCTGGGTTTTTTGTGCGTGCTCTGTAGTGCTAGGGAGGGGGACGATAAAATAAAGATTGACACTGATTCCCCAGTTGAGTAGCCCGCAAATATTTTGTGTTAATAAAAATTGATTTGATTATTAATTTAAAAAATGATTTAAAATTGAAATCCAAAGAGGAGAAAAATCAAGAAATATATGTATATAAAATAAGTAATCAAAACCTAAATACCTTATACAGCTTACTAATTCAAGTTCTAAAATCGGAAATCTTACAAACATAAAGAAATAAAAAATTAAGCGCAATAATATGACCACATTTTTGAATAGTTATATGATGAGTTTATAAATAAAAACGATGAAAAAAATTGTTAATATACATGCAAGTAGATGCGGAATCAAGACTAGGTAACTAATATAAAATTTCTTTTCTAAGATAAACCATAATTAATTCTTACTTACTTACTTGCTTAAAGCTATTCGCCAGTGTCTACGATGACGTTACTACCCAGGTTGGTGCAGCTGATGGGTACGCAGGTTGCTGACAAGTCCGATGCGCGAGTCGCACATACGTCCACAGGTGCCACACAAGTGCCGTTCAACCAGCACCCGAGGCAAGTGCCGACGGCCTAGACGTTCCTCAGCGTCCAGATCGAAATTCTGGCGATGCGCCGCTACACTTGCACCACTTTTTCCCATCCAGGCTGCTCTGTCGTCCGCCAGCCACTGGAAGTCGCGCGTGTTCAGGTTACACTTCGTCAAGTGTGCAGCAAGAACTTCCTTATGGCGCCCCCTCCATAATATATAATATATAATCTTCTCATGATTTTGAAAAGATCTCTTCCAGAGAGCTCGATGATAAGCTTAGTTAGCTACAACATTGCCTTCTTAATCGCATAATTATGAATGTGCAATTGCAAATATTTCTCAACTCATGAGGCCGAGTAAAAGTAAATTTTCCATTCTCTTCTAAAGCGAGGATAGCAATTAAAAACGGTGATTGAAAGAAAAAACAGTTTCAAAACGTGCTTCATCATTCATTTTTTTAAAAAGTTTCACCGTTTGACAAAACAAAAGCAATAAAGTTTTGGGCCTGAAAATAACATCAACCATTTAGAACTTTGACCCGGGAATTCCTCAATTTTTAACCAAAAGAGAATTTGTGGGCGATAATAAATTTGGAGTTTGATAAAGAGAAGCCACCCAATTTTGGAGCAGTTGCTGGTCCTTTCTTAACAAAAATGGAGGAATATCAGTCATGAGATCTTCACAAATTTGGTCTCCAGTGTAGCAAAACGAATTGAAGCAGACCCGAAGACATCAATTGACTATATTTATTAATAAAATGGACTTGCGCTATATTTTTTTATATTTTTCTTTCAAGTTAAGAAACAAACATACCAAAAAATGCCACGTTTGATTTGTTCTACTAATCATCATCATCATGATTTTCATCATTATCTCTAGAATTTAAGAAGGGGATTTTTTGGAGGATTTTAATAATAATTTCATCTTAGTTTGGTTATGACTTTTATCAAAGTTATATCTAATAATTCTTTTAGAATATCACAAAACAAAATGGTGAAGTTCAGAAATAAATAGAAGTAGATATATAAAAATAAATTTTCTGAACTTCACTATTTGTAATTCTTTGGGTGTTAAAATATTCACAAAGTTTTGATACTTACGAGTATATTTATTTTTGAACTTCACCATTTGTTTTTTCATATTATAAAAGAATTATTAGAAATAACTTTGATAAAAACACCAAACTAAGATGAAATTATTATTCAAATACTCAAAAAAATTCCCCTTCTTAAATTATAGAGTCAGTGATGATTATGATATTAATAAATAGCAATAACTTCAAGAACATAAGTGGACAAAAAGTCAAGAGAACTAATTGGTGTGCTCTCAATTGTTCTGACCTATGACCTTATAACCATATAACTTTACGACCTTCAAGACTTTTAACAAGTGGGCTAATCCGACTCAGAGTTAGTTTTCTTTTAATAATTCCCGCACTAACTTCAGGAGGACCTTGGCAATTAAATCATTCCAAAGAGGATGTAAAACAACATAGGAATTTTAAAATTTGTTAGTTTATGCCAAAGAGTTAAGATGTTATTGTCAAATAACCTAACTGAAAAGTAAAGTGGTTACCATCCGACCGATAACCTCCGGACCGACATCGTAACTTATAGAGTCGCACGTGACTCGAAATAAGATAATAGTATTTTTATTAAATATCCCTTAATCATTATAATTTATAAAAAGAGGATAAATTTTATTTCAAATTAAGTTAAACTAATTTAAAACTGTTTAATTCCAATACTTTAAAGTGGTATTTGGTGCCTCAAAATAATTTAGGGAGTTGTATCCTAATATAGTAAAATTTACTTAACGAAGGAAATATGGAAATTTATCTGAGAGAGAGTAATGCAAAGATGTTAAAAGGGGATACGAATACGAGCCCCTTCCACACCGTATCCATGAGATTGTGTAAAGATAAATCACAAGAACTCGATGAGCTGTTAAAAATATTACAGGATGAACGTGGATCAATCCTTTATGAGTAATGCGTGCGTGGTTAACGATAATAACCGGTCTTTTACTAGTAGTTGGATAAATGTATAAATAAATAATCAACCTATTATAGTAAATGGCAAAATTACCAGACATTCAATCATCTTTAATAATTTTCACTCTGCAATACGAAACAAATAAGTTGTGAACAAATATTCTAAGTTATATTTAGGTTGAATTAAAGGTTCATTACATTACAAAGTCTAATAAAGTAGTGATAAATTAAAATTAGGTAATAAGTGGGTTTTTTAAAGTTAAATATAAACTAATTTTTTTTTAGTATTTTAAGGTCTTACAACGTTAAAAAATTATTGAATTATTTAGTTTTCAAAACTTTATTAATAAAAAAAGGATCCCACAGGGTAGACAGGGTTGACTCCAGTGTCAAATAAACCCAAAATCCTATTAATAGGAAAGGATCTCAGGGTGGTCAGGGTTATCCCTACTGTCAAATAAACCCAAAATTCAATTGATGAAAAAGGATCCCAGAGTGTAGTCAGGGTTGCCACTACTGTCAAATAAACTCAAAACCCTATTTATAGAAAAGGATCCCAGAGTGTATTCATAGTTGCCCCTTCTGTTAAACAAATATGCAATGGACCACAAAAGCTTACAACAGACTATTAGAAATGGAAATTTACTTTAGTTAATGCCGGTTAATGAAATGTATAATTCAGGTGAAACCTTATGCAATAAATACGATATGATGATCATAAAGGAAAGTTATGTAGATCATTTCCTTTTGTGCAATGACTAGTTCGTTGTAAGTCTAAAATAACTGAACATATGAAAGTATTATGTATATTTAATTCATTTCAGTTATCTAGCGCCCTTATTCCTTCAAATTGTAGACTAGAACCATCTAGCTGTTAAAGAAAGGCATATCAAGATGATAATGATAATCATTGGAGCCATAAGGAACAAGGGTGTTATAGTGATATACATATAATGGATGGGAATGGAATTATAAAAAAAATATAAATAATTTACTTCACTTTGAGTAAAAATGGATTTAAAACCACCTAAAAAGTGTGTTTATTTTGGGAATGTGGTTTTGAGAGAAAAAGATCTGAGTGAGGAGAGATGGATGCTATTTTTATAATGTCTTTTAGGAGTGGGATTGTAAAAGGTCATGCTATGGGACCTGTGCCCAAAGATTATCTCTGACTAGTTAAGCTGCTACAGGGCGTAGAAATCTGGGAAAATGAGGGGATGGCGGTGGGATTTTAGTGGCATTAAAGTTGATTTCTTGCATCCTCTGAAGGGATTCCTCCTAGTTATCTCCTTTGTGAGGTGGTTCTTTAGATGATTGGCGGGTGATTGTTCATGGGTCTGAGGGAAATATTTCTGTGTGAGTTAAATTACCGTATGAGAAAAACGGAGCGGTTATTATACTGGTCAATAATTGATATACAGCTTGCGGTAGGTAAATTGTACCCTAACTTCAATGAAAAAGAAAATAACACATATAGTTCATTTATACAGATATATTAATAAAATTTACATTTTAATGACTTAAGAGATTGCAATATTTACTTTATTAAATGAACTAATCGTCGGCCTCTTTTCCTTTATCTATAGGACTTCGGAACCTTCTCCTGGTCTTCTCAACCTACTTCCTGTTTAATTACCAGAAATGAAGGGGAAGATTCAGTTTGTTTAAAAGATTCTTAGCTCCTTCTTTCAACTTGTTCTTCACGTTTCACTATAGAAGTTGCCGCTCTTTCATCTTAAATGATTATACGCCAATTTCCTTATGAAGAAATTGCCTGATGAGAAAATCTGACATCCCATTTTACTTTGCTTTGTAACTCATTAAATTTCTGGGATCGTTAACAATGTTGGCCTCGATATCTACGACAAATTTCGGATTTTTCCTTTGCAGAGCCATTAAAGTGAGGTTTACGAGCCTTCTAATTATCGAAATCCCAACATTAATCAAAAAACTCTTTAGATTTATATGCACACTCCGCATATTGATACCAAAGCATTGGAGCTCCAGGCGTGAGATTGCTTATTCCAATTCTTTGGAGGATTAATTACATCCATGATAATGCCTCAGCCCCAGACGATGCATAACTGACTCTGATATTATTTAAAATAGTTCGACTTATCTTAGATTATTCGTACTGCTTGCTGCCTTCCCTCGCAAACCAGCAGTCTCTGAAAGGCTTCTTTTATTTCATGTGTAGGATTTATATCCATATTTCTCATTTTAGTACTAACAAATATATAATTAAAACATTGTTGTATACCATGAAATTTTTTCTTCGAAAGGCTCCGTACCCCATGACCATGGAAAACTATTAGCCGACCAACTTCAAATCCAGGAGTTAGATGATCTAATGATTAATCTGGTATCAATGCCAAAGGCCAGTCTTAGTTGCAGAGAGCTCCAAATACGTATTCAAATAAACCATTGCCTCTCAAACCAGATTAACGATATTGCCAGGGATTAATGATATTCCAAATTATATGCTGATATCTTCATCTCCTGACTTCCAGAAGACATCTTGCTGGCTAGAGGAAACTCCACTTTCCTGGTATAGGAACATGTAGCTTTGCTGCTAAGTAAACGAGCTAATTGAATACTTGAGGCTTCTATATAACGCATCAGAATGGAGATTATGTATAGATTCGCCGAAACGAAGTTTCACAGTAGTACTATTCAACATTGGGAATAAGATTGCTGCAGTCTCCTTAGTACATCTCGAACAAATTAATGAAAGCCCCGATAACATGAAAATTTTACTGGATATCCTAGTAAACGACTAAAATAACTAGAAGATCTTTTCTGACGTAACAGTAATACCATTCCACTTCTTAACATTACATATATTCTTTCAAAACTATACCGAAATATTAGCAAAGCAAACAAAACTTTATAATTTTGATTTAGAGTTATTTTTAAAAAAAATTATATTGAGTTAATTGTTTTTCTGAAAGAAATTTCACAGAATATGTGAATACTAAAATTCCTTACACTCGAGATAGAGTTAAATGCATAAATTGTTTATCTGATAAAATAAATTCTTTGCAATTTTTAAGTTATCTTTATGATCTCCTCTACAATAGTTTTATTATATATTGTGATGTTTGCTTTTACTTAGATTGTCTTCTTCCGCTAATTCAATTTGTTTTTTCGTTCTTGGTTGTGTTAAGATTTTTGCGCTTCTTCCAAAGGTTTAGCATTTATTCATAGTTCTTCTTTGTTCTTATTTTGTGTTTCTTTCTCTTTACAGAAGATTCTCCATGTCTTTTATCAAGGTATTGCTAATAGCTTGTATAATGCCTCTATCAGTTGATTGAAGAGGACTTTTATTTTATCATTTATAAAGATGGCGTTGGAATTCTGAAACTTTTTTTACCTTAATATTATTAAATTCTTTAATCAGATAGATTTTGTCTCTTTTTCTAAAGGTTAAATTTTTATGAACATCCTCGAGTCACTGAATTTGATTTTATTAATAATCGGAAAATAATGACCAGAATTCAATGACTTACATTGTATATATATATATATATATATATATATATATATATATATATATCTCAAAGTTTGTGATGCCCCTGGCCAAACTTAGGTGAGGCTTATATTTTTAAGTATTTTTGCCAATTTAGAGGTCTTGGTTATTTTAAACTCAACTAGATCTTATGCACTTTAATTATGCTTCTCTATTGAGAAGTTTCACATACATGACTTATAATATTGCACTAATATCTACCATGATGATGTTACAATGGGATTTGTTTTTGGTGAGGATTATATTGATAACATAATATAAAATATCTAATTCTTCCTTCATCCTAACAGATAACGCATACAATTTAACTTTTTTGAGATTGTAATTCATAGAATATTTCAATCTCAAAATAGGTTTACGTAAGCTATCTTTTCATTTATGTCGTAAAATTCTCTTACCAATTAGATTGGACAATCTATCTATCACAAATCCAACTCAATGCCACCTTGGTCGTATTTTCATTTGTAGATGAATATGTGGTGGACACTTGTTCTAGGGTTGACATTACCATAGGGGCAGCTTTTTGCTCAGGCAAATTATATCCTAATTAATATCATTGACTTCAATCAGATGTACCTCATCAGATACTGTTATGGATTTGTAGGTTTTAATGTTTAATGTTTATTTATTTTTATGACATTGTCTGATTAAAATTATGTGAGCTTTCCGGGCTATCTTAAACCTAAGAGAGAGGCAGTTAGATTTTATAACCATATAGATAGACTACTTTTCCTGGAACAGAAGACTTTAGTCACTAATGAATTAATTTACGAGCGCTCTTTTTGTTCGTTTTCCCGGGAATAAGATAAAAATTATCTATGTGGCTATGTGCAATAACATGTTTAAGGGTTTTAAATTTTGTTAGAATTGGCAAAATTGTTACAATGTAATTAAAAAATAAATGAAAAACGGGGACTGACCGACCGACATAGACAGATGTATAGTTGCCCGTGACTAGATTCACACACAACTAAAAAGATTAATGCTGTTGATATGCAATTTTTGCAATCTGATCTACTTTAAAACATAATAATTATATATAGAAATCTCCTAAGACGTTATGCGCATTAATGATTCGTAACTTATGGAATCGAAATCGTTTAATGTGTTATTGTAGCAGTTGCAAGTGTTTTTATTCTTACATGCCTGCCATCAGCAAGTCATCTCATCAGCAAACACAAAATCTAATCCTATCAAAACATGATTAATGTATCCCTGAAGAGATCGGGCACTGTTTTGTTTTACTTTTGTATTTGAACACACTTAAAACACAATAATCGAAGCTATAGACGTCATCTCTTTAGATATTGGTTCATTAGGTATTTAGAAGAAATCCTCTTTCACTTATAACATTAAGGTGACCTTGAATGTAGCAAGATTGCTGCATAATCAGTTAAGTAAGAAAAAAGAGAAAAACTATTTTTGCCATTAAATTTCAAAGCCTTTAATCATAAATTTTAACTAAATTGATAGGTTAAGAAAAAAGTGATTTCGAAGGGTGAATTTTTTCTTCGGCAACAATGATCGTAGAAAACCTTCTGGGGCTAAATACAACGCATTAGTATTATTACAAATTTCCTCCCAATTTTCCTTTTACCCTCTTTCCTAATCTCGGAAATTCACGCCGAGTTTACTTGTCTTGAGTCAATCGTCAAAAATTTTAATCCTGTCATTAACGGAAAATCAGATTTTAAATTTATTTTAGATAAGATTTTTACTTGAAAAATCAACAGTATTTTATCATTCTCAACATCATCGTTGTTAAAAACGGAACAATAAATATACAATTATACAATACTAACATTATTTTTGTATTAAGAACCTTTTGCTCATCTGCGTCATCAGTTCCTATTCAGCTTGGCTGGGTTATTTATATAACGTTTTGTACAATTACGGTTCATAGAAGGGTAAGAAAGTTCCTCCACGGTAAATAAACTTATTTTATCTAAATAATTTGCATAGTTGAATAGAAATGCAACGGTAAGTCTCGTGTTCTTTGATATGCAATTTTTTAAATGATTATCTTGTGCCAATAATAAGTGGATTAATTGGTATTTGCCAAGGCGACAATTCTCCTATTTTCAGTTTTCAGTATTGTTTTTAATTCCTTTTTCAAGCCACTTCAGTCTTTGCTCTAAGTTCTATTTTCAATTTATTCCTTCTTCCTAAATATTTTGTTTTATCCTCTGTTTGTCTTTTACTTTTCACACTTTCAGACTGGAAACATTATTATAACCTTGTTATTTTAATACCAGGCAATGGCTTTGCCACTTCCGCCTACGAGGGGAGCTTGCGCTTCGCTACTAAGATTAATTTTAAAAAGAAACTACAAAATAAATTTCTTTACTTTCAAAATATCATAATGCTAAAATATTGAGTTATAGAAGAAGAAATATAGAAAACTTTTTCTGAACTTCACCAGTGGTAATTCTTTGGGTTTTTAAATATTCACTTGAAATCATGCTTGCATTAAATGTCGACTTACATCGAAGATAGTAACAATGTTTACTAACTTCCTGCCACCAGCATTACCAACATTACGGAAAATTGGTTTTATATTACAAAAAAATGCATTAAACTGCTAAATTCAATATATATAAAATAACGTAATAAGATTTAACAAATACTTAAAAATATAAGTAATCCCCAAATAGGGATCGTGGCCGCTAATGGGTTAATGTAGCCTAGTAATAGGCTAGAATTTTTATAGGGCAACTCATGCCTTCTTATACAGTTGCTAGATGGCGCTTAAAAAAATTTGGAGGGGAGTTAGAACAATAAAACGCAATCTGTGAATGATAGAAATTTTCTAACCAGTGATGATAGTTCGGAGTGAAGTATTGGCTTATGTTTAGCTAAAATATTTTTAGTTTCCTTCATCTGGACATGAAAGGCAGTAGTAGATTCTAGAGCTGTATACCGTTCTTACACTCACATTTTGTTAAAATAGTTCTTGCGTAATTAATTTATTCAGTATCCAAGGAATTTCTGTGGGTTTTTTTTATAATACAGTAAATAAATTTCGATGACATATTTATCCATTGCTTTTTTTTATTAAAAATAAATATAGTTTTTCAAATAGAAGTAAATCTGGAAAATTTAAATGCATCCTGTGGTATGTTGCTCTCATAGTCTGGAGAGACTGTGTTATACAAAGTTTCCGCCACCAATTTCGGTTGAACGCTATGAATTGCCCATTAAAACACTACAATCATGAGATCTTGTTTCATGTCTGTTAAATTATAAAGGCATAAGGCAATGGTTTCGCCACTACCCCCTACGGGAGAGCTTGCGCTTCACTACTAGGATTAAAATTTGAAATCTACAAAAAAGCAGCCATCGTTAAATTTTTAGAAATTTTCTGAACTTCGTGAATTACAATAATTTTAAAAAGGAACTCTAAACTAAATTTCCGCCCTTTCAAAATATCACGTTGCTAAAATATAGAGTTAAATTATAGAGAAGTTATATAAAAATCAATTTTATGAACTTCACCATTTTTAATCCTTTGGGTTTTAAAAAATTGAAAATATTTCGATACTTATATTTATTTCTGAACTTCACTATTTTGTTTTTTGATGTTATAAAAGAATTATTACAAATAACTTTGATAAAAATTTTAAATATACATACAGGGTTTTGTTCTAAAAAAGAGAGCTTTTTTACAACTAAAATTGCTTTTTATAATAAAAAATAAAAACATCGATCTCCCTTAATTTTAATACATTTTGGGAACTTCACAATTTGTAATTATTTATTTAAAAAGCCGCCTTAAACATTTGTCCACTAAGAAAAAAATACAGTAAACGTACTTTAGCAGGAAATGATTAAGACTGATAGTTCATTGTAAAAGGCTATTTTACTTGAATATATAGAGGCGCGAACGTTTTAGGCGGTTACGATTTCAACACCAAACTCGTAACAAATTCATAATATTCTTTGATTGTAAATTATTTCTAATACATTCGTTTTAGTACTAGCTAATATATTATGATCATCAATCATATAAGCATTTATAAATTTATGGTTATAATAATATTCCTATAAGAATAAAGTGTTATGGAAGTGGTTGATGTTATATTTTACTACCAATGATGAATCCTGATTACTTACAAGGTAAGTTTTCTAATTAAAAATTGAGGTTGATAATTTATATTGGCCTTTTCTCTTTGTACACTTGTTAGGATATGTGTGCACAGAGGTTTGAAACATATTTTGATAGCATTGTACATTGTCTAAACTATGATTCATAGGCATAAGGAAAAAAACATATGCTTCAACACTCAAATTATTAGAAAACTTTCTCATATTTTTAATTTACATCTATTATAGCAGAAAAAATGAAGTCTTTTGGAAATATAGAAATGCTTCTTATCGAAATTATTTTGGCAGGTTTTTAAGATCTAGATTAAGTTAAACTCTGCATTATAAGCTTAAAATAATTTTACAATAAATAACTAATAACACTATACAAGTCCATAAAATCAATCAAACATTAGTTTTATAATTAAACAAAGAAATAATATCCGTAAAATAAAACTAAAACCAAAACAAGCTATTATATCCTCCATAGCACAGCAAACAAATCATACGATTAAATAAAAGAAAATAACCTTAGCTAACCAAACAAACCAATTTCAACCCAAACTAACCTTATCCAATCTAACTTTACTCAACCAAGACCAATCCAACTAACCTAAGAAAAACAAACCTAGCCTAACCTACTCAATTAAACCTCACCCTACTCAATCCATCATTAACCATAATATATATAAAACCTATTAGGACAAAATTTCGACCTTCATATAATTTCACACCCGATTACGCGGGCCCAAGCAAAGAGAAAATCATAGAAACCAGCTCCCCTTGAAACCTCTTGCAACGCTGAGTTTAGCAGCGGCAGGAGCGAAGAATTTGCTCAAGCAAAGAAGGAGTGCGAAACTCTCCTTCCCCTGTGAGAGAAAGCACAGAGCCAAGAGCAAGATTCTGCTCGCGGAAGCAAAACGGCCTCTTATAAAGAGAATTCGCAAATAATTAAATAGGCCTTTAAAGCCCATTTCAAATAATCTGTTCAATGAACAATCAGCTATGGAACCTAATTACCTCACATAATCCCTTAATGTAATACAATTCGTATGCGTGGAGCAAGATAAGGATTATCCTTGTGAGAGAACAAGCACGTGAGGGGAGAAATAACGTCGCTTTTAAGCATTGCCTCTGCGTGATGGGCCTCGTGTAGCTTACCCTTAATTTTCGAAGTTCAAAAGCATGAGAAAGCACAAAAGCGGGTTCATGGAATGTAGCCCTTATAAAGGCGACTATTTGAACAAGACGAGAAGTCTTCCCCCTCTCTCTTCAGCCACTCTGGGAGCCGTTGATACAATCGCCATCCGAGACGCGTTCGCCCTCACTAAAACGATGTGAGATAGTCCCTTCCGCTCTTCTATGGGGTAAGCTCCCTCACTTCTGGTGTTCATATCTATCCGCGTAACGAGAAATGAGCAGATTGGTGCGAGAAACGCTCACGAGTGCAGACCTTCTTACTCCTCCTCGATTCGGGTTTGTCATACGCCGAAGGCAAGGAAACGCTATGGGACAAAACCAAGCATCACTTCTTGTAAAAACAAATATCCAACCCATATAGTAAGTTAAGAACTCTTTTCCCCCTAAGAATACCCGTTCGACTCCGCTCATCGACACCATCTCCAAACAAGAACCAAGTCTTAACCTAAAAGGCTTCAATCAAGATTCATCTTAGAATAATACCCCCTTGATTACGCATCTTCGACAAAACAAACCGTTGATGTCTTGGAGAATCTTACCTTCCGTTTTCTTCAAAGGAATTTACACCGGAAATATTCCCAACCTCCCTTCTCAAAGACCCTGCTCCCATACCCCCCCCCACTCCACGTCATCTCCCCAAAAAATTTCACTACAAACAAGTTGATCTTGGACCCCGTCAAAATGACCGAACCATCATCTCACCGCTTCGCCGGAAACGACCAACGTCTTCCCCAACCCCTCCATTTGTGTTCAAGGTATCGTAACGAATATTTTAGTTTCACGAAATTTATAATTGCCATTTACCGTTTCCCATTATCATAAGTGTAACCATGTGTCTTAATTAACTGTGTATTATGGTATCATATTAACTTTAATTATTAATATTTATTAAAGTCTAATTTTGCTTACTCCTTTGCTTTCTGACCCTCGAGCTCATCCTAGCCGTATAACAATAGCCTGTAACTGAGGGAGATTTGGAACTCTCAGCCAATACTAAGTTTCAAAGTAGCATCTTTTGGACTAGCCCTTCCTTACGACGATCCGACCTCGTAACCGAACCTCAACCTAACCAACCCTTTTAAAAATGAAACCCCCGCGCACTCTAAATCAAATATAATAGATGTATGTAGGATATTTAGAGCCATACCTGACATATAATAATATATATATATATATATATATATATATATATATATATATATATATATCCAATATAAAATCTGGTGTCAAGTGTGTTAGGTGGATTTAAAAGGTTTTTATTTGGATCTTTTAAAGTCCCCTCTAATTAATTTTTGTATCAAGGGGAAAGACTAAAGATGTGCTAAAAGGTTTAAGGAAAATAATTTGCCATTTAAATTTTAAAGTTTCCGCATCTAAATTGTGTGTACGTGTGTACATAGATCTCAAAAGAGTCGAGCATAGAGTTTTCGAAGGAAGATTAGGTAAAGTGACCGTTTATTCCTTTTGTTTCGGGCAGTGAGATTGTCCCAGAGATAGGAACTGGAATAGTTCGTTTAGTATAGGTAAAGGTTTGCGCAAATGCTGTAGGTACACAACTAGCATGATTTATTTTTTGTTTTTTAGCACAAACAAAGAAAATTTAAAAAAAAAAAAATATGGCTTCATTTGAAGTTTGTAAAGCGCAAGGCGAATCTCTTGGCCTCTCTGGAAGAGATTTGGAAGAATATATTCAAAATGAAGAAAGACATGTTAGGGAAGAAAGACGAAGTAAAAAGAAACTAGAACAAGAAGAAAGAAAACGTGAACAAGAAGAAAGGCAACGTGAACAAGAAAGAAAAGAAAAAAAACGTGAACAGGAAGAAAGGCAACAAATACGCCAGCACGAAATGGAAATGAGGCAAGCACAAGCAGAAACACAATCTGTGAGTGGCAGATCGGAAGCACCGCAAGGTGTCCCCCTTAAAATCCCCATATTTATAGAGGGCGAAGAATTTTCTTCATTCCTAATGCATTTTGAGAAAATTCTCGAAATCAATCAAATAGATTTGGAAGAGGAAGGAGTAGCGAAATTGCTCCCATTGCTCACCTCGAAATTGAGAGATATCTTCATCTCATTGCCACATGAATGTACAACTAATTATTCTACCTTCAAGGCTGAATTACTTGCAGCCCATAAAATGACCCGTGATTAGTACCGCCATAAGTTCTGTGGCACCAAGGTACTACCCGGTCAAACCTTCCGACAGTTTGGGTATACCCTCCAAAGAAACCTTAAGTTCTAACTAGGGTCGTTAAAGATTTTCCCCGACTATGAGTCATTAATAGATTTTGTTTTAAGGGACCAGTTATTGGCTTCGCTGCCCCCAGAGATCCACGCAGCCGTAAAGGACCGGCGTTGTTGATCCTTTAAGAAATGCGTTGAAGAAGCCGACGTCTTTGCGGCCAGTCATAACTTGTACCCAAATGACTCTAAGAAGCCCTCCCCACCGTCCCCTAAATCGAAAACCGGAAATCCCCGATTTAATAAAAATTCCCATTCGAAGTTTATAAAAATTCCTAGGCCTCTTCAAACCCAGAAGTTTTTCCTCCACTGAGCCTCGAGACGTTAAGAACCCTTTCGAGTCTTTCCATCCACCATCCTTCCAAAAGGGACCCATTGTATGCTATACGTGCAGAGTAGTGAACCACATAAGTTCAAACTGTGCCCAGAACTCTAAATTTCGGATTTACCTCCCTCAACAGGTTAACCAAGAAGAGCCACTGCCGCTCTCCCTCTCCTTCCCGTTGAGCCCCTCGTTCCTTCATCTCTCTCCAAGCCCTGCCAGATCATAAAGTGAATTTTATACTTAATAAAAGCTCACCAGGATACAGGGTGTACTTGCATCTTTGTGTCTGAGAAGCTTCTCCCTCTCCCTGTATCCCCTGACCACGATAAATCTGCAGTAGTCCACGACTACTTAGGACGTTCCAATCGCTTTCCAATTGTAAGGTGCTACATAGACTGTCAGCACTTTTTAGGGGTGGGCCAAAGCAGTTTCGGCCCCAATAAAATTATTTCCGGTACTAATTGGACAAAGTCCCAAAATCCCCCCTAACCCAATCGCCCAGCCGGTCACCACACGCGCAGGAGCGAGCAAAGAATCCCAGGATCCTGCCCCACTCGAAGTTCCCGCTAACTCAGAATTCGTCAAGTCGCAGAAGGAGTGCTGAATTCTCCTACCCTTGTAGGAAAAGTCACAAAAAAAGAGAAAGACTCCGTTCGTGGGAACAAGACCGTGTCCTACGCCGAAAAGGATGGCCTCCTTTACAGAGAGATTACGGATAGCGTTGACCCATTAGAGCGCACCCTTTGCATCCCCCAATCTTATATCCCCATGGTGCTCAAGGTCGCGCATGATAGTGTATTTTCTGGCTACTTAAGTCATAAAAAGACAGGTCAGAGAATTGTCAAGCACTTCTTTTGGCCTGGTGCTGCAGCTGACATCTCAAAACATTGCGAGTCTTGTGACATTTGTCAGAAGGCGTCTGCTAAAGGTCGCGTAAAACCCGCCCCTTTAGAGAGGCCCCATCATTTCTGAACCCTTCTCCCGTGTGGCCATCGACCTTGTCGGCCCCATTCACCCCTAATCTAGTGAACGGCACAGCTATACCGGGTGTCCCAGAACAAAAATTAACCGTAATTTGAATTAGCATAATTAAAAAAACTATTGGAGACTTTTGGGGTCCTGCAAAAGTATTTTATTTATCATTTATTTTTCTGTGGATTCTAGAAATTTCATTAAATTTCCTTTGATGATCTTGATACATTAATGGGTTTAGTGGAGGCTATCAAAAATATGTTTGCGCAAGGAAGTAAAATAATGAAACGAAGCCTAGGAAGGCTAGGCCACCGTGCACTTTCAAGAGAAGCGTATGGAGCCTAGGTAGCCTAGGTCACTGTACGATTCTTCAAGCAAAGCCTAGGCCAATTTACAGTGGTTTTTCAGCCACCCTGTGGTATGGTCTCGTCATTATTGCTTACTAAACAAATCAAAACGTTTCTGTGTAAATGTTTACTTCCATAGAACCTTTTTAATCATCTAGTTACGAAAGATCAACGCGTATTTGTAGTCACAAACTTTATTAAGACTGGCAGTATTAAACAAGTACAAGATTCATTAACACTACGTTCACCAGGTAGGCACAAGCCAAGTAAGCTCACAATTTTGAAAAATGTTCGCAAATACCAACATGAAGAAACATGCTTAAATCTAAATAAAGGTCGTTCGGGTCGTATGAGAACCATAAGAACAACGGAAAATATCGAAAATTGTCAGATCTCACTTCTTCAAAATCCACATGGTATCATTAAAAAAAAATGGGTTACAATTGTCAAAGACGTCATTTAACCGCATTATTAAACATGACTTAAAATTGCATCCCCATTAGATGCATTCGAGACACCAGCTTCTTGAAACTGATTTTCCTCGCCGTAGACAATTTGTCGAATGGCTTCTTCATAAACTACCTACTTGTTTCTTGAAAAACATTGTGATAGGTGACGAGGCAGCATTTATCATGAATGGAAAGGTAAATAGCCATAACATTTGGCAATATTCACCGCTGAACCACCCCCTAGCATTCAACTTTAACACACGTATTTGTCAGCAGAAAGTGTCTTTGTGGATCGGAATATGCGAGAATGGCTATCTTGTCAGCCCATTGTTTTATGAGAATAAATTAATTGGTGCTGCCTACCTGAACATGATCAACGGAAAAATCTTCTCGAAACTCCACCAGATTTACTACAATCAATTTAATAGACTTTAGTGGATTCAGGACAGCGCACCAGGTAATTGACAGCTTGCTGTAAGAACAAAACTAAGAGAAGCGTTTGACAACCGCATTGTCGTGCTAAATTAGCAATTAAATGGTCCCCAAGATCACCTGCCCTAACACTGTGCGATCATATCTTATGGGGATATCTAAAGAATAAATTGTATTCTACTCCAGCACAAATCATCAAGCAATTAAGAGATAGTATCACACGTGAAGTCAATAGACTTGCGGAAAATCACATGTTAATCAAAAAAGTTGTTGAATCAATGCGATCATAGGCGCAACTTTGCTTAGAAAGAAATGGAAGAAATGTGGAGGTAAACGGTGATTATAAAAGTAAAAAATGAATTTGTATTACTCATATGAAGAGATGTTTTTGTTAAAAATGTATTTAAATATATTTGTTGATTTTAAACTTCGAAGTTTCATTATTTTACTTTATGCGCAAACATAATTTTGATAGTCTCCACTAAACCCATTAATGTATCAATATCGTAAAAGGGAATTTAATGGAATTTCCAGAATCGACAGATAAATAGTTGATAAATTTGTTTTGTTTTGCATAACTCAAAAATCCTTAATAGGTTTTGGTTTATGCTAACTTTTTTCTGGGAGACCTTGAATATTCACTTTCGTGGATTTTGCCTCGCGTTGTTACAAGGCTGTCCCACTAAAGAGGATAGATAGCATCCCTTGTGCCGAAGCCCTCATATCAATTTTTGGGAGAGTGGGCGCGTTCCGAAGAAGGTATTTTCCGACAGAGGAGGACAGTTTACTTCAGAATTAATGGAGCATGTGGGAAAAATACTGATGTTAAAGCCCCAGTTTATCTCTCCTTTTCACCAAGAGACTAATGGAATGTGTAAGAAATTAAATGGTACTTTCAAGTCCATCCTCCGTAAGATATGTGCCTAACAGCCACGTGAATGGTACTGGTATCTTCCTGTGACCCTCTTCGCTTACAGGGAAATCTCGCATCATACACTTGGTTTTGCTCCGTTCGAATTGCTGTACGGTCGTAACGTAAGAGGCCCCCTTAGCATTTTAAAAGAGTTGTTCTCACACCCATAACTTGATTAAAAAGTTCCATCTTCCTATAGGAATGTGCTGGAACTCCGCGAGAGGTTAGCACAATGCGCCAGCATCGCATCCCAGAACGCTGAAGTAAATTTAGAAAAATACAAAACATACTTCCACGTTAAATCTAAAGACCGCCGCCTCAAAGCAGGAGACGAAGTTCTCTTATTGCTGCCCACCGAGAGCAATAAACTCCTAAGCCAAGGGAAGGGCATCTTCCCGTTTTATGAAGCACGTAGGCTTGTGGACTATCTAATCCGAAAACCCTCTGGAGAAATATTATTCCACATCAATATGCTGAAGAGGTACCACCGCCGTGTCCACGTTAATAATATTGTGGCTTTCAATAAAAGATCTGCCATGGAAGCGGATTACCCCGCCGAATCCTTTGATATTGTATAAACGGTATGCGCTGAGCAGGACGAAGACTATCCTTTACCGTCCCTACCAGTAGAGACCGACTTATCCACTGATGGTCTGAAAATCAACGAGCGGCTGAAACCACATCAACGAAATCAGCTCCATCTCCTTCTTAGTCGGTTTAGTGAAGTTATTTCCGATAAACCTGGCTACGCCACTCAGTTTAAGCACGACATCAAGCTTACGACACATGAACTGGTTAGACTAAGTCTTATCCCTTACCTACTAACTTGAGGGAAGCCTTTAATTCAGAGGTAGAGAATTTGCTCCAATTAAACATAATTGAGCCCCCTACTTCTGATTATTGCTCGCTGATAGTCATGGTGAAAAAACCCGACGGCTCTTATAGGATGTGTGTCGACTTTTGGAAACTAAATTCCGTCACCGTTTTTGACGCCGAACCCATCCTTCGGATAGATCAAAACCTGTATTTGTTTGATGAAGCTAAATTCATTACTGAACTTGACCTGTGTAAGGCCTATTACCAAGTCGCGCTCAAGAAAGAAGTGAGGAAATTTACTGCGTTTGCTACTGACAAAGACCTAATGCGCTTCAAGAGGCTTCCCTTCTGTTTCCTAACTGCTTGTAGCAATTATAATCAGTTAATACGGAGAATTTTAGATGGTTTGCCAAATACTTCTTTTTATTTTTGACAATATTTATATTGCCACTCGAGACTGGGACCAACATTTAGTATATCTGCGAAGTTTGCTGACCCAGTTACGAGAAAACGGTTTTACTATTGGACCCGGTAAGTTCTACCTTGCCTTTGAAACTATTAAATATTTAGGGTTTGATATTAGGAAAAACCAAGTTAGTCCCCAGGAGGAGAAGATAAAGGCCATCGTCGATATGCCTCTTCCCTGCAATAAGAAGTAGCTCCGGTCTTTCATGGGATCCGCATCATTCTACGGACGCTTTGTCCCAAATTTTGGGTCCCTAGCCACCCCCCTCTATGACCTTTTGAAAAGGAACTCCCCCGACTCAATAATCTGGAACCCGAAGGTCACCGTAAATTTTAATTCCTTGAAAATGAAGTTAGTTTCTGCCCCCATTTTGAAGTTGCCCAATCCTGAAGAATCGTTCGGGCTTTGCACTCATGTGGCCTACGCTAGTCTCAAACTATTACCCCGCGAAAAGAACTATTCAGTTATTGAAAGGGAAGCATTAGGAATAATCTGGGCAATTCAGAAATTCAAAATGTACTTAGTAGGGAAAGAGTTTCGTGTGGAAACTGATCATTGCCTCCTTGCGTTTCTCGGGAACGTGAAACAAACAAACGGCAGATTTATGCGCTGGAGTCTCCTCCTTCAGGACTACCAGTTTAAAATCAATTACATTAAAAAGGAAGATATTCTAATGGCCGATTCCCTCAGCAGAAATGTGTCACCCGCTAATCCCGATTAGTTCCGTGGAAAATGGCCCTAAACAAATGTTGATACTTGTATATATTTATATCCGTAAGAATTTAAGGCACTGTTCAATTATTTTGGGGGGATAATTGATTTTTTGGGGGGTACGCCCATTCTTTGTAATTTTATGTATTTACAAAGTAAGAATAACTGTCGTCGCCATATGATTTGGGAATGTCTCCGTTATCTTCATGTCTTCTTTTGGGTTTAAACTCCCCAAGTGGAAACCATATGTCGTATGTTTTGAGATTTTTTTTATATATACCTATGTCTTGTATTAAGTATTATTTTCCTTGGTAGTATGCATAGTATTCTGCGTAGTTACATGACAATTTTTGAAAAGCTAATCAATTTTCTGTTTTAGTGTTTAGCTTGGTAACAGCGTATGTATAGTGTGTATAATTCCTTTATGTTTAGCTAGAAAATGACGTATCTGAGTCGCCCGCCCCCCACTTAAAAAAGGATCGAGTTGTCCCTTTTCCCCCATATCCATATTTTCTCTTTTAGAATGAAAAAGGACCAACTTTCGAAAAAGGAGGCGTGTGAGGCAACAAGCACGTGAGGGGAGAAATAACGTCGCATTTAAGCATTGCCTCCACGTGATGGGCCTCGTGTAGCTTACACACAATTTTTGAAGCTCAAAAGCGTAAGAAAGTATAGGAACGGGTTCATGGAATGTAGCCCTTATCAAGGCAAGTATTAGAACAAGACGAGAAGTCTCCCCTCCCTCTTTTCCTTTCAGCCACGCTAAGAGCGGTTGGGACAATCTCCATCCGGGCCGTGTTCACCATCACTAAAACGATGTGGGATAGTCCCTCCCATTCTTGTATGGGGTAAGCCCTCTCAATTTTAGGGGCCATATCTACCCACGTAAGGTCGAATAAGCAGATTTATGCGGGAGACGCTCACGAGTGCAGACCTTCTTACTCCTCCTCTTTTCGGGTTTGTCATACGCCGAAGGCAAGGAAACGTTTTGGGTCAAAACCAAGCATCCCTTCTTGGATAAAACAAATATCCACCCCATAGAGTTAGTAAAGATCTATTCTCTCCGTAAAAATACCCGTCCACCTCCGCTCATCGACGCCATCTCCAAACAAGAACCCAGTCTTATCCCAAAAGGCTTCAGTGAAGATTCATCTTAGCGTAATACCCCTTGATTACGCATCTCCGACCAAACAAACCGTTGACGTATGTACCGTATGTGCGTCGATTTTGTCAAGCTTAAATCCGTGACTGTCTTTGATGCTGACTTCATTCCCCTAATCGACAAAAACCACCATTTCTTTGAAGAAGCAAAATTTATCTCCGAATTAAGCCTTTGCAAGCCCTATTATAAAATTCCTCTTCGGAAGAGCATACGAAAATATACGGTATTCCCGACTGATAAAGCACCTATGCACTTCCATCGACCCCCTTTAAATTAGTAACGGGCTGCAGTAACTATAATAGAATGATGCGTAGAATCCTAATCGGGTTGCCAAATGTCTCCTTTTATTTAGACAACATATATGTTGTCACCAGCAATTGGGACCAGCCTTTAGTCTCCCTTCAAGAAATCTTAAGTAGGCTACGCTCGTAGCATCACCTCATGATTGGCTCCAGCAAGTGCAACTTTGCCTATGGCACGATTAAGTATTTGGGTTTTAATATCGGAAAAAAAACGGATTAGGCTCCAAGAGGATGATGTCAGGGCCATAGACGAGATGACCCTTCCGAGTAATAACAAAAACAACTCAGATCCTTTATAGAATCCGTCTCGTTTATAGGCGATTCTTCTCTTATTTCTTGACCGTTGTAGCTACTTTAAGTCCGCTCATTTAGAAGAAGTTTCCGGATCGCATCGCGTGGAATTCGGAGGCTACTTTGCACTTCCACTAGGTAACGGGCAAATTAGCGTCCGCTTCCATCCTGAGACTGACGAACCATAATAAACCGTTATAAATTAGGACGGACACGAGTTACGAAGTCATAGGTAATATGCTCCTGCCTTATGGTGACGATGGAGAAAGCTATTCTGTAGCTTACGTGAGCTGCAACTTATTACCGCGCTAAAGGAATTATGCAGTCATAGAGAGGGAAGCTTTGGCTTTCTTATGGAGTGTCCAGAAGTTTGGAATTTTTTCAGATAGGGAAAGAGTTCATAATTGAAACAGACCACCGTCCTCTTGCATACCTGCGTAAGAGCAAAAGTAATAACTGGCGCCTTATGCGATGGAGTCTACTCTTGCAGGAATATCGGTTTAAAATTTGCTATATTAAAGGGTCTGATAATTGTGTAGCAGATAGCCTCAGCCGTAAACCCTTGGCCACTAACCGCAGTTAAACGGCCATTAAGAAACAGCCCTATTGCTTATTGTATATATAATTTATATTTTTGCACATTTACTTTGTAGGCTAAGAAAAGAAAGAAAAAAGATAGAACCTGTCTTTGTAATATAAACACTGCAGCTTTATGTTATTTTGTACTCTTAGGACGGAAAACGATCCCATGTGTACATTTCTTTTCTTTTTTTGTATATTTCCTTTTAATTATATCTGTAATTGTTAATTATATTTTTTTGTTTATATGATATTTTTATTGCCCTTTTGTGAATTACCTTTTATGGGTGTTTTTTTTTCTCTCATGAATACCTAAACTCGGATCAGTCGGTTTTTAGTTGTGTATACCTGTGAGACACGGGTCTGGATGTCCTTCTTGACCATCCACGTGCGAAAACGCCTTTTATTTTTTTTGGGGGAATGCCTCTTTTCTTCCATTCGTCTGAGAAAAGCGGCATCATTTGGTAGGGAGGAGATGTGGAGTAATAGATTCTAATGTGATCTGGAGGTTTAGCTTGAACCCTAAGAAGAGCCACATGGCCTTAACCATGGAAGAAAAAGCGTTTGAAGAAGGAAGGAATCGGGTGAAAATGGCTTTATCAAACCAGTTCTGTATATCTTAAGAGGCCTATTTCCCGCGACCACGGCGATTTAAGCTCGCTTCCCATACTCATGACACGAGAGAAAACCAGAAGGGCTATCTGACCTGCTCGTTCTCTCGGATTTCCTCTACCCTCCCAGCCAAAGTCGGCGACTTCAGATGCCAGGAGAGCACGTTGTAGCCCCAGGAAATTTCGCAGCCCTCCGACGACCTATATAACCGGAGCTTTCCTGCTGTACAGCATGCCCGCACTTGAAGAGACTTTACTTTTACGAGCCTGATCCTCCGTAGATTATTCGGGTACCAACCGCTAGAATCTCACCGCCGTGGACATCGCTCCAGTCAATTAGCAGCTCCTTACAACCGCTGTTCTCCTGTGAATTTGCGCCAGTACTCCCTCATCGAGAACCCTAAGATAAAGCCAGTACTCCTTCATGAGCATTCTGAGGTAGAACCAGTAATGTCTCCAATCAAGAACCTTGAGATAAAACATATTCCCTTGTTGCATCCTGACCTTACTGAGTTACTGACCTTCGACGCTTATCCCGTTAAAGACGTCGCCGCTGCAGACCTCGTTGCATTATTTAAATTGCGGATTTGTGCAGCCCTTTTAAAGGCTGATCCCAGTCAGGTAATTAACCGCTTTAATCCTTTGGATTAAAGCTTATATATATTTCTTTTTTTTTGTTATTAAGCTTTATTTTTGTAGCATCCTTCAAATAACCCTGAACGACTATTGGCCATAACTACCCTTTAAGCGAAATGGCACTCACTTATTTTTGATCATTATTACCCACACATTCTGGGGACAAATTTCTCCCCCATTCTCATTATTTCCTCCTCAACTGGTCGGACCGAGCCATTAGCCTGTCATTGTTTCCTTATATATATATATTTTGTATATATATATATATATATATATATATATATATATATATATATATGTATAATTGCTATACCACGCAAAGTAAATAACAACACAGGCCAACAATAATAGCCAGACATTATACCAAGATCATATTTTCTCGTTGGTGTAAAATTACTTGTTAATAATGGGTAATAGATCCTAATGAAATAACAAGACAAATGAAGGATTAATTATAATTCAGAGATAGATGCATTAAACAATTATGTAATGGAGAAGTTGGGCCATTAAACTTTCCTCAACGAATCAGAAATTTTCCTAATTACATAAATCCACCAAAGTATAAGAGTAGAGAATACGAGAGAGGGTACTTTTAATACCTTGTAGTAACGCCCTTAGTGAAAGTTCTAGAGCTATTATAAAAGCGAATTTACGAGAAAAATTTTAATCTTCGATTTTATTTAAAACCAAGTTAAAAAAACAATGTGAAAATCTTCCTTAGGAAATGAGTGGCCTACACTTTAAAATAAAAACAACTGCCAAAGACTTTACGACGAGGTGTATGTTAGGGATGTGCTGCTGATGAGGGAAGTAAAAAGGCGTGGAAGGTATGTTTATGATTAATCTGATATATTTTCACAAGATACAGGTTGGATTTAGAGGAAAAGATTTTTTCACAAATTTAAGTGCAGCATGATTGCACATATTAAACTTGACATGATTTGGTTGGGTAGGGTGAAAAAAGGGGACCCTTGTCTTTCCAGGTGTCTTCATATAAAAGTCTTTTCTTATTTTCCTTCCATTTCACGATGCAGAAGAAATGATATCTTCGACAATTTAATGTGATCGTAAGAATTAAGACTAAAAATATTATATAATATACACTTAATGGAAGATATGCAGATTCCCCAGGTATTTGAGATAACAAATTTCGAGCGCCAAATATTATATCTATTCTACAGCAAGCATTTGTGATCGCAACTCGCAAGCCATTTAATCCATCAAAAGGGCCAATGAATTACCCAGAGTAGTAGGAATTCCTCAATAAGGGGGAACAATTTAATTCAGCATTACCTTAATATTATCAACGACGGCATGCCATAGATCTCCTGAAAAGGTTTTCCCTTTTCTCATAAAACTCAGCCCTCACTCACACAGCCCATCTGCCTAGATACTGAATGGATGAGAGTAATCACGATCATGTGACCACTAAGATGACTCTTCCCCGCACTAATCCATCTGGGGCTTCATGTAGAGAGAGAACACCAACGTATCTCATCAATTTCAATGATTTATTTTGGCAGCCTAAAGAGCTAAGGTGAATTTGAAAAAATAATTTGAGTATACTTATATTTAACAAGTACATCGTTTTTTATTGTCTCTAACAAATATAAAAAAAATTAATTTGTTATCATGTACCCGGCCCATCCTGTAAGAATTACATTTTATTATTAAAAATTACATCTGTCTTGCCTGCTAAAAGGTTAAAGAGTAACAAAGTTCCATATTTCATTTTCTAATCTTCACGTATTCACTTTTCTTTTATAAATTCTCTTTATTCATTCGGTTTTCTTCCCTTTAATGCAATTTTCTTTAATTA
Organism: Ceratothoa steindachneri; assembly: GCA_963969495.1. Lineage (NCBI taxonomy): Eukaryota > Metazoa > Arthropoda > Malacostraca > Isopoda > Cymothoidae > Ceratothoa > Ceratothoa steindachneri. Next base: position 46,226,022 of record OZ018331.1, read on the forward strand.
TTTAAAGCGAGTTTCCTCTCTGTAGACCCTTTTGTTTTATTCTCTACGTCAGCGTTCTTATTTCTCGCAATTCGTTTTATTCATTTAACCAAAGATCTCACTCATTACCATTTGCCCTAAAATTTTATATGAAGTAAACAGGGAGAAAACGAAATACCAATGGAAAAGATATGTTTGAATTTCAGCTACGAGTAATTGCTCCACTGGCGTCTTATTCCGGGTTTTTTATTAAATACTGTATTTTTACCTCAGTTTCAATCCCATTTTTAAATTCTAAGCGTATATACAGCCTTGGCCAAAATTATAGGGCAGGTAGGAAAAAAATAGAGAATAAAAATGAAACTCATTCACAAAATAATTGAATGAGTTGCTTTTATAACAGTTTTAATGCGTTTTAGCATCTTGTGCATAAGTTGTTGGGGTAACCTTCTGTCATTTAATGTGTGATACTAACGTTTATTCATATTGTTTCAGTGATTATCTTATTTGTAAACTTACAAGTGGTAATTTTTCGGTTAAAATATCTCACAACAAACAGATTCCTAAAACTCAAAGAGGTCAAATCATTGCATTGTACAGCGATGGATTATCCCAGGTCACAATTGCAAGAAAAATGAAATGGTCGATAAACGGTGTCCAAACAACCATTTGTTTGTTGTAAGCATGTAGTAAACAAATATAAAATGCTGGAATGATTTTGCTTAGGTTTTATACTAAACTCAACTGTAAGTAATTTAAGTCTAGGAATGTTCAACATCATAGGTGATAAACTAGCAAAGTATCAATCAGCCTCTTTAAAACACTAGGGACTAGATAAACCAATGATGTGTAGAAATTATATATCGCAAACAGGAGTTTAAAGGGATTATTCACTTAACAGCGTAACTAGAAGCTGCTAAAAATTGAATATCGAATAGGAAACTCAATTTCTATCACATGCTGAGTTCATTTAAATCTCAAAAAAAGCTCATAGCCCTAAAGACTCCAAAATCTCAAATACCTTAAACTGTAAGTATTTAGACGACGTCTACTGAAGAAATAGAAGGAGGTTGTTTAGTGTAAGCGAATGATGCTTGGTAGGATATAACTGAACAGAAGGAAATTCTTGAGGCGTTGTACTTAATATGACTCTGCACAATATGCTTGTTAGCGGAGTTTCACTTGTGAATCTGGGATGTATTATTTTACGACAATGTTAGGCTTACTAAGAATGTTGTGGTACAACCCCTCTATACCATACGCTACTCCTATATTATGCGTTGGGGTGACTTAATCACCTACTGCAACGCAAACCGTTGAAGGACTGTCCGCAGGGATTAACAACTGAGTAGGAGGCCACACTTGAGGCATTGGGTTTCAGATCCTTAATAATCAAATAGAATGCATAAATGGTTGGCGAGATTTACTTGAATAGGCTGAGAGTATCGTTCAAGGTTAGTTAAAGATGAAATAACTAAATATAATTTTATTTACAAAGATTAAAGTAAGAATAATAATAGACCAAAGGGAATTATTTAAATTGTAGGGGGTTTCAGTCTTACGGGTCGATGATTTCGAGGAAGGTCCTTCTTGCTATGAGGCGAGTGGGGAACGATCCGATTAGATAACTAGGGCACGATCCGAATGAGGCAGGTGGGGCACGATCCATACCAACCTTCCGATGAAGATGGCCAAACTTAAAAGATGACGTTCGGCGGGGAATGTGAAAATTCTTGTAATTCCACGGGAAGAGGAAACTTTCTTTTCCTCAAAGGTAATCGATGGAGATTCTCTTTGGTTTGATTAAACGAAGGGAGACTGTTGCGTAAGTTCTAAGACTTGCCGTTCACAGAAGCTACCAATTTACTTGGTTAGAATCACGGTTAAAGAAGTCTGCTGTCTGTCTGACAAACGCTCACAGAACGAGACGATAAGGATGGCCTTGAGGTGCAGGCTGTCACGACGAACTAAAGAATAACATGAGTATTTGTATGCTTGATTCTGGAGTGGATTTTTTATTTTTATTTATATTCAAGGGGCTATCTGGCGACTGCCGACTTAGGCATAAGTCGCCGTAAACAAACAGCCTAGTTCTAGGCTACTTTAAAAAATTGAAAATGAAACAACAATAAAAAGAAATAACAATAACAAAACAATAACAAAAACGATAACAAAAACAACAATTACACCTGGTTAAATGAAAGGGAGAAGGCCGGCCTCCCCCCAAAAGTCAACAAGTCCACCAGTCGAAGTGCACGCACTCGTCCCGAGTACAAGGGACAGGCGGTAGCGACCCCGCCCATCCCGGTCCTGGGACAGGTGTCGTGCACGAAGATCAGCCAGACTAAGACATTCGACAAGAATGTGCCGAACAGTCTGGGGGACGACGCAGTCGTTGCAATAGGGCGCAGGCGAGGGCTCCATCAAATAGCGATGCGTCACACGAGTGTGCCCGATTAGGAGACGACAGAAAGCAACCTGAAGCCGTCGCGGCATTGGGGGATAGGTCCATAGGAACAGTCACGGCGCAATGGCACGCAACTTTAAGTTCCCTTCGACCGTCTCCCATCTTCTTTGCCAAGCATTCCGAAGAGCTGCCCGTATTCGATCCATGTAGTCGGTGTAAGGAAGAGCAAAACGCTGGTCCGGTCGCAGAGTCCTCGCGGACTCTTTGGAGCTCTCATCGGCGCGCTCATTCCCCGCAATTCCTACATGTCCAGGAACCCAGCAGAAGATAATCTCGACATCTGCCCGGCTCGCCAAAACCGTGGCGTCACGGATTTCGAGAACCAGGGGATGCGGAGATTCCAATGCCGCGAGAGCACTCAGGGCGCTTTGTGGTCGCTATAGATAACAATCCGGTCTCCGAACCGGGCACGTCGCGTAATCTCCCGTACCGAGTGGTGTATTGCCACCAGCTCGGCCGTGAAGACAGACGCAGCGCCTGGTAGAGCCCCGCTGACTTCAAACAGAGGGGATATGGCGTGGAAGCCGACCCCCTCTTGGGACTTGGAGCCATCCGTATACACTTGCACGCTTTCAGCGTGACACGATGTGTGCTCCAAAAAGGTTGAACGCAATACTCCCGGCGCAGTACAAGCTTTGGGAGCAGAGGCGTGGCGACAAATAGCCAAATGTAGTACCCTCCAGGGTGGCGTCCTGGGCAGAACCAGTGGCGCCACCGGCCCGAGAGCTATATCTACCTCTCGAAGGAGTTTCCTGGCCCTAAACCCAAAGGGCTTAGGGTATGACTGGCGTCTCTCGGCGGCATAGGCACCATCGAGATCAGCTGCGGATGCAGTGAGAGCTGTTGGTGACTGAGGGAGGCGCCGGGCTCGCGCGTACAGGCGAATGATGCACTGCACGCGGCGAAGAGCAAGTGGCATCTCCCCAGCATCGACCAACAGTCTCTCAATATGGAAAGTGCGGAAGGCACCGGTTGCAAGGCAAAGGCTGGTGTGATGGATCGAATCCACCTTCCGCAATAAACGCTCGGCTGCGGATGCATTAAACTCGCATCCGTAGTCGAGCTTCGAGCGCCCAAAGGATCAATAAAAAAGTAAGGCAGTAGCCCTATCAGCGCCCAAAGCGTTGAGCGTCACGGAACGGAGAATGTCCATGGCGCGGGTACAAGAGACCCTAAGGCAGCGAATATGAGCCTCCCAGGTGAGGCGTCGGTCGAATACAAGACCAAGGAAACGGTGCGACTCAAACACATCCAGGCGCACCCCATTAAGAAACAAATCTGGGTCGGGGTGAAGCCGTGGATGGCGGCAAAAATGCACCACCTTTCTGAAGGGGAAGGGGGAGTTTGGAGAAAGGAGTCACAAGCTCGAGACATCTTAATCCGGAGGCGGAGTCGATTTATCGTTTAGCAGCAAGGGGCGAGACATAGCTTCTCTTTTGAACCTCTTTACCAGAGGAAGGGGCACTAGGAGGCTTGGAAATCGACAATTATAGAATGTTCGAAGAGGAAATGACGTCATCCAGGCGAGATACCATAGCACGTGGTCTCCAATAAATTGGGTGTTGGGGATCAGAGGTTGTTGTTTTACAAAGAAAAATATCTTGGAGTGTCCTTCTTGTCTTAAAATCAAAGTTATCGCCCTAAAATGCGGCCACGCATCTTGACCGAAAATGCGAAACAAAGGTAACGACAGTCATCGAAATTCTTTACGCGCCAAAGGAAATCGTTATATTTTTCATTTCCCTTCGTTTCACGCGTTTCAATAAACTTGTCATTTTAAATGGTCAGATGCAAGATAAATACACCAGAGCTTTTTTATAAACATTATGCTAAGCAGTAAAACACTTGCTGCACAAGTTTTACGCCATTAGATTAATAGACGCACAATCTTTATATTCACGTACCTGCAAATATGTAGACTCGTTTAGGGCAAGAATAAAAAAGTCAAAGGATTGAGGCATATTGCTATGTCCCATTAATGAAACAATTGTATCTTTTTCGAACAAATAGACATCAACTTTGGACATAGTGCCTACATTGATGATACATCATATTTAGCTTTTTATCCATATTAAAATGTCTTAATCTGCCTAAGGCATCTTTTGTATGTATATTTTCTGCCGCAAATATGATTTCTTTAAACTAACAACTTGCTGAAACATAATTATAATATTTAACTTAGCTAAAGTCTTATAAATCCGTAACAAGCAATTGGAAACTGACTGGCTTCGTTTAGCCTTTTTGTAGAGATTGGATGATATATTAAAAGATTTAAACTAGAGAAAACACCAGAATAAACATACACCTTTGCCTTGTGATAAAATGCGTTTCCAACTTATAAGAGGATCAGAACTTGAGTGAATATAATCGACCTCAGATCAATCGCGTGAACGATATTATGATCACCCCCTCACAATGCTTCACCTCAAATGGATGCATTTTTAACTCCTAAAATTATTTTATCTTTGAACTACTCATTGATCAACTGCAGCCCACATTCTTTTTCCTTGATATTTACGTAGCAATTCTTCTCCTGGTTTCCCATTCTTATCAATTCTCTGGAAAGTTATGTTGCTCTCAAAGGGAGCAAGATGATATATTGGCCGCTTTCCGCCACTGGTCAATCAAATATATCACTTTACTTTTTTTATACTTCTCTACCATGAGCTTTATCTTAATGACACCCTCACTCAGAGAAGTAAACATTTCCAACTATGACTCTTTTTTGCTTCATATTTCATGTTCTACATCTTCATTCTTTACATTTGTAAGACATATTGTCATATATTTACCATAATTTACCTCTGATATCTTTACTATTAAACACTTCTGAAACAAATTCTTTTAAACTTATCGATATTAAAAAATATTTATAAATTTTCCCACTCTTAGCTTGCCTAAATAAGAATATCTATACAAATCCTTCTCGATCTTTTAAATTTTTGTCTATTTGAGGGGTGAAAATGAGTCTGCTGGGATTTATTCAAATGACTTTATCTTATGGAACTGTTTTACCACAGCTAAAAGGGAATAAATTGCCCACAATGGACTGGAAGATAAAAAAGCGATGACAAAAAATTCGCATTTTTAATAAAATCTCGAATTTTTAAATTATTTGAGATTAGCGCAAAAAGTAGAATCTCAGAGGGATACCAAAAGGAATTATTTCACTAAGGGATGTTGGTGCATGATAGGCATTGATTATATGACGTATACTTGTATTCAAGAATAAAAATGTGGTTCTCTTAAAACCAGGTTTAATTTGCTGTGAGTTTCCGCCACTTTCTTTTATTTTGGCAGAATTTGGCTCACAAACGCTGTATAACCATGTAAATGAACCTTAATTTCATTTACCCCAAATTCTAAGGACTCAAGTAGAAAAAAATCAGTTCTTTACGAGAGGAAAAAGTTAAATGCAATACTTTTTAATCTTAATTTAGGTGTTTGTTATTTATTGAATTCCATTGTTCGAAGGTAAATAACTCAATAAATGAGACAGCGCGGCTTTTGATGTGGACGCTCAAGCGTAGTTAATTTCTCTGATTATTTTCTCAGGGAATGAGCAAAACCTTTGACCAAGATGAACTTGTGAATGCAGTTTATGTTCATATCCAAAAAGACCTGTGCCTTATTAAAACAGTTTAATAAGGCAAAAAGATCATTAATTAGAGCCCAGCCTACTGCAATAAATTAATGTCAGGCTGGATAACTGTTGTCAGATAGATATGATCAATGATGAACATCGGTTACTAACCGGTATGCTCACGAATCTGTTCATGCCGCTTGGAAAAATTAAATAAAAATCTTTAATTTAAATTTAATGATTTATATATTTACCATTTAGTTATATGTACTCTTTCAATTTTTTAGTTTTGAAAATAAAATTATTTTAAATATACGATTTGTAATGCAAATGACGTCTAAGATTTTCGTTCTTATTAAATTTCACTGAATGAATTCTGGTGTTATATATGCCAACTTATTGAAAGTTAGTAGCTTGACGAGTCTAACCGCCTAGGCTTCATTCGTGACTCATTAAGTATTTTACACAAGAATTTTCAAAAAGTTGAAAAACCAAATGTAACTCTGAAATTAATTAAATCTATGCAATTGTAAATATATTTGTAAATATACTTTTCAAACATAGACATCAGTTTATCAAAGTGTTCAGGAAGCTCAACTTGGAAGTGCTTCCGTCCTTTGCCAATTTAGATCACTCAAACAGCGAAGAGATGCAATTTGCCATAGCAATGTGTCTCAATTCACATTTGAAGATATATACAAACAGAATCTAAAGAGTCAATTTTATACCCATGGATAGAACTGTTTTTGTTACCCAGTGAGTTGGTCACATTTACTTCCATGATTGCTTGATACACGTTGAGGTAGTAAGTTAGGTAAATGTCCACAAAATAAGGGTGAATATTTAAGAGAACTCTGGCTCTAAACTCGCTTTAAACTTTTAATCATAAGCTGACGTGAGGTGCTTGTTTGAGCCAAAGATAATTGGATTAAAACCACATCTTAAATTTTTTTACACAAATTTGTTTTTGAGAGTGCTGTAAAATGAAAATTTCGAGAGAATTGCAAGAATTTATGTACCTTCCCGGGGATGATTGTTTACTGAGAATAGTTTAAAAAGTTTTAATTCTAGCCCATCTCCTTTATTTGGGTTGCTGATAGGCCTTGGAGTTCCCATCTAGCCATGTATGAGGAGTGAGCTGCACTTTATTAAATCACAACTTGAAATATTATTATTTTGTACCTACCTATATATACTGTTATCAAAACATAATGTTTGAAGTTGTTTATTCTTTTATTTCTTTCAATTCTTTGGTCAACCTTTTTAGGACTATTTTACAATTTGCTTTTAATATTTTGGGTGCGTATAAGATTTGTAATTTATGCGGCTCAGATGTATTAATGTATTTATTATAAAGTATTCATAATATTTACAATATTCATGATATTAATAAATAAACATTTTAACGTCTATCTAGTATTCCTTCAACCCACCTTTTTTCTATGTCTGTTTTTCTCTTCTCTTTTCCACTGAACATCCTATTTTCTTATGCACTTATTTTCTTACGCTATTCAGTAATATTTGCATAGAATTTAGTCATTAAACTAGCAATGCATGTAATTTCTCTTAGTATCCTAAATATATTTTATGTTAAGAAAACTAAGGACTGTCGCCTTTGTTCTTGTTGTATCTTAAGTTATTTCTTTCGTTATTCACTATTTACCTTCCTACTTACATCTTACTTGCATATATTATTTTAAATTTAGGCTTTAAATGAATATTTGTAGAAAATTGAGTTTTGTAAGCACTAAGATATGATATCTAATTTGGTTAAAAACTAGTCAAAATCGGATACATTAATTTTTTATAGGTGATCCATGTAAATCATGAATCGTAAATCTAAGAAAATTCAAAGATGAAATGTCAGAAGGATATTTTTACGTAAAAATATTTAAACACTCCTGAGTGTTTTGCACGACAAAATAACCAAAAATGAATTATAGTTCACCTAGAATTTTAGTGATGATCACATAATACCGGTTTGCCAACAGAAAATGGTGTGAAAGGTTCTATTTATTAGAAAAGATCATAGAATGGCCTACAAGAATGCATGTCATAATACTCGTACTTATATATTAGAGAAAATATTTGAAAGAATTGTGTGCAGCTCTAAATATACATAATTGGATAGGCAAGTAAGAATCTAACTTAAGAGAAAATTTTATGCGCTCAATTATCAACCAATACAAATAACACAGTAGGCCAAAACCATGAATAACACAGTACGGTAAAAGTCGATTATTCGAGGGGGGGAGATGAACTTTCAGTCAATAGTCTTTAAATTTGTCACAAGGATTCATTTCCTCAATGAATCGTTGGTCTTTAAGAAATAGAAGAAGAATAACTAAAGAAGTCGGGGCTTTTCTTTAACCAGATTGTATATTATGGGGTTGAAGTGATTAAGGTTTCAAGCACGATACAAAGGTGAACACAATGTTCCCCTTTTATCCCTCGAATTAAAATAGGTGGACAAAAATTTCATTAAATTTCACCCCTCTAATATATATAAAAGATTTTGGGGGGCTGAAATTTTCCTCACATTTATTCACTGAGCTCTTGTTTAAAAACTTCAAAATGCAGAAGAGCTGAGCGCTTTTGTACCAATTTTCCAAATTGTGGTAAAATTTGTCATCATTTTCATCCTGGAATGCACTACACTTTTCCGAAATAACAAAATTGATTTCATGCCAAAACAGCGGAATATTCTTAGTTTTTTTAATGGTTAACGGAATAACTGAAGGTTGGATGGCGGGTAAATAGAAAAACCCTCAGCGTCAAGGGAAGCCTTATTAAATGGCAAAACATTAGAAAACCTTAGATATTTCAATTTTGAAGCATTCTGCATTAGGCCTAATTTCGATGTTGAATCAGTGACGCGCAGGAACAAAATATCGTCCAGGCTTGCAAAATGAGTGGACTTCCAAATTGGGTTGAACTTTATTGAAAAGAAATTGGTATTATTCTACGCAAAGTAATAGATTTATATATTAGTGAAGGTAAAAGATTATTCTATATTGGAGAAATCATAATAAAATCTGCAGAAAAGAGATACAAAAGGGCTAATCAAATATAGTGGATTACATTACTGAGTGCAAAGTTTAAAAGGTTTGCTTGTATTTCTAAACCAAAGGTTTAAAAATGATGAAAAAAACCATGTTAAAGACGAAATTTCTGAAGAAGAATCTGGAAGATTTCAATTTATACCTCACAGCATAATTTATCTAACTCCAGCACATGAGTATAAATTAAATGCTTTGAGTTGCCTGTCCTTATTACAAACTTTTCCTCTTAATCATTTATGCTTAACTAACTGCAGCATTTGTTTCGCATCTTTACTACTTCTTCTTTATCCTTTTGTAACCTAAGTTTTACGTCTTCTATTTATTCGTTTCTTCATTCTCTCTTCGTTTTGTGAAAATACCTTCTTGGTTGTTCTGTCCAAATTTGCTTTATTCCTTCCATTTTTTTATCAACTAATCTTCAACATGGATTTGATCAAACAGAAGTTAAATGGAACTAAAGAGTCTTGTCTAAATAAAATATACTTCGTGCTTTTTCACTATTTTTAGAATATTTTCCGAAATTAATTTTTCTGATAATAATTTACCAGAGCATGAACAATTAATTTACTGGAAGCTTGCATCCTCTTCAGCAATCATGGAATTAGTTTTTAAGTGCGTTCTTATGGCAAATGTAGATTAGCAAATCTATCAACATTTCAGTTAATTGGAAATGGTATTAGAAGGTCGGATAAACATAGCGAAAAAACTAATTTTACTAGAGATTTCATCATTCAGAGGTCATTTAATGGTGAAGGTAGAAAGATTATTTAATCAACGCCGCAATTACGATATTCTTTACCACTCTAGTCACTTTACTTCTCAATATTTATATATATATATATATATACATATATATAGTATATTATATATGCACACTTAAATTTTTAATATTTCTGAAATATTGCGTCCTTTAATTTGGTTATAAAATAAGCCCAGTAACACAGGCAATATAAAATCATAAACATTAACTTTATGAAACACATGACAGACTTAAAGTTTAAAGTTTGCTGGTTTAAGTCCTCTTATCAAGTTATGTTGCTTCTCAAGAAGACTTCAGCCAGGGCAAGCCCCAACTCCCCAACCTGATGTCCAGTGACGGCGGTAATTTCTCTAGTAAATAGTGTCAGCTTAAAAAGAATCAAGGCTGGAGATTCGAACTGACGACCCACCGATTACCAAGCAAAAACGTTCATCACTACACTAGCCGGAGGCTATTGAAAATTTCAGAGAAATATAAAATAAGAGCAACAACAAATTTTCAAAATAAACCTTTACCTAATGAAGAAGCGTAAACACCTTGAAGCAACGCCTTAATATTAGGTTTTCAGACTTAATAAATCTAACAATAGAAGAAAGTCCTTCTCGAATGTTTTCCACCAAACTAAAATAAATGAAATTTGTGGCTATGAATTTTTGATCTTGTTAAAAAGGCTTTAGTTAACTGGTTCCCTTTAGTGAGTGTAAATCACGTAATTCTATATCATTCATGTTTGTGGATAAAACTGAATATATGGTTCATGCTATTAGATGTAAAGTTGAAATTCTTTTATGAAGTTGAGTTAATAATTCCTTGTTGAGCGCAGTCACGCTAAGAAAATAAGTATAAGCTACCTTCGTGAATCAGACCTGTATAATTACCTCTAATTACGCTCAAATGGCCAAGTTTTTATATTGCTTCTGGCTAAGGCCGCTCTACCTAACCTAGCATCTTTGATAATGTCTGGCGATCCGAGGCAGAGCTTTCTAAGAGCCCAGGTTCTGTGTACCTATATATTTTGCCAATTTTGAAGATTTGGGCAATATTAAAACCTAAGACATCAAACAACCCGTTAAAAAAGATGGCCCATCATATAAATTGAAACAAAATAGTCAAAATTACCTAAAGTAGAACAAATCAATTTCTGAAAAATCCTTGTAGGCTATTATAAATAATGCCTAGTATATATTTTAAAAAGGAACTCTTCTGGTTATCAATTTTTCGCTGAGTTCAAAACGTGATTATAAATTTTTACTCTTTTAATCAATTTAATCGTTTCACCAGAGTACATCAATAAAATTATATTTTATATCAAAATGATCATAGATTTATTATTTCAATTTACTAAAACTATGAATATGATGCCAAAGGTAAAATTACCTGTATAAATGTTGCAATAAAGATTTATAAAAATTTATTAGTTATTAAAAACAAACAAAATATCTACCAGAAGGAAATATTGAAATAGTTTAGATAGTGAATTATCGTTTTGATTCAATAATTACAGATGACAACAAAGAATGTTTCATTTGTCATACTTCTATGGCAGGAAAGAATTTATTCAATGCCATTATAATGTCGATATTAAATCATATATAAAGACATATTTTTCAGCTGCACTTTCATTTCAAATCCTTGATTTAGACCAAAGTTACCCAATCTATCTGCCCCTGTCTTTTTATTTCTATCTATACCTCAGATGTTCTTCTTATATACCTGCCAATCATAGGATTTCCATAATTTATAACTACAGCACCCAAAGGGCTGACATCTTTTCTCCTCTGATAATATACAAAAGCATGATGATTGTACTATTGTATTCCTCAGGTATGCTTTATGTTTCACATGATTTGGAAACAGCGAGAAAAACGAATTCTATAACGGAACCAGCACCATCTTTTGCCATTTTGCCACTACAAATCGAGTTGAGGAGCCTTCCCAAATTATAGATCTCTCAAGCCAATAACAATCTCTTGAATGCTTATTTATTCCTTACCCCGAAACACAAAGTAATCAAATCCTATTTATATTTGCTTCATCTTCGATTCCCAATCAATATAACTCTCCTATCTATTCCTTCCATTTAATTTGCAGATATTAATTACTTATTTGGTCTCTGACATTTAACTTCTTTTTGTTCATGTATCTTGTCATCTTCTGGTTCTTCACCCCTTCTTACCCTCTTCCAGAATAGCTTCATATTTCCATCGAGTTCATCATTTAACTTTTTTCAAATCATCAATGATTCTTTTCTACTCTCTATTTAATTTGGACTTTTTTGTGCTTGTTGCACGATTTCTGATATTTTTAATTTTCATGGCAAATGATGCAACTTTACATGTTGACTTTAAAAATGAAATTCATTTTATTTGGAAAAAGGGAAAGTTAAAAGAATATGGGTGGGTTTGTTTGCGTTTGGTGAAAGGTTAAGTTATTTTAAGTCAAAATGAACATATCTAGTAAATATTTAACATATATAGTAAGGAAATTAACTTTTAAACTCCGAAATACACAGCAATAATATCCTGAATAGATCTGTATTCTTTTATTTTTACACCATAAAAACATCTCTGAAATACGAGGTGAATATCGAGCGGCGAGTCCCACAACGACGTTTGTTTGAGTGTTTTAGTGAATTACATGTGCACCCGATTTTCTCGAGTGCGTCTTTCTTCCTCCGCACAAATATACTCGTATGTTAACCTAGCCTAAACCATCCCAGCCATATCTCTTCACTGTATATTTCTACTAAACAATTATTTCATTTTGGAAATCACTCAATTCAAAACTTCAAATAAAGTAAATAAGACAAATTTTTATCTATCTATTTTTCCATATTGTCATTACTACTTGTGTAAGGTGCACCAGCTTCTACGTGTTCTGTTGGGATGAGGTTAGCGCTCTTCTGTGGAGTGAATAAAGTTGCGCATCTTCTTATAAGTGCATTGGGTGAGACTTAGGGCAAAGAAACATCTTTTTTTATAGAGTAGTGTGTGGATAAGACTTCTTTTAGCGCTAGGCGTGGATAAAATTCACTGCTCATCGACCAATCTCTAATTAATGAGTGTCTGTTTTTGGCTTAGTAGTCATGGTGTAATATAATTATCATTCATGAGAGGTTTTCGGGGCTTGATAGTGATGATTATGACAAACTGATTTCTTTTGAAGTTTACTTACAGTAAATTAGGGATTTTGGGACAGAAGTCAGTCCTTTTGCGTCTCTATGCATAGAGTTTCGAGGCTAACAATATTCAGGATTATATAGTCAACTAGGACAGAGATTAAGAAGGCAAAGAGAAAGGAGAAATAGTAGGTAGGGGCTTGCTTAGAGCCGGAAATAATTGTGCTAAGGAGGCGGAAATTATGTGTAATTGAAAAATAGACACCAAGACAGAATTTCATAGGATATGAAAGGCGCCTGGCCAAGGTATGTTGGCATTTAATGGAATAAAGTTGTATCACCATTCAGTGGATGAAGGGGATAGCACATTTGTTCATTAGTCACTTTCAAATTCTTTTGTTCAAAATTGTATAGATTCGTGGAAAGTTTTTCTTAGATATTTAAAGTTAATTTTAGTAAAACAAAACAAAAACTACACAATTGATTTTTATATCAATTTATTGCAAATATTTTGCACTTTCTTATAGTATATATTTTGTTTTAGAAACATGAATATAACAGTGAGAATTATCATAATTCCAAGTTTTATATATTCGTGGAAATTTTGCTTAGATTACTAAAGTTGATTTGTGAACAAAATGTAAAACTATACCATGAAAATTTAAATATTTACTGAAAAAACGGTGCCTGAGAACTGGTTATATTAATAGCATCATTCAAATATAGATTAAACTAAATTCCATGGCATTCAGAACACTGCTACTATCGATCTAACACCCTATTTACCAACTGAGAACAAAACCTATAGAAGACCTTGTCAAAAAATATATGTTTTAGTCCAACATTAACACAAATTTACATGTAACTAAAGGAAATTGAGTCCAAATGATAAATAAATCATATATGCATCGTTTGCTTGTAAATTCAGTTTGATTGCTTAATTTTTGTAATTCTATAGCCATTTATATAATATCAGGTTTCAAGGGGGAGGTTCTAAAGAACCCCCTTATCTCCAAAACGGCGCCATAGGTTATTATGATTTTGGCAATAATAAAAAGATTTTTATTGATAATTAAATTCATATATGATAATCTACCGTTGTAAAAAGATGAAAAAATGAATGTGTTATCCACTTAATTTTTATATAATACTAAAATACAAATGTCTATATAATAATAGGGAAATATTAATTTTAGAGGTCTAAATATTGCGTACATAAGTGTACGAGAAATACTCCGACACAAGCTGCGTGCCCTCTCGTATCTCTAAATGCACCTCTCCCCTTGAATTCTCTGTCGCCCTTTTTCGTGCCACCGTAAACTCCGAAATGGCTCGAAGGTGTAAAAGAAATACTGTCTGCCCAAAGATGAAAAAAGGTCTTTCGCGCGACGATACGGATTTTACGAGAATTCGATTCTCTTTCTCGATTTCTGCTCGCGAGGAAAATAAAAGGAAAACTCCCTGGAATCCGGGAGAAGATCTTGGACCTAAGTCGAGTTTATGTGGAGCCCGATCAACAAAGAAAACCGTTCGCTCGCTGCAAGGAAGGAACTTCTCTGGGAATTGGTTGTTTCCGCCACGGTACTTGTAGATGCCAAACTTCTCGCAGCCCCTCTTTCAGAGTATCAGGTTACACATGACCTCCCTCTGCGGTTGCCCTAGACGTAGCTAGGTAATTGGTTTGGCTACCCACTCCAGGAGCCGAATGATCGGACAGGAACTTTGAGGAAGAAGTAGGATTTGAGTCCCTGTTTGGCTAACGTTCGCGATCTGGCATAGAATCAGCATATCACTGGTATAGAATTACCCTCTCATTCGGTAACCTCAGACGGCCGGACTAGGTGCGATCATCGCCACCAAAAGAAGAACTTCACCGTCCCTTTCAAAAATACTTACGAACTCAAAGGTATCGTTCATTCAATTATCCCCTCCCCTAACTTCAGCAGTTTATTTGTGGACTAGAATTCCCATCCAGAGCACGTAACATCGAGGATTATAAATGCTTACTTAATTCAGTGTTGAATTCAATAATACTATTCCATTCATGCTGTCGGGTGTCAATAAGACGCAAGCATCCCGGTGAGTAATTTTCAAGTAATCCTCACGACATTTTTGTCGAATTATTTATTCAGTGCAAGATTAATTTTATTTATACCTATATACGCTCTTCCTTATTTCAAATTCATGTACATTAAAGATTATTTTTGTATTTGTATGTTTAACTATTTTGGACGATCCCTTGGCATTTATTAAGCAATCCACTCGGCTTAAATCTCAATATTCCACCGATCCACCCTTGGTTAGCTTTTACTGAGTGGATAACTTTCTCAGGGGATCATCATCTCCGTGTTAATCAGAAGGTACGCACCAGGGTTATTCTTATTCACCGGAAGTGGATAAGGTAGGTGTATTGGATACGCCTTACCTCCGCCTTACCTTGTGCGGTAATAAAATATATGCCCAGGAAGTGGAACTGGGATTACCCACTCACTAAACTTCGACATTAATATATTTGTGTTACTATTCAGTGGATTAATTTCTATATAACAATAGGATACAAATGTTTACATGACTCTAGGCTACTATTCATTTATTAATCGAAAAAATACATACACACATGGAAAAATGGAGCTAATTTTTTGCTAATAATATATATGTAATTAAAAAAAGATTTCTATAAATATGTATTAGTCCATTAATAATATAAAAAAAAATGTGAATCACTTTATATTTTAGATGACATATGATTTTGAGTCAATATTTATCATATTAATAACTTTAAGATCTAAGTTATTATTCCGCCAAAGAAATTTTAGAAGGAAAAATTGACTCTCTAAAATTAAGTAATAAATTCCGATAGACTACAGGTTGGAAATTTGTTTACGTTCTACCCCAAATTCGATTTTAAATATGACGGACAACGGCAAATTCGATTTTCCACTCTAAACTTCCCCTTTTCTTCCTCTATTTAAATTTACCTTCTCTTTAAGGTATTATATTTTAAAATAGAATAATTCCTTATAAATTATTCATTCCTCTTAATGACAAAATCCTGAAAAGGCTATTTTTTATTTTTCTGCTACAATAAGTAAAGCTGTCACAAAATATTCAAGGAAAAGAAAAGTATGATATGAATTTACCCCCCAAAACATCATTTTTGCAAATTTCACGAATATCAGCGCCACCATCCTTTGTTTGAGTACTATAATGTAATACTAGGTATAATTTTCTTACGCCAGTGAACCCCTCATAGCGATGAAGCCCATTGACTAATAACTAAACTTACGTGGTTACAAGGCCCCCAAGTAACAGTATGACACATCTCTCTTATGTATACCTATATTAATTTCCCCCAAACAAGAAAAGAAACAAATTGTCATTAAGGTATTTGAACCCTTTCGTAGTACAAAACACATAAAACTATAAATTATTTTAACAATTCGATTTAAAGCATTCAAAATTCTGATTTGTCTGAGTGTGTTAGTTTGCGTATGAGAGAGAAAGAGGTGTCTGTCAAAACTTATATCTGTTTTGCCAGGTGTCTCCTGAAAACCCTCAAATTCCGGCAAAGCCATTACCTTCCTAAGGCGAGACCTATGTGAGTTTTGTACAGACAGCTTGCGGTTAGTTTTAAACAATAAACCACAAGTAAGCAGCACAAAAGACATAAGATCAGCAAGAGAAATAAACAATAAAACCTATTAAAGAAATAAAAAAGCACAGGTAAACTATTAGAAAATGCCAAACATATGAGTTCACGGTAATACAAATCCATGCATCACGAAGGAGACTTTTTGGACTCAAACTTTCAACAGAGGAATACGACTCTAATCTAAAGCCATTGATTATTATTACGACGATTTGATGGTAGCAGAATAAATTCAGAGCAGATTATTACCCACTTTTTGCTAAAAAAGCAACATAAACCAAAAAATAACATCAGGTAATCCTTTAAATTTGAGAAAAGAGTAAACGGAAATAATATGGAAAAAATTCATCACGAACGCTGATCAGCAAACAATGATGAAAAATCCATTCAAGTAACTTAAAAAGGATAAAGAGTAAAAAGTAAAAATTGCGAGAAAATACATAGAAGACTCTATAACAGATACTAAGAAACAAAGAAGACAAATGGGAAACTAAGTAAATGATGACAAAGCCTCGAAAGGTTAGAGTAAAACAAAACACAAATGAAACGTAACAATTAGAAGTAAAAACAAGACAAAAACGTTAACCAGATATCCTGTCAAATTATAAACGAGGTCTGCTGAACAAAGTAGCGTGCTCTCACTTATTCTGATTTATAACCTTAGGACCTTGGAAACTTTCAATAATTCCCTGCCTACCCTTGGAAGGACCTTGGCAATCATATCGTTCGATAAAAAATATCTAAAAAACATAAGGGATACAAATTTCGTTAGGATCGGTCAAATAGTTATAGTGGTATTGCAAAATAATTCACCAGTTAACATTTGGAGGAACTTGTCAATTATATCATTCAGAAAAGAATGTAAAACAACATAAGGGTTTCAAATTTCGTTATAATCAGCGGAATAGTTATGATGTTATTGCCAAAACAAAATAGTTTCCGGGCTAACTATGGGAAGACATTGGCAATAATATCATTCGGAAGGTAATGCACAATAACATAATGGTTTAAAATTTCATTAGAATTGCCTGAAAGGTTAGGATTTTATTGCCAAAATAAACTAATTTCCGGGCTAACCTTAGCATTGCGAGGAGCTCGTTATTGTATCATTCGAAAGAGAATGTAAAGCAAAATATGGTTTTCAAAGCTTGTTAGAATCAGCCAAATAGTTATAAATTTATTTCAAAAGTATTACCAGGCTAACCTTTAGAGGACCTTGCCAATGGCATCATTCAATAGATAATGTAAAACAGCATGAGGACTTCAGGTTTCGTTAGAATTGGCCGAATGGATATGAGGTTATTATCAAATAATTCCCCGGCTAACCCTGGGATAACTTTGTCAATTATATAATTTGAAAGAGAACTTAAAAGAACATAATAGTTTTAAATTTTGTTAGAATCAGCAGAATAGTTAAGATTTTATTGCCAAAACAATATAATTTACAAAATTAGCTTGGGAGGACCTTGGCAATTATATCATTCGAAAGAGAATGTAAAATTGGCGAAATAGTTATGATGTTATTATCAAATAATTCCAAAGCCAACCTTAGGAGAACTTTGTCATTTATATAATTTGAAAAAGAACTTAAAACAAGATAAGAATTTTAATTTTGTTAGAATCAGCCGATTAGGTATGATTTTATTGCCAAAACAAAATAATTCCAGGAATTAGCTTGGGAGGACCTTAGCAATTATACCATTCAAAAGAGGACGTAAAATAGCATAAGGGTTTTAAATTTAGTTTGAATCGGCAGAAGAGTTAGGATGTTATTCCATAATAATTGCTTGCCTAACCAAAACGGGAACCGACTGACCGACAATCGGCCGACATAGTGAAATATAGAGTCGCCTGCAACTAAAACTCATATTCACGCTCATTAAGATTATTATCACAATGACTTTGTCCGTTAGCCCTCACACAACCATCATTTCATTACCTGTTTATTCCATACTATTTTTACCGAATACTTTTAAAATTCATGGCCTTTTATCACTTCTGATATCCCGATACCTATACGCTGCAAGTGAGGCACTACCAAGGTAGAACTAACCTAAGCCACTTAAAAGAATTCACCTAACCTAAACAAAAGCTCGTAAAATGAAAACACTTAACCTTCATAACAGAACCTTAGAGTAAGAAATAATTAGTAATAATAATATGTAAACCAAGAAATATACCCGACTATTCATGATACTCAAAATCAGATTCTTTTTTAGGACACTTAAAATCTCGTTTCTGGGAACTGCGGCGACAAAGATATTTTTTATTATTAATTCTATTAAATTTCAGACTTCATATTCAGAGCAGCCAACTTGTCAATTCAAATTAAAGGTAACAACCGAAAACACAGGGTAACAAACAATCGAATGAGCGTAGCGTATCTATAACGCGGAACAAAGGTATATAATTTAATGAACCAAGTATGACAAATTTCGTATCACAATAGGAAGGCAAAGTGTTAACAATGGATAAATAAACTAAACGAAAATAATATATCAGAAAATTTATTTTATAACAGCATTAATATAAAATTGCAGTTAAAATAACAATGTTACAGATAACAACATTTACTTGTTAAGTTGATATTATCTAAGATAAATGAAGATTCATCTAATCCACTTTGGTCCTGCTATGTTAATATAAAATTGTTTTTACAATGTCACATTTGTAATTGTGCGGTGAAAATGCCATTATTGGAGCTGAACTAGCTCTTCATCCAACCTTTGTGTTAGCTTTTCTAACTCAAACACAAATGTTACGTGTTAATTCGACTTTTATCCCTTACTTCATATAATTTATTCTACCTCTACCTTTTTAATAGAAAAATGATATTGTAATGTCGCACTAGTAATTATGCATTTGAAATAGCAATATTGCAGCTAACTGAGCTATTCCTCGAGCATTTGTAAGATGCTCTTCGCAAATGTAATAGGAAAACTGAGACGTAAACTTTTATTTGTCTATTAACGCTGGCTTATAAATTAGCCCTTCCTTCATGTACATACTAAGAACAGATTTCGAAGGATTGAATAAGATCTTATAGTTGTTTTCTTATAGTGTTTCTATCATAATATCAAGGGGACATCCCAGGTTACGATCCCAGATTTGATGTTATTTTCAGACCCAAACTTTTTTATTGCTTTTGCTTTATGAAAAGGTGCGCAATCAATCTAAAAAATACAGTATATAAAAATGTATATAAGAAACCTTGTTTCAATCGTTATACTAAAGTTTCAATATAATTCAGTTATTTTACATTGGAGTGAGAGAAGAATCACTCGCGTTTATGATAATAAAATTAATTATCAAACTTTTTTCACTCCCAAATTTATATTCAAACTTTCTCAGATTTCTAACTTTAGTATGCCTTAAAGATGAGCGATTGGTTGAAATGAAATTGCCCTTCAAGTAAAGAGCTCATTTTCTTAGAAGATGGGAAATTTTAAGAGTCAAAGGAACTACTTTTAAGGGCTTTTCTATAAATAAAGGGGATATAAATTCTTCGAAAGTTGAACATAGACGTGAAGAGAACGGAGAGATAGTGAGTAAGATGTTGGGAGTGGTTAAGTATGTAAAACGCTCCAATTATATATTATCTCTATTTACAAGGTCAGATAGGAATTCTTCTTGATTGCTTCAGTCAAGTGGTTCAGATCGCCTGAAGTGAGATCCTTGTGATTTAATTCTTCTCCGTGCCAGCTAAATAAGCCAAAATGTCCATAGGTTGTAAGATGTCGCCATTTTGGGATTGGCAGAGGTGGTTTGCTGCCATGATCTTTGCTTCATGCATATTTTCACGAAAATAATCCTAAGGAATTTAATAGTTGCTAGCAACTGAAATGCATGAGATTCAGTGGCAAACCCACACAAATTTGGGATTCTGTAGTCAGTTTCGTGTAAATCTCCTATTTGCTACAAAGGAATATGCTAGAATAAGATAACAAGCTATTTACTGTATTTATATATTCTTGGATGGTTCTTAATCAAAGAAGGAAAAATGCTAAAGATCAATAGTTCAAAATTATATGCTCCCTTTTCAAATAATATTTAGCCTTATTAAGTGGCTGATTAGGAAAGACCTGAACATAGTAGATATTCAACTTGTTTTTACTGAAAAGATCTGGCAGAACGAATTGTTTTTGACAATAACATGATAACTATTAGGCCGATTCTAACGAAATTTAAAATCTCTATCATGTTTTATATTCTCCTTCGAATAATAGAATTTACAAAGTACTCCCAAGGTTAAGTTCGGAATAATAATTTTTTTGCAATAAAATCATGACTATTCGGCCCATTCTAGCAAAATTTGAAACTCCTATGTTCTTAGCCCTGGAATTTAAGTTGTTTTTGAAATAACATCATATCTTTTTTGCCCATTATAACGAAAATTGAAATTCTTATGGTTTTTACATTCTTTTTCTAATGATAAAATTAACAAGGTCCTTCAAATGTTAACCCGTGAATTATTTTGTTTTGGCACTAACATCATAACTTTTCGGCCGATTAGAACGAAGTATAAAATTCTTATGTTGTTTTACCCTCTATTTTAAAAGATATAATTGCCAAAGTCCTTCCAAGGTTAGTGCGGGAATTATTTTGTTTTGAAAATAATATCATAACTATTCACCTGATTCTAACGAAATTTATAAAACCCTCATATTGTTTTTCATTCTCTTTCGAATACCATTTTAGCAAAAATCCTCCAAAGGTTAGGCTTAGATTTATTTTGTTTTGGCATTAACATCATAACTATTAGGGCCGATTCTAAGGAAATTCTAAACCCTTATGTTGTTTTAAATTTTCTTTTGAATGATAGAATTTCAAAGGTTAATCTGGGGATTATCGAAAGTTTTGAATGTCGTAGGTTGATGAATCAGAATAAGTAAGAACACGCGAATTTTTGGTCAAAAGACCTTGTTCTACTGTTGAATACACTTTTAAACAGTCTGCTAGTATATTAATGCTCCATCTTCCCTGGTATCTTCCCTCAATGTACTTAATGTCCATATGGAACCTTTACCTTGTTTTCACTGTAATCTCAACAAAAAGTAATCCTTTTGATTCTTTCTTTAACGCTTTTATATACTTCTATTTAATCTCAATTTTAAGTCAAGGAGCGGATGTACAATTTTAGGATTGATATGCGTTTATATATCGCATTATGAGAAACAAGGTTAAATGAATGTCAACATAGTCATTCTTGTCCCTCATAATGTTGCTTGTCGGCTCTACTATCCTATAAAAAGAGGAAGCAGGGATATTTTGTGTACCCACCATGCATCCCTAGTATTAAAGACGCAACCTAAACTTAAAAACTATACTGAATTTGAAAGAAATGTAAAATCCTTAATGTAAATATGAAATCTTTATATCTAATAGATGAAAAATAAAAACATACCGCTTATCTTTTTACACACAAAACATCCTTCTTCTATGTGTGGAAATATCTTAGAAGTTTCAAGATTCACAATTTCTTGACGCAGAAGCTCTCCAACTCCTCTAAAAGAATAAAAGTTTCATGCACACTTGTCGATAGGCAAACAATCCCATGTTTTCTGCACCTAGTTTACAAAAGGGTCAGTCATTGATGCTTTAATGTTTCCCAGGATCCGTCATTCTGACCTTTATGTAAAAATCAATGACAATATAATTTGATGGTTTTTATCACCTAATCACTTCAGAGAGTTTAAAGTGAGTTCGCAAACTACAACATGGCCAAGCTACCGTATGCTAGCCCCGTATCAATACTCTATCGGGCAAATCAACGCACCCAATGTAATTTAACTTTGCTGTAATTGGAAAAGATGTTTGGATCGGGTGTTCGTAGCCCAAATATTCATGTGAAACTCATTTTTACGGCCACTAGAACTCAACACGACTGAATCGTGATGGGTGTCTCTACTACTTAACTAATGAAACAATTCAAACCCGGAAATTCAAATCTTCCTTCTTTGAAATGCAATTTATATTTCATATAGAAATATGTCATTTTTAACTGTTTTATTTGAGCTGGCATTTTGCTGACCATTTCCATATTCCTTAAAATATAGGTGATAAATCACAAACTTCACCGGCAACTGCTTTCAAACAGGATGGGCCCCCACACGAACGAGATAATTAATACGATACTAGAACACTGCTTAATGATTTACCAAGCATAAAATTACGTATCTATTTTGCCAACCAAACTTGCTCATGCTTAGAGATAGAAAACCATTTGCTCTAGCATTTATCCTTCAAAGATTATCAGAAGACAAATCTACAATATCCTCCCTCCCACAACATGACACCTCAATATAATTAAACCTATCCATACTACCAACAAACACCATTCTAACTGACCCTATTTTTAATAAAACATCAGAGAAATCACTGCATAGACGCATAATATACTCCTTTCTTAACTCACGTCAAGCCACTCAACTACACTCCGAAAAGACACACATAGAATAGACTTTGGTACGATACCAAAAATCACTAGATGCAACTAAAGCCACGAAAACATAGAACACCTTACTTGGGGCCACTAATCTCGCAGAATAGAGGTAGATAGTCAACAATGAAGTAGTTAAGTCATCCAAAAGGCTCAAACATTCTCTTACAAACCTCCTCCAAGTGGACTTGCCATGTGCATTCTGTCGATAGGTGCTCTTTTTTATATATACAGGGAAATAAACACTTCATCTTTAACGCGTCCGACAAACAACTCGCCGAAGATGACAATAAACGTCGAATAATTGCATGATAAGTTTCCCTTTTTCTTAGTCATTCTCTCTATAAGACCCTTTCAGCAGATAATTCAGGTTATAAACTCATTTGCTTATTTTATTTAGCTCTCAAGCGTATTTACCTCTTACTCATTGTTTTCTTAACTTTTATACCATTATTTTAGTCTTAATAATTCTTTCTGCTTCCTTACTATGATAAACTATAGATAAAGAAATAGGTAAATTTGCTTGTTTAAGAGTGACGCGATTAACTGCAATATTACAAATCAACTCATCTTTACTCTTAAACACCATCAACATGCTTATTCCTTACTGTACTTTAACCGTTACATCTCACATCTCTTGTCATGTGACTCAATCACTACTTCTAAATATTTACATATATGTAAAATATTGGTAGAGATTAAATGGTGGTAGTCTTTAAAAGATGAAATGCAAACTTCTGCTCTCAAGTTGATTTATGTAATCTTGCAGATTCTTAAGGTTTTCTAGCTTAAATTAGAGAGCGACCTAAATACAGGAACAATTATGTAACACCCGAATCGTCAAATAAGAATAGAAATTAAATTAATAATTATGGATTTTTGAGCTAGTATTTATTTATTTTAGAGTTGAATATTCTCACGTCTATTGATTATATACAGTTATCGTTTGTAGTATGAAAAGGCAACCGAGAAATCCAGCTCGGTAGGTTTTGAAGAGTCAGGTTTAGAAAAAAGTGGTCCTTATAAAAAAATAATTGCTAAAAAATATAGCGTTCGAACTACCAACAACGTGAGTGTCTTCGGTGTGCCTTGTCAAAATAGAGGTACCAAAATCTACATTGACACAAACGAAGCTAATATTATTTTCACTAGATCATTGTTTATATTATTCCCCAATTAAAAATAAAAGCAAAATAAAAAGGGATTATTATCATTGGAAAGTTTAAGAAAGTTTGTAGAAAAACTTGTAGTACTAGGAGAATGAAAGTGAATATCAGAGAAAGCTCCATACCTAGAGAAATGCAAAGACTGAGAGTGAGGGGAGGGGCAAGGTTATAGAGTAAGTTAGTAACCATAGATATATGGAACGAGTTGTCGTTTTAAATGGAAGGCAGGTTACTTTCCGAAGTTGTAATGAAATGCCTTCCTTATCGGTTTTAGGTTTACCATAAAATATTTCTGGTAAGAAATTGGTCCTAAGAAAAAACACTGCCTCACCAATTACGGCTCATAGGCAAATATGATAGTACAATATTTCTATAGCCAACTTAATTAAATTTAAGTAATGCAAAAATTCTAGTGATTTAAGAATTTTGAAATTTGTTTATTTATAAAAACAACCTAAATTCAAAACAAACAGGTACATAAAATAATTCAATGGATGAAAAAAGCCACAACAGAGGTTATCTGAGTCAATACCCGTGCCTTTCTAAAAATTTCTCTATCCTCAGATATTATCATTTTGTTTGTGGTCTTGAATTACATTAATCCCACAAATATGGAGGGAAGAACTATTTCTTTCATTTATAGCTACTCTTTTATTCTAGATTGCCTCGTAGATACCCTGATTACATCCAAGAACACTGCAATATTCTATTAAAAAAAACTCCATCCTTATAATACAACGAAAAGCTAAAGATAATTTAGTTCTATTTGTATGAAATTATTAAGGAAGGTTAAACAATCTAAGTTGAGACAATTTATTTTACAAGAATCGAATCCATTACTATTTATAGTACAAATTAATAAATAGTTTTATTTCTTTATTCTACTCACTAACGGTTGCTTCAAATATGTTTTGCTTTGAAACTGATTACATTTCCTAAACTGAAGATTTTCTGAGGAAAAACTCTTAAAAGTTATGTTCGTGTTATTAGGCAATATAGAGAAAGCACAATTTTAAATGCGGCAAAATAGGTCTTTAAAACTTAATGAAAGCCGTTGCTTATGACCTAACCAGATTTGGTTTGGTGCATGTGTGTTTCATCTAATTGGTAATCACACACTTGGTACTGATTTCTAATCGTAGATCCTGAAGAGTATTGAGCATAATAAATCTTAGGTCCACTATAGTGATATAAGGGTTATATTCTTTTTTTACTTTTAGTTAATATATTTTATGTTTGATGAAAATTAAATTAGGCAGACTATTTTACTGTTCTTTAAAGAAGATCCAATTATTATCACCTTTTAAATTCCCTCCAAAAATTGGATCAACATTATGCTTAGCAAATCTCTAAACCCATGTAGATATTCATAACACGTTAATCTATGTTAATTCATATGTATTTGCTTAGGTAGATCAATTTATTAGCCTCCTTTTATAATCTATGATATTAGACCTAGTTTAGGCATCATCTTCCCAATTTAGTTAATATACATGCGTGTGTTTCTTTTATACATATATTTCTTTTGATATCTCTCCTATTTTATTAATCTGGAGCATTAAATGCAAAAAAAATTCTGACGCTTTCCTAAAGGTTTTCTTCAGGATATACTCTTCCGTTACTCTATCTATTTTCGTCTATTCGAGTCATATAATCCGTTCTTCCACGACCTTTCAATGGTAGCCAGACTCGAATTTCGATTGTTTGTTTAAAGAATCTATAAAACATTTTTGCTCAAGGTAGAAGAGATTAAAAAAACTATGCTCAGTTTTTGCTTTTATAAAATGTGCTCAGTTTTCTCTTTTATATAATGTGTGATAACGATTGCAGAAGTTCTTTTAACCACCCGAAAATTAAAATTAATTTAGGGTTAGGGCTTCAGCTTGACGTAATTTTTAGTTAAACTGTTTAATTATCAACATTACTTTGCCTTACATTTTTTTGCTGGTTTATGTTGTAATCTTCGAATTGGATTAAGATTTGAAGACATATTTACATTCGAATGTATAATGCTTTTTGCCTAACTATCAGATTCCTTGAATAAATAGAACAAAGAATCATGGAATTTGAATTTATACCCATCATTTTTATTTACAGTTTCCGATACCTAGCAGTGAAAACATACGTTTTAATCATTCCATTTTGAAAGATGTCCCTATATTCAGGGGCAGGTGAACTTAAAATTAATGAAAATAATTTGGCACGTATGCCATGATATTGTAAAAGACTCAATTTAAACTTGACAGTTTTTTCTGAATCATCAATTTTATTCTAGTAATTATTTTATTTATTCACAATATTTTTCTCTAAACTAATCCCTTATTCTTTTCTTAAAGCGAACCTACTTTAATTACTTTACACAATTTACATTCCCGTGTAGTAATTAATACATTTTTAAATATTAAGCTTTTTAAATTAAAATGGGACGGAACAAAGTTAAAGGCTAATAAAAAGTAAAGAAAATCAGATCTATCAAAAAAAATTGCCCTTAGAATAGTGGCAGTGAAAGAGAATTCCACTCTCGACGTGATTCAAGTTACTTCTCGATTATCGATGGGATGCTCAATTAACGGTCAACTGCAACAATATATCTAAAATGAGGAAAATTCCCCATTGATTCTTTTTGTTTTTCTAAATCTCTTCGCAACCAAAAACTGACTCAAATAACTCACCTTAATAATGCATAACTTGTTTTGTCAGTTTAAATTTCTCTCCTCTATTTCTGTGAAATGATATACTATCAATTTCTTGTTATAGCGTTAATCGTTTAATTTTTCCATGTTAATTCTATTTTGTTTAATCCCCATGAGTTCCGTCTCAAACTATACATTATTGATATTTGGTTTATAATTGGTATTTATAATAAACTTTTCTCTATAGTTCTTTATAGAATTTCATATTTTTTATGTCCCTAGATTTGATAAGGGACTATTTAAGATTCGATTTCACAGAACATGAAGTAGAGAGATAAGATATCGGGCACCAAAATCTTCAGTTTGGATGAATATTGGGGTAAACACAAGAGCCCTTCAAACTAAATGTTGAGATAGATATTCGAATAAAATTAGAGGTGGACTCTTCCATTTGCACCTTGCAATAGTTTCAACTTTAAATCTATCTTTACTATTAAGAAAGTAGATTTCTATTAGAAAATGCTATGCTATGATGGTTATTTATAGATTATTACCGCTTTAGGATTAATATCGCTTGTATACTAATAGCAGAATTTCTTAGAAAATAATTATATTAAAGATAAGTTGAATAAAATTGATAATTAAATATCTATATAAATTATTAAAATGTCTAGAAGAATAAATTAGTTCACGAAAATAATTTATTCCAAATGAAAAAAATTATCTTTCTCAGGAAAAAAGATTTGTTTTTAAATACCTTGTTTTGAATTAGAAAAATCATTTCAAAAATAAATTCATTGATTACGGAAATATATCCTTATACAAGGAATGCTGTCTTTGATAGTTCTTTATCTTGACTTCTGAACGAAAATCCTGCTCCATATTTTCCAAAATTTATTTCATTTTCAGTCTTAAATCTATTTTCCCAAAATATCCAGGATATATTGTTTAGAAATGCTATTTTATAGAGATAAGAATTTTGCGAGCTGCCACTGGTAATGTGCAGATTTAATCAAATTTATGTTCCTTATTTATTACGTAATTGAATAAAAAAAAAATTTCAGTTGGGTCAAAATCGTTACCACTGTAATTGAACAAAATTTCGAACAGCACTACGTACATCACTAAAACATTGGTGCCTATATTTAATTTTTTTTAAAGCACCTGTTGAATCATTCATATAATTTAATAACATATTTGTGCTAAATGAATCATATATATGTTAAGTTATTGATTTTTAATTGTTTTTCTACTTGGTTGCCGACAATCTTTCTTGAATTACAGCTATAATTTTTCGCGGTATAAATTTCAATAAATTTTCACAATTTTCTGGCACTATCTTTTCTCAATCATTTTCTAATTTTTCATACATTTGTTTTATTTTTACTCGTAGTACCTCTTGCCTTTTCAATCTTTTCACACAAGTTATATTTTGGTTTTAATTCCGGTCTCTCTGCTGGCCATTACGTATGGGTGATTCCAATTTCTCTGAGCAAACAGTTGGTTTGGTGAGATACATGGCATGGGACATTGCCTGCAATTTATGGATAGATACCTCGAAATGTTTAAACAACACGATGATATAAGTTGTGCATGTTCATTCTTTCCAGTCATTATAACATTTCCTCTGGACCTGAAGAAGACATGCAGCACCATTTCATGAGTAAAACACTCCCATGCTTCAGTGGTGCTACCACATAAACAAGCTGAAATTCATATCCACCTCTTTGCCTCAGAAATGGAGACCCAGAAGTGCTAAATCTTTGCAAAATTGTTGTTGGAACGTTGATTTTTCAATAATCTTTTACTGCTAATTTTTTAAAGGAATTACATATCTAGAATAAACAAAAGAAATGTCTTTCTAGATCATCCTATAAATCCTCTCAGATATCCATGCCTTCTATTTTGTCTCGCAACCTCTTAGGATTGCATTTGCTATTTATGTTTTCTTTTAACTCTTCTGTGTTAAAGTATAAACTTGAAATTTTATTGAAAACCTCACCAAATTCCAAAGATATTTTCATTCAATTTTTGAGTGAGGCACAAATGAGAGCGCTTCTTTAGTTGCTGCGAGACGTTATATGCAACATCTCTCTCATGTGACAAAGATATGTGTCTTATAACATCGTTTTATCTTTAACATTGCTGGTGACTACCAATGACTATAGAGAATTTTGATTTTCCCTGATACTTTGATTAGTTCTTTAGTTTTGTCAACTTACTTATTTCAAACCATATTAAATAAACAATAGTTATAAATCTATGGTGAAACAAGAAATATTGGTTAAATTCTGATGTTAGAAAACATACTATTTTATTAAATACACACCCTTTTTAAAAATACTAAATTTCCTCAACATACTAACAAAATACGAGTATTTACAAATTACACATTATTTTCTTACAGATTTTTAAATAATATGATAAATTCGGAAAATATTTTATATGAAACATTATATGAGTGGTGCTTTAGCCTTAGTTAAAGAGTGTATACTTTTGTATAAATTCATGGGTTTTGAAGAAAATATAAATTAAAAAATATATATTTTTCATTTTCTGATAAGTGTTGCTTGAAATATTTTTTTAACTGTCCATTCAAATGTTCGAAAGTTTCCTTCATAGAGACTCGTATCATCCTCTCCTACTATTTTATATAAATCAAAATCCTTCCCGGAAATTATTTGTTTAAGTTTGCAAATAAGTTTCAGCAAGTCGTATTTGGTATAGTTTTATTTTATCTGCAATTTAAGTATTTTATTTTTAATTACGTAATATTTTTTTCTTTTCCCCCAAAATATATTCTAACCTAGCAGAAAAAAAAATTCTCTTTGGCCTACTTTAGAGTGCATCTAATACTTATCTTGAACGTTCTAAAAGTTTTATCAAACTGAATTCAATTTGTTTCATTATTATATTTCGATAGGTAAACCAAAATATGGGTATACAATTATCTAACAGAATGTAATGCTAACTTGTATTTTCTGAGTAAGTGTAGAAATTGTAAGGAAAATGGTAAAAAAAGGCTTAAAAAATGTATTCGTAGTTTAGAAATAATTTATATTTCGTCTCAAATGATGTTCTGAATAAAAATTCTGTTTCAAAGCGTGGCAAAAATTGTTTCGGAACATTCATGCCCAAGTATGAGAATTACGTGTCAATGCCAGCGTTGTAAATAGTTAGTTTGCCACATGCAAGCACCGGTTAAATATCACATCAGAATTTCATCATGCCAAATTTTAATGAGCATTCCTTTCACTTCAAAAGCTCCCTTGCATTAAAGAACGAGACAGGCAAAGGTTAGAGGAAGCTTTCTATGCAGTGTCGTATGCCTATAATATCTGTGCAATACAAAATTGAGAAGGGAAGGAAGGACGGAATCGTCTGTAGTAGCCAACCAGGAACAGATCTTCCAAGGAGAATAACACTGCATGACCGTTTCAACAAGTGAGAAAAGTGAAAATAGATCACATAACAAGAAAGAGAGAATTGATTGAAGAACTAACTTCAACCTGCGTCAATGTCACTCGGCAGACAGTATGCAACAGATTACGAAGAGAAGAACTCCGAAGGACCTGGCAAGAACTATTTCTCTACTGAGGAAGATGACGGGTAAGACAATAACTATACTAAGATGTTTAGTGTAAACCAAATACCGCCAACAAACAGAAAAACACCCTGTCTACGGTGATGCCTGGTAGAGGTAAGATAAAGATTTTGGGATGCTTGTCATATGCAAGTACAGGAGAACTTCACACTAACGAAGGAAAAAATAACTTAATGTATTACAACAATGATTTAGAAAAGTATCTTAGGAGTACTGGAGTGAATCAATATGCATTGCAGTAAAATTCTTGTGTAGTCTAGCTAGTTTGGAGTTTTGAATCGGATAAAATATCTTTGAAAAGAGTTAAAAATTAAAGTTGGAGAATAGTTGTTAACAAATGGAGAAATAGCAGAATCATGCAAGAAACTCGTTTCATCCTGCAAGAGAATTATATAATTGTTAAAGTCCACTAAAGTTTAGCCCGGGAATTATATTGTTTTGGTAATAACATCATAACTATTTGGTCGAGTCTAACAAAACCTGAAACCCTTATGTTGTTTTGCATTTTCTTCCGAATGATATAATTGCCAAAACCTCCCAATGTTAGCCGAGCAAGTATTTTCTTTTAGCAATAACACCATAACTATTTGGCCGATTCTAACGAAAGTTTAAAACCTTATTCTCTGTTGGATAATATAATTGCCAAAGTCTTTAGAAGGTTAATTTGAAAATTATTTTGTTTTGGCGCTAACTTCATTACTATTCGGCTGATTCTAACGAAATTCCAATCCCTCATGTTGTTTACTTACTCTTTCGAATGATTGATTTCCAAAGGTTCTCCCAATGTTAGACAAGGAATTATTGAGATTTTTCTAGTTCATTAGGCCATAAATCAGAATAAATGAGAGCACACGACTTTTTAGTTAGCAGACATTTTTTTTCTAGGAAAGTTATGAATAATTATTTGACCCTATATAAATCTTTCCTTGATCAAATTTAACTAAATTCTTTCATTCGAAATCGCTAAATTTTGTCCAATTTGCTCCTAGTCATTTACGCTCTATAGTTATTTAGGGGCACCAGTTACGATATCAAATAATATTAATGTCACAATGTTTGGGACGAAAGAAAGGAATGAGAGAAAGGAAAACGCCAGTAAAGGAATGGACCTTTAGTATTCGAACCAAGATTGTCATAATAATCTGAATGACATGGACTCATGTAAGGTCGAATGTAATTAGAGATTGAAGAGCTGGCTAGGCAGGAAGTTGATTCTCTTAACGTAACTAAAGGTGAGTACTTAAGGTAAAGGAAGCAATTAAGAACAAAAATACTCTACCACCAATAGCTAGAAGAAAAATAAAAACTTAAATAAATCAATATCCAATTTAGGTGATTATTGATCTCTTAAGATTTTGGTCTGACAAACTTTATCCTGCTGTAATGTGTCCCTATTAAAGTTAAAATTAATCTTTCTAGGTATTAGTGTGAATATGATTTACCTTATTTTCCTGCCTTATTTAATCAAAAAGACTATTTTTCTTCTTAGCTTCTCAAACTTTGAAAGATTTTACACAATATTATGACCGAACAATTTTGTCGACTTTCTTATTTCCAAAATTAGATTTCGATGATATGTAAGTTTTGAGCTTTTATTTTCAATAAAAATATTATGTCACCTGTAATTAGACTTAATATAAAAAGGAAATTTATAACACATTCGATTCACACTGATAAAAATCATATGATCTTTGGAAACTGATAGGAGTTGAGAAAGAACCAGAGAGTTATTACACCTTACCCATCTTTATATTAAACAGTGAATTTCTATCATCTCTTCTGCATCCATGATTTAATTAATTAGTTGGTATAATTTATGTAAATAAAAGACTTTTAAAGGAACGCTGATTAGAGAAGCAAGAATAACATCAGATTTAAAGAAATAATGAGAAAAGACCATAATAGTTAAAATATTGATTGATGATAGAACATTGAATTTATACTAACCAAGAAACTTAACCATGTTCGGCCTCAAAGATTTGCTTGCATTTGACGAGGACTCACATTAGACACTTATTATACACAAATTCAATAGTTACTATTTTAGAACTAGACGAATAAGAATGGCAATAATATGAGAGAGCAAAATGATATATTTATCAAAATGAAATAAAGGAACACTTAGTTGAACTGAAAAAATAATCCAAACCAATGATAGTTCTAAATTTTTAGAAGTGTTTAAATAAAATTTTTGTTAATATATCATCCTAGAGTAATTTTCCCTGTAAGTGTGAATGGATATTACAAATGTTTATGTTAAGTAATGGCGTCACATATAGACAGACATTGAGCATTGAAGCAATTTAGACGGTTGGAAGCACATTTGGGGTAAAACATCCCAATAATAAAATTTCAATTTTGAGTATTTTAAATCACTGAAATAAAAGTCTGAATATCCATAAAAAATCACTTCATTTTTGGGGGCTAAACTAAATGAAAACCAGAATCCTACCCTTAAATTTAGCTTCGAAATTACTTTGCTCATGGCAAAGCATAGAAAGATTTACACTATAATAAAGCAAATGATTAAATAAGTTATCTTAGTATTTTACCAAACTAGATCATAAAACAATGACAAAAACCTCACACTATGTCACTCAGGAACAACCTTGTCTGTAAGAGAATATGTAAATGACATGGTGGAAGATGTTGATGTTGAACATCACCTAATTAAGAATTTTAAAGCATGAAAATTCTCAATACAAATGGATGTATCTTCTTTCGAAACAGTAAGGTTCTGTTATTGGTATATATTAGATTATTTACCAGAAGGAGTTTAAAAGGAAGATGCTATTCTTTTAATGATTTGAAACAACTATTGCTGCCGATGATATCTACAGCAAACTAAAAAATATTTGGATGTAAACAAAATAAGAAAGGAAAACATACTCTCTCATGCAGCAGACAGAGCGCTTGATATGTTGGGCAAGAAAACAGGTGTTTTAAATTGATGTAGGCTGAGAATACTAACAGCTTGAGAGTGCATTGCGTTATCCACCTAAACCATCCTTGTTATGAGGCCAATTTCCTTACTTCCTGACGACTTTTAGACATCTGTAATCAACTTATTTTTAAGCAAGTATTTTTGTAAATCAAAGTGAGTAGCATGTTCGATTATTGCTTGATACAGGAGTAAGATGGTTTTAACAGATAAACTGAATTTAGAAGTGTATGTAATTATTCCATCAGCCAAGGGAATTTTTTAGTGATAAACTTCAAATACAGCGGAAAAAGCATATGTCAGGTATTTAACAGACATCTTAAAAAAATAGGCAACTTGAACAAGCCAATCAAAAAGGCAAATATGACACTTGTAGATGCAAATCAGAGTTTTCGCTTTATTACAGTTCACAAATTATGAAATAGAAATATATGTGCAAGAAAATTTAGCCAATCCAACTGGTTGAATAAATGAGAGATAACTATATTGATATCACCTTAATTGTTAGCTATTTGAATACGTTAATAAAAGACTTCAATAAGAGATTTTCCTTATTAGCTAACTCAAACATTCATGTTGGACATTCATCATGTTCTAATCCAATACCAAAAAGAGTTATCAAATTTCAACATGAGAAATCACTGAATAATTTATTAAAAATAAAATGCGTCATTATTTGGCTATGCGAAAAGGCTGAAAGGAAATCCTTTAACACCTGCACATTTACGAGGGAACTTTTAATTTTCTTTCGTCTTATTTAGTAACATATAGCTTCAGGGAAATTAAAAAACATTGTGATTTACGGTTAAAGCTTGCCAAATTCTCCCCTGGAATCATGGATATCTGCCGTAAGCACAAGGAACAAAGCTCTCACGAAATTAAATTTATTTACTTTTTATTACTTAATAATTAAGATTAGAATATTTTTAACTCCAGGTGGGAAATTAGTTTTACAGAAAAGGTATTATAGTGACTTCGGCGAAATAGGGTGATAAACACGGCTCTAAACTATTACACTAAGATTGTTTATCTAGCTCGTCTTCTAATCATTGCCTGCCTAACATATGATCAGAATTTTCATTTACAATGCTGACGTAGAATAATTCAATTTATTTAAATTAAAATTTATCTGCTGTTTGAAATAATAATTATCTAGCTAATTTAGCTCAGGCTAAAATTCTTCTTGTCTGTCGTATATCGCTCTATCCGATGAGGGCGCCAAAGAGCCCGCGAGGACAGGGCAACCAGACCAGCGTTTCTCTTTTCTTCACGCTGATTACTTGGCAAGAATAAGGGCAGCTCTCAGGGATTCCTGGCAAAGAAGATGGGAACGGTAAAGGGGAACTTAAAGTTTCTGTCAATTATTCTTCCAAAAAGATTGCAAAGGGATTATTGTTTTTAAGAAGAAAAAGACGGCAACGAAGGCAAGAAATTATGCGTAAATTTAGAAGTTGGAAAGAGCTAGCGAATACCTTCCGCACCATGTAAGTATATACATTTATATATTTATAATTACATATATATTATTCTTTTATTATGATAATTTGGTAAAGTCATTCAAAAATTAAATTTGACTAGATGGCTGTATCCAATAGACCAATCTAACATCCCTTAAAAGAAGTGCAGCAATTGGCTACTTTACCTTTACTTTTTATTGAGGTGGATGAAGGACGTTTGCAAGATGCACCCGATGCGTCCCGAAGGCAGATCCTCTTTGATTGTCTAGAGTAACTGTAGGAATTATAAGAGAATGGATATCTTTAAACAATGTAGAAGATTGCTAATAGTATTTTGATAAACAGTAGGGAGTTTATAACAATAAAAAAAATTACTTTCCTTTCCTCGAAATCTGTCATGAAATCCATGTTTAATACTCAATAGAAAAACATTTTGGCCTAGATTTTATGAAAATGCTGAAAAAAAATTTCCATCTTTTTTTTTACCTCTCCTTTTCACAAAGTAGATTGAATTTCAGTTAGAGGAAATATAACATTTGCCAACTTGTATCTGATTGGAGTTTGGTGAAAGAGTTGGGTGAAGGTTAAAGGTTAAACTCAGGTATAATGTCAATATAGGATTATAGTATAGTCAAAAAGAAAGATACCAGAAAACGGTAAGATACTCGTATATTGTTCCCCCTGAATTAGGAACCTAAATTGGAGGTAAGTAAATAATTATCATAGATCTTATAAATGTAAGCATATTTTAAGAAGATCAATTTAAAATGCATCATTAAATTTCCGAGAGATTTTGATTTGTAATTCCAAGACAAATTGAATATATGCTTACTTTTGAACTCCGAAACAAAACAACCAAATAAAGTGGAATTCATTGTTTAGGTCAGGCTAGACTCATTGAGACTTAATGCCATGCTTTAATTTTCAGGAAAGTTGGATAAATTTTATTGATGAAATCGTCGTCAGATGAAATTAAGTACTATCCTAATATTTGAATTTAGTTTATATAGCATTGGCCTCTGCCTCGAATGAAAAATTATCTTGACTTCGCTTCACTTTTCACTCTGTTGTGGTGTACAAAAACGCTGAAGAGCTTCAAGTTGTTCTCAGACGGAAGCAGGTTATATATAGTAAAGACAGAAGTTTTAATCGATTAGAAAAGGTAGCAATTAATTATACACTGGTCAACACACTTTGTGCGGACTTATGTTTTTTAGTTGCTTTCAACTAATTTTAACTTGCTGATTTTAAATATGGCATCAATTTTTAGACTTGTGCGAGTTAGGTCGCAAGCGACTCTACATCTCACTGTGCCAGTCAGTCTGTCCCCGTTTTGCTCTTTTGTCGTTCTTGTAATGACATCGTAACTATTCGGCCGATTCTACCGAAATTTAATATCCGTATGCTGTTTACATTCTCTTTCGAATGTTATAATTGCCAAAGTCCTCCCAAGATTATCCCAGGAATTATTTTTTTTTGGCAATAACATCATAACTTTTCGGCGGATACTCTGCTAGACTAGACTAGGGTATAATATGCTATAATCTGCTAGGCAAGCCTAGAATAGGCTATGCTATGATAGGATACTATAAGCTAGGGTAGACTATGCTACGCTATGCTAAGATATAATGTACAAGGGTAAAATATACTATGCTAATTTAGTCTATCATGTACTATCATAGGATAGCATATAGGAATTATTTTGGGGGGGCAATAACATCATAACTTTTCGGCGGATACTCTGCTAGACAAGACTAGGGTATAATATGCTATAATCTGCTAGGCAAGCCTAGAACAGGCTATGCTATGTTAGGATACTATAAGCTAGGGTAGACTATGCTACACTATGCTAAGATATAATGTACAAGGGTAAAATATACTATGCTAATTTAGTTTATAATATACTATCATAGGATAGCATATAGTACATATGTTAAGATAGAAAATAATAAGCATTGTTTGACTAGGGTATAATAGTATAGGCAAACATGTCTAGGATAGTTCATGCTAGGTTAGGTTATCCTATACTAGACTAGGCTAAGCTATACCAGTATAGGCTACGCTATGGTATGCTAGGTTAGGTTATGATATACTAAGCTATGCTACACTAGGCTAGTCTTCGCTATACCAGGCTAGGATAAGCCGGGCTTTGCTAGGGAAGGCTAGGTCATGTTATGCATGCCATGCAACCCTAGGGTGAGATATGATAGTCTAGGTTAGGCAATACTTAGGTATATTATACTCTACTAACTATGCTAGGGTAGGGTAGGATATGATATAATATACTAGGCTATACGGGGCTATACAAAGGTATGTTATGCTATACTATGCAAGGCTATGCTGGAGTATAGGGCTCTAGACTAAGCTAGAATATAGTGTACCATGCTAAGCTACCATAGGCTAGAGTAGGCTGGGCTAGACTATGGTTGAGTGTGCTCTGCCAAGATATACCTTTCTAGAATAGCCAAGCTGTTAAGCTAGGCTATACTATGCTAGACTAGTTTATACTATTCTAGGATAGGTTATACTATGCTTATACTATACTATGCTAAGCTAGATTTGGGCAAGGTAGGCTATGGTAGATAGGCTATACTATGCTAGGCTTTGCAAGGATAGGCTAGCCTAAGCTATACAAGGATAAGATAAGCATTTCTATGTTAAACTATTGTAAACTATACTAGGTCAGGCTATGCTATACTATATTATTCTAGGCAAGGCTATAATATGATAAGCTAAACTATGCTATACTATGGTAAGTTTTACTATCCCATATATGCTAGGCTGTACTATGCTATGTTAGCCTAACTTTTGTTAGACTAGGCTTTATTATGGTTTCTAGTCTAAGATAGGTCATACTATACATTCTCTGCTAGACTAGGCTAGATTAGTCTAAGAAAGAGTCATACTATACCAGGCTAAACTATACTATGTAAGTCTAGCTATGCTAGAGTATGGTATGGTAAGTTTTACTATTATAGGGAATCATAGGCTAGAGTTGGTAATACTAAGATAGGCTAAGGTAGACTTGGCTATCCGATGAAGGGCTAGGCCACACTATGCTAGGCTATGATATGACATAATCTACCCTGTTAGACTATGCTATACAATACTATGCTATGATGTACTATGCTAGGCCAAGCTAATCATGATTTACTATGTTAGGCAATCTATGCTAGGCTATAGTGAGACAAGTTGAGGTAAAACTATAGTAGGCTCTCCTACGGTAAGCAAGGATTTGCCAGGCTACTATTCGATACTATACTAGGTTATGCTATAAAATGTTATACTATTCTAGACAATACTAGGCCATACTAGCATATGCTATGCTAGGATATACTATGCTAGAAGATACTGTACTACATAAACTATACTATACTTTACTATACTATGTTTTCTTTTTTATGATATACTATACTATGTTATTCTATATTATACTATCCCATGTTATACTATGCTATAATGTGCTATGCTATACCATGCTAGATATGCAATTAGGGTGTGATCCTTTCTTCTCCTTTCCAATTCCATAAATTGGGTTTGACAAAATGATAAGGCCCGCCATTTTAATAAAAAAAATAAATATTTTAATATAATTTAGTTCTGCTTTTTAATGAGCTTTCAAAAAATTGTGAATATTTAGTCGCTGGAGACTCTACATCTCACTATGTCGGTTGGTCAACGTTTTGCATTTTTATTGTAATAACATTGTAACAATTAAGCGAATTCTAATGAAATTTAAAACCATTATGTTGTTTTACATTCTTTTTCGAATGATACAATTGGCAAAGTCCTATAAAGATTATCCCAGGAATTATTTTGTTTTGGCAATAACATCATAATTATTCGGCAGATTATAACGAAATTTAAAACCCTAATGAGTTTGCATCCTCTTTCAAATGATAGAAGTGCCAAGGTTCTTCCAAATTTATTCCGAGAATTATTGAAAGTCTTCAAAGTCATAAGGACATAAATCAGAATAAGTGAGGGCAGGCGAATCTTTGGTCAGCAGACCTTATTTTCAACACATCAAGTTTTCATTCTAAAGCATATTCCTATTTTTAAGACGTACTGTATGTATTTACTCGGTAAGGATAGTTTTCTAAGTGTTAGAGCTTCAAACCATAAATTAAAATGTCGACAGAATTTGAAAGAATAAATGCATTGTAAGATAACATCACCTATTACTAAATACATACAGGTTATTTTTCTAATATAATGAAGAAAACACAAGCAATCGTACACATACCTATACATTCATGAAAGAAAATTTCGCTTACGAGTGTCTGGAGTGTTTGATGTCTATACAGTCTCGTTGAATACTCCAACAGTAGTCTGCCATCATGTTTGTGTTCCATCAGCCTTGATATCTCTCCTCCATAATCTTCATATCTTGATGAAAACACTCTCCGTGTTTATCACTCCCGTTTCCAAGATTAGCAGGAAATTTATCAAGATGGCTTTGAGGAAATGAATCTTTATGTTTATGTTACAGCTTAAACGATGAAAGCTATCAAGTAATGTCTGTAACAAATCCTTGTAGTTAGCAGCCTTTTTAATTCCAAGAAATCCTCTCACAACAGCCACAAATGAATCAGATGCTCTTTCTTCTATGTCAGTCAGTCATCGAACTCGAGAAGTTTTGGTTTTCCATTAACTTTCTGATTTTGGCCTATCAAAAACTACAGCCTTTATTTTATTATAACTTAAGCCAGGAAATATTGTACATATAAATTTGAAACAGTCACCCTCCACATTAAGAGCTTTCCTAAATTGTTTCATCAGCCTTAATGTAATATGAAGTGGTGGGTGGGAAGATCATTTTCTCTTGCTCAACATGTGGTTGGTGTATAATATTCTTCTCTCCAACACTCAAACTTTCTCTAACTATTTTCTGTTCCCAATGTTGATCCTTGGCTCGGCTGTCCTATAAAGACAGAAAACACGGATATTTTGTATAGCCTCCTTGTTGGCAAGTAAAAAATATACCATTTACATATCCACACATATGATCCATTTTTGTTCATCATATTTGAGTAAATCTAATACAGATCTTAGGTGTTCATGCTCCTCTTTTAAATACTCAGAGTCACCAATAGTAATCGCACCGAAGAA
The DNA here is from genome assembly GCA_963969495.1 of Ceratothoa steindachneri. NCBI lineage: Eukaryota > Metazoa > Arthropoda > Malacostraca > Isopoda > Cymothoidae > Ceratothoa > Ceratothoa steindachneri. Next base: position 46,265,992 of record OZ018331.1, read on the forward strand.
GCTTCCATTTTGGAGTAACACACATTTTAGACTCTTCTTTGAACTATCTATAATAAGTCTGCATTCACTTGGATCATACTCTGAAACACCCATCGCGTTTAACAGTTCCGACACGACTCAACAGTAAATAAAATCTTCTTCAGGTTTACAGAATGCCAAGAGATCTCTCTCTTTGTTCCGATAAAATGTTACATTTGGTTTTTCCTGCAACAAATTCTTCTCTTTAAGTCTAGAAATTAATACTTCTGCTAACTCTTTTGTCAGGTCTAGGTCTCTAACTAAATTATTCAGTAGTAATTGGCTGAAGTTTCCACGTTATTGGGGCGATGTATGTATAAAGTCTCTATCACTGTCAAGTTCATTGCTTACATCAGATTCACGTATATCACTTTCATCGTCCAGTGAAGGAAGTTCCTTGAATACAGGTACTGGAATTTAATCTGAATGAAGTACTGGACGAATTGCTAATCAAGATTTAGGTAAGTTATTTTATGTCGCGTTTTCTTCCTATAACCAGAAGTCTTTGTGAGACAAAAGTAATAATCGTTTACATGATTTTTTGGCTGCCGCCACACCATAGGGATGCCGTATCCGAGTTGTTTCCTTGTGCCCTTTGTCCATTAGGGTAGACTTTCGTCACATGGTTTAGAAACATTGTGCGGGGCCCACGGCCTATCTTGATCACTTAATGTAATCTTAAAATAAGCCAATTATGCTTGTTTCACAAAGAAACGAATATTCATTCTTTGAGTTGGGGCAGTAAAACCACCACATATACATATAGCAAAACAAGTCAGGAGAATTAAAACATTTCTTTCGTAATGAGTCCATACTACTAAATGTTATTTCACAAAACTAATCTGAAAGCCACAAAATTATATTATATACAATTGCTCCATATATCTAGATGTGCATAAAATAAAATAAAATAAGAAGAATACCAAATACTTCCCCTCCATTCACTTGGTCTTAAGATAGCTTGCTACTATGAGTGGGACCTACATGGATTAGTCCATAGATAAAAAACTTGACGTGATAGAACAAAACCCCGAATTTCCCCAAAACAGGCCTCGACCTTAAGTCAGCAGAAAAAAGTTATAATTTGTTGACAGGTCTTAGTTTTTAAATTCATTTTATGAATTACTTTCTTCAGATGGCATATTTAATGAAGAAGAAAAAAGAATCAAGATTCTCATTAGAGAAGATAGATGATGAATTGATGAATAATTGAAAAGAAAGATGAGTTGAAAAACGAAAAAGCGTACTCTATCATCGTCTTGCTTCGAAAGAAATGAGGATGTTTAATGCTATCGTTAGTTAAAAGTACTTGCTGCCACACAGGGAATTTAAATTACTTCCAATTTATTTTTCCCTTGATTCAAGATATAATTCCAAATACCAGATGAAGATTGCAGAAAACAAATTTGATAGCATTTGAAGAGAAATCCATCCTTTTCGATAATTTAGAACTAACCTTATTTAATTTACTTAGTTTCGCGATTTTTTTAGAGATCTTAAAAAAATATTGAAGCTATTGAATCGAGATATAGGATTTTGTGACAAAATAGGCAGTAATTTTGCTAAGAACTAAGTTCGTAAAGATTGAGCAAACTGCCCCAGGATAAAATTATTGAGTCATCTCTTGTCCAAGAAATTCGACTGAATGGTTGGAAGTTTGTGCATAAATTTTAAACCTCTCTTTATTTTAAGTGATATGAAAATAAGCAGAAAGATTATGTATCTCATTTTAGGTTCCAATATAATAATCTGACACATTGCAGAGAATTTAATTCATTACAAATTTTTAATTAATTAAAGGTCAATAGGATTTTATTCGCCGCCATTAGAGATGTGTCCTTTCAAGTTGCTAATTTCTTGTTTGAAACTTTGTTTTCCCCATCTAACTAATGTAATCTTTAATTATTTTCTACGAAAGGTTACATGTATCATGAGGACAACTTTTGATTCAAGTTTCGTGGTTTAACCTCTTACAGAAGGCGTATGTTTTGTGTGATCATCTAATTTTTACTTGTATCTCCCGTACTTTATGTTTGTGGTGATTCTTCTTTGAAGAATATCTTGCGTTGCTTACGTATGAAAAAAATCAATGCAAATTACCAATCAAAATTAAAAGAGGATGAAAACCGCCAAATTTCCGATCGGGTAATGAATAGCTACATACGAGTGATCTTCAAAATGTTTTAGTGCAAACCTTTAAGTTAAAATATTATCTGAAATTTTCAAATCAAGACACGTTTAATCATATCCTTGGTTTGTGGTGATACTTGTAAAACTATGATTTATTCCTCTGACGCATTTCGGTTAGCAATTAACTGCTTACAATAAACTAGCTTTTTTTCATCCATGGAAAATCATCTTTTGAGATCAAAACTTGATTTGAAGGTTCATGCTACTTTTTCCTCTTTGCAACATGTTTATGGTTAGATTACACCACATAGAAATACCGTTTTGAGGTGGATAAAACGTTGCAAATAAGAAAGAGAAAAGCTTAATAACGACGAGAGAGAAGGAAGAACATTAGATCAACCAATGAAGAAAGGGTGGTCGCCGTTCAAAAATTCTTGATGAAGATTGCAGGATTAGCATGAAATATATTTCTTAAATATTTGTGTTTTGTATGTTTATAAAACTAATATGAATCTCGTTATAGATATATTTAACAGGAGAAAAATACCTAAGAAAGAATTTCTTTCTATATACTAATAATTGTTAATAAGCCCAATTTAGCAGTTGATAAAAGTTTCGAACCAATAATAATTAGTCACTTAATAATACCTGACATAAGGTCTTTTCCCTAGGGGTTGATAATTTTTTTCTTTCTTTCTTCATTCACACAAACATGAAAGTATAACTGACTCTTAATCGCATTTGAAATATATGATAAAATCTATAAAATATAAAATAACTTTTCCAAATTTCAGGAACTACAGAGAGAAGTAAGAAGTAATGAGACTGACAGTTAAACACTGAAATATATTTATTTCGAATTCTAAGGATTCAAGTACATTTTTCAACAATTAAATTAAATTATTAATCTTTTGTATACTTTCCATTATATGCTTTTAGGGCTGCAGTTTACCTAATGATAAAATTATTTAGTTTTAACATATAAGAATACGGTATTTCTGAGAATGTTTTGATTTTGATATTTATCTATTTTCGTTGTGTTACTGGTTTTTCAGACTTTATTTTTTAGAAACTCTAGTCTTTGTACTAATCCCTATATATTTTGAATTGGGTGTATATTAGTGGACTTAAAATCGATCGACGCCCCGATGGCCATCCAGTTATTTTTTTTTTTTCATTCTTACAGTATAACAGTCCCGCATCCTACATGAATAAACAACTTTGTTTTTCAACCCTGACCATTGGGAAATTGTGTGTTTATTAATGAAAATATATTTTATTTTTGAAGTTGACTTTGGCAAATCACACAACCAAATCTGACTTTCCATCATTTCCACACCATAACATAAGAGCCACATATTTCACCTTTGATTGTAAGGTTTTCATATCAAGCCTCTGAGGAAAAAATCTACAAACCCTTACCAATTAGTGTCTGAAAATTACGCGAAATTGACTCGTCAGAATAAAATGTGTTTGTGCCAAAATACCAAACTTTTGTTGCTTATTTCTTCAAACACCTCATTCCTCCTTTTCATATTGATAATAGTTAAGAAAGCCTTCGTCGTGCTTGCCCAGCCATAATATCCAATAGAGTGAAAGTAATCTATTGGTGTTCTTTATAAAATTTAACCGAGGCTTGTTTTCAAAGGAGATTCGGAAAAATGGAAATCATCTTTCAGAAGTCCTAAGACAATAGGGCGTAAAATACTGCTTATTTAACATTTTCTTTAAATTGAACGATAATTCTGTTAAAACACAAAAGTATAAGTCCATTTTTGGGGGGAAATCTGCCCTCGGTGGTGCAAGAAGATGTTCTCGCAAAGCTCTACGTAGATGACCTTTCTATCTCTTTTGGTCAGGCCCAGATCGAAACTCTGAAGCGTCAATGAAACTCTTGCTATGCCGAAGCGCGCATGTTTTTGTTTTCTTTATCCAATGAATAAGATAGTGCACTCCTCTCCTCATTCACGGATTCACCCAGAACTGTACTTAATGTTAAACGGGATTCACCTGAATTTGTTGTGTTGAACCAACCGTTCAACTGGGATGTCATTAATCGTTGCCTAAGCAGCCATTGTACCGGCGCCATTGGCAATATTTGTGACATTCAATACTATGTGCGCTGATGAGGCTTGACTGCTATGCTTTTCTACATATTTTTTGTTAGTTTAAAGTTTACTACAGATGCGAATTAAACGCATCCAGATTCGAGCCTGTATTGTGGAAGATGGATTATATCCGCCACACTGGTCTACTTCTAACGACTGGTGGGTTCCTAATATCCTTGTATTTGTTGATGCTTGGAGCAGACCACTTATTATGCGCAGTACATAGTGTAATATGCGATTGTACCCCAGAGCTCGGTTTTAAACGGCTGTCATTTTTTGAATGAGCATAGGCCATCGAGAGACTTAAATCACACACTACACCATTAAGGTTTAGGGCAAAAAAGATAATTCGAGAGTTTCGTATAACTTTCGTACTGGCGACGCTTCTGGTTCTGACTTGGGCGCCAATCTGGAGGGTACTAGATTGGACTATTTTTCGCCCTGCCACTGCTTCCAAAGCTTTCAAGCGTCAGGATTACAGCTTTCGACGTTTTTGAAGCAAAATCATGTGACTCTGATATTAATCAGTTGACAGCAAATTCTCTAAATCTCAGAAAAGCTCGGTTTCACACAGTATCTCATGTGTTTAAACCAGATACCAAGCTCCCAGTCGCTATCTCTAACTTGGCGAACATGGGATCTCCGTACACCATAGTTCGAGCTATTTATTCATGGTGCCATAGTTCGCAAAACTCAGGCGGATGGAGAGATAACGCTGGCCAACACCAGATTAATTGTGTTGGATTTTAGATGATTTAAAACAATTTTGATGTGCTGAATCGAAAAATCATATTAGTTTTCTTCAACTAGGTCAACCTTCTGATTTATCGCAACATGATATTTTTTACGTTTTTTACATGTCCTGGTACTTTGTATTTATATGATACAAAAATCATTCATATTTCATTTAATAAACAAATTCTGAAGAGTTTGCATGCGGCAATTTTTTGTGCAACTGCTATTTTAATTTTGCAGGTGAATAAAATGAATTTGGCAGGAAAATCATTACAAAATAAGCCAAATGTATTCTTGCACATCGGCACGGAAAACATCCTTGTTTATAACAGGTATCTATTCAATAGATTCAGAAAGCATATTTAAGATGCCTATTTTTGTCTGAAGCTTAGTGACCAGGATGAAGCTTGTAAGCCACAAATGGCATCCAATACATGCAACCAGTATCAGCGTCGCTGGGGCATGGTGAAGAAGAGTTGTATGAAGTCTATAAATCCGATGATTTGAAGGGTACCGACAAACCATGCAATGACTGCTACTTCTGGGCTATTGATGGCTGAGATCAACAGAACGAATAAGAACAGCCTCAAGTATCCTGATGTTCAATCAGCCCGTCTTCCTCTAGATGAAATTCCACTACAAATTCTTCAAGAAATTCCTGACATTATTGACCTAATTTTCTCCAGTTTACAATAAAATGAAAAAGAAAAATTGTTTTTTGACGATTATACTCCACATTTCTTTTTCCCAAAGAAGCTAAATGATCTACTTCGCGATAGGTTAACTGAACTAGTGACATCCAGAGTGATGGTTAAATCCTCTTTCCTGACCTTGCTTGAATCATCGTCTACCGCCATAGACCACACAGCTACATGCATTTTTCTCTGAAGTTAAATATTTGGTGTACAATACAGATATTAGGCAACTCCTGCACAAGCTTGAGTTGCCGAAATATCAACTCGCAGAGTAGAGACTGTTCTTTGGCAGCACCACAAGCGATGGTTTGAATTTGAGCTGCTGGAGAAAATTCTTTAGGATCAGTATGAGAACTTTTTATTAGGACAACGGTTAGGGTTGACCAAGTATCTGTGTTTTTTATGTATGTTGGATAGTAGGGATCAGGTTCACAAATTTACACGAAGAGTGACTGGCCTATAGGGGAGAAGTTTATTCCCTGCAAAACAAAGAACTTCATAAACTACCCTCAGGCGGACAGAGACAGAATATTCTTTTCCCTGCTGCACAACAGCTAGGCTTGATCAAGCAATTCACCAAATCTCTGGAAAGATAGTATCTACTTTGCTTATTTGTTTTACCTTTTTATCGACTTGACCATGGAAAAGTTGAATGTTGGCATCTTTGATGTTTCCCCACTCCATCAACTCATCAGAGATACAGAATTTGAAAACTAAATAAACTAACTGGTACTGGAAGCGTAAAAGTCCTTTGTTATGTTCGTGAAGATCTTTCTTGCTTAATACGAAGGTCATAAATCACACAGAACTTATCACCAATATGCTGACTGCTTTCAAAAACCACGGATTCAGCATAAGCTTTAAAATGCATTGCTTAGTCCCACATATGGATAGATTCCTGATATTCTCGCATGACTGAGCGACAAGAAGGGGAAGAGATTGCATCAGGACATGAAAGAGTTGGAGACCAGGTATCAGGAACGCTGGCATGCACTTATAATAGAGGATTACTATTGGACGACGAAGGGTGGTATCTTTACCACTCATCATTCTAGAAGTTTGAAGAAACGCAAGTTCATGTTCTGGATTCTGAGTAATAATGAACTAGTAACCTATTTACATGCACTTACCTTTATCAATGTCCAGTATTCATTTGTTATTAATCAAATTTATAACAATTAATTAATAAATTATGTTAGTAAACGATGTTTTTATCTTATAAACCTATTTTGGATGGGAAATATTTTAAAAAATAGCCCAAATGTTAAAATTCTAATCCATTTACATATAAGATCCAATTTTGGTAAATCGACTTAACACAAAGACCTGACCTGATCGAAAGAAAAAGATGTGTTATTCGGATTCAGTAGTGCAAAATTATCTTAAATTCGTTGAAAAAACTTCTACGAATTAAAATTATTTTTTGTGTAACACACTGTTATCTTTGGGTGGTTTCTTTGATATTTAGAACTTGGGAGGAATTAGCGTGTGGGCGAACAAACCAAAGAGTCCACTAGGACTGGGCGCACAAGCTAAATAAATAATCAAGCATAATTAATATCAGTAAATTTATAAAACATTAACTATTAAGTTAGAATATAAAAAATGATATTGGCTTGAAAGCCAATTATATATTTAGGTATTTTTCTCTTTAGGTACTTCTTTCTAGAAAAGTATTGTGGAGATAAGTGAGATATAGAAGCGAAACAGTTTACGGAGTCTGAGGCACTAAGAAAGAGAATGAGAATGTAAGGGATTTTCAAAATGCTTATAACTAGAGTTTGTTCCTTATTCTTGGTCTTATATCAAATATTTCGACGGTTGTAGCCAGCTGTATTCGATTGTTATCGCTCACACGAAGAAAAATGTGATTTTTCAGCAGTTTGAAAGCTACTTATTGTAGATGTGCTGTTAGCCGCTACGCGGGGTTGTAGAAATAATTCCACTGTTCTGATCAAGTGCAATGTTTGCAGCACCGACATATCAAATATACTAGTACAAAAGGAGGGCATCACAGAGGAGTCCAATCGTAAGGGAGAGGACTGTCTTTTTCGGTCACTTTAAGTGAGTATTTAAAAATTTTAAATATAGGCGAAGTTATTTAATTATTACGCACTAACCATAACTGTATCGAGTGTAAGATTTGACGCTTTAAAAATTTCAGTAAAATAATAATCTGAAAAGTATCAAATGACTGGTAAGTGAGCTGCCTAGCAGTAGCAATAGAGCAGGTTAGTTGAACATTTTTCGTTATGGGAGATATCAGCCCCAGATACGACCCTATATACCCACTTCAAACTTCATGTAGTTAATCGAGACAAACAAGCGTGCAAGATTTTCTGTGTATATCAACGCAAGAGGTATTCATTCGAGATATATTTAAGGAAAACCATCAGGAGAAACCTTAATTTACATCCTGATCAACAGGTGAAGTGACTGAAGGGGGGTCAGATTTCTGCCCATATGCTTTAATAAAAGCGACTCAAAAACACACTGTGGTAACATATTGGAACCTATACTTCGTACCAGGACAACCACTTATATTAGATTATGTAGGATGTTGTTAGTATAACAATGATAATGTATATTTGCACTAAATAGGGAACACCTGCGGCATGCTCCAAATTCAAGCAAAGCAAGGTACTGAAATACACCAAGAGACTTTCAATGAAAGAGCAGTATTTAGGCGTTTAAATTCTAACGTCTTCAAAATACTAAACACATTTACTATTATAAATTGTTTCAATATTTGAGTTTGATAATCTAGCCGCATTAGTTTTAATGGTTTAAAACTTGTAAACAAAAGATTCAACATTCCCTAAAATTATTTTCTTCTAAAAGAAGTCAAACTTGGAATAATTTGCCTAGGAAAACTACGAAAGCACTTCTGTTCTATCTTTGAGTACAAAATAGAAAAGTAGAATTTTACTATATAATAGAACATAAATGATAGTCGTTAAACTATTTTTTACTCTTTCTTCCTTTTTACTTTTCCCTGGGCGTCTTCCGACCTTTCCAGCATTTTTTTAATCAACTGCGAGTGGATCGTATGTGCTTTGCTCTGAAGTAATACTGTAGCTATATCAAGTTAAGTGGCAAAGTTTTTGAGCGAATTTATCAAAATTTGACCCAGGAAAGAAATTCAGATAGTTTTCGGTTTCTTTCAAAATTACGATCATGGCCCTCCTCATATTATCGGAAAAATCTCTATCAGATATTATCTGCTACCGGCACATATCACTCCTTAAACTCTTGAATAAGGTCCTAGGGAAATGTTTGTGCTAAAAATTCGGCTTAATTAGGAAGAGCTTAGAGATTTCCTCGAATATTAATAGGAAATACATTACAAAACCAAGTACTGATATATTTAAAGTATTTGTTATTGCAAGTGGTCTAAATTGATCTTTGTTTAAGGTGTGGAGAGATTGGAGAGAGAGACAATTTATTTTACTGTAATTAGTTTCTAAGAATTTCTGTTCTCTACCATTTTTCAGGGGTGGGGCTTTCTCTATCACATGTGGGATATTGAATACAAACGTCACATTAGTTTTTGTTCTACCTCAAGGATATCAAATGATCGCAATATATCTTTACACCAAAAATGACATGCATATATCTTGAAAAAACAAATGTTTTTGTATTGCGAACTTCATTATATATATTAGTGTAGCAATAATATAAAATATAACTGCTACAAATCATAATTACTATTGTAAACCTATATAGCAAATCATTAGTAAGCCTAAAAGTCTATATTGCACCATCTTTGTCTCTTATATTCTATATTGTTGTCTCAAATAGAGTCCTATATTAAGCCACTCATTAACGCTTCATCCCACTTTCCTTGACATCGCTTTTCTATATATTGAATGTCTTTCTCGAACCTCTTATTTTCAACATAGCATCAAGTTTCGTTTGAGAAAAATTCGATATGCTTGTGTAAATATTGTAGATTAATTGAATGACGCATTCAATACTGCTGTATCACATACTGCTCTATTTATACTACCACTCAAGCACAAAAGCATAGGTACATGGTGTATTGACTCTAAAATCTAAGCGAAAATCCCAATATCTTAAATCTCCACATACACCTCAATTTAGGTAATTATATTTATAGATACGCAAATAATCTTAAATCAGGAAAAACTTCCAATATATTTAGTGAAAGTTAACGTTATTCCGGACGATCTCCAAATTGGAGACAATCGCGGGATGCACCGCCATTTAATTGGGCGCTCGCCTGCACCTTATTGAGAGGACTGCGTTTTAAGCTTTTCAAAGATATACCTAGTTGGTAGTTAGTACGTTATGCATTTCCCGCTGCCACGCATCCAGGAATTATTCCGCATTAGAGACGACTTTAATGGTATGACGAATATATATAGTAGACTTAAACAACGAGGGAAATAAATGACTTTAAATTGTGGTAGGGTAGCAAAACATATGTAATACATTCGTTTTGTTTTGTTAGATCTGAAGAAATATGTAAGGCTTCTGATCACAATACAATTTTAGTAAAGATAAATAAAAGAATTTCATTATGTTAAGAAATAAAAAAGCAAAAAATAAAAGAAGTTACTAATGTATTAAAAAAAAATAGTTATGGAATGAATTATTAAATAAATGTCTAAATATTCACAAAATAATAAGAAAAAATAGGAAGAAGCATCAGCTGTTTTTCCTGAATAGCCTTGCCACGCGCCTACACCTACCCACTGAGAAGCATCAGCTGTTTTCCCAACCTTCCTCGTCGAAGCGAGGCAGCCTCCAGTCCATCTCGCCTCAAATCACCAAAGCGAGTAGACGCACTTTGAAGGTCACCCAACTGTCGACTCCCTCTGAGTTAAAGGTAAATGAATCCAAAACATTCATTTGTTTGTTATTTTTTCATTCCGTGCGAAAGTGTATTTAAAGATTTAATATTTCATTCTTTTATGTAATTAAAAGTATATTTTTGTCTGACTTGTTTAATTAGATCCTCGAAGGCTGCAAATGGCAATAGATATATCATAATACGAATCCTCCCTGGTTAAAGAATAAATTTTAAGCACTCTTAGAGAAAAGTGGGACGCATTTACTCAGGTACAAATCAGACGTACATACGTACTCGGCTGTAAACCACGACAGATATATTGGAAAAACACCAATATTTCCGTAAAATTATTGTAAACTGTATAATGATGTATTGATTTATTATCTTACGGGCTGACGGACAAATTTTGACTATTTAAGTAGTAGTATTTAATATTTATACATAGGCCTCAAATGAATTGCGCCTCGACTTTATGAATACACATTTGGCTACTGCATATAGATTTCTATAAACTACGAGTATATAGGCAATGACCAATCTTGAATTGCAATTATTTTTCCACCATGGGGTAGATAAGCTAGAACCTTTCTGTGGCATTTCAAAGATATGCTTGAGTGAGATTTATCTAACAATGATTTGAAACCTTCGAGCAATACTTGGATAAATATCCTTTTTTAAGAGTGGACATAATTGATGCCGTTTCTATGGATTAGACCTCTTGTCAGCACGAAGCTAACGCCAACATCTGAGATGCATAGATTTCGTATGTGATAAGGTTTCTCAAATGAATTTAGGGTAAAATATTTCTTATCACGTGAGTAAGCAATAGATGCAACAAGGCTCAGAAAGAAAATAAAACGATAATTGCAAATACTTTCGAACTTTATTCGAAGGTTTATTATCTGTTCGAAACAATTACATTGCTTATCATTTAATCTTTGCGATTGGGACTATAACAGACAATTCAAGCTCGCTAATGTAACACCAATATTTCAAAGGATAGCATATCTACACCTAACAACTAACACCCTCAGCTTAACATTAATTGTAAGCAAAATTCTAGAAACACTCATAAGGAATGAAAGCGTAAAGTATTTGGAGGCAACCATTAATCATAAAAATCCTAGCAGGGCTTCCATTAAAAAAGTTCAAGACTCGAAACTTTGGACTTCTTCAAAGGAGGACCTCGGCAATTCTATCATTAGAAAGAGAATGTTTAAAAACATGAAGGTTTCAAAGTTAGTTAGAATCGAACGAATAGTTATGATGTTATGGCCAAAACAAAATAATTCAAGGGCTATGCTTGGGAGGACTTTGCAATTATTTTATTTTAAATAGGATGTAAAACAACATAAGTGTTTCAACTTTCGTTAGAATTGGCCAAATAGATACAATGTTATTACAAAAATAACAAAAAGTAAAACAGGAAGGGAGAGATGTAGAGTGACCATTACTAGTCTCGCAGGCGACTAACAAGATTTGGAATTGGCTCAGTGCGGAAGGCACCGGTCGCAAGATGAAGGCCAGTGTGGTGGATCGAGTCCCCCACCCGCAATAAACGCTCGGCTGCGGATGCATAAAACTCGCATTCGTAGTCGAGCTTAGAACGAACAAAGGATCGATAAAAATTTAGGGCAGTAGCCCAATCAGCGCCCCAAGCGCTGAGCGTCACAGAACGTAGAATATCCATGGCGCGGGTACAAGAGACCCTAAGGCTGCGAATATGAGCCTCCCAGGTGAGGCGTCGGTCAAATACAAGACCAAGGAAACGGTGCGATTAAACTACTTCCAGGCGCACCCCATTAAGAAACCAATCTTGGTCTGGCTGGAGCCGTGAATGGCGGCAGAAGTGCACCACCATAGTCTTGGCCAAAGAAAACTGAAATCTTTGCGCTTCGGAATAGCGAGAGACGCGGTTCAATGCCTGTTGGAGTCGATACTCCAGAGTTGGCATCTGGGCCTCGCAAAAAGAGATCGAAAGGTCGTCCACATAGAGCGTAGCGAGAACATCTTTCGGCAGCACCGAGGTGATGCCGTTGATGTTCAGGGCAAAGAGTGTGACACTGAGGACACTTGCCTGCGGGACACCCTCTTCCTGCTCCTATGGGCCGGAGAGAGCTCCCCACATCCGTACGCGGAATCGAAGATTTCGCAGAAACTCAGATATAAACATTAGGAGGTGTCCCCTCGCTCCCATCGTGTGGACAGTCTCCATGATACCGTACCGCCATGCAGTATCTTAGGCCTTCTCCAGATCGAAAAACACTGTGGTGTAGTGCTGTCTACGAAAAAAGGCGTCGCAGACAGCATTTTTTAGTCCGAGCAGAGCATCCAACGTGGAGTGGAACTTGCGAAGCCACACTGTGCAGAAGACAGATGGCCTTCGCATACCAAAAAAAAGGCTAATCTTACATTTACCAATTTCTTCATCAACTTGCACACGCAAGAGGTTTGAGAGATTCTAGCGGAAACCGTCCGGAGTAGAGTTATCTCTCCCCTGTTTGCGAAAGGCGAGCACAGTAGCGTACGCTCTCACTCTCTCTTTTTCAGAGAGTGAGAGAGAGAGAGAGAGAGAGGCCACAGATACTTGGGTGACGCTTTTCATCTGCGCTAGGGAGTTGAGAAATTTTTAGACACCGCAGTGACCTGAAATGGCACCAGCACAGGAAGCTGCGAGCGATAGGTTGAGAGCGAAGAAGGTCCCATCTGAAGTCAGACAAAGTTCGCCTCCCGACTTAGGAACCTTTCCCCAATCGCGCTAAAAAGCCAAAATTCTTTACGTCTGCGATGCGTCTGCCCCTATAAACTTCCCCTCAGAACGTAGGAGTAAAACCCCATTCGACCCCTATAGATCCTCGGCGCCAGAGTTGGAAGTCAGTATACGCCGCCTGCTCTGCGCCGTCCTTATTCGCCGTCTGTACTTCTCCGTTCGCATCCGCTATTCGCGTTAATTCACGTCAGTCTACATCGACCTGATTACTCCCGCTCCTCGAACGGAGCCTGTTTAGTCTCGATTCGTGTTACTCGAAAGCAAGATTTAAGTTGACTGCGTAATAGTCATTGTCAAGAGACTATTGTTTGAACTTTAAGCCAAGGCAAGGATTACTTCCTCGGACCAAATCTTCGAGGTAACAGCAACGCGCAACTTTTTTGTGCAAGTGCTCGCTCTCTACCCCTCTTCCAGTGTAAAGCCTTAATCATCGGCTTAGTATACGCTCAAAGTTATTCGAGCGTCCCTCGGTCAATATTGTTCATATGTTTATACAGTGACCTTCCTCACTAAGTGTCCCCCCATTTACACAATGCGGAGAATCTTCCAGCTTCGAAAACCTTAGACGAATGGTGATTGATAATACTTTATTTTTCATATAATCAAACTATTAAAAATGGCTCTATTTCTGACGGACTTAAAAAACAGCATCATCTCGATAGTCCTCAACCATTATGTTCTCTTAGTAATAAAAGATTCATTTAAAAAGAGCACAAAATAATTGTTTTAATCATCATTATGGATCAAATAATTTGGTTTGTTCGAAAGTTACTTGAAACAAAATATCTGTTAAAATAAATTTCCTAAAATTTAAAATATATTTATTTTATAATAATTCGAATTATATTTTATGATCTAATAAGAATTTATTCTCTCTTCCAATCGAATAGAAGAAAAGATGTTAAACATATTTTCTTATAGAGGATTTGCTAGATTTGGGAGAGAAAAAATTCTCAAAGTAGAAGAAATAAAATTTGCTGTTTCTGCACAAAACGTAGAGAAATATATTTGCCATTCATGGAGGTGAGGGGAGGGGAGAGATGGGTCCTCAAAAGATTCCATTATAAAAGAAGAATGGCGTGGAAACTAAAAAAAATAATTTATTAAAATATTGTTGACGCATTCAAAATATAATAATTAAAAATGGAAAGTTAAGTATCTGTTAAACCAAAGATAAATTAGAACAATCAGATCTTTTTCAGTTTATTTTGTGCATATGTGGTCCTATTCCCTTCGTCAGTGATTCCAAAAATAAGGTTGATTTCTCTACAAAGAGGTAATCTAAGATTTTTAAAGGGGGCAATGTTTTTTTTTAATGGTTTTGGTTGCCAATCTGTCTTTAGCATTAGCAGTTTAATAGTTATAGAATTTATTTTTACCCTAATGTAAGAATATATCTGGATTTCTATCGTTGCTAAGCCATATGCCAAATAACGAGCACAATATAATTCATTACCCTGGAAACTTACTTATTGCATTAAGAATCCTATATCTCTCCACATTATTTTATGAATTACACTGGCACCTGTTGTTAAATAATATGTGTGGACGAAATTTATTGTATACCTATAGTCAAATTTCATGTTCTATCCAAGCAATTTATTGTTAAAAGATGACTTGAAACAAGTATTTAATTCAAAGAATCTTTGCTTACTAGAATTTAGAATAAAGGCAAAACAAATCAGATATACAATATGAAAATATCTAGTGCTACCTAGTAAATGTGAATCCTGTATCAGTTACATCCAAATACAAGTGTGCACCGTTGGGATTCAAAAACACCGCTTAAGTTCTAAAAACTCAAATTCATCCTATTTTGGTAAGAATTTGCGGTGTAATTTTTGCATTTGAAGACTTGGTTGGGATAAGCTCATTTGAGACTGAAGCAGCAGTCTGCCATTATACGTTTTTCATATCTCTCTTGAGAGTGCTCTTCTATCGTCATAAGATTTTGGTGGAAGCCATCTCCCACTTCATCATATACAGTCCAAATTAAGCTTGACAAGCATGTTTCACCCAAGATTCGGAAAAGCCAATAGTATTCTACTACCCAAATCTTCATAGTTATCGGAAATTTTATTACCAAAACGTTTTGAATACGCACCAGAAATGAAGATCCCAGTGTCTTCACCTTGTCATCTATCTGTCTGACTAGTTTTCCAACACATACGAGGGCAAGAATTTGACGGCCATCAAATAGGCTTGCGTTGATTTTCTCAAAAGCTAGAGTATGAAAGGCACAAAATATCTGCTGAAAGCATTCCCTGTTAGTACTATGTGCAGACATAAACTAAATCATTAAGACAAGCTTGGAATGAAGTGGAAATAAAATGATTTTATCTCGACTGATGTTAGGCTCATTTAAAATGTTGGTATGCCTGCTTCCAGAGATTCGCTGATTGACCATTCTTTTCTGATTCCAGTGTTTGTCTCGAGTTTGCCAGTCCCACATGCAGCAATAGCATCAGAATTAGTGAAAATATTTTGCTGGACAAGGAGGAAGTTAATCGTTTTTGGAGCAACACAAATGATCTATCTGTGCTCTTGATATTTGAGTAAGTCAATTACCATTTTTATCTCCTCATCGGTTTCTTGAGGGAATAACTGGAACTCAACTAAAAACATTGCCATTGTGCAAGTGAAAAGCGTATAGAATTATCAAAAGATAATCTCTATTAACAAAAAAATATAATGATAAAATTAAACTCGCACGGAATACAGGGCGACATATCAACAAGGTCCGCTGACCAAAGGGTCGCGTTCCCTCACTTATTTAGATTTATGACCTTAAATTTTCAATAATTCCCTGACTAACCTAGGGGGGGGGGGAACATTAGCAATTATATCCCTCAAAAGAGAATGTAAAACAACATAAGAGTTTTAATTTCGTTAAAAAGGGCCGAATAGTTATGATGTTCTTGCCAAAACAAAATAATGCCCAGGCTAACCTTAGGAAGACTTTGGCATTTATATCATTCGAAAGAAAATGAAAAACAACAGAAGAATTTAAAACTTCGTTAGGATCGGCAGAATAAATATGATGTTATTACTTAAACAAAATAATTCCTGGGCTAACCTTGTGAGGACTGAGGCAATTATATCATATGAAGGAGAATGTAAAACAACATAAGGCTTTCAAATTTCGTTGGAATCGGCCGAATGGTTATATGAGAGATTTTTAGATCTCTCAAAAAGGTACTTTTTATTTAGACAGGCGGATACCACTCGGTTTTAAAAAATATTTGTTAGTCGTCAAATTGTTTTTTAACTCTTGTATACAATTTTACACCGATAAATCCGAAGATGATACTCGTTTCCTCTGATCAGGTCAGGTATTTGGTTTAAGTCTTTTTTACAAAAGCCGATCTTGTAACTAAATCGATTATAATTTTGTGACCTTATCGGTTGATTTTTCTTAATATTTTTTTCTGAAATAGATTTTTAGGATAAAATTCCTCATTTTCTAACAAAGTTTATTAATTATATGTTACAAAAATGTATTATTGTACATTGAATAGTAGAAAGTGATGAAGGAAAGTGCATGTAAAGTGAACTTAATATCATGATTATCTAGAATTCAGTGCATGAATTCCATTGCTACGAACTCCTAGAACGCTCAACCATAGTGATGTCTCTTCAGCCTTCAACAGCTATCAACTATCAGGATGGCATCTCAGCGTCCCTGATGTCTAGTTTCCAACTTTATGATGTCCAGATGGACTCTGGTCCCCTTCTCTTCTCTCATTGACCCCAGATTCTCAGGAAACCGATCTATATGTGAGAATAAGTTATGCATTTTGATGCTCATGTTATATCCTAGGCTTATGAAAGCAGTCAGTATATAAATAACAAGATATGTGTAGTTTAGGCCTTCTTGTTCTCAAGGAAGTTATTCAAGACCAGAACAAAAGCCTTCTGCCCTTCCAGTTCCACTTTTCTCATTTAGTTTTTAACCTCTCATTATCTCAAGGAGTTAAGACAGAGTAAAAGAAGCCAGCTTTCAATTTCGCCATGGTCAATCCTGGAAAAGCGTGGCACAATTAAGTGAAGCAGCAGCCAACCTTGTCCAGAGCTTTGGTTAATTGTTTGATCAAGCCGAGGTTGATTTTCATGTATCTGTCCTTCCTTGAGAGGTTTATGACATTCCTTGCCCTGAAAAGCAGCAATTCTTACAAGACGGCCTAGTCCCAAATAACGACATGCACAGAAAGGACGTCGATTTGGTGAATCCGGAGATTTGCACCCTCGCCTGAAAAGAATTACCCATCTTCCCCTCAACAAAAATCCACCACGAATTCTAATAACGAATATCTAGCACGTACTTCACCACTGCATAATTCACTTTTAGGCTAGTCGAGTGAGCAAGAGCTACAAAGGAAAACTGGTTGACCTTATGAACCATAACAGATATCAGTGATCGCTTGATGATGTCGAAGAACAGTCTCCAATCTTCGAGTCGGTACTTTGGTATTCCAAGTTTATGCTGAACCTACGCTATAACTGTAGCGTGAACAAGTCCTTTTCTTTAGAAAAAACACTGAGGTACTCTTTTACGATAAAAGATGATGCGAGCACTATCAGAGAGGGTTTTTTTTCCTTCAATCTAGTTGTTAACAGTTCGATAGAGGAGTTTGGAAATCTATGTAATATCGCGGAATAGTTCATTAAGCTTATTTTTGAAAAATAAATGAGGAACAGTATTATCAAAATACACTCTTTCTTCCTATTCTTTTTACAACACTGGAAAATTCTTCCTGACTATTGTCAGGAAGTTCTCCACACTCAGATAGTGGAATTTTATCCTAATGGGCTAAATACAAAAACAAAGTGCTAAATTAAGATCAGGATATTTGAGGTTGCTGCGTTTTTTTCTGTTGATCCCAGTCAAATCAATAGAACATAAATAGTAGTCAATGTAATGGTTTGCCGATATTATCTTGCTTGACCTTTAAAAATAGAGGATTTAGTTTTCAATGCAGAAAGTTGAACATTCATTCTCCACCAAACAAACCACAAGATTTGCGAAAGCGGCGAGCCGCTGTGCTCTGAAAGAAGCAATATAAACGAGATCCTCAAATGGAAATAGGTCGCACTGGTTTAGAAAGAGAAGTGGAAGATCAACTCTCCCAATGAACTATTTGCATACAAGAACATAAATTCTATACTCCTAATTACCTTCCCTTCAATAAAAAAGTAAGAAGATTAAGCAGTATCAAAGGTTTAAAAAACAGAACATCATCACCTTCACGGACTGTTGCAAACAAAATTATTATATCTATGAAAAGAAGAACCATAAAAACACACGCAACATATAACTACAGACTTATTTTAAGAAAAATTAAAACACTAAAACTACTTGATTTCCATTATCTTGGAATCGGGATTTCCCTGTACACGTTTTAAAACTCATTCATAAGTTTCGAGAATTAAGTCTTCCTTTCTATTAAAATAGGAAACAAATTTGCCCTACTTATAATTGTTATCACCTCATTAATATATAAATATATATATATATATATATATATATATATATATATATATATATATATCCAAAGAAGTACAATAACGTACATGTAAACGCAGAAAAGAAACCACAGAGTTAGGGTTAATTTAATCGCGAATCCAGGTTTCCGTCAAAACATGGATTCGCGAATAAATTTATCTAAACACTGTGGTTTCTTTTCCGTATATATATATATATATATATATATATATATATATATATATATATATATATATATATATTTAATGTGGTCTTGAACATTATAATTACGACAAAAACTTGAACTTTTCGAAAATATTGAAGAGGATGTTGATTAAAGAATCATAACGATCATAAAGGCGTTAATGAAACGCCTCGTACATCATAAATTTTTAGATAGGGGATGGTGTTGAAAAACCTAAAAAAAGACTTCATAAATTTGCAAGAAATTTATTAGAGAAGTGGTGGTGCAACCCGAAGTGAGGTGGAGTGAAGATGGTGGTGCATCCCGAGGTGAGTTAGAGTGAAGATGGTGGTGCACTCTGAAGTGAGTTGGAAGCGAGATTCTCTTTGCAGTGTTGACGAGTGTTTTTTTTGTTTTCTGTAATTTTCTGAGATGATTGGAATAAGGGTTTTGCTTCACATTCTATAGAAACATGTGCGAATAAGTGATGGTTCCCTACAAGGGGGAAGCAGCCTTCTAGTCTAGTATATTTTTTGGAAGGAAGAGAGACACTCCCACCAGATCTATTGCAGTAGTACTCTGAATCAAGATTAAATCTAACTAGTCTCTCTAATCTAAACATTATTATTTTACCCTAGTTTCCCTTCGTAGATTTTCTATCTCTGTTTCACCTCTTTTTTGGACCCGGGGGGTGAAGGGGGTTCATCCTGATTCAAGTTTGTCACCCTCAAAATTTCAGCGACACATTCCAGGTTGGAGAGCGAGAAGAGTGGTGGTCACCCTACCCTTTTTCCCTTCTACTCTTCCTATCTTTATTTTCTTTTACCATTACCAAGTGTCTGTCAGATCTAGCATGTAAACTATGATGTAGCTTACACCTAGAGAATTGCGTGCTTTGCCCATATCAAAATACTCAGATGTGTTTTTTTTTTTCGTCATTAATCTCTGGGTTGATCTGCGGGTGTACTACTTCCCCACCTTTTCATATCCTTTGTCTTTTACAACTTTCTTTGCAAATCTCTCTTCGCTATTTTTTGCTTTACACTTGTGAGGAGTGACGGAGGTCTTTCTTTAGCTCAGGGATGATCTATGGACATTTGGGTGTGGCCAAATTAAAGGGTTCCAATAAAACTATTAATGGAGGGATTATTTATATTTTGAGGGAGAGAAGCACTCGATTAAGTGTTTGTCATGTTGGATAGTTAAATAAAATGATGAGATGAACTTAATGTTTATTTTTCTTGTAGCCTAAAGATAGAACTACTGCGAGTCTGTTGCTGAAGGATGAAAAGTATGGGGAAACAAAGAAAACAACGACAAGAATATGAAAACTCGTTGCATTGGACTATTTGGGGTACTCTTTTGTATAAGGTATTCATGGAAGTGCTCCAACTGAAAATTCATTACGTTCACAGCAGAGGAGATATTTCGGGTAAGTGCATTTTCATTCCCAATATATTATAGCGCGATTCCTTACTGGATCCTGGACCCATTCTCGGCGTTGTCCCTTGTACCTAGTGCTTGGTAATTGCATATGAACTTCATATTGTGAAAGAACAGAGATTTTGGCGAAAAGGGGAATCTCCATACTATTTTCTTCCAAAGTATTTATGCGATGGGGTTCATGAGGGATGTGTACCTCTTCTAGAACCCCATATCATCCCTAGTATATGTTTTCATTGATTATAATTTTTGTTTTAATTCTTGTGAATTTATTTGTTTTTGCCTTATTCTATTCTATTCTATTCTCTACTGTTGAAACTTTAATTTTTCATTAAACAATAATCTTTTTCAAAGAAGAAAGTAAAGGAGAATGAATTTAACACAAAGAGAGGTATTGGGATAGGTCACTGTGAGTCAACCCTGGGTGAGCATTTCCTACTAACTAAACAAACTCTTTAGCAACCTCTATCTTGTTAAAATACATAGGAAAAACATTGCTCCTTTTTTCTATGAGCCCATATCACAGGTGGCAACATCGTAATATTATTCCTAGCGCATGTAATAGAGCGGTGTTGGGAGTGTTATTCAAAAGGAACTAATTAGCTGTTAAATAAAAATATTCAGATGTAACTTCGTTACTGGATTCCAAATCCAGTAATTAATATTTCATTAACACATAATTTGAGGATCAGTTAACATTTATGGTGTTCTTGGTCTATTGTATTTTCGCTGTTTTTATTTATAATTTCAAAATAGATGCTAATTTACAATTTAAAATAAGATGGAAAATAACTATGCCTTTATTTACCCTTTCACAGGTATTTTGTGTTTTAGGAGTTAAGTTTTATATATTTCCCATCGGGCCTTTGATTATAGTTTAATTAATTTTTAAACTGACGATTTATTTCTTTCTTGCTTTAAACCCCTTTTTCAAGAACGTCCTCTTATGAGCGATGCTTTTGTTTCTGACATATCTTTTAACCTATGTTTTTACATGAGAATATATATTACCATAAATAAGGCTAATATTAATTAAAATGTGGAATAAAATAAATTGATTTAGATGTAGAAAAAACAGTATAGCGAACTTAGGAATACACTACTTTGGTTTATTGCGTTGGAAAGAAGATAAATATTCGCTGTTGATTATTCATCATTTTTTCCACAAAAATTCGCTATGGGAGTGATGTAATAAATATTAATTAATAATCCTGAAGGAACTAAATATTAGTAAACCCGTATTAATTAATTTCAAGGAGATTTCCCCAATAAACCAAAAAGAGAAAATTAATTTTAAGGCCAAAGCCAACAAATGCATCTTCCCCCGAATCTTTGTGAGGAGAGATTTGTTAAGGAAAATTTAAAGTTTTGGAACTAAATATGTGTCGAAGACATTTAGCCGCATAAGATTTGTAGGTATGGGGGATAGGAGTACAAGCAAATAATCAGAACTGATGTGAATTGCTTGCTGTCCCATGCTTCGCCTAAACATTGCATTACACGGTAACCAGAGCTGCAAGGATACGTACTATTTATTCCGGCTTCAAGTTAAGCAGCACATGCCCCTTCCCTTGATTCGGTTGTTACAATTAGTCAATTCGGATGAAATGATAATAGATGTCGTAATAGCAAAGAAAGCCATAAAGAAAAAGGCCTGGAATTAATTAAGGTAAAAAATTATATTTTTGCGCAAATCGTGAGAGGCTTGCAAATTGAAAAACTTTCTCCATTGGGCATACAAGTGTGGGTCGAGAAAGATGTAATAAAAATGTTTCTAATGAAAATTTAAGTGTGAACTATTTGACTTTTATAAACATCCAAGAATGGTGCAAAAATAGTAAAAAATATGAAAACGCAGCCTGCGCCTTTACATGGAAATTTGGACTATAGGCTGTGTTAGAATAATAAATGATGGATTCCAGAAACATTCTCACATTTTAATGTTTTTGAAGGGGATGTGTGTTGGTTCTATTCTATGAGAGCGGAATGATCTAATGAAAGCAAGGTCAGTAACACAAACATAGATGCCCAACAGCTGAACTATACGAAGCTTTACCTATTCTAGACCAGTACTTTTCATTTCACGGGTATCAAAATGAAACCGATAAATTATCAGCGTCACTACGGCGTTGCAGAAGCCAAATGTATTTAAAGTATTGCATGCATAGATGAAGTGATAGGATGTAATATATGTTAATCAGAAATTTTCTTTAGAACTATTGTGACCAAAGAATGTTTTGAAAGCTTAAACAAAAACTTTAAAAGAGAGTATATATTATCAGATTATAAATTACTTAATAAAATTAGGATTAGAATAATAATTATTACTGGTTTATTTATATTAAAATAAGATACTAACACGATAATAAAGGATATTTATAATAATATAAGTGAACATATGTTTTCCTATTGAAATCGAGACCTATCGTCTTACAAATAATTTCTTTGTCTCAGACAGACAACAAAGGATTATATATGGCGAGGTTAATATTGCCACGTAGATTATGATAACATAATATCAGACATGGAAGGAAAATAGGTTCTAAATATTATTAGTTAGAAATTTCTAAATGTTATGAGTGATAGATTTCTACAAAACCTAGGCAACAATAGTCGTTTATATTTTTATTTTCACCAGTGATGGCACAAGGAAACCTGTCATTAAAGTAATTAATTTTGTAGAACTAAATATGCTGTGTGTTAGAAATTTAGAGCTCCTACATAAAGTTGAACAGTGCTATGGATAAAATGGGAGGTTAAACCAACTTCTAAAAATTTTAAATGCAAATATAATAAGTATAAAGAGAGCTAAGTGGATGCGTCAATAAAAGAGCGTTGGAATCCAATGCGATCCTAAGGGTTTATATAAAAGGTTAATAATAGTAACCTCGCCGCCTCGCGCAGAAATTTAGCAACAAAAGTTCTGTTAAATTATGGATGGTAGAAGAAGTCAAAAGAGTGGAAGATATATATATATATAGCCGCCGTGGGACGTAGAAGTGAGTAAACCATTCAAAGAAGGCATTATTCACAAGGACGATTCTGAAGGGTGCACCAAGTTATAACCCGATCCTAAGTATCAATGCAATTAATGAACAATTTTTAGATTTCTTTGATGTGGAAGACATCATAAATCTATTTAAAATCCAAAAGGTAATTAAAATGTGAAATATAAGTATATATACATATATATATATATATATATATATATATATATATATATATATATATATTTATATATATATATATATATATATATATATATATATATATATATATATATATATATATATATATATATATATATATATATATATATATATATATATATATATATATATATAAATATATATATATATATAAGTATATATAATTGAAAACAAAATAACTGGTGAGAATAAGGAAAGTGCGAGGTGCAGAAATGTGTCTACCAAATTCCCCCTTAAAGAACTAGAAAGCCAATTGGCAAAATCCTTGTAATAACCTTGTAAACAAATCAATTAATAAATAAATTGTTACGAGAGATTTTAAAGTGGCAAATGCGACCATATTTAATAAGAAATAGCAAAAATTCAAGCCTTCACGTCTTCAACGTGTAGCAGCTTACCTCAAATGTGATCTGCGCGTGCCATCGCCACTATAATAACTTGCACCTCTGAACCCTTTTATTCCCTATTAAGAAAAAGGAGATCATTTTATTTACTTAATCATAGAATCTAGCATGGCTTTATCTATCGGAAAAAGACCTCAAGTACCTCCCATAATAAACCATCTCCTCACACAGTATAATACACAATATTATCCACATTTTAATTGATCAGCCTCTCACACACTCATTTACATAATCGAGCGACAGATTTACGTGAGCTCAAAATCTTTCTCACTCACTGAAACTCAATCTCGTCTATTCTCTTCACAGTCCATTTGTATCGATTCTTCTTACGCCGATTTCTCCATTTTCTGTTGATAGCAACACTCTTAGATCGTTGGGAATTTAGAGTCTAATATCTTAATTAACGATGGTCAGCATGAAACTAGTTAGAGTTGGTCTTGATTTTCAGGAGGCATTTGACATTCTTATGCATAGGAGGCTTCTAATAAAGATAAAAGTCCAGGGCATAAACGGAGATGTACTAAAGAGTTCCGAAATGTGTTAGCAAACCAAACACACAGAATCGTTTTAAATGGAATTATGTCAAGCTAGAATTAGGTCACCCCTGCTGTCTCTTGGGATTAGTCATTGATCGATCCTTGTTCTTAATATATTTTATTAATCTTAAGAGTAATTAGTTTGGAAAATTTCCAAATTTACAAAAGATAAAACATTCGGAATTACAGCAAAATAGCGCGTGACCCTTAAATTTGTCAAACCATTATTATTTTAAACGTGCATTATTAATGTTATGATTTTTTTCCAATTGGATGCAAGCTCTTTAAAGATAACTTCTAAAAGTGCCTAGGCTTTTCTTAAGCGTTTTTTGCTTCAAAAATTGTGTTTTAGTGTAAAATACATTGTAAGAATGGAAACATGTGCATTGTGTGAATATTGCTTCATCTCTAACCTAAGCATTACTCAATTAACCATCGCTGCTCAATTGAAATGTGTCTTTCTTCCTAACCGTGCATTTCTAACCGTTACAAGCCAAACCCTCTCCTCTAAAGATAATATGGGGGGTAGTTTTCAAAGTTTTTTCTCATTTTCTATATTCACTCGAATCTTCCCCATTTGAGTTGCATAAATTTAAGGAATCAAAACATAATGGAAATGATAAAGCTTCTTCTGATGTTTAGGAGGGAGAATAAAATGTCAAATCATATTTTCATAAAAATTCGAATGAATTCTTCAAGAATGGAATCCACTGCTAAGTTAAAACGAAGGGAAAAAATTTATCATTATGTATGAAAGCCAATTTGCTCATTAAAGTTATTCATTGTTTAAGTAAAATGATTTTACTTTCCTACAATAGTTTATTTGGATTGCTAATTGTGACTATACTTTGCTAATTGAGGTTATTTAATGTAACAAAAAATGGCTCCAGAATTTAAATGTAGACCCTAAAACCCCAGGAAATGCATAACATGGACAGTCATATTGAAAACATTGTTAAGATGGAAAATAATGGCCCAAATTAATTTAAATCGCCCAAAAGTTTGAAGCATCCGTCAAAAGCAAACCACCTTTGGGTTACGACATTTTATAAAGTGCTTGCCAGGCGTCACTTAGAATATATGTAATTTTCTTTTTTTTTCTTCATATGACTCAGAAAATTAGAATTTCTTCACTCTTGTTCTAGAGTGACGGAGTTCATCAGTGAATTTAAAATAAATTAGATCATGTTAATAATAGAGAACTCGATTTGACCATCTCCAGAATAGCGGCCGTACAATATCTCACGTCAGGAATAGCAAGCTTAATATAAATATTATGTAAAGGTGATAATTAATAATACGTGATCTTCATGTTGATGAAGTTGAGCGTTGACTAATTTATTAAAAACAAAATTGAGTCTTAATTGTGTTACAGACATTAATTAACATATATTCTTTATACTTGCTATCCACATGAAATGCTTCAAATAATCTAAAAGAAATTCGCATATATATTCTACCATGTTGTGTCTTTTTGCGTTATTTCCTCCCAATTTACTTCAATAGATTGTATATGAACGCTTTTCCTTGAATTAATGAAGTGCAAAGAGTGGTTGATAGTTTTTTGCTGGTAATTTGGATTATTGGACAGATTTCCTCGTCTCTGTATTCAACTAACTCTATTTCCCCAACTTCTGGTGAATAATTCATATCTACTGTCTCATATCTACCAAACACTTAATCCCTATCGCATTTTGGTTATTTTAGTTGATATTCTGGTAGGTTAAGTTAATATGGGCTAAGCTTACCTCAATCTACCTTATGAGTTTATGAAAACGTTCTTGAGGTATTCCCGTTTTAAAATAACAAACATGTCAAGAATAGAAACCTAAAAAATCCTTTTGTCTAGAATAGCGTCCCCTTGTAAGGGTTTAGTTCCCTATTCTCGACATGATCTAATAAACCATATGAAGCCAGCCTGATAGATCTCAACCAGCCTTAATTGGAAATTTGTCGTTTACGTGGTCAACCTTTCTCATATGCTCGTAATATAAGCAATATACAATTTATCTTATTATTCATTTTATAGCACTTTAGTTAATATTTTTAAGACAGAATAACAAATCTTACTATACCATATCAAAATCCTAAAAATTCGAACCTTGCCTACAACTGAGCTTATCTCGAGCCTCTATTCCCTTCTCTGACTCAACTCCAGTGTATTTTGGGATAATTGCTGATCGTTATCTCTATTTACACCACCTTTATTAAGAACTTAATCATGTCGATATAAAGATGCCCACCCCTTCTTTGTTACCCTTTTGCAGATTAAGCTAGAGAAGAGCAGATGTGCGCAGTGTTGTAGGCCAATTGAACTTGGGCGAGAAGTACACCTCATAACATCGTGCTTTATTGTAGAATATAGGCAAATACATGAGCCCACCTGTAGACCACAGGGATTCAAAACGAGGAATATTAGATTATTAGTAGCTGCGAAGATCATACTCTGTTCTTTCCCGTTGTAGATATTTGTTTGTCAGAAAACGTAGTTTCCGTCAACTTCTGCGCAGTGAACTTATTGAAGTCTATTTAATATAATATTCCGTTTTTATTGTATTATTAATTCTATAAGTAATAACAATGTATTTGTTTCCCAACTCATGCTACTTTGAGAAAGAATATTTGACAATGATATTGAGTTAAGTTTAGAATGAAAAATTAGAGTATTTCTGGTAGAAAATGCGTAGCATTATAGGCTAGCATTACTAGAGCAAGACAGAGTAGAAACGTGAAAATGTAACCAAATTGAAAAAAACCGCTTGACTTGAATATTTAAAAAATTCTAAGGGGGTCGGTTAGACAAATCAGACAAATAATAGTTATTATGGCTAATTAGCCTGTATAATTGATAACAACTATATTAAATAATAATTAAAGGCTACTGTAGAGGCATAATAAGAGTTTAGTATATATATATATATATATATATATATATATATATATATATATATGTAAATATATATATATATATATATATATATATATATATATATATATATATATATATATGTATCGAGTCTAAGGAAATAATAACTAAAGATATCTGGGTTTAGCTTTGCCCCTTCGAAGGTGTCCGGTAACATAGGAGAACGGGCAAAAGGGTAAATGATACGAGACTAATTCCTGACCTCAGCTCAAAAGGTAGGGTGCACTAATAAACAACCCATACCAAAGTGCAAACTGCCGATCTCATATTACCCCCGCTTCGAGCCACAAGACGCAAAAGTGCACGAGACCATCCTGAGGTCCCACCTTGCGAACCCCCCTTTCCTCTCCATCCACCTCCCCACCCACCTCAGCGGGAGTAATTTGGATATATAACAGGATGACCCGTGTAAACCAGGCTTTTTGTTCGTTCCCACCGAAGAGACAAGAAAGTCACTGGTTGACAAAAGATTTTTTGAGTTCGACAAGAAGACTCAAAAATCACCGTTACAAAGTTATTGCAAGTTAAGGAGAATTTGCAGTCCTTGTACAATACCAGATTATACCAAGGAAGCTCGGCGCCGTTTGAGCCCCAAGATTAGTGAGTATCAACCTACACAGATTGAGGACTCCAAATCTTAGTCTCTCTGAGTTTGACAACTCCAAACTAGATAAATTTCTCATCCAAAATCGAAATTATATAAGCGAGACCCAAATCGCTAGAAAATAATATAAACATATCCCAACCTTTTCTGAAGGAAACCTTTTCAAGGTCATAAACGTACGAGAACCAACCCGCCTGATCGAGGTCTTTGTTTTGATTCTCTTAGGCCAACTCGAAATTCCGTGTGACGTCACGTATCCACCTTAAGGCCGGAGTAACGCCATCTTGGGGAGCAAACTGCAAACTACTCGAGCTACGCCTCTCAGGAACAAAAATACCCGAAGATATTCTAACTGAAATCCGGTATTAATCTCCATTACCTTATGTAAGTGAAGAATAATCCGGTTATTTATGTCCCCGTGCATAATGATTAGTTTAGTGGATGTCTGACCAAAGACAACGATGCTAATTTAAAAATTGTTTCCCCTGTAAAAAATTTTCTCGAAGCAGATTGCGAGAGCTCAACCAGTCATTCCATTTTCTTTTTTTAAGTGTATTATATCTGTATTTGTTGTATGTTATTTCATGAAATGGGTTATGTTCATTAAAGTCTATTTTTTTTAGTAAAGGGACTGTTTTAATTATCCCCGAACGAGTTGAAGTGGCAATATTTGATAAAGTCAAGAAAGAAACCCAGTTTATTCATTCACTAAAATAAAAATAAAGATTAGCACTCTTAAAGCCCGATCCTCAAGCGATCACCGAGGCACGAACCTACGCTTCACTTTAAAGTTATTTGGTTTATTAAAAAAATAATAAAACAAATAAATATATATATATATATATATATATATATATATATATATATATATATATATATATATATATATATTAGCTCGGCTAAACTACGACATATTTAAGTGGTGTCAGGTTATTGCGGTTAAGTCAGAAGAACCTAAATTTTAGATTAGAGTAAAAAGCCTTTACCCATAACAAATATTTGCCAACCCGTTCGAGGAAAATTTAAATAACGAGACTTCAAACAAGTCTTAAAGATTCAGTGAAGTGTAGTTACGAAGGTAGGAATTATAACTCAACGAAGAGTGTTGTGTAGTGTGCTGTCTTGTTTTCGGATAGGAATAATCCAATCAAGAGGTTTAGACAAAGGTA
Organism: Ceratothoa steindachneri; assembly: GCA_963969495.1. Classification (NCBI taxonomy): domain Eukaryota; kingdom Metazoa; phylum Arthropoda; class Malacostraca; order Isopoda; family Cymothoidae; genus Ceratothoa; species Ceratothoa steindachneri. The sequence continues at coordinate 46,295,221 of OZ018331.1, forward strand.
AGGTTAGAGTAATAAAAGCTAAGGGACTCCAAGTTGCATACGTAACGTTCGTTACAGCGGTGAGGTTTCGAGGAACATAGCCATAGCCAATATGTCTTCGTTTGAATTATTTGTTAAACAAGGTTAAACCCTGGGACTAAAGGACAAATAACTCCTTGCCTACGTCCAAGATAAAAAAAGGACGGAACGGGAAATAAGGAGAGAAGATGCTAAAAGGCAGGCAGAAGAGAGGGAAAAGATAAGAGAACACGAGATAGCATTAAGCAAGGACCAAGTCGAAGTGCATTCCGTGTCGTCCAGGACTGGGACATCGCAGGTCCCAAATATGAAGCTGCCAGCGTACAAGGACGAAGACGACCTATACGCGTACCTCTCGCATTTCGAAAGTTTTTTTGAAGTGAGAATCACTGGGATATCGAAACAGACGGTATCGCCAGACTACTTCCCCTTCTCAGTACCCGAGTAAGAGACATATTTGTTTCTCTACCATCTGATGTGACGATAGACTATTCTACCCTAAAAGTAGAACTACTGGGAGCGATTAACCTGAATCCTAAAGACTATAGGATAAAATTTCGGCAGCCAAGGATTCAGCCCGGACAAAACTACCGACAATTTGGTTTTATTCTCAGGAGACACCTGAGAAATGATTTTGACTCACTCATCGACTTAATACTGAAGGACTAGCTATTAAGCACGCTGCCTTCAGAATTAAGGGCCTTTGTCAAGGATAGGAGAGCAGAGTTCTTTGATGAGTGTGTGTCAGAAGCCAACTTGCATTCATCAAACCATAGGTTATATCCTAGAGAGTGTAATAAAAACAAGCTCTCTTCCCCCAAGAAAGGTGGGTAGCATCAGAAACCCTTTTCCTGAAAGGAAGGTGATTATTCCCATAAACCCCCGCAAAATAACTCCCATAAATTCGTCAGGAACGACGTAAATCCCAGAAACCCCATAACCTGCTATAGTTGTGGCATCCAAGGCCACCTTAGCTACAACTGCCCCCAAAACTCGAGGCTTGAGTCGCCCTCAAACCAGCAGGTACATAACTTGACGGCAACGTTGGAATAAGAACAACTTTTAAATCCCTCACCTCCTTTGACCACAGCAAATTCCCCTGAACAGCAGGTGAATTTTGTATAAAGCAAATATTCTCCCGAAGGATTAAAATTCGAGACTGGGGCCGTAAATGGTCGCCGAGTCTCAACCGTGTCACGTGATACGGGGTGTACCTGTATCGTTGTAGCAAACCAATTAGTTCCCGCTATCAGCCCCTAGCACCAGAAGTTCGTGGTCGTCCAGGATTTCCTGGGTAGACCCACTAAGTGGAAGGTAGCGAGGAAGGGGAATGAAGAAGAACAAAGAAGAATAAATATAACAAGAGTAATTCATACGCCTTATAAGCAAGCTGGAGCCAAGCAAGTTCCTCCTGATCACAGGGCAATCAAATAAACTTTTCAAGAAAAAGTTCTGACTGAGAAATCTTCGCAAGATCAAAATAAATGTGCATAATCGCTGCCGGAGCAAAACCCTGAAAATAAAAATTCTTAAAAGACAAAGATGGTGAGCGAAAACTTAAGGTCAAATGCAGTGATTGAAACTGAAGTACCAAGCTACTTTCAAGAAAATGACGGTTCTAAAAGGAGCTTAATGAAAGAAGAAATGAGCGAAGAATTTGGGGAAGATCAATCTCCTCTTCCTGATGAAGATCAACCCCTTTCCCGAAAAGAAAAGTCAATAGTAAATAGGCAAATAAAGATTATAAGAGAAGGAGAAGCAAGAAGATGTTTAGTTGTGTAGAGAAATCGCTACCTTAAGCATCTTGGAGGAGTATAGGTACATTAAAGCCTCCGCCGTCCCTCACGAAGAGAAGCGTGGAAAAGGTAGCCGGTGAATAACCATAACTGCTTACCCTGTTTGATCTCCCCGCCGCTGTGGGCAGTTAGAGCTAACATCTGTTTAAGGTGACCATAGAAGGTCCTTAGACGACACTCTAACGATCCAATTACCTACCAAACGTATAAACCCGTGGTTATGGAAAAAAAAGCGGTGCGAGTCAAAAGACACGCCAAGTAGCAGGGCGTTTGCGAGCCTCTAATTAGCGAGCTGACTTGGGCACCCCAGTGCCACCTCACCAATTCTCGCTCTTCCTAGATGCTAACTCACCATTCGTGTACCTCCCCCCTTGCCTCTGTGGCCTGCTCAGTTCCCCCTTTAGATGGGGCGGCGGCAATCCGCCTATAAATAAGCCCCGCAAAGAAAGAGACATGATTATTATTAGAAATGGATACGCTAGAGTAGGATTAGTTCGTAAAGATCGATCCTTGGACCAGACAAAAAGATTATTATCAGAAATCGATACGCCAGAGTAGGATTAGTTTATGAAGATCGATCCTTCGGCATGACAAAAAGATTATTAGAAGTCGATACGCCAGAAGAAAGATTAGTTCGTGAAGATCGATCTTTGAGCCAGACAAGAAGATTAGAAGTCGATACGCCAGAAAAAGGGTTAGTTCGTGAAGATCGATCCTTCCGCCATACAAGACTATTTCCGTGAGAAACAATAGGATCAGATTGAGAAAATCGATCCACCCCTTTTCGGGCCGTATTAACCTAAATATTCAAGCTTTATATCGGTGCCATACCAAAGAATTTTTTACAGACTGCGAAGAAATCTGACTGAAGAAAAGCAAAGCCGCTCACTCTCGAGTGACACTCTCATTTACAGCACCGTAAGAGTGAGAGGAGAAGAACCCAGCCCCATAGAGCTCCCGTTCTTTAATTACGTTGAAGAATCAGCCCCCGTCACAGGCGACAAGCTAGCCCTCCTCGATGAAAATTCAACTATCGGCCATAACCCTCCAAAGCGAGAGATAAGTCCTCCAGTGACCTCCGGCAAATCCTAATAACTTCTGTCATGTGAGTTAGAAAGATCATTTATATTCATATTGCGATAGTAGAAGTTTAGTATACCTCGAGTTTTAAAGGGGAGTAGAAACCATTGTTCTAGAACCTAGGTCATATGTGTTTGTAGACGAGAGTACGTTAATTTAATGTTTAACGCTAATCAAAAAGAGTCGCGATAAAAAAATACTACTGGGCAATTGGTATGTTTACGGGAAGCCTATTTGTTTATTTTTGTCAGTTGTATCCATGCGAAAGGGTTTAGATGTCAAAGATAGAAATGTATTAACTGTTGGTTTGTTATAGTTAAGTGTTTCATTTAAAATACATGTTTATTTTGGTAGATATCTGGTGTTTTCTCTTATCCTTATGTGTTTTAAATAGCTCTTCTTTAAGAACAAGACGACTGAATTAGCACTCTTACAACATAGCCTACTTTATCATAGGAGTAACTCACGCCCATTAAAGCATACCGCTACTAAAAGGGTGTCAAAGAGTATAGTGATCAAAAACAGAGGGTCATTTAACGACATATTATAAAAGTGGTGTCAAGTCTTTTGGTTTTTCATTAGAAAGAACCTAGCAGTGTCTATTTAAGGAAGAGCTAACGCATAAAAGGAACACCAGGAATAAGAGAATATTTGACGAGAGGAAATTGGTAAAGTTATAGGTGGATACAATCTAAAGGAAATTGTTAGGCTAAGTGGTAAGTTTCGGTGGTGGATTAGGTCAGGCTTGATTAAAAACAAGATAGATAACTGACATAAGCGCGATGGCATTGTTTGACCTTTATCGGAAGCAAGGGCAAAGCTTCGGACTGGAAGAAGCCGATCTGAGCTCGTTTATTCAGGAGAAAGAGAGAAACAAAATAGAAGAAAAGAGAGAGGAACGTAAAATGAAATTGGAAGCTGATGAAAGAGAGAAGATAAGGACTTACGAAAGAGCTCTTAGCAAAGACCAGTTAGAGCTGCAGTCAGTGTCATCCAGAACAGGAGTGTGACCAGCGGCCAGCATGAAACTCCCGGAGTACAGGGACGAAGAAGATTTATGCTCATATCTCTCCCATTTTGAGAAAATATTTGAAGTCAATAATTAGGACCTAGAAGAAGATGGGGTCGCCAGACTGTTACTGCTACTTAATCGTAGGATAAGAGAGATATTCGTATCTTTACCCTCAGAAGCGACTGTGGACTATTCCACTCTCAAAGCCGAACTTCTCTCAGCAACAAACCTTAACCCGGAAGAATATAAGACGAAGTTCAGGCAGGCTCGTATAAGACCTGGAAAAACATACAAACATTTTGGCTTTGAGCTTCGTCGAAGCCTACAGTTTTGGATGGATTTAGAAGGGGTAGAGAACGAAGTCGCTGCGGTCGTCGACTTCATGCTTAGAGATCTTTTACTAGGTACACTCCCCTAGAAAATCCGTGCATTCGTTAAGGACCGAAAAGCTTCTACCTTCAACGAGTGTCTGGACGAGGCTGACCCCTACGCGGTCAATTATCGTTCATATCCGATGGAGTACAAGAAAGAGAAGGCTCCCTCCCCAAAGAAAAATGGGCCGCCACCCAAGCATTTACAGAAGACGCCCTTAAAGTTCTCAGCAGCAAAAGGAACTTATAAGCCAAATTTTGGAGGAGAAAAAAATAAAAAAGAAGTTAGGATTCCACAAGGATCATACCCTTATACCGGCACGTATCCCAGGAAGCCCGTCACTTGTTATACCTGTGAGATAATAGGTCACCTGAGTTTCCAGTGCCCACAGAACTCCCGACTTCGGGCGACCGCGGGGCAACAGATGCAAAACCTGACTGCCGCGATCCCAGCAGGACAAGCTGATTCGTCCTACGTCCCCGCGCCAACATCCAAAGGGCCCCAGCAACAGGTAAACTTTCTATTTAACAAAAGTTTGCCAGGCGGCCTACAATTTGAAGAGGGCACTGCTAATGGGTGCCCAGTATCCACTTTAGTCAGAGACACCGGTTGTACTTGCATAGTGGTATCCGACAAGTTGCTGCCCCCAGTACACCCTAACCATAAGAAATTCGCAATCGTCCACGACATTTTAGGATGCGACAATCGATTCCCCGTCGTGAGATATCATACACAATGCAGATATTTCACCGGTTGGACGGACGTGGTAGTAGCCCCGATTAATTTCTGCGCAGTAGAAATCGGACAAAACCCCCTAATTCCACAGCAAGAAGTGGCCCAACAAGTAGTCACCTGGGCACAAGAAGCCCAGAGGAAAGAGCAACCTGCTAAGTTGACCCCGAGGATTACCCTCGAAGACAATGGGTTAAAATTGACTTCCTTCGCCATTGCTCAGAAGGAATGCCCCACTCTTAAACCTCTATGGGAAAAAGCTATTAAAGGTGAAACTCTCCAAGTGAAAGGAAAGAAGCCTATCCAGTATATCGTAGAAGACTCACTTTTCTACCGTACTATCAGCGAGGAGGATAAGGAGAACAAGAAAGCACTGTGTGTACTTCAAGAATACACGCACAGAATTTTGAATACCGCGCATGATGGAATATTAGCCGGACACTTTGGGCACAACAAAACGGCGCAGCAGATATTCCGACACTTTTATTTGCCCCAGGCCGCCAGGGAAATTGTTGCCTATTGCCGATCATGCGACGTGCGTCAGACTGATCCCTCCAGAGTACGGGTACTTCCCGCTTCCTTACAAAAGGTGTCTGTTATAACCGAACCATCCTTTCGAGTGGCTATTGATTTGGTGGGACCAATTCACCCCCCTTAAAGTGGAGGACACTCCTACATCCTACTTCTAGTGGATTGTGCCACCCGGTTCCCAGATGCCGTGGCACTATGGAAGATTGACACTATGTTCTGCGCGGAAGCATTAAATTTAATTTTTGCACGAGTAGGCCTGCCTAAAGAAATTCTATCGGATAGAGGGCGCCAATTCACCTCAGAATTGATGGAGTATTTTAATAAACTACTGTTAGTCAAGCTAATTTTTACGAGTCCATTTCATCCATCCACTAACGGAATCTGCGAGAAATTAAACGGGACTCTCCAAAATATATTGAAGAAGTTGTGTCAAAACAACCCTACACAGCGGCACAGATACCTGCCTGCAGCCCTTTTCGCCTGCCGAGAAATACCTCATCGGACGTTGGGATTCTTGCCCTTTGAGCTATTATACGGGTGAAATGTGCGAGGTCCTATGAGTATTCTTAAGGAATTATTTTCTAACTCAAAGCTCGACCAAGAAATCAAATCTTCCTACGCCTACGTGATGGATATGTGCGAGTGCCTAGAATACTGCTCTGGCTTAGCTCGAGAGAACGCCGAAAAAATTAAGCCAAATACTGGGACTACTTCGAAATGAAAGCAACGGCGCGAAAATTAAAGGCAGGAGATGAAGTCTTATTATTACTCCTGACCGAAAATAATAAGTTATGGGCCCAGTGAAGAGACCATTTGAAGAAATTGAGGCACGCAGGCCAGTCGATTACTTGATAGATACCCCAACAGGGAGAAGAACCTACCACATAAACATGCTAAAAAAATATCACCACCACGCGTGCATAAAGAATATTACCCTTCTAGACAAAGAAGAACCGATGGATGCCGTTTGCCCGCGTACGCCCCTGCAAGTCATACACACCGTGTGTGTGGAACAAGACGAGGAATACGAATTTCCATCTCTCTCACCTACCCTGGAAGACCATCGGGTGGATTTAAAGATAAATCCCCACTTAGAGATTCAACAGAAAGCGGAAATGTTGAACTCACTCATGGAATTCCCAGAAGTCATTTCTGAAACCCCCGGATGTGCAAATGATTTCATCCATGAAATAAAACTAAAAACTAATTCAGTGGTGCAAAGCGAACCATATCCTTTATCGATCCCCCTATGAGAAGCCTTCAATAAGGAAGTCCGGAATTTATTAAAATTGGAGATTTTAGAGCCATCAGAGTCCGATTATTGCTCCCCCATAGTAATGGTTAAGAAACCTGTTCAATCATTTCGAATGTGCGTGGACTTCCGAAAATTGAATTCAGTGACCGTTTTCGACTCCGAGCCCATCCCGCTAATAGATTAAAATCTCCATTTATTTGAAGACGCTAAATTCATCACCGAATTGGATTTGTGTAAAGCTTACTATCAAATACCTCTCGCTAAAGAGTCCAAAAAACTGACGACTTTTGCGACTGAGCGAGGTCTATTACAGTTTACTAGGCTTCCCTTTGGACTACTTATAGCCGGTAGCAATTATAGTAGGATGATGAGGCGAATTATCGCTGGCCTAATTGACGTGTCGTTTTACTTCGACAACGTGTACGTAGCTACCCGTACATGGGAGTCACACTTACACGCCTTACGCTCATTGCTGGAGAAATTGAAGGAGCAAGGTCTAACCGCCAGGCCGACCAAGTGTTATTTTGCCTACGAATCCATTGACTACCTGGGATTTCAAAATAGGACAAAAACACTTGACTACCCAGCAAGAAAAAGTCTTCGCCATAGTCAAGATGCCCCAGCCTAAACAAAGAAACAACTCCGATCGTTTATGGGAGCGGACTCGTTCTATAGGCGTTTTGTACCACACTTCGCTGCCATTGCGGCCCCACTGAATGATTTGTTAAAAAAGACAGCGTCAGACCCTGTCGCGTGGAACCCCTATGCAATAACTCAATGGGAGGTTCTAAAAGGAAAACTCGTAACTGTGCTTATTCTTCGCTTACTAAATCCCAACAAGATCTTCGGCATTCGCACGGACGCTAGTCAAAATGGGTTAGGCGGAGTATTGCCTCAATAAGAAGATGATGAAACAGCCTACCCCATAGCTTATATACGTAGAAAACTTTTGAGTAGAGAAAAAGCCTACGCCACAATCGAAATCGAAGCTTTGGCCATAATATGGTTCATAGGTAAATTCAAATATTATCTAATAGGGCGCGAGTTTAAGTTGGAATGCGACCATAAACCGTTGTCATACTTAAGTACAAATAAGAGTAAGAATGGAAGACTCCTGAGATGGAGTTTACTCTTGATGGAGTACCAGTACTCCATTCACTATACAAAAGGGCCCAACAATTGTATGGCCGACTCGTTAAGTCGGAACCCTGTCGACGATTAAGGAGCAGCCCAACTATTGTATTACAGCAAAGTTAAGTGTAAATCAGTAGAATTGTAATTGAGTAGGGGCGAGTAACCATCTAGTGGTAAGTAAGAAGATCCTAAGTTTGCTCAGTAATATAGGAATTAATGTAAGGTCAGGTGAAATGTTATCGAGGCATTCTCGAATGAACAAGAATTTAATGTATTATATTATGTTCCGTAGGTTACCATCTATATTATTGTAAGCGTCGGATTGTAATAACATCCGCCCCGTTAATTTCTTTAGGAGGGAAGGAAATGTAGAGAAATAGCTACCTTAAGCATCCTGGAGGAGTATAGGTACATTAAAGTGCCCCCTTCCCTCACGACGAGAAGCGTGGGAAAGGTAGCCGGCGAATAATCATAACTGCTTACCCTGTTTCTTCTCCCCGCCGCTGTGGGCAGTTGGAGCTAACATCTGTTTAAGGCGACCACAGAAGGTCCTTAGACGACGCTCTAACGATCCAATTACCTACGAGACCCATAAACCCGTGGTTATGGAAAAAAAGCGGTGCGAGTCAAAAGGTACGCCAAGTAGGGGGGCAGTTGCGAGCCTCTAATTAGCGAGCTGACTTGGGCACCCCAGTGCCACCTCAGCAATTCTCAATCTCCCTAGATGCTAACTCACTTTTCGCGTCCCCCATCCCTTTCCTCTGTGGCCCGGTCACTTCCCCATTTAGATAAGGTGGCAATCCGCCTATAAATAAGCCCCGCAAAGAAAGAGAGATGATTATTATCAGAAGTCGAACGCCAGAGTAGGATTAGTTCGTGAAGATCGATCCTTCGGCCAGACTAGAAGATTATTAGGATTCGATACGCCAGAAGAAAGATTAGTTTGTGAAAATCGATCTTTCAGCCAGACAAGAAGATTAGAAGTCGATACGCCAGAAAAAGGGTTAGTTCGTGAAGATCGATCCTTCCGCCATAAAAGACTATTTCCGTGAAAAACAATAGGATCAGATTGAGAAAATCGATCCACCCTCTTTTCGGGCCGTATTAACCTAAATATTCAAGCTTTATATCGGTGCCATACCAAAGAATCTTTTACAGACTGCGAAGAAATATGACTGAAGAAAAGCAAAGCCGCTCACTCTCGAGTGACTCTCACATCTCAAGCTCCGTAAGAGTAAGAGGAGAAGAACCTAGCCCCAAAGAGCTCCCGTTCTTTAATTACGTTGAAGAATCAGCCCCCGTCACAGGCGAAAAGCTAGCCCTCCTCGACGAAAATTCAACTATCGGCCACAACCCTCCAAAGCGAGAGATAAGTCCTCCAGCGACATCCAGCAATCCCTAATACCTTCTGTCATGTGAGTTAGAAAGATCATTTATATTCATATTGCGATAGTAGAAGTTTAGTATGCCTCACGTTTTAAAGGGGAGTAGAAACCATTGTTCTAGAACCTAGGTCATATGTGTTTGTAGACGAGAGTACGTTAATTTAATGTTTAACGCTAATCAAAAAGAGTCGCGATAAAAAAATACTACTGGGCAATTGGTATGTTTACGGGAAGCCTATTTGTTTATTTTTGTCAGTTGTATCCATGCGAAAGGGTTTAGATGTCAAAGCTAGAAATGTGTTAACTGTTGGTTTGTTATAGTTAAGTGTTTTATTTAAAATACATGTTTATTTTGGTAGATATCTGGTGTTTCCTCTTATCCTTATGTGTTTAAAATTGCTCTCCTTTAAGAACAAGACGACTGAATTAGCACTCTTACAACATAGCCTACTTCATCATAGGAGTAACTCACGCCCATTAAAGCATACCGTTACTAAAAGGGTGTCAAAGAGTATAGTGATCAAAAACAGAGGGTCATTCTACGACAAGTTGGTTGGAAGGAGTCATCCTTCTATCTTGCTTACGTGTACGTGAATCCCCCTACATGGGAAGGACACTAAAATGCACGTAGCGCCGTTTCAAAGCGTCCCTGCAAACGCCTTCGCACGATGGAAACGTCTAAATACTACTTTGCTGATGAAACCATCTCTGATCTATGAGTCAAAATTGGAAAAAACGGTTTATCCTGACCACGTGTACGTTACTACCTCTAAACGGGAAGGACACTTACATGCACGTAGCGCCGTCTCAAAGCGTCCCTGCAAAGGCGCTCGCACGATGGGAACGTCTAAATACTACTTTGCTGATGAGGCCATCTCTGAGCTAAGATTCAAAATTGGGAAAAATGGTTTATCCACAAGACAGAAACGGGTAGACGCCATAATAAAGATGCCGCTCTTCGAACCAAAAAAACAAGTTCGTTCGTTCGTAGGAACCGCCCCATGCTTCCGCAAATTTATTCGACATATGTTATGCCAGTCGAAAACTCACGATGTGGGAAACAGCGTATGCGACTGGAGGACTGAAAGCATTAGCCATAATGTAATACCAGGTTAATATATTTTACCTACGGTAATTTTTTTTGTGTGTGTAGATGAAAATTTTTAGTTTTTTTTTTTACGTATAAGTGTATCGCTAATGTTGTAGTTTCTTTTGTGTATTTCGTAGAATCGGTTACGATAAGTGTTAAATAGGTGCATAGAGGACATAATTCAATCAATAAGTGTAATGTGAGTGGGCGTTCCCACTATCGGTCGAGTATCTTTTTGTAAAGAAGTTTTAGTAGGGCTCTTTGCGTAGAGCACAGGCGATTCCCCTCTTCCCCAAGATCATTTTAAGGGTGGAAGAATATAGAGGTATAATAAGAGTTTAGTTTATATATATATATATATATATATATATATATATATATATATATATATATATATATATATATATATATATATATATATATATATAAATATATATATATATATATGTATCGAGTCTAAGGAAATAATAACTAAAGATATCTGGGTTTAGCTTTGCCCCTTCGAAGGACTTCAGTAACAAAGGAGAACGGCAAAAGGGTAAATGATACGAGACTGATTCCTGACCTCAGCTCAAAATGGCAGGCCCTTCGAAGGTGCACTTATAAACAACCCATTCAAAAGTGCAAACTGCCGATCAACTGAGGTCCCGCCTTGCGAGCCCCCCCCCCCCCCCCCATCCACCTCCCCACCCACCTCAGCGGGAGTAATTTTGGGTATATAACAGGATGACCCGTGTAAACCAGGCTTTTATGTTCGTTCCCACCGAAGAGACAAGAAAGTCACCAGTTGACAGAAAATTTTTCGAGTTCGACAAGAAGACTCAAAAATCAGCGTTTCAAAGTTATTGCAAGTTAAGGAGAATTTGCAGTCCTTGTACAATACCAGATTGTACCAAGGAAGCTCGGCGCCTTTCGAGCCCCAAGATTAATGAGTATCAACCTACACAGATTGAGGACTCCAAATCTTAGTCTCTCTGAGTTTGACAACTTCAAAGTAGATAAATTTCTCATCCAAAATCGAAAGTATCTAGGCGAGACCCAAATCGCCAGAAAAGAATATAAACATATCCCAACCTTTTCTGAAGGAAACCTTTTCAAGGTAATAAACGTACGAGAACCAACAGTATGAGTATTCTGTGTCCTTTAGCTCAAATACGGGTTAGTACTCAGTCCAATGTCATATTTTAAGGCTCGCTTACCAAGAATATGTGAATTCTATATGTCGTTTACACCACTCTATACCATACACTACTCCTATATTATGTGGGGAGGGGGGTGACTTAATCTCCTACTGCATCGCGAACCGTTGAAGGACTGTACACAGGGATTAACGACGGACTAGGAGGCCACACTTGAGGTGTTGGGTTTCAAATCCTTAATAATCATAGAGAGTGAATAATTGGTTGGCGAGATTTACTTGAATAGGCCGAGAGTATCGTGCAAGGTTAGTTAAAGATTAATCAACACAAATATAATTTTATTTACAACTATCAAAATAAGAATAAAAATAGGCGAAAGGGAATTATTTAAATTAAAATAGTCTCATGATAATTATTATGAGGAGGGATTTTCAAATGTAATTAATTGATTAGCATTAGCAGGCTCAGAACAAAGGGTGAACTTGACAATACTAATAATGGATGGCATTTCAGTCTTACGGGTCGGTGACTTCGAGGAAGGTCCTTCTTGCGATGAGGCGAGTGGGAAACGATTCATTCAGACAAGTGGAGCACGATCCGATCAGGCAAGTGGGGTACGGTCCGAATGAGGAAGGTGGGGCACGATGCAAACCAACCTTACGATGAAGATAGCCAATTATCAAAGATGCCGCGCGAAGGGAAATGTAGAATTACTCGTAATTCCACTAGAAGAAGAAACTTCTTTCCCTTAAAGGTAATTGATATAGGATTTCTTCGGTTGGATTAAACGAAAGGAGAGTGTTGCGCGAATTCAAAGGCTTGTCGATCAAAGAAGTTACCAATTGACTCGGGTAGAACAACGGCGGAGAAAGTCTGCGGTCTGAGGAACGCTCACGGGACGAGGCGATAATGACGGCCTTGAGGTGAGTAAACTTGATTATTTTATGCGCGATTCTGAGGGTGTTAGAGGGAATTTGGAGAAAGGAGTCACAAGCTCCACACATCTTAATCAGGAGGCGGAGTCGATTCATCATTTAACAGCAATGTGCGACACAGAGCAGCTCTCGCCTCGTCACCGGGAGTGGGGGGTGGGGGCTTGGGACGAGTTCGCAGGCTTGGAGAATATTTCCCTACTGCGCTCAGGAGTCAGAAATTCGTGAATGTTCGAACAGGAAGTGATGTTTTCCATGGCGGCATAACATCGCACGTGGTCTCCAATAAATTGGGGTTGGGTGGTAAAAGGTTGTTCTTTTACAATATATTTTTAGCATTCATAGCTATAAATGTAACAACTAAAGATATCTTAAACAAAGTCTATCTGCTAAAGATATTTCATCCTGGTTTTGGGCAACCCAACATACGCCAGCCAAGTTTGAGTAAACTGAAGATATTTCGCATTTTCTTAACTTTAATGAGTTACTAATTATGGCCAGTTTAGAAAATATGGTATCAATTAGCAAAGTAAAAAATACAATGCATAAATAAAAAAATCTCATCGCAATAAAATAAACGGTAAAAATAACGGTCTTACAGTGGATGCTGTAGCCTAATAATTTAATTCATCTTTTCAGAGGTATTATTTGGGAAGTGTACCTTTCTCCTAAATTCCCCAAAGAAACCTCTAAATTACTCGCCTTTTCACCCTAATATTCTTTTATTTCAATCTATTTTGTCCCGATAACTCTCCTTATTGCGTTTGGTGATTCGTCAAAATACATTGTCGCCTAGGTATTTAATAATAAATAAGCAGTAGTATTCATTAATTTCTAGGCTTAATAGTTTAATGAATATAGACTCAAAAATTTACATTACAGTGAATTGGAAGCGAAAATTAATAGAGTGTCGGAAAGAGAATTAGCTGAATAGTAATGATTGTCTGAATGTGCTGTAAATGATAGGAATTCTAGATGGAAGGTGGAATATATTTCTCTTTTATTATCACAACTGTCTCGCTATCCAAATTAAATGTATAATTGTTTGCTTACTTAACAATGTTGTAAGTCATTCATGTAGGTTTGGGTTCAAAGAAGGTTCTCAACCCAGCCAGTGATGCCTTGTTGCAAAAAGATGAATTTATAGATTATTTTTAGACATTTTTGGGCCCAAAATATCTGGTGATAGGAATATTAATTAGGAACAGAGAGTGATATTCTATTGATCAAAACAAATTAGGGGAAATATTTACTGGATAAATTTCTTGAGAAAACTAAAATAATTGATATCAAATTATTTAACATACATTACCGTTAATAATTTTATGTAAAGTTGCACCTTTATTTCAGAGAGGATTCTGCAAGGAAGGTGAGTAAGTAATTTGTTGCACTCTTGCTTAAAATGTATAGGATTACTGCTACATAGAGCGTACCTGATCTGGCTGTGGTAGCTTTCATATAAACTTAAGATCTGTACTTACATGTAGACGTGACGTTTGTAACTTTAACGCCAAAACATGGAATACCAGATTTAGTTCTCTTTCATTTATTTTATAGTGGGGCTTTAGAAAATTAAATAATTAAAAGTTTAAAGTTGTAGAATGAATATGTATCTCTTGAACAATAGAGGTTAAGATTATGCCAAAAAATACTTGACTACTTTTACTTATTGTAACATTAAACCTTATTAGCAAAGCTGAACCACAACAAAAAATTCTCGTCATATAATTGTAGTGAAAATAACGCTATTTATTAAAGGTATCAGTTAATTAAAACCAACTTTAAATGAAGTAAGTAGAAAAACTTTCTTTTCTTGATACTCTCATGCAGTTTAATCCGTAGTTTTGCATTCTGTTTTTATTTTTTTACATTTTTCTTTGCTATTGAAATAAACTATTACGTTGGTGATAAATTCATTAGGTTTTAAGAAGACGAATACTAATCAAAGTTGTTAATTCTGTTCTAAATTTGCTTAAAATCAGTTTAGATAGAACTTTATTAGTGCTATGGCGTTGTTTGAAGTTTATAATTCTAAGACTTCTTTTTAGAATGCAAATCCTATACTCATTTAAGTTCGTAATGTATGGACATTTTTATGATAAAAAGAGGGTATTTTTGTACCTCATGAACAAAGTGTTATGCCAATAAGCCGTTTCTGGACAAAATTATTACTGCAGATGTAAAGTTTTATCTTTTGTTAAATATTGAGCAAAGCAAACTAAGAGTTGATTGGCTAAAAACACTATTCATACTCCTTGACGTGGACTTTATGAGAAGAAGGCCATGCTTTTTATTTACGGGATGTGGGAGAAGTTATTATGATCTCAGTAGTGCTAAATGCTATGGAACAGAAAAAATTGTGTATACTTTAATTTTAAAAAATATTCCTTCACTCTGCAATAAGAGTAAAGAGCAGTTATACCAAGTCAGAATCTCCAGTGTATAGTTTCCTTTGTTCATTTACTTGAGAGCAAACCCTGAAAATGGGACAGAAGAAGCAATAAAATTGTTTAACTCATAACCAATCAACTATATTTAACATGTCTCTTTTCTATTAATTTCAATATTCGTACTCTTATCTGAGAGAATTAAAACGTGTTAAGCTCAATTAAGAGTTACATGTTTTTATTTAACAATATTTTTCTTATCTTGTAACATGAATTCTACCTCGAAAGATAAGTAATGTTCGTCTGAATGTCACCTAAGTTAGAAAATTTATTAGGCAGTAATCTTGTTTATAATAAAGTTAAATCCGAAAATAATCTTTTCAAAATAAAAATCCTATTTATTGGAGATGATCGTAATATCAATAATTTGTTTATCGAGTTCCCAAAAATGTATTCTGACACCAAAGAAATAATTGTTTCTAGGAAAATGTTTTGGATTTATTCTGATATATTTAATCCCTAAGAACGATTTGGTTTTATTACAAAATGCTGATTTCTTCCTTTATTTTTATCTCTCATTTAAGTATCAACATTTTTCATTTTGGTACAGAACAATAAGATTTACATCAAACTACTTGCAAGCCTGGATTAGACCTCGTTCTTGACAAATTCAATCAATCTCCTTTATTTATTTTTGCGGATGAGCATCAAATTGACTCTCAAAGATATATAATTTTGCGGAAAAGATTTCCATGCTTTGGTCTGGCTGAAACGGAAAAGTGAATGCCATTACTCGATGCTCTATCTAGTTTTCATTTTTTAACTAAAATAAAACTTGAAAATTATGTATTTAATTTACTTTCTTTGTTTTGTATTTTCAATTATTCTGTTCTAATATCCTGTTTCGTCTTTCTTCTCTGTTAAGTTTTTTATAAGTGCTACGGGAGGGTAAGGTGAAAATAGTGCCTTCACTTGAACGAAGAGAGCCATAGGGTTTGGTTGCTAGCTACAGATGGAGTCTTGATGCGGAGCGAATTTGAAGCGGCTGTCCTATGGTAAAGTGACCATGGGTTCGAAGATCCGGTTAAAATATAAGTCTTCTAAATGGCTTTTACTAATAACTCGGCCTTGCTAGCAAAGAGCAAAACAAAACCACTATATATTTCTTGGTTTGAATTGGCATATTAAAGTTGTAACCGTAGAAGCTAAAATAATTCCCCTCACATCACACTTTTGCTCAATTTTTTATTCATTAATTAATATGTAAATGAACTCGGGATAATTATAGATAAGATTTCGTGTTCAATTTTTACTAATTTAATCAAAGCTTCATAATATTTTAAGCAACCTGAGACCTCTTTTTTAACAAAAGTATCAACTTTGGTGAATTATGTTCTATACATTTTCATTTTCCAAACTTCACGACTTCTCTGAACATTTTTAAATTTCTGGCAAAATATCTAAAACTTTTTACGATCGTCTCAGGTGTTCTACAATAAAGAGATGACAAGGATTTATTTTGTATATCTAAAGCTTTAACTTTAGGAAGGATGTCCCGAATTAATTGCTCATACTAGCTTTATTAGTGGTTTTTATACCATCTGTAACTCCATTTCCTAAGTTTAAATATCACTAAGGTTGTTTTAGCTACAAACTACTAAGTAGTTGGTTCGGTCGGCCTTCAATCATATAAGTTAATAAAACCATAATGCTCTATTTGTATAGCTACAATTATATAATATTTTTAATGACCTACAAAATTGAAATCTATGGACAAAACTCTTATCGTAAATTTCCTCTCTTTATCTCTATGGCAAAGAATTAAACAAGTTATAAAATAAAATTCTATTGTCTACTTCTGAGAATAATCGTTTATACAAAATAAGTAAGATTTTCTATGTTTACTCTCGATAGTTAATTTATCTTCTTAAATGTTTTATTTAGTTACACTTTAATCAGTAGTTTCCAATGCTATTATAAGAATTTAATATATTTAGTGCAGGTGGTCTTTTATATTTTATGAATTTAATTGCTAAATTTTCGTTGGCTGAAAGAAAAATTTTTGGTATAAAGTCTAGGGAAAATCGCTAAATATATATATATTACTTTCAACAAGACTCGTTTTAGCTGTCAATATCCACCCTTCCTTAGGTCACACTTAAAAAATAAAAAGATTGATTTATAAGTTTTTACAAAAGCAAACAATAGTGGGACAAATTTATATGGATCTTCTAAGCTTATTTTTTCTAAAAAGATATTTTAAATTGAGGTAAGCAGTGAGCAAAATCTTGAATAATCGATAGCAATTTAAATGCTAATTCTATTTGACTTAATTAAGTTACTTAATTTTAAGCAAATATATATTTTCTCTTTGGGTATGCAAGATATAAATGAAAGGAGGAATTAATATTAGGTCAGGCAACACAGATAAAACATCAGAAGAATGCGAATGTCCTTACCACGGTAATGTTAAATTCAGGAAAAGGAAGGTGTATCATAGATATAATACGTGAAAATTAGAGAACGTGGAAAGGCATTAGTAGCATTTGATGAAGGTGGAAAACTTTGTATTATGAACTTCTTACAAATAAGATAAATGGATATGTATTTCAACAAATGGAACAAAATTGATAAAGATTAAGGTGTTTAACAAGATAAACTAGCTTAAATACATATCAATTAACATCGCTTTAAAAGAGATAGCCATTAGCAATTAATAATTAGTCAGATCTGAAACAAAAGAGATCCAAGCCTATGACAAATAGAACAGACATCAAAATCTGACTTGGACGGGTTCCATCAGAGGATAAACCCATAAGTGACAACACGCCCGCAGAATAAAGGTACAGAATTTTCTTATTGTATGAAAACTTATGAACATCTGCTGGAAGGCGTGTTAATTGCACTAAGTAAAGACCAGATTATAGTATTACAATAAGCATAATTAATTATGAATGTTATGTGAATACATTGTTATTACTTTGTAGGGGGTTAATATTCGTTTAGATTTTGACCGAGGTGCTTCGCTAGTTTACTCTTAAATACGGTTAATGAAGGTGACAGGATAACTGCATCTGGCAAGCTATTCCACAAGGCAATCATTCTTACTGAGAAATATCGCCTGCGTAATTCTGTGTGGCTGTGGCTCATAAATATTCCGTGCGAATTGCCGCGTGTCCTAGATGACGTCTGGAAGGAAAACAACTCAGAGGGCTTAACAGGAGATAAGCCATTAAAAGTTTTCCAGACTTTGATTATGCTAACTGTGAACAGTCTGCCATGAACAGAGAAGAGACAAAAGGCATCAAGACGGGAGGCCTAGTCAAGATTTGAAAGTCCAACAATTTCCTTAGTCCATCGTTGTTGCACTCGCTCAAGTATTTCAGTGGCGCCCGCATACCCTGTGTGCCAAACAATTGAGTTAGATTCTAGCAAAGGACGGATATGAAAGTGAGAAGTGATTTCATAAACTCACGGTTAACTGTGATCTCAAGTAAATTCGACGCAATGCCTGCAGCAACATTTGCAAGAGAGCGTATGTGGAGATGAAATTTTAGCAAAGTATCCACTTGAACCTACAAATCAGATGCTGATTTTACAAACTGCAAATAATTACTTCTAATGCAGTAGTGCGAGTATGGGCCAAGATTAGGAGCAGATCCCCAGAAGAACCTAAGAATACAAGTTTTGTCTGATTTGAGCCTGAGACCCCATGACTCCGCATGCAAAACCATTAGGTCTACATCTCTTTGTATGGAAGTTCTATCTAACAGTGTAAGAGAACGTATAAGTATATTAATCTTTTGATATATTTTCAGATAATCAGCGAAAATTTTATATATACAGGTCAAACCATAAGCCCGAAAGTTAATATAAATGAGAAATAGGGTTGATCCAAGAACAGACGCCTGGGGAATTCAACTAGTTACATAAGTAGAATCACTCTCAGAACTCTAGACCACAACCCACATTACTCTACTACTCAGAAATCTATATATCCAGGAAAGTAAAAGATTCTCTATACCGAGCTGGGGGAGCTTGCTGATCACGAAGTTATGCTTAAGATGGTGGAACGCCTTACTAAAGTCAAACAATATGAAGTCAACTATGTGCCCTTGATCAAGCCGGCAGGTGATGTCATCGTATGTAGCAAGGAGCTGATCATCAACCGAGTTGGCCTTGCGGAAGCCATACTGGTTATAAAAGATGTCAAATTGTTCACAATAATAAGTTCTAGACACTTACAGGACACTGAAGTGAGGCTTATGTGGAGTACTAGGGAAGAATTCTAGACCGATGGGACTTCTCCAGTTTTGACTGCATTGTGGAAGAGCCAAAGAAGGTGGTATGAATGGGATGAGGAGCAGTGGTGGAGAAAACAAGGGTAGATTCCACCAGGAATCTAGAAAGCGAAAGTAAAATAAATGCCATCCAAATTGCACTGCCAAACTGTAACAAATATATACGATAGACCATTTTAAAATTTGCAATTTTAGCTACGAACAATTGGTCAGGTAATCTAACAGAAAAAAATGGCATTAAAAAAATATTTTACCCATAATGGAAAAAATGAAATGTGGGGAGAGGAACAAATCTGTGGAGAGAGGTGAATATATAAAAAATCTAGTTACAGAAATATAAAAAATTAATAACCGTTAAAAGTGATAAATTAAAAACTAACTATTAAAAAGTAGCAAATGAAAACACAATTCCAGGAAAACATCTCAATAAATGAGAAAACAGACTTATCAATAAAGTCAAAAGAGGTTTTGAATGATTTAGATCATAAATAATGGCAGAGAACCTAGGTAAAATATGGCTAAAAGTGACTTAGTTAAACCTTGAAGCAACATTCCTGGCTAAAGTTTATATAGACTATTTACAAAACAAAAAGTCAAAGAAGACTCATCTATTCATTTTTAACTTTTTGTAAAGGAAAAAAGGAAAAACTCAAGGAGAAACAAACCAAACTTCCTAATAAGAGCCAAATGTAAATGTTTTAATTCGTCATAACCGACAGAATAAGGAAAAACTGGACCGTTTTAAGCCAAAAGAAAATGTATGATTAATAAGTAATAATACTACTTAGGATCAGCAGCAGGGTTTCAATCAATTATTGCATAAAACTAGTGAATTATTAAACCTTCTCATCTATATGGTCTTATTAGAATGTTAGATGTTTTTTTACATTGCTCAACATCAATTCACTTCTTATATCATTACATGCATACAGAATATATATATATATATATATATATATATATATATATATATATATATATATATATATATATATATATATATATATATATATATATATATATATATACACACTCATGAAACATAGTCATTTTTAAATACCGATAATATTATCTTACCTTTTACACGATAGGGATTTTAAGTCTCACTATCAAATACTAGTTTTTTTTGTTTTTTTTTAAGAGCTCATTTGGCGACTGCCTACTTGGGCATTATGCGCAGTATTAAAAACTGCCTATTACTAGGCTTCTTCAAAATCAAATGCAATAACACCCCTGAAAAACAAAAAAAACAACCCAAACACAACACCAAAATTCCAAAAAAGGGAAAAGGAATTGAGTAGAAAAAAAGCGCATGCGTCGAGGGGAGGTCCCCCCGCCGCAGGCGCGTGCGACCTATAAGTGAAAAAAACCCGAAACAAACCACGACGTTAAATAATGAGGCGAAGGCTGACCTCGCCTAAAATGTCAACAAGTGCACCAGTCAATGTGCACGCACTCGCTCCGGTACCGGGACAGGTAAATTTCGCGAAGATTATCAAGACTGTGACATTCGACAAAAATGTGCCGAACAGTCTGGGGGACGACGCAGTCGTCACAATTGGGTGCAGGCGAGCTCTCCATCAAATAGCGATGCGTCACACGAGTGTAACCGATTTGGAGACGACAGAAAGCGACCTGAAGCCGTCGCGGCATTAGGGAATAGGTCCAAGGAAACAGTCGCTGCGAAATGGCACGCAACTTTAAGTTCCCTTCAACCGACTCCCATCTTTTTTGCAAAACAGTCCGAAGACCTGCCCGTATTCCTGATATGTATTCTGTGTGAGGAAGAGCGAAACGCGAACTCTTTGGCACCCTCATCGTTGTGCTTATTCCCCGAAATTCCTACGTGTCCAGGACCCAGCAGAAGATAATCTCGACATCCGCCCGGCTCGCCGAAATCGTGGCCTCAAGGATATCGCGAAACAGGGGATGTGGAGATTCCAATGCCCCAAGAGCACTCAGGGCGCTTTGTAAATTGCTATAGATTACAACCCGGTCTCCGACCCGGGCACGTTGCGTAATCGTCTGTACCGAGTGGTGTATTGCCACCAGCTCGGCCGTCAAGACAGACAACGCGCCTGGCAGAGCCCCGCTGACTTTAAACAGAGGCGATTCAGGTGGAAGCCGACCCCCTCTTTTGAATTGGAGCCATCCGTACATACTGGCACGAATCCAACGTGACACGAGGTGTGCTCCAAAAAGGTCGAACGCAATACACCCATCGCTGTACAAGATTTATGAGGGCAGGCGTGGTAACAAATAGCCAAATGTGTTACCCTCCAGGGCGGCATCCTTGGCTGAACCAGAGGCGCCACCGACCCCAGAGCTATACCACGCCCTCGAAGGAGATTTCTGGCCCTAAACTCAAAGGGATTAGGGTATGACGGTCGTCGAAAGTCGGCATAGGCACCGTTAAGGTAAGCTGCGGATGTAATGAGAGCTTGTGGCATCTCCCCAGCATCGAGCAACAGGCTCTCAATGGAAGAAGTGAGGAAGGCACCGGTCGCAAGGCGAAGGCTGGTGTGTTGATCGCGCCCACCTTCCGCAATAAACGCTCGGCTGCGGATGCATAAAACTCGCACCCGTATTTGAGCTTTGAACGAACAAAAGATCGATACAGAAGTAGAGCAGTAGCCCTATCAGCGCCCCAAGCCCTGAACGTCACGGAACGGAGAACATCCATGCGCGGGTACAAGAGACCATTAGGCGGCAAATATGAGCATCCCAGGTAAGGTTTAAGTCTAATACAAGACCAAGGTAAGGGTGCGATTCAACCAGTTCCAGGTACACCACATTAAGAAACAAATCTGGTACTGGGTTGAGCCGTGGATATCGGCAGAATTGCACCAGGTTAGTCTTGGTTAAAGAAAACCGAAATCTGTGCGCTTCGGCATAGCGAGAGACGTGGTTCAATGCGTTTTAGAGTCGACGCTCCAGAGTTGGCATCTGGAACGCGCCAAAAGAGATCGAAGACATCTTCCAGCAGCACTGAGGTGATGCCGTTGAAGTTCAGGGCAAAGAGTGTGACACTGACACTTCCATGCAGGAAACCCTCTTCCTGCTCCTCGCGTCCGGACACCGCTCCACCCCCCCCCCCAGACGCTGAATCGACGATCTCGCAAAAATTCAGATATGAAGATTGGGAGGCGTCCCCTCGTCCCCATCGTGTGGAGAGTCTTCATAATACCGTATCGGAATTTTGTATCATATGCCTTCTTCGATTTGAAAAACACCGTGGCGTAGTGCTGTCTACGAAGGAAGGCCTTGCAGACGGCATTTTCTAATCGGAGCAGAGCCTTCGACATGAAGTGGAACTTGGGGAAGCCACACTGTGCATAAAAAAAATGGCCTCCGCTGTCCAGGAAAAAGGTTAATCTAACATTTATAAATTTCTTCATCAACTTGCACACGCAAGAGGTTAGAAAGATCAGGCGGAAACCAGCCGGAGTAGAGTGGTCTCTCCCCGGTTTGCCAAAGGCGAGCACAGTAGTGATTCGCCAGGAATCTGAGAGGAGACCCTCCACCCAGATCCTGCTAAAGAAATCTAACAGAAAGGCCATGCTTCACTCACTCAGCTTTCGAAGCATGGCGTACGGGACATCGTTTGGACCATGGGCGGTGTCCGCGCACGAAGCAAGAGCGGAGCGCAACTCACTCAAAGTAAACCTGTCATTAAAGGGTTCTACCCCTCTGGAGGTAAAGTCCAGCCACTGGCCTTCCGCGACATTACGACCTTCATGGAAGCCTAGCGGAGCAGCATCCAGGCTAGAGAATGCGGAAAAAACGGTCGCGAATGATTCCGCCACGGACGCGCGGCAGAGATTGCGTTCCCATTCTCCTGGATAACGAGAGGGGGTCCTACGAGAACTTGCCCGGAATCCTTTTTACTCATTCCACACTTCTGAAAGAGGGGTCTCTCGTTTAGTTAAGACACGTATGCCTGCCGAGAAGAGCGGCGG
The DNA here is from genome assembly GCA_963969495.1 of Ceratothoa steindachneri. Taxonomy (NCBI): domain Eukaryota; kingdom Metazoa; phylum Arthropoda; class Malacostraca; order Isopoda; family Cymothoidae; genus Ceratothoa; species Ceratothoa steindachneri. The sequence continues at coordinate 46,318,344 of OZ018331.1, forward strand.
GCGTGCTTCGAAATATACCGGAACCTAGCCCTAGCCCAACGAAATTCAGTGACAGTGAAATCGTTCGGGCGGAGCTTATAGAGCATGTAAGCATAACTTTTCTGTTTAAGAGCAAGCTGCCCTAAACTCCTCGACTGAAATAGAAAATTCAGTCATTTCCTGAAATGTTGCCCTCAAAATGATATTTGAATGGGAAAGTGATCACTACCATGGTGGTCATCCAATGCCCCACAAGAGCAAAAAGATAGATCACGGCAAGAAAATGAAGCGGTTCTCGGGCACTGATGCGTAAACTCGTCCATATTTAGAAAAACTATCTAAAGTTCTTGGATCAGATCGGCAAAGACTTGTCCCCTGGGATTTATTGAGTAATCCCCCAGAGAGGATGCCTGCATTTCAGGTCTCTAAGCAAGAGAAAGGGCCCCGGCAACCGTCGCACGACGCGACGGAAGTCCCCTGGGACGAAACTAGCCTCCGTAGCTCCTCCCAGCTTGTCCGGAGTCCACGGAAATTCCATTGGAAGAATATGCCAAACAGGCCTCGAGCTCGGTGGAGACGCGAGGGTGCTCTTCGTAAAGAAGAACCTCACGGGAATGGCTGTACGTTTTCCAGAAGCAGAACCCCGGGCGCTATTGGCGGAACAAAGCGCTGAAGGTGTTGTCGCCTTCGAGGACTTATTGGGGAGGTTGGGCTCGCCATGCAAGTCTTTTCCTCACTCCGCCTTGAAACCTTAGGGGTGCGTTGTGGCTTTGGAGGTGGAGGGCTCTCTTTTCGAGGAACCACCGTCTCCTAGCCACTCAGCCCACCACTAGGCGTGGGCGAAGGAGCGTAAGCCCCTTTGTTGCTGTCTTCCTTTCAGGAGACAGCTTTAGGAACTCCTGAAGTTGGCCTGGCGCCGACGTTCAGGGGTGTTGCCTCCTGTGAGTCTAACAACTCTGTGGAGGCACGTGGCCGTTTCGCATTACGAGAAACGGTCACGCTGTGAAAAGGGGGGGGAGCGCTGGTTTTAGCCGGCGCTGGGTGTGAACCCTTTTTCCCGCCAGCTTAACCAGGAGAGCGCCTGGGTTAAGTAGAACCAGCAGGAGAGCTCCGAATGGGCGTGGAAACAATGGTGCTCGTTGGCCACGATTGGCGAGAAGCACAGCGTGCCTTTCTAACTATTGAGGCATAAGACGTCCCTGGCAGAGCCGGCGCGCCAGGACCAGGTCCTCAGTCTCGCGGAATGAGAGTCAATCCTGGGCCTGAACCGCCAGGATTTCTTCCTCAAGAAGATATGCACCACATTTCTTCGAGTAAGCTGGATGCGGCTCTCCGTAATTAACACACTTGACCACACACAATTTAGACTTATCGTGTGCGGCCTTGGATCAATTTACACAGACTTCGGATGACCCCGACTTTGTACATCTACAAGAACGATTTGGGAGGCCGAAGCGGTGACAGTAATAGCACCGCTGCGGCAGTGGCACGAATGCCTTTACGCGTTAGCGGTACCAACTGGCACGCACCGACTCAGAGAGCTTGTCAAAGTCGAACGTGACGAAGAGTGTAGGGGTGGATCTCGAGGCACCTCCTTGTTTTTTCATCACACGTTCGACCTTGACCGCCCCATGGTCGGCCAGCATAGGGTGATGTCGTCTATGGATTAGTCAACGAGTTCCCTCGCATAAACTACTCCTTGCACAAAGTTCATGGTAGAGTGTGGTGTCACACTCACCGAGTGCCATGAAGTGACCAAAGATCACTTATCTTGGCCGCCTCCGACGGATCCTTCGCATTCGCCAAAAGGCTTCCGTCCGAGAAACGGGTCACCTTCCGCTCCATACCAATTACAATAGCTAATGCTCTCCTCTCATGTATCATGTATCCCTTGGCCAACATGCTGCCATCAGTGGAGCGAATAACGAAAAAGCGTTTGAAACCAGCGGGCTCGAAAACGCTAGGTAACCTCTGAATGAAGGACCCCGATGTTAGCGAGGCTCCGCTCTGCGTACTTTTAGTCCTAATTGGGGGCTCCGCACCCTAGTGGGTATTAAAGGGGCCGTTCTACCGATCTGGGCTTGGATGCTTACCGTAGCAGCAGACCCATCCGTCCCCGCAGCTCTCGCGGATAGAAAGGAGCCCTGAGTCTTCTTAGTCTTTTTTCTGTTCTTTTTCTTGTTTGGAAAGGAGGGCAAAGAATGAACTCGCTTCTCACCTCCGCTGGCGGGAGCCCTTAGGCCAGATTGAGCGTCATCAGCTAGGTCCTTCTCCGAAATAGAAAAGGTCTTGACAGTCGTAGGGGCATCTCTCGGAGGAATTACCTCCTTTCCCTGTACTGCCTTGGAAACCGTAGCCGTTTGAGTAGGACCTTGCATAGGGAAGGATTCGGGTTCAGGCCTTGGCACCGAGCCCGGATTTTTTCCCATGGAAGGCCCTATCGTCTGAAGCTGGGTTGCCTCAAAGACCACGTTTATCTCAGGATGGGCCTCCAGTTGGCCATCCCCTCTCAGGAAATCGCAGGTCCCTTTGGCAGCGTCACCACAGAGTAAAGCAGGTTGTTAAAAACCTCCATCCGGGAACGGAGCTCAGTGGTTAGGGAATATTGTCCTCTTTTCCCTCAGCCCCTATCCGGGACGGTTGGCTGAGAAGAAAGTCATAATCTACTCTGTGAAATTAGAGGCCGACCAGAGAAAAGTTTGGGAGAGGTTGTATGAAAAGCGACGAAGTAGGGGAGAAATACAGGCTGTCTGAAAGAAAGAGAAGAGGCTAAGGTGGGGTCGGACGGGGTGACGAGTCCCATCCGCACGGCGGACAGGAAGGCAAATCGCCGCGCCCCTTATGGGGTTAAATACTAGAGTAGGTACCATAATATGTATCTTCACCAGAAAAGTAGTCAAGGTAGGAGCTGTGAACTTACATGGTCTAATTATATAAAAGAGGATAGTATTTGTGAAAACCAGGTAGGCAGGTCGAGGTCGACCTTTATAAGCCTGTTCTATGAAATTCTGGCCTTACCCTGACCTCTCTTTGGTGACAAGAGATTGTAACGAGTTTATCTAATAAGCCAATCTTTAGACCTCTCACTAACTGTAATAATTTAGTTTTAAGGTGAGTTCATGAATTATCTGTGTTTCTTTCTTAATTAGGTTCAAATATTAAATAAAATTATAAAATAGATTTATTGCTATATACGATAATGTATTAAAAGGAAGATCTTTCAGTTCGTCTACTAACAGGACTCTTTGGTTTGTGAAACCAACATTGACATTAATAATTCTTTGTTTGTGAATTGTACATGGGCCTATATTTGCGTGTGTGATTATGTGAGAGTGAATTAATTATCTGTATTATCTGTGCCCTTTTGTATGGGCAGCAAATGTGACAATGTTTTTATTATGTATTATTTTCTATGTATACTTCTGTTCTGTAATTGTTTATTTCAGTGAAATATAGCCAACGTTTGAAATCTTCTTACACCTTAGTGCTACTTTAGTTTTTTCACTAAGAAGAATGGAACGTGGTCCTCGTCCCGATTGTTTGGACGTTCTTCCAACTGCACCAGAAGCAGCAAATGTATTTAAACACTAGTTGTTTGGCTTCTCGAGGTACAAGCAACTAGTATTTAGAACTCCCCTTAGCCAATGCAGTTTCTCATGAAAATTTCGAGATAATTTCCGAATGTACTACTTTCGAAGATTCTCTTCCTGGTCTCAACAGCGCCCTCTTTCAACCTTCTAATGAGGTGGTGGCGCAACACCAGCTCTCGACTAGAATACAATTAGATGATGAAACGATTCATGAATATGTACGTACTCTTCAGATCCTTAGTTTTGATTTCAATGTCAAGGCTGTGAATGCCGAAACGTATAGAAACGAGTATATTCGAGATGCCTTTATTACTGAGGTTTCCTTATCGAAAATCCGAACAAGACTTCTTCAAAACAAAACTTCTACATTATCTTCAGCTGATGATCAAGCCACAGCGTTAGAGATTCGCACAGGAGATTCGTAGGCCCATGTATCATTCACTTCTGGTCCTGTAGCTTTAGTAGAATCGCAGGAGATGAAGGATGAAATCTATTGTTCTAATCCTAATCCTGATGGTTGTAATTGTGCTGCAGCCCATTCGCTTCAAAAACATAAAAATGTAATTACTGCAGAAATTTATCGTACAAAAGCCGTGCTCTTAGCCGGCAAGTGACGATACTTGCTTTCAATGCAAGAAGAGAGGAAATCTTTTGAAGATAGGCAAGTCATCTAAGAATGAAGTCTCACCATCAACCTTCAATCTTGTCTCCCTAGTGTGCCATCAATTTTGAAAAAGTCATCTCACGAAGTGGAGGTAAATAGACGTGTTCTCACGGATCTTTTAGATACCGGCAGTTCTTAGAACTTCATTTAAAGAGGTTGCGAACTCCTTTTAATTCCATCTTAAAACTTATGAAGGCACTATATCTATAGATTCTAAAACTTTAAAATCTACTCTCAAGGAATGTTGTGAGGTTAATTACGGCCTAAATGTCAGAAGCCGTAATTAAGGGACAGTAAAACGTTAGGTTCCTCAACTTGCCCATAAGAATGCTCCCTGGCTTCTATAATTACGGATCCACCAAAGAATTTCTCTAACTTATCTGATTGCAGAAATGTCATTACGAAATTACGCAAACTTAAACCTTCTGTCTCTGAATTTTTTCGTTCTAATTTAGCAAGCATGCTTAAGGAAGACATCATCGAACCGAGCACCTCTTCCTGGCGCGTTCATGTTCATGTTGTTTTGAATCAATCAAAGAAAAGGTTAGTAAGTGACTATTCGTAGACGATTAACAAATTTACTTACTTGGATGCGTAATACAATCCAGAATCAACCACATTTATAGTTGGATGCCAATAAAAAGTTATCGGAAGAAATTAATCATCTACCACAAAAAATGCAAATCCTTATAAAATTAAAAAAAAAAGCACTTGAATTCACGTCGATAGAATATTAAAAATACTAGGGGGGGACTTATGTTTGGCCTTATTCTCACCCAGCTCTTTCAAAGATTACAAGGTTTGGAATTGCGTGTTTAATAAATATGTATATCTTAAAAATAGCGCCGGAATAGTATTTTTAACTTGTAAGTTAACTAAAATATATCAGAGCAATTCATATATCATTTAAGTCAATTATTTGGGTAAATAATACATTTCATTGCAGTTTACTGCTTCTAACAGCTATGTTGATACTTACTCCTGCTACGTTGAATGAACTTTATTTGATATTTATCTATCCAATATACCGAATAATATTCTAAGGTTAATTTATTTCTAAATCTTTATATGCACAATCGTTTTCTTAATTATGATAATATACGATACTCTTTAATTTGAAAAAAAAGATATATACTTTTTGGTTCAAATATATTGGTGTTATAAAATAATTTTTTAAATTGTGCTATGTACATTTTTTTTGTTACAATGCGAAATTACGAATCCTAAAATATATTATATCATTAGTTTCCGATAAGGTTTCATCTCATGAAAAAATAATAGGCAATTTTAAAAGAACACTAATATACGCAATTTAGAGGGGGTAAATGATTATAGTTACCCATAATTTAAAAGATTATGAATAAATAGTACATTGGGTGTTGTTTCCTAATTCTTTTATCTTAAAAAATGGAATCAGGTCCCCTTTTTTAATGCAAGATATTATATTTTCCAACTTATCAATTCCTTCACTCTTTTTAAGGCAAGATATTTTAGTCTCAGACTTAGCAATTCAGGAAGCTTTGTTGATGTATCATAAGAAAATGGTTCTTCCTACAAATTGGTCGGATCTTCTAAATACAATTATTATTTAGGTAGTAATTTTAATAGAATAAGTCGCAGTTATATAATGCTTTATCTTTTGTTGAGAAGATATAAATCACAACTTAAAACAAGATAATTAATCATTAAATACTAGCGAAAGTTTTTGAGAAAATTCTATTTAAACTCATTCTTCAGTCGACCTTAAAAAATAAAAAATAAGAAATTTGGAAATTTCTTAAAATTAAGAACTTTTTTCAATTTGGAAATTTCTTAAAGATAAGAATTTCTTTCAATTTCAATTAACATTCAATGTACTAGCTATTCATCCAGGCAAGGTAGGTGATGGTATGAAAGGAGTTATGCTCCTGTTAAACTTGAAACCTGGAAGAGTGGTGTGTCTTCAAACCCCATGACATATGAGATACTGGCACTCTTTCTCAGATCGTCTTTTGTTCTTCTTTGAAATTTCCCACGATAATTTCCGCTTCTATATAGAATCTACATCGGGCGAAAAAAGCCGTTAAACATTTTAAAATAACAGTTTTCCACGTGAATTTAGCTCCCTCCGCCTTATTTTGAGACTATATTTATTATGTTTAATTTATCGTGCTTATTCACACTTTGTTGGGTCCACCTAGGCGTTCAAAAGAAAGAGGGAGATATAATAGGAGGCGTTTGAGAAAGAAGGGCCTTCTACTCCTCCAGGTTTCAGATGTAGCGAAATATGTTGAAACGCAAATCTACATACTAATCCGCCATTCATTGTGAGTTCAAAGGTTTTAATTTAAATGCTTTAGAATGCAATTATCCGTATGAACTTCTTTTCATTAACTTTGTCAGATCTAAAATTACATTACAAACCTGCAAACTCGTTTCTAGGCTAATTTCTATCTCTTTGATTATTTTGCTATTCAGAATTCGCAATTTTCTTGAAAAGAAATTGATAATATATTAATTTATAAAATGAATCCATTGCAGAGGACAACAAACAATAAGGATAAAAAGGAATGAAAATTAAATAAAGAAGTAAATGACAGGATTTCATGCAGTAAAACATTTATAACATGCTCCTTTAATTTAGGCCACTCTATATTTTCAGTTTAGTTATTAATTTGTTGCATCTAATAGTAAAAGAGAACATCAAAGAATGACTTAATTTTTACTAATATATTTGCTAGAATTACGGCCTTTGTGGCATCATAAGTATTTCCCGCGCAGAATAGCTTTTGCCGGCTTTCAGGACTGGCATTTTATGAAGGAGATAACCTCCAATTTGAATGAGAGTGATGGTTCAAATGTCAAGAAATCAGCAGTTTTGGTATTTATGGTTTTATTTTTGGATTTGGATATATCTTTTACTTGTGTATTTAAAGAATATATAAAATACAAAATTTTAATCTAATTTGTCTATTAAAAAAAAGAATCAAAAGGAATTAGTTCTCCTAAATGGAAGTTGTTCGGTGCTAACTACTAAATTTAGTTATATGGATACTAAATTTATATTAATGAAAAGAGTTAAAAAGGATAGAATTTTAATAATATAGGACTAAATGCAGGGGGCTTTTCTATTTAGCGGCAGGCGGATCTTTTGTACCAAACTTTCGACAGTAATGCAGTTTTAAGTGCTGAATACGAATATAACATTTAATTTTAGCAGAAATGAAAAGAAGTATCTAAAAAAAAGAAAATTTGAAACTGCAAACTTTGGTTTGTCCGATACATTTCGAAAAAAAACGAAATGGAAATGAAACGCCCTTAAACTGCCCTCTAATTTCTCAATATTATTGTCCTCTCCTTTTATTATTTCTTTAAACATTAATTTTTATTTTTTATTAGTTTACTTACTTTTCCTGACAATATTAATTATATTACTGACTTGTATATTAAAGATTATTTTTGTAAGAGTTTTTTTCTTTTAAAAACCCCTGAGCTGAAACGGTAATTTCGATTCCCTCCATTTATTGGCCAACCTTGGATTAACGCACTCGAATATAAATTGAGCACAAGCCTTTGTATGTTTTGAATCAATCAAAGAAAACGTTAGTAAGTGACTATTCTCAGACGATTAACAAATTTACTTACTTGCATGCGTATCCATACCTAAAGTTGCAAAATTGGTTAAGATATTTAGCACTCTCGAGGAACGACACGGTAGGGGCACGCTCTATACAGAGTCGAGTCCAGGGGTATTTAACAAGTCCGGCAAGTCCCGGCTAAAGGATTGCGCTCAATTTATATTTGAGTGCGTTAATTCTAGGTTGACCAATAAAAGGGGGAATCGAGATTACCGTTTCAGCTCAGGAGTTATTAATTGAAAAAAACTCTTACAAAAATAATCTTTAATATGCAAGTAAATAATATAATTATTATTGTCAGGAAAAGTAAGTAAACCAATAAAATAATGAATAAGTAACCAGCGGTTAATACATGCAGGCAAGGAATAAATAAGAATAGCCCGGGAATTGTACAATCACTTGAACGTCCGAAATTAAACGCGGGTTGAGAGAATATTAATTAGATGCGTTTTAACGGGGGTTTTCGGGGAGTGAATTAAATGGAGGAAAAATTACGGGTTAAGGACCTTGGTTTTACCTTTGCACCGGCAAATTCGATGGCGTTACCGGTCGAAGCCTCGGGGGGAATTCGCAAAGCAGAAGATGAATGTAGATCATGTTCCAAGTTGTCCTCCAAATGGGAATCACGAAGGTTGGAGGAGAGTCCGCTCCAGGGACTGGTGTCGCCACGGCGACCAGATGGGAATCTGCACGGAAGGACTTCTCGGACTTCCTTGCTCTTGTCTTACAGTTGAGGTTAAGGTACACGGACCTTGTAGAGTGGAGGGAATGAGCGGAAGGTTGATTCCGCTTAGCCCTCCGAATTGGGAATAATGAGGGAGAGTAATCCGTAACTTACCAGAGAAATGACGAAGGTAAGGTCTACTCAAGGGATCACAGGCCTCGACACGGCTACTCAACGGGGAACGATCTGGCGGAGGGACATCAGGAGAAACTCTCGCTGACAATCGCTCGCATAAATACGGTAGGTTTCTGTGGGGGACGGAGTTAGGAAAAGAGGCGTAGGACACCTGGCGGCCCATGGGAGACTTGTGATGTAGCCGTGTAAACAGCCCCAAGTCACGTGGGTCTCACAGCGGCTGAGGAAGGGGGGCTCGTTTTCGACTTTCCACTGAGGATGATAACTGAGAACAATGGAGGGCGGGATCGCAAGATAGGGGTTCGTACTGATTAAACGGTCTGGGGGCCATCACCTAAGGTAATATGGCCAAACTCTGTCTGGGAATGTTTGCACCTTTGACCTCTCTTGGGCTAATATCCACAACAACCATTAACTAAAGTAGTGCTTATCATTGTGTTCCTTTTTACCCTAAATATAAAACTTACATTGCTCTTAGGCGGATGGAAGGCCTTTTTAATTTAAACACTTATGTTTTGGTCTAACCAACTGTGTTGCCTTCTTCCAGTCATTTATGGACGATTTCATCCGTAAAAATAAACTTGAGGACACGTATGCTTACGTAGATGATGTTACTATTTGCGGACGCACGCAAGCAGAACAGGATATAAACCTAACTAATTTTTTCGAAGCTGCTGAGCAACATAAAATGACCTTAAATAAAAACAAATGTACCTGTGATAGAACGAGTTGAAGCTGCGTTAATTTCAACTCCTATCCCATATTATTTAAAACCACGATGCTGCCCACGTGCATCTTCGATTCGAGGCTTGGAGTCTTATCACAGCTACCGGATGTCAATGTTTAAACAAGGAGGTTATCGTCCCCCCGTTCGCCCCCATACGCCGACCTCGCCAGATTGAGTTAGGCTTATGAGCAGATAAGGCATTGTTCTCCGGCCCGGCTGTGCGTTCCCTCCAAGCTTCTACTCCATTTTCCCCCACGCCAAGGAGATGTCCTGGCTATTTATATGGAAACTTTACCACTAAGATCAGATTGGAGATCCAGATTTTCGTCGCGAAACATCACCACGACCCTCTCTCCCTTTGTGCGCCAAGGGACCTCGACCTCGAGATTCACCATCACTTGTCCAGAAGGAGGACAATATTCCCTGAGTGCCGAAGGTTCGAGCCTTCTGTGACGCCAAGTCCCCAAGGCTTCCCCCCCTGTTGTTCAAAGGAGAACAGCATTAGAACAGCCATTGTTCGTTTTGAGCCCTTCGCCAAGAAACGGTTCTCATCCCCCCCCTGTTGTTCAAAGGAGAACAGCATTAGAACAGTCATTGTTCGTTTTGAGCCCTTCGCCAAGAAACGGTTCTCATTCCCCCCCTGTTGTTCAAAGGAGAACAGCATTAGAACAGCCATTGTTCGTTTTGAGCCCTTCGCCAAGAAACGGTTCTCATCCCCCCCTGTTGTTCAGAGGAGAACAACATTAGAACAGCCATTGTTCGTTTTGAGCGCTTCGCCAAGAAACGGTTCTCATCCCCCTTTGTTGTTCAAAGGAGAACAGCATTAGAACAGCCATTGTTCGTTTTGAGCCCTTCGCCAAGAAACGGTTCTCACCCCCTTCCCCCTGTTGTTCAGAGGAGAACAACATTAGAACAGCCATTGTTCTTGAGCCCGTAGACAAGAGACGGTTCTCATCCTCCCTTTGTTCAGAAGAGAACAACCTAGAACAGCCATTGTTCTTCAAGCCGTTCGTCGAGAAACGGTTCTCCTTCCCAAGACGCCACGTCAGGATCCTTATTTCCCCCCTTTCGGCTGGAACTCGCCAGCGGACCGAAACTCCTTCGCGCCACCTTCCACTGCACCACTAGCGTAAAAGTTACGTAAGCCAAACGTCACCTTTGAGTACTTAACCATTTGTCAATTCTATCCTGTGCTTCAAATGGTTTATCGAACCATTCCATCTCTTTAACTCGATATTTGTTTTACCTTTTTTTAAATCCTTTAAATCCTCGGATTAGCCCGAGTCTCCACGACCCTTTCCATTCTGTTTATGTCAATATTTTCCGTCTTGTGTTTATTGATAGTTATTATTAATAAAACTCTATTTTATTAATGATAGCAATATTATTATCCTTGAGCTCAGTTCCACTTCTTAAGCATATCGAAGATACATAATATCGGCCGCCAGACAGTAACGCACTCTAAAGATAATTAAGGAAGTTCCCTCAACGAATAGTGATATATGGTATCGTCGGGAGTCATTCTACGACAGTACCTTTTAGACTAAAACTATATGTATTCTAGGTTATCAGGTTCACCAGATTAAGATTCGCCCATATCTTTCACGCCTTACTGCTCACAATGATATGCCCATACCAACCAGCCAAGAATCATTATATCGATTAGTTGGATTTCTCAACGAATTTATCCACTAATTACTTGCCAGTTTTCACTCTCAGATGAAGTAACAAATGCAATCGAGGAATAGGAGTCAGCTATTATTAACACTGTTAGGGAAAAAATAGATAGAAATTTACAGTTTATATTGGGAACTGATGCCTCAAACAGCGCCATTGGGCGATTCTAAACCCGATTCAATGACCCGTTGCTTTTTTTTATAGATCCTAAAACTCCTCCAAAAGAAATCACTCCTCTGTCGAGAAAGAAGGCTATGCTATTGTTGAGGCGTTTAAAAGGTGGCGTGATTTTCTTTTCGGTGTAAGTTTACCTCAATTACATATCAAAGATGTGTATCTTGCATGTTAGATTCATGTCACAAGATTAAAATAAATAACGATATGATTGCTAGATGGTGTTTAGAATTGATGCCCTATTGTTACAAAGATATGCAGCATCATGGTTTGCTCAACAATAGTGCTGACGCCCTATCGAGCACTTCTGCTCAACCATGACCTACAATAATCTTTCGAGCTTCATAAAGCTCTCTTTCATCATTTTATTTGAGTATGAAACATGCCTCAAAAGAATAGCCAAGGAGAGTGGAAGGAGAGGACTGGTACTCATTTGTAATAATCTGCAGCCACACTTCCCAGCACAGATTAGTTCGTCGTGGAACCTACAACTTAACGTGGAATCCAACCAGGATGTGTGTCTTGTATCTATTCTAGATTGTTTCTGTTTATGGCGACCCTTTTACCACATATTTACTGTGAGTCTCACTTGTGAATATGATATCTAGTGAAGAATAATTTGTGAAAAGGGAAATTAGTAAGAGATTTGCAAAGAGATGCTAGATTGACTGGAGATCAGACTAATATCTGTCTTTTGTAGGCAGTTATACTCGTAGTTAGCGATATTAAGATATTTAGTTTCTTTCTAGTGAGAATCAGGCATTTCTATTTCTGCATTTGTGTCTATTTGTAACTCTGTCAGTCTATTGTTTTTTTACATAATGCTTTCAAACTGTTATTAGTAATTATTCTTATTAAATCTAGTTCAGGATTCTATCTTTTTTATTCCTATTCTGATTCTATAATTATATATATGCTATTCTCTGGTGATGCTTTAATTATGTAATTAATCTTAATAGTCGGGTAATCTTCTTCTTCTCTAGGAGTAGACTACTTCTTCCGCTTTCTCTTCATTTTCTTCAATCCGTTTGAACCTTGTGAATAATCTCTGCGTTCTTTACCCTTCTCTTTGGACAATTTGTTTGGTTAGATCAATTTCTCTTTCGTTCTCTGTCTTTTCTGTGAATTTCCTGCATCTCTTTATAAATAATCTGTTGAGTAGCTTTATCTTTGCCTCCCTATGAAAGTTTCGCTGTCTTCTTAGTTCTACTCTTCAAGTGTTGGTTATTATGTACATAGCTTTGTTCTGTACTCTTTGGAGTGTTAATAATAGGTTGCTCCACGAGATAGTACACATCGCTATGGTTGGAGAAATTATTGCTGATTTTTTATGAACTGGTAAATCTTCTTCTTCCTTACAATAGGGTTTATCGACATATATATTAATACCAGTGTGCGTTTTCTCCAATTTAGTGTTTCAGTAAAATGCTTTTTGTAACCTGAGGATGTTATGGTTAAACCCAGTACTTTACACATGTTGTCATACCTCAAACTCTTCCTGTCTACATATGCATTTGACATGCACCTTCTGTAAATTGGTAAAATTGTCAACAAGCCGAATGTCTCCGGATATTGTGAAAAGCGATTTCGTAATAATTGTTGCTAATAACCGATCAAGATGAGAGACCACAATTTCCTCTTTTTCTTTCATTATGATCATATAACTGCAAAAAGGTATGTTTACATAAATAAAATTCGACATTATTTTAAAAAGGTAACAAGCAATAATACCTTCATGACTTCTTTATATGCCTATCTACATCATTCATTGATAGAAAATATATGTATAAGATATAAGGTAGTTTTTAAAATGGTAACAAATGGTGTGTGTGCTGTTAGTGTGGCAAATTAAGGAAAAAGAGATTTGAATATTTAGTTCATTGAGCACACATTCAAATTTTTTTCCACTGGAAGGATAGAAATTCCTGTGGGTATTCGTTCAATACCACAACTTTTCTATGATTTCAACAAATTGGAAGCAACTAAAACTATTACCATTGTCTTTTAGCTTTTGAGGTAAGAATACACTTCAGTGCTCTTGACTAAAGGTCGTAGAGTTAAACATTGACTAAAACAAACAAATAATTGGCATTATAATATTAATGATTTGAGTAATTTATTTTCCCTATACTCAGCTTGAATCTTAGAAATAAGACTCAACAACGGCATTAACAACAACTATTTTTTTTCACAAAAGGTGAGGGCGTTAAAGCCCCTATATACATTAAAAATAGACCAAACATTTAATTAAATTGAGAAGAAAAGATTGCTTCTTGCCTATATAATCATTTATTAATTTAATGAGGAACTCGATTATTGTATTTAATATATAAGAAAGGAAAATATTTGAGTCCTTTGATTCACATTTAAATAGATTGGAATGGAAATGTTATCTCTTGGGTTCCTCTGGGGTCGAAGTTAGGGCCGTTTTTGTTCTTGATTTATATCAATGATCTCGAAATAGTTATAAGTGAGAAAAGCTTTGATTCTAGTTAATGTATACGAGGAGATAACTGTTGAGAATTTGGATCTGTAATCAAGCATCTAACACGGCCTCTACTAATACGAGTACGTTACGAAAGTTTTAATTGTATCAAGTACAAAAAATCCTTATTGTAATTATGTACAGTCGTCTGTTATGAAACTAAAGTATTTTGCTAAATTTCCCATTTCGGAACTTAATATACCTAGACTTTATTTTAATTTTAAAATGTTTTAGTGTAATACAATCCAAAATCAACCACATTTATAGTTGGATGCCAATAAAAAGTTATCGGAAGAAATTAATTATCTACCACAAAAAAATGCAAATCCCTATGAAATTAAAAAAAAGCACTTGAATTCATCGTCGAAAGATTATTAAAAATACTAGGGGGGGACTTATGTTTAGCTTTTTTATCTCACCCAACTCTTTCAAAGATTACAAGGTTTGGAATTACGTGTTTAATAAATATGTTTATCTTGAAAATAGCGCCGGAATAGTATTTTTGATTTGTAAGTTAACTAAAATATATCAGAGCAATTCATATATCATTTAAGTCAATTATTTGGGTAAATAATACATTTCATTGCAGTTTACTGCTTCTAACAGCTATGTTGATACTTACTCCTGCTACGATGAATAAACTTTATTTGATATTTATCTATCCGATATACCGAATAAAATTCCAAAGTTAATATATTTCTGAATATTTATATGCACAATGGTTTTCTTAATTATGATAATATACGATACTCTTTAATTTGAAAAAAAAGATATATACTTTTTGGTTCAAACATATTGGTGTTATAAAATGATTTTTTGAATAGTGCTATGTACATTTTTTTGTTACAATGCGAAATTACCGAATCCTAAAATATATTATATCATTAGTTTCCGATAAGGTTTCATCTCATGAGAAAATAATAGGCAATTTTAAAAGAACACTAATATACGCAATTTAGAGGGCGTATATGATTATAGTTACCCATAATATAAAAGATTATGAATAAATAGTACATTGGGTGTTGTTTCCTAATTGTTTAATCTTAAAAAATGGAATCAGGTCACCTTTTTTAATGCAAGATATTAAATTTTCCAACTTATCAATTCCTTCACTCTTTTTAAGGCAAGATATTTTAGTCTTAGACTTAGCAATTCAGGAAGCTTTGTTGAGGTATCATAAGAAAATGGTTCTTCCTACAAATTGGTCGGATCGTCTAAATACAATTATTATTTAGGTAGTAATTTTAATAGAATTAGTCGCAGTTATATAATGCTTTATCTTTCGTTGAGAAGATATAAATCACAACTCAGAACAAGATAATTAATCATTAAATACTAGCAAAAGTTTTCGAGAAAATTCTTTTCAAACTCATTCTTCAGTCGACCTTAAAAAATAAAAAATAAGAAATTTGGAAATTTCTTAAATTTAAGAACTTTTTTCAATTATGAAATTTCTTAAAGATAAGAATTTCTTTCAATTTCAATTAACATTCAATGTAATAGCTTTTCATCCAGGCAAGGTAGGTGATGGTATGAAAGGAGTTATGCTCCTGTTAAACTTGAAACCTGAAGGAGTGGTGTGCCCTTCAATCCCATGACATATGAGATACTGGCACTCTTTCTCAGATCGTTTTTTGTTCTTCTTTGAAATTTCCCACTATAATTTCCGCTTCTATATAGAATCTACATCGGGCGAAAAAAGCCGTTAAACATTTTAAAATATTAGTTTTCCACGTGAATTTAGCTCCCTCTTCCTTATTTTAAGACAATATATTTATTATGATAAATTTATCGCGCTTGTTCCCCCTTTGTTGGGTCTATCTAGGCATGCAAAAGAGAGAGGGGGATATAATATGAGGAGTTTGGGGCAGAAGGGCCTTCTACTTCTCCAAGTTTCAGATGTAGCGAAATATGTTGAAACGCACATCTACATACTAATCCGCCATTCATTGTGAGTTCAAAGGTTTTAATTTAAATGCTTTAGAATGCAATTATCCGTATGAACTTCTTTTCATTAACTTTGTCAGATCCAAAATTACATTACAAACCTGCAAACTCGTTTCTAGGCTAATTTCTATCTCTTTGATTCTTTTGCTATTCAGAATTCGCAATTTTCTTGAAAAGAAATTGATAATATAATAATTTATAAAATGAATCCATTGCAGAGGACAACAAACAATAAAGATAAAAAAGAATAAAAATTAAATAAAGAAGTAAATGACAGGATTTCATGCAGTAAAACATTTATAACATGCTCCTTTAATTTAGGCTACTCTATATTTTCAGTTTAGTTATTAATTTGTTGCATCTAATAGTAAAAGAGAACATCAAAGAATGACTTAATTTTTACTAATATATATGCTAGAATTACGGCCTTTGTGGCATCATAAGTATTTCCCGCGCAAAATAGCTTTTGCCGGCTTTCAGGACTGGCATTTTATGAAGGAGATAACTTGCAATTTGAATGAGAGTGATGGTTCAAAAGTCAAGAAATCAGCAGTTTTGGTATTTATGGTTTTATTTTTGGATTTGGATATATCTTTTACTTGTGTATTTAAAGAATATGTAAAATACAAAATTTTAATCTCATTTGTCTATTAAAAAAAAGAATCAAAAGGAATTAGTTCTCCTAAATGGAAGTTGTTCGGTGCTAACTACTAAATTTAGTTATATGGATACTAAATTTATATTAATGAAAAGAGTTAAAAAGGATAGAATTTTAATAATATAGGACTAAATGCAGGGGTCTTTTCTGTTTGGCGGCAGGCGGATCTTTTGTACCAAACTTTCGACAGTAATGCAGTTTTAAGTGCTGAATACGAATATAACATTTAATTTTAGCAGAAATAAAAAAAAGTATCTAAAAAAAAGAAAATTTAAAACTGTAAAGTTTGGTTTGTCCGATACATTTCGAAAAAAAACGAAATGGAAATGAAACGCCCTTAAACTGCCATATAATTTCCCAATATTATTGTCCTCTCCTTTTATTATTTCTTTAAACATTCATTTGTATTTTTACGGCGTGTCATGTATCTAAAAATAAAACAGATTAGATTAGGTAAGGTAATATTAGGTTAGGCCTATATTATTCATTTTTTACGTGTAGGTTAGATTAGGAAAAGTTTGGTTCGGTTAAGCCTAGATTTTTTTTTTTACCTCTTTTAAGTACTTTTTGAAATCAACTACTGTACAGTGCCTTGTAGACATTACGATGGGCGGCGCGAACGATGGGACGCAAACTATTCCAATATGTTTCACCTTTTTGGAGTATATTCAAGGGGATTGCTCGTGGGGGGTTTGGCACTTCGTCGGGACCCCCTACGATGATTCTAAGTTTTAATCAATGGAGGTCTTGGGGGCACAGCCCCTAGTATATAATCATAATTGTTTTTAGAATAATGTTTCCTAAACTAGTGCACATTAAATTTCGTTTTTTTAATACCTCCTTTGATTTTTCCCAGAAATAAATGTTATATTCGTTTTTACCCCTTAAATCTAAACTGCATTATTGGTGAAAATTTTGTACAAAACATCCGCCTGCCACCAAACAGAAAAGATTCATTTTTAGTTAATGAAATATCCGTGTAAATATTAATCTAATGAATATTCCTTGAGTATTTCATTTATTTTTAATTCCTATGACTTATTTCAAGTTAATATTCCTTAAAGCTTATACCATTTCTCGCTGGATTTTCATAATTTTTTTATGCACGTGACTCAAATTTTAAATATATTTCCAATTTATGAGATATTATAAAAGGTGTGTAATCATTTTTTCAAGATATAATATTTCTCTCACACTATCAGCTCTAATTAGACCTCATTTTCTTGTTAGTGCTATAAAAGGGGCTGAAAATGTTCGAACTTTCATTTATTTCACACGAAAATGAGGCTCCGAGAAATTGAACTAAATCGAATTTGTATAAACGTTGAAGTCAAATTCCCTAAAATCTTTTCCAGCCTAAATTGCAAGAAATAACCAAAATATAAATAAAAGCTAGTTTTATGGTAGTTTTTTAAAGATCTTTTTTCTTTCAATATGTGATTGAATTATATATAAAAATGCAGAATAATTGCTTTAAGAATTTTAAAGGTAAATTACTGTATATATATTATTTGACTTGTATTTCGTGACAGTTATCAAAGTAATATAAAAGTAATTTTAAGTTTCTTAAATCACTATAAATTTTCCCTAATTCATACTTCAAATTAAAGAGAATGGTTTAGTCATGTTAGACCCAATAGTTTATGAACACTTCAAGATTTAAAAAAATTGAAGATGGTATTTTTGAATATTAAGTGCATGCCCTATCATTATTTGAATAATTCACAATGATCCTGTGAACGACTTCGTGAATATTTTTTTAAGGACCTTTTATCGAGTCCTTTTTCCAGGAACGTTGTACTTTTAGCCTAAGTGATTTTCTTGATTGCTTAGGAACGATAAACATAGGGTTTTATATAATTGGTGATATTTTATATCTTTATCAAATGAAAGCCCTACAGTTTTAATAATTAATAATTAGTACACATACCAATAAAAACACGTAAAACAACTGTAAATTAATAAAAAATGAAATATATTTCTAAAAGGGGAAAAGAGAAACCGATGATAATCATATTCATTGTTACGAGTAATATTTGTGGAAGAGTTGGAATTTAGGAATACTTAGATAATACTTAGAAAGAAATTGAAAGAACTATGCAATAGTTAATTTAATAAATCAATTTTCTCTTGAATACATATTACTAAAAACGAGGAGAAATTTTGGAGTTAAGACAAAATTCTACGTAATTAACAGTCTTACAAATAATTGAAAACGCTTCAAAATGGGTTTGTTACTTATGTAGCTGTAATGCTTACAACATGGACCAATAACCATATTTCCCCAAATTCTTGATTGTTAGGTATGAACTTTTGACTGGAGTCCTTTTTCCTACAGATATATTACAACAGAAAAAATATGTGACCAATCTCTCTAGAATGTAGAATTTTGCGCCGCCCTAATAAAATTCTCACATCTTAGCGACGAAAGCCAGGTCATAATATAAAGACGCGGATGTTTATAAATGAGTTTGTAACTTTTGTTGAAGATGGTATTTTTATCCCTATATTACAGATATTTATAGAGTATCGACAATTAATAATTAATACAGAATTAAGGCACTGATAAGGACCGCGGATATTAGCCTCTTGGTGTAGTTCATGTCCAGCAAAGATAAATCTTAAATGCGCAAATTCATGCTCAAACCTAGAGAAGATATACCTAGGCAAACCCTTAATGGCTAAGGGCGCAATGTTAATTACCACTTATTTTATATGCAATGATCTCAGTAGTGTTAAGCAAACCAGCTTATTTCTGATTTCATTATATTGTCATTTCTTGTCACTTCCCGTTTTCCTCCGGTGAATTAAATTCCCTACGGACGAACTTGGCTTCACTAATAATTGGATTTTCTCACAGCAAGGTTAATATTTCCAATGAAATTTCATCCTATTCCTAAGTGTACATATTTTATGTCACCAATTTTGTCCTTTAAAGTATAGCATGAACACGTTAATCCCACAACGAACTGGCAACTCTATCCTTACTGAGATATTTGTAGAACAACCCTGGAACTTCTCGCGGCAGCTCAATAAACGGAAGGAAAGAAATGAATTCCAACAGAGAACGAAGTAGAAATGGACTGGGAACAAAGAGACGGCAAGGACGCCTCTTTAAGCCCATCTATCAAAGCCTTGTATCCTCTAGAGTGCAGAGGAGGTCCCTCTTATCAAAGCTTAACTATATAAAAGAAACTTTCCGTTTAGATATCAAAATCGATCAAAACAAACTAAAATCCCTAATTCGTGCACTTTTTATCAGTTACCTTAACACCCTTGTTCTTACCAGAAAATTAAGGCCGCACATTTCGAGAATTATCCTTCCAAGTATACGATCTTAACAGAGGAAAACTCATAAAAATTACGAGACACACTTGCTTTTTCATTAGTCATGACTTTTTTAGTGAATCCTTCGTGTGGTAGCTACCACGTCGTATTAAGCAGACATTCGAAATGCTTTCTTCCTACACCCACTTGATCAGTCTGCTTGCACAGCATCTCTGAATTAAGCCAGCCAGACTCTGGTCCCCTGACTCAAGATGAACCTCTCGAGAAAATGTTTCTTGAATTACAAACATCCGTGGCCTCTACTGCCTCAACGCGGAAATAACCCTATCACGAAGAGGCTGGCAAAATTACAGCAAGCAAAGACTCACTTGCGGCGAGACCACTACCCATTTTTAAAACATTCCCAATTTGTAAGGAAAAGTTTGTTGGTAACATTGAATACCGAATCCCAGGCCCACTACTGCGATGTTGGATGCAAATACGCTAAGTAGTAACACAAAATTTCAGAAGTCCTGGTAATGGAAGGGTGTATTTTTATCTCTTGACGAACTCTTGGCTTGATATTACGATTCCATAAAATAAAAGTGGATACAAATAGACACGAAGCAATTATACATTAAAGCAGCATCAACATCCGACTAAGAAGCAGACTAGTCATGTTTTTTTATTCATACAGCGCCAAGCTCTCCGATCAAGTTAGAAATTATTGTTACCCACGAACTCGACGAAATATCGGGCGTAAACTTTTTTTTGGGGGGCGTAAATCACGCAATTATCGGTGCCGATATTCTCTTATAGCATAGATTATCAGGGAATTTTAGTTAGCGTTATTAAGAAACAGCTACCCAAATAGAAATTACATAGTGTAGGTTTATTCATAATTTAGAATCATTACTCTCGGTATCGACTTTCAAAGATACAACGTTCACTTCACTATCTCATAATTTTGCATAAACATCGGCAAAGTCAATGGTGAAGTTTATGTAGTGAATGATCCCGGAGCTCTCTCGTAATTCCGCCAGCATATCATAACTGTATGTGTGCCTCTTACAAACAGGTCCAAAATGCTCTTGCCTGAAATAATTTTTCGTTAGTCGCGAAATAATTCAATCTGGTTTTCACGAAGGGAAATCTTTCTTTTTAAGTTGCTTTACGCATGCCTTATCAAATAAGTGTAAAAATATGCAAATAAAATGATTAAATTCAATTACCTCATTTGACCGATTAAGTATAAAATTTTTAAGAATATAACCTACATATAGCAGAAGGTCAATTAATACCCCTAAATTGATACCCCTAAATCTGCCTTAGTAGAAATTACATCCATTCTCACGCCCTTAGATTCAATTGATTGTGCTGTTTAGTCACATGGACATTGCAATAACTCAATTTTCTCAGCATTATTAATCATACAAATAAATCTTCTGTCAAAATATGATAATCCTCTCCTGTCACTCCGTCATATACAAATATGGATTAAGAAGCTCTCACTGCAGCTCAATTCTAAGATAAGGAAATGATTCGTTCTCATCCTAAGCTGAAACATCCTTCAAACTCCCTCAAATCCCTCTACCTGCTTCTCAATCTTCAGTAATCTTTAAACTTAGTTTTGTATGTAGGTTTATATTTGATTATTTGTATAATATGGAATCAATTTCCGATGCTCTCGTCTACAAAAAGGTGCGCTGAAATCGACGAGAGTGGTTTAGTAGCTTGTTGGTTTGTAAAAACTTAAAAATACATATTGCACCATGAAACTACCATACGCATAGTTTACTCGTTCTTAATAATCCTATTCGTACATTAAACATCGATATTCTCGGCTCCTTTTCCACAACAAATGAAGGTTTTAGGTATAGTCATGGCCTATTTAATAAGTAAAGCAAATTGTTTCTAATTAAATACAACTTCAGATTCCAATAAATACGTATATATTTCGATTCGGGACACCTCTGAAGCTAGTCTCGGACAACGTCTCGCAATTTCAGTAAGGATTATTTAATAGGTTACTGCAGTTGACGCTATCTCCATCGTTGGAATAGCGGCCTTGAATATAAGTTATCAAACCTTCGAGCGCATGCGTTCGCCTCTTAAATGACATGTATTTGCTTGAGATCGAAGACATCTAATTAATTTAGATTTAGGGTTAAACATTTATGTACTCTAGAGATTAAGTTCAAGGTTTAAATTATTGTGATTCTTTAGTGTTTGCTTTGCTTACACTGAAATAAGTATTTGTTAATTAATTTCTTCGTTTGAAGACAAGGAGCTCAAGTAGGGAGCGTAACAAACTAGCTAGTGATTGGCTTACAGATTTCCTTGAAAGGATCAAAATTTCTAGTTTATTTTGTGGGGCATTAACTCTATGTTAACCATTACAGAGAAATGTATAGTTTCTCATGAACACTTGTATGAGCGGAATTAAATGTAACAGAGAGCGAGTGTGAACCAATGTTGCTCCAAAGACTAATTTCAAGTACTTTTTCCATTATCAGACCAGAGGAATATCTGTTTTATTATATAATAATCGATCTTTTGTGAAGCCGGAAACCGATTTTTTTACAGATTACAGATCGGCTCCGTGCATTTGAGTCTACAGACTTAACAAGGAAATTAAGCCATTTATGAAGCGTACTCCGAGAGTAATAGTAATGAATAACAAAGCGTGATAACATTTTAAATTCTTTCTTTCTGGTAGAAACATTACTTTAGTCGAAAATAAGTAGGGCTAATAAAGTTTGGCTCTCAGAAAAAAAGTATTAACAGAAGAATAGAAGAGGATAAGGGTTTGCACAAAATGTGAATGCATATTAGAAATATATTATTAGTCAGGTGCAACATCTCATATGACGGTGGGTCAGGGGCTCGGTCGGTCGCCGTTTTGCTTTTTTGTGTGTGTTTGTAATGACATTGTAACTATTCGATAGATTCAACAAAATTGAAAACCTTATGTTGCTTTACATTCTATTTCGAATCATCACATACACCGCCACCACTTACGACACCACCACGTACACCACTACCACGTACACCACTACCACGTACACCATTACCACGTACACCACCACCCCCACCGCCACCACCTACCTCCCTACGACCTACAAAACCACCGCCCTACATACAAAACCGCCGCCTACACCACCACTGACACCACCATCAGCGTCTACACCACCGCCACCTACACCACCACCACCACCACCTACACCATCACCACCACCTACACCACCATCGCCTATACTACAGCTGCATACACCACTATCAGATACACCACCACCACCACCTACACCCGCTACAGTAACACAAGCACCCAGGTTTATCCCCTGAACCCGTAAGGGGCGCAGCGATTTGCGATCCCTGCCGCCGCACTGACGGGATTCAGCACCCTGTCCGACCCCAGCTTAGCCTCTTTGCCTTCCTTCAAAACACTTCTGTTTCCCCCCAGTTTTCTTGCTTTTCTTACAACCTCTCCCAAAACTTTCTCTGGTCAGCCTCTAATTTCACAGGGTAGATGCTGAAGTTCTTCTCAGCCAACCGTCTGGATCGGGGCAGAGAGGAGAGGAGACAACGTTCTTTAACCCTTGAGCTCCGGTTCGGGATGATGTTTTT
The DNA here is from genome assembly GCA_963969495.1 of Ceratothoa steindachneri. Lineage (NCBI taxonomy): Eukaryota > Metazoa > Arthropoda > Malacostraca > Isopoda > Cymothoidae > Ceratothoa > Ceratothoa steindachneri. Next base: position 46,341,615 of record OZ018331.1, read on the forward strand.
AAACAACCTGCTTCATCCGCACCCATACCTTCCTCACATCCCTTTTCCTTCTCAAATTACCATCTATCCTTGATTTTACGCCCTGCCCAAGGTGCAGCCGCCATGCTGAAGGGCTGCCAGACCAACAGGCGGGAGGTGTGGCCTTAAATGGCGGCACCAGGTTCTGCCAGGGCCGTACGCACCCCTTGCAAAGCGGGGATTGCCAATTGGAGCTATTGCATCCCGTAATAAAAAGAGGGTCACCATGCCCAATGATGAGTCAAACAAAAAAATTCCTCTTAATTTGTCCTTTACCAACAACGGAGCCGCCCTCCAGCAGAAAAAAATGGAGGTCCTCCCCTGTGCTTGCGCAGGGGACCCTTGATATTTCTTTACCGGAAAGGAGGCTTACTCCTCTCCTTCACCTACAGGGGTAGGGGACTCCCCCTCACCCCTTCTCCGGAGGTGCTTTCAGGCACCTCATTTTTCCAGCGGCAGTCCCCCCTTTTCTTTCCAAGAGGACTGCCAAGAAAGCAGTCCCCTCTCTCTCTCTATTGAATCGGCTTGGTAGGGTAAACCCCCTCAGAGGGGAGAGGAAAGCCAGGCCTCTTTGATCGCTTCCCTCAAAACATGCGCTTGCCAGAATATTGAATCTTACAGGGGTCAAAGCCTGTGCCTCCAGATACATTACTAGTGGCGCTGCCAACGGAACCTGTGATTTCCTGGGAGGGGATTGCCAACTGGAGACCCCTCCTGAGATAGACAAGGTCCTTGAGGCAACACAGCCTCAGAAGGTATAGGTCTTCATTGGCGGGAATCACCGAACCCGAATTCGTCCCTAAGCAAGGTCCTCCTCAAACGGCCCGGGTTTCCAAGGCAGTACAAGGAGGGAAGGGATCTCCTCCACCTGGTGCCCCTGCGACGACCAAGACCTTCTCCATCTCGGAAAAGGAACTGGCTGAGGCTGGTCGATCTGGCCTATGGGCTTCTGCCGGCGCAGAGGAGAAGCAGGTTCATTCCCCGCCCTCCTCTCTAAAAATAAAAAAATAAGAAAAAGACTAAAAGACTCGGGGCTCCTCTACATCCGCGGTGGTTGCGGAGACGGATGGGTCTGTTGCTACTTTGGTAAGCGACAAAACCAAGATCGGCAGATCCGGCCCCTCTGTCCCCCCGGGTGCGGAGCCCCTGACTATGACTAAGACGAAAAGAGCGCAGGGCGAAGCCTCGATAACATCGGGGCCCCCTATTTAGTGACTACCTGGCGTTTTCGAACCCGCTGGCTTCAAACGTTTCCTCTTTATTCGCTCCACTGAGGGCAGCATTGTGGCTAAGGACAACATGATTCATCAAAGGAGAGCATTAGCTATTGTAATTGGTAGAGAGCCGAAAGTGACCCGTTTATCGGACGGGAGCCTTCTAGCGAATGCGGCGGGTCCCTCCGAGGCGGTCAAGTTAAGTGCTCTTCGGAAACTTGATGGCACCCCGGTGAGTGTGGCGACGCACTCTACCATGGACTTTGTAAAAGGAGTAGTTTATGCGAGGGAACTCGTTGACTAATCCATAGAAGACATCACTTTAGAGCTGGCCGACCATGGGGCGGTCAATTCGAACGTGTGATGAGAAAACATGGGGGGCCCTCGAGACCCACCCCTACACTCTTTGTCACGTTCGACTGTTACAAGCTCCCTGAGTCGGCATGGGCGGGTTGGTACCACTACCGCGTAAAGGCATTTGTGCCACTGCCACGAGGGTGCTATTACTGTCACCGCTTTGGCCATACGCATCGTTCATGTAGATGTGCATAGGAGGGGTCACCCGAAGTGTGTGTAAATTGCTCAAAGGCTGCACATGATAAGTCTAAATCGTGTGTGGCCAATTGTACCAATTCCGGAGTGCCGCCCCCGCTTCTTCGATGCAATGTGGTGAAAGAAATCCTGGCCGTTCAGGCCCAGGATTGACTCTCATTCAGAGAGGCTAAGAACTTGTTCCTGGCGCGTCCGGCTCTGCCTGGGACGTCTTATGCATCAATGGTTAGGAAACACACCCTCTGATCCTGGCCTATCCAGGCCAACGAGCACGGTTGTTTCCGCGCCCATTCGGAGTTATTCTGTGGGTTCTACTCAACCCGGGCGCTCCACTGGTAAAGCTGGCGGCAAAAAGGGTTGACACCCAGCCCCGGCTAAAACCACCGCTCCCCACCCTTTCCCCAGCGCGCCCGTTTCCCGTAAGGTAAAACGGCCACGAGCCTCCACTGAGTCGTTAGACTCAAAGGAGGCAACACCCCTGAAGTTGGTCGCCAGGCCATCTTCCGGGGTTCCTAAAGCTGTCCCTGAAAGGAGGACAGCGCGCAAGGTTCTACCTCCGGGAAGCATACGGCCATTCCCGTGAGGCTTTTCTGTTTGAAGAGGGCCCCCACGTCTCCTCCAAGCTAGGTCTTGAGAGCATATTCCTTCAATGGAATCTCTGTGGACTCCGGGCTAACTGGCAGGAACTGCGGTCTCGTTCGGTCCCCCATCAGCTATTTTTTTTGCAGGAGACCATGTTAGGCGCGTGCCTCCTTCCCTGCACTCCCGGGGTATATGGATCTTGCGACCCCACCACCACGAGATGGCTGGGCTGGAGGATGCGCGGTTTACACCCGGCAGGCATGATGTCTCCGTTCTTACTTTTACTTTAGATGCCTTCTTTCAGGCAGTGGCTGTGCAGCTTCACCTGGATAGGAGGTATACTATCATTTCTGCGTACATTCCAGCGTCAGCTGACTTCCACGCGGGGGTTTTCCGCCACCTCGTGGAAAGGTTGCCGAGGCCCTTTCTCTTGCTTGGAGATCAAAACGGCAGGCATTTTCTTTGGGGAGATTACTCAATAAATCCCAGGGGAAAAGTCCTTGCCTATCTGATCGAAGAGCTTGGGATAGGTTTCCTAAAAGTGGATGAGTTTACGCATCATTGTCCGAGAACCGCTTCATTTTCTTGCCTTGATCTATCTTTGTTATCTTCGGATGCACAGCCTGATTTTTATTGGGGGGTGGTCGATGTCCTCTATGGTAGTGATCCCTTTTTCATTCAACTATCATTTCTAGGTCAGCTGCCGCCTGAGAGCCCACCTCAGTGGTGCTTTGCGCGGGTGAGGTAACATGCATTTCAGGAAATGACGGAATTCTCTCTCTCAGTCGAGGAGTTTAGCTCGGTAGATGAGGCCGTTGAGTTATTCCTCAGCAACCTCATCACCACGGGCCTGAATACTATTCCCAGAACTGCTGAATGTTTTGCACGCCGACCACTCGAATGGTCTTCGGCTGAGTATGAGACTGCACTCAAACAGAAGCGTTATTCCTACATGCGCTATAAGCGCTGCCCAAACAATTTCACTGTCGGTGAATTTCGTCAGGCTTGGGCTAGGGTCAGATAGATTCCGAAGCACGCCCACCGCTCTTTTTAGTCTGCATACGTGTCTTCACTTAACGAGAAGACCCCTCTGGCAGAGGTGTGGAAGCGAGTCAAAGGGATTCGGGGTAAGTTCTCGCAGAACCCACTTCCCGTTCTCCAGGAGAATAGGACCGCACTCTCGGACCCTGCGGCCATGGCGGAATCCTTTGCGACCGCTTTCTATGCATTCTCTAGCCAGCATGCTGCTTCGCTACGATTCAATGCACGTTGGGAGGTCGCAGAAGGCCATGGTCCGGACGATGGCCCGTACGCCATGCTTCGACACCTGGGTGAGCGAGCCATGGCCATTCTGTTAGATTTGTTCAACATGATCTGGGTGCATGGTCTTCTCCCAAGTTCATGGCGAATGGCTTCTGTGCTCGCCTTTCTCAAACCGGGAAGAGATCACTCTACTCCGGCCGGTTTCCGCCCAATTTCTCTAACCTCATGCGTTTGCAAGTTGATGGAGAAATTGGTAAATGTTAGATTCGCCTTTTTCCTGGACAGCGGAGGCCGTCTGTCTTCTGCACAGTGCGGCTTCCGAAAGTTCCACTCCACATCGGATGCTCTGCTCCGACTGGAAAATGCCGTTTGCGAGGCCTTCCTCCGTAGACAGCACTACGTCAAGCGGTTTTTGGGTCTGTAGAAGGCCTATGATACCGTATGGCAATACGGTATCATGGAGACTCTCCACAGGATGGAGGAAAGGGAAAGCCTCCCAATGTTTATATGTGAATTTTTGCGAGATCGTCGATTCCGCGTACGGGTTCGGGGAGCCCTCTCAGTCCCTAAGGAGGAGGAAGAGAGTGTCCCGCAGGGAAGTTTCCTCAGTGTAACACTCTTTGCCCTGAGCATCAACTTCATTACATCGGTGCTGCCGGAAGATTTTCTCGCTGTGCTCTACGTGGACGACATTTCCACCTCTTTTAGCTCGGCCCAAATGGCAACTCTGGAGAATTTGGTAAATGTTAGATTCGCCTTTTTCCTGGACAGCGGAGGCCGTCTGTCTTCTGCACAGAGCGGCTTCTGAAAGTTCTACTCCACGTCGGATGCTCTGCTCCGACTGGAAAATGCCGTTTGCGAGCCCTTCATTCATAGACAGCACTACGCCAAGGTGTTTTTGGATCTGTAGAAGGCCTATAATACCGTTTAGCAATTTGGTATCATGGAGACTCTCCACAGGATGGGGGCAAGGGAAAGCCTCCCAATGTTTATATCTGAATTTTTGCGAGATCGTCGATTCCGCGTACGGGTGCAGGGAGCCCTCTGAGGTCCAAAGGAGCAGGAAGAGAGTGTCCCGCAGGGAAGTTTTCTCAGTGTAACACTCTTTGCCCTGAGCATCAACGTCATCACATCGGTGCTGCCGTAAGATTTTCTTTCTGTGCTCTACGTGGACGACATTTCCACCTCTTTTAGCTCGGCCCAGATGGCAACTCTGGAGCGTCGACTCCAACAGGCATTGAACCACGTCTTCCACTATGCCGAAGCGGACAGGTTTCGGTTTTCTTTGGCCAAGACCTATGTGGTGCACTTCTTCCTCCAGTCACGGCTCCACTCCGAGCCAGATTTGTTTTTCAATGGGGTGCACCTGGAATTAGTTAAATCGCACTATTTCCTTGGTCTTGTATTTGACCGACGCCTCACCTGAGAGGCTCATATTTGCAGCCTTAGGGTCTCTTGTACCCGTGCCATTGATATTCTTCGTTTCATGACGTTCAGCGCTTGGGGTGGTGATAGGGCTACTGCCTTACTTTTTTATCGATCCTTTGTTTGATCGAAGCTCTACTACGGGTGCGAGCTTTATTCATCCGCAGCCGAGCCTTTATTGCGGAAGATAGAATCGATCCAGCACAGTGGCCTCCGCCTCGCGACCGGGGCCTTGCGCACTTACTTCATTGAGAGCCTGTTGGTCGATGCTGGGGAGATATCTCCCGCTCTATGCCGTGTACAGTGCATCACTCGCCTGTGCGCGCGAGCCCACATTTTTCACCATGCTTCTGCTCCCAAATCTTATACAGCGCCGGGAGTATTGCGTCCCACCTTTCTGGAGCACACCTCGTGTCACGCTGGAACCGTGCCAGTGTATATGGATGGCTCCAAGTCCCAAGAGGGGGTCGGCTTCCATGCCGTATCCCCTCTGTTTGAAGTCAGCGGGTCTGCCAGGCGCTGCGTCTGTCTTCACGGCCGAGCTGGTCGCAATACACCACTCAGGACGGGAGATTAAGCAATGTGCCCGGTTGGAAGACCGGATTGTGATCTAAAGCGACTCACAAAGCGTCCTGAGTGCTCTTCGGAACATTGAAATCTCCGCATCTCCTGGTTCGCGATATCCGTAACGCCACGGTTTTTGCGAGCCGGGCGGATGTCCAGATTATCTTCTGCTGGATTCCTGGACATGTAGGAATTTCGAGGAATAAGCGTGCCGATGAGGGCGCCAAAGAGTCTGCGAGGACTCTCCGACCGGAACAGCGTTTCGTTCTTCCTCACACTGACTAATAGCAGGAATACTGGCAGTTTTTCGGACTGCTTGGCAAAGAAGATTGGAGACGGTCGAAGGGAACTTAAGTTGCGTGCCATTGCACCGCGACTGTTCCCATGGACCTATCCTCCGATTCCCGATGGTTTCAGGTAGCTTTCTGTCGTTTCCAAAGCGGACACACTCGTGTGATGCATCTTTATTTAGTGAAGCGCTCGCCTGCACCCTATTGTGACGACTTCGTCTTCCACCAGACTGTTTGGCACATTCTTGTCGAATGTCCCAGTCTGGGTGATCTTCGTGCACGTTACCTGTCCTAGTCCAGGGATGGGCGGGGTCGCTACCGCCTGTCCCTTGTATTCGGGACGAGTGCGTACACCTTGAGTGGTGAATTGATAGACTTTTGGGGAAAGGCCGGCCCTCTCCCTTTTATTTTACTAGATTTTTTGGGGGGTTTGTTTTCTTTGTAGGTCGCACGCTCCTACGCCGGGGGGAGGGGGACCTATCCTCCAAAGCCGGAGCTTTTTTCTTAATTGTCATTTTCCCTTTTTATCGTTGTTTTCTTTTCAAATTTTTATTTTAAAGTAGCCTAGAACTAGGCTGTTTGTTTGCGGCGACTTATGCCCATATGGACAGTCGCCAGATAGCCACTTAAAAAAAAATAATATCCCCGGATTTTTTTCTTTTGGCAATGGCATCATAAACATTCGGCAGATACTAACAAAATTTCAGCTCCCTAAGTCGTTTGACATTCTTTTTCGAATGACATATTTTCCATAGTTCTTCCAACTGTAGGAAAAGAATGTAGACATTTAGGTCACAAAGCTATGAGTACATGTATTCATAATTGCATGTGTATGTACTTTTAACTTTGTAACCAAAATACCTACATTCTTTTCTCATTTTTGGAACTTCCGGAAGCAGTCCTTATCTTTATGTCTTCACCCCTTGTATCCGGTATTTAATCATTTTGTTTGAAAATATTTCGCTATTCTGTGTCCTTTCGCTGTACATTGGCGGGACACCACTCTGTTGTCTCTTATATTTACCACTTATGTAAGGTAAATTCTTTATTCCTTGAAAATGAAGTGACAATTTCGAAGATACTTGGAATCCATCTTTAATTTTCTTCTGGGAAATAATGCAACACACGTAGATGAGAAGAGAAAATGATATGTTACTCAACAAATACATTTAGTTTCTTAAAATATATCATTAGTTATGTAGTATGTAAACCTTGGGTATAAATTTGAAAAAAAAGTTATCTTGAGTTAGATTTTTGTGCTAAGCTGATTTAGACTAAATTTAGCATGCTGATTCTAAATTTGTAGTCAGCTTTTTTCTAGCACATCTATTTTTTTTATCCACAGCTTACCCCCCAGAGAAGTAAAATTCCACTGCTCAGCTGTAATAACATTTGCCTGCTGATTACGATTGAATTCATCTACAGCTACGTAGCAACATGTTTGTTCAGTCACCATTGAGACTGAACATTGAGACTGCTATTACGTTCTATGTTGTATTTTAAGCTTTCAAAGCTGGTAACTATTGCACCTTAATGTTATATTTACAAAGGTATATATTTTCTTTGTTTCAGATCATGTCTGCTCCTGCAACTTCTCGTCGTGAATGCCTAAACAACCCTGACTCATTCTGCCCCATTTGTGGCAGTTTCACCATACCAAGTCAGAGGGAAAACATTAGTGCATTTGTCAAACAAGCATATTTAGCAAATTTCAAAGTAAAACTCGGTGATCAAGACAAGCCATGGGCTCCCCATAAAGTGTGCAGGGACTGTCTCGAGAGTTTAGGGATGTGGAATAAAGGAACACGTGAGAGGCTGCCATTTGGTAACACCATGGTTTGGCGCGAGCAAAAGGAGTATTGCAGGATTTACCAAGAAAAATAGAAGTAAAATAGAATATCCTAATCTACAGTCAGCTATGAGGCCAATGCCTCATTCAGCTGAAATTTCAGTGCCAGTTTTCGAACAACTACCTCCTCTAAAAGATCTGAGTAATGTTTACGAGCGCAGTGACAGCAATGATGCAGATTTCAAAATTCACGAGGATTCAGGTCGTAGGGGATTTGATCAGCACGAGTTGAATGATTTGGCACGTGATTTGGGCCTATCAAAAAAAGCTTCAGAAATCCTAGCATCACGATTGAAGGAGAAAAACTTACTTGAACATGGAGCAAAAGTATCAGAATTTTGAACCAGAGAAAGTACATTTCTGCAGTACTTTCGAAATGACAGCGGCTTTGTGTATTGCCAAAACATTCCTAGTTTATTGAAGGAATTAGAGCTTTTAATCTACAATCCAAATGAATGTGCGAATGTTTATTGACAGCTGAAAGCGGAGCTTGAAGTATGGCCTTCTACACAATGGCAATTTATTTGGTGCAGTCCCTATTTGGCATTCTGTCTTTCTTCGTGAAGAACATGGAGATATAAAGAGGGTCATTGCGTTGTTGCAATATAAGAAACACAATTGGATCATCTGTGTTGACCTTAAAATGGTGTGCATTTTTCTTGGTCAGCAACTTGGGTACACAATGTATCCCTGCTTTCTCTGTATGTGAGATAGCAGAGCTCGAGGGAAGCATTGGGTTGAAACGAATTGGCCCCCAAGATCTGATCTTAAACCTGGAGATCCCAACATTCTACATGAGCCACTTGTTGACAGGAAGAATATAATATTCCCGCCTCTCCACATAAAACTAGGTCTCATGAAGCAGTTTGAAAAGGCATTGCCAACTGATGGCGACTATTTTAATCACATCATCTAGACATTTCCTGGTCTGTAAATTGAAAAATTCCAGGCTGGTGTGTTTGATGGTCCATAAATTCGGCAGCTCATCAAAGATGAACAGTTCCCTGGGACTATGTCAAACCTTAAGAAGAATGCTTGGTTATCATTGAAAGACGTCGTCAAGAAGTTTCTTGGAAATAAACGTGCAAGTAATTACACAGAAATTGTTCAGAATCTATTGGAGAGCTACAAGGCGCTTGGTTGCAACATGAGTATTAAACTACATTTTCTGCATTACCATCTTGCCAACTTTCCGGATGATCTTGGTGCTGTTAGCGACGAGCAAAGTGAACGATTTCACGAAGCTTTAAAGAAAAACGTTATCAATGTAGATGAGATATGCATATGATGGCTGACTATTGTTGGAGCATCAAACGCGATAGTCCTTAAGTTGAACACTCCAGAATGAGCTATAAACGTAAATTTTAACCTTAACTACCTACACACAATTATAATTATATAATTACCCATATTCTTTGTTAAAACATATTAGTGTTAAATAAACATTGCAATCATGCCTGTTTCTTTCATATTTCATTGTATGTCGATATTTCAAAAAGTTAAAAAATTTGACGTGATAGAGAAAAACGAAGATCAGTTTTGGATTCAGCACCAAAAAAATTAGTTAAAAACAGCTGTCAGACCTAATTCAACAAAAATTGTGTTCTCCAGTGTTATTTAATGAAAGCTTCTTCCACAGGAACACACTAGCATAAGTTATTCTTCTGGTATGATTTTCTCCATTCCTCTTTTAATCTTCTCGCCAGTTCTTCAACGTTGGAGCATCAAACGCGATAGTCCTCAAGTTGAACACTCCAGAATAAGCTATAAACGTAAATTTTTACCATAACTACCTACACACAATTATAATTATATAATTACCCATATTCTTTGTTAAAACATAATAGTTCTAAATAAACATTGCAATCATGCCTGTTTCTTTCATATTTCATTGTATGTCGATATTTCAAAAAGTTAAAAAATTTGACGTGATAGAGAAAAGCGGAGATCAGTTAGGATTCAACACCGAAATATTAGTTAAAAACAGCTTTCAGACCTAATTCAACAAAAATGTGTTCTCCAGTGTTATCCAATACAAACTTCTTCCACAGGAACACACTAGCATAAGTTATTCTTCTGGTATGATTTTCTCCATTCCTCTTTTAATCTTCTCGCCAGTTCTTCAACGTTGCTTGGCTTTCTCTCCTTTTTCTCTTTCCAACTGTTTTCCATAAATTTAAAATCGGATTTAGGTCTGTACCTAAATCAATGACACCTATTTCCTCGTTATCCAGGATTATTTCCTAATTTGCGCGTGGTAAGCTGCATTAATTTGCAGAAAAATAAAAGGTTAATACATAGCACCTCTTATATGGGGCAGAGCATGTGCTTGAATATGTTAAGTATAGACAGGAACACTCAGTCTGCCTGCAAACATACAAGTAGACCCGTAACTTCAGCCGAAATTATGCCCGACAACATAACATTTCTCCAACAAAGTTGAAGCTGCTCTTCACGCAGTTTACAGATAATTTTTGGCCATGTCTTTGATACATCGCTAAAGTTTACTTTGGACCATTAGTCTTCTCTTGGTAAAATGGGCTTAGTGGTGAAGTATAATCTAGCTTTATTGTGCTTAGCGATGATGAATGGCTTGGCTGCTGGTGTGCAAGATTTTAAAAATTTCCGTCAAATACCGTGATAGAATGTTCCTAGAAACATTAATACCAATAGTTTCGTTTACTTCTATTAAGACCCTGGCTGCTCTCTTGTATTGATAATTTTTAAGATACGTTAGTACACTATGCTACGCATAGTGTGGTTTATTGCATTAATATATGTATATATATATATATATACATATATATATATATATATATATATATATATATATATATATATATATATATATATATATATATATATATATATTTATAGGAGGGGCGGGTAATAACTTTTGCGAATCGGTAGGGCAAAAAACAGAGGAAGGGGGATAGCTGTTTGTGGGGGTGTTATGACAAGTTATGACAAGTCAGGACCTGCAGCCGCACGATCCTGCCTCATCTATTTAAGAAGAAGTAGCTGATCGCAGATCGTCAGTCATAAATTTTTCAACAATGGAGAAGGTTGAGCACCGAGCAGTGATCAAATTTTTGGCCAAGGAAGGCAAGAATGCAAAAGAGATTCATGAACGCATGGTTGCAGTTTACACCGACACCACCCCTTCATATGCAACCAATGCTCGCTGGAATAGGGAGTTCCGCCATGATCGTGAGTCCCTTGAAGATGACCCCCGTCCAGGACGCCCGTCAGACGTGACCAACGAGAACAATGTAGCCCGTGTGTAGAGGATAGACCTCGAGAATCGACGGGCGAAGGTCAAAGAAATAGATCGAGAACTTAGAATATCACATGAAAGTGTTATCAACATCATCCACGACAATTTGGCCATGACCACGGTCACTGCCCGTTGGGTCCCTAGAAACCTCACGCCCCATGATCGACTTCAACGTCGTCAAAGTCCACAAGGCCAGAGTTGCACAAGCTGCTCTGCGTGAGCGCGGATTCGAGGAGCTCAACCAACCCCCCTACATTCCAGATCTGGCACTTGCAACTACTTTTTATTCCTCCACCTTAAGGCTGCACTGCGTGGACGCCGGTTTGAGGACGATGAAGATGTCCATCTCTCCGTCCAAAAGTGGAATGAACAACAGTCGGGAAATTTCTGGTTGTCGGAAATTCAAAGCCTCAGGGACAAGTGGCGCAATGGCATTGAAGTCGAGGGTAGTCATATTGAAAAAATAATAAAACACTTGTCCTCATATCTCGTCTCCTTATATCTGAATTGCAAAACTTATTGACCGCCCCTCGTATATATATATATATATATATATATATATATATATATATATATATATATATATATATATATATATATATTATATATATATATATATATATATGTATATATATATATATATATATATATATATATATATATATATATATATATATATATATATATATATATATATATATATATATATATATAAATATATAGGTATATATATATATATATATATATATTATAAATATATATATATATATATATATATATATATATATATATATATATATATATATATATATATATATATATATATATATATATATATATATATATATATATATATATATATATATATATATATATATATATATATATATATATAAATATATATATATATATATATATATAAATATATATATATATATATGTATGTATATATATATATATATATATATATATATATATATATATATATATATATATATATATATATATATATATATATATATATATATATATATACATATATATATATATATATATATATATATATATATATATATATATATATATATATATATATATATATATATATATATATATATATATATATATATATATATATAATTTATTGTAATGGTACGTCTTGCAAAAATGTTGGTCCTGAATTGAGACTGTTCATTAAGCTTTTTTAAAAAGGTTCCTATCGAGAGAGATTTGCAGCTGTTAATCCAAAGTCCTCGCAATAATATTAACAGGATCTTAAATATTATCCGGCTTTAGAATAGTTGCTTCTGCGTCGTTGTTGCAACACACAGTAGCTAGGTGGCTTGTAGCCCCAGGCTAAATCCTAAGGAGATCTCGAAGCAGCATTGGGCCACAGAGGTATGGCGTGCAAGCCCATCTGTGTGTGGACACGCCCTGCTGCCTTCTACCTACTTCATCCCATACCCCGATAATTACCTTGTGGGTTCTGACTTTATAGGCAAAGGCTAGAAGGAGGATATCTTGATCACAAACGAGAATCGGAAGCGCCTATAGTCAAGCACCAACAGATCAGTGTTTCGGCAACTACCTGTAGCCAAGGATGAAGCTTTGTCGTCTCGAGCCTCTCCTACTACCAGGATCCTTATCCACTCATTCATGATACGGGTCCGAAAACTTCACATATTTCTACCCGTTTAAACCTACTGCAGGTTTGATGCCCTCAACTGAGGGAATCAGTCATCATCGACCTCGCTGGACTTCCCAAAGCAAACATACATACAAACAGAGTTTGAAAAAATATTTCAGATAACAGTAATTTTATCATGAGAATTTAAAGTAGTATTTTCTAATAAATAGGATTTAGAATCTTATACCTCTAGTGTTTTTCTTATATAAATCAGATTGATAAGTACTACAGAGAATATATTATGCTTCGTTCTTATAAGAAATATCATCACCAAAGTTTTATGCCTATGTACCTGAAACGAAATATCATCAAACACATTTTTGGGTTGTTTAACTGAAAAGAAGTGTCATCAACAACCCTTGTTTTTGTGTAACAGAAAAAATATTAATCTCAAATCTTTTACATATGTAACAAAAATAAAGAGTCTTCACCAACCTTTTTTGCTTGTGAAGCTGAAACAAATATGCCGAAGACATATTTGACTTATGAATTACTACGTGGATTACGACCGAGGATGAAATGACATTAAGGATTGTTGTGAGCAATGAATCTTAGAGTCTAAACGTTTGGTGTGTCAAGATATGCGTTCCATCGCTTTTACACATTTCAAGTATAATTACATATATAAATTAAATTGGTGAGACGAATTATAACGATATTCAAGCTCAGGTGTAAATTAGTTTTAGTACCTTGTTATTAGATCAACAAGGAATGTTTCACATAGTTTTCGATAAAAATAATTTACAAGTGAATTTATTAAGACTAAATAAAGGGGGAGTGGTTTAATTTTTAAAACATCTATTTAAGCACATCAAGAGTGAAACTGGTCTCTCAGAGGAAAAGCCGAAGGAAGTAAGGGAAGAGTATGATTATATCACTACATAATGCTACAGAAATGCTGTTGATGGTATATCATATCAAATAATAAGGAAGTGATTCTGCTCATATAAAGTCCTAAGTAACTATATTTTAACCGTACGCCACAATCGGCACTTTCAGCAGATATTTACTTGATATACGGACACGGGATACTGAGGATATCAATAAGTAGAGAGTGATGTGTAGAATAAACATAAAATGGAATTAAATCTTTATTTTTCATATATTCCATTCTGATTTAAACGAAAAGCACGGCTTAATATTGCGAGTTGAGAAAACCTAAATAGCCTTTATTCATTCTTGCTCTCCTTTCTTGTAAGTCAATGGTATTAAGACCTAACGTCGAGAATTTGACCAGAATTTGTGACTGCTCATCGAATAATGCCGACGTTTTTGCTTGATCAGATACTGAAAATGTTACATCTTCCTTTGCATCAAAGGTTGTTAGAATGCCTTTGATAAATTGAATGTCCCTTTTATTACAAAGGAGGCACTTATGAAAGCTTTTTTCTTCCCTTTTTTCAATATACATATTTTGAGAGTAACTATAATATTATATTGGCATCATTGACTGTATTAACTTTATTATTGACTTCATTAATTAAATTTGCCCTGATATACATTTATAAATTCAGAAGAAATGAAGAGCTTAAAAAAAATGATCTTACATCATATTTTTATACAAATAAAATGACCGCATAGTTTTTCATTAATAATTACCACTTTGGTCATATAATGAAAGTGGTAATCAGATAAAACCCCTTTTGTCAAAACAAATATCGTAAACCTGTTAGCAATATAAATTTTGTCTTACCATTGGACTTAGCTATAATTAAATTTTTGGAAATAAATATTCCAATTATTTAATCTAAATAATCTTAATCTTAAAAACTGTTATACTCCTAAAATTAAATTGTAATATTTATATTTTGTGCCTTATTAAAAAGTAGACATTCCTATTAGAAATACATCCCCTTGAAGCTGTGATAAAATATTTTTTATCTTTCTCTTAATTGTGCCTAGCGAGCAAAATGGCAAAAGTGCCTAATTTTTGGTTTATTTCTTTAATTATTTTAATTAATTCTTCAAAACCGTTAATAGATTGCATTTCAAACAAAGACATCAGGAAAAAAGCAGAAAAATTAGAAGGTTAGTTAACGAAGGACAATCTTTTCTCCTCCCAACAATATGAAGGAGTATTGGATTTAAGGCAGATGGCCCCTTGACCCAAATTCTAAAGCACCCTACGTAATCATTCTCATTCGTATAATGTAAATTAAACATTTCTGGTAAATGAATTCAGTATAAATATAATATATTTATATTTCTAATTGTTTTAACGATTAGATGTATTTTAATCACCTTTAAATTTTAATATAGCCATAATTCTTCGAGGCATGGATTTCTTAAAATTATGAAGCTACCTTTCAGTACTCGACTTTTAAATTTTCGTATACTTCTAATTTATTTATATATGTGCTATTTCTTATTGCTTTTTCAAGCATACTAAAAAATGCTCTATTGGATTTAGGTTTGGTCTCTTAAGTACCCACTCCATAAGCGTTAACCCGATTTCTCCAAACCAATTATCGGTGTGGTCGGATCTATGGCATAGGGCATTTCTTTGTGTAGCCGAGGCTGTACATCAAAAGCTGCACACAAATGTTAAATAGAATGAATAATCTAAAGTTCCTCTTATTTTCCGTTTTATTTCGCTACACTTTTATTCTTGCCACTCCAATGATTGCAGTTTTGTTTAAGCTTGATCTGACATCGCAAGGTTTGGACAAAATAATCTCACATACGAGATTTTGTTTCAAGATGATTTTTTATTGGCTGTAATTCCACGCATTAACGTCATTAAATGACTAAAATTGATGAAAGAATAAATCAAGTTAAAAAAGGAATGTCAATACGGTAAAGATTACAAGTTTTGGGTGTAAACAAACTTAATTAAGCTATTTTATTTAGATTATTTGACTAAAAAGTTAAATAAAAAAAAGGTCGTTTTAATTCTCCAATCTCATTTAAAGATTTTTAATATTCAACCATTTGTATGGCTTATTATAATTTGTATAAAGCATTAGAAGAACGTCAAATTTAGTAGTTACACTACCATTAATTAAATTTTACTAGTTAAGTTTAAAAGGTAATTTTCATTTTAATCATATGAAAATTAGGCAAGTATTTACTCTTGCGATTGATCACTTTAATTTATTGTTCCCACGTTAGTGGGAAAGAATATGTTAAAGAGATTTTAAGCTGGGAGGCAAAGGTTGATATACTCAGAACAGCCTATTCTCTAACCTAGTTACATTTTATAGGCTATATTTTAGTTTTTTTTATAAAATGAAATAAAAAAGGTAGCAGCAGTATAATAATTCCCCCCACCCAAATTATATTTTTCATTTTTTGACGCCAGAACTTTCATAAATATGCAGACGATGAATTTTAGGAGTAGCACTTTTCCCAATTTTTGGATTTTGTATGTCAGAGGAGAAAGAAAGCTTCAAAACAATAGATATTAAACGATATACGAGTTATTTTGTATTCATATATTTTAATATATGTTACTTAAAATTATGGGGATGTTTTATAATATAATCATTTCTTCATTTACTTTGTAAGATTTACTTTAAAGTCAAAAAACAAAGCACCAATAAATTATTTGTGAGATTAAGCTTTGCAAGCTGGTTACAAATCCATGAATGAGACAAAAATATAATGGAAAAATAAATTTTAGTACCATATTGTGGAAAGTAGGTAGCCATGCACTTCACTACCTCAAGCAGGTAAATATCATGATGTCATATTTAATAGAGTTGCAATAAATTACTACCATTACACATAACTTCTAATTTTGCCAAAATCTTGAGTGAATATGTAAAAAAAGAGCAAATAATTTTAACTTTTTTTTGTTTAGTTTAAACTTTAATTAAAAATACAGTTATCGCCTATTCCAGAGAAGCAGTGGGTATTAGGAAGGTTAAACCTCTCCGAAACCTCTTCTCACTCTCTTTATAATTATATTTATTTTTTTCTCATTTTCCAAAATTTAATCTGACAAGAGGCAATATGAAAGGAGATAAAAGTAATCAATGACAATTTCTCTTTTACAAAGAGCACACAACATCTAATCTTTAAATCCAGTTTTGAGTTGCAGTAAAAGTCAGCTTCAATTCCACATCAAAACCTGAAAGGACACCATTTTCCTGAAAACCCTCTTTGAATACTGGAAACGGCAAATTGTATGATAATAATGAACAAAGCTTCCATATAATATGCTCTTTATAGAGATATAAGCATTATTCACATACAGTTCCAATATTTTAAATATAGAAATTAAGCAGGGAAATATGATGATGTCATATTTCATAGAATTTCAATAAAATTCTACCATTACACATAACTATATTTTGCGAAAATTTTGCGAAAATCTTGAGTGTATAAGTAAAGATGGAGCAAATAATTTTAACTTTTTTTTGTTTAGTTTAAGCTTTAGTTAAAACTTTGCTGAAGGTATTGCAAACTACTTTACACGAGCTGCCAAGTGTAGGCCATGAATGGTCTTTTGCAGTCTCCTTCTTTTCTTATGTTCTTATGTTCTTATGTACTTCATATTTCCTGACTCATGATAAAATGGATACATGAGAGTATAAGCTAAAAGGAAACTACGGTGCATTAATATCTTTTCTTATTAGTTTCACAAAAGATTAGGTTCTAAATATGTAATCGGGTTTGTCTGTAGGTCATATAAAAAAACTAAATATTTTACTTTCTTGTAATAATGATCTGCTCAATAGAATTCATATTTGCTAAAACTACTGGCCAATAAGTTTATTAAAAAGATTATATATTGCATTATCTTTGTATACATATATTCTTTTCATTCTTTTATGACTTCCTTTTCTTTCTGCCTTCAAAATTATCTGAATTCGAAATTTTTTTATTGTACAAAACTTTTGGGGTAAACATTAAAGCAATATGGGGTTTGGACTGGTTAATGACAAAGTTAGCCCAGATAACAGTCATTACCCTTGCTTTAAATGAAGAAAGAATAGATTGAAGAGAGCTCGAGTGTATTTTAGAAACAGAGAAAACAAGAATCGTTACAAGTAAAAGCATGAACTGCGCTAACCGGTAAATTTCAGGGTAAGAAATGATTCTAATTGTCACAAGGTTTACTTTTAAACTTAACAATAAAATAGAACATAACTATAATAAAGAGTAGGGCTAAACCTGTAAATACACAGATGGAATATGGTAATTAGGAATGAGTACAAATGAATTAATTATTTGATTGAATGATTAAAGAATGTGGACCACGGGTATTATTTGATACGCCGGGAATTAACATAAGTTAGTTTACATATAGCAATATTAATGGCATAGCAATGTGGTAAATTAAATGTTATATCGATTATGTGGTAAAAATTAAAGTTACAGATTATAAGTGATAATTTTAATGTTATAGCCAAAAAAAGACGAAGGTGAAATAGATGCTCCAATAAAGATGAATATGCTATCAGTAGTTCATCTATGTAACAAAATACGAAAGTAAAACCTCTAAGAACCTGATCCATAAAACATTGGAAGTGCTGACCACAGTTACAAAGACTATAGGGCATTTGGTGCATGATGAAGGAAAAAATAGCGTGGTTATATTTGTCTTTATGATTTTATCTGGGTGAATAGTGTTCTGGTTGTGACTGACGATCTGCGATCAGCTACTGCTTCTTAAATCAACGAGGCAGGAACGTAGAGCTACACGTCCTGACTTGTCATAACTTGTTCTAACACCTCTACAAACAGCCATCTCCCTTCCTCTGTTTTGCCCTACCGATTCGCAAAACTTATTGAACGCGCCTCGTATGTGTATGAAAGAAAGGAGAATAAAAGCTGATATTTACATGGCTTACACATTTGATATCTTATCTAAAGAAAAAGGTTGAATATTATTTAAATTACGAATCATGAAGTGTTTTATGATGAATCAACTGATTCTTATATAAAAAATATTTTTAACGACGAATTTCTTATAAATCTAAATTCTGATTGCTCTACCTAGAGCTATTTAGAATAATAGCCATTTGCTTATTTTGATTAATTTTCAAAAACCAAAGAATGTTCTGATAAATGTTTTTCCACCATTTCGAAAAATGTAAACTAATTGTCGCAACATGCGTGTGTAAAATACATTTGTCCTCATATCTGTTTTATTATATTATATTCAATGAAATTTGTAATTAAAGTTGAAATATATCCATTACATAATTAAATCTAGTTTAACAAAGCAATGTAAACTTCTGCATTTAAAGACAATTTTGATTTTCTGACATACATCAGTGATTATTTTGAATTTACTGATTGCTATAGGGGTTCAAAAGAATGCTGGATTTTATAAACCTTTAGGATAAATATGTAAATATCTTTTAAAGCGTAACACAACCTCGTTATGAAATCATTTAAGGAGATAAATTCTTAGTAAGTAAATCTACCATTTGCATTTCCCTAATATATTCCAGTTCAAAGTCAAAGTTAAATAAAATATAAGTTGTTCACTACTAAGTGAATTTGACCTTGGAAAATTTGCCTTTTAAAAATAGTAGTTAAATGTGAAGAAAAATTCTTTAAAAAATAGTGAAATGTTTCTTGGACACTTTCCATTATTTAAAAACCATTGTTGGCCTGAGAATTTAATTCCTTACTCGATTGCTTTGTCACTAGAATTTAGTGAATGCATTAAAAGTTTTAACCAAAAGTTGGATCCTACCTTCTAACTTGTTTAATTAAAAATTTAAAGAAATATATACACATATTTGCTATTTTGAAGCATGCAAGGCTTCAAAATATTTACCCTAAATGGGAGTGCAAAGGGCAAATGCTCGGATTACTTTCTGGTAGAATTTTTTTATAGTGTATGGTGTATATTCAATATGTGATTAATAAATCTCTATTAATCCTGAAGTAAATTCTGAACGAATTTTAGGTAAATCTTTAGATAATCTTAATCAATCAGACTCGTTAACTAGCTGGGAAAATCCAAGAAAAACGCCACAGCATAATCTACAAATAGAAATGGAATATAAGGATTTCTTAAACACCCTTAATAGAAGGAGAATTTCTTTACTTTCGAATATGTTTATGATCACTTGACATCGTTTGATGCTATGCATATGAGTGTAAATGAAGATTTTAAATTTTTTAGGGACATTAGAAAGATGTACTAAGAATTCAACTTAGGTAGTAGCCTATTTGAATGTATAAATAACAATACAATTATTCGTTTCATATCATTATTACTACTTCGTCTTTTTTGAAAACAGAATAATGGAGCGAAGAACAACTGAGAAACTAATTTACAGTTACGCGCATATCTATTTGTCACCCATGTCCAATTTTGTAATTTACGAATTTTTATACGTTACTAGTTCGTAATGTACATATTTATATTATATTTAATTATATTAACCAAAAAGTAATATATTCTAATTTATGAATCGAAATAAAACAAATTATTAATATTAAACATGTTTTTTATAGAAAAACACAAGAAGCAAAAGTATTAGCAACGTTTACATAATAGTGATTAAACAAATCAAATTATTAAAATTAGTCTTAAAGAATGTTCAAGAATAACTGATGGAATATTCTATACTAATTCAAGACAGCAATTTACTTGCACAGTTAAATTTTGAGGTCATCATTATGGTATTAGACACGGCTAAAGAATCATCTCTACGCTAATTTTGAAATTGCAAAATGGTGAATAGATCCGAACACTCAAAATCCTAGAGGAAGAGTATAATTGAGCTGCACAACCAAGAGTATGGTTATATAAAAATCGTGTGCGAAAAGGGTGACCAAGAAAATTAACTGACAGAGATGTGCATTGGTGTGTTTAAATTGCCAACAAGAATCCAAAATTCACTTCTAAGGAATTGAAAGCAAATTTGGCTAGCAGTAGAAAAATCGTTGACTTGTCACCAGTGCTATGTTACCTGAACCGTGAGGGTCTGCATGGACATGTACCAAGAAGGAAATCACTGTTGAAGATGGTTCACAAAAGGAGGCGTTTAGAGTTGTCAGAAGACATCTTGATGACACTGAAGCAGAACTTAGTAAAATAATATGGTCTGACGAGACTAAGCTCGAGTTGTTTGGCCTAAACAACTACCATTACGTTTGGAGAAAATCTGGAGAAGCTCTGCTGGAAAAGAAAATTATACCTACTGTGAAACACGGAGGTGTTTCCATCATGTTTCGGGGGTATTTTGCTGCTGCAGGTACCTGCTCAATTTGTGTGATAGAAGGAAGCATGAATTCTGAGGGATCTCAGTGAACTTTGGACGAACATGTGAAACAATCGGCGAGGAAGCTTACTCTTGGCAGAGGGTTCTTCTTCCAATAGGATAATGATCCTAAGCACACGAGCAATTTAACGCTTAAAATTCATGGAATAGCAGTCGCGAAGTCCAGATTTAAATCTGATTGAAAATTTATGGAAAGAACACAAAGCACGTGTTCATAAGGGCTCACCAGCAGCATCGCAGAGTTGAAAGCTTTTGGAGTGGAAGAGTAGAGTAAAATTACTACTAATTCTTACAAAAACCTTGTTCATACCTAAAAGAAACTTCTAATTGCTGTGATTGCTGCTAAAAGAGGTCATACCAAGTATTTATTTATAGGTGCTAATAATATATATATAATATTTATGAATCTGGCTAATACTTTTGCTTCCTGTGTTTTTCTAATAAACACCATGTTCTATGTTAATAATTTGGTTTATTGTCGTTTAAACATTATAATAGGTTGCTTTTAAGCTAATTTAATTAAATATAATATAAATATGTACATTTCGAACTAGTAACGTATAAAAATTCGAAAATTAAAAAAATTCAGATATGTTACCAATAGATATGCGCGCAACTGTATTTGCGACAAAAGAACAAGTAGTTTAGGCTTTAGTTGGAATAATGGGAATTACTCCAAGATCACTTAACTAAAACAAATACAGTGACATATTATTTTCCATTATACCGGTCAACAACTTATTTTTATCAACATAGTCTTCTTGTATTACATATGCATTCCATTTTACTAAAAGGGATCTTTACACTTTGCCTTGAATCAAATGAGAATATTAGGTAATGAATTTAATTACATTAGTCTCGAGTAAATGTCAGAAATTTCTAGAATCAGTAAGCGAAATTGATGCAGCTTTTCTTTGCTTCTACGCTCATTGTAAATCCCACCTTGCAAATATTTTACTGGGAATAAATAAAAAACGTACATTGTTGCAAGTTTCAAACTATATTACTTTCCTTTTCTGAATAAAATGAATAATCTTGATCGAAAGTCTTTCATAGTTAATTTTTCCCATTTTGAGTTCTAATTTGCCTCTAATATAATTCAAATATGGTACTTTGTTATTTTTAAGCTGTGTGAAATTAATCTATTTTGGGGATGATTACATAGTCAGAAATGGCATTCTTGTTTCGTATTTAAATTTTTCTCAGCTGCAATATGTTTTCTAGTAACCTATTGGGGATATTCTAAGAGCGATAAGTCGGAAAGTTTCTGCAAAATGTTATTGATATCTAAATATATTTAATGACAGCCAAATATGATGCCTTAAAATTGTGAGGACATCTAATGTTTATGCTCATTAATTACAAACACGAAACGGGGTTGCATGCGTGGACTATCGGTATATGAGTAAAGTTCGAAGAAGTGTAGAGAGATTTATTAATGTCATGTTTTACCCAAACCATGCCTACGTTGTGTCCGCGCCTGTGGCAGAATGAGTTCTAGTGGCTTTTTAAATTCATTCTTTCAAGATTTTGGCTTATTTTGTAACCAGGAGAATTGGTTCATTGTCTTTAATTGTACTGGTAGAATTTAATATAGGTCCAATATTTATTAATGAATGAAAACTTTATTTCATTTTCCTCTATTGTGATCCAACTTTTGAAAACTAGAAGGGTAATAGCAGTTCTATAATATAACTATGAAAACACATATTGTGTTAACGGTATTACAGACTATTATATCTGTTTTATACCATTATTGAATAGCTCGGACAATATAGGACTAAGATTGTAGCAAATTTGTTTCAAAACTAATAGAGTGTGTTTTCTTCCTCTTTTAGGGGCCACCAAGTGTAAGAGATAACTGAGATGTGGATCACTGGATAAGTGTGAAGAGAAGAAAATGTAAAATGAAAAAAAGAAAATTAAATTAACAGCAAGAATATATTATAAGGTATCGAACATCTTAGAGCACGCTACTAATCTTGCAAACATAAACAACTGTAGTAAGAGAGCGCATTTATATTCTTTCCAATTCCTTATATAATAGCAGGAATACACAAAATAAAAAATATCTGTGTTCGGCCATTTGCCCCCAAACCGAATATTTTAAAGGTAATATATTAACATAGCTGTTTTTTCTGAGTTGTCCAATTAAAATAAAAACATTGAGGTACTAAAATACCGAAAAGAAACTAAAATTCTCATGCAAAAGAAAAAAATACTCCCCAAAACAAAGATACAAGAAAATAAAATATTCACAAGAATTTAAAATAATCCCATACTGTAGAAGTCTAAATACCGCGTACATAGGTCTACACAGAAACACTCCAACACCAGCTGCGTGCCCTTTTGTATCTCTAAACGCACCTCTTACCTCGAATTCTCCGTCGCCTTTGTTTGCGCCACCACAAACTCCGATATGGCTCGACGGCGTGAAAGAAATACCTTCGGCCCAAAGATGAAAAAAAGGTCTTTCGCGCGACGATACGGAGTTTACGAGAATTCGATTCTGCTCGTGAGAGAAATAAATGGAAGACTTCTCCCTGGAATCAGGCAGAAGCTCTTGGACCTACGTCGAGTAGGTGTGAAACTCGATCCACATACGAAACTGTTTGCCCGCTGCAAGGAAGGAACTTCTTGGGGAATTGGTTGTTGCCATCACAGTACCTGTAGCTGACAAACTTCTCGCAAGCCTACCCCCGCCTCCCTTCAGAGTCTGAGGTTACACAGGATCTCCCTCTGCGTATTACCATAGACTTAGCTAGGTAATCGGTTTTGGCTATCCACTCCAGGAACCAAATAATCGGACAGTTACTTGAAGGAAGAAGTCGAATTTGAGTCACCATTTGTCTCACCTTCGTGATCCGGCAGAGGATCAGAAAATCACCGGTATAGGAATACCCTCTCATTTGGTAACCTCGGACGGCCGGCCTAGGTACGATCATCGTCACCAGAAGAATATCTTTACCGGCCCCCTTCAAAAATACTTACGAACTCAAAGTTATCGTTAATTGAATTATCCCCTCCCCTAACTTCACCAGTTTATTTGTGAACAAGAATTCTCATCTTGAGCCCATACCCTTGAATATTAGAATTGCTTACTTAATTTAGTGTTTAACTCAATAATAACATTCCCTTCGTTCTGCCTGGTGTCATTAAGACGCAAACGTCGGACAGTTACTTGAAGAAAGAAGTCCAATTTGAGTCACCATTTGCCTCACCTTCGTGATCCGGCAAGTAATCCCTACGACATTTTTGTAGATTATTTATTCAGTGCAAGATTAACCCTATTTCTATTTATATACGCTGTTGCTTATTTCAAATTTATGTACATTAAAGATTATTTTTGTTAATGTATGTTTAACTAATTTTGACGATCCTTTGGCAATTATTAAGCAATCAACTCGGCTTAAATCTGAATATTCCACCGACCCACCCATGGTTGGCTTTTACTGATTATGAAACACACTGAGGGGATCATCATCTTAGTTTTGATCAAATGGGTACGCACCGGGGTTATACTTATTCACCGGAAGTGGCTAAGGTAGGTGTATTGGATACGCTTCACTTCCGCTTCACCTCAGTGCGGTAATAAAATATATGTCCAAGAAGTGTGACTGGGATTACACACTCACTCAAACCTTGACACATACAACTGAAATATTCATAAAAAACTAAAATAGTCAACCAACCTAAAATAAAATAATCACTAAACACCAAAATACTCACAAGAAACTAAAATACTCACGAAAAAATTCTCAACTCAAGACAAACTAAAATAGTCACAAGAATCCCAAAATACTCAAAAGAAACAAAAAACCCAAACGAAACTAAATTAGTCGCAAAAAACAAAAAATAATCAATAGTCAATTAATTCCAATTAACACAAATAGTCAACAGAAAGTAAAATAGTCGCAAGAAACTAAAATATTCCAATTAAGAAAAATAGTTAACATAAAATAAAATATTCATAAGAAACAAAAGATTCTTACAAAACTAAAATAGTCAAAAAGAAACTGCATTTCGTTCGTATCGTGAATAAGCACACATTCATAAATTTTGATGTTAAATAGTCATAATTCTAGCTTCGTCAAAACGCCGATTTAAAGTTGTCCCAATAACTATAATTTATTTCTTAACAGACAAAGCAATAATTTTGCAAATATCAAAGGTAATTATCACTTAAAAGCTGTTATTACAATAAAACAGGAGTAGAAAAGAAGACGGTATTGTCTAAAAGGAGACACGAACAAATGAAAAGTAAAAAATGAGGTGAAAATCGAATTATAGTTAAGAAAATTACTGGTAAAATGTTAATTCTAACTAAATAAAAATAATTGGCTTTCTCAACCGGTTTATACACCTGAGTTGGGAGTAACTATTATTATCATATATAATTAACCTAACCAACGTTGGTAAACTTAATTCATCTTAGACCATCTATTAATCTCTGATATTGCGAATTCTTTTTAGTTAACTTTAATCTTACAATAAACTTTAGTATTTATCTCAAGGGTTATGTGGCCTTTATTTATGTACCGTTGTTTCCGAAAGTATGTAAAAGAAAATCATAAAAAAAGAGATATATACAATCAAGTGGGGATGTAATTACTCCTAAAAGTTAACTTTTAATAGCTAAACTATTTTTAAAAATTGAAGAGTTTAGCTCATTTAAAATCAATCATTTATAATGTTCATTTTTTAATACTCGTGTTTACTTAATAAAACATTTGTAGTTACGATCGTTTCAAATCCAAGACGCCAATTAATGAATATCTAACATGATGTATTATTTTTGTAAACAATTCAGAAGTGAATAAAACGTTTCCCTGTGGTTAGGGCTAATGTGATTTATCCCCGATTAGACTTGGTACTCGGACTACAAGAACCTCACTTTAACGTCAGGAAATCCTCTCTCTGTACATAAATTCTTATCTTTTACATCTTCGCTCTTTATTATGCCAACAAGTTTTATCCAACAGCCTATAATTTGCCTATTCTTAAATTTTAAGGGAAATGGTGTCTGTTTTGGTATACATAGTACCCCTTTGCTGATTAATGTAACTACCTGAGAAAAAGGATATTCAGTGTTTTAATGCCTGAAATAATGTAACTTTATACATGTTACGAAATTATACTCTGCAGTATGTAATTAGTTATCGTACCTTTCAATACTGAAGGCGTTTTGCGGCCTGAAAGGGATAAGCTTGTACGTGAAGCACAGTCACAAAATTTAAATTCTAAAAAATAAAATACGCACATAAACAAAAGAAATAGGAAATGGGTAGAGTCGTTTTCTATAGTTTCTAAACCAAAACGCTTATTACAAAATATATGAACGGCCTTAAGAATCTGGCACAAGTCTTTATATAGGTAAAATGGAAGAAAATTCTTGCATCCACATTGTGTCGAAATGTCACGGACATCAAGCTCTCTGGCATTTCATAATCGAGTTTGCTTTAGTTAATGCATGGGTCTCCTCTAACATTAATAATCCGAGTAAAACATTGACCAGGCTAATTGGAGAAATAAGAGGCCATGAAGTTGATACAGCACTTATAGCTAGTCGGCGGAGTGAAAGACATTGTTGGAGTAATTCACCTGAATAATAAAGTAATTGCTTCCTTTTTCTTTTGTTCAGAATTTTTATATTTTTACATGATATTATTTTTCGTACCCCCAATTTGGCTTCCTGAATATATTTTGTGGAAAATTTCAAGTTTCCTACTGTGCTAAATATTAAATACTTGGCATAATGTCGCTAATTAACGAATATTTACATTCATTTTCGAACATCTCAACCAAACGAGGGAAAAGATCTGTAACTTGTATAAAATCATGCTCTATTATAAAATAAGGCAACAAGTTTATCCCACCCTTACACTTTTTACTTTTTTGTACACATTTTTATTTAACAAAACACAGATCAAAAACGAATACATAATATATTGCACATAAATAATAGGGAGTTATTCAGGGCCATTCATATTTAGGTATTCGCTTGGCATTTAATATTTTCATATGCGATGAAAATTCAATAAAGTTGTTGCGGGGCTATCCAATATTGACGCTTTATTATTCACGACGGATAGTAATTTAGTTACTCTTTGGTAGCAGTTGGTATTTTTATCCTGACTTTGTTTGTATTCCGTAAAAAATAATTTCTTTTCGCAGCATCATATGCATGTTTGGCTAGCAATATAAATGAGCTCTTATTAATCAAATTTATTAATTACCTCAATATCTGCATCAGAAAAATATAAATTGGTTAATTATTATTTTATTATAGTTATAAAAACTAATAGATGGAAACTAAACTTGTTCAAGTAAAAGAGAATAGTTTGAAATTTGCTCGATATTTCTGATCGAAGAATTGTTCCGACATTATAATCTTACTTAACTACTATTTAGTTAGATTTCACAAGATTTTATCAAAATCTTCTAGCGTTCTTCTTTATATAAATGGATGCAGTTTCCGAAACAAATGTTTTTCTTTTAAAACTTTACTTTTTAATTTAATTTTCTCGCATCTTTTAAATTTTCGTTTTTTAGCGTTATTCACTTAAATTTCTAAAATATTTTTTTTATTTCCTGCGATCAATTAATACCTTGATAACAGATTGCTCTAAATAATGTTTTACTATTTTCAGTGAAAGATAAGTAATATTATAAATCACTTCCTAACTTGATGGTATACATTGCCCAACAAATCATATATATTTTTACCCCATGTATGTTTAAGTTTTCATAAATTCGTTTACATCGTTCTTCTTTTTACAAATTCGACATCATTTATTTTTTTATTCTAAGTTCAAATTCGGTCTTTTTAATTATATTGTAAGCCATTTGCATGAGTTAATTAAGTTTTCTTAGACATTCACTCTTTAACTAAATTTTAAAATTATATATGATTATTTTTATAATACATATACTCGATGTTTTTAAGTCCTTTGATCATATTTTAATTGAGTTGTTTAAGGTTTGTCATTTTGTATAGGCTCCTGATGCAAATTTATATACTTAAAATTTTGCTCTCAATTTCTTAATTTTTAAAACATAAATAAAATTCAGTTAAATCGAACATTCATTTGAGATAACCAATTAATTTATCAGCATGAAGGTGATAACCAACGAAAAAATGTATGATAGTGCTTTCTGAGCCAAAACATAAGGTAAAAGCATGCTATTATATTTTTTTAAGAAAAATAACTATTAGGAATTAAATGACATGAGTTAAGACTTGGCAAATAGAATTTCCTCAAGTGACGTCAAAGCTAATGTAATGGATTGTGATTATTTCATTGTTGACCTCTAGCCGTGATGTAGTGGAACAAGTTAATTCTGTAGGATTTGAATGAGATGGCTTTATTTGTAATTTTAAGTCCTCCCCTTAGAACTTTAGAATGTTATATCAAGGTATCATATTCTTTAGTTTCATTGATAAGGAAGACACCACAGCAAATAGTGAGTAGCAGTCATTCTCAAATAATGTTGCTTTCGACGAGCGATTTAGATCTAACTCTAGGGTAATTATACTCTCACAACTCCTATGATAAATTTTGAGTCCTGATCTATAGTTAATTTTATTCGTTTAAAGCAACGAACCAGTTAAAAACCGTTTTACCATAACTAAATAGAAAAATTCCAAACAACTTAAGTACTATTGCTTGTTGGGCTCTCGATTGGACCTGGGTTGCTATTAAGTTATCTTTATGCATTATTTCAGCAGTTCTCTTTCCATAATTGGTGGGATCTCATGAATCGCAAATTAATGCCGAGGTATCGTATGTCTTTCAACCTTTCATGCTCATTCTGAGCAGTGCTGGCAAAGGAGTATCATTAAAAGATCTTGTTTACAATCGTAAAAACTGATGTAGTGTAGATTACTTATTCGACTGAGAATGAATATTAAATCCTACAGAGTAATTTCTGGTATTAATACAGAGGTAGAATATAGGAGATAAAGAGATCAGCTGAAAGATATACGCAAACCAGAGTGAATAAATTAACTGCATAAAATAAATGCTTCAATATTTGCTTAAATATTTTGCTGTGTTCAAAAGCAAAATATGTAAATCTACAGAAAGATTTAAGATGATGTAGCAGACAGAATCTTTCCTTCAACCTATTTAATGTTCAAATAGTGACCCTAAATTTTCCTTAAGATGAATTATTATTTGAGTCGGGAGGTTGAAAATCAATATGAGTATCCTTTGTTCAACAACCAGCGGATATATTTCCTACTGCATGTATATATCAGAGCCAAATTGAATTTCTAATTGATACTATAACATTTTTATTAACTTTATTGAATATACTTTACATATATATCAAATAAGTTTATCTACCATACAGAGAGTAAACAAATATTAACGACGATTCTGCTAAGAATAAGAAGGCTTCTTCTACCCCAAATCTTCCTAGATTACATTCTCATTTATTATAAATTGAGTCTTTATTTATTAGCTTATTTTGATCTTTAATAATGCGTGTATAATAGAGATATCAATGAAAGGATGTACGATGGTGAAATGGTAAGACTGAGAAATATATCTGATCGCGGACTGCACCGGATTAAGGCTTTTGTTTTATTGCTAATACCAAGATACGAACAATACGACCGTCATTTGCGCAGTATCAACCAAAACAATCCTAAGCTTTATATCGAGAGCAAATGTATTTCTAAATGATTGAGCACTTGTGCAGTGATGATTTTTCGGATACTTTTAAATAGGATATAAGGAATAATATAATGACTATAAATGTTACAATAACTAAAATTTTAATCATTAGAGTACCCTTGTTCCTTTACTATCATTAACATTTAGGGCATCTTAGTTAAAGAAAACTCAAGAAAATTTAGTATTTTGAATTGTCAATAAAAGATTTTCAGGATACTTTACTTTTCATTAAAATAATTTCTGAAGATTTTCGGGCGGATCTTGTCCTTCGATTTTGTGTGTGCCATTATTCTCGTGTGTATATTTAATGTTGTTGTGTTGGTTTTGAGGAGTTGGTAGTCGTTCTTTTATCGAGATGCTTTCTAGGTAAGTATTAGTTTAAATACTTGGGGAATGTGGTTGTGGAATATCTTGAGTGAATTAATGTTGACAGGATGTGGCCTAAGAAACGTCATTAGGACCGTAAGTCTGCGTGATTTAAGTGCTTTGTTTATAATTTTATGTGCAAGAATAGATTTT
This sequence comes from Ceratothoa steindachneri, assembly GCA_963969495.1. NCBI lineage: Eukaryota > Metazoa > Arthropoda > Malacostraca > Isopoda > Cymothoidae > Ceratothoa > Ceratothoa steindachneri. The sequence goes on from OZ018331.1 coordinate 46,371,728, forward strand.
GTTTGTGAGATCGAGATATCTGGAATTATCTTTAGGCATATGAATTTCTTAACAGTTTTGGCTCTGCATCGAGGTTTTCTTGGTTGAGTATTTCGTGCGTTGTTTTTTAATTTAAGGAAATATTATTTTAGCAGGTAGAGAATAAAAGTGAGTGGGATTGATGAGATTGCTCCTCTCTAGGTGTTTGTCATAAATGTTTAATATATTCTGAATACCGTTTGGTTCGGAATTTTCCTGAGATTTGATGACTAAATGGAACGTTTTCTTGTGTGATTTGATACGATTATTCTTTAGTTATGCGATATTTTGTCTAGGTTTAGGTAGAGCTGGTGATTAATTTGTGTGATTTGGCAAAGTTATTTAGTTGTTGCGAGTATTTATTGATTCTGTCTGTGTGAAGTTGTGAGTGTGTTATATTTATTTTCATTTGACTACACTAGAGTTGTGTTATGTTTCTTTTCGTTTGATTTTATATTAAAATTGTGACACGAGTGTTGAGGTTTTTGACTTGTTTTATCTCGGGTTCTGAATGTATTACATTTAATTTTTTTTTGTTGCAAATTTTAGAAGGACTAAAATTCGTTTTTTTAAGTATGGGATCTATTTCTTCCCTAATTTGCGAATTAAAAGATCCTTTAACTGCATATGTGAAATATTTCCATACATAATTATACAGGTATTTCCAGTGCATGTAAATTATATTTTTCAGTTTTAAGAAGTGTTTTTTAATGCAGTATGAAGTGCACAATCGGCAAACTTCCTGCAGTTGACACCTCTACGATTTCTTGATATCCTTGGCAAAATGTCTGCAGATGATTGATTTTTGATCATATATCTTTCACACTATTTTATTTATTGTATCTTCCCCACAGTTCGTTAATAGTCTCGACCAATAAATTTTATAGTTGAATGTCATCCCCAAAGACCTATTGAGCCCTACAATAAAACGCTAATTGAGTCCTACTAGATCCCTGTTAATCCCTTCATGTCATCCCATCGAGCGCATCTGGACATCCATTGTATCTACTTGAGCAAAGTGTGACCCTTCTTGTATACTAATTGAGGCCACCCTTTGTGCCCTGCTGTATAAAGATTGAGCCCTCTTGTAACAATCTTTGTGTACTCACTCAATCAAAGTTGTGTTTTAGCATAGAGCGTACGTTGGAATTTCCTCAGCGCAAGTAGTGTGGGCCCTACATAAACAACAACGTACTCCCTCACGTAAACCCATTGATCAGTCTATTAACTCCCATATAACCTAGCAAAAAGCTTCAATGAGCTATCCATGAAAACCAATTGATACATCAGATAATAATCTTTGATCTCTCCTGAAAAATTCCCTAAGCTATTCTGACTATACCGTCATTTTTCATTGGATTTTCTCCAGATTCTACACGACATCGCTTTGGTCCTTTCCATTTCCTTCCCTCCTTTTCTTTTTTCTGTTTACTCAGACTAACCCGTATTTGGAAACCTGATGCAAAGAAGAAGAATAAACAACCATTAGAGAATTCTGAACTGTTATTGCTGCTAACGTTTTGGTCATCAAACTGAGACTATAATCAGACTACAATATCCATGAAAGACAAAAAATTATATGATTTAACGATTAGGAAAAAATCATAATTAAAAGGCAATTCAAAATGTCATTTTAAGTAGGAAAATGGAAATATAAGAAAGTTTAGAAAGTAAGATATTGGGACAAATTAAATTCAATATAATTATATTAAACCTAATTGAAAGGCAATTAAAATAAGTAAGATATAATTTTAGATATGAAAAAACAAATAAACGTAAAATTAGCAGCTAAAATGGTTGTTAAAAATCTTTCTTATGAAACCATGACTACTAAACATAAAAACGGCTAAGGAAAATGTATACAAACTAACAATTAAATAAATCCTTAAAAATTCTATATAAAACGATAATAATATTTTTGGCAAAAATCGAAGCAGAAATTGGCCTTTATCTCTGAGTTGTCGGGAGCAACATAATAGAGATTAATTTTAAGCAACAATGCAAACTAAGGTTGTGAGTTGTTTGTTTTTGTAATGAGATCAAGTTTTTAAATGTATTTAAGTCGAGTGAACAAGTGTAATAGTTTAGATATGGATTTAATGTTTTAATGGAGAATTAGTAAGAGAAGATAAGAGCGGAAAAAAGTAAATTAATACGATGGTTTGATTTTATGAATGTTTTCTTATTGAGGAAAGCTCTATTTTGGTAAAGGAATATTTGTCAAATGTCAATCTCCCAAAAGTATAGTGAACATATTTCGCAATTGAAGACATGTCTGCGAACATAAGAACTCTGCCCGTCAATCAATTAAAGTTATAGATGACACATGATCCTCATCAGCTCGCAAGTGACTCTTTGTGATGAAAAATAAAGTAGAAATAGTGAGAGCTAAAGCTAATCCAAACAAAGGGACATTTTTTCCGTATTAGTTAAGATTTTATTCAATTTACTGGTTAGACTTTTGAGGTAAAGGGGGTTTAAATGCAATTTTTGTTCTGCAACTTTTGTTACTAAGGCACTTTATTATAAAATATTTTGATATGATTTTATCAAACATGAATTCAGTGTAGTAATTAAAATTAAAGAAACTTCTAGAATATTGAAAATGGCGGGTTTGACGAAAACCTGTCCTGCCTCATAATATCAAACAAATATGTATGTAGAAAATCTCTTTCGCAACCTCTCATTGTTTTATTCTTTGGTTTCTGCTTATTCCAATAAGAGTACGTTTTGTGTGTGAATACCAGTATTTTTAACCCCAAATTATAGTGAAGTTAAGATAAACTAAGATTAAAAGGAAAGGTTTTCTAAAGTAAAGTAAACTAAATTTAAGGTAAATTATGACCTACTATGAGACCTTACAAATATTTAAAATTCCAGAATAAGCACCTGCGTTTCATTTAATTCAAGAAAAGCACCTGCGTCTAGATCAATTTAAGAGTAAGCACCTCAAGTGCCTATTCTTAAATTGATCCAGATTTTTTTTATTAGATATATAGTTTCCTATTTTATTTTCCCGATCACAAATTACCTATACATGAATTTACGCAACTTTGTGCTTTTCACTTTTCCTAATACATTACATTTAATAAAATATATGCTTAAAATTAAAAATATCCTTCAGAAAAAGATGAAGCAAAAGAAGTGGGGATGAAATTTGGTTTTAGATTATATTCTTACCATCATGAGAGAACACAATTCGTGACAGTTTTAACATATAAATCAAAAGAAAAATAACAAATACGAGTAAAATGGAACGAGATTATATGTAATTTAATTCCTTTAAACTCTTATGATTTTCACTTCACTTTATGAAATACATTCTCATTCTCGTCTTCATAAACAGAGAATTTTTATGAAAAATATCAGACAGATACCTCTTTTAAATTGGCGTTTTGTGAATGTGTCGAGAGATAGGAGTTTTTTAATAAGTGCATTCCTCTCAACTATTTTTACGTGCTTATCATATCTAAGCAAAGAAATTGGCACCTTAAATTACTTGCCTTCTATAATACGCAATTTAGCCTCGTGGTATAAATGTAATTGAAAAATTATAAGATATTTGTTTTGCCGTATGTTGATGAAATATAATCAGAATTATGTGTATTTTCTTCGTATTTATGTAATTCAATACTCTACCCTTACTAAGTATCCTCCGTGATAGTGTTCATAATTAAAAGAAGCCAACAGCTGGCTATATAGCTATAATATCCAAGAGATATCAGGTAATCTACAACTGGGTTTGGTCGTTACATTTGTTGAACGTAGAGTTTTGCATTGACCATCTCGTTGTTCGCAAGCAACTCATAAAGAATGATGGCTTCACAATTCCACAACACACACATCATCGTCTTTCGTGGATGAAGTCTTTGCTTTAATCGTGGAAGTGTTTTTTTATTGGGGCTAAACCATTGTTTTCGATGGTTCATGTTGATATAAACAGACCACTTTTCGTTGTTAGTGATGATGCAGTAAAGAAATCTGTCCTTATATCCACGAGTACTCTTGTGACGATCAAGCAAACCTGCGGCAATCATGGGGTATCGAATTTTGTTGCTTTCGTTCTAAGCGTATGGAACCTATGCACCGAGTTTTTAACTTTCCTTATCGAATGAAGGTGATTCACTGCAGTTTTCTGATCACACACTAATTGTACAGCCAATTCTCTAGTCGATTGAGGAGGATTTTCATGAAGAAGGTCGGTGAATCGATCGTTATCCAACTTAATGGGGTGACCAAAACGTTCTTTGTCATTAAGATAAAAATTACCGTTTTTGAAACGTGTATACCACCATTGAGCTGTCCTTTCTGATAAAGCATTTTCTCCGTACCAGCACATATATCACGACGAGCTTTGGCTGCGTTTGCATTTTTCCCATTACGATTGAAAATGAATAACAACAATTGTCGAAAATGCGCCTTTCTTTCAACTTGACATTCCATTTTGAGGGTACAGAACAAAAATTAAATTAACGCAACTTTTAAATAAACCACAATGACTTATTTCTCAACTTCCAAACATAGCCTAACCTTTGCAAATTTTCCTCTCATTATTTATTATTGTTTCTTAATATGTGCACAAATCACGTCAACAAAACTTAAATCAACACAACATTAAAAATACGCAAGAACTTATTCTTCAACCTAATATGTAGTGATAATGGGGTCTAGTACGAACAAATCAGGGCTAAGGTTGAAATTTTAGAACGTGTCGATAGAGATATATTCTAACGTATTTCTCGAAATATAATTATTGCATTTTATGACTGGTTTAGCACTATTCCAGTTGATGCTATGGTTAAGATTGTACATATGTATAAAAAGCGCAGATTGTTCACTGTAATTACGTACATTGGCTTGGTGTTGCTTAAACCGGACATTTAGTTCTTTCCTAGTTTGTCCATAATAACATTTTTGGCAGTTATTGCAGCCTATCGAATAAACAATGCCAAGACGGAGGTTGAATTTTTGACAAGGATACGATAAAATGCAGTAATTATCTTTCAAGAAATATATTAGAATGTATCTCCATCAATTTCTATCATATGAAAAGAAATAAAAAACAGCTAAAAATGGCGTGGAAAAAGAAAACAAATAAGAAATTAAAATAATATATGTCGTAAATAAATAGTAATATACAAGGTAAACTAGCGCAGTGAAAATTGCCCCAATATTAAAGTAATATCGCGATCGCCCTGTACTCGTATTAATCTCAATCTTTCAATTCATCATAAAATACTAGGACGGTATTATCTTGCGGTAGTCCAGTTTGTGGCCACTGGTTGTGCTAAATATATTTAATTTAGTATTATTACTATTATTTTACTAGATATTAAGTGTAAAAAGGAGAGATTAATAGAATCTTAGGATAGTAGGCCCTAAAAAGTTTTACAGGAATTTTGGTATTGAATTTATAGAGTTTATCAAGGAATACTCGTACATTATGGGGAACCAAATAATATAATAAAACAAATAAATTAAAGGATTATAAGACAAAAGTTTCTTATAAATCGGACCTAATTTTTGCAATTCCTGAACGAGACATAAGGAGTTTGTTCTGATTTAATCAAGTTTGAATAGGATTTAAGTATTATAAATTATTATTGTTACCAATACAAAACAAAGTTCAAAGAACAATCTCTTTTTGATGAATATACCTCACATAAATTCGAAATTTGTGGAACCCAACGATTAGAAAAGTTCTTCAGTGATTTAATAAGAACAGAAACCTTAGTATGTCAGTATGAATTAACGTAAAGTAAGGATCATTTAAATAAACCTCATAAAATGTAAATATTTTCTCTTTAACCCGTCATTTACTAGGGATGAGGGAATGCAATCTTTCAGGAAAACCTGCCTGCAAAATTAGCTTTCGGTGAAATAGATGAAAGTGTAGTGACGCCCGAATCGCAAGGTGACTTAGGATCAAAGATGAACCTCACAAATGAGCCCTTTGTTGGACCTATGCAATGTTAAAATTGGACATGCATATTAAATCCTGAAATAATATGCGCTCTAGTAGCAATGAAATGATGTACAAAAACATGTGTGTAAGAAGGCAAATGCTTAGTTGGAGTTTCCCACAATAATGCACAAGCATACACACACCAAGAAACAGCTGCGAGCCGAAAGGTCTCGATACAAGATAACGCGGGAGCCAGAACGGAGTCAAGTTTGAATAACTAAAATTAACTTGGGACAGCGAAACAACAAAATCATCTTTGCTATCACCTTGCTATCGATGTCAGCCCGGATACGACCAAATGTGTCTACATTGAAACACACTTAACCTTCAATTCTGCTCAGCAGTCTCAACAAAGGAACAAAACAACATACTTTAACGTGTGAGGCTCCAACTCGCGCTCAGATTAGGGATAGCTAAGTCACTACCCTTTAATGGAGGTTCATATAGATAAGACAGGCAGAGAATTCCCTAAGGAATAACATCATTATTATTAGTACAATACATTCATCCCTCTTGATTGCGAATTCACATTAATCTTATTGGCGTCAGGAGTCTGGTTTCTGCCTTTATATCCAGCAATCCTTAGCCCCAATTATCTAACAAAGAGGGAAACTTACAACAAAACCGCATAAGTTTGTATTATCTCGCTTCCTTCAATTAAGGGAAACCTAATCCAAGAATAAAGCCTACCAATCACCATTTACCTTTAAAGTCCTTCCTTTAACCAAGTGATAACTAAGTTAACTTTCGAACCTAGCCAATAAACGGATTCCCTTTAACAACTATGGAAGTCAGAGCAAACTCGACGTTGATACCTGAAACGCCTAGTCCGACACCCCTTTAAACGCTAACACAGGCTCATACCCAGTTGTTCCTGCACTAAACTGGTACGCGCCCGCCATCTCATTAACTAAGTGACTTATTATAAACTTAGTGACCACCATAAACTGTTAATCCTCTCACGAATAAATCCACTATAAGTTTACTTTAAAAGAAAGTGACGAGTAGGCTACATTTAAGATGTATAGAAGTAAAGGAAGCCTAGAATTTTTAGGCTTTTCTCTCCCTTAGGTAGGGAAGACGTGTCATCACCCATGTGGTAGGTGTAACATTTTAAACGTGGCACCCCATTGTTATGAAATTTTTTATATATTTCGGTTTGGTTAAGGTAAATTGGAAAGGTAATTTTGGTTGTAATTTTAATCAGAGGAAAGAAACTTGCATAAGAGGTCAGAAGCTGCTTTGTGTATATACTATAAAAAGATGATAGTATCATTAGATTGCATTCCTCGCTAAGAGTTTGTATAAAATATAAATGATCGAAAAAGGATATGTAGTTAACATGATTTGACAGAGAAAGTAATCTGTTAGGGAAATGCTCGGTTTTAGATGAGAGGTGGCTCGGTTTCTCATGCTTTTGTCAAGATGTAATAAAATAGCTACATCGATTTTAGGTTGTGCAAAATTAAGATAGGCCGAGACTTATTTTGTGAGCAAATATATTTATTGAAGAACATTTTTAGTAAATATCTTCCTATCATAAACATTAAATTAGTGTTAATTAAAATGTTTATACAGTTCATTTACAGACTATTGCTAAAAAGTTCTGGTAGTTTTATTGATTGGTAGAAACCTTTCATTTACATATTCATTTTTGTCATAATATATTGATTCAGGTTCGACCTTGCTAAATTGAGCCTTGAAATGACATTCGTGTTTGATATTTTTAATTTTATTTCCTCCTATTCCTTATGATTCGTAATCAGTAATGATTTTAAAAAAGATGTAAATGGACAATGTCATAAATTTCCTGAAATTCTTCTATTATATTTTGAATAGTTAAGAGGGAAAACTATCCTTTGTTTGTAATTTTCCATAATGACGAGACAAAGTTTTTAAATTTGGACTTTTCAAAATTGGACCAAATTATCATCTTTAATCATTATATTATCAACCCATGCTTGGTTATATAGTAAGTATACCTATAATGATATAAATTGGCACTTTTAACCGGTGATCCAAATAGGAAATTATAAAGATATTCAACTTAACATTTTTTTTCTGTTTCTGGACAAATAAACAGAAAAGGTTAATTAGGTTTTGAATTTCTAGTTTCACTTTCTAACGGGACATTCTATTTTCATCCCTTCCTTGATTTGACATTAAAATGAAAAAAAAGAGAGCTAAATTTGTACAAATTAGAGCTGAATCTCTGCAAGTTTTAAAAAACAGTTAACCATATTTCAGATTTCATATGTTGAATAAGATCTCAGTAAGTCCTCAAAAGTTCAAAATGGAAGTAAATACTGGCACACAACAAGGAAAATCGGATGCTTGACACAGTAATTATGATTATTTAAAACTTTGGTGATTGAATATATGATATCTTGATCGTTTATTCTTTTATCAAAATACTGACCTATGTACGTACCACACACATAATAAAAATAAACGCACATCTAACCTCATTATAAAAAACAACCCAGGTCCTCACTTAAAGACTAAGCAGAGTAGTCATTTAATATATGAATATACTTGCTTAATGGGAGACTGTGAGCTCCTACCTCATTCATATATCGGTAAGACAGAAACAAAGTTAACGCAAAGAAGGAGTTAGAATTTAAACAATGGTGCCTCCAAAACACACACGTTGGAAAATCATGGAAGCCAACTGGACGGGAAGTCACTCGAAGATAATACCGAAACCCTAGCCCAGTTGCCAAACCACAGACAGCTACTAATATTAGAACCTTATATATAAAAGAAAAACTGTCAAAATTGAATACGCAAACAAACATACAATTCACTCTGCCTTCCTCAAGTCCCCACGCCCCGAATAATAATCCCTGCTCATGTTAATCTTGTGTCCATTATAGATTAACCAATTTAAGCATTCTCAACCCTCGTTTGAATGTACATTTTTGTGTTTAAGAACTTCCATTCCCCATAAGAATGTTCCTAAATTTGTTAACATCTTAATAACGATGTATATAAAGTTCTACATTCAATTCCTTATGTGCATCGAAACACGTCAGGCCAATAAATATTTTGTTTGCCTCAGTGAACTTGATTTTTCCCCTTGTTCGTTACTACTTTTCTAATGAATTTTGGTGAAGTTATCGACTGGTTTACTTACGACCGAAAGTGGAATATAAGACAGATCGAGAGACTAAAAAAAAATAACGCTAAATTCGCAGTCGCTTTCAATAATATATATATATATATATATATATATATATATATATATATATATATATATATATATATATATATATGAGATAAATTCTTGAATCCAATAACAGGTAACATACGAGTAAAGATTAATAAAACCACTATTTAGGAGCTTTATTATTTCATTCACGAAACCAGTTTCGGCATGGAGATTGTCATGCCATCTTCAGTCGTATACGCCCGACGATAGCTCCTAAAGAGTGGTTTTATTAATATATATATATATATATATATATATATATATATATATATATATATATATATATACTGTATATGGTAAAGATGTTCATAGTATTCTAGTGCTACCAAGGATATAGCCTACCCAAAGGAAAAGTAAAGTTTGTTTCCACCGCTTTCAATTTTAGTAAACAGGTGTAATTCAGGAAATTAGGCCTGACTAATTTAGTGAAAGCGCTAAAAGAACTTTTGGCACCTAAATCGCATACTGTTTATATAGGTTTGTAAAAATTAAAGTATTTATTCGGATCAAGTATTTTAAATTTAACACTCTTAATATAAATATGTGTTAAAAGAAATTATGTGTTTTTGAAATTTAGAAATGGAGGCTATCGACCTTTAAATGACTAGAGTTTATTTGGGCATAGAGGGTCCTTATAAAAAATTCCTTCGATTAAAGGTTTGATTATCTATAGATAAAACCTATATGGTAGACGCTGCACATCTGCCAAAAGTTCATTGTAATGATATATGAAAGCTTCTAGCCCCTCTCATCCAGCAAATGTGTTTTTTTACTGCAAAACAATGAGTGACCGCATATCGCAAGTGTAGTAGAAGAAAAAATCAATATAAATCAGTTGCAACTACTTTCTCATACGTCATACATTGCTCACAATTCTACCATGGATTACAATTATCTCTATGGATTATCAGATTCGTATTAAAAATATTTTAATAATGATGCTCTTGAAGAGTGACTTCAATATTTTTGTTATTCAAGATTCTCAGGTAACTTTTATTTAGTCGGGTAATGTCCAGGAAAATTCATACAGAGTAGTTTGTAAAATAAATTATATTGTTTTACCTGTGATTTCATTTATTCAACTATGTTAAAAAATGCGAGAACTTACTTTGACAACTAGGGCTCAAATTAAAAAGTGTTTATGATGAATGATATTTTATCTCTCTCAGCACGTCTTTTTCGTGCATTCAGCGGAGAAATTAAAATGACGTTAAATTATTTAATTCAATTTTCGTTCAACCTTTTTAATTATTTGGCCGATCCAGACAAAATGTATAGCATTAAATCCTTTTGAATAAAACCTTATAAGAATTATGCCTTTTATATCTTCAAGCGATGCCGTTTTCGTTCCTGTAGCGGAGACAACACACAATCTTTGTAATTTATTTCCAGAGACAGCAAAATTTACAAGGTTGGGAGTAAAGAAACGAAAAAAAATAAAAAATTAATTCCCATATACCACTCTATGGAAATATATCCCTTTTTTCAGGAAATATCATTTCATGATACCACCAATGATAGAAATATAGAATCGAGTGTGGAAGCTAGTATACGCAATTCTTGCAAGAAACAATATGTTAAAGAAATATTAATATTTTGTGTGATTAATAAGTACAAAAATAAGTGTTAATGCAATTTCATTTAAACATGTTTATCAATGTGCTTTGAATTACAAATGATGGTAGAGAATTCCAAGTTGAGACGGTTTTCTAAGTAAAAACTTTTCCCCTGTATATTTTTCAGATAGGGCTTTAATTTTGTACCATCGAACCAATTAATAATTATAAACGCTGCTTTCAATTGTCCTTGAAAGCGCCTATCTTTAACGAGTGCATTTAAATTATTTTAGTCTGTCTTCATAACTTTTGTAGCACAGTTTCAAAATAAGGTATTTTGACCTCACCTGTATTTGATCCAATGCATCAATTTCCTTTTTGCAGTTAAAGGAGAACAGAATTGATCTTCATATTCTACCTATAGAACTATAAGTGATGTGACTACTATTTAGTTACTCTTATATTAGGAATTTTTCAAATATTTGGAATTCTCACAATGAACACGTGTTCTATTTTATTTTTACCTAACTTAACCACAAAGATGTTGTCAGGTTGCTATCAAAACACAATACTATCGTACACTTTAGTATCCATTTTTTGATATTGTTCAAGCTGCGGGGGACGGAATGCGTAAGTTACAGATGAGCAGAATAAAAGTTAGTGGCAATCTAAAAGAAGCCTGATCACAGTTCTCAAACAGTTCCAGAAATCAATACAAATAAAGCGATATTTTGGCAAATTGTAGCTAGGTATATGTGACTAGTATGAAAAGTAGCAAATCTTGGCCCTTCAAATAATACCATTCCTTCTCTACCAATTTTAACCTTCCATTCCCTCAGTTTTTCTAATATCAACAACACAAACGAGCAATTAACAAAGTAATTCCCCTTTTTATTAGAGTGATAGTGGTAGGAAAGTTTTATTGCCCTAAATTGAATTTAAATCTTGAGCTTTTATTTCGGGAAGCTTCGCGTAATTGAGGAGAATTGACCGGCACATAGACCCATGCAAGAATGGAGCATTAAATTCAAATATTGTTTTGTGTTTCTCTTTAAAATGGAGTATTAATATTTTGAATGTAGAAAGTGATATGCCAAGAATGATTGTTTTTGGTTTCTGTTTCAACTTCAGTAAAAATAACCTTGTATTTCGTGGTCTGAATATATGTTGGTAGTGTCAAATCGATGTTAATAGCTAAAAAATAACGAACATAAATTCCCCAAATGGAACTCATTTCAGGTAACACATTTTATATTTGAGGCATGGATATATTTTCCTCTGTGTATCTACTATGCATTTTTGTTTTATTCTATGACTAAAGAACGTTAATGGAGACCAACAAATTTTCCCTCTATATATATATAAATATATATATATATATATATATATATATATATATATATGTATATATCTTCTTTGTAGCGATTCTTTTTCCTGAATATGATGCTGATTAAACGTTCTTATTGAAACTTATGTAAATCCTTTTTTAGAGATCATACCTCCATATAAAAATGGCCAAAATAGGTAAAATTTGCATATAAGTTTCGTTTTCAATAATGAATTTAACTTATTGGAACCTACAAAGTTTATCAAATTCATACCCGAGTGAAAATCAATAGGGTATTAAATCTTATATTCAGTGTATCTTTGTTAAAATTAAGCAAAGAAAATTGACAATTTATTAAGCATCGCTCCTCAACTAGGTTTGAAGACCCTATTGTTAAAATATAAACATGAATAGTTAAGCCTATCTCATATAATAGGCCTTCATTTTCTTAAGCCAAATAATTTCGCCTCAGATAAGACAATTTCCGTCCTTAATAACTTGAATCAATCGAATATTTTTAATAATAATCCTCTTCAGATTACATCCAGCATTAGATAAGAGATACCACCCTGTTTCAAAAGTCTTATGAGTGATTTTAAAAACTTATGCTGAGGCGAATATTTTGCTCAAAATAATCTCTTGGGAATATTTGGGTATAAAAAAGTACAGTAAACTGAACACTTCTACATTTCCTTTTTTGTCAGATAAAATTTAAGCATTTTTTTTTTTAGGGGAGTTGTATGGTATTTTGATATATTTATAGTTCCTAAAATTATAGGGGGCATCAAAATATTCACATCTTATGGGGGCTCATTTTAGTAATATTTATTTTGTATTTATTTTTAGTTAAAATCAAATAGACTTATATTTTATTCATTCCTGCACCAAATGAGGTTTAATTAGCCTCATCCTGTTTGCTTAATTTGGGATCTTGACGTTGCCTTTTCTTAATGGCTGTTTGCAAATCCCTAATATTCCCGCACTGGATTTAGGCCTTTCTCTTGTCTGATCGCTTACAAATAATAAATCATATTAGCTCATTTCTCATCAAAAGCTGCTTTATCTAGTTTTTATTTGTCATTTTGATATATGATTATGTATATTGAAATAAATGCAGATATAATAATTTCTAATGAACTGAATCTTTCAAAGAAGCGCTATCTTAAGTTTCTCTCTACTCTATCTAATATAAAAGAACAACCTAAGAATTGAAACTATTCATCTTGATTTTCGTGTTATATGTAAAGACTAACACCACAATTTTAATACCTCTTTATTGTATATAAAATAAGGAAACTTTTCTAATTGTTTCTGATACTGAAATGATAAAAACTTCGAACAAAATCATATTTATAGAAATTAATAAGGAAAAAGTGATTCGTTATGAAAGGTAAAATATACCCTTAAATGGTGTTGTGGGGTAAATATTTACCCTACACTCAGCTTTTAAGTTAAGTACTTGCGCATTATATCTTTGGAACTGAGGTTTTCGGTTCCTCCGGAAAAGAACTGACTCATGTTCCAGGGTTTTTTTTTTCCTCAGGCGTTTGTTCTACTGCATATTGGCAATTTTTAACTTCACCATTTTATATAAATATGTTAGATGGAGCCATAAAAATGATATTACACAAAGATAGTGATGAAAGTAAAAGCGAAGTAACCGTAGACAATATTGAAGCCCGTAATTTTGAAATGGACACTGATAAAGTGCTGTGGAGAGTGATGATGATATTTCTCCTGAAAATGAATCCTTTTATAGAGAAGTTTTTTATTCTTCACATGTAAATAAACAATTTTTTACTGTAATTTTTATTATTTAACATAAATAAATTAATATAATTCTAGTATAATTCAGAAAATGACCAAAATATAAAAGAGCCAAATATTTACCCCAAGCCACCATATTAGTATATTTTGCTTACGCCACTACTCCCGGCTAAAGACTATCTAAATGATGCGTAATGCTCTTTACCTGGGTTTAAAATAGGTTTAGATTATTAATAACTTTTTTACTTTTAAATTTTTAATTTTAATTATAATTGGACTTTTACTAAAATATTCATTATGCAATTTTCGGGTTTTCATAACAAAATTCACGTTGCATGTATGCAATGCCATTCGTATTTATTATTTTTCTTAAATTAACCAAATGAACTAAGCACATGTAAGCAACTCCTCATAGTATTTTCCACAATCTCAGTTCTTGAAACTTTTACTTATCCTAGCTCTTTATCCTCGCATGGTTGTTCATTACTTAGCTGCTCATTTTGAATTTCTTTTGATAAAAACAATATTACTTTCATATTTTTTTATCAGCTATTGAGAATTAAAATTTTCCCTAATCTGTATATGCATGTGTTCATTGCTTCCTACATATAAGAACAATTAATTTATTGTGCTATATATAATTTGATGTGGTAAATTTCCTAAGGATATCAACTCAGATCGAAATTATTATATCATAATTTATTAATAAGCCTTTACAAAATGGTTCATTATTTCTGATCTCCAAACACATGGTTTCTTCTCAGCCACTTACTAATTTCGAATTCATTTATATTCAATAAAAGGTTAACATACATACATATATGATTGATTAAAGGAAAAATGATTTTTAAGTGATAGGTTACTCTAGACTATTTCAGGTTTCGTAGGAACTATGGGTTAAGTAGTTCAAGTCATTTATTTCCTTTATAATTGTCATTGTGCTGAAAAAAAACTCATTAGTATAACATCTGTTAGAGTGTGGGAAGGAGGTTGCGGTACCTGCTGTTCCCTTCAGATCCTATTAAAGTACAGGCGAATGATTTATCAGAAACAATAGTTTCAAAGACTGGTATATATTTACCGGTATAAATGTGTGTGTTCTTAGTAGAAGAAGTAGAAGAGAATAATAATAATAATAATAATAATAATAATAATAATGATAATAATGTCTCTCAGGTGCAATAAAATTTAAGGTAAATGTTGAAATATTTTCAATGTACAAAAATCAAAGAAATTCTTTTTGAGTTTATCTGCGAAGAGATTCAAACGATGTAAAACTTTTTATCTAATTGCATGTTCTCGATGAGGACAACTATTTATCTTTTCAACAAGTTAATATTCTTACATAGGAGAGATATTCCTTTTTAAAGGTTAATTGGTGTTCGTGCTCAGTTGATTAGCAAGAATTATTGAGCGGACTTATGATTAATGCGAAAAAAATGCATGGTAATTTGTTCTATTTGGCTCGCAAAAGTTGTTTCTCTTATACAATAGGTTATTTTTCAAAACATATCAGTTGAAGGAGGAATTCATTTTTATTCAGATAGCTTCTACAGATAGCCTGAGAAAACAGTTATAAAGGAGGAAATATGTATAAAATGGAAATTATACATATCGATACGTTTATAATCTACATCTACGGTGTTTCATACTGATCTTAACCAATACAGATTAATTGACGACAATTTGGCCAATTTTTCTATCTGATACTGCCTTAACTATCCTCCTTTTTCCATTTTGCGGTTCATTTGGGATAGAGTCTATTTTAATTTCATTCTGAGCCATCTTTGATTGCTCTCATTTGAGCGATGGCCCCTTTCCAACTCAAATCTTCCTTTTTTAGAACTATCGTTTGCTACATTCGTTGTTTACCTTTTCTTTCATCTTGTAGCGATCAAAGAATCCTTCTTTGCTCATCTCATAATATATCATATGGAATATATTTATAAAAGAGCCTCTTTGTTCCGGTTGAGTATATTGATTATGTGGTAACAAGCAAGAAAATCGCTCAATGATCAAAAGTGACGACTAAATGTAACGGTGAAGAGAATGAAACCTTAATGTATTATTCAATTTATGAATTAACTATTGTTTGACATATAACTGAATATGAAAAAAAACTGGTTCTTGGATTTTGCGATTCAATTTTATATAGAATTCCACTGAGCAGAAGTTTCAGGAAAATAAAAAAACATTGAGAGATATTCATTATGAATATCTTTTTTTTCCTTACGAAGAATTTTGAAAAACAATGACATATTAATAGAGTTACAGTATATGAAATATTCACTATTTAAAAGTGATATTGACAATTTCCCAGTTTAACTTTTTTTTACTTTATAGTCTATAATTTATACCTTAAGTTTGAAAGCGCCGTTAACTGTTAATATACCGAATATTCCTAACTTTGCACTTGGGTATTAATTATATGCTTGAGTGAAACACAATATCTATGGTCAAACGAGTACTTAAGGCGCTGTCTATTACTCATCAAATATATTGTTCAAACCGGTGACAGCATAGAAAGAACTCGGGGTTTACTATCATCTATGTAATTTTATTTTAGGAAATTTGAAAGTGAATTATAAAGTTTTCGTTGATATAAATATTGTACATTTGTGAAGCTGTATAAAAGAAAAAACTAAATATCTGGATAAATTTCGAAAGACATAAGGTAAAGAACTTGCGACTGCGTCTACAATTATACTGTCCTAAGCAAGGTACTATCAATCTCAAGAGTATATCTTTCCTTCGCTTTGAGCGTCTCTTACAATGTAAATTAAAATGCATCTTTTGTACGTTGCATTATAAATATTGGGTTACTGAAATTTAATAAACAGATCAGTCTGGTAAGCTGTGGCATTGGGATTTATGTATGAAGTGTATCAGTTTCAACGGCATTTTCCTACAACTATTTTACAGAAAAGGTAATGTAACTTTTGATGCATGTGTAAATAATGGAAGTAGCTGCTACTTTTACTTTCTTTTCTAATCGGAATTGATAATGCATAAAATTTAGGATGAATATAAAACATTTTTGAAGGTAAAACAGATTATGATATAGTATTTTTTTATTTGAGCCCGAAGAAATATTTTTATGCCAAAAATTTATGTTTCTTAAGAATATAAAAGAGCTTTAAAATTTACATATTGGGCAAATTTTCTTGAGTTCTGAATTACCGGCTCAAATGTTTAAAGCTTTTGGAGGAACTTTTATTAGATTGATGAATATTTATGAAGATTAGATAAATACAATTTCATTCAATAAATGGTGGACAGAATAAAAGGCCAGTGATAGAAACACTACAATTTTAAGGTGCACATTTTCGATAAATCTTAGTAAATTAGTTTCATCTGTAAATAAAGAACAAAAATCTGTATCGAACAAGTCCTATTTAATGCGATACGGTACTATCGTCTAAAACCCTTTCGTCTAAGGAACTTTTGTCTAAAGAATTTTGGTCTAAAAGAACTTTGCTTTAAAAGAAATTTGGTCTAAAGTAACTTTGGTCTAAAGGAACTTTGGTCCAAACGAACTTTGGTCTAAAGGAAATTTGGCTTAAGGAACTTTGGTCTAAAACGACTTTTATCAAAAAGTACGTTTTTTGAGCTGTAATTTTTTTAAAAATATTTAATCATTATTTACCATTTTGTGATGAAATAATTACATTAGCTTTGAACAAGATTTATATATGTTCCATAAAAAAGGGTTTTCATTCGGGAAACGTAGAAAACCATTTTTAAACCCTAATTTTAACAGTGTTGATTGATATTAAATCCTACAAAATGACATCTTAAAAAAAAATGGGGAGAGAGGTACTTTTGGCAACTATTTCAGAAATTTCAGCCTTCTGTTATCGATAGTATCTTATTTACTACACAATTCTTCGTTGAAAATGTAGTAAATACACAAAAATCAAATAGCCAGCCAAAATATTTATATATTTTTCTAAATTATTATTAATGCAATTTACTATTGTACATATACACATGCTTTACTGACATGTATTGTAAAATACATGTAAGTATAGCATGTTGAAATACGCGTGCACACGTGTACATGTAAATAGATGTTTCATTAATGTAATTTTAGTTTGAAGGACATAAAAACCCATTCCCTTTCTCACTGCCCCCTTATTGGCCTCTGCCATGGGTAAGTCTGAGAGGGATTTGTGGATTAGTTTAAATTGAAGATCTATATGAATTGTAAACAGTGCTTTTCTTTTCCTTTCTATAGGAGGAGGGTGGAGATAAAATCACGAGAAAGTAGTTTTTCTAAATAAGCTTTTAATTCAACTTCCTTCTGGAAAAATTTCGAAGTCAATTTAAAAGACATGAGATGACAATCAAAAGATTAGTGAAACGGGGCTACCTGTCCATTTCCAGATCAGAGGTAAAATATGATAAGATTACCACTTAGTGCGCAATTAACATAAGGGTATAGTCGGTCAAAATTCTTTCTCCTGAAGTTCAATACGCTCAATACGCCTGTTGATAAATAGTGTCATTATTATCCTATCGAGTACCACTCGAAGTTCACACCAGTAGCAGACTCAGTCAAAATATGATCTGAATCTTCTGTTTACTCACATAAATAGTTGATTTCTATATTTAATTATCTATTTAACAGATAATGTATTGTGATATTAGTTTTGTAAAAACAAAAAGAGGAAAAGATAAATTGTATCATAATGGATATTATTACACAAAAAACAATTCAACAAATGTGAAGATCGTAAGTGTTCTAGTCGTCGTGTGTTAAGCCAAAATAAAGTAATAAAATGTTCAGATCATACTCATGCAGGTAGTAGTGCAAAAACTTATGTTTTCAAAGCAATAAACACTATTCAACAAAACGTTAAAACAACGTCTGAACCTCCGGCTGCAATTATTTCGGAAGTAATAAGCAAAGTGCCTTAGTATTACCAAAGTGTTCTTCCTTCAAATGCAGGTATAACAAGAAATATTAGTAAACTAAGAAACAAAATGATCCCTAAACTCCCTACAACATTGAATAAAGTGGCCTTACAAGCTAGATTTAGCGGAAAAGATGATGAGGAACGATTTCTTATTTTTGCAGCACCTTCCACTTTACGAATACTAGCTTCATCTAAACACTAGTATGCTGAGGGAACGTTTGAAACATGTCCTAGAATTTTTTAGCAAATATATGCTATTAATGCTAAAATCCAAGGGAAAATTCACCCTTTTATTTTTATTTTTTTACCAAACAAGACAGAAGAAATTTACTTTGGAATGTTGCCAGTCCTTGTTGATTGTGTAAAACGTTGTGGATTACAAATTGAAGTATCAGATGTAAGTGTTGATTTAGAAATGCCTGCGTGAAATGTTTTTTGTGTATTCTTGGTGAAATCACCATACCAGTTTGGTCTTTCGAGCCTTTATAATAATGATGAGGAATTGAACTTATTTTGCACAAAGGTTAACGTTTTACATTTCTGCCTGTTGCTGATGTATCCAAAGGACTTGAAATTTTACAACAAAGTGACCTGAGGAAGCTCTTCCTTTCATCAAATATATTGAAGAAACTTATATTTTAGGGAACCTTAGAACAAATGTAAGGCACGCTAAACCTTTGTTAGCCCCACTAGAATGGAATGCTTATGAACTGACTCTTCAGGGTTTTCCTCGTACAACTAACTCTGTTGAAGCTTTGCATAGAAGATTTGGAGTTTTAGTGCGAGCCAACTTAAAAATATATTATGTTATTGATGCTTTAAGGAAAGAAGAGAATGTAATTAGTGCAAGATGTCGTGGTATGGCATTGACCCAGTGATAGCAGGATGTTCGTACTTACGGGTTGTTTACCAAATACTCCGTAAAAAATGAACTCCGTGAATAAAGATATATCTCTCTAGAGTGCTATATAATTATCTTGATTCTTGATTTCTTTAAACTTTAAAGGTTCTTTGTGCCAACGTTGCAATTCGAGGATAGAATAAAAATATTTGTTAACAGAAACTAAAACTTTACTTAAAACACAAAAACAAAATAAACATAAACAACAGAATTATTTCGAACTAAATACACAGTAAGGTCTCTAATAATTTCTAAGTAAGGCTTTCTAACTTAACCTACTTGACATTATAGTGATGGTTGACCGACCACTAACTTCCATTGAAAAACGAAGGCTAACGGCCTTTGACGGGGGCAAATACCTTTATGGATACCACTTGGAACTGGTTTGAGCCTGACCTTGAACTCAATGAGCTACTTTACCTTGGGAATGTCATTGTCTCGAAGACGTGTGCCGACAGGCCGGATGAAGGTTAACTTAAAGTTCGGTTTGGTCCCTTCTCTTTGTAGCCCGGCCTCTCTTGCCTGGGACTTCGTAGCCTTGTTAACTCACGTATTCTTCCTCGTTTTTCCGAGGTTTCTGGTATACAAACCGTCACCCCACTAGGGTAGTGGTAGGACGGTGGGGGGCTTTTGTACGGGTCGCTGGAGGGTTCTTACTCCATTGGTTTTTCTCAGAGTCTTACTTCTCCTCTGCTGGGCCTTCGAGCTTAAGAGAAACGCGTCTTTAATTTCACACATGAGGTCAAACTAAATACACACTCTTACGGGAGATATTGCAGTTTTAACTGTCCTCCTTTTCATAGGGACGTAGGGCGAGGGGCTGTGGTTACGAGATTTACCCAATGTGCTTACACGGCCCGGTTCTTTTACGGTTAACGTCCTGTGTGTCAACTGAAAGAGGGGGCAGTGGGTCGATTACACTACAAACCTCCCTTCGAAGAACTTAATTTAGGGGACTCCAGTAAACTACAAAACAACTAACTCAACCTAGTCGACAAAAGCAAAGGTGCTTGTCTTCGAACCTTCGCTTAATTATCACAACTAACTGAGGTCAACTCAACTCTTAACTTACGCTTCTCTAAACTTCGGCACACACGCGCGTGCGTACAAAGGCATAGGGTAGAAATAGGGCTCGCAAGCCTACTATAGTTAGGTTTTACAATACAATTTAACAAACGCACAACACAATTTAAACTTCAAACAAAACAAAAACCTAATTCATCGATTACACCCAACAAAAAAATAGCTACTTCCTTACATTTATAATCTTTTAAGACTTAAATCCTAACGATAACTATTAACACGAAAAACAAATGAAAACATGGTTTCACGCTTACTAAGTGCTGAAATAACCCTCAATGGTATTTCGACTGAGCTTATAGAGCGGCTTTACTTTATAGGCCTTTTTGATCTAGCTAATATTAAAGTGGTGCTCTATGACCATTACTTTACTGCGCCTGAGTCAGCCGTTCAATTTATTGAGTCTACCCAATTCACAAAATGGTGGTGGTATTCCAACCTACGCTAACTACCCGTATTATGGTACTTGGATAGTTTTAAACTAACCCTCATGGCTAAAGCGTCCTGTTGCAGTGGGACATAATTGATGGGAGTGTGGGTCCCATATTCATCCTTTAACAAGGTACCTTAGGAGATTGAAACTGTTTTAGATCTAATTGGTTCGGAAATAATTTTTTTTAGAGGATCGTTAATGGGTGTGGAGCACACTACGACTTGGAGTTTTCGTGGTAACTCCGTGGATGCTTCGTTCTGGGGGAAGACTACTAGGGTTAGGTGATACTAATTATCCTCATTTACCATCTGACTAGGTTTACTTGGGTGTATCGCATTATCACTTCTCTCATCCTTCATTGTCACCCCATTTGGCGAGGTTCTCATCGTAGGTACATTCCGGTGCCCAGGCCGGGATACAACCACTTCGATCTCCATCTGATTCTTGATCGATGCCTATGCAATTGCGAGCATTCTTTCTTTTTCTTCTCTCTCTTCTATTTCTTATTTCGCTATTTCTCTTTCTATCTCTATTCTTCTTTCCTTTAATTCACTTTTTATCTTTATTCTTCTTTCTTCTGGTTCTATTTCTATCCTCATTCTTAATACTTCTGCTCCTCTTTTTAACTGGATTATTCTTTCGTTTGTTTTACTTCCCCTCGGAATTCTTCTTTCTTCGTCTTTTATTTCCCACTTGATTCTTCTTTCTACTTTTTCTTCTTCCATTTATATTCTAAGTCCTGAGAGGGCGTAGGCATAGAATCCATTTTTTGTCTGTCTGTCAAATTTTCACCGCTGTACGCTCAGGTAATTATTCAATCACTCCCCAGTTAGCGCGCTGCCTAACTTCTATTAATCGCAATACTTCGCTGATTGGAATACCACTCCACCAACAAATTAATTAATAACATTGACAGGCTAATCACCACAAATTTGCCGCACAATCTTGTTATGTTTTGTCTTTCCTCGAATGCTTGGCACACCTTTATTATTCCTGAAGGGAATACAAGACGAAACCTCTACTGAACTCTTCCAAACCCAATAAAACTTGACACCGAGCATTTATGACGTAGTATCTGAAGGATCCCTCACACCTGAGACCAAAAAATTATGTCGTAGTTTCGGAAGCACCCCACACCTTGATACCATATATTCATGTCGTGGTATAGGAAGGATCGAGTGATGGCAGGATGTTCGTACTTAGGGGT
Source organism: Ceratothoa steindachneri (assembly GCA_963969495.1). Classification (NCBI taxonomy): domain Eukaryota; kingdom Metazoa; phylum Arthropoda; class Malacostraca; order Isopoda; family Cymothoidae; genus Ceratothoa; species Ceratothoa steindachneri. The sequence continues at coordinate 46,394,112 of OZ018331.1, forward strand.
TATTTACGTACTACGTAGAAAAAGGACTCCTTGATTAACGATATATCCCTCTAAGAGTGCTATATATGTTTGATTATTATTATCTTGATTCTTGACTTCTTTAAACTTTAAAGGTTCCTCGTGCCAACGTAGCGATTTAAGGATAGAATAAATAAATTTGTTAACACAAACTAAAACTTTAATTAAAACTCAAAAACAAAATAAACATGAACCACTGAATTATTACGAACTTAATACACAGTGAGGACTTCAATAATTTCTAAGTAAGGCTTTCTAACTTGACCAACTTGACATTATACTGATGGTTGACCCACCACTCACATCAATTTAAAAAAAATGCTAACGGCCTTTACCGGCAGCAAATACCTTTGTGGATACACATTTGAACTCAATGAGCTACTTCACCTTGGAAATGTTATTGCCTCGAAGAAGCGTACCGACCAGCCAGATGGAGGTTGCAGACGAATAACTGGAAAGCCACAAAGGACTTTGGTGAGTGTGGCAGCTAATGAGTCACACACCGTCGGCAGGAAGGAATATCACCACGGGATAGTCAAAGAATGTTCCTTTCTCCTCTTCGGATTTCTCTGGGGAGTAATATAGGATGCGATGCGATAAGGCTTGAATACTTTGACTCAGGAGAGTGCAGGAGGGGGTGAATTCGGGGCGTTCTTCTTCAATTTTGAGGACTATCCATCTGCTTTAGTATGCATCAGGCTAGGAGGGGTCTGTCTGATGAAAGTAAGTTGAACTTGGTTCTTAAACCAAATTAACTTAAAGTTTTGTGCCAGAACCAGGGATCAGGCTCAAGGAGGAGCTTTTTCTTCTTCGTTTCTGAATTCCCCAAGGGCGAAGCCTATCTCGGTGCTCTGGGATACACCAGAATAGAGGGGGAAGGGGGGGTTATTTGACGAGAATAAGTTGAACTCGACTAGGTTAACTTAAAGTTCAGTTTGATAACCAGGAACAAGCTTGAGGATAAGCTGCTTCTACGTCCCTTTTCTTGGTAGCCCGGCCTCTCTTGTCGTGGACTTCGTAGCATTGTTGACTCACGTATTCTACCTCGTTTTTCCAAAGTTTTTGTTATATATACCGTTACCCACTGGAGTAGGGGTAAGAGGGGGGGCTTGTGAACAGGCCACAGGAGGGTTCTTACTCCAGCGGTTTTTCTCAGGAACTCTCACTTCTGGTCCTGCTGGGCCTTCAATCTTGAGAGAAACGCGTCTCCAATTTCGCACTTGAGGTGAAATCAAATACACACTATTAGGGGAGATCTTGTAGTTTTAACCATTCCGCTTTTCATAGGGACGAGGGGCAAGGGGCTGTGGCTATCGGATTGACTCAAGGTGCCTACACGGCCCAGTTGTTTTGCGGTCAGCTTCCTGTGTCTCAACTGAGCGAGGAGAGAGAGAGAGCGTTGATTCCTCTAGACAAGAATTTCGCAGCTTGATAAAGGAAGAAGCCCGAGGAAGAAAAACTCCAATGCTGAAAGAAAAGATAGACTAATCATTAATATTTTAACAGACTAAAGCAATCGTTCTATAGAGAATTACCTTCGGAATATTGCTTATAACCTGGTTTCATTCTTAATCAGACTTTGTTAATTTTATTAAAAAGCAACCAATTTTACATAATACTACTTTTTTTTAAATATCTAGCTCAAAGACCTTTTAGACGAAAGTTTATTTTGACCAACGTTCCTTTCGATCAATGTTCCTTTAGACCAAAGTTTCTTTAGACTAAAGTTCCTCTAGACTATAATTTCTATAGTCCAAATGTCCTTCAAACGAAAGTTCTTTAGACCAAAGTTGTTTAGACGAAAGATCTTTAGACGAAAGTTTCCCAACCCTGTTCAACTTGTAAGACATTTATGTCTGTGTCATGAATGCCAAAGATTGCAAAACTAAAATAGATCTGTTTTCCCCGATTTTGCTAGCTAGAACTTGACATATTTCTCATTAATACCGATTGCGAGCTGAGCAAAAAAGAAGCTGAAACCAGGCGGGGTTGCAAGAAATCGGCAAAGTCCGAGTGTTTTCTTCATGAGCTTCACAAAACCGGATGATACGTAAGGATTACAATTAAAAAATTTGGTTTTATGTAAATCAATAAAAAACTTTGGGAATTGTGGGTAATTGATCATCAGAATGGAATATATTATAACTGATCGTTCCTTACTTTTTTCCATCTTCTGGCCGATTTTACGTCTGAAAGTTGCTTAGAGAAATTTATCATCCAGTTTGTTTATTACAACAGTTATACGTGAAAGTAGAATAATATTTTGATTTGGAGGGTTGAAATATCGTGAAATTCTCTTGGTGAATGGCTATATTGCATGGGGTGGAATGGCCAAAAGAATCTAAGTTATGGTGGGCAAGATATAGTTATGGTCAAAGATTTACGCCTACGTTATTTTTTTATATAAGAAATTAATAAACAAATTCAACGTTGCAATTCGTTTAAATATGTTTTTATAAGAATTTGAAGGGAAAATATACCAAAATTTCGAGTCAAATCCCATTTTATTAATAAATAAAGTAAGGATATGCTCAGTCAATATTTACAATGATATTTCTTCTCTTTAGGACTTCTTCAACTCTTTTTGGCATCCTGAAGACCGAATTTGTGATGATATTTTGACTAATATTTATTCATCATTTTTGTTCAATAAGCAATCGAAACTGCTGACCATTGCTGGCTTTTGTTAATCAATCGTAGGTAAAATTATCGCTCACAAATCTTTTAGCCGGTTCAAATCTAGCGAATTCCCGGGCAATGATCGCAAAAGTTCGATGTTTTTTTGTAGCCCCGAAAAATGTTGTTCCTCTGCTTTGTGATAAGCTAGGCCATCACACTAAAAAATACTGTTATCATCTCCAAATTGGTGATGTATTGTTTGGAAAAGGTTATGGTGAAGCACGTCTTGGTAGTATTTTGAGTTCATGGCAGTGTTTTTTGGCAAAATTGTTATTGCTCCAGTTTCTTTTAGGATAGCAGCAGCCCCAGACATGAAGATAACCGATTCACGCTGTTTACACATTTAAACTTTTAAACTCATTACCAAATGTTACACACATTAACACATTATACACATTACACACTATTTCACATTTCTCGAAACTGGTTTGAATAGCACAAAAATGAGTTCGGTCATTAGACATGACCATGCAAGTGCTAGATCATAACCTATCAATCATATTTGCTAACAATTCTAGTAACATTTAAAGAACCGAATTCTTCAACAACCATCTCTATAGGAGCTGGAGTAGCTGTAGGTCGGTAAATAGGTTAAAATTGGTCTTGATATGTCAGAAATCTAAATTAATCAATTTCTCGAATTAAGCAATCTATTACTAATGCTAAATGAAGCCAACTATCATAAAAACTATTTTTGATTTAGTGTTCACAAATCCTTTACTACACCTGTCGAAGGAAAGTGTCATTAGCCTTTTTTCCCCCTAAATTACGGAAACTAGCTTTTTAGTAATATTCCATTTCCATTTTTGTTAAAATGTTTTAGTTTTAAAAAAAATTTCCAATAACTTTAAATCCCATAAGATGTTTTCTGTAATTTTTAGGATACGCAAAATTGCATATAAATTCAAATTTTTTAACGTCTAGGTTATTTTAAGTAATTTTAATTTAACTCAAAATTTTTATCTAAATTGCAAAACTCTGCCAAAGAACCAGAAATAATATTTAAAATCTTTCATGTTCTTGCCATTGTATCAAGGGAAGCAATTACAAAAACTTTGCAAGAAAATTTGAAGGAAAAAGTAACAATTTTATAGAGCTTATATTTGGTGCTATTCCTAGATAGAAAAATATTTCCTCATATTTCTTCTGGAGTATTTGACGTTTTTTTCAACGAATTTTTTCTATTGTTGAATAAAAAAAATAACTCCTCCGTACGGATACTATTTACTCCTGGAGTATTAATTAGTTTTTTTATTTATTGGGTTCGGCGTATATTAAATAAAGTTGTTAGAAAATGCTTTCAAATACTACACTCTTGCTACTACTTCCTTCCCCTCCATAAGAAAGGATGATTTGGTTGGAGAAAAGCAAATACTTTAGGAGAGTTTAGTGAGACCCGTTCCAGTGTAAGCGACATTGTTCATCCGAGCTGTTTACCTTCAACATATTCTCACTGCACATATCTTTCATAACTTAAACACTCTTTTGAACATTTGGTGAATTTAGAACCTCTCATTGGTATTAATTCTGACATTTAAATTTAATAAAGATTTCGCTCATTTTTATGTGTTTTATCTCTTATTCTGACCAGTTGTTAACTATTATAATATGGAATCACTACCAGGCCGCTAAATCATATGTTAGTTATCGCAAACTATACCAGAATCGGCACTCTCGTCCAGCCAAAATCTATTGCTAATGTTGCTGTTAATCTGGTTCCACGTTTTAAGGTTAGTTTTCCTCGTCTAGGCTGGAGTCCCCCTAGAAAAATTACAAGCATCCTATTTTTTATTACTCCAATTAGAACACCAACAGGTTTAACCTCGTAAAGAGAACCAATATTATTCAATCAATCATGACTAATTCCTCTCCTAAAAAAGTGTCAACTGACTAATTTTACTTTTTATTAAACCAAAAGATTAAGATAATTTGGTATTTTTTCCTAACTTAAGAAAATATATATTGCAAGACATTTAATCTAGGTGAAATATATATTAAACTCTTAATTAAAAGACATGGTAATTTTAATAGTTACACTGGTTGACAACCTAAATGCTTTCGAGACGAGAATAGCGATTCCCAACTAATTTTTACTCGTCTAGGCAAAATTGTTTGCTACCTTTATTTTTCAAGATACACTTATGTGTCACAACAGGTTCCAACAGCCTTGCGGCAGTGTGCTGCTTACCGCACTTACAATCTTAGTGCCCTTCAGTATTGTTTAAGCAGTCAAAGGTGATTGTGCTGTTAAAGTTTAGATTTCGGAAAGAAAGGTAGATGATTTTTCTAGTCATACAATTTTATACTTATAATAAATATTCATTGAACAAGCTATTGGTATTCATGTGAAGTATTTTATATTATTTTTGTTTTCCTACTTCCGTTAATTTGTCATATTCTGTATTATAATGATAAATTTAAGAATAAATTTTCTGTTTATCTTCTAATTATCTGCAGAGGTTAAGAAAAGGTATCGCCAAGTTTAATATATAGAAGTTCTAACTATTCCTAATTCAGAAACTTCGGTATTCTTCGAGTCAGATGAGGAAAGTGGTGAGGATGAATTGGATAACAATGACAATGTTGGAAAAGAGAGTGACATAAATTTTGATCAACCACACTCTTCAGGGCCACATTTCATAAGACAAGGGAAACTCCATGACTTTGTAAGGGATCTGCAACTACCCAAGAATGAGGCAGATCTGCTAATATCTTGATTTCAACTGTAGAATCTCCTATCAGCTAATGTGAAAATTTAAAAGTTTCGTGACCGTCAGCAGCAGTTCAATGATTTCTTCGTAATGGGTGAGTTAATGGCCTGAAATACTACATAGTAATGGTATAATGGAAACAATTGGCATCAAATAAAACCCATACAATGGAATTTGTTCATTGATTCATCAAAGCGAGTCTGAAAGGTGTCTTAATACACAACGGCAATAGTGAACGATCAGTTCCTGTCGTCTATGCACCATATATGAAAAAACTGTGGTGACTTAAAAGTTGCTGCTCTCGTGGTGGGCTTGCAGGGCGAATACATCAAATACTGCTGCTTTCTGTGAGAATGGGACAGCCGTGCAAGAGGTTCCCACTATATCAGGATAGACTGGCCACCTCGTTAATCATTGGAGCCTGGGATAAAATATATTCAACATCCACCCCTCACTGAACCAAACAAAATTTTTCTATCACCACTAAACATCAAACTTGGGCTTATAAGACACTTTGTAAAAGCTATGTCCAAATCTGGTTTGGGATTCAAGTATTTAACATTAAAATTCCCCTCACTGAATGACGCTAAGTTAAAAGAGGGACTTTCCATTAGTCCTAAGATTTGAGAGCTTCTTAAAAATAAAAAAAATGAATCAGCCCTTTGAGGGGAGAGGAAAGCTGCTTGAGAAGCATTCAAGATTGTGAGGAAGTGATTATCGGAAACAAAATGGAAGGAGGATAAGAAGAACTGGGGGATAACCTCATTAACACTTACAAAAACATGTCATGTAACATGTCAATAAAATCCACTTTTTGCACTCAGATTTACACTTTTTTCCAGGGGAATTTGTGGCAGTTAGTAACGAACATAGTGAACTGGATTACCAATATATTTAAACCTTGGAACAGAGGTACCAGGAAAAATGGAGCACAATGTTTGCAGACTAATGCTGAATATTGGCAGGGGATGATTCTTCAGCCCATTACAAGCGTCAAGCACATACTGTACGTTATAAAATAATAATCAAATATTATATTCAGTGTACCTTTAAACCTTTAGCCAATAAGCATTTTCCAATGTGATATTTGAATTGAGTTCATAAAAATATATAAGAATTAACTAATCTCATTTAATAAGCACACAAATATTTAAAGTTGTTGACCAGTGTTATCGATGAAATTCAAAAGTCTATAATTGAACTCGTTGATGTTTGCAGTTTTTCAATTAAACTAAAGCAAAGCCACTAATGATTTGGGATTATCCACCCAATGTTCACTTTTTTCCTAAGTTTTTTTAATGGTGGATGCATTTACAGATTTGTTCCAAACCTATGAATTTTTTTTGACTTCTTATTTGAAGCATGAAAGGGATTTAAGAGAAGATACTGAAGAATAATACAATCATAATATAAAGAGGGGGTCTAAAATGGAAAACTATGGAAACAGAGTAAAACTTTATACACAAGATTCATTTGATTTCCTTGAAAGTAATAGACGTAATTAAATTTTATTCACCTTTTAAGCTGAATAGTACTCATTTAATCTGAAGAAAATCAGAGAAGTCGGGTTGTTTTGATTAAAGCCAATAAAGTATTGCTACAATTCATCTCATTTTATTCATACTATTTTGATTGAAATGATCATTAAGTGTTATAATTTTATCTCAACAAATATATTATATGTAGGTATTAATACCTTCCTTGATTTTAAATCTCATTCAGGGCTACGTTCTTTATATCCAGACATTCAATCCAAACTCAAAGCTTAAATACAAAAATTACGAATTTTTCCGTGCTACCTAGGGTTTGTGGAAATAAAGCCCCTCTTTTGTATGAAGCTGGCTTATTTCCTGTTTTTTGTTTTTTTAAGAGGTTTTGTAACTAAAAAGAAATTTATATAATATACAGCCACTGCATTAATCTCTAAAGAGGGTCACTATTGCAACCCTCGAGGAGTGTATGTCTAGAATAATAAATGTTTTCATCACTTTTAAGGGCAACTGGACACTCTAATTAACTAAGTGTAACAGTTTCGTATTGCTGTAATTTTCAAAGAGCTTCATCTGCTTATCTGTGGTATGTTGTTGAGGTTACTGTTTTGGCGAATTTTGTATTTTGGAAATTCTTTTTGATTTTTTTGTCATACATAACATATTGTAATTAATTCCTACTCATTTCACTATTATATTCATATTTATATGAAAATAAAAACTTAACGACCTCGCATTTAACTAATTTTAGGTAAGTTTTCCTGAAGGCAGAAAGTATTAGGATACGGCTCTATGCAGGAACCTTTATTAAAACTCTTTCAAGGGATATTTTTTATCAATTTTATTTTAATAAATTCAATGATAAAGAACAGAAGACGTAGTTAAATCGGTATGAAAACTGTGTTTTTATTACTTGGTATTTTTCTTTGCCCCTTATTTTTCTTCGTATTATTTTCTTCCTTGTTCTTTTTACTTCTTTATGCCTATTATTGACTCCTCTCCGTTCTTATTTACCCTTTATTTCCCTTGCTCTTCCTGCCTCAGCCTAAATTATTCTGGATTATTCTGCTTTGTGAGTAATCTAGTGTTTTTATTACTTTGTATTTTTCTTTTGCCCCGTGTTGTTCTTCCGTGCTCTTTTTACTTATTTATCCCTATTATTAACGCCACTCCGTTCTTATATAAATTTTCTTTCCTTTGCTCTTCCTGCTTCAGCCTAAATTTCTTCTGGAGATGTGTTGTAGGGGATGTGTTTATTGAATTTGTTGCTTCTCTGTGTCCCTTCTTTTTTGCTTCACATCATATTCTTTCCTGCTCATTTTTATTATCTATGTTGCTTTCATAATTTTATTTTGTTATTGTCTCCGCATAAAATTTGTAGCGATTTTATCCTACTTATATTTCTCCTCCCTCAATGATAGCTAAAGACACCCTTTTTCCTTAATAGAGGGTTTAAGGTATCTCCCTCGGTTGGCTCTAGAATCAAAGCACTAAGAATCGCTCGAAATCAATCTCGTCATATAAAATGGGAATTTCGTTTATCTTCGGTCTTAAAAAAGTTATTTTTCATTGAACCGTCTACCCCGACCTACCCCTTCCCCCGTCCCCCTTACTCTCCCTTTAACCTCCCCACTCTCAGTTTATAATGCGTTTCTACTGATTTTTGGAAGCGTTGCTAATAAAGTGGAGTTCATTCACGACCTCCTGACTAATTCGCGTATCTCCCTCCTTGGTCTCAGTGAAACTTGGCTTGATCACAGTGACAGCTGATTGTCGCTAGCGACCCTTGGTGGCTACGTCTACTCCCATAACCCACGGAACAAACGTGGCGGAGAGGTTGCTCTCATTCATAGTGCCTCTCTCTCTGAATACCCTTTTATCCCCCCCTTTTCTTTCATTTGAGGCCCTGATCTCTGTCTCTAATGATGTTCCCGATCTAACAACTATTGTGCTCTACCGCCCCCGCCAGCCCTTCCCTTGATCTTTTTCTTGGCGAAATTAGTAAACCTTCTCTCTAGTGTCTGCCCAGCAGGTCATCTTCTCATCATGGGGGACTTAAACCTCCCTTCACTAACCCTAATCTACCTGCCTTCCTTTGGATCCTTGACCTTTTCTTCCTTACTCAACTTGTTTCTTCCCCAATACACTGCGATGGTAACATTTTAGACTTTGTACTTTCCTTCTGTCAAATTTCCAACTTGACCACTTCTATCCTGTCTAATACTATTTCTGACCATCAGTTCAGTAAGTCTCAACACCCAATACTTTTTCCTCTCGGCCTGCTCTCATCCCAAAACCTTATCAACGGCTAGGTTCCATTGACATCCCATCCCACCTTAATGATGTTGCCTCTAATTTACCCCCTCCCGACGCTCTTGCCTCCCTTGACCAAATCCTAAAATCCTTAGAGCAGTCCTTCCTAACTTGCCTTAATGCCCACTCCCAGATTATTACTTCTTCGTCCTCTCGCTGTCACCGCGCCCCATGGTACTCGCTTGAACTCCTACACTCGCGAAGATCTTTATGTGCCCATGAAAGAGCTCTTCGTAAAGCTCGCTCTCGTGGGCAAGATACAACCGCTCTTTCACTCACTTACCGTCTTGCGACATCACTCGACTTGGCTAAACTAAAATCTGCTCGTGAAGCCCATTCGCGTAAATTGCTAGCCGACAATAAGAATGACCCACGTGCCGTTTTCTGCATGCTATCTTCTCTTACCTCCTTACACCAAGTCCCTACCCCCATCAACCCCACCATCATCTCGAGAAATTTCACTGATAAGGTCATCAACCTTCGTGCCTCCCTTTCACGACTGCCTGACTAAGCCTTTGACATTCTCCCTGATCCCCTCCACCCCTGGGCCACTCAACGTATTTCCTGCCCTGACCGCTTCTGAGCGGTCTGCCTTACTCTGGCGCTCTAAAAAATCTGTCTGAACTCGTGACTCGTCTCCCCTCCTATTATTTAAAAAAATATTGCCTGTCATACTCCCAATGCTCCTCCATCTGTTCAATACTTCTATTACTACTAGTGTTTTCCCTTCTTCCTTCAAATGTGCCCAAATACGTCCGATCCTTAAAAAGCCGCTGCTTAACCCTTCCGACCTAGCTAGCTATCGCCCGATCTCACAACTTCCCTTCCTCTCTAAGGTCCCTGTGAGAGTAGTTGTTTCGAGCATTAATTCCCACATCGTTGCCTATAATATTGATGAGACTTACCAATCAGGTTTGAAAGCTGGGCACTCCACCGAAACTGCTCTACTCAATGTTACTGATTGCTTACGTAGACCAGCTGACTGGGGTTGTGCCTCCATCCTCATTCTACTTGACCTCTCCTCTGCCTTTGATACTATTGACCATTCCGTCTTGTTTGATCGCCTCCACTCTTTCCCGTAGCATTTCTGGCGTTGCTATCGACTGGTTGCGCTCTGACCCTTTCGTCTCGCACCCAATCTGTAGTGATTAACGATGTTTCCTCTGACCTCACTTCCATTACTTTGGTGTCCGTCAAGGTTCTGTCCCCCTGCCCTATTTGCAGTAGTATCTACTTATTCCCTCTTAGCTCCCTCCTAAGTAATCTCGGTCTATACTTCTACTTCTATGCAAATGACGCACAAATCTTTATTTATTCTTCCACCTTGACCATCGTTAACTCGGACTGGCTATCGGATAACCTTCTCAAACTTAACCACTCCAAAACTGAAGTTGTTCTGGTTAGTACCCCCGCTCTAGTATACAAAGTTAAATCCCTCTTTCCCTTCCTCTTTCTTGGTAGAAACTCTGTTGCTTTCTCGGACACTGATAGAAATTGGAGAGTTGTGTTCGATGAGCATCTCTTCTTCAAGCCCTACATCCACAATATTAGTTAATCTTCCCTTTGTTTCCTCCGTTACTTCTCCCGCATTCGCTCTCACTTCGATCGCCAAAGTCTTGAGACTGCTGTCCGTGCCTTTATTACCCCCCGCCTTGAGTACTTTAACTCTTTTCTTTTAAATCTACCATCTTCCTCTCTGCGTCCCCTTCAGCTAGTCCAGAACTACGCTGCCCGACTACTTCTCTGTCGCTTTCGCTTCTCCCCTCTAAACCCCTGCTTCAGGAACTGCACTGGTTACCTGTCAGATATCGTTTTCATTTTAAGATTCTTCTCTTCACTTTCAAGGACCTTCACTAAAAGGCCTCAACCTTACTTTCCTCTGCTCTTTCCCAACGTCTAACTCCTCGGGCCCTTCGGGCATCTCGCTCGTCCCTCTGCTCAATTGGTGACCGCTCCTTCTCTGTCTGTGCCCCCAAGCTTTAGAATACTCTTCCACCCGTAATTAGATCAGTTGTCTCAATTACCACTTTCAAGCGACTCCTGAAAGCGCATCTGTTCAGGATTGCCTACTCACTCACCTGCTATTAGCCCACAGCCAAACATGCGCTCTGTGAAGGCTCTCGGCCTTGAAGAGTGCATTATCAGAAATTTTTGATCATTCTAATTAATATTAATATTGCCATTAGCTTAAATATGTGGTTCTTTTCATATATATATATATATATATATATATATATATATATATATATATATATATATATATATATATATATATATATATATATATATATATATATATATATATATATATATATATATATATATATATATATATATATATATATATATATATATATATATATATATATATATATATATACATATATATATATATATATATATATATATATATATATTATATATATATATATATATATATATATATATATATATATATATATATATATATATATATATATATACAGGAAAGAGAAATTTGACGGAATGAGCAATGAGACAAGAAACAGGAGTTTTTTAGAGGTAAGAGAAAGGGACATTAGAAGAAGACTAGAATCATAGAGAGCAGAGGGCGGCACAATGAAGGCAATCCTTTACCGAGAAGACAGAGATAACGCCAGGGGAATTTCAAACTTTTTCCCCTGGCGTTATCTCTGTCTTCTCGGTAAAGGATTGCCTTCATTGTGCCGCCCTCTGCTCTCTATGATTCTAGTCTTCTTCTAATGTCCCTTTCTCTTACCTCTAAAAAACTCCTGTTTCTTGTCTCATTGCTCATTCCGTCAAATTTGTCTTTCCTGTACTATATTGTAATATAGTCTGCAATGCAAGGTTTCTGCACCTTTATTTTTGTCTTCAAAATTGTTTTGAAAGGCAGAAAATAAATATGGCGAAAGCACTGGGGTGGTTGTTATCACCCGCAGAACTTGCATTTGCTCCTTCTTCTATATATATATATATATATATATATATATATATATATATATATATATATATATATATTTCTTGGATTTTATGTGTTTCACCAGCTTTATTAGGAATCCTAATATGGAAAGAGAATCTTGCCCTTAGAGTCATCATGGGGGTTCCAACCAAGATTTTTGAGGCCCCCTTGAAGATTTAAAGAAATATATGATGAAGCTCCTAATACCCATAAGAAATGATCCTGTATAGTAAAAAATCATTTTATATTAAAATAATATATGAATTATACTTGAAATTAGCTATTATATAAATATTTAATTAATTGTATTGTTTTGGCTATTATATTCTAAACATTATTTGTTTTAGTAATATTCTATGGTATTTTAATGTCCAACTTTTAAAGGTCCCCTACCTTTTAACAGTTAATTATAAGTTTTTTACTTTTTGGCATTATTTAATCCTAATTTCAAAGTTTTACGCATTTTATGTGCAATTATTTCGCAATTTATAGCAAGTTTTAAGAAATTTGTCTTGTTTTCTCGGTATTTAAAACCTAATGTTGCCTTCATCCTTTATTTATTGTATAGATGAAAGAAAATAAACATGAAATCGAAACTTCACTGGTAATATTTATTCGCTCTCTATAAAAATCTTAATACCTAAATTGTTTATCTTAAATTTAGCTATCTTAATGCTCCTATCTCAAAGAGTAGAACCATCCTATTATCCATGAGGACAAGTATCAATGGGTGTCTTTGATATCAATGAAAAGGAAGAATAAGAAAAAACAAAACTTGTACAACGTTCTTCATAACTGACGTTCATCTCTTCTGGAGTTTCCCAAGAGTAACAAGAAACTAAGAAGAGAATTGAAATCGAATTTCAATTAATGTACGTGGTGTGTTTGGATGTAACAAAACATGTGTGGGATAGATACAAAGATATAAAAGTGGTAAAAGGTTAGTTTAGGAGATTTAAAACGAGATGCAAGGCGCCTGGTGATCAGACTAATCGCTTCAATTTTATTTTATTGTTTTTGCATATATTTGGTTGTTTTTCTTGTTTTAAATGACGTTCAAGCCTTATCATATTTTAATGTTTTGTATTTTATTTTTTAATTAATTTGTATTTTTTTCATATTTCTCTTCTTTTTTCGAGTTCCTTCCTCTTGTGTCAAAATTTGAATGGTTTTGCTTCAAAATTTGTGTCATATTCGGACGGTTTTGCGTTAGAATTTGTTAGGTTGTGAGAAGCGGGTCTTTTTTAAATTGGATAGTAGTTTCATTAGGCAGTAAATAGATATTTTCTCTTTCCCGATCTTTTCAAGCATTTATCAAGCCTAGAATGGCGTTTCATCTATGATATCCATAAGCCTAGCTGAACTTAGGATTATTGGGTGTCATCTGGCTCTTCTGTTGTGTTTAGTCATTTTCATGATCCTTCATACATTTACTGATTAGCCATCGTCTGTACATTATTTTCCGTTGTTCTATGACAATGTTAATTCGTTTCATCCCATCATCCATAGGCAGCTCTTCTTTGCGTCTTCTTTCTTGCCTGCAGTACCCGCAATTCTGTTCATGAGTTTTTTCTGCACCTGGAGTCTCCGATTTTTCGTCCTTGAAACACAAAAGAGGTGGGAAGCGGAGTACAGCAGCGAAGATCCTACTAGTGTAGCTTTTATTGTTATTGCTATCGCGGAGGTTTCTCAACTTAAATAAAGTTCTAACTGCTGCCGAGGCTCTCGCAATTGGAGCAGGGACTTGGTTACTGTACCCGAATGAAATGATTTTCATACCGAGTAAATTGAACTCCGTGGTCTATGGATAGCGCCTATCCCCAGCACTGACATCTGAAGGTAGTGTCATTCCATTTGCCACAACCTTGAATTTATTCTGGTTTGTTCTTATTTTCCCTTTTGCCTGGTAGATGTTTAATATTTCGCTTACTGCCGCCGTCATTCGAGCTTGTATAGGTTCATTACGCCAAATAGGGCAGTGTATTATCTTGCTGAAATCATCTGCAAATTAAATGTAGAGCAAATGAGATTGCCAGGTTCTGGTACGCCTGCGGTGTAAATCGAGTAGAGAGAGGGAAACAGATGCCCTCTTCTCGTGAGGCTTGCATTAAGCATAAACTTATCTCCGTCCATGCTCTCTAAACTGATATACGCCGCTCTCTCCTTGACATAGTCTACAATTTCACATAATCACAGTCGCAGGATCTTAAATTGAAATTCTCCTTTCCTAAACATTATAACATGCTTTTGGTACATCGTGAACTACAATGTTGAAGTAAATCCCGTATCTTTTGGCTTGGGTCAGCTTTAGCGTTATGACATTGATTGCCATCTTCGTATTTGGATTTACCCGTAACCAAGTTTGTACTGATTGCATTTTAGAAGAGCCACCGATCTTCTATGAAGGAACGTATCGAAGATTTTTTTCATTAAATCCCAAGATTGAAATGCGCCGGCAACTCTCCTTCCTCATTCGATCCTTCCGGTATTTGGCTAAGAATAAAATCTTAGCGGTGTTTAAAACATCAAGAAAATATCCTGTCTAGTCAACGATAAAATTCTCGTTATTACTTCGATGATGTTGGCTGGTTCCTTTTCAAAATTTATTTTTATTGTCCCAAATATCAAAGGGCTTTCTATCAGAATGAGCGGGACGCGCCTGTAGTTCATCTTTGGCCACTTCTGCGCCTCCTTTGTGCTGTCTATACCCTTGGTGGTGCGGCTGCGTACTATAGATTTGGTTTTTCAGCTCGTATATGACTGAGTGTTCGGACACCATATTCTTCATTCTTCTCTTTTGTTATACTGAATATATTTTCGTAATAACTTCGGAACATTTCTTCTATATTTTCTTCTTCCGTTTCTACATTTTCGTCTTAGTTTCTAATTTACATTTTCTTAACCTAGTGACCTAAAAATTTAAATAACTAATTATTATTTTTTGTAGCTTCAAGGAAAGCTACATAGAGTAAATGTGAATGAAGTAATCAAAATTATACCAAATACCAAAACAACCCCAGGAGCAAGGAAACGACATGATAATAGGAAAAGAAGACAATTAACAAAGGAAAAGCAAATACCTGTAATATCTCAAAACTAGTAAGGGACTTTTTCGTCAATAAAATTTGGTACTTTATTTAGCATGTTTCGTTACTATCTACTGAGATATACTTCGCTAACCTACAAACGTTATTCTTACTTACCAATTGTGTAGGAACATTAATTTATATATTCCATGCTTTATTTATGTTATAGCTATCATGATAGTTATATTACTTTTTAAAGTGCTTGGAATAAAAATAGTTATTTATTTTTAGTCTATTCTTTTCTTTACTCTCAATCCTGGTGGATCTGCATATTTAATAAAAAATTAAAAGATTTTTTGTCTTTCTCTGTGCAATAGGCAAAAAGATAGGATCAATGTGCGATGTATAATGTTGTCGTATTAAAAATGTTTCCGATGTTAAAGTTGTTTTTTGTCTTGAAAAAGGAAGATTTTTCTATCATCTATGCTTTGATCCTTTCTAACGTGAATAAATTTTTGTTATTAATATAGGAGATTCCATTCTATAGTGAGAGAACATTTTCGAATCTTCTATATTTTTATTCAGTATCGGAGCTTGGTTAAAATAAATTTCCATTGCCTTTCTCTCGATTCACAAGGCTGTCAAATGTAACATACAAAGCTGGCAACTTAAGGATTTAAGGCTGTTTCTGCCTCATCATACTTATCTTTAATTTGAAAAATTGAGAATATTCTTGAGAGTAACTGTCTTTATCTGTACCCAAAGGCATCATCCGGCTTTCAGAACTATATAGTTTCTCCGAACGTTTTGTTTTTCATCTCTATTGAGAACCATTTATCACATCTTTTGGTCTGACAAGACCGTTGGTTTTCTCTTTTTTGTTTAATATATTTTTCCCAATCAATACCTTGGTACATGTAATTTTGTCAATACATTTTGTTAGTCTATTTACTTTAAGGCATGTTTGATATTCATATACATTTTTAGATTTTAAGGCAAGGGTGCGCACAAAAAGTATTTTTGTTGCTGACATGTCTACTTCAGCAGTTCGAAGCAAATTGGATTTTCGCTTGTCCTGTTCAAGTTTATCAAAATCTGTTGGCAAATATAGTCTCCAAATATCAATTGATTTTTTCCATTCCAATCTGTTTCGAAAATGATTTGTTTTGCCCAAAAAAATACTGATGTTTTGTATTTGTATGGTACATTACAAAAGATTTTTTTATTACACAAAAATTATTTAATATTGAGATAGAATTCATTGAATATTTATTGCTATCAACTCCAAGACAAGATGGCTCGACCATGGTAGTTTCAATGTCAGCAGGAGTTTTACATTTATAAAAAATCTCGTACCACAAAGGGAGGCAAATAGAATCCTTACTTCTGAGTCTGAGAGCATTCTCTTAGGGTTATAATTAATATAACTATGAGACAATGTCTTGACACGCAGTTATTGCTAGCACCCATGGTGATCTGGAATTTTTTTATTTTTTATAACTCTCCAGCATTTATTTATTACCAATAACTTACCGTATCTTATCAAATTCGCTATCTTTTTCTCCATTTTCAATAATTTGCGATCAATAAAAATTTTTAACCATTTTATTAAATATATTTCGTAGATTGTCAAAATTTAGCTTGTAAAGTGACGGGTCCCTTTGTACAAGTTATTCTTTGATATTATAAATGATTCACACCAATTCTCGCCATAAGATTGCAGGAGGTGTGTTAGCAATATTCTTGTTTGATTTTTTATTATGATTTGAAATGTCATTTACGAGAATGTTCTCATAGCTAAAAATCTTTAAGTTAACCTTTTAAACGCCTACCATGAAGTCTTTTCCAACAAAATTGTAAAATGGACAATGAAAATAAACAGGACTCAGAATTGTTTTTATTTTTTAATATATGAAAAAAAATGTTGTTTGGAATATAAAAGCAGTAAAAAGAACATAATTTACAATATACAATACCAAATAAAAATAATGGGAGGTGTGTAGAAAATTATAGACGTGTTTCTCCCAAGCTCGAAGGCTAACGAGGAGCCGATGTAAGACTTGGTGGGAAAAACTTTTTAGGATAAGAACCCTCCTGGGGCCGTTCTCGATCCCCTCCCCCCCCTTACCACTCCCCCAGTTGCGTGACAAGGTATAAATGAGGAACAATAAGGAAAATCGAGGTAGTATACGTCAGTCTCTAGGTAACGAAGTTCCCGAATTAAGATCATGCTACCAAGACTGGAGAGGTAGATTACTTGGCTCGCCAGACCAAGAAGTACCCTGCAAGAGAGGCATGGCTACCTCCCTTAAGGGGCTAAGAAGCAGCTTATCCTCGAGCTATTCCATGGTTATTAAACCAAGCGTTAACTTAACTTTGTTAAGTTCAACTTACTCTCGTCAGAGAGACTTCCCATATTCTGGTGCATCTTAAACACCAAGAGTATTCCTCGTCCTTAAGAAATCAAGAAAAGAAGAAGGAAAAGGCTCTGCCTCGAGCCCGTTACTCAGTGGCCACACCGAACTCATAAGTTAACTTGGTTGAAGAAGCAGGTTCAACTTATTCTCGTCAGAGAAACCCTCCTCCGTTATACTCGCCCTTGAGGAAGACTAGAACTAAGAAGAAGCTCATCCTCGAGCTAGTTCCTTGTTAACAAACCGAACTTTAAGTAACTTATTCTCGTCAGAGAAACCCCCCTCATCTAACCTTGCCCTTGAAGAACACCCTCCCCGAGTTCAGTCCTCGTCCATGAGGAATTAAGTAACGAAGGAGAAAAGCGCCCCCTCGAGCTCGTTACTCGGTGGTCATACCGCACTCCAAGTAAACTTGGTTTAAGAACCAAGTTCAACTCCCTCTCGCCAGAGAGACCACGACTACCTTGGTGCCGCATAAAGCACTGTAATTGTTCTGGTCCTTGAAGAACTCCCTTCCCCCCGAAATACTGTGTGGACCCCCCAGCTGCTACCCTCGCCAAAAGGACATCGTGATCCTGCCTACCTACATCTGGCCAGGCGGCACGCGTCGTGAGACAATAACATTCCTCAACGATTTAAACTCCAGTAGAATCCGCAGGCCTAAATCTTATATTATTGAGATGTGTAGCGAAATTAACCAATTTTAGAGGGTCAAACTAATTGAATTAATTTTTTTTAGGATAATATTCAGAGTATTGCTGTAGTTAATGTTTAAATGTTGTGTATTCATGTGTTAAAGTTAAAATATAAGTTTAATTTGGGAATTATTGTGCGTTGCTCTATATCCATACGTGTTTCCAACGGCTCTATTCTTTAAGATATTAAGATAATAACAATATTAGCACTCCTAGCACTCTTAGAATAGAACAAAAAGGGAGGCATTTTACGACAGTAGATAACACAAAATGATACCACCTGCTTCTACTAACCACTGTAGAACGACCTAGTTACCGCCCGTGATGGTCAAGTTCCAGTCAGCCTTTCAAATGAACCCCAGAAAAGGTTCATTTGAAAGAGCAACCTCAAAAAAACAAGATATATACTTTAAAAATTAAGAAGAATTTATTATGGTCCAATTCGGTTCGTCTACTTTTTATCATGAAGTAATCATTTATATATATACTACAAGTCAATTTATTCCATCCATCCAAGTTTCATTTAGAAATTGAAATCCCTGTATATTAAGGTTAAGTTTTACCTACTATATCGTCAAGCAGTTTTGTAATGAAATGAAATCTACTCTCTGTTTCTCATTCTGTGCCCAACAAATCACAAAATGTTTATTGTATTAATATTCATCACGATCTCGTCCGTTAAATTCTCATATATATTTTCCATTTAAAACGTCTACATATTTCCTTCTAAACGAGCAGTTTTTAAACTTTACTTAATCATTAGTCATGGCTGTTTGAAAAAATATTATATTTCCTAAGACGGTATAATATTTTTTTCACAACTGGAACTTTACATACAAAGTATTTACAAATTTGTTAAATATATTAAAGGACATAAACACTAAAGGAAGAGGAAAATTATGTTAATGGACAATAAGCAAATTTAAATTTAAGACTTTATTGGAATTTTAAACTTTTCAGCCTACCAATTTCCCAATATCAGAAGCAACATAGCTCCCGTACCTGTTGCTAATATAAACCAGAATTTAGGTAAAAAGAATAATTCCAGATTAACCAAATGGAGATCATTTAATTGAATAACTTTGATCATCAGCTTAGCTGAGCACCATCTAGTGTAAACTTAAGCTTGAATATACTAGGCTTGATAATTAATAATTTAAACCTAGTTAGTTCGAAAGCAAAAATGATCTGTTTAATTACACTGTACAAAAAATTCAGTGTCAAGATAAAAAAATAGATCTCATGTGCTTTTTATTATGAGGTGGAGTGTGCTGAATTTGAATTCGATAAAAAAAATTTCTAATCATGTAACATTTTCTTAGAAATTGTCGATTTAATAATTATGCAATTGATACCGATTTCCACGATACCATAAATATATTTCACTCTCAAATTCAGATAAAATGTGTTCATGGTAATTTATTCCTGAATATATAATGATTCGGCATGTTGGTCAGCATTATATTATTTAGTAACCTACATTATAGTATTTATTTCTTCGTTTGAAAGACGTCTTAGGTGTGTCACGCTTCAGGTTCGAGCAGACGTCAGCCAGCATAGCAGGGATTCATTTTCCCTTATACCTGTTTTCCATTGACGCTATTTTGTGATGGAATTTCTTTCCATGTTCATCACTCACATCTGCATTCTTTGGAAAGAAAGACCGATTAGAATGAAAAAAATTGTGTCTTTACTGACATATTGCATCTGAGATATTGGAAGCACATGATTAGGTTCTCCAGTATACGCTCTGTTTGTGCCCCTTGATGCTTTCCAAGAAGTCCTATGCATACATCTTTGAATGCGTGCCAGGCCGCTAGCTCCGTTTTATTCATTGTCGCCTTAAGGTCCTCATTAGATATAGGTATCATTTATTTTTAAGAGGATCGCATTGAGGTAGTGGAAACATGGCTTGAGATGTTGCAGTGTCTTGGTAAAATGCTTTATTAGGCCTAGGTTTGTAACAGTGGTGGCAAAATAATTTTCTCCTTCTTAACTAGTGGATAATGAATTACATTATGGCATCCAGGTGTCATAGTTTCCCGAGGTAACATAATGTTCTTAAATGCCCTTACTGTTCCTCTTGCAAAAGAAGCAGATACACTTCGTGTATACTTTTTTCAAGTCCGCACAAATTCGCCATTTATGCCCCAGGTAACATATGCGGTCTAAAGTAAAAGCAAGGCTCTCATATGTCTCTCTTAAAATGACTGAGTGAGCAACTTGAACTGAAGGCATGGTGTTCCCAATGTGCAACATAAACACTTTTATGCTGTAAATAGATGCTTCTATAAATAACCTCCAATTATTTTGTTCATATGTCAGCTTAAGGGCATTAAATAAGTCTCTGATATCATTAAAATAAGTCCAGTGCTTTTTAAAAGGGAAGAATTGCTCTAGAGCTTCGAAACGCTTCTTAAATATTGCAATTTAAACATTTTCATCCAACTCGTTCCATTGTTGCAGACATGAGGCTAGAAGTTCACTCTATTGGTTAGTAAGTGTTAGACTACGAACCAATTTATTGAGTTCCAATTGGGTGATGAGGTGTGGTTTCTTGTCAGATTCAAGCTGTGCCACATATGGTGTATCTTGAGATTCAGAATCCTCTTGCGAGTTCAGAGGGCGGGTGTGGTACATGAATAGCATTTGAATGTCGAACTGGGCGTGATAGATTTCTTGCCTTTTCTGTTGCCTCCAGCATTGAAATAAGATAAAACAAGACTAAAAATGGATATTACTGGCTGTGATTACTTACGGAAATAGTGGAAGTACAACATAGTATGTATTTTAATATTTCTATTTAATACATCTATTGAAAATATATTAAAGATCAGGGAAGTAAACGCATAGAATACCACCCTTTAATAGCTGTTAAATATTAGAAGCAATTCGTTGAATATTCGTTTGGCTCCCTCAAGACCAGTGGTAAACGAAACATGAGGCCAGTCCAGTTGCCTTTCACCCTGGCATAAAGGGAACGTGAACACCTGGCATACTCATTTAACATCCAAAGTACAGCTCTAAAAGTTTTATCACGTTTCCGGATTTCCAATTACATAGTATTTTAAGCTTTCTTATTACTCACTTAGCTAGTAATTCTTTTAATTTACAAAAAATATAGATAAAAGAAAGAATTTACTCCTATTTCTTCTAAAATGCAATCCTGAGATAATATAACAGTTTCAATCCCGTAGTCAATTCTCTGAGGTAAATTCATATGAAGAAAAATGCAGTTCATGGTGACATGAACTGAATAAAAAATAAAAGAGAGACAATCTAGTTTATTGTCGATTTTTTTATACTATCCTATATGTTCAATATAATTTTAATACTTATCGAATGCATTCAACTTACTCTCAAAATTCACTTGGAACTTAATAATCACGCACCAAGACTTTCAATTTTAGATTAAATAAACTTGTATTGACTAGTTGGTGCCTTAGTGAACTTTTCCTTAAAAAAACACCTTAAAAATATTTAATCCAAAAACACCCGTTGTGAAAAATCTTTGTCCCTCAACGATCATAAACTGCACATTTATAAATATCTGTGCATCATTCATTCTTAGAAAAATCTTATTCTTTATAAAAACCTGCCTACTTATAAAGCCGGATGATCAAAGCTGTCACGAATGAAGATCTCACATGATGGATGGAAATGAATCTTGCATCAAATTTCCTCTACAACTTTTTTGTGTCATCGAGAAAAATGAAAAAAAAGAAAGAAAAAAAATTATTTAATTTCTTTATCTTTAAGTAATCTTGATAAGGAAATTAAAAGGCTGCCTTTATATGTCAATAAAAATATGTAGGGTTCACATTCCTCCGGTTCATCTATATACATCATAAATCCGTACTTCTGTTTGATCTCATTTGTCATCTATTTTTGTTGGTTCTCTCCGTTTTTCATCTAATTTGTTGTTTTTTCCATTTTTCATTTAAATTGCGTTGCTTTTTTTCTCTCTTCCTCTAATTTAGTTTGATTTTCTCAATTTTCTTGGTTATTTTACGTTTTCATCTACTTTTGTTTCTTTTATTCGTTTTCCATCTAGTTTAATGAGTACATTAGTATAGGCGAAGGGCAAAACCTTCGGATGTGGTAGTATTATATGAGCTTTCACATAATCTATAAATCACGTTGGACAACTTTTCGGTATTAGGACAAAAACATAAGCAATTCAGGATTTTTTCAAAGCATTTACATTATTTTTATTCCTCCTCAAGAGGAGAACAAGGAGAACATCTCTCAAAGAATGTATATAAACATAGATAAGCACAAAATGAAAATAGTGGAAGAGAAAATGTGTGTAAGATATAAAGCCACAAAGACTGGTGATATTCAAGCTGGGATGGCGCACAATCTTATAAATGTTACCTACTACATTCTGACCGAGGCTACACCTGAGATTTTCTTCGACCAGGTGGAGTTAGTTTTCTTTATTATTTCAGTTGTAATAGGGGTTTTATCTTTCCTACAACCGTTCCCTCATTGCGTGCACAAATGGTTCAAAGCAGGTTCTACCCCTAGGGTTGATATGGTTACCCGTCTCTTGTGAGATCGTAATGGGGTTTGACATATTATGTACACACACATGTTCAAATTTCAAGTCAATATTCATCTACCTATTTCCTAAAAAGAATATCTTGAATGGGCTTTCAGTTTGTTGCTACAGGCTGTAGCAAAGAAAAGCATTTATACATCGAATAATCTAATATATGTAGAAGACAATTTTATAAGACAAATCGCATTTTAAGTCAAGAGCTTAGGTATGACAGAGTGATGCATAGATGATGTATAAGGATTAAAAGAAGGATCAAATGAGTATAGGAGGAATCCGATTAAGAGGAATGTTCAATAGGATTAAGAAACAAAGCAGGTTTAATGAGCTTCATTTCCATAACAATATAAATATGTCTTTCAAATAAGGAGGAATAAAAAGCAATTTTATATATGCCCAAACAAAAATAAAGTTTTAGCAAAATGAAAACGATTGCTAAAACATGCAACATCACCAACATATAACAATTAAGTTCATGGAACTGTGTACATTAAAACAACACCAAAGTGATGCAGGAAGCTCAGCATCGTGACAAGTCACCCTTGGCAATGATGAGAGCATTTATTCTTCGAGTCATGCTTGAGTGGTTTGATGCTGGCCCTCTCCTCCGTGATGAGTAATTTTAGTTGCTCATTGCATTCTAGCTGACGACGTCTTAAGGTTTCTTTTAGTTTATCTGAGTTTTTCCTTTGTATTAATATCTGGAAAATGAGTTCGCCATTCTTTCAACATAATATTGTTTTCGTGGAACAAGTGTATGGTGGAAGTATTCTTGTGACATGGGGCATTTTCCTGCTAGACAATCACAATCCAGGGATTTCTCGGGGGGTTTGATGCTGCGAGGTCATATAATCTCTTAGGGCAGCTTAGTTTTGCTCTGAATTTATGGTACTATCAAAACAGTTAAGAAGACTCACCTATGAACTTGAAATAAAGACCCATGCCATTAAAGAGCAAGTAACATGATTCACTGGTAGTAATATGAACTTTTGATTTCGCTGCTTTGCGGGTCTTATGTGGACTCTTAAGATCATAAAACACACGTCACTGAGGCATGATCTACTTTTACTTATGTGTGATTAGCGTCTTCAGGCTTTACATGAGTTCAGGCCTTGTATAATCAATATGCGACATTTCTTCTCGGATGGATGCAT
Organism: Ceratothoa steindachneri; assembly: GCA_963969495.1. Classification (NCBI taxonomy): domain Eukaryota; kingdom Metazoa; phylum Arthropoda; class Malacostraca; order Isopoda; family Cymothoidae; genus Ceratothoa; species Ceratothoa steindachneri. Next base: position 46,418,132 of record OZ018331.1, read on the forward strand.
TAACCTGGCTGCTTTCTGTCCATTTAATTTGCATCTGGTCCACATTTTTCTTATGATCCAGAACTTTCATATTCTTAGATATATTTTTTAGTCAATATCTCTTATGTAATCGCAATCGGTATTCTTCACAATCGAGTTTATTAGTAATTTGCAACAGTTATTTCTTTGGTTATATCTACTTCTTTTTAATGTAAGCAGCATTTTCCCTTGTCTTGTTCTCAAAGATTAATAGATATGTACTTGGTAAGAGGCGATGTGATCTTCCATTTACAATAGGTCCAAAGTGTCGTATTTCTTCATTAGCTTGTTCTCCATTTGTCCAGAATTATTTTTCTAATCTTGAATGTAAGGTTATATATTATTGTTATTATTTTAGCGAGCTTATGGAACGTGGAGGCTTTATAATGCTCGAGCCTTTATGTAATCGCAATCGGTATTCTTCACAATCGAGTTTATTAGTAATTTGCAACAGTTATTTCTTTGGTTATATCTACTTTTTTTTAATGTAAGCAGCATTTTCCCTTGTCTTGTTCTCAAAGATTAATAGATATGTACTTGGTAAGAGGCGATGTGATCTTCCATTTACAATAGGTCCAAAGTGTCGTATTTCTTCATTAGCTTGTTCTCCATTTGTCCAGAATTATTTTTCTAATCTTGAATGTAAGGTTATATATTATTGTTATTATTTTAGCGAGCTTATGGAACGTGGAGGCTTTATAATGCTCGAGCCTTTATTTTCTAATTATTATTTAGAGTTCCTTGTTTAGATTTCTCTGGACTTTGATGATGCTGGTCTTCTCTGATGTATAAAGAGCGGTCACTGGATATAATAGCGAGAACAAAAATAACTGATTGTGTATCTTCTTGTTTTTGTTTATTGTCTTCTAAATCTGTAAACACTTTTTAAGGCCACTTTTGCGAGGAGTTTTCCCTTTTTTTCAAAGGTGTTGTTTGAAGCCTGTTGATGTTAGTCTTAGGCTTAAAATCATTCCCTCGTTTCTCTATTTTAATTTTATTCCTCCTCTTCTACTTAATATGTTTGTTGCTTCAAAAGAGGGAAATTACTCGGAAAATTCACGTTTGTTTGTATTTTCCATTTTCGATTTTATAATCTTTTATTCTTGACTAAAGGATTTATTTGCTCCATGGTGCAACGATGATCCACGTTACATCATCCACGAATTGTAACTTAAGTTGTATTAATCAAGTACAGCATTGTGAACAGATATCCGCCTTGTGGTAAGTCCCCTCCAAAGTCGAAGTGTCTTCGATCTAAGTTAATTACTATATACTCGTATGCTTTGCGTCATGCACATAATTGCAGACCAAACTTTCTAGGTTTTAAACAAGGCCCAGTTACATGAAACTTTACGGCAGTCCTTTATGCCATTACTTGTTAAATGCTTGGGATACATATCGATAAATTATGCCAAAGCTTGCTCCATCTCTCTTGCCTTTAGCTTACATTTATTGTATAATAGTATTTGCTATCTTGGTCATTTTTTCTTTCCAGAATACAATTTTCTTTAGTTTTGAAAGTTCTTCTCTTCTAGATGTTTTATTAATCATCTGTTAATTTTTTCAACAGCTTCACCTAGTAGTTCTAATAGAGTTATCGAGCGAAGTTTTATATGCTCTGTTTGGTAGCCTTCCGGCTTGAAGAATGAATATCATCTGTTATTTTGAAGCTGTGGGAGGAGCAATCACTATATAAAAAAATCAGAACATTCTATATTCTTAAACTATATTCGAGATATCCTGTTCATAGTTAATATTTGTTAGTTCTAAGCATTCAGGTTTTTAGTTGAAACAGTGGATGGAATTTACGAACTCACCGATTGTTATTGTCGCTCGTTCTCCCATTAGTTCTTTTCTTTTTGGAGCCAATTGATGGTGATGGTGCATTATTTTGTTCAACTCTATTATTTTTTTTCGTGATATTGGTTGAAATTTCTGTTTTCATGATATTTCCATGGGATATTCCTGAATTTGAAATAATTTTCCATCATATTTTAGTTGATGCTTCTTCGTCCAATAGTGCTATTTTGCCTTTCTTACTTCTTATTTAGGTTAGTTTAATTCATAGCTTAACTTAGTTTTTACCATTTTGTTCGTAGTAACAGTTAGCTATTCGCTACACCTTTAGGTAATTTAGGCAGTGCTCTTGGAGTCGTCTTTTTTTGGCTTTCATTTGCACTATCCATCTTGCACAAGTTAAGCTTCATAAATGACTAATAGAAGATATTCTTTCCAGGTCTATAATAGTACATCTGGTATAACATCTAGATTTTTATCTATTCTTTTTTATATGTAGGATCCTCGAGATTCAATGCAACTGATGTCCGCAATTTGGTATCGTACGCGTATAATTTAGCTCTCTGATAATATTTCATTGGTGTACCTGAAATCTGAATAAGGGTTGGCTCATAGCAGATAAATGCTGTCCTCTTGCTGGCAAAACATTTATCAGGTTCATTGCGCAGTTATGAGTTATATATGTCACTATCGATTAAACGATGTTTGTCTGTGGAAAGAGGTTCAGATTCAGCCGTATTACGTTTGTAGGTGGTAAATATTCTGATTCTTGAGTTCTTGATTTAATATGACCCATTTGGATTACTAGTTTTTTTTGCAAAAGAGAATAAAATTTTTGGTGTACCACAGGATTTCGCTGTGGGATTGATATCTCGTGGTTATAAATGAATTTTTTGCTTTATATGAAAGCTATTGCATGGTATGACTTTTTTTAATTTCGAAGGTTTTGGGGGTATCTTATGCCGTTCTTGATTACCATTACCACTCGGTCAGCGATTTTGGGTAGGTTTTTGCTATAACGTATTAGTTCCATATTTTGTTTTTGTGGTAGCTCTTTGCTCATGTTCTAATAACTGAAAGGAACTACTTCAATAGTCCATATTATTTAAATGAGTAAGAGTTGATTTTTACAAATTCCTTATTGTAGCGGTTTCTCTTATCATACTAGCTGTTTGTTTTATGGGACATTTCGAAAGGATATGATGTGCTGAACTTTCCATGATAGAGGAAGTAATCAGTTCTTCATACTCTTGGACTTTGGGGGAATTTCATTCACTGAGACGATAAGGAAAGCGTTTTTTCCTGCGACTAACCCTATTAGATCTAATTCCTTTTAGGTTTTGAATGCTTGATTAAGTACAGTTTTTCTCCTATGAATAACGATATGGTGATCGCTGCAGTATGAAACTTCTACTGATTCTTCATTAATTATAAATTGGTAAGAGTCATTAGTTTTTTTTATTTTCTTTTTTCTTATCAATTCCTCTTCTTCCTTAGTTTGTTACATTGTAATTTTCTTCGTCTGTGTTGATGTGTTTATTCTTCTTTTTTCTTTCGCAGCTTAGTTCGACTAAACTAGAAGAACTAATTTTCATGTTGAACACTGCCGCATAATTCGGATTTAAGACAGGTATATAGCCTCGAACACATTTTTCCTGCATTGTTTTGAGCGTCTTTGCAAATGATCATTGCTTTATCATGTTCTTTTTATCTGTCTGGTTGAATTCTGTGATAATGCAGTGTCATTTTTTCCAATTGGCCTTTTACAGTAGTATTTGCTTTGTGGCTTGGGCGTATGAGATTTTATTTCTTTTTTCTTCTTTCTCTTTTTAAAAATTTCATGGTATTTAGAGTCAAGATCATCTGAGTTCCTCTGCAATTAAAGCATTTCTTCCCATTTGAAATGCAAGTGTACCAGGTGTGTTCCCCCAAAACTGCTCCACATTCAGTGTACTACCGTGTTTCTGTTTGAGAAGTTAATATCATGTGGTCTTCCATTTTATAGCAATGTCGGTTGTAGGGGAATAGTTACCCTCCCCCCCCCGTTCACTCGCGGGGCAGTCTCAAAGCGGTTACCGCAAAGACATCTGGCCCAGGCATCAACGAGTCAAAAGCGTAATCGCAGGGTGGCACAACTCGGTGCCATGAAAGAGCCTAAAGGTCAAAATGTAAGATCTCCCCCAGGAGAGTGAGATCCAGTTTCACGTCAAATAAGAAATTGGAGACGTGTTTCTTCCAATCTCGAAGGCTAACGAAGAGCCGATAATTGACTTCATGCAAAAAAACGTTTAGAAAAAGAACTCTCCTGGGGCCGTCCTCAAGCCCATCCCGCCATTACCACTCCCCCAGTGGGGTGACCAGTTATAAGTGAGGAACTCTGAGGAAAATCGAGGTAGTATACGTCAGTCTCTAGGTGACGAAGTCTTCAAATCAAACCGAACTACCGAAACTGGAGAGGTAGCGTACTTGGCTCGCAAGACCAAGAAGTACCCTGCAAGAAAGGCAGGGCTACCTACCTTAAGGGACTAAGAAGCAGCTCATCCTCGAGCTAGTCCCTGGTTATCAAATCAAACGTTAAGTTAACTTTGTTAAGTTTAACTTACTCTTGCTAGAGAGACTCTTCATATCCTGGTGCACCTTAAACACCAGGGGTATTCCTCGTCCTTGAGGAATTAAAAGAAAGAGGAAAAGGCCCACCCCTCGGGCCCATTACTCGGTGGCCACACCGAACTTTAAGTAACTTATTCTCGCCAGAGTAACCTCCCTCCGTTATCCTTGCCATTTAAGAAGACCTTTCCTTAGTTCAGTCCTCGTCCATAAGGAATTAAGTAACGAAGGAGAAAAGCTCCTCCTCGAGCTCGTTACTCGGTGGTCACACCGCACTTCAAGTTAACTTGATTAAAAAACCAAGTTCTACTAACTCTCGCTAGAGAGACCACGACTGCCTAGGTGTTGCATAAAGCACCGTATTTGTTCTCGTCCTTGAAGAACCCCTCCCCCCGGAATAACGTGTGGACCCCCCAGCCGCTACCCTCGCCAAAAAGACCGTGTAATTTCGCCCATCTACATCTGGACAGACGGCACGCGTCGTGAGTCAATAAAACTTCTAAGGCCTTTAAACTCCACACGAGTCCGTAAGCCTAATTCATATATTATCGTTGTGTGCAGAGAAATTAACCAATTTTTGTCGGTAAACTAATTCAATTAATTCTTGTTCAGGATAATATTCAGAGTATTGCTGAAATTAATATTTAGATGTTGTGTATTCAATGGTTAAAGTTAAAATATAAGTTTATTTGGGGATTATTTGGCGTTTCTCTCGATATCCTTACGTGTTTCGGAACAGTTCTGTTTGTTAAGATATTCAGCTATCAATATATATTAGACACTCTTAGCACTCTTAGAATAGAACAAAAAGGGGGGGAATTCTACGACACACTATTATAAAAGTGGTGTCAGGTTAGTAGGGTTTTTATTAGAAAGAATTCTACGACATAAATAAAAGTGGTGTCAGGTTTGTAGGTTGTTATTAGAAAGAACCCAGCAGTGTCTAATTAAGAAAGAGCCAACACGTAAAGGAATATCATATCAGGACTAAGAGAATAATTGACGAGAGGAAAATTGGTAGAGTTAGGGGTGGTAAAAATCCGAAGGTAATTGGTAGGTCAAGTGGTAAATTTGTTGTCGGAGTGGTATTTTAATCAACATAGTAGTGGGATTAAGGGTAAGTTATGCTGAGCGCTACCTGGTAAGGGGTGGCATAATTACCTGAGAATAAAGAAAGGAAAAATCGACGGACCAACACAAAATGGATCCGGTCAAAAGATTTTACCAACAAGCCCAAAATCTAGGACTTGAAGGCACAGAGATGCATGACTACGTCATAGCAGAACTAAGAATAGATTGCAAAGAGGAAAAAAGAGTTTTGGATAGAGAAGAAGAACAAGAATTAATAAAGTTTGATAGAGAAACAGAGGATATAATAAAAGAGTATAAAGGAGAACGTGAATTAATGGAAATACGGATGAACCGAAAAAGTGAAGAATCCCGAATACAGCGGAAAATAGAAACAGAGGAAAGAAGAATGCTGAGAGGAGGTAAAACAAGCAAAAAATAATACTGTTGAAAAGAGAAGCACGAGAATTCAGAATAAGGATAAAAATGAAAGATGAAGAAAGAAGATTAAAGATAAAGCTGGAAGATGAAGAAAGAAGAACTCGACGGGAAAATGAAATAGCGAAAGCAGAAAAAGAAGCCGAGGAAAGGAGAATGAAGATGGAAAAAGAGTCGAAAGAGAGGAGAATAAAGATTAAAAAAGAAATCGATGAAAGAAGAATACAGAGGGAAAAAGAACGTGCTCAAGCTGAAAGAGAAGAGAGAGAAGAAAAGGAAAGATTGCTGGCACTCGAAAGAGCACCTATCGAGAATCTGATAGAGGTCGAGGAAGTTGGAGCTCGGCCTGGATCTAAGAAAGGACCATCGAGGGAAACCCAGCCAAATGGGGTAACGATGGAAGAAGTAGAAAGTAGGGATAAGGTACCAGCATGTGTACCTGAGGAAGAACCTACGAGGAAAACCCAGCCAAATTGGGTTATCAGGGAAGAAGTAGAAGGGAGAGTAGAGGTACGAGCACGTGTACCTAGGAACTACCTACTAAGAAAAGTGAGTCAAATGAGTTAACACGGAAGGAGGAAAGAGGTGTTATTGCGATACACCCAGGTAAGACTAATCAAATGGTAGACTGGGATGAGTATCCCCTACCCCTATTAGTCTTCTATCCGAACTGAACGACCACGGGGTTACCGCTAAATCGCCAAGTCGTAGTGAGCGCAACGCCCATTAAGGACCTCGCAGGGAAAAGTTTTCTCGATCCCGAAAGATCAAACCTAGACACGATCTTCCAGTGTCCCTGGTTAAAGGAGAGCTACGGGACGTACGTTCACATCAATTATGCCCCGCTGCAACAGGCCGCTCTAGCCATAATGTTCGGTTTAAAGGTACCATAATATGGGTAAATCGAGTAGGTTGAAATACCGCTAGCATTTAGTAACATACTTGGGTAGACTCAATAACCCGAACGGCTGACTCAGGCGTGGTAAAGTATTGGTCTTAGAGCACCATTTTAGGATCAGCTACATCAAAGGAGCCGATAAAGTACAGCTGCTCTATAGGCGGAGACGAAATACCATTGAGGGCTATTTCAGTACCTAATAAGCGTAAAACTATGTTTTCATTTGTTGTACGTGTTAAAATTTATCGGTAGGATTTAAGTTCTCAAAATCTTAGAAATGTAAGGAATTAGCTTGTTTTGTTGTTTTTTTGTGGGTTATGTACGAATTAAGGTTTTTTAATTTTATGTAAAATTGTATTGCGAGTATGTCTAGTTCGACACATTGCCTGTGTAAACGGGCGTGAAGGCGCTCATGTGTAAGGAAACTTAATGTAAGAGAGGGCTCAATGAAAGACAACTTTGCTAATCTCGAATAGGTTGAGTAAGTTGTTTAGAGTTCCCGGGAGTCTCCCCCCCCCCATTAAGTTCTTCGATGGGAGGTGCATGTAGGGAAATAGTTACTCCCCCCACCCCGTTCACTTGCGGGGCAGTCTCAATGCGGTTACCGCAAAGACATCCGGCCCAGGCATCAACGAGTCAAAAGCGTAACCGCAGCGTGGCACAACTCGGTGCCATGAAAGATCCTAAAGGTCAAAATGTAAGATCTTCCCCAGGAGGGTAAGATCCAGTTTCACGTCAAATATGAAATTAGAGACGTGTTTCTCCCAATCTCGAAGGCTAACGAGGAGCCGATGTTTGACTTCGTGGGAAAAACCGTTTGGAAAAAGAACTCTCCTGGGGCCGTCCTCAAGCCCCTCCCGCCCTTACCACTCCCCCAGTGGGGTGACCAGTTATAAGTGAGGAACTCTGAGGAAAATCGAGGTATTATACGTCAGTCTCTAAGTGACGAAGTGTTCGGATCAAACCGAACTACCGAGACTTGACAGGTAGCGTACTTGGCTCGCAAGACCAAGAAGTACCCTGCAAGAGAGGTAGGGCTACCTAACTTAAGGGGCTAAGAAGCAGCTCATCCTCGAGCTAGTCCCTGGTTATCAAACCAAATGTTAAGTTAACTTTGTTAAGTTCAACTTACTCTCGCCAGAGAGACTCCTCATATCTTGGTGCACCTAAAACACCAGGGGTATTCCTCTTCCTTGAGGAATTAAAAGAAGAAGGAAAAGGCCCACGCTTTGGGCCCGTCACTCGGTGGCTACACTGAACTTTAAGTAACTTATTCTCGACAGAGTAACCCCCCTCCGTTATCCTCCCCCTTGAAGAAGACCCTCCCCCAGTTCAGTCCTCGTCCATAAGGAATTAAGTAACGAAGGAGAAAAGCTCCTCCTCAAGCTTGTTACTCAGTGGTCACACCGCACTCCAAGTTAACTTGATTTAAGAACTAAGTTCGACTCACTCTCGCCAGAGAGAACACGACTGCCTTGGTGTTGCATAAAGCACCGTATTTGTTCTCGTCCTTGAAGAACCTTCTTCCCCCTCCCGTCGTTAGCTGCTACCCTCGCCAAAACGACCGTGTAATTTCGCCCATCTACATCTGGACAGACGGCACGCGTCGTGAGTGAATAAAATTTCTGAGGCCTTTAAACTCCAGATGAGTCCGTAAGCCTAATTCTCATATTATTGTTGTGTGTAGAGAATTTACCAATTTTTGTGGGTAAACTAATTTAATTAATTCTTGTTTAGGATTATATTCAGAGTATTGCTGTAATTAATGTTTAGATGTTGTGTATTCAATGGTTAAAGTTAGAATATAAGTTTATTTTGGGATTATTTGGCGTTTCTCTCGATATCCTTACGTGTTTCGGAACAGTTCTGTTTGTTAAGATATTCAGATATCAATATATATTAGACACTCTTAGCACTCTTAGAATAGAACAAAAAGTGGGGAAATTCTACGAAACACTATTATAAAAGTGGTGTCAGGTTATTAGGGTTTTTATTAGAAAGAATTCTACGACATCGGTAAACACATGAAAATGGGTATATTTTTTGATTTCCATGCTGTAATCAAAATTTGGCCGAAGTACAGAATAAAGCACCACCAGCTATAAACCAGTTTTTCAGCCTAAGAAAAACTTGTATTAGGAATAAAGGTACTTATTTACCTTAATATACTGCTAAAAATTACATCTAAAACATACTGGAACTTGAGAAATAAAATCATAATGCTTCTTCCGAATCCCGAATAGAAGATGGCGAGAGTGACGAACAAACGAAGCCATACATGAACAATAAAAGATAAACCACTCAATAGATCAATCAGGAATAGCGCTAAAAATATCTGAATAAAGATAGACTCTCTCTAATAAATAGTTGCAGAAAACATCTCTAACATTACCGCTACAACCTTCAATTCCATTGAAGAATTCACATTGAGATGTAGAAGGTTTCCATTGCTTACACGATAATGCAATTATTCGAACAATATTAAGATCTATCTACCAAAGCGCTCGACAGGTATACGCTCTTAGTCTTTCCTATGAATAAGCTTCTCAGATATAGACTACTCCCCTTCCCTGTCAACCCTATGCATAACTTGACTGCATTAGAGTCAGGATTTAGAGCATGGTTAAAAATGCCCGCTCAATGGATCAAAGTGTAGTCATACATATTGGAATTGTGAAGTGTAAACTACCAGATACTAGTCCAACAAAGTGACAGAAGTGATATCACAATGGTAAGTTAACCAAGTATTGGAAATTAAGTGTAAAAACTGTAGTAAGGTGTATAAAAATGGGTAACAACGGCTTAAATAAATAGAGAAAAAAAAAAGGGGCGCGTTAATAAATTGAAACAAAGTGGAGAAGTTGTGCGAATGGAAATGCCCAAATTATTATCAGTTCGTGAATAAACAAACAAAAAATGCATTTATCACAAATACTCAAAACTCACAACACTACACACAAAGGCATGAAGGCTACAATAAACTTAAGAATCAGTAAATGAATACAAGAGAACAGAGACTACGTGGTTTTCTATTTACCTAAATATAACATGAAATAGAATTGACTCATACTTAGGGACTCGTGTTAGTGATCTCGAGTTAGACAGTTGGTTTAAATAATGCATTTGTTCAATTCTATTTTTCTATCGCCCTAAAGAGGAAGAGTGTCAACTGAGATCAGCTTTATAACTCTTACTTTTAAACCTCATTTCATCCTCTTTTCAATCTCCTTCTCCTCTCTTTCCTACTCGGTTTCCACGAACCACCCTCCTCCGTACCTGAATTTGTAGGAGATAGAAGACCGCCATGGTGCAAAGTTGACCGGGGTTTGCCTTCCTCCAATTCCTTTCGGTTTGGAGACGAAACCTTCATTGATACCTCTGTCCCTCAAACTATCCATCAAATCTCAATGTCTGAGTCAAGATAGAATTCTTCACATTTCCAGAGATATTTTTAGGATGAAATGCTTTGACCGTTAACTGATTCCTAATCCAAAGGTTATAGTGATTAAAAAAATATATAATGATTCTGATAATCTGACTGTGTTTGACATGTTATTTATAAAACTCAACTTTTGGAGGGTCAATCTCTCTATAATTATTAGTGCATTGCTTATTTTCTTGATTGCTTCTTGTTTAGAATAAAAACTATGTATGAAGAATGAATCACATGAAGGGAGAGAAGCGGACTCACATAGATTGTTCAGTGCTTTCAGTAGATAAAGCTGCCAAATATCTTAAACACCCAAATTAGTACACCAATTCACTGCGCCACAATTGCTGTTGCGAGTCTATAAGGAAAAGAAGTTGCAGTGATATTAAATTGAAAAGATTTAGGCAGGGTTGAGAAAATAGAAAAAATTTTCTTAAGGAGTATTAAAAAAATATATTTTCACATTTCCGTGAAAATAAATTTAATTTCAGTATGGTTGTATCATAAAGTGAAAGTTAAATCTACATAATTTCGAAGCCAAACGCATTCAATTATATAGTTTCAATTGCTGCGAGGAGAAAAAGTAATGTACCTTTCTTTTTTTTTAAATGCTGACATTTCAATAAACCTGAAATAAATTAAATATAAGTATAATTTTTACTATCAAGTAAATTATAAAACGAGTGGAAAAAATATATATATATATGAATTATCTAACCTTTTGACTATTACTATATTCATTGCACTTTTTATGACTAAAAATCGAAGGACTGTCATTCGCAAACTGGTATTGCAATGAATTCAACTTAGATAGAGTGTGTTCATGCTGTATTTAAGTGTAAGTAAAAACATACCAATTTCTTGTAATATACATTTTCTATGAAGTTTTACAATACCATTCATATATATATATATATATATATATATATATATATATATATATACCCACTGAAAACTTTAATTATACTGATATAAAACTCTACCAATGTGCTATTAGCACGCCTACAAAATTTAATTTAGTTCATGTTTAATGAAATGGTAACTCTTTAAATTTGGACCACATAGTGATATCATAGATTCCATCAAAGTTGAAATAAGGACATATATTTAATTCCTTGACAAGTTGTTACTTGCATGAGTGAGAATATTTGGGCATTAATACCAATTTATGGGACGTTGCTCTCCGAAGTTTTAGTAATTAAAATGGAAAACTCGCTTTGTGGGTGGAAAAGAGAAGTTTAAAAGCGACATTCTCAGTGGTGGATCGTCAAAATCAGTAAATGAAATGTATATCTTTCGTGTGGAGGCAATATTTAAGGAGGAACCTAGATTAACAGTGAAAATGGTAGCAAGCATATTGTTGATATCAACATTTAGGCTTATTCCATCTTGACCGAGCTACTGAAGTTCATTAAAGTATCCGTTCTATGAGTAAAAAAAATTGTTGGGAGAAGTTAAGCTGAAGAAGAGAGGTTCTATTTCCTTGCACAGTTTGAACTAGTGAAATGAAGATCCAAGGATTATTTTTCCAGATTTAACCGGGGATGAGAATTAGATTTACGAAAATAATCCAGAAGAGAATTGGACCCAAGAGGTGGAAGAGAACCAATCAAAGCAAAGCCTGAAGGATCAGGAGGAAAAGTAATGGCGACTGTTCAGCGGATACCAAAGCTGAGATCGTTGTTGACTTTCTTAACGAGCGAAGAACCATCAATACTACATATTAGAAATAAGATTTGAGAAAACATCACATGGGTATATCGACGAAGTATATATGAAAACTAAACTTCCGCAAAGAATCGTCTTTCATCACATTAACGCCCACGCTCATTTCGTTTCTTTGACAAGCTCAATTTTGCGAGGATTGTTTTGGAGTTGATTTCCCACCCCACGTACAATTTAGACCTATCCACATCTTAACCAAAATGTAAAGAGCGTTTAATACCCTAGGTTAGACCCCTATACATTTTTACTTTACTTGAAAAATAAAAGTGTCTTTAATATTTTATTCCGTTTGCTATCTTTGCTTTATTCTTTTTTTAACCATGTTTGCTTTTACCCAGAGACGAAATATTTGTGTAAATTCTTTTTCTGCTTCATATCGGTTATTTTTTATATATATACCAGTATAATATATATATATATATATATATATATATATATATATATATATATATATATGTAAATATATATATATATATTTATATATATATATATATATTTATATATATATATATATATATATATATATATATATATATATATATATATATTTATATGCAATTTTTTGAAGACCATGTTGTTTTTCGCCTTAATGAATTACCTTTGACAACTTTATATTCATCTAATAGTCTTTTTTAATTCGATCTTGTAGATGGTAGATCACTTGTCCTATATTCATCTCTCTTGGGTTTGGTAAAAACCAAACTAAATTGCTGAGCCTTTGATCTTATCGATCATCTTTTGAGCGTCTTGATATATTCTTTCCTCCTTTACCGATGAAATGTGTGGATTTAGAATCCGACTCCACGGGAAATAAACTCGCTCTTTTTAACGTTGAGGTTCAAAACATCAATGGTAGCTATATCACAAAAGTATAAAGAAAGAGTACGGACATGGGAAGATGCCTCAATGTGGATAGTGAATGCCTTGAAAGTTATAAAATAAGTGTAATCGGCTCATACATCCGCCGAGCATATAAATGCTGCTCTACGTGGGAACTTTTTCACCATGAACTATAACGTGGAAAACAAACAGTCCTGAACAAGGGTTTCTCGAACAGCATGACTTAAAAACAACTTCAATCATTTTTAAATAATTATTTCAAAGATACGGATAAAACGAAAAGTAATCAGGAAGCAGTAAACAACATCAAACTGTATTACAGAAATCAGGTGTCCACGGCCTATAAGATAGATGAAAAAACATCAAGATTATTAACTACAACATCAAGATTAAGAATCACATAGACAAAATAAATCTTATTATATACTATAAAACGACAAAAACCAACAATCTCCTTATTAAAAACAACAGCTGCCAAAACTTCTCGAATTTCAAGTGAACTAATATAGTTTACTAGTTCATCTGCCCCAATAAAGACTGGAAGCTTTATAATAACTCAAAATATATTGGCATGGCAACTAACACACTTTCCAGACGTTTAACCATGCATCTGCAAAGCACAGGGCCTAAAAATAATATGGAGAGCGCGAACAATATCAACCTAACGAGAGATATTCTAGTTGACAACATGGTAATTAAAAGAAAAATGGGAAATGAAGCTAGGCTGAATATCTTAGAAGCCATTTTAATAAGTGAAGAAAAGCGGGCATCAATAACCAAGCGTTAAGCGGAAATCGAACATTAAAGTTGTTCTAAAATTCCACTCAACAGATTAGCTCGTTTCCTTCAACATTACGCTCAACCAGGCAGAATAAATATCCCCTAAAAACTTTTTCTTTCATTCTGTCTGATTCTGTCTCCCCATATTTAAATCGGTAAAGGAGGAAAGAATATATCAAAACGCTCAGAAAATGATCGAAAACTCAGCCATTTAGTTTGCTTTTTACCAAACCCATTCATTTCAAAGAGAGATGAATACAGAACAAGTGATCGATCATCTACAAGATAGAATAAAAAAGAGTGTTAGAAGAATAGAAAGTTGCCAAAGGAAATTAATTAAGGCAAAATATACCATGGTCTTCAACAAAATTTGCATTCAAGAGAGATTGATACCCATCTACAATAATATATATATAAATATATATATATATATATATATATATATATATATATATATATATATATATATATATTTATAGATATATTAGACTGGCCCAGGTGCATAGGGGTGATTTTTCATATTATTAAATTTGTTAGTCTCACTCACGCAAATTGTGAGGCCACCTATAAAAACAATTGTCACCAAGTTTAAGCTCTGTTAAACGTGCTTAACTAGTGCCACCACCATTGAGGTAACTGAAAAAGGCGCCTATTTTTTTTTGTGGTATCCCCAAGAGGCCTCTTCCACAGTGTTTTGCAATGAAGTGAGTTTTGTTATTAATTACTCATGCTTTTTCTCAATGCATATTTTGTTGTATTTGGAAATTTATCTCTGTGACCTTCGACAACCTGTTTAAGGTACTGAAGTTGATTTTCATTTTTGCTAAGATGATTATTGTAGCTCTCAATCAAGGCAACATCTCTTTTTGTGTTGTCATTGGTGATATTCATAGTATATGTATATTCTTTCGCTGCTTGATCGTCACTCCGTTCATTTCATTCTGACGGGTCTACTTCTAAGGAAGAGGAATCGAACGACAATTTTATGAACAAAAGTCGACTGGATTCAGTCACGAAGTCAGCTCAAGGTTTGTCTGTGATGCTCTCTTTTATTCCAGTCTATATCTTTTCTCTGGATGCTGTTAACCAGGCTTCTACAATGCCAAAAACATCTCATCTAGAGTGACACCTTCATCCATGAAATCAAGGAACACTTATTCTTCGCTTACAAACTAAAGGTGACGGACGAGTGCTCTACTGGCCACAGAGGCAAGTTTCTTATCTTCACAAACTTGGAGACTTTGCAAGTACGCTAAATTTTCGCGTGGAGCAGTAGATGCAGTTGAAGATGTAAACCAGTTGGGAACGTAGTACTGCACTGCAAATTCTGAAAATCACTCGACTGATAACTGTTTCTGCTTGGTCATTTTAAATTGTAGATTGAAGAGCACAATTTTGATTTAATAAATCACCTTTGCCATCCAACGTTCTCCATGCACTGCTCCCGGCTGCTTGAAGTTGAGACCTGCTGTGTCACCTCCTAAATATGCCACTGATAGAGGTAAAAGTTCTTTGACATCTGCATGAGAATGATTACATTTTAACTGTTCCTGGGAAAAAATAAGCACAGCTTCTTTCCAACGAAGACTTGGACTGTGTGTTTCATATGATGAAGTATTTTTAGTCTTCCATGAATCACGGAAATACTTGAATAATTGAATATCTGATCCGGATGAAGCACAAAAACACTTTTGAAATACGTCAGACACAATTATTTCATTAATATGATGCCTGCAAGCAAAACCAAGAAGACTTCTGTTTAGTTTTGTTTTTATTGTCACACATGCACCTTTCTTAGGACCAGTATTACTAGCAGTGATGTCAAAACACATGGCCTTAACACTGTCTTTGATATTCCAATCTTCAAGACATTTAACAAATGCTGCTGGTGTTTGATCATCTGTACCTGATATTAGTTTCAGTAATTCCAAAAGTTTAGAGTTGCCCCCACCAGACACTAACACAGGCAATCTGTCTAGATTTCCATTCTAAATTAAATCAGGCATTAATTTGCTATCCTAATGGACTGTAAGAGGCGCATCTGTAGTAAATTATTGCTTCATACTATCTGCTATTTCTTTTCTTAATTCTTTCGTTTCTCTTTTTTTAGCCTACTTCTACTTCTAGTTATATCATCAATATCTTTTCCAAGGGTTGAGACTGTTGCTGCTATTACTCTCATTGTATACGATCACTCATCTTCGTACTGTTTAATGCAGCCTACTAATTCATGTGAAGTATTTTTCTCCTTTTGCCTTTTTTTCTTTTTCGGAGGATTAGATGGGCAAGGCTTTTCTTAATCACTGCTGTTATCTGCGCTGCTTGAGCTACCTATAAGCTGAACAACAAGCAAATTGTCCTTTGTAGGCAATTCTCCTTCAATTCGCCGTGTTTCTTCCTCGCTTCTTTTACGCTTTTTGTCGTCTTACATGACCTCTTTCTTATCATCACTACCTATATAACCTCGTCTACCTTTTACTCTCTAAGCTTGTAGAAATCTACGATCTTCTTCATTTGCTATTATTTCTAGTGCGTAAGCATGAGCTATATCAAACAAATCATGTAATGATTCTTGGAATGAAGTTTATTTTGTTATTTGAGTTTGATTTCGTCTTGACTTTGTTTTTTTGGAGGGTTCTGAATTGCTCATTTATTTTCTGCATATTTGCTACCATGAGTTGTTTCTCTCTAGTTGTTATTTTTGCTGTACCCCATATTTTCTATATTTCTGAATATACAACCTTATAGGCTTCTTTTACATTCTTTTTTACCCTTTGTTACGGAGAAAAACCTTCTTAAAATATTACCTTTTGACGTTAGTTTTGCCATCTCAATCTCATCAATCGTTTCTCCAATTAGCCATACCTCTGTTTTGCTTCTTGTTTTAATTGAATGTGTCATGATGATATTGGAAAAGAACTGAAAGCACCACAGCTGACACACACTGAGACAATACTCACTTTTCAGCGGCACACACAAGACTAAGTACGACACGCTTGGCAGTTTGAAGTATTACAGCGGACAGCTAGGGCCGTTCCTGAAAAACGCAAAGTATTGGCACTTTAGTTATAGACAAATGATATTCCTCTATGTCTTTCATAACCTGTAAGATATGCATTTAATATAGTGATTAAGAAAATGCAATTATTAATTTATCTTTAGCTAAAATGAACTCTGAAAAATACAATAAAAAATGAGTTTAATGCTATATTTCTTACATGCTAATATATGTGTAAAAACTAATATTATTTGTGGCACTACTAAATAGTATTAGATTTTGCTGCAAATTTCTACATATGATTTTTATAACAAGCCTCACAATATCTGAGGTGAGACAAACGCTTTTCAAAACTGTTTTTGGAGGGCAGGTCTAATATATATATATATATATTTATATGATGAAAATTAATGCAATATCGCAAGAAAAGATGGGGAATTAAACCACATTCTCCTAAGACAATTTAATTCAGAACAGTTTCGGTTTATCGCACATCCTTTTTCAACTGACACTGGATATAAAATATTAGAAACGTGCTTACATAACACGGGGTCAGGTCGTGAAAGATTCCCTCTTTTTCCCCTAATCCCCTACTTGTGGCTGATCAGGGGGGTTGTTAGGCCTAAACATATTGAAGGGCTGACATTTCACTATTTTGTTTATTTGCTTTCGTATTACAGGATTAAAAGAAAATTGACCTTCAGATAGATTTAAATTAGGAACTGACGATATCAAGCTCGATTCTACGATTGTTCTCTTAACATAATTAGCTGATTTAAATAACATTTTACTTTCATTGAAATCGATCGAATGATTCAAGTCTCTAACATGGCAAAATAATTCACTGTCATGGCTGCTTACTGTAATATCTCTTTTGTGTTCGTACAATCTCTTGTCTAAATTTCTCCCCGTTCCCCCTATATAAACTTTATGGCAATCGTTGCATGGTATTGCATATACTCCAATGTTATGATGTTCTTTAGGTTTCCTGGAAATCATCAATTGGTTTAAGGAATTATTATATTTCAAGGCTAGATTGATACCCGCTTTTCCAAATATGTCCTTTAAACTATTTAATTTATTATTAAATGGCAATGTTATACATTTGTTGAAGTCATTAGTGCGGGAAGCCTTATTACTCTAGAATATTTTCCTAACTGCAAAATTGGCAGACGATATAAACCAATCGGGGTAATACAAATTAGAAAAAAGGGTCCTGATAATGACGATTTCATCATCTAAATAGGAAGGATGACATATTTTATATGCTCTAAGGAAAAGGTTAGAAATTTCTGATTTTTTAACAGTATTATCGTGAAACGAAAAATAATGTATATAGGCATTCGAGTGGGTTGGTTTCCTATGAACGTTTTAATTCATGTTGATCTTTATTAATGAGGACATCTAAAAATGGTAATCTATTATTCTATTCTTAAAAAATGTATAACATTGCCATTTAATAATATATTAAATAGTTTATAGGACATATTTAGGAAAAGCGGGTATTAATCTAGCCTTTAAATATAATAATTCCTTAAACCAATTGATGATTGCCAGGAAACCCAAAGAACATCATAACATAGGAGTATATGCAATACCATGCAACGATTGCCATAAAGTTTATATAGGGGAAACGGGGAGAAATTTAGACAAGAGATTGTACGAACACAAAAGAGATATTACAGTGGGCAGCCAAAGCAGTGAAATATTTTGCCATGTTAGAGACTTGAATCATTCGATCGATTTCAATGGAAGTAAAATCGTATTTAAATCGGGTAACTGCGTTAAGAGAACAATCGTAGAATCGAGCTTGATATCTTCAGTTCCTAATTTAAATCTATCTGAGGGTCAATTTTCTTTTAATCCTGTAATACGAAAGCAAATAAACAAAATAGTGAAATGTCAGCCCTTCAATATGTTTAGGCCTAACAACCCTCCTGATTAGCCACAAGTAGGGGATTGGTGGAAAAAAGAGGGGATCTTTCATGACCTGACTCCGTGTTATGTATGTAAGCACGTTTCTAATATTTTCTATCCAGTGTCAGTTGAAAAGGTGTGTGAGATACGCTGAAACTGTTCTGAATTAAAGTGTCTTCGGAGAATGTGGTTTAATTCCTTACATATATATATATATATATATATATATATATATATATATATATTCATCGTAACAAGTTTTGTTAAAAGCGACTGCTAATTTTGCGTTTGTGATTCTTTTTCCCATCTTTCAATTTGTCTTATATTTGCCTTTATGTCTAGATTGAGTCCATGTATAAGTTCTCCAAAGTTTATTATAGCACGATTTCGAAATTATAGCGAGGGAATAAAGGAGTCCTTAGCTAAAACACACTTTATTTATCTGACGCGTTTCGTTACAACTCGAAACATCTTCGGGGATACAATAAAATACAAGAGAAAATTATAAGAATTGTTTTATATATCATGGATAGACGTTAAACGTACAAACGAACATAGTAGTCACTCAGGTAGGATGCACTGGCAAACTCTTTGACAGGGTGCGACACGTCAAGAGCGTAGGTAGAAGATTAAATTTTTGGTCGTATCCAGATAGATAAATTAGCTGAATACCTGAGATTAGCTCTCCCGTGCGCTTCTATTCCGATTCATGTTGCTAGGTAGTATTCCATTTGAATTGAATTGAATATTCATTTTTGGTTGTTTTTCTTATATGCGAATAGCTTTAGGTCATTCCTCGTGATAATTTTGTTTTACTCATACTAATATAGGACTTTTCGAGTCAAAATCCAAAGACTTTTATTACAGAGGCATCGAAGTTTTTCTAAAATTGTTACTGGTAATGAATAAATTTGATAAATCCGCAAGAATTTATTCCTCAACCCAATCCCAACTTCTCAAAATAATTTATTTGTTGTATAAACTGTATTATGGTATTTTAAAAATATGCAAATACTATATATAGTATATTATAGATATACTCTAAATAGCATTTACAAATATTTTTAAAAAGAGATATTTATATTAGAGCGTCCGCAAATATTGAAGCAGGGCGTATTCCCATTTTAACCACCTTTAGTAAAGTATGAAAAATTTGCGAAAAATTTAAAAAATATAATATTTTAAAAATGATACGAATTAATATGCAACTGTTTTCAATTATTTAGAGATAAAGTATTCTCTAGTCAATTAAAAGCAAGCTATATAATTAAATAAAGCTAAATTGTAACAAAATAGAGGCTACCTTTTTCCTGAACATCAGACCTTCATTAGTTCTACTTAAGCAAAAGGCCCACAAATACTATCTTATATTAGATCTTTCTATTTTAACGTTGTAAGGGTTGAATTTCCTTTCTTTCTTTTTAAAATCTCACTCTCAAAATAAATGATTTATTGTATAAACTGTATTATGGTATTTGACGAAATTTATTGGACATCTTTAATGCCTCAAGCCTTTCTTAATTTTGATTTGCTTGATTTGGTAAAACCTAGAAATAAAAAATACATTCCTAACAAACTATTCCTTTAAACCTGACAATCTATTTATTTCCAGCATTATATGCTAATATTTATTTATGTAATGTTAGGTCGTAACTAAATGCTTAAGGAATGTTCTCGAAAATTTCATAAAACTCAATGACTTTTGCAATATTCTAACAATTGCGACTTTTCTTAAAATTAATTTTCTCGAAAATTTTGTGATCCTTGAACAGTATACATCCTGCGGTGGGGAATTTGTCCTTGTTGGCAACTGCAAGTTCCGCGCATCGGATTTTTTCTATCATATAAACTCAGTTTTTAACCGTCCTTTGAGAAATCAATAAAATCGTTGAAATCATTTTTCCCAAAATTTGGAATGGGCAAGCTGTGCTACTTAGAATACAGGCCGGAACCTCCTCCAATGTAAAGATGGTTTACACGATTATAAAACATTTAGATTAGTCAGGGTGTGATAATGAGGGTTAAAAGCTTGGAACCTACAGTATAAGCCATCTGATAAGAAAGAAACATCACTGACAACGATATCAACACGTCAATGATGTCCATAACCAGAGTTAAAGGAATGTCAGGTTCTTTATATATGCACTTAATGCATAAAAACTTTAGCTAATACGCATACAAGATGAAGAAGGCCATATATATAGCTGAAGATGGAAGAAAAGCAGAAGGGGCGTGTTGCAATGATTATGACTAAAGTGAAGAATATTTGATTCTTATCAGGTTAGAGGAAATTCTGCCAAAACCAGGTGGCAAACTTGTATAACAACCTCAGGCTTTCTGTATAACCAAGAGATGTACTGATAATCATGAAAACCAAGTTCTCATTACATACCACAGTGTTTGGCGTAGTAACTAGCGAGGGCTAAGTTATAGCGCTGTTTATCTTGCAGGAGGACTACATCAATTGCATAAGGGGTTTGGTGTTGCACTGGATTCAGGAAGTGGCCATTGGAAGGCTTTATATGTGGCAGCAAAACTTTGAACCTTGAAAGTCAAGCAGAAGTAACCAATCTTGGCTGCCAACCAATTTTTTTGCCCACATCACTACTAATATCTGGCCTTCTAATAGTCCCAGAGTGCAATCCCTCTAAACTTTTAAAAATCCATGTGGAGCTTAGGTCTAGGTTCACTAGAGATTTCACACAGGTAAACATGATCAGCGTCGAGAAGGTATACAGCTTTTTGCTACAACATCTTGAACTTGCGGTTGAGGCCAATGGCAACTTCATTGAATAAACGGAATTGTCCAATCCTTAAAGTTTTAAACATTCAAATATGGTAAATATATTTCACTCAAGAATTTAACATTTGATCTTGCTAATTTTATCTGTATAAATGAACTATTTGTATTATTGTACTTTATATCGAAGTTAGGAAACAAATTACCCACCGCTGCTGCATATAGTAATTGCTAGACGAAAATCACATACAGTAAACAGAGATAAATGTGTCTTACAATTGACGTTGAGTGAAAGAGTTTTTTATGCGTGTCAAATTTTTAGCAGCACAGGTATAATAATTTTATAACGGTTAATGCTGTAGTAAAGTATATGATTTCTATAACGTAAAAAAATTTAATTATATATTTTCAAACTTTCATTAAATGTGTAAGTGAAATTATTTTGTGGAATATTTCGAAAGTAGTTTGTTGAAATTGTATTTTGCTTTTAACTTGTCACCCCTTGACCCACGAACATCGAGAATTTCTTAACTTAAACAAAATAAACAAAATCTTGGAAACCAAGTCACACGAACGATTTCTTATAGGGATCTTTCTAACCTTCAGTATCAGGTGTGTCCTGGAATGGCCAGACTATATATATATATATATATATATATATATATATATATATATATATATATATATATATATTAATATATATGTGTGTGTGTGTGTGAATTTGGCCAGTATATTTTCATTATAGCATGTTTTATTAAAAGCGACCGCTAGTTTCCCATTAATAATTCATTTTTCAATTTTCTCGATTTGTCTTATATTCGCTTTTTTACATTGTTTAACCTGTGGATAAGCATACCGAAGTTTATCAGAGACTGATGTTTTTTATTTTGCCAAAGGTAGAAGTAAATTAATGTAATTTAGCACGTTCTTTAATTTAACTGACGCGTTTCGATACATCGAGTCCTATTTTCAGAGTTACAATAGGGAATTATTACAAAGTATTCAGTTTATATATGTTACAAGCTATACACGTATAGGCAGGTTGGATCCAGCTTATAAAAGCTCGGGGAAGTATGTAGCCAGAGAGGGCAGGGGATTAAACTGCTTGCCAGAGGAGATTAGGGCTAGGGGAAGCTCTGAGTACACCTGCCCCTCTTTTCGCTTTTCTTAGGATGGGCAGGATTTCATTGGAGTTAAACTTTAGGTTTAAATTTAGTTGCTTCTGTTGAATATATATAGCTTCAAGGAAGAGCAGTTGGCGACTGTTGGGAGCATAGTCTTAAATTTTGGTGTTTTCCTTTATAATTTTTCGGTTGAGGCAGGTTACGTGTATTTCCTGTATATGTTTTTTAGCTGTACCGTTGTTCAGATGGTATGACATTCTTCTCGTGAGAGTGGTTTCGGCCTAAACGATATACGAGTTAAGTAAGAGTTCACAGTCTTCTAGTTTACATGTGTACTCCTATATCAGATGTATACTTTGTTTTGGTTGTAACGCGGGTAGGGGTTATTTTTCATGAAAAGGGTTGAAGTACGTCTATTTTGATAGTAGATGATTAGTGCGATCTTTTTCTCAGTGTATATAGGTTTTATTCCTATTTCTATAATGTCATTGATGGCTTTTTCGAAAATCTGTTGATGTTCTGTGCTCACAGTATTCTTGTAAAACAATTTTTTAATGTCCTCATTATCCTTATTCCCGTTCTCATGTGGTCCAAAAAGGTACCATCTGTCTATTTTAATTCTAATGGCTGTTTGTAAAAATACAAACAGCTATACTATCTGAACCAGGGTGCACCTAAAAAACTTAAACAGGAAATACACGGAACATGCCTCAACCGAGAAATGATAGAAAAAAACACTAAAATTTGACACTATGCTTCCAGGAAAAACATATTTCTTCAGAAATTTCCGAAACTTATTTGAAATAGCTCACGCCAATGCAAAGAAAGATAATCCAGAACCCCGAGAACCATTAGTTCTTGTAACCTGAACGATGACTTAGACGATAGGGATCTATGTCTGGAATAAACTGGGTAACACTAAAAAAGAAAAGACGACGCTTAAAAAGAGTAACAAACGGAAAAAAGATGCAAGAAAGAACTAACATGCAAATAATAAACTGTGTATTCGTCTAAAACAAGTGATTGTATCTTATGAGAAAAATGATAGAAAAGTAAAGCTAGGGTAAATTAATTTCCAAAAATACAATAGTTGATCATGACTGCTGACCTCTTCGCCACTATAGAAATACTTTCATGAGGGATCGGGAAAATTTTAAACTCCTAAATCCACTAATACCGAGCCAAGTAATTCATCGTAGTGAGATTTATGTCAACCAAGAAAAGCACAGCCTAGAAAGAGTAAAACAGTATGAGCAGAGAAGTAAAGAAGCTCTGATAAAAAGATGCTTGTTTTTCAATGTGATAACAAAGTTATCGTTTATTTTCCTGATAAAGAAAGTTTCGAAATACTTGTTTTTAAAAGAAATACATATAATTCTCCAAAATTCATCTGGGACTGGTGATGCTCAAACTAAAGCAGTGGTTTCGCGATTACAAAATTTCGCTCTCAAAGACTAAGTGAATGCCATGAAACCCGTCAAAAAGGGATAAACGCTGTGATATGTGCATCCTTATCGAAAAATTAATACCGAAGTGTGTTTTCTCTTGTAAGTTGTCACCATATATTTGCATTTCAAGTCGAAATTAACGACAATTTATTTGTAGTTTTATTAACAGTTAGGAAAAGTTTTTAATTAAGACACTCAAGTAAAACTGAAATCCTTTTTTGCTTATATTTCGTACACTTTTTGAATGAGGTGGATAATGGAAATGTCATTATTCAGTTGATTTCTTTCACTCCAACAACAAGAGATTAGCGCAATTTACTTGAGCTTAGGATATCAGATCTAGGCCAAACTCAGCCAAGAGATATTAACTTAAAAAGGCATGGAAACATCCCCAAAGCAAGATGCAACTCATTTATGTCCTAGAATTGTTGGTTTTCAAATGAATATAACTTGTTAAGGGCGAGTGCGAATAGCCTTTTATTTTTTCCATCGAACGGAGCAAAATGTTCTTTATTCCTTGCAAAGCTTAGTTATAACTGTGCATAAATGTCATAATTTTCCATTTTCTATCTCTCATGATCTATTTAGAATATAGTAAATCTTAAAATTAGTCTCCTAATCTACATGTGTACTCATATATCTGATGGGTTCTTTGCTTGGGCTGGGGATATTTTTAATGAAAAGAGTTGATGTCCGCCTATTTTGATAGTAGATGATTAATCTGATCTTTTTTCGGGATTCTTGGATTTTATTCTACGTTTAATAATGTTTTTGATTGCTTTCTCGTCTGCATGGTGTTCTGTGCTCATAGTGTTGTTGTAAAAGAGTTCTATATTGTTTTACTTGTCTGTATTTCGGTTCTTCTGGGGGTTTCGATGGGTAGCTTCGGTCCATTTTAATTCTTATAATTGTCCGCATTTTTTTATTGGAGAATCTATTGTTAACAAGGACCTGTATGTATCCTTTTATGTAGTGCAGTGGGTGAAGGCACGGTTAATATACGATGTGATCGCGCTTCTTCGGTAGCATTCACGGCATTCGCTGTCTGCATTCTTGCAATGTACCGGATTGCTGGGTTTAACATATACTTTGGTCGTTATTGCTTCATTAATTTTGGTAGTGAGTTTGTCTAAAAATGGTAATTAGTTGTTTTGGCCTTCTTTGATGGTGTAGTTGAGGGAAGAACATTCTTTAAAGGCTCTTTGCAGCTTATGTATTTGCTCTTATGTTTGTACATTAATGTATATTTCGTCTATGTACCTATATTAGATGTGTGCTGGGGTACTATTGAGAAAACCTTAGAATACATGTATTAATTTCGCATTTTAACTCTGAAGATGATACTTGTCTTATCAAAATGCATCAGTATAATAAAGGAAAGTGCTAAGGTGCATTAATTTTCTTTTACCTTTTTGAAATTAATATATATCAGTCTCTAGTAAAATTTGGTAGCTTATTCACGGGTTGAACAATGAAGAAAATGTAAACATAAGTCAAATCGAGAAGATTGAAAAGAAAATTATTAACACGAGATAAGTGGTCGCTTTCAATAAAACCTGCCATAATGAAAATATACTGGCCAAATTTATATATATATTTATATATATATATATATATATATATATATATATATATATATATAGTTTTGATTTGATCACTTCCTTATCTACCTCTATTCAATCCATATAATCAACTTAAAAGAACACTAATATGCCAATGAAAATTGAAATGCAGTATACAAATATGAATGTGAAAAATATTTATAAAATAAGTTGTAGTTGATAGAAAGAATAAAATAATTAAATATCGAAACCACAATGAAAACAAGTACTAAATGGGAATTTCTTGAGCCTTAAATGAGAAAAGGCAAAATAAAAAATGTTAAATGTTATCAAACATTTGGAAATTGGTATTTGATGAAGTATATGGATAAATATATTTTTAGACGCTAATATTGAATTAGACTAAACTAACCGTCCTTTAGTATTCAGAGCTGATATAACGCCAGCTTGAGAAAGTTCATGTATGACAGAACCTAAGTACCTTGTAAAATTACTTTCCTAATGTACATCTTTATTTGTGTCCATATTATTTATAATAGCTTATTTCTGTAAGAAAATTTGTCCATGACAATCAAGAATTCTTGGCGAATGAAAATTACCTAGGCAATTTGTATTGTTTCCCCTATCGTAACATGTTTTAATGAATTTAACTTAATTACGTTGATTCTTTACTTAAACGTTTTGGTTTCTAAAACTTTACGGTTTCAAAGAAGTCCTTTGCTCAAAAAAGTAGAAATATTCGTGCCAATTATGATCTCCTAAGTAGTAAGTTTAATTAGAGTTTCATTGAAGATTAATAAAAATGAAGATTAATGAGGAAAGGATGGAAAGGTTTGTAGCTACAAATTTGGTCAAATGTATAGCAAATTAGGTAAAAAGTGTGAACAATTATTTTTTTATCTTTAAACATTCATTAATCATTAAATTGGCAATCGCATTATCTTTATTCATTTCATCATAACGGTACAATGGGAAAGAAATGCAGCATAACAATAACATTTTTAGCCAAATGAATAAAAAAACAATGATAACCAATTCCCAACATTTCCCAGAATTTATTTCAAATAAATAATGAAAAAAACTGAACTAATAGCTGTGGAATGGTTTGAGTCGTTTCTCAAACTCCTTACGTAAAATTTTATACTATATCGAGAATTGTAATGCTCAGAATATAAATATGTTGAATAAATATTTAATCGTAGTTAATTTTTCTTATCGTCTTTAGAAAGCATGTTAGCATAGGTCTTACCTATGCTTTCCTGCTTTTGTCTAGATACTGTAAACAAAATCATCAGCCATTTATCGTTTTCACACAAATACAAAATTAAAAGGTGTAAAACACCTTGTTGATCGAGTGTTCAATAGACAGAACAGTGTGGGATATCTGTGGTAAACCAGAGATAATATGTAGTCGGTGAGAAAAGGTTGGCTTTGTATATGTAGATTTTAAGGACTAGTATGGCAGCGTGAGTATGGCGGGGAAATAGAGGCACGTGTTATGGAAGCGTGCGATTCATTTTATTGTTATCTAATGGGAGGGTGGCTATTGGATGATGATAAGCGAGGGATGCATACTATCTTAACGCCATCTCAGCTTATTGCCTGGTGTGTATATTAGTGTATGAGGGGTCTCTTGCTAGTTTCACCAACTGTCGTGTTAAGGAGTTTTAGATTTATTTATTGAGTAATATTATCTTATATATATATATATATATATATATATATATATATATATATATATATATATATATATATATATATATACATATATTTATATATATATATATATATATATATATATATATATATATATATATATATATATATATATTTATATATATATATACATATATTTATATATATATATATATATATATATATATATATATATATATATATATATATATTTATATATATGCGGTTAAGATACTGAGCATAATTAGACAACTGCTCTGCTTCAGGTCCAGCAGCTGATCCTATCCTCTTTGAACTGGAAGAAAACACTTAAGGATGGCCCATCCATCTGCCCAAAAAAGCTGATTTCAAAGAGACCCCTTCATGTCGTCTTGCTTACCGTCACAAAAAACTGTAATTATTAATATATTAACAGCGTTGACTCGCCAAAACGATCGAAAGATGGAAATTATCTAAGACAAATTGGTGCGGTTAAGATAATGGCATAATTAGAAAAATGCTCTGCTTCAGGTCTAGCCTGTGATTCTATCCTCCTTGAACTGGAAGACAACACTTATTTTTTTAATCTTCTGGATCGCAGATATCAGTTGTTTTGTTCAAATAAACCACGATGTTATATCACTAATTATATTAATTAAAAACTTTAAGTTAAAGAACTTATGTAGTAAATAAGTAAAAAGCCAGCAAATTTCTTGGCGACAGCCTAATTTGCATTTTATACTATATATAGACAAGCATAAAAATCGCGATACAGTTGACTTTTGTTTGATGATTCTAATATAAATCCTTAGGTAAGTTATTACATATCCATGTGAGTATTTGCAATGAGTAATTCTTTCTAGTAAAATGATCTAATGAAATGAGGAATTTAGCCCATTCCAACAACATTCCTCTTATTTTCTTTGGTGAAGACTAAACAGGTTATATTAAGCAAAACTCATTAGGAAGAATTCCGAGTAAAATATTTATATCATGTTATGATAATATCTTCTTTACAACATATTTCAAAAGTTTTGTTACCCTCGTTACGATGATCTCATCAAAGTATACAATGATACTTTTGATGCAGTTAGACACGGTTATCTTGTTTTAACATATAAATAAGTATATACTTTGTAATATTAATCATTTGGCCGTAAACGGAGGCAAGCACACCCTCCAGATTTCCGCCGCACTTCAACTTTTCAATGTTGTTGTGACGGATGAACCTTACAAAACTTGGCCTCGACATGCACCCGTACGCTGTAGTCTATGGGAATAAGGTTGGGTGGCTGTGATGGCAAAATTCCCTCGACCAGATTTACATGTTCGAGCCCAACCACTCTTGCACGGTATTGGTTATCTGGGCAGGGTGAGCGTCCAGCTGAAAGTCGTAATCAGCCTTCTTCGTGATATTTCTCACCCCTTGCAGGAATTTCGTGCCACAGATGTCGCTGTAATCGTCCCGGTGAACCGGTAACCAGCTGTGAACTAGCTCAGCGAAATCTTTGGAAGACACGATAGCGAACATCATCACGAAGGCCGTGTGCTTGGTTGTGGACACGTAGTGGACCTTCGGAGACATCTTGAATAAATCTTGAGATGCAGTTGTACTTCTTATTCATAAACGGATCGACCGTAAATGTTGTTTTATTCAGTACAAAAAAAATGAGAATTCGATTGTTATAAATTATCAAGTGGTTGAAAAGGCGACAACAGCAATTGCGAGGTTGTTTTCGCATACGATCTTAAGCAGCGGCCTTTCTTCGCACCTTAAGCTATTGCCGCCATCCTGCTTGGCGATTCTGGATATTCTGGTGACCGAGTTATTGTTATTCTTTACGAGCTATTGTTCACTTCCACTTGGTATCATTTTAATTTTTATTGGTTGTTTGAATTTTAAGTCATAAAGAATTTAATTGTTTTCAGGGAGACTTTTCTTGAAATATTTGAGATATTTTTCTTCAGGATGGAAAATGAGCATTTCCTTTCTCTCGATCGCCTTGAATATAGATATTAATTCATTAAATTAAAAAGCTGAACACTCTGGGCCTGCTCCGAGAAGTTTGGCTCGATTGCTTTGATAACTTAATGCGGAAGTACTCTTTTATATTAATATAAATTGAGAATTTTCCATCTTTATTCAAGTATAACAGAACAACTCGCTTGCGCCCGTGCTCTTCTACGAGTTTTTCACTATAGTGTTGACGCAAGGTGAGAAACTTCAACCCGTGAGTATACATACATCGAGTAACGAATAGATGACACATTTTATACTTTTCACCCCTAAAGTAAATAAAGAAAACACTGGTAATATCATCAATTACAGAAAATATCATCCAAAACAATTTTGTTGGGATGTCCATGTCATAAACATGGACAGCCCTGAAATCCTCAAGCAGGAACGACCAAGAGATAGCAATAAGGAGAGCCACAAGACGAGTCATAAATGAGTGAAATTCTCCAGGCCAATTCGAGGTAGTTCTACCACATGAAATGAACGCAACCATCGCAATATTTGAGGTAAACAGCTGAAAACGTCTTATCGTGACTGAAGAGCGAAGGTACAAGGCAGCAACTGCATCTACCTTTGTTAATCTTCTAACTACCGGCGTTCTATGCCCAAATTGGAGCCCCCTGCAATCTTTGGACTTTGACCTCTGACAGCAAGTGCGTATTAATTTTCATTAATGACCCCCAAAAATCTTTTTTGGTACCAGACTGACTACAAAGAAGAAGTTACGAGCAACCTAATGTAGAAATCTCTATCGGATTGCAAAAGAAAAACGCTGAAGCGACGTCTTTTCCTCCATCACTTTGTTTCTACTGATCCATTTCTCTCTTGTTCAATCTAATATATCATCAAGCCGCCTCACACATTGGCAGGTTTAAGATACCATTATATTTCATCACTAGAATAGATAAGCAAGAAAGAATATTATTTTAAGAGTGCTGCAGGTCAGCATTATTCTATTTCAAAGTGTGCATGAAAAGCAAGAAATCGAATGATCTCTTTCCATTTCTGATAATAGGGGAACTTTCTTCCTAAATCAGTCTTATTGTTTAAAAAAAAAGGATGTGTTGAAAATACTCCCAAGGAGAAAAGCCTCTACTCTATGAGAATCCTGACGAATGACACCTCCTTCGACATGGAAGGTTTACCTAAAAATGCACCTGGTTATGAATGAATATTTGTCCTCTTGTGCAGCCCATGATGGCGACACTTGGCAATTTCAAGCACTTGAGCCTATTTAGGGGTGCTAAGAAGAGATGTAAATCATAATGTGTTGATTTTTGCCTCATTATTCGCTCATCAATTTAACGTGTCACGCTAATTGTCATCATCGTACGGTTAACCTCAAAGCTCACTATTCAGGTAAGATGAAGCTACTTAACTTGAGCAATCAAGAAAAATCCTACCTGAATTTAAATATACAATATATTTAGAGTATGATTGCATAACTAACCGCTCCAATAGTTACCATCCGTGAAAAGTGTACACTCTCTTCCTGCATCCATCAAGCATTATCATCTCTCAACTGGATACCTCATGCCCTCGTTCTGGCCTACATAACAACCAGCAAACTTCTATCAACATCAATTTTTTATGCGATTGAGTCGCTTAATATTTGGCAGTTAGGCCGAATCACTTGCTCAATCTCTGCGAACTTGCACTTGAAACACAAAATGTGATGTCCACTAAGACAAAGTTCCAGCTTATCTTCTCCGATATTTTATAAGAACTCATGGAAGCAGCGAACTAATTATTTGTGTTGCCAGCTAAGCATGGGAATTATAAGGCTCTCAAGGTTATCATCCTTCGGCACTACGAGCCTTCAGATCAGCAATAATGTAGAACCACACCAGTTACCTCATTCTGTTTGGACAGAAGCCTACAAATCTCCTACGGCAGCTCCAAGACCCTGTGGATGCCTATATTCCGGAGGTACAACTGGGATAAGACTTCCTCACTCGTCTGCTCATTCACGTTCTACACATCTTTGGGAGCGGGGGAGAAACTTCAATATTTCCACAGCTTGGCAGAGCCTGCTAATCTCATCTTAGCTCGGAATGCGCAAGGTTGCCAAGAGCTAGTAACCTGGGACGCATACAATGGTCCATCCAACCGAGGATCGCACAGCTCTTCAACTGCGTAGGTCAGCATGTTGCTCTTAACAAAGATTGGCAAACTCAGTCAAGCAGTTAATATTCCTGGCACAGCGCTACAGAGAAAATCTCGTTAGTTTTCATGGAAAATCATGCTAGCGGTTCTAGAGTTAATTCAATCTTCCCCGACCGGAGAGCAAGTGTCACCTGCACAATGTGAACCTCAAAGATCCCTATTAACACGAACTGCAGCCACTTGACTTGAGCAAACAAGAATAAATGATACCTGATTAAAAAAAAAGTATTACATAATTGAAGTATGTTTGTATAACCAACTGCTCTACCTCCAATCCCCAATGCATGTAGAAGATGTGACTATTTTCCAGACTTTTTAACTTTTTTCTTTTGTCCTCAGTTTTTTTACAGATAACTCATTACATATGTGCAATTGGAAATACCATTTTTATAATTTGGCTAAAATTTAATAAACGAGTTTGCAAAGGTGCTATTTTTTGAAGCTATATCCATTTTTCAAGGGAATGTTTTATATACATAGCTTACTTTTTTAGCATTTCACTTTGAACTGCATTTGCTTGTTTTGCTGTTAGGGATGTGGAATTTACTGTATATCCACTATGAGCTTTACATAACCTAAACAATTTCGTATTTCAAACCGTATATAGTCCTAGTTTTGTAGGTGCGTGAAAGGGGCCTCAATTTGTCTTTATTAACCAAAAAGTTGTTGGAGCCATTTCTGACACCAAAATATGTAGGCAAAATCTTGCAGCTACCCATTCGATGGGCGGTCAAAATTGATTAAATTAAACAACGAGGTCATTAGGAGACATCTGTCAAGGATTGGAAAAAAATTCACTTTGTTGCTTTATTTAAATGTACAAGAAGTAATTGAATTAATTTATAACTGCATACTTATAACAGGAAGTGTAATAAGTTAAATGTTCATATGAGAATTGCAGGAAATATAAAAAGCAAAATTGAAAATCGTCAGGGAATATACTAGACACATTAGATTTTCAGCTTAGAGATTACAACAAAAAAACGAGATAATAGGTGTAGTCGATAAGCGCAATAAATATGGTCGAATTGTGAGAGCATTGCTAGAAAGTAGAGGACGATGAAGGTTGAAACGATGTAAGTTGCAAAACGGTGCAGATAAATGCCGACAACACGAGAAGAACGAAGAAGTTGAATTATAAGTCAAACTGTGCTCTTGCTTCGGTAAATAGCATGAAAAAGAAAAGGACAAACCTACCTGGGTATCACTTTTTCACCCGTGAGACTCTGTCTCTTTTTTCAGTGTTCTCTCGTTTAATTCTGGTAGCGATCAACGTTTCCTTGGCCAGCTAGATGTACAGAGCTGTCCCATTCCAACTTCTTTCTCTATAGATTTCTCAAAGAAGCATTGTGAGAAACCTCCCAACTTCTATTGTTTTGCTGAAAAATGCTGTTTGAGGAAAACTTTTTTCCATCAAAAATCTTCTTTTACTAAATGTCATTGAAAAACTTGTTTTTATTATCAAAAAGTGTAGAGAATACAGTTTAGATCCATTTGAAAATAACCTTAAATTAAATAAAGTATGAGTTAGTATTTCGAAGAAATTTTATTTAAACGTTCTAGTTTAAATGACTAGTGAAGGATGGTTGTTGAAAACCAAACAGATTGTTACAAATTAGCATTTGAAGCGAATACTTGGCAGGTGCCATGGTAAAATGCAAAGCTAAGACACAATACAGTAAAAGTGCAGCAAAAATATAGTTCTATTTCTTCGAAAAAAATAAGTTAGTACATTTTTAAGCAATTTTATCACATTTCTCATTTTTATATTTTTTATGAATTTTGATTTTTGTGGAATTTTCATTAGCAAGGGAAAATTGCTTTCATTCGCCAGTTATTTTCATGAAATAAAATTTTATTTTATTATAAAAATCACACTTTAACTGTATACTTTATTGCCTTCATTTTATCTTCTGGTAAAGGAAGCGAGTAGATAAAGTTCCAATTACTTAAGTTAGCTGAGAGTACCTGGTTAATTAAATTATCCTTTGTGAGATAATTCCTTCTATTTCTACAACCGGCTTCTCGGATGTAAACAAAGTGTTGTTTGAGATTATGGAAGAGATAAACATGCAAGAGGTTGGTAATGCTGCGAGACATCTAAAATGGATGAAGGCAGCGGCAAGATTAGATGATATATGGAATAAGTCTATGGCTCGGTGTTGTAAGGCATATATTAGAGATAAGTGAATTTAACAATAAACGGGGATCAATCGGTCATTGTAGTATGTAAAGTGTACAAAAGATTTTGATTGGGCATATAACGAGTATAATAGAGGAATTGCTAAAGTATCAGCAAGGTGAGTTTATAGCAAGTAAGATAGGCAAAGATCCGATATTTTTAAAAGACTACAGGGTCATTGTATCTGAAGAAAAGTTATGATAATGTAGGTAGATATTAAAGCATTACCGAAGGTTTTAACAATAACAGTGTTAAATGGCAAACTAAAGAATGGTGTGAAGTAAAATTATGAAGAAGGTAAAGTGTGGGTATTGTTTAAATGGTGGCCGGAACTGTGGTTTGTTTTTTGGCATAAGTTGTGATGGGGTGGCGAGGGGGGCAAAACCTTTGAGTGCGGGTGCACTTGCAATTTATCGTATTTATTCAATGAGTATGCTTATCATCTTATGTTAGTCGCTAAGAATGAAAGGAATTTGTAAATGTTGTTCAAGGTTGTGTTTGGAGGGGTATCAAAGTAAATGCTAAAAATATTAAGGTAATGTTATTTTCAGTGTGGAAGAGTGGTTTGATTGTGATATTAGAGACTGTGGTATTACTTTGGAAGCCTCTGAAATTTTAAATATCTAGAATGGGTTGCGAATGGTTGCGAATATGAAGCAGAATGTAAAATTTAAAGTTTCAAGAGAGTCTCTGTAGCGATTAGAGTATTAAAATTAACTAAAGTTTGGAGTGCGGTATGTGACAGGAAGCTGCATGACGATATGTTTTGCCACATTTATTGAATGAGAGTGGGATAAGGTTTTGGAAGAAGAAGGATATTTAAGAAGTGTTTTTTGAGGGAGCGTGCTTAGGACCACTTGAGAAGTGTAATTTAGAAAATACACCCAATCACTAATAGCTTTGTGGGGGTATATTCCGGAAAAGATGGAAATATAGCCCAGTCCAAATCTGAAAAGCAAGATCTTCAAATGCCTTCCCTATCTGATTTAGTTATTTGGAAAGATGAGAAAAGCTATAATGAATGACTCGTGTAATTTTACTTGTTCTGTTTTGCTTAACGCCATTGATATGAAAGATCATTCAGCGTGGTTAATTGTTGTCTGCCTTAAGCTAAATTAGGCATGAAGTTGTGTTAGGTGGCAGATCGTTTCAGTGACCTTAAGCTCCCCTGCTCTCTGAGGAAACATGGCATGTGTCGACCATTTAAAAGTTAACTAATAAAAAGAATTCATAGAATAATTTATGGGTTGAATATATAATGCTATTTTAGGTGAGTCTACCGGAATATGGCAAACATGCTTCGATTGTCTAAACTTATTTATGAAAAGTGAAACAGGGAGATGAAAAATGAATAAGTTCTCGTAAGTAAAAGATGTAAAATGAATAAACCCTTATTGAAGCACGATGTGAGAGAGATATATAGATTAAAGAGAAATGCTACTCGTATGAGAACCAAATATAGGAAGATGTGTGGGAGAAAGGTAATTTAACGAGAAAGATCACATTAGTATTACCAATTTAGGCCTAATTAGATGATCAAATCTTCTCCTTGTATGACAGAGAAGGGAGGGTAAAAGGATACAGTTAAATTATGTTATTAAAGCTGCAATTGGATGTAGTGCAATTGATATAAGAGTGTAGATGAGACTCAAAAGTTGTATAAGTTGAGTAAAGGGATGTCTGGTTATTAGAAAAGTAGCGCTATTAGTACCTCGTAAATTACATCTCTTAAACGGATATTGAAATTAAAATAAAGAGCTGATTGACACTCGCAGTTGAGCTCAAATGTACTTAAAGCTAGTCCTTCTTGTTGGATGATAAAGTGTCCGATTAGTATTGTATATTTTACTAACAAACAATGCTGATTTAACATTTCGTAACCATATAGGTGGACACGCGTTTTGAGGTATTGTCATGTGTATATAGGTGCGCACATAGCGAATAAAAGTGCTCTATATGCAGGGCTAGGGAAGAGGGGAGATAGTGTATATGTTAAGCTGTGAATGTGGGAATGGAAAACATAGCGGTGTTTCGAGTGCCTGATAGATGTGATGCTACTTATCACCATGGAGGCAATTATCAGCGTATCTGTCTATAGACCTCAAGCCCGTGAAGCTGCTGAATGATTTGTGGCTACCTCTATGAGATGGAACCTCTGCATGGCTATTATAAATGCAACGTCGTATCCTGTTGGCTAGCGAGTAAGCATATGTATGGAACGGTCAATGCACATAAAATAGAGAGGAGTTAACTCCTACCGTATCCTGTATGATTAGAATTAATGTGGATGTGGTTTAAGATCGACAGCCAAATTC
Organism: Ceratothoa steindachneri; assembly: GCA_963969495.1. Lineage (NCBI taxonomy): Eukaryota > Metazoa > Arthropoda > Malacostraca > Isopoda > Cymothoidae > Ceratothoa > Ceratothoa steindachneri. The sequence continues at coordinate 46,453,876 of OZ018331.1, forward strand.
TTCTTCCTAAACAAATAGCCATTACTTGTTATTATAGAAAAAAGCAAATTAGCGTATTGCTAAGACGACTGTTGTTAAAGAGTTCATGTAGGTGTAAGTTTGTAGAAAGAACAAGACCCTTGTCAACAAAGAATGTAACTGGTCATGTTTGTTGGATTGAAAAGCACATATCGCTTGTTAACTTGAACATATGCAAAAAATACAGGTACCGTTAATGGCCAAAGAGTAAATTGAAGATGTATATATAGTTTCTCTCAGTAAGTGCTAACTATAAAACTAAATTTATTATATATATATATATATATATATATATATATATATATATATATATATATATATATATATATATGATAAAAAACACCCACAAGAAAAAAGGAAACACGAGTCTGAGCGCTTTCGTCTTTATTCTGAAAGACCTCTTCACGGAATAACGTAGGTCAGGGCAGACAATGTCTTAAATAGTAAGGAGTGGGGGGATAAAATGGCTACCTGTATTAAAATCCTAACTAGGGGATACAAATTCTTTAAACACTCTTCAATTTGTGATTTAATATAATTGAAATAATTAAAGTGTTTGAAGAATTTGTACCCCCTCTCGGAATCGTTTTTCCATTTTCCTTGTGGGTGTTATTTATCATAATTTTGACAGACGTGCAAGTTGTGAGTTTTTTTCATATATATATATATATATATATATATATATATATATATATATATATATATATATATATATATATATATATATATATATATATCTCGTAATTTTAAAAAGACCTAAAGGTTTTCTGGTTCCAGCAGCATAATTTATGATTACGTATAATATGAATGAGAAAAGGCCCTACGGAGCAGTTAAAATGATGTTATTTTTCATCATTTGTGAAGTTAAATATACTCATTTTAAAAGCAGTCGTTTAGATATAGGATTCCGCAGAGCTAACCGAAAAATTGAATGCGCAAATTAGCACAGGCGCGCAGTATTTATGTATTAATATGGTTGTTGAGGCTTTGAGAAAACTGATATGACGCGATTTACCTCCGTGTATCATCTTGTTTGTTTTTTGGTGTATTACTATAGTACGCAATAAATTAATATATATATATATATATATATATATATATATATATATATATATATATATATATATATATATATATATATATATATATATATATATATATATACGAGGGGTGGTCAATAAGTTTACAAAATTCGGATATAAGGAAACGAGATATGAGGAAAAGTGTCTTATTATTTTTCAATATAACTACCCTCGACTTCAATGCACTTGCGCCACTTGTTCCTGAGGCTTCAAATGCCCGTCAACCAGAAATATCCCGACTACTGTTCAAGACACTGCTGGACGGCGAGCTGGACATCTTCATCCCCTAAACCTGCGTCCACGATAGGTGGGAATAAATGCTGGTAAATGACATTTTTACTTTTTCGTCTTTCAATTTTCACAGCTGTCTATTACTTTTGCGCAAAGAGAGTGTTGAAAAGCAATGTAATTTATTATTTATTATTTACCCTTGGTAGCTTTCGACTTTATCGTCATCTTCTGAGGCTATACTGATGAATATGATTCAATGATAAATTGAATCATATTCATGAGAATAGCCACAGAAGATGACCATTAATTCAAAGAATATAAAGAAAAATCAGTCTAATAAATGCAAAATTTGTATAAAATTTATACAAATTTAGAGGAACGACATTAAATGAAATTTTTATTGTTCGAGGTTTAGGGAGTGGGTAATGCCTGTCCCACTTCCTGGACATATATTTTATTACTGCACCAAGGTTGAGCAGAGGTGAAGAGGACTTGAAGTGTAGCCAATACACCTACCGTGGCCACTTCTGGTGAATAAGGATAACCCCGTTGCTTCCTTTTTTATCAAAATTAGGATAATGCTTCCTTGGGTGTGTCCTCACTCAGTAAAAGCCAGTCATGGTTGGACTTGTGTAATATTCAGATTTAAGCCGAGTGGATTGCTTATTAATTGCCCAAGGATCCTCCAAAATAGTTAAACACACAGATACAAAAATAATCTTCAATATACATGAATTAGAGATATGAAACAGCGTATATAGGTATAAATAAAATTAATCTTTTTACTGAATAAGTAAGTCTACATAATGTCGTGGGGATTATACTTGAAAATTACTCACTAGGATGCTTGCGTCTTAATGGCACCCGACAGAATGAATGGAATAATATTATTGAATTAAGTACTGAATTAATCACTTCTAATACTCGAGGTTATGGGCTCGGGATGGGAATTATAGTTAACGAATAAAGTGGTCAAGTTAGGGGAGGGGATAATTCACTTTAACGACACCTTTGAGTTCATAATTATTCTGAGAATGACAGTGACCTCACTTAGTCCTTCTGTCCAAGGTTGCCGTATTAGAAGGTAATCCTAGGCCGGTGATGTAATTATTTTCAGCCGGATATATATATATATATATATATATATATATATATATATATATGATAAAAAGGTGAGCCAAACTGAGGTTAAAATAGGGCTTCTTCTTCCTCGAAGTGACTGTCCTATTATTCGACTCCTGGAGTGAGTAGCCAAAACCGATTATCTAGCTACGTATAGGGTAATCTACAGAGGGGGGTCCTGTGTAACCTCTGACTCAGAAAGGGGGAGGGGGCTGCAAGAAGTTTGGCACCTACAAGTACCGTGACGGCAACCACACCAATTCCCCGAAAAGTTTATTCCTTGCAACGGGCGAACTGTTTCTTTTGTGGGACAAGCTCTCATCACAACGTAGGTCCAAGATCTTCTCCAGGGAGAATTTTCCCTTTTATTTTCCTCATGAGCAAATATCGAGAGAGAGCACCGAATTCTCATCAAATCCCTATCACTACGCGAAAGACCTTTACATCTGCTGCCAGACAGAGTAAATCTTTCACACCTTCGAGCTATCCTTGTTCCACGTCGCGCTTTACGACGGTGCAAAATCTCGGACCTTCGTCGGCTAGCAGGTGTCCTTCGAGGCAGGCAATTTCCTGAGCGGCAAGCTGCAAATCTGGTCATCTCTTTGGTGCGAAAAGAGGCGGAGGGAATTCGCTCCGAAAGGTGAATTGGTAATACGGGAGGGACTCGCAGCTTGTGTAGGTGTATTTCTGCGTACACTAATGTACGGAGTATTTAGACTTCTAAATAATATTTAAATAGAAAAAAGAGATTAAAATAAAATTTTAAGTTTAAAATAAAATAATCCTGATCGTAAATATGGTAGAAAAACATGAAAACCAAAGATAGGCTATGGAGTAATGCGGCCGGTATTGAGACATCGCATGGTTGGTAAACTAGTTTCTGGCTGGAGCTGGATATTAATTAGAGGTTTTAGTTTCCTTATTGTTACGGTCTCGGCCATACGGATTCGTCATCGATCACTTTCCCGCAGAAGATAGTTGTATTTTTATTTAACATTTCTCCTAAAAACCTTTAAGCAGAAAGAAATCGTTGACGGACTAGTAAAAGGTAAATATAAATGCGATTATGACGCAGATGCAGATGAAACAGAAGTCCACAATGCACTGAAGCAGGAAATAATTCTGATAGTTTCTGAATCATGCTACAATATTTTAAACAACCAGTTTAGGAAATAATGAACTGGTCTCGCCCGTTCCCCAGCAAGAACCTAAAAAATGAAAACAGGAAAGAAAAGCAAAATTTAAATCCAACATGTTCACATAGTGAAAATGAAAAGTATTTACACTCAACATGAACGACTGGACAGAAAAACGTATTATCTACCTAACCATAATTAGAAAAGATGATGCAAACATAGTAATTTTGAGAGAACAGGCAGTCAACACATAATCCGAAACAATAAATATACCAAATTACAACATAATAAATGTTAACCATACCCAGGCCAGATACGAAGGTGTAATGATCGGAGTGGAAACTGGGATTCATTAAACCGGAGTCAGAGACTTAGAAAAATCTTAACTTGCAATATAGATTAAAATCACTACAGGCGATCTTGTTGTAGGCAAGGCTTAACAACCCCATGGTGGCCGTAGCTTCTCGTTTTCAACTTCATTAAACTATTCCGTCGACCAGCTTCAACCATACTTATCAGAGAACATAAGAGCAGATGCACGGTAGCTTGATACACAACCCATACGAACAGTACACGTAGAACTCTTCAATTAATGATCAAAAGCAACATGATCCACAGAAACTGGCCAGAATACCCAACAGAGCTTCTACCACGCCAGATATGGTCTTTTTCAACCTCATCTTCAACCGCAATCTACATAAAATGCAAGTCAAATCTAGTCGGGAATAATATTATCGAAAATATGGACATAGAAACCGATCCGCGGAAATTCGGGACACAATTCAGGAGATTACAAGGAACACAGCTAAAGGAAAAAATAAAAAATAAGGTGCAAAACGAAGGAGCGCAACCGAACGCAGAACTCGAAGAACACTGGAGTCCAAGATTTTCGATTAATTCTCATTTCACTTGCGGAAAGATATAAAAATGTTGGAGAGAGTGTAACATCGTGCTACATAAATGATACTTAGACTACGTCAAAAGTCCTACGAAGACAGACTTAAAGCACTTAACCTGCAATTATTTGAGACAATAAGGTTAAGAAGAGAACTCATACAAGTTTTTAAGATCATAAACAATTATGATAAAGTAAAAATTGAAACCCTGTTCGAGTTGGACGCTTCCTCAAGAACCCGAAGCCATGGATACAAACTAAAGAAACGAAAATTTGAACCAAATATAGCAAAGAATCTTTTCGCAAACATTGTGGTTTCCTCGTGGAACGAGTTGCCGGAGACCGTTGTTAAATCAACAACCATAAACATATTTAAGAACCGTTTAGATGCACACTTTAAGTGCATTGACGTGGTTTAAGGGAGAGCTGGCTCTGAAGTGGACCACACGGTCTTTGCCGGCTTTAAGATCTTATAAAAAACTGGACTACTACAGGAAACATGAAGAAGATGTAATGCTAACACTGCAGACACATAAAGAAAACATCAGGTTATATGAGAGTCGACGAAGAGAGACATACCCACTCGGGAGAAGGCATGCCCTTTACAATGGAGGAATACTTGGCGGCAGTCAATTCATTCAAAGAAAGGGCATCAGTGCTAGGTAGCATGACGAAATCACATCGAATTAACGCACCAAACAACGTACATGAATCAGCCATGAGGGTCTTCAATGCCTGTTAAAATACTGGGTATTTTCCCCAGGCATTCAAAACGGTCAAAATAATCTTCCTATCAAGGGCGGACAAACCGAGCCACCAAATCGAAAGATATCACTCCATCTTGCTGCCGGAGTTTCTCGCAAAACCCATTGAAAAGCTCGTAAACGAGACGCTAAAAAAACTCTCGAAAACACAATCTTTACAACCCACAACAACACGGGCTCAGGAGCAAGCGAGGGGTGGAAACTGTGCTGGTAATAATTACCAAAAGAATCGCTATAGAAACAGTGCAAGGCAACAGAGTTGACATCATACTTTGTGATGTTGCCAAAGATTTCAACAAGGTTTAGATACCCGGACTAGAAGCTAAAATTAGAAGCTCCCACATGGAACTTAACCTTTGCAAAATATTATGCCACTACCTGGAGGAAAGAAGTGCTATTCTGCACATGAATGGCCAAATGGGTGAGGCATTCCCATTAGAAGTGGGTGTTCTTCAAGGAAAGTATCTCTCTCCAACCATGTAAATAATATATACCCGTGATCTACCTCAACTAAGAGACGAAATTGAGATGTTTATCCAACTAGCGGATAAAATCACACAAATCCTAACCAGCGAGAGAAAAAACCCAAGATACATTGCCGAGAAGACAGAGAGAGATTAACAACCTAAGCGACTTCGAGAAAAGAATAAAATCAAAACAAACATAAATCAAAGAAGAACAGCAACTATTAGAGTCGATGGAGAGGAATACCCTTATAGCACGGAAGGGTAAATTCTCGGCTTCTAACTCACGACGAACGGATATACATCCCCTTTGACACAAAAAGTGACAGAAGCAAAGGCGACACTAAGATCACTACAAATAATCCGTAATCTCTCAAGCAAAAATACAAAAAAGTGATATACAGCCCTCCTTCGTCCAACTAATACACTGAGCAAAACTAATATAAAAAGGTCCACACCATACAAAAGTGGGCGTCTGGATTCATAGAAAACAAGAGAAGGCAAGATCGCAAAACATCAGAAGTTCTACACCAGAGAACCGCACTCGAACCCATAAATAACGTACTCCGCAAACGTGCCAAGAAGCTGTTGGGAAAACTAAGCGAGGCATTTCTCCAGGAAGAAAAAAACAAACTAACCGTACAGAACAACGAAATCCGTCAAATCAGATACAAAGAAGGATTTGATTACATTAGAAAAAACAATATGAGAAACATAAACCAAATATATAAATAGAAGAGGTGACAACAAACTGGATCAGACTACATATATTGACAACCAGAACGAAAAACCAAACGGCCAACCGAAATGGAAGAAACCGAAATTGACATACCGATGAAAACCTAAATAAAAAACAAAGATGAGAAACCCGAAGAAGAATTAAGGATATAAAAATAAATAACATCTATATTTAAGTAGAAAAAACACTGGAAAAATATAAAAAAGCACCCAAAAAAACAATACAAAACCCAAAATCCAAATGCTTTGATGAGCAAGCGATAACATAGGCTAAAATGTAAAAGAAAATGCAAAAGAGGGCAAACTAAACTTAAAAAAACGAAAGCGATTTTCAGGCAACCAGGTACAATTAATCATCATCCTCACCGTATCATCTCCATATACATCACTTTCTACCTATAACCAACACACACACAACATACACAAGATTTCCAAAATATTCTATACTCTTCTCTCACATTCACCACTTTTACAATCCCCAACCTGATCGGAAACTATTCTGCCGTCGAAATTCGCACTGCTCACTCCTCTGAAAGATAATAAACCCTTTGAAGCAGTCGTGCTTATTTTTTCCTTCAACTTAAATCCTGAGCTACAAATAACTTTTACACAAGTGATTTTCAGTCGAAAGAAAATTAGAAAAATTAATTAATTAATATCAATAATAATAATAATAATAACTAAAGTTATACTTGAAATTGTTTTATATTTTGATATGACAGATAATCTTCATATACGGATTATCTACATATACAGCAGAAATCATAATTAGTCGGACACAGGTCTCCATCAGAAAACTTACAGTAACTTCAAACCAAATAATAGTAGATCTTGCACGATATATTATAGATATAAAATAAGATGTGCATGTATGTACATTGTACATAGAAAGATGGATGAAACAACAAGTTACGTCACAAGTATCCCGTGCGACAATTTGATATAGAATAATGATTTAGTGATTCCTCATATTTAGATCATATAAAGCGCTCCGCAAGAAAAGGAAAAAAAGCACCAAAAACAGAAGTAGGAAAAAATCGCATTTGAAGTTTGGAAACATGTAAATGACCATATCTCTCTAAATATGCGCCGTCAGTGGATGATTCCACAGCCGTCTTAAAAGAGGCATCCGAATACCTTCTGTATTTTGCGGGTTTGGCTCACTCGAGAGCAACGTATGACTGCTCACCACCATGATCTGGGGTCGTCTCCAAGGGGAGGGGGGGGGGACGTCTTTGAGATACTTCCTTAGGCGGATTCTAAAGAAAAATTTCCTAGAATAATTTAGTGATGGGGAATATATAGGCGTTCGCCAGAACTCCTATATTTGCTAACGGAACCAATTAATACTCAGCGGCGGGGTTTGATGATCCAGCTGAACCGAAGATATTCTCGGCTAAGCTCGCCGGAAGATTGCCGACGGGCTCGTTTCAGACGGCTCCATTAAACAAAATCTTATTCGATTTCACTTTTTTCGAGATGCATATATAACCTTTTCTTATCCATTAAAAGAAATTGCCCTTGATTGTAATTGGGTAAAAAAAGTAGTACATTAGAAAGAACCTGTAAACTTATCTGATCAATAAAATGTTAAGACAAACATTCAACCCCCCCCCAAAAGAATATTATTTCTAATCATTCTTTCCTATTTTAGATGAAAGGACCTAAATTTTCTTAAAATCTATAATGCAATACCTAAATGCTGAGGTAAAGTTTTTCCTTAAAGACTGCTTTGTACATAGTAAGTAAAGGATCACTTCAAATCTTAACTTCAAAAATACTTTAAAGATAATTTAAATAATAAATTATCTGGAAAATATTTACTAAAACTTTTCTTTATTATTTGCTCCGATATTTTTAAAACCATGGTGATGCGATGGTTAGGAAAAACTCAAACCACAAAATAATAAAAAGTTTAGTAAAACTTTCAAGGAAAACTAGATTAAGAAAATGAGATTCAATCCTGATGCAGGATAACAGTGTTTCCATTTCTGCTGATATTTGTGAAGTATCCCATCATTGTGGTAATATTTAAGACGGTTTTGCTTTAAATTATTAATCATATAAAATTTTAAGTCATTTATATTAGTGGCTGTTAGTTTAAGGAACTGACTGTTGATCAAATAATAAGAAATATTATTTTTACTAAAATATAATTGAGTGTTTCTCTGACTTTTAACAAATTATACAAGTTTTTAATTTGAAATGTCTTTTTAACATGTGGTATATTAATATGGGGTGGCAAACATATCCATTTCTTTCATGATATGTTTTAAAATTTAATGGACGATAGTAATTAAAGAATCATGAAAAGGGCCAAAGTCCTTTCACATGAAAGTGCGATAATTATATACTAAGCTGGAAACGAACATCGTTGAATAGGTGACATAGTGACAGGGAAGCAGGTAAATATAAACCTTCTGAAATTTTGCTAGAAAAGATACGATATTTGTCTTTCTAAATTATTTAGTATTACTTCGAAAATCACCCATTAAAACGGAAATTGAAAATGCACTTTTATACGAAATCAACTTCTTCCTTTTCTTAATCAAACTCGTTTCATCATAGCATTGCAATTTAGTGAAGCCAAATAAATTAATTTGCAGTTTAGGGCTGCTGATCAATTTTATTAAATTCATTTTGTCAAATCACTTATAATTTGACCATCATTACAGTTTTTATATCAATATAAGTGCATCAATGAATATAGGGTAAAGGACACTGAATATTCTTAAGCTAAATGAATAAAACACCTGAGTGATTTTACATCTTATCGTGTACAATGATTAAATTTTGATTTTTATGTAAAAAAACCATTGGGACACACGAGTTCACAAGATGCTTTGAGCGTTTTAATCTTTGTGGATCTAATGGAAACTGCATATATGTAAAAGAAAAATACCAAATTGTACTTTTACAGAGATACGAATCAGATAAGAAATATATTGCCCCAAAACATGTGTATATATAGATAACTAGTCATCCACTACCGCGTGAATACACTGGTAGACAAAAAAACGGCTTACGTTCCAATTTAATCAACGAATAATACTTGTAGAGTAATTAAAAGATAACGCAACCCTGAGGACCAAGCGGACATATATATTAAAATCCATCTTTGGAGAGAGCGAGAGAATAATACAAGATATTAAGGTGCGTGAAAAAGGTAGTCGTCTGACCAATAGGTGAACTGCCAAGGGACTCTGATGTCACCACCGGGTGGGTAGTGTAATCGAGCTGCACGTAGCAAGGAAGCCGCAAATGGCCATTAAGCAGCTCTTATAAGAAACTGGTCCCAGCTAAATTCAGGAAGAAATCAATCTAACAGACGGGTTAAACAACTCGCTAGGCAAAACACCCAGATAATCACCACACTCCAAAAGATCCAAATGCCTACGAGGTCAGGAGGCCCGCGGTTAGAGCGCCAAAGAGCGGTGTCAGATAAAAAAGACCACCGAGGAGAAATAATGTGACGGTTGTTGGTGCCTCTCATTAAGAAGCAGACCTAAGCTCCGCGGTGTCACCCGTCCCCTCCCCTATCGCCCTCCGCTCAGTGCCATTAACCCGTCCCCTATGTTGGGACGGTCTACTAGCTATAAATAAGCCCCGTAAAGAAAGAAAAAGATCATTCTGTTAGAGACGATGGAGGACTAGATTATTGTGATCAGTCCCTCGCCCCCTTCCGAACTTGCCTTCTATGACTTAGAAGTTTGTTTCGTTTTCTTATCTGTGCCATACAAATTTATCCTTCGAAGAATTAGGAAATGTCTGGCTGAATTTAATTCCTAAGTGCCCCACAGGAATTTTGGTAGCAAGACAAAAGAAGATCACCCCTTGAGGGACTCTCAAATCGCAATCTCAGTAATTTTGAAAGAAGAAGAATTAATTCTAAAGTAAGTTCCCTTTAATTACTTTGGGGATCACCTCGTATACCAAAACCTAGTTTGGTAACCCTGCGAAGTAGACGAGGGTACAAGAAGAACTCAAGAGGTACAAAGAAGAGTAATCCTTGAGCCAGAGAGCACAACTCATTTCTCCGTCTTTTAGACGCATAACCAGATCGATAAAGTCATAAGAAGTGATCGATATCGGTTTCTACCGTCACCGTGACAACTCCCCCCCCCTCCGCCCTTCATCTTTATAACGGGACAACGGAATTTCCCAGTCATCTTGAAGCCTTGAGTTTCCCGAAGACTCGCTAAAAAATTCAGTATAGCGATATCCGTCAACCCCTGTTCTGACCAAGGTCATGTAAGTCCGAATGACTATATATATTTGCTTTTATTAATTAGGATTTTCTAAAACTGTGCAAAGCTAACTAAGGGAAAAATAATATTTCGTGACTTCTGTCATATTTTTGTTAGATTAGGGAGAGTAAATGTTTGTTTAATTTAGAGGCCTCAAGAAATTGGCTATCTGGCACTTGGTTTCTTTACGTGAAGCCTAGTTTATTTTGATTAAGATCTTATGTCTGGAGTAAGGCAATATTTGATTCGTTCGAACTAGGTTAAACTTAAAGAATTTCGTGTAAATAGGTGAGTTATTTGATAAATTAAAAGATATATATATATATATATATATATATTTGGTTAATTCTTGGTGGTTTTACTGGATCCTTAAGTGTTGACCAGCTCTTTCCTTAAAACTAATTAAACGCTGTAGCACTCTCCTAATTTAGTATTTAGACTCCTTTAGACGAATAGAGGAATTATTTCCCTTCCTAAGTGGTGTCAGACTGACTCCCTAAAAGTCATTAAATATATAAATACTAGGAAAAAGAAGTATTATTTCGGAGTAAATTTCAAATGACCAACAGTTGAAGAATAATTCTCCGACAAAAGTAGGGAGACAATTCCTCGACAAAAGTTGTGTCAGGTCTGTAGATTTTGTTAGAAAGAACCCAAAAGTGCCTAATTAAAGGAGCGCAGGCACGTACAAGGAATACCAGGAATAATAGAATAATTGACGAGAGGAAAATTGGTATAGTTAGGGGTGGAAACAATCTGAAGGTGGTGGAATAGGTCAAGCTCAATTTACCACAAATTAAATGACTAACATAAGCGCGATGGCATCCTTTGACATTTATCGGAAGCAAGGTCAAAGCCTCGGACTGGAAGGACCCGAGTTGTGCTCTATATTCAGGACAAAGAGAGAAACGAAAGAGAAGAAAGAAGGGAAAAGATAAAACTAGAAGCCAAAGAAAGTAAGATGAAACTGATAGTTGAAGAACGTAAGGTGTAATGGGAAGCCTAAGAACGTAAAATGAAATTGGAAGCTTAAGAAAGAGAGAATAGAAATGACCACAAAAGAGCTCTTAACAAAGACCAGTTCGAAGAGCAGTCAGTGGCATCCAAAATCAGAGTTTCGCCAGTGGCCAGCATTAAATCCGGATACAGGGACAAGGCCGGATTATGCTCGTATCTGTCCCATTTTGAGAAAGTATTCGAAGTCAATAATTGGGATCTAGAAGAAGATGGGGTCGCCAGACTGTCACCTCTACTCAATCACCGGATGAGAGAGATATTTATACCTTTACCCTCAGAAGCGACTGTGGACTATTCTACTCTAAGGGCAGAACTTCTCTGAGCAACAAACCTCAACCCCGAAGAATAAAGAATGAAGTTCAGGACAAACTTACAAATATTTTGGTTTTGCGCTTCATCGAAGCCTACAGTTTTGGATGGAGTCCGCAGGGGAGGGGTAGAGAACGAGGTCGCCTCGGTCGTCGACTTCATTCTAAAAGATCAATTACTAAGAACACTACTCCAGGAGATGCGTGCATTTTTTAATGACAAAAAAGCTTCTACCTTCAACGAGTGCTGGGTGAGGCTGATCTCCACGCGGTAAATCATCGGTTATATCCGAGGGAGTATAAGAAAGAAAAAGTTCCTTCTCTAAAGAAAAATGGGCTACCACCAATTCATTTACAGAAGAAGCCCTTTAAATTCTCAGCCCCAAAAGGAACTTATAAGCCAAGTTTTGGAGGAACAAAGATTCAAAAGGAGGTTAGGGTTCCCAAGGGTCACACCCTAATAGCGGCACTTATCCCAGGAAACCCATTGAGTGTTATACTTGCGGTATATTAGCTCACGTTAGTTTCCAGCGTCCACAGAACTCACGACTGAGGTAGACCTCAAGCCAACAGGTGCAAACCCTGACTGCCGCGCTACCAGCCGGACAATCTGATGCTCTTTCCATCACAACGTTAACATCCGAAGGCCCCGAACAACAGGTAAACTTTCCACTCAACAAAATTTCGCCAGGCGGGCTACAATTCGAAAATAGCACAGTGAATGGGTGTCGAGTTTCTACGTTAGTCAGAGACACCGGATGTACTTGCATAATGGTGTAAGACAAGTTGTTGCCCCCATTAAACCGAAACCATCAACAATTCGCCATCGTTTACGACTTTATAAGACGCACATATGTTTTACTGGTTGGAGGGAGGTGGTAGTAGCCCCGATTAAGTTCTGCTCTGTGCTAATTGGACAAAATCCCCAAATTCCGCAGCAAGAAGTGGCCCAAAATGTAGTCACCTGGGCGCAAAAAGCCCAGAGAAAAGAGAAACCTGCTGAGTTGACCCCTAGGATTGCCCTATAAGACAATCGGCTAAAACTGACTTTCTTCGCTATTGCCCAGAAGGAATGCCCCAATATTAAACCCCTATGGGAACAAGCGATTAAGGGTGAAACTCTCGAAGTGAAAGGAAAGAAACCAATCGAGTATATTGTAGAAGACTCGCTTCTATACCGTACTATAAGAGAAGAGAATAAGGATGGTAACAAAGCTCTGTGTGTACTCCAAGAATACACGCAGAGAATCTTGAATACTGCTCATGATGGAATATTAGCAGGACACTTTGGGTACAATAAAACGGCACAGCGGATATTCAGACACTTTTATTGGCCCCAGGCTGCCAAGGAAATTGTGGCCTATTGTCAGTCATGCGACGTGTGTCAGAAAGACCCTTCCACGAAGACGAACCGATTGATGCCGCTTTACCCGTGTACACCACTCCAGGTCCTAAATACAGTATGTGTGGAACAAAACGAGGAATATGAACTGCTCTCGCTCTCACTCACCACAAAAGATACATGAGTGGATTTAAAGATAAATCCCCAATTAGAGAGTCAACGGAAATCTGAAATTTTAACTTGCTCAAGGTATTCCCGGATGTCATTTCAGAAACCCCCGGATATGCAAAGGATTTTATCCATGAAATCAAACTAAAAACTAATTCAGTGGTACGAAGCAAACCGTATCCGTTGCCGATACACCTAGGGAAAGACTTCGATAATGAAGTCCAGAATTGATTAAAATCGGGCATTTTAGAGCCGTTGGAGTCTGATTATTGTTCCCCCATCGTAATGGTTAAGAAACCTGACCACTCATTTCGAATGTGTGTGGATTTCCAAAAATTGAATTCAGTGACGTTTTTTGACGCCGAGTCCATCCCTCTAATTGACCAAAATCTTCATCTATTTGAAGACGCTAACTTCATCACTGAATTGGATTTATGCAAGACATACTATCAAATACCGCTCGCTAACGAGTCTAAAATGCTGACGGCTTTTGTAACTGAGATAGGGCTTATGCAGTTTACCAGGCTACCATTTGGACTACTTACCGCTGGTAGCAATTATAATAGAATGATGAGGAGAATTATCTCTGGCCTGACGGACGTGTCGTTTTACTTTGACAACGTGTACGTAGCTATCCGCAAATGGGAGTCCCACTTACACGCTTTACGTGCGTTGCTGAAGAAATTGAAGGAGCAAGAACTAAACACCGTGCCTACCAAGTGTCATTTTGCCTACGAATCTATTGACTACCTTGGATTCAAAATAGGGCAAATACACTTGACTACGCAACAAGAAAAAGTGGAAGCCATAGTCAAAATGCCCTGGCTGAAAACAAAGAAACAACTTCGTTCGTGCATGGGAGCCGCTTCTTTTTATCGGCGTTTCGTGCAACACTTTGCTTCGATCGCGGCCACACTAAATGATTTATTAAGAAAGACAGCGTCAGACTCTATCACATGGAATCCCCATGCAATATTTAAGTTATAGTTTCTTAAAGAAAATCTCATAACTGCGGCTATTCTCCTTTTACCGAATCCCAACTAGACCTTCGGAATCCGCAGCGAAGCAAGCAAAGCCGGTATTGGTGGAGTATTGCTTCAATACAAAGATGAACAAACTGCCTATCCCATAGTGTATGTCTTTAGGAAGCTTTCGGGTAAAGAAAGAGCCTACGCCACCGTCGAAATAAAAGTTTTGGCCATAATATGATCAATAGGTAAATTCACATATTATCTAATAGGGCGCGAGTTTAAGTTGGAATGTCATCATAAACCTTTTCATATTTTTGTAAAAATACGAATAAGAATGGAAGGCTCCTAAGATGGAGTTTACTCTTCATGGTGTATCATTACTCCATTCACTACATAAAAGGGTCCGACAATTGTATGGCCGACTCATTAAGTCGGAATCCTGTCGAAGACTAAGGTGTATTCCGACTAAGGTATTATAGTAATTGTGATGGATCTAAGATGGGTAATGTTAGGTATATATGTATAATGTAAATTGGTAATTGGTAGAGTTTTAATTAAGAAGGGGTGAGTGAACCCCTAATTGTAAATATGAATCGCATAAGCTGGTACTGGTAAAGTCATGTACGAGTATGTATTAATGTATGGTCTGGCGCAGACATTATCGAGACATTTTCTGGTGAACTCGAAGGTTATTGAAAGAAATATTGTTTAGAAATTTCCCCTTTTGAAGTATTGTAAGTATCAGAATTGAATATCTCCCCCCCCCGTTATTTTCTTTAGGAGGGAGGTAAATGTAGAGGAATTAAAACATAACGCCACCTAGAGGGCCAAGCGGAGATATATATTGAAATCCTTCTTCGGGAGGAGCTAGA